>OU426944.1:7439427-8763922 GCA_911387795.2 Apamea monoglypha | reverse complement strand
CTAGCCACGCCATATAATAAAAAACTATACGTACTCAATCTAAAAAATAATTTATTAATTAAAATTAAAATGTAAATAAAAGTCTCCAGGCATAAAGGGCGTGACAGCTTGCATATTTATGCATTACTGGGTTCTGTTCACATAGCTGTCACTTGAAGTCACAAATGATAAACTAGGACCATCGAAGTAAAATAAATAAATAAGTTAATACTAATAACAATAACCTGTCAGTAAGCTAATTCTGGAGAAAGATCATAAACATTGTCTTGCGTTAACTAAGGCAACCAACTATTCTTATCGTGTAAGTAGTCGTTGATGTAATAGTATGCTTTTGAACAAAGGTTGGATTTTACTTGAGCTTTAAACGCATTGAAAGCAAGTGTAGCAAAGAAGAGGGTATCTTGTTATAAAAGGTTATACCAAGCCCAACAAATGAGTTATGAACCTTATGAAGCCGGTGAAAGGGGTTTGTCCTTATTTCTAGTGTTAACACAGTGAATATCACTGTTTTTAGTGTACATGTGTAAATTTTGCCTAATATATAAGATGTTGGCGAAGATGAATTGTGATGCAACCGTGAGAATACCAATATCTTTAAAAATCTCTTAGAGAAATTCTGGCACCTAGCTGGTAAATTGCTCGAACAGCTCGTTTTAGAAGGACTAATATATTTTGTATATCAGCGGCTTTGCCCTACAGCAGAATACCGTAGGACATAACGCTGTGAAAATAACTAAAATAGACTAAACGAGCAGCATCAACGTCAGTGTATTGTCTTACTTAAAAGTAAGACAATACACAGGAGCAGCAGCAGTTAACCGCCTAGCCTTTTAACTAAACAGCGGCCGTTCAACTAACGGCCTGAATGATATTTAATATCTAAATTATAGTTTAGGTTGGAACTGTAACCAACCACGTGGGAGCCGAATTGATTGCAGTAACTAAGCCAGGGCACCCCGACCAAATGGGTTAGGTTCGAATTGTAATCAACCGCGTGCGAGCCGAGAGAGCGAAGCGAGGCGAGCACTACTTCCAAAGGCCAGGCGATTGACCAAACAGCAAATTTAACCAGTTGGCTGCGACATTTGGCCCACCATTGAAATAAATACTAGTTCTGATGCTGTGACTGCCTCGTTGGTCTCGTGGTTGCAAGCGCGACTGCTCAAGTCTCATAAAGTCTCATTCTACGATTTAGACTTAAATCATGAGAGACGTATCAAAACAAAACGACGGCCATTTGCAGCAGTGTGTCAATTTTAGTTCCTGAGACGCTCGAGCGGGGCGCTTTGAATCGGCACAAAAAACAACTGTCATTTCATATAGTATATTCAGTCCAGCGTACTTGTATTCTATAGGTCAATGCTTTGAAATAAGGAGAAAAGCTCCTTATTTCAAAGCATTGCAAATAATTCTTCTCTTGCCAGATCAAACTCCTGCAACTAACACCAATGAGCATCACGGAGATGATCAAATCATCCATTTTGGATAACTATGACGTCAGCACGGTGGAGCACATTATCTCCACAAGTACTTACATCCGGGAGGAGGCTGTGAAGGCTATTAAACAGAAGTAAGATTTATCATGGGCATCTTCTGTGCTTACTCGGTCCATCATAGACCTTGGACTGGTCTGGGCTGATCTGGGCTGGGGACTGATATCTATGACTTTGTGTCACAGTCTCTACGACACAATGAACGAATCCGCGCGAAATGAACGCGAGATTGGCGGGTTTAGTTAAGGAGTTGTCGTGGTTTCGAGTATGGTCGTAGTGAATTATGGCCCAGGCAAGATCAAGGACAAAGGCTCGCCCATTTTGAATTTTTTTTTAAATCATGGTGTAAGTGATAAATCTGATAATCTGCTGGAAATAAATCTCTTCTAAGTAAGCCCAACGGCAACGTAAGCACGGGAGTATTTTTTATGCAACGATTTTTTTAATGTCCATTGGATTTTCAACTTTTGTTATCAATCCGAGTGTTGAAAATCCAACAGAGCGCATCCCAATATAAGAAAATTTCAATTTCTCTTCCAGGTTACCAAACCTGGTGTCAGTCATCCAGTTTTACGGAATGTCTGAAGGTGGCAGTGTCTGCAACGAGCTGTGCTGTCCCGCGGGATCTAGGGCTGGCAGTTCTGGTATGCCTAGCTACGGATTTGTTATTAAAGTAAGTTTTTCTTCACTTCCCATAGTAATAATAATAAATTAACCCGTATTGTCCCACTGTAGGGCAAAGGCCTTCCTTTCCTTTTCCACTCAACTCGATCCCGGGCTAATATTGACCACTCCCTCATATAGGCGGCAAATTCGTCCCGCCATCTACGCCTGGGCCTTCCGCGGCGCCGTTGGACATTTTCAGGGACCCATGTTGTTCTGGTCTTAGCCCACAATGTATCCGATATACGGCAAACGTATCCGGCCGATTCCCATTTGAGCTTGGCTGCTTTTTGGATGACGTTTGCGATTTGTGTCTTACTTCCCAAAGAATAAAGATTATTCTTCTGCTTTTTTAACATTGCACAGCAGCATGGCCGTCAGTACTGCTGACCTAGAGGGCTTAGGTAAATGGCACTTTCAAAGCGTGTTTTCTGTAGGAGGTGTGATTTATACCCTGTAAAGTTTAATAATATAATTTTTTGATCCAGGTGGTGGACTTGAATACCAGGGAAGCTTTAGGTCCTAACCAACGAGGGGAGATCTGTATCAAGGGACCCAGTGTTATGAAAGGTACCTACATTCTTCGTATATTTGCTGCAAGATATAAGTATAATAACCAGCCTATAATGTTCCCACTGCTGGGACACAGGCTTCCTCTCTGTGAGCGGGAGCGTAATTCACCGCGGGGGCCCAGTGCGGGTTGGTAGATGACACATGTCTTCTAACTTTTGTTGGCCAAAAATTCGAAGACATGTTTCCTCCCTACGATGTTTGGCTTCACTGTTTTGAGAGCAGTGGTAATGAAATAATTTACACAAAGTAAAGCGCTGTCCAGGTTCGAACCTATGACCTACAACTCGTACGTCAGACATGACCGTTACCACTGGGTCACCACTGTTCCTTTGCGTGACTTAAGCAACTCCTCAGAAATTGCAGATCCGATAATAAAACATTATTTCACATTATTTCACTGATAGAACACTATAGTTGATTGCCAAAGGATATGTTTTGTGGTTAAAATCAGACACTTCTCGCAGACAAAGTCGCGGGTCGAACTAGCTCTTTGACAGCGAGGCGTTCGTCATCAGCCTAGCCTTTTCCGACTTTTCCCAACTATGTTGGGGTCGGCGTCCAGTCGAACCGAATGCAGCTGAATACCAGTATTTTAGATGCAGCGACTGCCTATCTTCATCTTGGTAAGACTGGTTGTCAGACTCTCGGGCTACTGACGACCCGTAACGACTGTCAAAGATCCACGAATGACAGCCGGGACCAACTGCTTAACGTGCTTTCCGAGGCAAGGAGGCATCTTGGTATGTGGAGATAGTCAACCATCCACAAACCAACCACGGCAAGCGTAGTTTAGAGGCATGAGGAACAGGGTGTAAAGTTCACTCAACCTCCATAGAAAAGGGAGGATCTTCCGTCCAGACGGGTGTTGTGTCTGGCGGGCAATTGCCCAACGTTTGATGTTGGGAAATTGTATCTATGCTAATTGCGCGGTAAACTCTGCTTGCGAGATGCAGGATTTGCGGGACGTCAGTATGACGCGTTGTTCGCATGTGGCGTTGTAGATACCGCTACAGTAGGTTAACCTGATCGATCGACCCGTGCGGCTGCTTTACTTAGCCACAAGCCCCTCTCACAGCGAGACGTTGTCATACAAAAAAATGTTAACTACTGTCCGCCAATTCACCCACAGCCCGAATTCATCCACTGCTGGGCTATAAGCTATAAGCTTCTCTATTCTTGTGCCAATCGCCACGCTCCTGTGCCAGCCTCAATATTGCGAGCGGGACCTAAAGTTCCCAGACTTTTTATGCCGTTGATTGCGAGCCGGGATCTAAAGTTCCCACGCGGCTGACGCAGCAAACATTTTTTTAGTGATTTCGTTTTTTTCTATTTGCTTCAGTATGAAGTGGTACTTTCTAGTTCTGTTTGTTTTGAATAGTGCGTTTTTAAATTCCGCGTGTTTTAATATATGACAACACTATACTCAACTCATCTAGAAAAATTAGAAAAAAAAATATATACTTTCTCTGTTCGCGGTGTCGTGTTCGCGGTGTTGTTTACGTCAGCGAAATAATCTTAAAAGTGATATTATAACTACTTGAACATTAAAACAAGGTAAACAAACTATTTATGTGTGTTAAAAATCTATCTAATAAGAATTAGTAAAAGATTCAAGTTGGAAAAATAAAGTAATACGTAATTTATATATAATTATATATTTGCGGTTACATACTTTTTGTTAAAACTTTCAGTTGTAGTAAATAACCTTATTATAACCCAGTGTGTAATTCTACTACCACGATTTTTACAAATATGTTGAAGCATTAAATAAGCTTACTACAGGTACCAATATTTTTAATCTACGTATCATATTTATGTAGATTTTTTTTTTTTATCTGGCCGCTAACTTTCCTGCCCGTAAAAATGTTTTTCTTAACTTGGTATGCTTGTAAATAATACATATTGTACTAGGCAATGTGATTTTTATTTATTTTTTACGTTAAGAATACTCACACCATGCATTCTAAACCTTAAAACGTATCGTAAATCAGCTTTGTTTATAAACATCTGGCGCCCGGCAGACCGCCCGCTGCGATGACGTTGTAGCGGTATCTACAACGCCACATGCGAACGCGTCATACTGACGTCACGCAAATCCTGCATCTCGCAAGCAGAGTTTACCGCGCGATTAGCATAGATACAATTTCCCAACATCAATCATTGGGCAATTGCCCGCCAGACACAACACCCGTCTGGGATCCTCCCTTTTCTATGGAGGATGAGTGAACTTTACACCCTGTTCCTCATACCTTCTAAAACGTAATCGGCTCACAAGGTACCGTTATCTATTGTTTCGCGCGCATTTCAGTCAAGTGGTTCCTTTATAATTTTTTTCAGCATATTTAAACAACGTGAACCCTGACTGTAACGACGAGGAAGGCTTCCTGAAGACTGGAGACGTCGGCTACTATGACGACGACGGATACTTCTTCATCGTCAGCAGGATTAAGGAGCTCATCAAGTTTAACGATATATCTGTACGTTTACAGCGTAAGAATTTCATCATCACCGTCCATAGTACATCACCCATTGCTGGAAATGGGCGAGTGTCACATCTCTGCTGCGAAATCATAACACCGAAATCGCAATAGTTCCGCTACGACTTGTCCGTGACGCACAGATTTAGGCCTCCCCTTTCTGCCATACTTCTACTTTTCGTGCGTCCTTCATCCAGATATTTCCCGCAATTTTGACGATATCATCAATCCAGCGCGGTTTTGGACGGCCCTGGTTTCTTTGGCCTAACCTTGGCCACCATTCGGTCACAGCTTTACTGCATGTCCTTTTTTTTGTCCCGAGGTGGAAAATTTTCATGGATGTCCTCCGCCCTGGGGTGGGCGGCGGGGTCTGTCAGACTCTTACTAACTAAAGTGCTGAGGTGTTCCCCGAATCCGGCACCCCTGGACCCATTTAGGGGGGCTGAAAGAGAGCGTTGTCCACCCTCCGCTGACACCCGGTGCGTCTGCTGAGGGCCGGGTGAGTGGATGAGTTCTCCCTCTCCCTTTCCGCAGTCTCCTTCTGCGAGACGACTGTTTCGCAGAAGGAGATCATCTCCTCGTCTATCTAGATGTCCTGCCCTATTCTGCTTGAGGCGCATAGCAATATCCCCGACGTCGTAGACTTTCGACCGACGACGGATTTCGGTGTTATATACTTATCTATTCTTAACTAGGTATATCTAATATTATTAGAGTTTTTTCCCTCTGTTGCATGTTTTTGAACAAATAAGTTATATGTACGAGTATATAAACATGATTAATTTTACTCGATTTTATTTTCAGGTAACACCAGCAGAATTCGAAGCGCTGCTTCTACAACACCCATCAGTCCGCGAAGCAGGAGTAATGGGTAAACCTCACCCGAAGCACGGCGAAGTTCCTGTGGCTTTCATCGTGCTGCAGCCAGGGTGCAGTGCTACTAAAGAGGAACTGGTTCAGCATGTGGATAGTAGGGTGAGTAGGGACTTATAATATAGCTTATTTCAGTTGTCAAATTGTACGGGAAATGTGATGTCGCGATGGTTTGGAGATTGCACTGCCCAGCAATAGGGTCTGGTAGTAAACGTGAAGGTAAATCCAGCATCATTTAGAAGGCTAGTATTTTTTTTAAACTCACTGTAATAAAAATGTTGCCCACTCGTGGCTAAATGATATCAGCCGCTCGGGTTGATTTACATAAGGTTAAGCTACGCTTGCTGCGGTCGGTTCGTTGATGGGTGAACCTCACAAATCGGGACCCCTCCGTGCCCCGGACACCACGTTAAGCCGTTGGTCCCAGCTGTCATTCGTAGACCTTTGACAGTCAGTCAGGGACAACTTACGAGCTTCGGGGTATTGTTTTACTCAGTAACTGGGTTATGTAAATCAGATAGGCATTCGCTCCATGTTTAATACTGGAATTCAGCTGTAACCCAATATGGTTGGCTAGGCAGTTCCAAAAAGAATAATCGAGTACTATCTGTGGAGCTCCTCAAGTTCTGAGTTGAGCTGCACGATTTTTTTAAAAATACGTGCACTGTCTGGACAGGTCCACTCAATCTGTGTGGTTATTTCCTTAAAAGACCATTTCAGACACCAATCCATATGGCATTCACATGATCTGACCAAGATTATGTCTGGACTTTAAAAGAGACTGTGACCTCTGAGTTTTTTCTTTCAGGTAACCTTCAAAATGCGTCTAGCTGGTGGCGTCCGTTTCATCGATCGACTGCCAAGAGGTGCCGGTGACAAACTTGACAGAAAAGATTTGTTGCGAAGGTTGCTCGATGAAGATGCCAACTGAGAAGATTTTGTGGAGAAAAGTTGTTAATTTAAATAGTATTAGTGCCTTTTCATACGAAAGCTGGGTAATGGGCACCGGGTAGCAGGTAAATGCAAAGCTGGTCGAATCGCTGAGCTCCTCAAGTTCTGAGTTGAGCTGCGCGATTTTTGACAAATGCGTGCACTGAATGGACAGGTCCACTCAATCTGTCAATTCTTTCCTCAAATGACCATTTCAGACACCAATCTACATGGTCTTCACATGATCTGACCAAGATTATGTCGGGACTTTAAAAGAAACTGTGACCTCTGAGTTTGTTTCGGCCTTTCTAAACAAACGTATCGTATCGTTTTCTTAATAAACGTATTTTCTTTCTTTCTTTCTTTCTTTCTTTCTCAGAGTAGTCAGACAGGAAACGCCGACCTCATCTAGTTTAAAAAAAATATGATTAACGTGTAAAAGTGTTTGTACAACCTACTTTCAGAAAATAAATCATTTACGAGGGTGACACTGAAAGTTCATCAATCAATCATCTCAGCCTATCGCAGTCCACTGCTGGACATAGGCCTCTCCCAGGCTTGGACAACACCCTGTCCTCCGCCTTCCGCATCCAGTCCGTCCCAGCAACCTTCTCTAAGTCGTTCGTCCATCTAGCTGTGGGGCGTCCCACACTACGCTTGCCGATACGCGGTCTCCACTCCAGGACTCATCTGCTCCACCGGCCATCGGTTCTTCGACAAACATGGCCAGCCGCACACTGCCACTTCATAAAGTTCTTAGAAAATAAAAAACTGAACAAACTAGCAAGTTATTAGTTTTATTATATCTTTTCAAAATATTGTCCATTTACATCAATACATCGCTGCATCCGATGGAACCACTGAGAAAAGCACTTTACCCAGTCATACCCATCGCAGTCTCATCTCGGCGACAAACAAAAGTTAGCCTTATGTCGCTTAGTAAATATTACCTTTCAAGCGTCAATATTATATATTTTTATGGCATTTTACTATATGTAGGGCCGGGCTGCTGACATTGAATCCATTTTTTATTTGCAAAAGAGAGCTGTCACAGCCATTCACAAACTACGTCGCTTCGAATCTCTTAGCGAACTATTTAAAAAGGTTAATATTATGACGGTACCTTGCCAATTCATTAATGAAAATACTGGCTGCGCCCCGCGGTTTCACCCGCATAAGTTTCGATTCCGTAGGAATATCGGGATAAAACGTATCCTATATATGTTAATCCTGGTTATAAACCATTTGTGTGCCAAATTTCATCCAATCCAAATGCTGAGATGCGGCAAATGGTACTCCACATACTGCCTGCAGTGTTGTGTCTCCTCCTCCCTTTAAATCCATCCAATAGTATTTAGATAAGGTGTTTTTTTTTTTGTACAACTGAAGGTAATAAAACTATGAGGGAGAGAGCCTCCCGTCCCAGCCGCCGCGGGAGACGCTCCGGGCGTCGGGAGCCGCGTGACGACTCCCGGCCACCGTAGGCGCGGGCCTGCGGGCGGAGAGCAATGGGTAGCTCACCGCTCGATCAGGACCAGGCCCGTGCCGGACGGCGCGTAAGTGTTCCACGCGCGCCTCAAAGAGTTGTCAGCATAATTTGAGGGGCCCCTTAGGGCCGAAGCCTGCCGGGTCAGCGGGATTGTCCGAAAGTGTTACCGCTACCCCGGAACATAAAGGGCGAAGGAAGGAACATGGGTGGGTTTTAGTCAGTAAGAGTCTGAGACTCCCTTCCGCTCCACCCAGAGCGGGGGGTCATTTGATGATTTCCCATCCGGAAAAAAAAAGGTAATAAAACTTATCTTAGAGGATTTGACAGCTAAGAGGGCGGGGACATCACGTCGCTGCGTTGACGCTGTCAGTGGAGGGGGTGACACAATATGAACAGTGCGCTCATTTCGTCTCGTTCACTTTCTGCGGAGCTCGGATGGGACGGACGTGTACTAGTCGCTAGTCGTAATAACCATATTGAGCTATTTTCTTGTAACGGTTCTTCTGATCCAAATAAATAGTTGTAGGTCGTTTTGTATTTTCCTTTTAAAAATTAATTAAGCTTCTGATCCCTAAGAATAGATAATATAAACGTGACAGTTTGTATGGATGGATGGATTGATGGATGGATGGATGTTTGTTACTCTTTCACGCAAAAACTACTAAACGGATTTGGATGAAATTTGACACACAGATGGTTTATAACCAGGATTAACATATAGGATACTTTTTATCTCGATATTCCCACGGGATCTAAACCTATGCGGGTGAAACCGCGGGGCGCAGCTAGTGAGAGCCTATTGCCTATTTGACTACAACCGGGCACAAACCTAGACTACAGGTTGTCAATGAGATACACTTATCGGAAAAACAAAAAACAAATAGCTAACCTGGGAATGGAACCAGTCCCCACGAACAGCAGTCGCGGCCACTATCAAGTGAACGATGCGCTCGATTATTAGGTGAACAAACTGTATCAGTCACGTTTTACTACACAGATATAGATATTTGCAGATTGTTGGGCCACATTACATGCAGCTGAGATGAGAATGCTGAGAGGGGTGTGTGGTGTTACACGAATGGATAGAATAAGAAATGAGTACATAAGAGGAAGTCTGAAAGTGGCACCGGTAACTGAAAAGTTGTGTGGAAACCGGTTGTCATGGTATTGGCATGTGTTACGGAGGAATGAGGAAAATGTCGTGAGGAAAGTTTTGAGTTTACATGTCGATGGCTATAAGAGTAGGGGAAGACTAAAGAAACGATGGATGGACTGTGTGAGTGATGATATAGTTAGAAAGGGGGTGACTGTCGAGGTGGCGGCTAATAGAGGAGTATGGAAGAAAAAGACATGTTGCGCCGACCCCATATAAATTGGGACCTGCAAATGTAAACAAGTTTATAGGTAATCGTAAAAAAAAATGTGATAAAACTACAAATTAGCGATATTGAGGCCTTGCTCTTTCATGATTCTATAGGTCAACGGGATATATACATACATGCATAATCAACCTATAACGTTCCTACTGCTGGGACACAGGCCTCCTCTCTGTGAGAGGGAGTGGGTCCAGTGCGGGTTGGTAGATGTCACATGGTGTCGAATTTTTAAGTCTATATGTCCATGGATTCTATAGGTATATGTGTATGTATTCCATATGTGTGTGTATAATTATATATGTGGTATGTCGCTTATATGGGTGCATTTTTTGTATATATACCAATACTGGTATTCAGCTGCATCCAATTAGACTGGAAGCCGACCCCAACATAGTTAGGAAAAAACTAGGCAGATGGATTTACTTGATAGTTTCAAAATACTAATATGCCAGTGATTGATAGATAGATAGATAGATAAAACGTTTATTCAGTGCAACAAAAGACACAGTACAAGTAATAAAAATAAAAACATTAAAAAAAAGGTGAAGCAAGAAAAAAAAAGCAAAGATTAAAAAGATAAATTGACCCATGGACAGCTCGTATAAATAAATCTATAGGTAACGGTCGATCACTACTGGGCGGTGTGTGTCTCATGGTTGCACCAAATGGGAGTCCAGCTCAGCATATGTCAGGTACAATACCTGACGCTGGTATTTATTGTCATATTGTTGTCTCCACATTGTATACGTTGTAATGCCACATGTACCACATGGTAATGTTCCTTCACAGTTGTCATTTTCATGGTTTTTGAGGGTGCCAAAGCCGTTAACGAGGCCAAAATGAAAATCCAAGATGGCGGCATAGTTGTCGCCATGTTGGCTTGGATTTTCTCTCATATAGTAACTTTATGAGGGCTTATACTAGATGGCTCTATATTAAAAACGCGTAGTAAATTCACACCTTCTCTCTCTCATTGTCTCCTTCCTTCTCTGAACTTCGTTCCTGACGGGGGTCCCCCGACCGTAAAAGCTTTTTTTTTCTTAATACAAATTTCAACACAGAGGCCGCGTTGAAATTTTACTTCGATTCCGAATCATGTATGTTCTAGTATGTTACATCAATTTGTCCTACATAGGTAGATATGCGTGCAATTTAAACCTATGTAGGACGAACGGTGGATAGATTTTTTTTTTTTATAATAATAAGGATTTATTAATCAACTAGGACTAGATTACATGGCAAAGTAATATAATATAAAGCACAAGCATGAAGTTTCTTAATCTAGTTAGTGGGTGCCGTACTGCTCTCTTAAATAGGTTACAAAATAACCAATGTTTAAGAGAAACAGTTCCGATCCCCGTCAGATGGTTGACTTATAACAGCACCAGTTAAATATGTAGGTATATCATAAATATGTGTAAAGTAATCATTACAGCAAGCTACAAAATGAGAGACAAATATAACCTACATTTGTCTCTCATTTTGTAGCTTGAGGTAATTAAACAAAAAACTTAGCATTTAAAAATAGCAATTTCGGAATAAAGAAAAATGACAAATTAAACTTATAAGAAGACTAGCTCCTGCCCGCGACTTCGTCCGCGTGCAATTTTATTTTCTCCTACCCCGTAGCATCGCATCGCCTGCCAGCGCTTTTACTTCATTTTCGCTCATCGTTGTTTTATTTTTTGTTTTTACTTGGCTCCTAAGGGCCTTGGCATGATGTTAAGTAGCTTATAGCCTTCCTTAAGAGTTGGGCTATAAAATGCAAAAAGATTTTTTCAAATCCGACTGGTAGTTCCAGAGATTAGCGCGTACAAACAAACAAACTCTTCAGCTTTTATTATTAGTGTAGATTGGAAGTTTTTCCAGTCAGTAAAAATATTGTTTACACTCCTGGATGGTTTGAAACGTCTGCCGGCAGACGTCGTCCTGCCCGGAAAAGCAGCGCCACCTACCGGGTCCAATTGTGTTTTCAAACCATCCAGGAACCCATAGAAATATACACACAAAATTTCATCAAAATCGATCCAGCCGTTTATGAAGGTGACAAACACACGTACAGAAGAATTATAAATATTACGATAAGAAATATGAAAATGTTACCTTCAAATAAAATTTGTATTATGTTTCCTAAGACGTCCGAAGTCCATTATGAGAGAGAGTGCACGCTTCGTTCCATGAACAGCTGTTAGATCTCCTTACTTTCCGCCTCGTAATCGCGCCACTGGCGCCCCCCAACGTCATATCTGTGAACTACTTTCAAAAACCGCATACAAGCCGCCATGATGAAGTGTTATGTCATTGTTGGGCTCATAATGATGCAAAGGTAGGTAGGTATGCACCAGGAAGACCTTACCTGGACTTCGGACGTCTTAGGAAACATAATACAAATTTTATTTGAAGGTAAAATTTTCATATTATGTGTTCCGTTTGACGTCCGAAGTCCATTATGAGTGATATGTTTGTTATCTCCTGGTGGATTGTATGAATGAAAGGCAACAATGTGAATTATAAACCAATAATATTTTTAATCACCATTTTATTATACCTTAGGTACCTTCATATACACAGGTTTTAAATATGAACAAAAATCTAGCCATTGAAGCACTGGCAGTACTTATATTATGAGAAAACGTAAATAAGTAAGCAATCGTGTAATATCTTAATGGGTAATTTTAACCTGAATCAATTTGATTTGACACATCGGTTAACTTAAAATCAATTAGGGACTTGAAATAGTCTTGATAATGAATGTGCCGAGGATATTTCGTTATTAGATCTGATTTCTTTACGGTAAAATTTCCTGAAAGTTGATTCATGCCTCCAGTTGGCCTTAGTTAATATGTCATTTATAGGATAATTTTCTACCCAATTTAATGATGAGACAGCCGATCTAAAACTACCTGGAGAGGCTTGTTTACCAGCGTCAGATAGAACACGTTTTATCCAACCACCGATTATAGTTGGTGTGGCTGCTCTAACGGGATCTCTAGTAGTTATGAACAAATTTTTTATTGAACCCCGTCTTTCCTTTGATAAATTTTTTAACGTGCGGAGCCAATATAATGGATTTGTATTTTGATCTTGGGATACCAACAAAACCCAACTGGATTGCTGGAAAGTCGCACTATCTGTCTTTGACCCGAACATTGGGTGTAAAGTTATGGAATCTCCATTATCTACAAAATGATCACAGTCAATATGCAAAAGGGAAAGGTCGTGTACACGACGTCCCGAACATAATAATAAAATAGTCGCCGTTCGCTTAGACACCTCACACAAACTACTGATGCAAGGAGTTTTACCTTTTAAATAAGTAATTAATTCCCTGGCGTCCCATGTGGGCACCTTAGGTGGCAACGGCTTTGCAATTGAAATTGCTTTCAAAATGTGTTTAACAATGTGACTAGAAGAAATTTTAATATTTGAAGCAGTTTCACAAATAGAAGCGTTAACGGACTTGTGCACTAGAATAGTTCTGTAAGCTAACTTTTGATTTAGATATAGATATGCTAGATATTTCGCAACATCTGTCGGATTTGGTGTACGGAAAGTTACATTATTTTGACTACACCACAAAGACCACTTACCCCAAATAGGTGTGTAAGTTTTAAGAGTTGAAGGTCGTCAGCAAGATAAAAGAAGTTCTTTCTCTTGTGGAGACCAATCGCTTGTCATGGTGTCCCAGCCGAAATGAGCCAGGCTTCCAACTGCAGATCTTTGACATGAGCTGGTGGTAGGCCGGTCACCGTGTCCACTAAGGTCTTCTTCAGGTCTCTGATCTTCAGTGGCCGTGCCAAGGATCGATTCTTCAGGTCTGGTCGCCAAAAGGGTTTCTTCCACTTGGGTGCTACTATTATGTACCGACCTGATGCCGAGTTGAGGTGGTGAAGAACTCGTGGCAGCAATGACGGCGGTGGGAACACCCATGCTAGGTCGTATCGCCAGTATCTGCTGAACGCGTCGTGATAACAGGCGTTGGAGTCTGAGGAATCTAGAGAAACGTAATTTGTCACGACGTGTGCGGTTTGTGACGCGAACAAGTCTATGTCCGGTTTTCCCCAAGTTTGAAATATCTTTGAAGTTGCTGCCACCTGCAGGTGCCACTCGCTGCCGGCGCGATTTCGCGACAAGTGATCGGCTTCGGTGTTGTACACCCCTGGTAGGTGATGAGGGATCAGTACAACATTGAGGTCGTCCCGGAGGGCTCTGGATTCCTTCAACAATACAGCAATCACAGCATACATCTCTTTGAGATTGCAATGCCATTTTTTCTGGTCGGGTTGCCCTTGCCATGCACCTTGTACCTTGTTGTTGTTGACCAGGGCACCCCACAGAGTGTCGGAAGCGTCCGTGATGACAAAGTTTGTGAGTCATCTCTGTGAATTGCTGTCTTTTGACCTACATTCTTCATCCACCACTTGAATTCTTGACGAATGTCTTGTGTCAGCTGTACTGCTCCGAGAGGATTTTGACGCAGTACTTTGATGTGACATTGCAGCGCACGGCAAGCATCCTTCCCCGGTGGGTGATGAAGGACGCAAAGTTGAGAAACCCTAAGAGGCGTTGCGCCTGTTTGAGGGTCCAACTGCCCGCTGCGAGTCTGGTCGAGAGGAACTGTCGAATTTTTCTTACCTTCTCTGGTGGTAGGGACTTGCGGCTTGTGTGGGTGTCCCAATCGATGCGGAGATATTCGATCGACCTCGTTGGCCTGGTGATCGATTTCTCGTGATTTACACACCAGCCCAGACTGGCCAAGAAGCGTACAGCTATGTTTAGATGCGTGCTGAGTACTTCCTTGTTCTGGTGGACTAATAAATAGTCGTCTAGATACACGACCAGGCGCAGACCTTTTGTGCGAAGGTATTCTGCAGTCCAGTTTGTTACAGTAGCAAATATTCTGGGGGCAGCAGCCAGGCCGAATGGTAGACATGTCATCTGCAGAAGTTGACCACCGTAGCTGATGCGCAAAAAGCGCCTGTGTTCTGTGCGTATTGAGAGGTGCTAATAGGCCTGGCTGAGGTCCAACTTGACCATCCAGTCGCCCCTGTTGCAGAAACGAAGGCATTTGTTGATGGTGGAAAAGATGGAAATGTTTTGGCTCCATGTATAAATTTAGTGCTTTCAAGTTGAATATCACTCGAGTTTTGCCATTCCTCTTTGTGACCATGAAAAGGGGGCAAATGAATGATGGGGTCGAAGGAGCAGGCTCTAACACTCGTTCTTGAATCATCTTGCGAATTTCTAGTGTCATTTTTTCCGAAACAGGGGTTTTAAATTTTGACAGGTTGTCCGAAGTGGGTAGAATTAAGGGCGGTGCCTGATTGAAGGGGATACGAGCTCCCGATATCATTTTTAAAATAGTTTTTGGAGGGTCGAAACGATTCCATATTTCTATATAATGCTGAAGACAGCCGCCCCAAAATCTCGGTATTAAATAGTCATTTATGCTTATGTCCTGCTCGCCCCCCGTTCTTATTTTTTCGCCCCCCCTTCTTTTCTGAAGAGAAATCGTAGTTTCGTTTGTTGTCTTTTTTGTCGTTTCGCTTTGGTTTGTTTTGTCGCGAACGAAAAGTATTATCTTGAAAAGACGTCGAAGGCTCTAAAGATATCGGACGACTAGTTCCCGCACTATTATTCTGTTTTTCTAATTTTTCTATGCCCCCAATTTTTTGTAGGTAGTGCGATAAATTTTGAGGATTGAATATATATTCAACAATGATCGGCGACGCGTCTCTATGACCTCAGCTCTTTTACCGCAAATAATTTGGAGAATATCGTGAGATACCGTTTTATAAGATGACTCAGCACCAAACAACTCTTTTAGTTCGTCATAGATGTTGGTTGAAGATAATTGGACGTTCGAATTAGCAGACCAATCAATTAGTTTCTGTAATGCCGCGTTCACATGCTCGTTTTGAGTTAGGAAAGCATTAGATAACGCCGCAAAACTGCGTTCCATTTGAAACCATCTTAATGGTGAAAATGGATCTTCAAAACGCCGCAATTCTTCATTCACTTTCAATTCGACAAAACTAGGAAAAGCCACATATTTTTTCTGTACTTCTGTGTAACGTACAGCATTCCAATCCGGGGAATCGAACCTCTGCATTTCTGCTATTTTCGTTAAGCGTTCTGGATTTGCTTTAGGTACACTAGGTTCCTTAACGGAAACTAGATTTGCAATATTTTCTAAGCAAGGGGTAAGCTACGGCGGGCGTAAGAAATTTTCATGTAAATTGAGGGTAGGAACAGTCGATGTTGAAGGTAATGCGGTGCCAATATAATTTTGCGTGGCGGGTAGGCTTTGCACTAATGGAGCACTATTTGTGATCATATAATTTAATTTTGTTAAAACATTATTAACATGACTCACCAACTGAAAGAAAAAGAAAAAGAAAGAAAATACGTTTATTTGCGGTAAACATGACGCAAAAAAGAACATAAAAAACAAAAAAAACAATAATAAAAGGTTGACATGCGCCACATCCACGCAAAACGGCTATCGCTCAGCATTATGCTGCGACCCCATGCAAGACAGAGCCCCAGCGCTGGTTTTCAGCGACAGCCGGCGCCGATGTAATGTCGTCGTGAACTGCTGGGATAGTAGATCAAACCTGCGATCTAGTTCGGACTCTTGCGAGAGGGAGCGCTCGCGTACCTGACGGGGGTGTTTGCGCGGCTCTGGATCACCTACATAGCTCTCCGATGACACCGTGTCACCTTCTTTCGATGACGATGAAGAACTCGAGCTCCGTGTCCTTTTCCGCGAAGTATCGTTTGGCGCGATAGTTTCACCGTCCATTTTGTTTAAAATAAACACAGTTCACGAGACGGAAAATTAATTTAATTATTAAAATACTAATGTAATTAACTTTCTACTTTAATCTCAAAAGTTCTAAAAATAAAAAAAATCGCTTGATACGATATAACTGACAATCTAACAAAGCTGCGCACAGTTCGGAAAACGACGCAACAATGACATAACACTTCATCATGGCGGCTTGTATGCGGTTTTTGAAAGTAGTTCACAGATATGACGTTGGGGGGCGCCAGTGGCGCGATTACGAGGCGGAAAGTAAGGAGATCTAACAGCTGTTCATGGAACGAAGCGTGCACTCTCTCTCATAATGGACTTCGGACGTCAAACGGAACACATAATATTTGTATGTTAAAATTAAGAGCTAAAATTATGAATAACGTTTTATTTGCGTCAACTCACTCAAGCATGATAAGATAAATCTTTTCGTGAGAATAAATGAACTTTAATTTGAAAAGACAATGACCAAAAGTTGTACCAAAAAGTCTCATGTATCAAGATCAAAATATTATAGTAATTACTAGCTGCGCCCCGCGGTTTCACCCGCATAAGTTTAGATCCCGTAGGAATATCGGGATAAAAAGTATCCTATGTGTTAATCCTGGTTATAACGTATCTGTGTGCCAAATTTCATCCAAATCCGTTGAGTAGTTTTTGCGTGAAAGTGTAACAAACATCCAACCATCCATCCATATAAACTTTCGCATTTATAATATTAGACGTTAGACATTAGGCGTCGGGGTTTTTTTTTAGAGCAATGATGGTTGTTCATGTATAACATGAGAAACAAAATAAAGTACAGACGCCAGCAGGTCAACCTACCCGAAACTGTCAAATTTCCCCAATCAATCTTGAAACTTAATGTTTTAGTGATAAAGTTGAAATCTATGAAAGAAATTTGACAGACAAGACAACACAAGCTGCGCCCCGCGGTTTCACCCGCATAAGTTTCGATCCCGTGGGAATACCGGGATAGTAATCCTGTAGAGATGGGCCGAGTATGACTTTGGCCGACTAGCCGACTAGTCGGCTGCAAAATGGCCGACTAGTCAGTCAAGTCGATCATTGCTTTCGGTTGAGTTCGGGTGACATCGGCAATAATGACAGTGCAGCCTGCTGTAGAGTTCTCCTTTTTTGTTAGACGTATTAATTAATTTTACTTTATTTAATTTCTGGAGTTCAATTAATTAATTCACCAAACGAAGCATTCTTATTCCTATCCCAATTTCTTATCCTATTCCAGATTGCGCTGAAAATAAACTGTTAAACTGATACTTTAACAAAAAAAAAATAATAATACCAGTAAAGATTTCAAGGGCTGAGAATCAGCACTTTTCGAACGTAATAATTACATAAGACAGTCTCCCGGCACGCCCGCCCTGCACCACTAGTGCTAGTGCTTTCGCTAGGAAGAAGAAGTGGCGCAACAAACTCCCCAGCAGCACAGCTGTCTGTTCAGTTTAGAAGAACTTGATTCTATACAATAGTAAGTAATTAACATTATTGCAGTTGGGACAAGGCTAGGCACGAGGGGCTTGTGGCTAAGTATTAACAGCTGCACGGGTCGATCGATCAGATTAAGGTGCGCTTGCCGCGGTTGTTCCGTGGATGGGTGACCATCTTCACATACCAAGACCGCTCCGTGCCTCGGAAAGCACGCTAAGCTGTTGGTCCCGGCTGTCATTCGTGGATCTTTGACAGTCGTTTCGGGTCGTCAGTAGCCCGAAAGTCTGACAACTAGTCTTACCAAGGGGGATCGTATTACCCAGTAACTCGTTCGTGGAGGTCAGATAGGCAGTGGCTCCATGTAAAATACTGGTATTCAGCTGCATCCGGGTAGACTGGAAGCCGACCCCAAGCTAGTTGGGAAAAGGCTAGGGAGATCATGGACAAGGCTAGGCAGATTCAAAATGGAACTTCTTCTCTATCATTTTAATGTAACTTCACCTACCTACTGAGTAGTCAAATAAATATGTATGTATATGAAAAATATATATATGTGCACTACCTACACTTTTTACTATCGTATAGTCTTAATATAAATACTTAGTTCTTGTCAGATGTTTCCATTGTGAGAATTTAGTTACGATATATTTTTATTTGATATTAATTCGAATTGGTTTTTTTTCTGTGAATATTTAAAACTGGTGTTTGTGTTGAAGATAAAAAAGGTTCGTAGTGTCATCTTATTTTTTATGATTTTTTTTTTCTTATCTGGTCTCTCTTCGAAATGAAACTTAGGATTAATTTAAGCAATCTTACTAATATTATAAACGTGAAAGTTTGGATGGATGGATGAATGGATGTTTGTTACTCTTTCACGCAAAAACTGATGAACGGATTTGGATGAGATTTGGTACACAGATGATTTATAAACAGGATTAACATATATGATACTTTTTATTCCGATATTCCAACGGAATCGAAACTAATGCGGGTGAAACCGAGGGGCGCAGCTAGTAGAAAATAGTTCACAGTTTAACATCAAGTTGCGACAGCATGAGTCTTCTTCTTCCCAGCGGGGTAATTCCGTAACACACTAACAGTAGCAATCGCTTTCATTTTAATAGTTCAACAACATTAATTGCGTTTTTTACGTTGTTGAGCAGACAGATTTTTCGAAAGAATCATCATTCTCATCATTCTCCTGCCCTTTTATTTGGGGTCGGCGCAACATGTCTTTTTCTTCCATACTTCTCTATTAGTCGTCATCTCGGTAGTCATCCCCTTTCTAACCATATCATCATTCACACAGTCCATCCATCGTTTCTTTGGTCTTCTCCTACTCTTATAGCCATCGACATTCATACTCAAAACTCTCCTCACGACATTTTCCTCATTTCTCCGTAACACATGCCCATACCATGTCAACCGATTTCCACACAACTTTTCAGTTACCGGTGCCACTTTCAGACTTCCTCATAAGTACTCATTTCTTATTCTATCCATTCGTGTAACACCACACATCCCTCTTAGCATTCTCGTCTCAGCTGTATGCAATTGCCTTTCATTCATCCCCTTTGTGGCCGAACATTCTGATCCATACAAGACAGCAGGTCTAATCATGGTTTTATATATCTTCCCCTTAAGTTTAAGGGGAATGCGGAAATGCCGCCATTTCATCAATCCAATGTTAATATCTACTTCGGCATCGCTTTGCACGAGTGAACCGAGATACCGAAAGTCGGAGCAGACTGGGAGAAGTGCGCCATCAAGCACTATGGCTCCAGAACTGGAGATACCGCCGAAATCGCAGAACATATAATAACAATATAATAAATTTTTCGAACGAATGTCATACTGAATTTCAATATTACAAACAATTATTTCGACACGGTCCCAATTTCGAAAAAGAATAGTTCGACTACTCATCGCTTCGACAGAACATTTATTCGACTATTTAGCATTATACCGACAGAACATACTTCGACAACACACACCTTCGAAAAACACTACTTCGACAGAACCCAAACTACGGTAGAAGACTGTCGCATATGAGGGAGCTCAAATCTATAACTCTATACCTCAAGTAATTAAGGAATCAAAATCACTTCCAACTTTTAAAAGGCTATTAAAGCACCATATTCAGAATAGTGTTTGAATTGTAAGTCTGTACTCTTTTGTTCCTGTTTTTTATTCCGAAATAAAATAAAATTATGTTTTTAATTACAATGCGGAACAAATCTTTGTACAGTTTAAATATTTCTTCAGACAGTTTAAATCGTAACATAATATTAATAAGTATTCTTGATTTATTTATTAGACACGTGAGTAACGTATGCTATTCCGCTTAGGAACGAAATTGTAGTAGACTTTGATCTAAGATACAACTTGTTTCCTTCACAGATTGTCAGCAATTTTGGAAGCAAAACGACGTATCTCCAATAACAAAAAATGCTCAAAAACAGTCTTTATAGATATGGAAATGAGCATGGGAGGGTTCCTGCTCACCTCAACTTTGCCAAAGAAGTGTTCGATAACATGGTCAAGAATAAGGATATAACAGCTTTGGTAAGTCTTTCTTTTTTTAAATAATTTGGTTGTATTCTTAGAGACGACAAATTGTTTATATATTTTAACATAAAACGTCCAAGGCCTATTACAGTAGTTAAAGACACAAACACATAAATAAGCTAAGTCATCATCTGCCTAGCCTTTTCCCAACTACGTTGGGTTCGGCTTCCAGTCTAACCGGATTCAGCTGAATACCAGTATTTTACATGGAGCGACTGCCTATCTGACATAAATAAGCTAAGTACAATAACGAAAAGTATACAACTACTCAACAGTCACACGCTCACCACACAATACTCCAGACCTAGACATGATATTCTTCCATTCATCCGCGAACACATCACAGTCAGGCTTAGCATCCAAGAGAGCGTTGAGCGCAGAGAGTGTGCGAGGGACAGGAGACCGGGCTCGAGCGACGCGGCGACGGTTCGACTCCCAGACTCCTCCACAATACGACAATTAAACTGTTCATCTAATGAGCAGTAGTGCAGCCCAGTGGAGCAGTGGTGGCCCACTGGAGCAGCGGGGTAATTGCGTAACACACTGACAGTAGGAATGGCTTTCATTTTGACAGTTCAACAACATTCATGGTGAGATTTAGGTACGTTGTTAAGCAGACAAAATTTTCGAATATATGAAGCAATGGATTAGCAATATCCTTCAAAATTATTCAGATTGTTATCGCAGTTAGCGTGCAGTGGTAACACTGGTATCGGCCCCGATTTACGAGTTGTGAGTTCAAACAGAGGCAGGCACTCTGTGCGTATTTAATTTCATCACCACTACTCTTAAAACGGTGAAGGTAAACATCGTTTGGAAACCGGCATATCCTAGGTAGGTACATTCGAAGACATGTGTATATTCAAATCAACTGTCCGTTCATTACTCAATATGTTATGAATACTGAATTATTGTTATAAAAATCAAATAAATTACTTATTATGGGAAAATAAATACAAAGAATATTATTTAGAATATCTAAATTGAGAAGATTTGAAAGTAATTTAGGAATAATTAAGCCACTACTACGTCATAACCATCAAATCAAATCAAATCAAATCATCTTTATTGTCGAAGGAGGTGGCGGGACGGATGAGGGAGAGAGCCTCCCGTCCCAGCCGCCGCGGGAGACGCCCCGGGGGTCGGGAGTCGAGCGACGACTACCGGCCACCGTAGGCGCGGGCCTGCGGGCGGAGAGCAATGGGTAGCTCACCGCCCGATCAGGACCAGGCCCGTGCCGGACGGCGCGTAAGTGTTCCACGCGCGCCTCAAAGAGATGTCAGCATAACGAGGGGCCCCTCAGGGCCGAAGCCTGCCGGGGCAGCGGGATTGTCCGAAAGGGTTACCGCTACCCCGGAACATAAAGGGCGAAGGAAGGAACATGGGTGGGTTTTAGTCAGTAAGAGTCTGACACTCCCTTCCGCTCCACCCAGAGCGGGAGGGGTCATTTGATGATTTCCCATCCCAAAAAAAAAAAAAAAAATCATCTTTATTGTGGACTATAGGTATACATCATAAATACAGATCTTAAATAATTAAAATAAGTTCAGCTATGTCCCGCCGTTGAGGCATACAATAATAAAATACAAATCAAAAGTTAAAACAGAATTAGTCATATTAGTCTCGATACATTATCATGGAGTATCTATTTGGTACTTGTTAACATAATACATTTTGATATCCTGATTTGCATTGCCCACAGCAAACAGCTGTCGGAAAAATAGCGGTCGTATATTTGATATAAACTGACACAATTTTCGCGTTTTGGATTTCTGAACGGCGTTTAGAGGATAGGAGTCCTCTAAACGATAACATTGATTGATGTTTGTACGGAAGCGTATCGAATGGTTGCTAAGCTATGCAGATGAACCAACATAAACGAAGCAAAAGTTAAGAAGGATTGCAGATGGTTCTGTAGTTGCTGCCTACCCCATGGGTAAAAAGCGTGAACTTATCTATATAATGAATGTATATTTCTGTTGTTTTTTTTTTCAGATCAACGCTGACACAGATGAAAAAATCTCATATGGTGAGCTAGCTCAAATGACGGCTGATGTCGCTCTCTCGCTCACACGTATGGGCGTTGAAAAGGGAGAGGTGGTCTGTATTTGCAGCGAGACGAATTTTGAGTATCTACCTACTGTGATGGGGATTATGTGTGCAGGCGCTACTTTTTCTCCGACGGATCCAACCTATGGAAGCTGTGAGTCGTATTTTTATTTTACCAAAATAACGGTTCCTTTTAAAACTTGTGGGGGTATTTTAAGGAATTTTCTTATTGTATGCTGCACCGGTTGACGTTGTCACGTCAACGCCGGCTGTCGCTGAAAACCAGTGTCCGGGATCTTGCGCCGCCTCAGAGGATATCATTCGGTATCCTCGTGCGATACGAATGACCATTTTTCGCTGCAGTCTATTGACTTTAGTCCTGCAGCGTCTGACGCCTGACAAGACTGTCAGACCTGACCAAATAAGGCGCTCGAAGTGCTCTTCGCAGCCCCACCGACCGTCCAGGGTGGGGCCAAGATACTTTATGTATCGCCCCACCTGGACTTGCGCATCTCCGACATGCACCAACGAGCTGGGTGGCTCTCTGCTCCTCGGCAGTTTATGGAACCACAACGCCTCAGTTTTCTGAGGCGCTATCTCCAGACCCAGCCCGCGGATTGAGGCCACGACTTTTGCCACCCCGAGCTCAGAAAGCTGGATGGTCTCCTCGAAGGTGTCCCCGCCGGCCAACACCAGAATATCGTCTGCGTAGCACACGATATTAACGCGACAGGGAGATCGACACGCAGGACCGCGTCATATGCTAGGTTCCACAAGAGAGGACCTAGAACCGACCCCTGCGGAACCCCACACGTAATCTCCCTCCGCTGAACACTACCGTCCCGGCCCACATGGCGAATGTGCCGGTCGCGTAGGTATGCCCTATAACATTGTAAAAGCTAATTATTTTTAAAGTGTAACCGTGGAGTTTCTTGCCGGCTCTTCTCCATAGGAAACGACCAATTGGAACCGTGCACCTAGCTTCTGACGTCATAATAAGTGTTCATAATTAGTGCCCATGTAGGTTTATGTGATATAAAATAATTTGATTTGATTTGATCGTGAGTCGTTTTGTAGTAACACGTGTTATCACGCCTGCATCCCCGAAGGATTAGGCAGAGGTGTACCTATAGTGCACCCATATTGAATTAATAACTGAAGCAGATCCTTAGGAACTCTGATTTTTATCAGGTTTTCGGTGACAGCCTAAGCTTTAAAAACCTTTTTCTCCATCCACAGTTCCTCTGCTCCACCGAGTCAAGATAGTTCGTCCAAAAATCATGTTCTGCTCCCTCTCCGCTTTCGAAACTCACAAAGCGACCTTCGACGAAGTCGGGAGCATCGAGCACTACATTCTATACGGGAACGAGACAAGAGATGGTGCTGTCCTCTTCAAGGAATTTCTGACAGAGACCACAGAGTTGGAAAACTTTCAAGTAGTTCCCGTGACTGGATCGGAAGACGTGGCTTTAACAGTCTACTCGTCTGGCACTACTGGTCTACCGAAAGGTGTTCCTGTCACTCATTTGGGTTTTTTGTTGAATTCGCAGTGTATTTTTTCGGAATTGTGAGTATCATACATAATTTCTCGCTTTATTCATTAGAATTTCTAAGGAAAATAAGGCGGAGTGGAATACAAGTTTAGACACTAATTAAATGACAAATAATACAAATAAATTTAATACAAAGACAAAGGTCATTTCGGCGTCGAAGTAGTCCTCCGCATCGCTGTCATCCAGAAACGTGCCCAGAAGACTCGCAGCATTGCCATGTTGAACCCGGTCAAGTTTAATACCCGTTCCATAGCTCTCTGGCAAACCTCGAGGGTGGACCTCTGCTGAATTGTCAAAGACCATGTTTGAGAACCACACGTGAGGATGGGAAGAATCATCCATACTATATGCTGTCTTCTTCATCTTAGCGTGTCAATAGCAATCTAAATGGACTCGGCCCAGAACTCGGCTACTTGTTTGGTGCCATCACCAGCGTCCATCAGTTCCTGTAACATGCAGCTGACAGGACACGCAAGACACGATATTAAGCACCACATCTACACTCCAAGGCGGAATCGTCTAGGAATCTCCACCTGACAGGTTTTCCTTGCTTCAGCCAACCTGGGTCCGGAGTCTGTTTAAAGACTTCCAGGTTACCCAAGGCAACTCACGTCTAGGTCCAGGGGGGGGGGGTCTTCAGCGGGTTGAACAAATGGTTTGTGTAAGGAAGCACTGTCTCGCCACAGCTTCAGTCTTTCTTGCTATCGATCGCCAATGAGTGGGACGACACACTTTAAAAAACTGTTTCGGCTTTTATGCCTTTGTGGCACAAGGAGGTTGTCGTGCGAAGGGTGTCGTGTGTCGGAGACCATTTTGGCTCTTTCGCTGGAGCTTGCCACTGCTCTACGTACTACTATTCTCCTTATTCTTATACTCCTATACTCCATACTATACTGTAATATTATAAATGAGATACTGCCAAATTGGTTTTGGTTACGATACTAAGCACCACATCGCTAAGATTGAATTTTGAAGCGATTGAATGAATGATGTAAGATCTTTATTAAATAGATTGTCAACCCTTTCAGGTACACAGGCCAAAGTATGTACAACACTAGAGAGTTTTACTACACATACGGTCTGCTGCATGCTCTCGCGTCTATGAGAGTAGGTGTTACAATAGTATACAATCCTAGAGGTGGGGAAAAAGCAATGTTGGAGGCGATTCATAAATATAAGGTACGGAAACCATTCATTTATTTCTTTTAAGTAATCCTATGGGGTGGTTGTGTCGTATACATATATGTCGTAGCCAACTGGTTTAATATAAAAAAAATCAAAATCAAAAGTCATTTATTCAAATTAGGCTGAGAATCAGCACTTTTCGAACGTCAAAATTACAAAAGACAGTCCCCCAAAAACGCCCGCCCTTCACCACTTCCTAGTGCTATCGCGGGGAAGAAGAAGTGGCGCAACAAACTCCCCAGCAGCTCAGCTGTCTGTTCAGTTAGAAAATTGATTGTATACAATACTAAGTACCTATGTTAAGTAATTAACATTACAAGGTACAGAACATAAAATTAAATTATTTGCCATGTGTCAGCTAACCACGCCATATAACTGGCGCAAACCAGTAGTTCTTGACACCAATGATCGCTTGGAAGTATGGCAAAGTAAGGAGCTTCACGGACGCTTTTACCAGGCCCTACATGGACCCGATGTAGATCTACTAGCGTCCGTAGCCTGGTTGCGTTTCGGTGACCTCTTTGGCGAAACCGAAGGTTTTGTCTGTGCAATTATGGACAAAGTTATGATGACGAACAATTACCGGAGATTTATTGTGAAAGACGGCACGGTTGACATCTGTCGGGCATGCCACCGGCCGGGGGAATCAATCAGGCATATTATCTCCGGGTGTTCTCGTCTAGCTAACGGAGAGTATTTGCATAGACACAACCTTGTAGCCAGGATAATCCATCAGCAACTTGCTCTGAAATACAGCCTTGTGGAATCTGAGGTGCCGTACTACAGGTATGTGCCCGACTCAGTTCTCGAAAATGGAAATATCACGTTGTACTGGGATCGATCCATCATCACTGACAGGACTATTGTTGCCAATAAGCCTGATATAGTGGTGATGGATCGATCAGAGCGGCGCGCAATGATTGTTGACATAACCGTCCCGCATGATGAGAACCTCGTGAAAGCCGAGAAAGATAAACAAATCAAGTATCTTGACTTGGCTCGCGAGGTTGTTGACATGTGGGATGTGGACTCAGCGATCATTGTGCCGATAGTCGTGACAGCCAATGGCTTAATAGCCAAGAGCCTCGACCAACACCTGAGGAGGCTCTCGTTGGGCAGCTGGATCAAGGGCTTGATTCAGAAAGCGGTACTTCTGGACACGGCTCGCATTGTCAGGAGGTTCCTCTCTCTGGAGCCCTGACCGCCGGTAGCTTGGACCCTGTTCCCGATACCGGTGGGCTACTATTTTTTATATTTTTAAATGTTTTTTTATCTTTTTGTTTATAAAAATATTTAAAAATATAATCTGTAAGTATGTAAATGAAATAAAGGAAATAATAATAACGTTTATTGTGTCCAGAAGTTATACATAAACAATTTTGGGTTTGGAGTCTTCATTTAAGCAAATAATGCCTGTATTAGAAGACTCCGCTCCTTCACAACAGTAGGTACTTACTTAAAACTGTGAGTGCACTGTTTACGTCGTCAAAATCTTGTCTATTCCTGTCTACTTTAAAAATAAGAGAGGTATCATCTGCAAACAGTACAACGTCACAGATGCCCTTCAAATGGAATGGTAAATCATTTATATACAATGTGTAACTGAATTAATGCACATTATGAAAGTAGTTTGTTCAGAATCGTTTACTGAATCGATTTCTGTAATTTTTAACATAGGTAATATTTTATCCCAAAAATAATTAAAACTACCTACGTAAATTACTGTCACACTTCCGCTGTACAGTCAAAACAAACCAAAATAGATGAAGTACCTACTGCGCTAGACCCTTAAACGAGTGCGACTGTTTGCATGCGTAGATTTGTAATGTGACCACAATTTTCTCCCACAATCAGTGTAACTAATTTATGAGAAAAACAATGTTTATTACATAATAATAAAAAATCAGTGTATGTATTATGATTATAACATAACATTCTAATTGGGGTGTCTGGTGGTGTGCGTTAATTCCGGGACAAGTTGTATACTAACAACAAGAATGAACCCAGTATTGAGCCTTGCGGAACACCTAACTGAACTGGTAGCCCGGAAGATTTCACACCATTAACACCTTACACATTGGACCCTATTATGTAAATAAGAAATTATTACGTTGAGAGCTTCGTTTCGGACACCGTAATGACGTAACTTACGCAAAATCGTATCACCATGATACGATTTTGCGTAAGTTACGCAATCAAAGGCTTTGGAGAGATCACAGAAAACTCCAATAGCATTTTGCGATTTCTCCCATGTCTCAAATATGTGTCTCAGCAGAGCAACACCCGCATCTGTAGTTGAACGACCTTTTGTAAAGCCATATTGCTCACTAGCTGTGCCCGCGACTTCGTTCGCGTGGATGACGAAACTTATGAATGAGTTTTTTGTGTAAAGTGCTATTTGTGTAGAACGTTATCTATCGAGCATACCGGTATTAATACTTCTGCCCCGGCGCGGGCCCTTTGTGGCTAATTACAATAGAAAATCAATTGTGTCTCATTAGCGGTGATTAAGAGGGTATATGATTTTTGCACAACATCAAAAAGGGCACCATAAATTTCATTAAAAAGGGCACCATAAATTTTATTAGGACTCTCGTATTCTACTATAGATGATGAAATTCTATGAGCTATATTATTTTTAAACATTTTGCAACGACTAGCTGTATAAGGCCTGCATTCGAGTTTATGCGGCTTTTTATGTAATGGCATGGGGAAGCTAGCCAATAAACCACAGTGGCATCACAATCACTAAATATATTATCAAGACAAGTTGATGAAGATGCTGTGATCCTAGTAGGTTCAAAAAATAAGTTAATTAAATTATAAGACCTAATAAGATTGAGAAGTCTAATACTTAATGGAGTAACATCTCAGATATTAATATTGAAATCTCCACATAAAATAAATTATAACATATCGCTCAAGTTCAACACAAGACAAGAGCCACCGCGGATAGTACTTTTTCTCACAACTAAATTTGCGCTCTGTACGGTTAAGTTTTCATCATTGATAAGCACTACTTCATGTTCCTTCAACCAGTGTTCAGTCAAACATAACACCTGAACCTGAACTAGCCGTTTAGTTAACCGCCTAGCCTTTTAACTAAACAGCGGCCGTTCAACTAACGGCCTGAATGATATTTAATATCTAAATTATAGTTTAGGTTGGAACTGTAACCAACCACGTGGGAGCCGAATTGATTGCAGTAACTAAGCCAGGGCACCCCGACCAAATGGGTTAGGTTCGAATTGTAATCAACCGCGTGCGAGCCGAGAGAGCGAAGCGAGGCGAGCACTACTTCCAAAAGCCAGGCGGTTGACCAAACAGCAAATTTAACCAGTTGGCTGCGACATTTGGACCACCATTGAAATAAATACTAGTACTGATGCTGTGACTGCCTCGTTGGTCTCGTGGTTGCAAGCGCGACTGCAGAGCGTGGGATCCTGGGTTCGATTCCCAGGTCGGATAAAGTGTTATTGGGTCTCCATTAGGAATTTCTTAGTAACAGTCAGGAGTTTGGAAGTTGGCGGTTTAATAAACGCTTTAACGCTTTTTTTTTTTTTTTTTTAATCAGGTAAATCCGTTAGTCCTGCGCCTGATCTCTCCCCAGTCGTGTCGGATTGCCGTCCCTTCGGACTATGAGAGTAAAGGAACAGAAAGTGCACCTGTGTTTTTACGCACACATTTGTGCACTATAATATCTCCTCCGTACCTGGCTAAGCTCCGTAGAGATTGGCTACCGTAACTGAAATCGGCCGGGAGGCTATTATTAGTGCTGTGACATTCTGGCAATCATTGGTGATTTTAGTTTGTAACGCGTACCATTGAATAGCGTCGTGTATTAAGATACGGTTTCCTAGAGCGGTGACTGCTCGCCCACATAGCGTCCGCAAATTACGTTTCAGCTGGTGTGTTTTCCTTGAGAGCGTTTTTGACACCGTAAAGTCAAACCCCGGTGCCCAAAGATTTAAATCGCTAGATTTGCCCTCACCGCACATAGTCACGCAAAAAAGTGTCCATACTGAGCAGAGTTTTTTTTTTAATGGCATCTCGCAGTTCCACCTGTGAGGTTGTCGTCTGTTTAATTGGGCTTCTCTGTGGATACTTCAATAAATTAAGGCCTCCAGCCAGGGCTTTCATCATCATCATCATCATTTCAGCCGATAGACGTCCACTGCTGGACATAGGCCTCCCCCAAGTGTCGCCACATTGACCGGTCCCGTGCGACTCGCATCCAGCGGATTCCCGCAACCTTCACCAGGTCATCGGTCCACCTAGTGGGAGGCCTTCCAACGCAACGTCTTCCGGTTCGCGGTCGCCACTCCAGAACTTTTCGGCCCCATCGGCCATCCGTTCTGCGAGCAATGTGCCCTGCCCACTGCCACTTAAGTTTGGCAATTCTTCGGGCTACGTCGGTAACCTTGGTTCTCTTGCGGGCCAGGGCTTTAAACACTTCAAAACCAAGCGATTACATGCTAAGAGCACGCCCTGTTGGGTACGGACCCCGGCATAGGGCGTCGCTGGGAGAGGGCAGCAAGGGACAGGCTGGATCGGAATTAACTGAGAAGAGTGAGCTTACACATTATTATATAGCGTTTCCATAGAATCAGTGTGTTAGAGGAGTCAAGACGAAACAGAAACACGACTATTTTTGTTGCGGTGGGGCGAATCTAACAATTTAAATCTTTGCCGCTGCCATCAAAACGATGACAGCGGCAAAGATTTAAATCTTTAGATTCATGGCAAAGAAAATTGATTTTATTGGAAGGGACAACTTTCAATGCTTTGATATAAGGAGAAAAGCTCCTTATTTCAAAGCATTGCAAATAATTCTTCTCTTGCCAGATAAAACTCCTGCAACTAACACCAATGATCATCACGGAGATGATCAAATCATCCATTTTGGATAACTATGACGTCAGCACGGTGGAGCACATTCTCTCCACAAGTACTTACATCCGGGAGGAGGCTGTGAAGGCTATTAAACAGAAGTAAGATTTATCATGGGCATCTTCTGTGCTTACTCGGTCCATCATAGACCTTATCCATCTGCTTCCCACCCCCTGGTGGGAAGCGACTGGACTGGTCTGGGCTGGTCTGGGCTGGTCTGGGCTGGGGACTGATATCTATGACTTTGTGTCACAGTCTCTACGACACAATGAACGAATCCGCGCGAAATGAACGCGAGATTGGCGGGTTTAGTTAAGGAGTTGTCGTGGTTTCGAGTATGGTCGTACTGAATTATGGCCCAGGCAAGATCAAGAACAAAAGCTCGCCCATTTTGCATTTTTTTTTAAATCATGGTGTTAGTGATAAATCTGATAATCTGCTGGAAATAAATCTCTTCTAAGTAAGCCCAACGGCAACGTAAGCACGGTAGTATTTTTTTATGCAATGATTTTTTTAATGCCCATTGGATTTTCAACTTTTGTTATCAATCCGAGTGTTGAAAATCCAACAGAGCGCATCTCAATATAAGAAAATTTCAATTTCTCTTCCAGGTTACCATACCTGGTGTCAGTCGTCCAGGCTTACGGAATGTCTGAAGGTGGCAGTGTCTGCACCGAGCTGTGCTGTCCCGCGGGATCTAGGGCTGGCAGTTCTGGTATGCCTAGCTACGGATATGTTATTAAAGTAAGTTTTTCTTCACTTCCCATAGTAATAATAATAAATTAGCCCGTATTGTCCCACTGTAGGGCAAAGGCCTTCCTTTCCTTTTCCGATTTGTGTCTTACTTCCCAAAGAATAAAGATTATTCTTCTGCTTTTTTAACACTGCACAGCAGCATGGCCGTCAGTACTGCTGACCTAGAGGGCTTAGGTAAATGGCACTTTCAAAGCGTGTTTTCTGTAGGAGGTGTGATTTATACCCTGTAAAGTTTAATAATATAATTTTTTGATCCAGGTGGTGGACTTGAATACCAGGGAAGCTTTAGGTCCTAACCAACGAGGGGAGATCTGTATCAAGGGACCCAGTGTTATGAAAGGTACCTACATTCTTCGTATATTTGCTGCAAGATATAAGTATAATAACCAGCCTATAATGTTCCCACTACTGGGACACAGGCTTCCTCTCTGTGAGCGGGAGCGTAATTCACCGCGCGGGCCCAGTGCGGGTTGGTAGATGACACATGTCTTCTAACTTTTGTTGGCCAAAAATTCGAAGACATGTTTCCTCCCTACGATGTTTGCCTTCACTGTTTTGAGAGCAGTGGCAATGAAATAAATTACACAAAGTAAAGCGCTGTCCAGGTTCGAACCTATGACCTACAACTCGTACGTCAGACATGACCGTTACCACTGGGTCACCACTGTTCCTTTGCGTGACTTAAGCAACTCCTCAGAAATTGCAGATCCGATAACAAAACATTATTTCACATTATTTCTCTGATAGAACACTATAGTTGATTGCCAAAGGATGTGTTTTGTGGTTAAAATCAGACACTACACGCAGACAAAGTCGCGGGTCGAACTAGCTCTTTGACAGCGAGGCGTTCATCATCAGCCTAGCCTTTTCCCAACAATGTTGGGGTCGGCGTCCAGTCGAACCGAATGCAGCTGAATACCAGTATTTTAGATGGAGCGACTGCCTATCTGACCTCCACAACCCACTTACAGTAAGTGGGTTGTGGAGATACATCTTGGTAAGACTGGTTGTCAGACTCTCGGGCTACTGACAACCCGTAACGACTGTCAAAGATCCACGAATGACAGCCGGGACCAACGGCTTAACGTGCTTTCCGAGGCACGGAGGGATCTTGGTTTGTGAAGATAGTCATCCATCCACCGCGGCAAGCGTAGCTTAACCTGATCGATCGACCCGTGCGGCTGCTTTACTTAGCCATAAGCCCCTCTCACAGCGAGACGTTGTCATACCAAAAAATGTTAACTACTGTCCGCCAATTCACCCACAGCCCGAATTCATCCACTGCTGGGCTATAAGCTATAAGCTTCTCTATTCTTGTGCCAATCGCCACGCTCCTGTGCCAGCCTCGATCGCACAATAATCCTTTATAATTTTTTTCAGCATATTTAAACAACGTGAACCCTGACTGTAAGGACGAGGAAGGCTTCCTGAAGACTGGAGACGTCGGCTACTATGACGACGACGGATACTTCTTCATCGTTAACAGGATTAAGGAGCTCATCAAGTTTAATGATGTATCTGTAAGTTTACAGCGTAAGCATTTCATCATCAATTCATCACCGTCCATAGTACATCACCCACTGCTGGGAAATGGGCGAGTGTCACATCTCTGCAGCGAAATCATAGCTGAGGTGGTCCCCGAATCCGTCGCCCCTGGACCCAATTAGGGGTGCGTGAAAGAGGGCCATGTCCACCCTCCGCTGACACCCGGTGCGTCTGCTGAGGGCCGGGTGAGTGGATGAGATCTCCCTCTCCCTTTCCGCAGTCTCCTTCTGCGAGACGACTGTTTCGCAGAAGGAGAGCATCTCCTCGTCTATCTAGATGTCCTGCCCTGTTCTGCTTGAGGCGCATAGCAATATCCCCGACGTCGTAGAATTTCGACCGACCGACGACGGATTTCGGTGTTATATACTTATCTATTCATAACTAGGTATATCTAATATTATTGGAGTTTTTTCCCTCTGTTGCATATTTTTGAAAGAATAAGTTATATGTTTGTTCGAGTACTTGATTCATTTTACTCCATTTTATTTTCAGGTAGCACCAGCAGAATTCGAAGCGCTGCTTCTACAACACCCATCAGTCCGCGAAGCAGGAGTAGTGGGTAAACCTCACCCGAAGCACGGCGAAGCTCCTGTGGCTTTCATCGTGCTGCAGCCAGGGTGCAGTGCTACTGAAGAGGAACTGGTTCAGCATGTGGATAGTAGTGTGAGTAGGGACTTATAATATAGCCTGTAGTTGTCAAATTGTACGGGAAATGTGATGTCGCGATGGTTTGGAGATTGCACTGCCCAGCAATAGGGCCTGGTACTAATCGTGAAGGTAAATCCAGCATCATTTAGAAGGCTAGTATTTTTTTAAACTCACTGTAATAAAAATGTTGCCCACTCGTGGCTAAATGATATCAGCCGCTCGGGTTGATTTACATATGGTTAAGCTACGCTTGCTGCGGTCGGTTCGTAGATGGGTGAGCCTCACAAATCGGGACCCCTCCGTGCCCCGGACACCACGTTAAGCCGTTGGTCCCAGCTGTCATTCGTAGACCTTTGACAGTCAGTCAGGGACAACTTACGAGCTTCGGAGTATCGTGTTACTTAGTAACTGGGTTATGTAAATCAGATAGGCATTCGCTCCATGTATAATACTTGAATTCAGCTGTAACCCAATATGGTTGGCTAGGCAGTTCCAAAAAGAATAATCGAGTACTATCTGTGGAGCTCCTCAAGTTCTGAGTTGAGCTGCACGATTTTTGAAAAATACGTGCACTGACTGGGCAGGTCCACTCAATCTGTGTGGTTATTTCCTTAAAAGACCATTTCAGACACCAATCTATATGGCATTCACATGATCTGACCAAGATTATGTCTGGACTTTAAAAGAGACTGTGACCTCTGAGTTTTTTCTTTCAGGTAACCTTCAAAATGCGTCTAGCTGGTGGCGTCCGTTTCATCGATCGACTGCCAAGAGGTGCCGGTGACAAACTTGACAGAAAAGATTTGTTGCGAAGATTGCTCGATGAAGATGGCAACTGAGAAAATTTTGTGAAGAATACTTGTTAATTTAAATAGTATTAGTGCCTTTTCATACGAAAGCTGGGTAATGGGCACCGGGTAGCAGGTAAACGCAAAGCTGGTCGAGTCGTTGAGCTCCTCAAGTTCTGAGTTGAGCTGCGCGATTTTAGACAAATGCGTGCACTGAATGGACAGGTCCACTCAATCTGTCAATTCTTTCCTCAAAACACCATTTCAGACACCAATCTACATGGTCTTCACGTGTTCTGACCAAGATTATGTCTGGACTTTAAAAGAAACTGTGATCTCTGAGTTTGTTTCGGCCTTTCTTCTCAGAGTAGTCAGAAAAGAAAAGCCGACCTCATCTAGTTTAAAAAAAATATGATTAACGTGTAAAAGTGTTTGTACAAACCTACTTTCAGAAAATAAATCATTTACGAGGGTGACACTGAAAGTTCTTCAATCAATCATCTCAGCCTATCGCAGTCCACTGCTGGACATAGCCCTCTCCCAGGCTTGGACAACACCCTGTCCTCCGCCTTCCGCATCCAGTCCGTCCCAGCAACCTTCTTTAGGTCGTTCGTCCATCTAGCTGTGGGGCGTCCCACACTACGCTTGCCGATACGCGGTCTCCACTCCAGGACTCATCTGCTCCACCGGCCATCGGTCCTTCGACAAACATGACCAGCCACACACTGCCACTTCATAAAGTTCTTAGAAAATACGATTTTTGTATTGCGTAACTCCACTATCATGTAATAGCAACAGCTGTTGGTTTGAAACGCTAAAGAGTGAACGATATGTGCTTAAGAAAATCGTAAAATGAAACAAAAAGCGATCGAAACGAAACCAATTAATCTCAATCATTTGCCGAAAATGTGTTACGCAATTAGGCTGCTGGTTACAGAATCGCACTGCAGTCATCTTAAAATTTTACTATGACATTAACCGTCTAAAGTAAGGGGAAGACATTAAGCGCTGCAAAGTACGGGGAAGACATTTTAATTAAATCAGCTATCTAACGAGTACAAATATTTAAAAAATATTCCGAGAATTTGCAAATTGTTGAAATATTAAAAAATTGAGTGATAATCGAATTAATTAACTGGTTTATGTTATCTTTTTACTTTAATACTCGCACCTTCTTCTTTTTTTAATTTAATTTTGGTTTAATCTTAATTTAGGTAATTTTCATTTAATTTAAATTAAATTTTGATCTGATTTTATATGTTACGTATACTAACATAATTTAAAATACTGTAACTGCTAATAGCGAATATTGGAAAGAGTGTAGGAATGTAGGATCGGGACCGACCGAACCAAATAGTAACTTCGTAGCAGGAAACGCCCAACATTCGACCGATACCACTTCGGAGTCGATCCCCAGATCGTCGCGACCAGTTTGCATGATGAGACGCGACAAATGGTACACCACATACTAGGCAGTATTGTGTCTCCTCCTCCCTTTAAATCCATCCAATAGTAGGTATTTAGATAAGTGTTTTGTACAACTGAAGGTAATAAAACATATTAACCAAAGTCCTGCGTCCTGCGTGTCCTGTCAGCTGCACGTTACAGGAACTGATGGACGCTGGTGATGGCGCCAAACAAGTGGCCGAATTCTGGGCCGAGTCCATTTAAATTGCTATCGACACGCTACGAAGAAGAATAAAGAGTTATTCAGTTTTATTCAGCAGCCCGGAGTTTGGAAGTTGGCGGTGTAATGTAATGTAATGTAATATATACATTTATATTATTATTCGTATGGTGTAAGAGAATTCTATTATATTCTATTTTAACACTGTGCTTAAACTGAAGATCCCTAGCAATGTTTAAGTAAATGAATTTAAAATGGTGGTTAGCAGGAATTCTTCAAAATAAAACATCTACAATTTATTTTTTTATTTAATAAAACTTATTTTTAATATTTTCACCGTAAACAGTTTACAATAATTAACCAACAATAAAAAATAAAAAAATCTTGTAAAAACATTCTTCGTAGCCTTTTCCCAACTATGTTGGGGTCGGCTTCCAGTCTAACCGGATGCAGCTGCTGCATACCAGTATTTTGCATGGAGCGACTGCCTATCTGACCTCCTCAACCCAGTTACTGGGTAACACGATACCCCTTGGTAAGACCAGTTTTTTTTTATTTTTTTATTTTTTTTATTTATTAGGGACAACAAACAGCAGTATATTAAATATTACACATGATAGGAGTACTAAACTAATAGAATTAACAAATACACTACTCACGACGTTATCCACAGATTAACATATAGAATAATTAGCATAAGTACTGTTAATAATAACAATAAGGGCAAACTTAAAGATACTCATTACAAGGTTAAAATTATTACTACGAGCATAAAATAAAGTGAAAATCTAATAATATCTGCGTCTTAATACTAGGGAAAAATATAAGGGTTTGGAATCAGATAAAATCGGCATGCAAGAAACAAAGAGAAGAAAAAAAAAAACAGATAAAAACAAAAAAGGAAGGACGAACCTAGAGTTACATAAATACATGAGGTATATGAATCAGAATTAAGTAACATCAAAACTTATGGCTGTTCCTTTAAGGTGGAAATAACTTGATTTTTGAACCTATTCTTGTTCAGAAATATAATGTCAATAGATCCAAACTTTTTAATATAAGTGTCGACCAATCGTTGCAGCGGTGAGCGTGCGCCTGAGTTGGTATGACAGAAGTTAGTGGCAAACAAACACCGTGAACGTACTTCTTTACTCTGTACTGTGCGAGGGACCAGGTAGCACAAACTTCTCACAAGATCAGAACAATCAAACTTGTTGCGGCATATACTGAACAGGGTCATCATTTCTAGGAGTATGCGTCTAGATTGTAGGGTCAGGATATTATATTTTTCGAGCAGTGATTGGTAGGAAATCCTTTTACGAAAGCATCTATAGTGCACAGAGCGAAGGTATTTACGCTGGACTAACTCCAATATTTCTATATATTTTTGTAAAAAGGATTCCAAATAGGGACTGCGTACTCTAATTGTGGTCGGATTATCGACTTGTATAAATGCAAATAAGTGGAAGGGCGGCGGAATTCTGTAGATGCGCGAATTACGAAGCCAAACATTTGATAAGCTTTACAGACTATATTATTCACATGCGCATCGAGATGGAGCATGGAGTCTAACTGAACACCAAGATCGCGGAGACAAGTAACATTATTTAGGACAGTATTACCAAAACAATAACTAAACTTGATAACCAATTTCTTTTTGGTAAACGTAATACTATGACATTTAGAGTAACTAAGCTGAAGTTTGTTGGAAGAGCAGTATTCTAAAAAGCGATCAAGGTCCTTCTGTAAATCTATGCAATCAGATTGATTGGTGATATTATTATATATCTTTAAGTCGTCCGCATATAGCAGAAATTTCGAAGAATGAAAACAATTTTTGACGTCGTTAATAAATAAAATAAATAATAATGGACCTAAAATGGATCCTTGCGGGACTCCAGATGTGACTTTAATGGGGCTAGACTCATAGCCGCTTATCACTACTTTTTGAGTCCTATCAGTGACGTAAGAAACGAACCAGCGAAGCAGATTTCCTCTGATGCCGTTAAATGCGATTTTATCTAGTAGTAACTTGTGATCCACTTTGTCAAAAGCTTTTTGGAAATCAGTATATACCGCATCAGTTTGCTGTCTATTATCGAGGCTTTCAAATAACTGCGATGTAAAAATGAGGAGGTTACTCACGCAAGACCTATCCTTTACAAACCCGTGTTGTTCTTTTAATATCACGTGGCGTAGGACGGGGTAGATCTCGTTGTGAACGAGTTTTTCAAAAAGTTTAGTTATCTGAATTTCGGGCTTCTGACGACCCGTAACGACTGTCAAAGACCCAAGAATGACAGCCGCGACCAACAGCTTAACGTGCTTCCTGAGGCACGGAGGGGTCTCGATATGTCAGGTCCACGAACCGACCGCGGCAAGCGTAGCTGAACCTGATCGGTTGTTCCGTGCGGCTGTTGAAATGAAATCACGATCATTTATGATGGGTTTATATCACTGGCCATCTTTCACTTGCCTACCGAATGATTGAAACATGAAATAAAAAGAGAAGACGAACTTTCATTCCTATGTCTTTGTCGTGTGAACGCAAAATGAAAAAAAAAAATGAAAATTCACTCGAGTGAAGTAGTCTTACGTATATCAGTTTTCACCACCAACCGGGTCCCCACTACCTAGATTCTTTATGAACTCACTCATCCTAATAAAGTTAACAAACATTCTTCACACATTCTTCTCAGTTGGCATCTTCATCAAGCAACCTTCGGAACAAGTCTTTCCTGTCAAGTTTGTCACCGGCGCCTTTTGGCAGACGGTCGATGAAACGGACGCCACCGGCTAGACGCATTTTGTAGGTTACCTGAAAAAAGTAGATAGTATATACTCGTTTATGAATCTTTAAACATTTTTATTACTGTTAGCCTGTATCATCCTATTGCTGGGCAAAGGCCTCTCCCCATGACTTCCAGCTCTTTCGATCCAAGGCCACTAAACCACTGGGACCACTATAGACCACTGACCACTGTAGACCACTGTTCGTTTGTTCTGCCCAGCTCGTCCCACCATCTTCTACGGGGTCTGCTGCGACGCCTTCTAGCTGTGTCAGGGCTCCACGTGGGATGTCCGTCGCCCCCCACACATCAGGCCCCGAGGTGGCGGCGCGTAGTGTTCCACGCGCGCCCCTCTTAGACGTCGCGGGGGGAGTCAAACACCTCACTCCCCCCCTTGACCCGAGGAGAAGGCACCACGAGGGAGTTGCGGAAGGATCGTACGTTCCCGCGACCCCCGGCGTAGGTGTGAGATGGAACACTGGGGTGGTTTTTAGTCAGTAAGAGTCTGACAGACCCCGCCGCTTGCCCCAGGGCGGCGGACATCCATGAGGACATTACACTCCGGAAAAAAAAAGAAAAAAAAAGGGCTCCACGTGGTGGTTACTTTCACTCACAGCTCATTGGGCATATGGCTCAATGAGCCCAACAATTTAATAGTGAGTTTAAAAAAAAAACAAATGTTGCATTTATCTACACACTAGCTTTTGCCCACGGCTTCGTCTGTGTGGAGGTCGGAAATTATCCTACAGGACGTACTCACATAATCAGCCTATATCCCACTGCTGGGACACAGGCCTCCTCTCTTCGAGAGGGAGTAGGCTGTAATCTACCACGCGGGCCCAGTGCGGATTGGTAGATGTCACGTGTCTTCGAATTTTCGGTTCTAGAGGTTCGGTTTGAGAGCAGTGGTGATGGAACTATTTACACAAAGGACAGTTACAGGAACGTACTAGCGGGATAAAAAGTATGGTATGTTATAAACCATCTGTGTTCCAAATTTTATTCAAATCCGTTCAGCCGTTTTTGAGTGATTGAGTAACAAACCCCCTAAATATCTAAATAATCAAACACAAACTTTCACATATATATATATTTTTTTAAATAGTAGAATACCTGGTAGGATTCACTAGCCGCTAGATACTACTGCTGGAAACTAGTGCTACTGGAAGCCAGTGCAGTGCTCAGAGAAAGTGCCAGAGAGCAAACCAAGGCCAGTGGTGCCAAAAGGGGTTTTAACCTCCGAACCACGGCGATGAAATTTGCGTACAATTTGATAACTACAGGCTATATTATAAGTCCCTACTTACCCGACTATCCACGTGCTGGACCAGTTCCTCTTCAGTAGCACTGCACCCTGGCTGCAGCACGATGAAAGCCACAGGAACTTCGCCGTGCTTCAGGTTAGGCTTACCCACTACTCCTGCTTCGCGGACTGATGGATGTTGTAGAAGCAGCGCTTCGAATTCTGCTGGTGATACCTGAAAATAAAATGGAGTAAAATTAAATAAGTATAAGCATAATTTATTGGAAAGAAGTTCTTTGACGGAGCTTGCGTTAGGAGAAAAATGCGAGAAATTGTCACGTACCGAAAAAGTGTTATGCTTGCGACTTTCAGCGGGATTGTCCGAAAGGGTTACCGCTATCCCGGAACATAAAGGGGCGAAGGAAGGAACATGGGTGGGTTTTAGTCAATAAGAGTCTGACACTCCCTTCCGCTCCACCCAGAGCGGGAGGGGTCATTTGATGATTTCCCACCAGAAAAAAAAATAAAAAAAAATGCTTGCGACTTTTTACTACATAAGAATAGAAACGGACGTAGAGCAGTGGTGGCCCAGTGGATACCACTGGGCCACCACTGCTCTACGTCCGGCCGCAAATTACGAGTTGTAGGTCGTAGGTTCGAACCCAAACAAGCGCTTTACTTTGTGTAAATTATTTCATCACCACTGCTCTCAAAACGGTGAAGGAAAACATCGTGAGGAAACCGGCATGTCCTAGAAGCAAAAATTCGATGACGTGTGACATCTACCAACCCGCACTGGGCCCGCGTGGTGGATTACGGCCCGCTCCCTCTCACCGAGAGGAGGCCTGTGTCCCAGCAGTGGGAACATTATAGGCTGATTATGTAAGAATGGAGAGAGTCAAAGAAAGAGATAGTTTTCATGGTTTTCAGGGGGTGCTGAAGCTGATAGTGGGGTGAAAATGAAAGTCCAAGATGGCGGCTTTGAATATTTTCAAATTTTCGCCACCGCCATCTTGGATTTTCATTTTGAACTTCATTCCTGCCGGGGCTCCCCCGACCCCACACATTTTTTGTTCAAATACACGCAATTTACAATCACACATTATGTTCTGTAAGTGCTTTACGAGTATTTCTTACGTATAAACACGCTGTGTATGTGTGTGTAAGTGCAGGAACTCTCCGTACCGTCCGAGACAAAGGCGAAGTCGCAAGTGTGTGTGTGTTATATGCTGAAGCTCCTCGGCTTCACGCAAACATTCATACTTGATTAGATAAAAATATTGTATCGCCACATGTGGATGCCATTTTAGTCCTGACCACCTTGTGGAGTAATGTGGAGGCTATTAAAATAGCTGCTAAGTCATTAAGAGCAGAGAAGTGTGAAGATTGGCAAAAGTAGACAGAAAAAACTCTAATAACATTAGATATATCAGGGCGATAGAGAGATTGACAACGAAGTGATCCTAAAAGGCGGAACCCTTTTAAGATCACTTCGTTGTCCGTCTGTCTGTCCGTCTATCGTCCGTGTAGATATATCTAATGATATATCTACAATATTTTCCCTTTTGAGGTATGGAACCCTAAATATGATAAGGAGGACTTCCCCGACCAGGGTAATACATTTTATTCGCTGGCCGGATTTTGGGATTTGGGCCCAACTTTGTATGAAAAGTAACTCGTCTCCTTTTAAGTTACCAACTAAGTACACATTGCAATCAAAGATACTGTGTTGACACCCATGCCTAGCAGTAGCTGGTGTCGTACTATGGACGGTGATGATGAAATGGTTACGCTGTAAACTTACAGAGACATCGTTAAACTTGATGAGCTCCTTAATCCTGTTGACGATGAAGAAGTATCCGTCGTCGTCATAGTAGCCGACGTCTCCAGTCTTCAGGAAGCCTTCCTCGTCCTTACAGTCACGGTTCACGTTGTTTAAATATGCTGAAAAAAATTATAAAGGATTAGTATGTGCGAGCGACAACCATTCTTACCAAGGGGTATCGTATTACCCAGTAACTCGGTTGTAGAGTTCAGATAGACAGTCCTTCCATGTAAAATACTGGTAATCAGCTGCATCCGGTTAGACGACCCCAACATAGTTCGGAAAAGGCAGGCAGGTGATGACGTGCGAGCGACGCTGGCACAAGAGCGTGGTGATTGGCACAAGAAAAGAATGGGCTACGCCCAGCGGTAGGTGAAGTCGGGCCGTGGATGATGATGAAGGTCATCTTCATCATAATCTACAGCCCGACTTCACGTGCGAGCGAATCTTCTTCTTCTACGTAGCACACTCGTCAGAGCGGTCGTGGTCCTCATGTAGTTTCTTGTCTAGGTGCTGATGTGATTCGCCTCACGATATCTCGCCTCCTACTCCAGATTTCTTGCGAGCGAATCTAAAATTATTGCCCGACAGTAGTCAAAATTTTTTGGCATGACAACGTCTCGCTGTCAAAGAGCTACTCCCTAAGCATAAAATCTGTAGTTTCGACCAAGGAAACGGGCGTTGCCAAATCCGTATCACCTACGAACGTAAGATTAGTTTGGAGCCCGAACTAAGAATTAATTGAAAACATTATTTGACACTTGTCCCTACACGCGAAGTGTTTTTGCGTGTTCTACAAATTTAATTTGTCACTTGTTCTGACGGTTCAACTACCATCGGACGGGCCCGTGTCTTCGGTGACAGACTTAGAGAATAGACCGTTTCGACCCGCGACTTTGTCTGCGTAAAGTGTCTGATTTTAACCATGAAACATATTCTATGGAAGTCAACCATAGTGTAGCTTTCTATCAGTGAAATATTTTTTAATTGCTGATGTCATGCAAAGGAGCAGTGGTAGCTCAGTGGTAACGGTCGTGACTTATGAGTTGTAGGTCGCAGGTTCGAACCTAGACAGGCGCTTTACTTTGTGTAAAATTTTTCATCACCACTGCTCTCAAAACAGTGAAGGAAAACATGGTAAGGAAACCGGCATGTCGTAGAACTAAAAATTCGAAGACACATCTACCAATCTGCATGGGGCTAGCGTGGTGGATTACGGCCCACTCCCGCTCACAGAGAGGTAGCCTGTGTCCTAGGAGTGGGAACATTATAGGCTGTATACTTACATTATGTCATGCAAAATACATTTATAAAAAATGAAAAAGGTGTAGGTACCTTTCATAACACTGGGTCCCTTGATACAGATCTCCCCTTGTTGGTTAGGACCCAAAGGTTTCCTGGTCTGCAAGTCCACTACCTGGATAAAAAAGTACATTGACACTATACAGGGCAAAGATCACTCGTACTACATCAAGACGTACCTCAAAAACAGCATTAATCATCAATTTTATTTTTCACTAGTTTAGGGGTCTGAAATTATCACCTAGGTACTACCGGTACTAACTATCCTATGTCCTAACCCAAGCCATGCTAAATTAAATCGAAATCCTGTCATCCATTAAGGCGTGAAAAGGTAACAGACTGACAGAGTTACTTTCGCCTTTATAAAAAAATATGGTAAGAATATTAATTCTTCTAAACCGCACTGGGTACCCGTGGCAGATCATAGCCCACTCCCTCTTGAAATAAAGAAAGAAAATAAATTTATTTGCGGCAAACATGACGCATAAAAAGAACAAAAACACAAAAAAAAAACAAGTTGGGGCAAAACATACGTCATATCCACGCAAAACAGCCATCGCTCAAAGACAAATACATTTATTCGTCGGATATGATAGGTACAAAGATGGTTGGTACATATGGATAAGTTCGTCACATCCGCCGCTACTAGCGGCATACGAATATTTACAATGTGAACCTAATGTACACGTGGGTATAAAACCTAACTTATATACTACTTATACTCTAGTAAACAATACAAAACACTTATAATATGGACATTTGTACTCTAATATACAACATAAAATAAAAACACAACTATAACAACATTTCTATTATACAACTAAATATATTTATAATTAGGCATTATATAATCAGCATAATGCTAAGACCCTACACGAGATCCCCAGCGCTGGCTTTCGGCGACAGCCGGCGTTGACGTGATGACGTCAACCAGTGCAGCATACGATTAGATATAAATAAAAAACAACAATCAAAATAATAATCTTGAAGACGGGAGGCCTGTGTCACAGCCGTGGGAACATTGTAGGCTGAATATGCTAAGAATATGGATTCTAAGCAGCTCCCGCGGCGGCTGGAACGGGAGGCTCTCTCCCTCATCCGTCCCGCCACCTCCTTCGCTAGCTTGACTGCTTCGTCCATATTGGCTAAGGATCGAGTTGAGGGGAACAAGCAAAGGCAGGCATTTCCCTGCAGTGGGACAATACGGGCTAATTTATTATTATTAGTATGGGGAGTGAAGAAAAACTTACTTTAATCACAAATCCGTAGCAAGGTATACCAGAACTGCCAGCCCTAGATCCCATTGGACTGCCCAGCTCGTTGCAGATACAGCCACCTTCAGACATTCCGTAAAACTGGACGACTGACACCAGGTATGGTAACCTGGAAGAGAAAATGAAATTTTCTTATATTGGGATGCGCTCTGTTGGATTTTCAAAACTCGGATTGATAACAAAAGGTGAAAATCCAGTGGGAATAAAAAAAATCGTTGCATAAAAAAATTCTCCCGTGCTTACGTCGGGCTTACTTAGAAGAGATTTATTTCCAGCAGATTATCATATTTATTAACACTTACACTATGATTAAAAAACAAATGCAAAATGGGCGAGCGTTTGTCCTCGATCTTGCGTGGGCCATAATTCGCTACGACCATACTCGAAACCACAACAACTCCTTAACTAAACCGCGCTCTTTTGGATTTTCCACACTAGGCTCAACAGAAAAAGTTGAAAATCCAACAGTATGTTTTCTTAACGCGCTGGGATGCATTCTGTTGGATTATCACTGCTCGGGTCAATAGCAAAAGTTGAAAATCCAACAGTGTGTTTTCATAACGCGCTGGGATGCATTCTGTTGGATTATCACTGCTCGGGTCAATAGCAAAAGTTGAAAATCCAACAGTGTGTTTTCTTAACGCGCTGGGATGCATTCTGTTGGATTATCACTGCTCGGGTCAATAGCAAAAGTTGAAAATTCAACAGTGTGTTTTCTCAACGAGCTGGGATGCGCTTTGTTGGATTTATAACACTCGGCTCAATAATAAGAGTTGAAAATCCAACAGTGTGTTTTCTTGACGCGCTGGGATGCATTCTGTTGGATTATCACTGCTCGGGTCAATAGCAAAAGTTGAAAATCCAACAGTGTGTTTTCTTGACGCGCTGGGATGTATTCTGTTGGATTATCACTGCTCGGGTCAATAGCAAAAGTTGAAAATCCAACAGTGTGTTTTCTTAACGCGCTGGGATGCATTCTGTTGGATTATCACTGCTCGGGACAATAGCAAAAGTTGAAAATCCAACAGTGTGTTTTCTTAACGCGCTGGGATGCATTCTGTTGGATTATCACTGCTCGGGTCAATAGCAAAAGTTGAAAATTCAACAGTGTGTTTTCTCAACGAGCTGGGATGCGCTTTGTTGGATTTATAACACTCGGCTCAATAATAAGAGTTGAAAATCCAACAGTGTGTTTTCTTGACGCGCTGGGATGCGCTCTATTGGATTTTCAATGCTCGGCTCAATAACGAGACTTGAAAATCCGGGGGGAGTAAAAAAAAAGTCACATAAATAAAATCTCCTGTGCTTACGCCTGGTCTCTAATTCACTATGACCACTTAACGATTCATCATCCGCCTAGCCTTTTCCCAACTATGTTGGGGTCGGCTTCCAGTCCAACCGGATGCAGCTGAATACCAGTATTTTACATGGAGTGACTGCCTATCTCACGTCCACAACCCAGTTACTGGGTAATACGATAAGACCCCTTTTTTTTTTTTCTCGTGGGGAATCATCAAATGACCTCTCCCGCTCTGGGTGGAGCGGAAGGGAGTGTCAGACTCTTACTGACTAAAACCCACCCATGTTCCTTCCTTCGCCCTTTATGTTCCGGGGCAGCGGTAACCCTTTCGGACAATCCCGCTGACCCGGCAGGCTTCGGCCCTAGGGGGCCCTCTGATTATGCTGACATCTCTTTGAGGCGCGCGTGGAACACTTACGCGCCGTCCGGCACGGGCCTGGTCCTGATCGGGCGGTGAGCTACCCATTGCTCTCCGCCCGCAGGCCCGCGCCTACGGTGGCCGGTAGTCTTCACTCGACTCCCGACGCCCGGGGCGTCTCCCGCGGCGGCTGGGACGGGAGGCTCTCTCCCTCATCCGTCCCGCCACCTCCTTCGCTAGCATGACTGCTTCGCAGAAGGAGGCGACTGCCTCCCACTCCCTCTCGCTCCGGACCATGGCTTGCACCAGGGCCGGGCGCGAGAGGCCGCCGCCGCTGCCGATCGCCTCTACGAGGACACGGCGGTGCTCCGCCCAAGCGGGGCAGACCTCCACCGTGTGCTCCATCGTGTCCTCTGGGCGATCCTGGCAATGGTGACACCCGGGCGTTTCCTCCCGCCTGATGATGTGCAGGAACCTCCCGAAACTTCCGTGTCCGGTGAGGACCTGCGTCAGGCGGTAGGTGAGGGCGCCGTGGCGCCTCTCTAGCCACTCCTCAAAGAGGGGTCTTATCGCCGCTATCGCGGCGTGCCCTGCGCTGGGTTGCGACAGTCGCTCTTTCCATGTCGCCATGTGATCGAGCCGGAGGTCCGTCCGCTCCGCAGCAATTTGCCGCGGGAGCGGACTTTCCCCCCGGCGTAGTGCCTCCGCGCGCCACTCATACAGGCGCGCGAGGACCATCGCCTCCAGATCCCATGGCGGCAGTCCGGCAAGCCAAACTTAAGTGGCAGTGGGCGGATGATACTTCATCATTATCATCATTCAGCCAAAATACGTCCACTGCTGGACACGTTTTCCCTCAAGCACCTCCACTTCGACCGGTTCTGTGCTTCTCGCATCCAACAGGTTCCTGCGGCCTTCACAAGGTCGTCGGTCCACCTTGTGGGTGGCCTTCCAACGCTACGTGTTCCGGTACGCGGTCGCCACTCCAGAACCTTTCGGCCCCATCGGCCATCTGTTCTGCGAGCAATGTGCCCTGCCCACTGCCACTTAAGTTTGGCAATTCTTATGATGATACTTACTTCTGTTTAATAGCTTTCACGGCCTCCTCACGGATGTAAGTACTCGAGGAGATGATGTACTGCGCCGCGCTGAGGTCATAGTTATCCAAAATGGATGATTTGATCATCTCCGTGATGATCATTGGTGCTAGTTGCAGGAATTTTATCTGGCAAGAGAAGAATTATTAGCAAAAGCTCCTTATTTCAAAGCATTGACCTATAGAATACAAGTACGCTGGACTGAATATACTATATGAAATGACAGTAACAGTTGTTTTTTGTGCCGATTCAAAGCGCCCCGCTCGAGCGTCTCAGGAATTAAAATTGACACATTGCCGCTAATGGCCGTCGTTTTGTTTTGGTACGTCTCTCATGATTTAGGTCTAAATCGTGGAATAAGATTTTTTTTGTGTATTTCATGTTTAATACCAGATATTTAGAAAAAAAAAATATCATGAAAGTATGCGCATCTTGTAAAACTCGCTATCAACAATATTAGTTCTACGGATGCTCACGTTGCTGTCAGGGCCAAAATGGCGAAAATCAAGTCTTCATTTTATCATCGATAATATGAAGTCCAGCGTACTTCTTTATTACAGGTCAGTGTTTGAAAGTCAAATCGTATACTGTTTATTTTAGAACATTAGAAGGCACTTTTTAATGTCACCATTTGAAAGACAAAAAGAATAATTGAATCTAGTTGTCCCTTCCAAAAATGTTGAACTTTTTGTCATGAAAATGGTGACAGCGGCGAAGTTTTGAATCGTTCGACATCATAAAACAGTCGTATTTCTGTTTCATTTTTACATCTCTGACACACTAATTGCATGGTACTATATGATAATGTGTAAGCTCACTCTTCTCAGTCCGCCCGACCCTTGCTCGAGCCAGCCCGCGCCGCTTAGAGTGTAGTCTCTCAGTTTTTAAGTTTTTTAAGCCCTGGCTGGAGGCCTTAATTTATTGAGGCATCCACAGGCAATCCCGGTTAAGCAGGCGACAACCTCATGGGTTAAACTGCGAGATGCCATTCCCAAAAAAAAACTTCTCAGTATGGAAACTTTTTCGCGTGAATAAATACGGTGAGGGCAAATCTGGTGATTTAGATCTCTGGGCAGCGAGGTTTGACTTTACGGTGTCAAAAACGCGCCCAAGGATAACACATGAACTTAAACGTAATTTGCGAACGCTATGTGGGCGAGCGGTCACCGCTCAAACTCAAACTCAAGGCATTTATTTCAAATAAACCAATTACAGGCACTTTTGAATTGTCAAGGGGTCGGTCGGTCAGTCAGAAAGATGAAGCTAGTCGCCTATTCCAAAACGTAGTAGGTACCTATGGAGAAGAACGGGCAAGAAACTCCACCACCTATTTGATACTCTTTTAAATCATAAAATAGTTAGAAAATATTGGTTACATCATTCATGTTGAAATTATACATGTGAGAACGATGCAGAAAGACGTCCCCATTAAAAGCGTCCGTACTGAATATGATAAAATCTTCAATTCAGAAATGAAAATATGTAAATGAAAATAAGCCGTGGCAGCTAAGAGATGACCAGTCCCCACTGACGGCGCCCGTTCACGCCCATGACGTATGGATCAGCACCATTTAGCTCAACCATTTTGAAGGGAACATAATAATCCAACACACACGCCACCACCAGCGAGACATACTCGCGACGAGGCTCTTCTAAGAGACCGTATCTTAATACCCATCGTCCACGACGCTATTAAATGGTACGCGTAACAAACTCAAATCACCAATGAGTAGTCAGAATCTCACAGCACTAGAATTTCAATGCCCGTCCGTATACGACGCTGTCATCCCCTAAAAAGGTTTCTTTTTAGCGTATCGATAGCAAAAAGTATAAATATTTTTGGCACAAAATTCAGCTGCGCGAACTCCGCTCACTGACGCAGTCATAAGATCATCAAGTGCACAGGTGATAGGGCATGTGGTGCAGGTTGTAAGATACCATTGTCTGTGGGGAGGTGCCGCATACGCATTTGCGGTCAGAGCCGTCCGTGGACCGATCTATGAAGACTGTCTTTGCTCCGGCCGATTTGGGTTCGAATAAGATTACATAAAAGAAACAAATGAATGATTTCCGTCGTACCTTATATTTCTGAATCGCCTCCAACATTGCTTTTTCCCCGCCGCTAGGATTGTATACCATTGTAACACCTACTCTCAGACACGCAAGTGCATACAGCAGACCGTATGTATAGTAAAACTCCCTAGAGTTGTACATTTTTTCGCCTGTGTACCTGAAAGGGAAGTCAATCTATTTAATAAAGATCTTACATTCATTAATTCATTCACTCACTCACTGACAGAGAACGCACAGGCTAAAGCATCGAACACATCTGCACGAAGCAATTTCTTAATCTGTTATCATTTCAGCCGAAAGACGTCCACTGCTGGACATAGGACCCCTCCAAGCACCTCCACTTCGACCGGTTCTGTGCTTCTCGTATCCAACGGGTTCCTGCGCCCTCACAAGGTCGTCGGTCCACCTTGTGGGAAGCCTTCCAACGCTACGTCTTCCGGTACGCGGTCATCTGCCGCATGTCAGACAATCAATGGGCCAAACTTACGACCCAGTGCGTCCCGCCTAACAACGGCAAACGACATCGCGGTAGGCCCGGACGGAGATAGTGGGATGAGCTGGACTCCTTCAACAAGAACTGGTCTTTAGCAGCTTTCAACAGAAAGAAGTGGAAATAGAGTAGGGAAGCCTTTGCCCCACAGTGGGACTTCACAGGCTGATCCTACTAATATTATAAACGCAAAAGTTTGTATGGATGGATGGATGGATGGATGTTTGTTACTCTTTCACGCCAAAACTACAAAACGGATTTGGATGAAATTTGGCATACAGATAGTCTGTAACCAGGATTAACACATAAGATACTTTTTACCCCGATATTTCCACCTATGCGGGTGAAACCGCGGGGCGCGGCTAGCAATAATATATAACAATGTATGATACTCACAATTCCGAAAAAATACTCTGCAAATTCAACAAAAAACTTAAATGAGTGACAGGAACACCTTTCGGTAGACCAGTAGTGCCAGACGAGTAGACTACAAAAGCCACGTCTTCCGATCCAGTCACGGGAACTACTTGAAAGTTTTCCAACTCTGTGGTCTCTGTCAGAAATTCCTTGAAGAGGACAGCACCATCTCTTGTCTCGTTCCCGTATAGAATGTAGTGCTCGATGCTCCCGACTTCGTCGAAGGTCGCTTTGTGAGTTTCGAAAGCGGAGAGGGAGCAGAACATGATTTTTGGACGAACTATCTTGACTCGGTGGAGCAGAGGAACTGTGGATGGAGAAAAAGGTTTTTAAAGCTTAGGCTGTCACCGAAAACCTGATAAAAATCAGAGTTCCTAAGGATCTGCTTCAGTTATTAATTCAATATGGGTGCACTATAGGTACACCTCTGCCTAATCCCTCGGGGATGCAGGCGTGATAATGTGTTACTACAAAACGACTAAGGTGCAAGCGCGTCTCACTTTCAAGTGGACTGGGCTGTCACATGAACACATCTCATGTTAGTTGCTACGATTAGTTATCCAGTACAATTGCTCACACTTTCAATCAGAACCCGAAGACATTTGAAGAAATTTCCTGATCCATTGATTCATATTTGTTTGAATAGCATTAGTAACATTACCATTGTGTAAAGTTATTACGCAATTACCAAAATTACTATTAACGTTCAAAGTTGATCACGTGACATTCATATTTTTTAACCGTCTTGAAAAAAGGAAGAGGTTCTAGATTCAACTGCTTTTTTTTAATGTTTGTTCCCTCACAACTCCGTTATTCATAAGCCTATTTGCAAAGTTCTTTTTTTATTTGTAAGGATATACTTTCAGATTGGTCCCAGTCGGTGGCAAACAACGAAAATGCGAACCCGACGACACCGACTTCCGAAATTAAAGTTATTTTTCACTTTGTAGTGTCTTTTTTTTGGTTGTTGTTTTTTGATGATTTGGCGCAGTGGTTAAGCGATTGACTGCTGCGCTGTGTGTCGCGGTTTCGATTCCCGCACGGAACAAATATTTGTATGACCTACAAGTAGTTGTTCCGGGTCTGGTTGTTTGTGTATGTGAGTTTAAATTTTTGTAAACGCACCCACGATACATATATAAAAAAAATAAAAAAAATAAAAAATAAAAGTTTTTATTTAACTTGCATACTTACCTACGTCTTGTTACATAAGTGTTCGTAATAATCACTCTGAATGTTTAAAGTAATCATTGTTGAGGCGTGGCCAACATTGTGGAAAAAAAAACAAAATGGCGGTATGCCACGGGCCTTCAAAGACCTTTATTTTGGTCAAATATAAATACCACTCACAGTTTCCGTAGGTTGGATCCGACGGAGAAAAAGTAGCGCCTGCGCAGATAATCCCCATCACAGTAGGTAGGTACTCAAAAATCTTCTCGCTGCAAATACAGACCACCTCTCCCTTTTCAACGCCCATACGTGTGAGCGACACAGCGACATCAGCCGTCATTTGAGCTAGCACTGCATACGACATTTGTTCTCCTGTGTCAGCGTTGATCTGAAAAAAAAAACAGGTATGTACAGTCGCTTGGCAACATTATCTGACCCACCCTAAAAACAAACGAATTTGGACCCTCTGCCTGTAACATTAAGGTTTATTCAATTTATATGAGCTTATCAGACAAGTGCACGAAGACTCAACCAAGAATTACAATAATAACACAGACATGCAAATTTGATCTTTATAACGTTACCATTAGGTTATATGTTAAAACTACTTGTTATAATATAATTAGTGTAATAGCTTATTTTAATAATTGCGTTCAAGTAATTCTGGTCTCGTGGTCTGTGTATAAGACTGAGAAAAACAACTTGCGAGATCAAATCCTGCGACGAAGATATTATTTTGCTTTCAATTTAGAATGTATTCCAAAACTATTTAATATATTATTGTAAAGAACTATAGACGGATGATCTTCATACATAAACTTTCTAAAATGGTAATATTTTCGCATAACTTGTAATAAGTGGGTAGTTGAAAAATAAATAGTCGTATTCATTATAAAACTGGTAGGTATTCAAAAGCAACTAAGGGTATGCAGTGACTACGCGCAAACATGTTTTACCTTGCCTTACTAAATTGCAAAAACAACATCTCTTTACAATTTTTTATTTTCTATTTTATAGGTAGTTTTTTTATTATCATGTCTCAATGGAGTGATTATTTAAAATACAAAATAATCTATTTGCACCAGGAGAAGGTTGGCTGCTTGTGCTGTGCAAGAATAAACTTTATGAAGTATACTATATGGTTCAAATTCTTTAGAATATGCGTCTAGCATTACAACTAAGATCAAATTTCAAAGCGTCTTATAAGAGTTGAGTTGGTCTTGTGGTCACTCACTATGGTAGTGCGGTATTTATCGTTGTATACGTTCGAAACCAAGTTTAACCTAAATATATCTTTTTGCTCAGCTGTTTTTTTTTTAATTATTTTATTACACTAAAGAAATGTAAAAAACATTTCTTTAATGGACGACGTAGGGTCTTGTCTTTTTACACGGGTAGGTTGTATAGGAATAAAAGTAAACAATTGCAAGTTTAAAATGTTTATTATTTCATTAAAACACTTAGGTAAGATAAAGTATGTAAATGCTCATATATATCCAAATTAATAGACATTTTATATTAGTATGCCATAATCAAATCTAACCATTTATAAACATTAAAAAAGGCGTGCTTATGCTTAAAAGTTTGTCATCGAGAAAATGAATTCATCTGTGAAATGCTTTACAGATTTATAGCTGCCTATATGTAGTGAATAAACATGATATTTAAATAGAAAAAATCTATTTATAACAATAGCATCACCACATAATCTGCAACATTTTAATGGTTTAACAATCAATCCATTGAGCATTTACTTACATGGTGTGTTTAAAAATACCTACTAGATTACATAATTAGTAGTCCCCTGCTATAACTTGCTGTAAGCGGCTACGCATAACGCGCACCATATTCCAACACAAATCTTTGCCATTTAAATATTCCTGGGCAAAACGAACCCTTTCTTCGCGATGAGCAGGTGTCAATGTAATTTTCTGTGCTGGTTTATAATTCCTTATCTCAGCAGCGTATAAATGCCTTCTCACTGTTTCCTCTGAAATATTGTGGTTTATTGCGGAATGGGAAAAATGGATTTTCAACATGCCTTGAAACAATGGCCCGGTGGCCTTCGAATTCGGGACTATACTTAATGGCTTTTGCTCCTGGACGAATACGCTGAATATCTCCATTGTCTCCATAACGTTTTAGCCAAAGTCTGACCGTATTTCTCTAAAACAAAAAAAAAACATTTTTGGAACCGTGTATGTAACTTGTAAGGAGTGAATGTAGTGGTAAAATAGCCAACTACGCATTCATTAATCACAATCAATAAAATAAAATAGGTATAAAAAACACTTACTGCTATATTAAGTCGACGACCAATCTCTCTAATTCCAATATTCTGCTCATGTAAAAATATGATTTTTTGTTTGGTATAAGTAGTCATTAAGTTGCGACATGCTTTTTTACACCAAATTGCTTAAAAATACTTAACGAGTTATGTTAAACGATTTACAAATGTGTGTGCGCAGTTACTGCTATTAGGCGTAGTTTAACTTTTGTCACATAAATGAATTTATTATCTACCTCACGAAGCAAATATATGTTTTACTTCGTATCCAACCATTCTTGGTAGGTAAATATAAATTCTGTGAACTTAAAGTTTTTTAATTTACCCACCTGTTTACAAGATAAATTATTAGGCGTAAATCATATTGGTCGTTCTTTAATAATGCAGGCAATATTGTAGAAATGAAAACAAATTAAAAAAGAAACTGATTAAAGGTGGACCGTGTTTTCGAACCCACATGTTGTTCGTCGCCAATCCAGCATCAAACCGTTAAGCCACAAGAACTTGTCAGGAATACGCGAAATTAAAGATTGGGTTCTAATTATGTAGTGTGATTTAAAAGCTTTTCAACTTTAATGTCAACGAGATAATGATTAAAATAGCTTAACAAAATGATATATGTATAATGCCGGTGGCTCCGACAACGTTGCACGAGCGCCGTCTGATAAGCTCATATAAATTGAATAAACCTTAATGTTACAGGCAGAGGGTCCAAATTCGTTTGTTTTTAGGGTGGGTCAGATAATGCTGCCAAGCGACTGTACACACATAACCTCACGCATTCATCCCATGGGGGTAGGCGGATACTACAGAACGCCACCTGCTACGATCCTTACAAACTCCTTTTGCTTCGTTTACGTTCATTCTCGTACATCTGAGGGGCAATTAAGAACGTTGACAGTCTGATCTCAGTCTCAATCTGTCAAAAATAGATTTGACACGGATTTTTTCCTTTACTGTGCTACATGACATTGCTTCTTGCCAAATTTCATGATTCTAGGTCAACGGCAAGTACCCTATAGGTTTTGTTTCCCTTGAGAGTGTCAAAATATGCGGCATAAACGGAACATAAACGCCCGTATCTTTTGATTGCGTTGACTTAGAAGTTTGATTTTTTCACTGCTTCAATGGATTGTGGCCTTGATTACTTGGTATTAGTTTCAACTCGATAACTCTACGCGTTCCTGAGAAAAAGGGTCTTGGAAAAACAGATGGACAACGAAATGTCAGGGTTTCGTTTTTCCTTTTGAGGTACGGAACCCTAAAAACAAACAAAAGTGCAAATTCTTCGAGCTCAAGTTTGTTGTCATCTTGAGAATGTAAATAGTTTTAGCTTGGACGGCCAAGATTAAGTTTTATCCACATTAATCGGTCAATAACCCCGAGATGTGTCCGAATGATCTCTCGTGGAAAATGTAATTGATCTAATCAATAACTCAAGATAATGAACATGTCATGTTCCTTTATTTATAACGTATGTAAAATCAGGAACGTGTTCTCTGACGGGTTTGACAGCATAGTCAGCCTATAATGTTCCCACTGCTGGGACACAGGCCTCCCCTCTGTGAGAGGGGGTGGGCCGTTAATCCCTTATACACCACGCGCGCCCAGTGCGGGTTGGTAGATGTCACATGTCTTCGAATGTTTGGTCCTAAGACATGCCGGTTTCCTCACGATGTTTTCCTCCACCGTTTTGAGAGCTGTGGTGATGAAATTAAATACTCAAAGTCAAGTGCCTGCCTGGGTTCGAACTCACGACAACTGGGCCACCCCTGCACGCCAACTGCGTAACACACTATCGATAACAATCTAAATAATTTTGAAGGATATTATTGCTAATCCATTGCTACATATGTTCAAAAAAATTGTCTGCTCAACAACGTAAATATCTCAATGAATGTTGTTAAACTGTCAAAATGAAAGCCATTCCTACTGCTAGTGTGTTACGCAACTACCCCACTGCTCCACTGGGCCACCACTGCTCCACTGGGCTGCACCACTGCTCATAAGAAGAACAGTTTAATTGTCGTATTGTGGAGGACTCTGGGAGTCGAACCGTCGCTCGAGCCCGGTCTCCTGTCCCTCGCACACTCTCTGCGCTCAACGCTCTCTTGGACGCTAAGCCTGACTGTGATGTGTTTGCGGATGAATGGAAGAAGGTCTTGTCAGTATGTCTGGAGTATTGTGAGATGAGCGTGCGACTGTCTAGTAGTTGTATACTTTTCGTTATTGTACTTAGCTTATTTATGTGTTTGTGTCTTTAACTAATGTAATAGGCTTTGCCCATTTATGTTCAAATAAATAAATAATTTGTTGTCTCCTAGAATACAACCATCATCATCTGCTTGCCTTTTCCCAACTATTTTGACGTCAGCTTTCAGTTTAACCGGATGCAGCTGAATACTAGTATTTTACATGGAGCAACTGCGTATCTGACCTCGACAATCCAATTACTGGGTAATACGATACCCCTTGGTAAGACTGGTTGTCAGATTTCCGGGCTTCTGATGACCCGTAACGACTGTCAAAGATCCACGAATGACAGCCGAGACCAACGACTTAACGTGCTCTCCGAGGCACGGAGGGGTCTTGGTATGTAAAGATGGTCACCCATCCACGGACTAACCGCGGCAAGCGTAGCTTAACTGATCGATCGACCCGTGCGGCTGTTATTACTTAGCCACAAGCCCCTTGTTTGTCGCCCCTTTGGTTGTCTTCTAGAATGCAACCAAATTCTTTTAAAAGGAAAGACTTACCAAAGCTGTTATATCCTTATTCTTGACCATGTTATCGAACACTTCTTTGGCAAAGTTGAGGTGAGCAGGAACCCTCCCATGCTCATTTCCATATCTATAAAGACTGTTTTTGAGCATTTTTTTGTTATTGGAGATACGTCGTTTTGCTTCCAAAATTGCTGACAATCTGTGAAGAAAACAAGTTCTAACTTAGGTCATAGTCAAAGACAAAGCATTTATTTATTTATTTTATCACTAGCTGCGCTCCGCGGTTTCACCCCCATAGGTTTCGATCCCGTGGGAATATCGGGATCAAAAGTATCCTATGTGTTAATCCTGATTATAAACTATTTGTCTGCCAAATTTCATCCAAATCCGTTCAGTAGTTTGAGCGTGACGAAGTAACAAACATACAAACACACACACACTCGCTCACAAACATTCGCCTTTATAATATTAGTGTTTAGAGGTACAAGGAACAGGGTGTAAAGTTCACTCATACTCTATAGAAAAGGGTATCCTCCGACCAGACGGGTGTTGTGTCTGGCGGGCAATTGCCCCACGATTCATGTTGGGATTGTATCTATGCTAATTGCGCGGTAAACTTTGCTTGCGAGATGCAGGATTTGCGTGACGTCAGTATGACGCGTTGTTCGCATATCGCGTTGTAGATACCGCTACAAGTGTGATAGTAGGATTTACTGGCATCTGCCCGCGACTTTGTCCACGTGAAATTTCTAGTTTCCCCGACCCACCGCGTCGCATCGTATCACCTGCCTTCACAATTACTTCGTTTTCGCTTAGCGTTCTTTCTGACTTTCTTCGTTTTGCTCGGTTCCTAAGGGTCCTTGTGTGATTTTAAATAGCCTATAGCCGTCCTCAAGAACTGGGCTATCAAATGTAAAAATATTTTTTCAAATCCGACTGATAGTTCCAGAGATTAGCGCGTTCAAACAAACTCTTTAGCTTTATTATTAGTATAGATGTCGCAGCCAACTGGTTTAAGTAGCCGTTTAGTTAACCGCCTAGCCTTTTAACTAAACGGCGTCCGCTCAACTAACGGCCTGAATGATATTCAATAAATTATAGTTTATGTTGGAACTGTAACCAATCACGTGCGAGCCGAATTGGTCGCAATAACTAAGCCAGGGCACCCCGACCAAATGGGTTAGGTTAGAACTGTGATCAACCGCGTGCGAGCCGAGAGTGCGAAGCGAGGCGAGCACTACTTCCAAAGACCAGGCGGTTGACTAAACGGCTAATTTAACCAGTTGGCTGTGACATATAATTATTTATTTATTTATTTATTTTACACAGCACACCCGAGACAGATAGACAGAATATATAGATAAAGAAAAACAAAGACATTTATATCTCATGATAATAAATCAAATCGATATCGATAGAAGACATACGAGTATTATCACAGTCCGATGACTAACATTTCATTTCATTCAGGATCATGCTTAATGAAATGAAATTGTTTATTCTGTACATAGGATATCGGTACCACATCCTTACTAACATTATAAATGGTGATGATGAGGCTTAGTAGGAGCAAGGCCGAGTATTTCACACACACACACACACATCACACACACACACATCACACACACACACATCACACACACACACATTCACATTCATTTCACATTTGGCATTTTTCTTTCTTTCTTTTATTTGAAATGTCATCATTTAGTGTAAATGCAGCACCTGAAACCATCTTTATTGGGTGCCCATTCCTTAGTAGAGAAGATCAAGTATTTAGACTCCATTGTCACCACCAACGCCAATGTTGATTCTGAGGTGACTCATAGGATCAGTGTCGCATGGTTGAAATCGCCATCGCTTGCGCTTAGGAGCAATAATTAATAGTCCTCCAGACCGTATTTCGGCCATGACGGCCAATCATTGTGAGGAAACCGACATGTCCTAGAATCACAAATTCGAAGACATGTGACATCTACCAACCCGCACTGGGCCCGCGTGGTGGATTACAGCCCGCTCCCTCTCGACGAGAGTAGGCCTGTGTCCCCACAGTGGGAATATTAAAGGCTAATTATGTAATCACTGATAAAATTACCGAAAACTGCCAAAGATGAGATGGACACATTAAAAGACGCAACGAAGATCTTGTGGTACAAATTGCACTACATCTGCCAGAACAAAAGAGTCAGAGGCCGCCCGCCAATGATCTGGTGGTCAAATACAAAAAGGGACCTCAAGAAAGCCTAATTGCCAGAACCGACAATCCAAAACAGAAGAAGACATCATCTGCCTAGCCTTTTTTGCAAGTCAGTATCAAGTTGTATGTTGATCTAAATATGATTCGCGGCCGTAACAAAAATGTATTTCATCATCATCTGCCTAGAATTTTCCCAACTACGTTGGGGTCGACTTCCAGTCTAACCGGATTCAGCTGAATACCAGTATTTTACATGGGGCGACAGCCTATCTGACCCACATAACCCAGTTATTGGGTAATACGATACCCCTTGGTAAGACTGGTTGTCAGATTTTCGAACTTCTGACGACCCGTAACGACAGCCGGGACCAACGACCTAACGTGCTCTCAGAGGTACGGAGGGGTCTTGGTGTGATGGTCACCCCTCCATAGACCAATCGCGGCTAGCGTAGCTTAACCTAATCGATCGAACCGTGCGGCTGTTATTACTTAGCCACCAGCAACTGCCAGAACTGACAACCCAAAACTGTAGAAGACTCGACCCCTAATAACGAGAGTAGGGGAAGATGAAGACTCATGCCGTCTATATTAATCCTAAAGTTCGTTTTGAACAGAGAGACGAAAAAAAAATCATAAACCATAAGTTGAAACTACGAACCTTATTTAATCTTCAACACAAACACCAGTTATAATTATTCATAGAAAAAAACAACACAAATTAATATCAAACGGAAATATTTTTAACTAAATTGAACACGTCTCACTCAATGGAAACGTCTGACAAGTACTAAGTATTTATACGATGTTAAAAAGCTTAGCCATCACATATTTTATTTGACTACTCAGTAGTTGAAGTCACATTAAAATGATAGAGAAGAAGTTCCATTTTGAATCTACCTAGCCTTGTCCATTTTCTCAAATAACCAAAAGAATAGTTACAACAGCTTTAAATACACTTTCGAAAACAATTCAATCTTGAAAATGATTTAACTTACAAACTTTCAATGTAATCTCCCCTTATGGGGGATGTGCTAAGGTAGCAAGCGAAATACATATTTACTTACGGTTTTTGCAGGTCAGTCTCAAGTTGTATGTTGATCTAAATATGATTCGCGGCCGTAACAAAAATGTATTTCATCATCATCTGCCTAGCCTTTTCCCAACTACGTTGGGGTCGGCTTCCAGTCTAACCGGATGCAGCTCAATACCAGTATTTTACATGGAGCGACTACCTATCTGACCACCTGCAATAATGTAAATTACTTAGATCCGGTTGTTGCAAACAGTTAGTTAACGTAGAATACGTACGACAAATAATAACGATTACGTAATCGTTTTTATCTATCTATCTATACTTATAATAAATCTGTAGTGAAAATTCTGTACATTGAAAAAGCAAAAAAATAATTACTGGCAGGGGGTGTTACTAGACCGACACCGAACCCAAAAATGTGATTTAAAAATTTTTTGTCTGTCTCTGTTTTTTTTTTCAGGCATCACGCAAAAACTGCCGGTTCGGTTACGATGAAACTTGTTATAATTATTCTTTAATATCCTGGGCACCACACTGGGTACTTTTTATCCCGGAAAAGAATATACAATAAAAAACAAACTTAATTTTGCGGTTCGATCCCTAGACCCGATTACTGTACCAACCGCAAATAATAAGTTTGCCGTAGGTTACGTCACCCGCAGTGGAGTTCACTACTGCTGCACACGGCTAAGATACTATAATATTTTATCTTACGATATCGCTCGCCATACAATTCAATGGACTATCACACACGACGAAGATAATAAATAATATTTCATATTTTCTTATCTTAAGATGAATTTATATGGCGAGCGATATTGTATCTTAAGATAAAATATTATATGTAGTATCTTAGCCATGTGCAGCGCCCCTAAGTTATGCTGTAAATATAGTGCTGAAGGTTGAATTTGGCTTGCACCGTTCGCAGCACACGCGTGACGCGCGGCCGCCACGGATCGCTACCGTATTAGGTATAGTCTGAGCGCGCGCATCATACATTTTTTGAACTTTGATTTGAATGGACGTGTCGAGTGGCGAGCGTTCGTTCTTATTAGCATTCTATAAATTGTATGTTTTAACTGCTACTTGCAATTCTAAACCGTGCTTTTCAGTGCGACCTTTTTATTCCTTTTAGTTTTTACTAAGTACAGTTTAAGGTAGAGTTATTTAGGTTTATTTTTATAAGTCATAGGTATAGATTTTAATTTTAAAGTATAGGTAGTATATTTGATAGTGTACGTAGTGACCGTAGGTTATTTTATAATACTGTTAGGTAGGATTAGCCATTCGTATAGATATGAGTTTTAAGGGATTTTGCTTATTTATTGAGTTTAGATTAGTTATCATCAGAAATGGGTTTATTTAGGTAGGTAGGTATTTTATTTTCTGTTATTGAGTTTATTTATTTTTAATTAGGTAGGTACTTAGGTTTACTTTTATAAGGCGTAGACCGTACAGATTTTAATTTCAAGTATAGGAAGGGGCCCGCGCCGGGACAGAAGTATTAATACCGGTATGCTCGATAGATAACGTTCTACACAAATAGCACTTTACACAAAAAACTCATTGATAAGTTTCGTCATCCACGCGAACGAAGTCGCGGGCACAGCTAGTTTGACCATAATTTTGTAACACAACGCTTTTTTTGGTTTGACGATAGTTAGCGCCATTTTTGACGTATGCGCGTACGTCGAGTGGATGTGCAATAACCCGCTATTGAATAGAATCAAGTTCTTCTAACTGAACAGACAGCTGTGCTGCTGGGGAGTTTGTTGCGCCACTTCTTCTTCCCAGCGAAAGCACTAGCAAGTGGTGCAGGGCGGGCATGCCGGGGGACTGTCTTATGTAATTTTGACGTTCGAAAAGTGGTGATTCTCAGCCTAGTTTGAATAAATGTCTTTTGAGTTGATTAAATTTGAATACAGCCGTTGAATCATGACCGGTGTGAACATAGGCTTTCCGAACTCCCGCGCCTGTTGTCTCACTCACGCTCCCCTCATGCCACAATTTTGTTCCTAAAAAATGTTATTGCTAAGCCTTCTGCGCTAAGTTCGGACCGGTCAAGATTCAAAGTCAAATTCAAATCATTTATTTCAAACTAGCTTCTGTTCGTGACTTCGTTTGCATCACCTGCCCTCGCTATTACATACTACGTTTTCTAAATTCTTAATTTCCTCCCCCAAGCACCTCCACTTCGACCGGTTCCGCGTACCGGAAGACGTACCGTTGGAAGGCCTCACACAAGGTGGACCGACGACCTTGTGAAGGGCGCAGGAACCCTTTAGATGCGAGTAATAGTCAGCCTTCCTTAATTTTAAGAAAATAGCTACCTACTTACCAATAATAGAATTATTTACCTATGTTATTGTTATTAACTTTTTATGCGAAGGTAATTATTTAGTTTTCATGTATAATTTTAATTTGATTTTAGTTTCTACGATTTAGATGTTTAATAGCTATGTATCAAACAATGATTTTGGCTGTGCCCTGGCAGCACATTTATTGCATTCCCTATGTGTTACATAGATGGTATAATTGTTAGCTATTTATATAAATCTTTAGGTATTTTTATGACGTTTACAGTATTTTCGAAGTAACAGAATATTATATTTGGTCTTAATTTGACAGTTATTTGATTTGTTAAAAATACTAAAATGGCGCCACCGGATATTAACCGTCAACTGACTATTTCAGTCTGATAAAGTGGAGGGATTTAAAAACTTACGTGGTAGCGCCATTTTAGCAAGACAGTAGAGATTGAACTGCGAAAGTGTAAGGATCTTGTAATACCCATGTAAGTACTGAGAATTGTAATAATATAACTATAAATGTATTGCCGTAATATCTGTGTTTTTATTTTTGGCCAGTGTTTGAATCCAGTAAATAAATCATGCTTATTTTTCAAGTGAATACTTTTATTTCCCTTTTGCTCTGGTTAGCCCGACATTTCAGAAGTGGGATAATTTGTACCTAACTTCTATTACTGTTATTTGTTTCTATACTGTTTTTTTTATATTTTTTTTTTATTTGCTCGAAATATTTAAATACCCTACAAAATAGTTTGAAGTTATCCAAGTCCGTGGTCATTATTTGATCCAGTTTTTGTTTTAAATTGTTTCTAGTCCGCTTCTAAGCCATGTTTAGCGTTTAATTTACTTTAAATGCAACTTTTTGTCCGCTGATGTCTTGTTTCAGTTTAATAATGGAAAACGTACACCAAGTTTGACGGCACGGTTGGCGCAATGGTTAAGCGATTGACTGCTGCGCTGCGTGTCGCGGGTTCGATTCCCGCACGGAACAAATATTTGTATGACCTACATGTATTTGTTCCGAGTCTGGGTGTTTTTCTATCTATAATATGTATGTATTTACAAAAAAAAAAAAAAATTGTATATAAGTAGTTTATCAGCCATCTTGTTACCATAACACAAGCATTAGGTTGCTTAGCTTGGGACAAATGGTGCTGTGTGAAATGTCCAGGGATTTATTATTTATTTATTATTGTCGCCTTGTGAGCAATCTCATGCTGTAGAACGTGACAAGAGTGCGCGAAGATCGCGGAGCCGGGTGTTGCCTTCGGGTAGCCATGCTTTGAGGACACCTCAACGAAGATCAGAGAGGCGCTCATGCAGTCGGGAAAGGGGTCATGGCTTCAGCCATTCGCCCCGTTCCCGGAGTCGTGCAGATGCCAGAAAAGTTCATCGAAGACAGCGGTACAGAAGTCGGAGCTGTCGCCGCTCACATCGGCGCACCAGCCGGTCGCTGTCACCGGTGAGCGAGTGCAGTCAACGTTCCGTGGTACTGGGCAGGCGCGACTCGCGGTGCTGCGATAGGCGCCGCGGTGGTTGCCGCCGGCCCAGGAGCCGATCCTGCAGCCGGCCCAGGAATGGAACACGCAGCTCGAGACCGAATGCAGCCACGCACCGGGTTGAAAACGACAATCAGCAACCAAATGATGTCGGTGAGTATATTACTAACAATGTTAGCATGTCGCAACTTCTACAAGTTCTAACATCTTTGAAAGGAGAAGATCCTATGCATAAACTAGGGAATCTCAATAATGCTGTGCCAGAATTTGACCCGGCAAAGAAAGAACAAACTATGTCGATGTGGCTACATAAAGTAAATGAGTGCGCTTCTATTTACGGGTGGTCCGGAAAGCAAACCGTTCATTTTGCTCTTCCGAAATTGCGTGGGGTAGCTCAGCGTTGGTACGAGGGTTTACCATCCGTACTGTTTACATGGGGAGAGTGGCAGGATAAACTACGGTCAGCTTTCCCTTCCGATGAGAATTACGGACAGATGCTTAGCGATATGCTTTTCAAACGAGCTCGTTTCGGAGACTCTTTAGAAAATTATTACTATGATAAAATCATCATCATTCATCATCATTTCAGCCGATAGACGTCCACTGCTGGACATAGGCCTCCCCCAAGTGTCGCCACATTGACCGGTCCCGTGCGACTCGCATCCAGCGGATTCCCGCAACCTTCACCAGGTCATCGGTCCACCTAGTGGGAGGCCTTCCAACGCAACGTCTTCCGGTTCGCGGTCGCCACTCCAGAACTTTTCGGCCCCATCGGCCATCCGTTCTGCGAGCAATGTGCCCTGCCCACTGCCACTTAAGTTTGGCAATTCTTCGGGCTACGTCGGTAACCTTGGTTCTCTTGCGGATGTCCTCATTTCTGATTCGATCACGCAAGGAAACTCCGAGCATAGCCCTCTCCATTGCCCTTTGAGTGACTATATGATAAAATAGCGTTGATCAATAGGTGCGGTATAGTAGGTAGGAGAGCAGTAGACTATATCTTGCATGGGATTGACGACCGTTCGGTACGATTAGGGGCAGAAGCGGTACAATTCGATGACCCCGATAAACTACTTACATATTTACGAAATTCTAAAAACGTAAAACCTGGTGACCGTAAAACTATTACTGCCACCAGTAAAAATGTCGGTAAACAAGACCTTCAACCGCGTGTCCCAAATAAGCCTCAACGCTGTTTCAACTGTAAGCAAGAGGGCCATCATATTCAACAATGCCCACAACCTGTCAAAAATTGTACTAGATGCAACAGATTTGGGCATGAAACAAATAATTGTTTTACTAAACTTCCAGTGGCTGAAAAGAATGTCATGCGTGTCTCTAGTTTGAGGAAAACCAATGATAAATATTTTAAGGTCGCATTAATTAATAATGTCCCATTTGAATCGTATGTAGATCTAGGTAGTGAGTGTTCTATGATGAAGTTAACTGAATTTAAAAAGCTAGGTGTAGGTTATGAAGTATACAATTCCGTGCTAGTAGGATTTGGAAATTCAACTGTTGTCTCTTTAGGCAAACAATCTGTTTGTATTTCTATTGATGACGTAGTCGCCAACGTAGAGTTGATGATAGTACCGGATAGTGTCATGCAAGTACCAGTGATGATTGGTCACACTTTTACAGAGCAGCCACACATTGAGATTCATAAGACTACAGATCATTTAGAAATTAAGGAGTTAAGTCATACAATTACTGAAAATAACAAGATTGATTTGTACTGTAAAAGTGACACCACCGTTTCTGGAATAACAACAGTTGACGTTTACACAGAGCCTAGTTATGATGGAGCAATATTTATTGATGGAGGTTTTAGGATTGAATCTGATTCTATGTTCTCAGTTTTAACAGGGTTATTTCGTATTCAAGGCGGAATAGGGGAAATAGCGCTAAATTCATGGGGTGTTGTTCCTATTACGTTGCATAAGAACAAGCTTATTGCTAGAGGCAGGGTCGCACGTGAAGAAAGTCAATATAAAGTTCATTCAGTTTCGTGCTTAGATCCTATTAGTGATTTAAATGTTGACACTGGTTTAAATTTATCTACTGCCGAACGGAAACAGTTACTAACTTTATTAAACCGGTTTAGAGGTTGTTTCGCATTCAATTTAAATGAGTTAGGCTGTACCTCAGTAGGAGAAATGGCAATAAATCTTGATAACAATGAACCTGTAGTTTACCGACCATATAGGTTAGCTATTAAAGAAAAAGAGGAGGTTAGAAATATGATTTCAGAACTATTGGACAATGGTATAGTCCGTCCATCAACATCGGCATATGCTAGTCCAATCGTGCTTGTCAGGAAGAAGAGTGGCGAGGTTAGACTTTGCATAGATTATAGGGCGTTAAATAAGAAGACTATTAAAGAAAAATATCCTATGCCGTTGATCGATGATCAGTTAGATGTACTTGCAGGCCATAAGCTTTATACTACACTTGATTTAAAATCAGGCTATTATCAAATACAGATTAGAGAAAAGGATAAACATAAAACTGCGTTTGTAACACCAGACGGCCATTTTGAATTCAACAGAATGCCGTTTGGTCTTGCAAATGCTCCAGCAACCTTTCAACGTCTTATGAACCAAATATTAGGTAAAGCGCGTCATAGGGAGGCGTTAGCGTATTTAGATGACGTTATTATACCATCTAAAACATTTAATGAAGGCATTTTACGGTTAGAATCGATATTACAGTTATTTACTCAGGCTGGTCTCACATTGAATTTATCCAAATGTACGTTCTTTAGTCCTAAAGTAGAATACTTGGGGTTTGAGATATCTGCTGATGGTATTCGACCTGGAACAAAGAAGGTAGAAGCAATAGAAAAGTTTCCAACTCCTATTAGTCAGCATAACGTTCTGTTACATCCCTAGTTAGTATCGGTAAATGCTGACACTAATACTTAGTCAGCACCGGGCCTGCCTAGATGAGATTTGCTCACAGGCTTCCAGCCAGTTCGGGTTTGGCATTCAAAGAGTTGGGACGTATACCGAGTTTTCCCCAAAATTATATTGTCCTTGTTTAGGAAATCAAATAAACCTTTTTTAAAAAGATTCGGGAGTTTTCCATTCTAACATTTGGTGGCAGCGGTGGGATAAGACATCCCCAGTGTCCTTAAAACAAACAAATACGTTACCGGAAATAAAAGTTTGTGTGTGCCCGTGTTCCTAAAAGTGCCCAGTGATTGTGTCGCCTAATAAGCACCCCAACCCGAACTCATCACATCGAAGGTCGATACCATTCGACCTGGTCCAGAGCTGCATATCGCCGCCCCAGGTCCACTGCGTAGTAAGTGGTATTGCGTTGTTGGGTAGCACTTGCTGCACCCAACCATACTGTATCCAGCGCCGACTTGACGGCAGCCGTCGGCTCCTCACCCATACGTCTAAGGTAGACGTAATCCAGTCAATCCAGAATGAAGAATTCCTACGAGCTGTTCCTGTAAGTCCAGATTACTCCATCCTGTGAAATTTGTGTGTGTTGTGCGTACCTATATAGTGTCATAATCCCGTGTGTTAATATAAGCTAATAATTAATAAGTTAAACATTCTTAATAAGATAGCTTACGCTTCGATTCCAGTCATCCTTATCCGTTGCGCATAACTTACACATCCGCAGCCCACGTAATTCTCAGAACTAATCTCTTGTCCATACCAGTAATTTATCATCACGCCGGTAATTCCCGAAGGGTTAAGCAGGCGTGTAATTCCAGTACTCTTAATTCATCTATAATATAAAATGTCTAAATCCGAATCAAAAAGGGATATTAAAGAATCAAAGGTTGATGAGGAAATCCCATTAAGTGTTGTATTAAAATTTATTAAACCCTTTGATGGCGATAGGGACAAGCTAACAGCTTTCCTAAGAAACTGCGATAGCGCAATATCCTTGGCGTCTCCTCAACAGGAAGACGTCGTTTTTAAATACGTACTAAGTCAACTAGAAGGCAAGGCTGAGACCGCGTGTTCCATTAAAGATTTTGAAACCTGGCCATCACTTAAAGAATTTTTGAAAAATCAGTTTGGTGAACGTAAACACTATGCCCACCTGCTCACTGACTTGCAAGACTGTAGGCAAGGAAATCAGGAGCCGGTTAGCCAATTTTCTTTGAGAGTAGAAACCTGTTTGCAAAAACTTCTTACAGAAGTTACTGTTTCCAATACGAAGAAGGCTGAACTTCCTGGTAGATTAGCCGCGATGGAAGACCTTGCTCTCCATACATTTATATTAGGATTAATTCCTAGAATCGCTAATATTGTGAGATGTAGAGACTACAAGTCCTTAAACGATGCCATTAATTCTGCGATATCCGAAGAGAAAATACAGCAGTTCTCTTATCGCAATTTCAACAGGCAAAAAGCTACTGAACCCGTCAAAAGAAGCGAAACAAATAATACACCCCAAGCAAAAGTTTTTATTAGAAGTAATAATGGTCAACCCAGTACTTCTTCCAATGATTCTCCTTTCTGTAGATACTGTAAAAGGTCAGGACACATTCTTGAAAATTGCAAACTGCGTGATTTCAACAATAAAAGATTCTCAAATGGCCCTCAACCATTTACTCCATCTAGACCTTCGTTCTTTAATCACAAACAAACAGACGTTAAGCCAGGATCTCGAGTAAACTTCACTGATAGCTGTGAAGAGGAGGGTAGAGATGAAGTAGATGAACCCACTAATAATACCAATTTAAACTAAATAATGTCCCGTTTAAGTATCGCACGGGGCAAACCCCTTTTAATCAAGCCGATACTACCCTTATTAATATCAAGACCAATGGACAGGGTAACCAGCCCCAAACTCACGGTCTTTCCAATAGTAGGACCACGCCGCAGGGTAACCAGCCCCATAAGGAAGGTCTGAACAATCTTAATATCAAGACCAATGGACAGGGTAACCAGCCCCAAACTCACGGTCTTTCCAAAAGTAGGACCACGCCGCAGGGTAACCAGCCCCATAAGGAAGGTCTGAACAATCTTAAAACCAAGACCAACGGACAGGGTAATCAGCCCCAAACTCACGGTCTTTCCAAAAGTAGGACCACGCCGCAGGGTAACCAGCCCCATAAGGAAGGTCTGAACCAACAATCCAATGGTAAACCTGAAAAAGAATTTAAAATATATGAAATCCTTACTCGAAAAAGATACTTACCCTTTATTAAATTACAAACATTTGTAAATAAAAATCTACTTACCTTCCTGATAGACACAGGAGCGTCACTCTGTGTTCTGAAAAAGAAAAGTATAACAAGTACTCTACAATTAGAAGATAATGTCGTTACAATTAAAGGAATAGATTCCAAAAATGAAACCATGAAAAGCGTAGGAAGTTTTAAACTACAGCTACAGTTTAATGAAAAACTAAGTATAACCCATCCTTTCCAAATATTTGAAGATATAAACTTACCTTATGATGGTATAATAGGTACCGACCTGTTCACAAAACATAAGTGTCGCATTAATTATCAGACAGACTGCTTAGAAATAAATAATTACAACATTAAATTATCCTTCGATGAACCGTCATATGTTATTGAGCCTCGCACCGAAACAGTAATAGAATGTTCCGTGAAAAACCCTGAATTGAAAGAGGGAATTATATTAGATCAACATATTTCCGATTCCCTTCTTATATCAAATTGCCTTGTTAAAGTAAAGGACAATAACAGAATTAATTTGACAGTTGTCAATATATCCGAAAAACCAATTCACTTAAACGCCAACCTTATGCTTACCTTAAGTTCACTTGACCTTGCTCAATGTAATATAATACAACATAATAGACTAACGAATAGTCTTGAAAGGTCCCGGCAATTATCTGAACTACTACGAACATCTCATTTAAATCAGGAAGAATTTAATTATCTGTATGAAATCTGTCATCAGTATGCCGATATATTCCATTTACCAGGAGATCAATTAACCTGCACAGATGTAATTCAACACGAAATAAAGACCAATTCCTCACAGCCAATTAATGTAAAATCGTATCGATTTCCAGAAATACATAAAGAAGAGGTTAACTCCCAAATAACCAAAATGCTAGATCAGCAAATCATTAAACCATCAAAATCCCCATGGTCATCCCCTATTTGGATAGTGCCTAAAAAAGATGACTCTTTAGGACAAAAGAGGTGGAGAATAGTAATAGACTATAGAAAACTAAATGATATCACTATTGGTGAAAATTACCCAATTCCCCAAATTAATGAAATCTTAGACCAATTGGGTCAAAGTAAATACTTTACCACTTTAGACCTGGCTTCAGGTTTTCACCAAATTAAAATGTCCCCGGAAGACGCCCCAAAAACCGCATTCAGTGTACCTCAAGGGCATTTCGAATTCAAGCGGATGCCGTTTGGCTTAAAAAATGCACCCGCAACTTTTCAGAGAACAATGAACACTGTCTTGTCTGGATTACAGGGTGTTCATTGCTTCGTGTATTTAGATGACATCGTCATATACTCGCATGATTTACCTTCACATATCAAAAAACTTATTCTTGTCTTCGAAAACTTGAGAAAATTCCGCCTTAAACTTCAGCCGGACAAATGTGAGTTCCTGCGAAAAGAAGTCGCCTACTTAGGCCACATAATAAGTAGTGAAGGTGTTAAACCTAACCCTGACAAAATAAAAGCTGTCGTGAATTTTCCTATACCAAAATGCGTTAAAGACATAAAATCGTTCTTAGGTTTAGCGTCATACTATCGAAGATTTATACCAGAATTCTCAAAATACGCAAAGTCCCTTACAGCCCTTCTAAAAAAGGATACTCATTTTAACTGGACCAACAATCAACAATTAGCATTTGAGCAACTGAAGGAGAAGTTGGTAACTGCACCAGTCCTTATTTACCCTGATTTTACTAAACCCTTTATTTTAACTTGTGATGCGTCAAATTACGCCATTTCAGCTATATTATCCCAGGGTGTAATTGGAAAAGATCAACCAATTGCTTTCGCGTCAAGGACACTTAATAAAGCGGAATGTAATTATAGTGTCACTGAGAAAGAATGTCTGGCTATTGTGTATGGAACTAAAACATTTCGTCCTTACCTTTTCGGCCGCCAGTTTAAAATATTAACGGACCATAAGCCTCTGAATTGGCTTTTTAACTGCAAGGACCCTGGATCCAGATTAGTCCGTTGGCGCCTTAAACTAGAAGAATATAACTATGAAATTCAATATAGGAAAGGTAAGACAAATACAAACGCTGATGCTCTGTCGCGATATCCAATAAATCCTTTACAAAACACAAAAGAAAATGAGACAAATAATACATCATCTAATAATCATCCAATAACTAATCCTGAAAACGTTTCCACTAACCCTGACCAAATACTCATCGATGATGCCCCTCCTTTGCAGTCCTCGCCGCAATCGAACCCTGGAAGCTTAGACTTACCTGATGATTTTGTCCTCCCTGAAAACCTAGAACTCCCTGATGACTTTAATATACCTACACCACAATCCAGTGAAGTAATTAATGATGATGATACTTACTCCAAATGCCTTAAAACCATAAATAACAGATTAGTGACATTTGATACCAAAATCCTTGAATATAACGAAAACCTTTTTAAGACAAAATCAAAACATATTGTGATACCCACCTCAATCGACCTTGATGAGTCAAACCGTTATGTATCTGAAATTATCAGTAATATGTCTGAAAATAAAGAATTTCTTGGATTGGAAAGAACCCTATATTCATTCTTGATATCTGAAAAAGAGAATATTACTTATTATTTATTATTCATTAAAGTGTATCATTATGACACAACTACTTACGATGACATTTTTAAAAGCCTGAAAAACTTAAAGAACTACTTTTTATCCGTAAATGTAAATGAGTTTAGTATAACAGATTTCAGAAATCCGTTTGACAGTCATAGTCTTATAAAGATATATAACATAATCACATACCTATTTCATAATACAAATATAATCATTAATATTTACAAAAATATTATAATGTATCCGACTATGAGCGAAATCGCTAAAATTATGCGTGAAAATCACGATATCCCTATCTCAGGCCACTTAGGCTCTAACAGAATGTTGAAAAGAATCCAAGAAAAATATTACTGGCGAAATATGCGCAGTGATATTGAAAATTATGTCCGTAAATGCGTACCATGTCAAGCTAATAAAGCGCTACGTCAAACTAACCGTGCACCGATGCAGATCACTACAACATCGACACAACCGTTTGAACGCGTTGCATTAGATATCGTAGGTCCTCTTCCTGAAGTTGGTAATGCTAAACTAAAATTTATTCTAACATTGCAAGATGACTTGACAAAATACTCAGCTGCATATCCTATCCCTAATGCTACCGCAGAAGAAACGTGTGAATGTTTGATTCATTTTATCGCCCAATTCGGTATCCCAAAAACAATCCTAACTGATCAAGGCCCGAATTTTACGGCCGAACTATTCAAGCAAACTTGTAGCTTTTTAAGAATTAAACAGCTCTGGTCTACCCCTTATCATCCACAAACACAGGGAGCCCTAGAAAGGAGCCACTCAACTTTAAAAGAGTACCTTAAATCTTTTGTAGATGAAAATCAAAGTAATTGGCCTCGATATGTTTATACAGCCATGCTCACTTATAACACGACTATTCATAGTACCACAAACTTCACCCCTTATGAGCTGGTATTCGGCCATAAGGCACTTATACCCTCATCTATTTACGACTCCGCCTTAGAATCTACATACAATAATTATGTTAGAGTATTACAACAACGTCTACGAATTTCCAGGGAGAAAGCTGTAGAAAACATACTCAAATCAAAAGTAACTTCCAAAGCTTATTATGATAAGCACACTAAACCGACAAAGTACAAAGCAGGTGATATGGTATACGTGAAAAATCACTTACGACTTCGTAAAGCTTTATCACCCATTTGGAAAGGTCCCTATAAAGTAATTCGAGTAAGTGGAAATAACACACTTACCTTATTGATAAACCGTCGGCATGTAAAACATCACTATGATGAAGTTAAACTTGCTGAAACGAGTGATTAGTTTTACTATTTTATCCTAGTTATGTAGATTAGTTTTATAACATAGAATATTATTTCAGGATCGCCTCCGCGTGTATCTCCATTATCTCAGCCGACGTTATAGAACCCATTAAAGAAAGTACTGGAATCTATTTTGACCCTGTGGGAACCTTGAAAATCTCTAACAACTATCTCCACATATTAGTCCCAATTGATATTGGGTATATACAACCTCATATAGAAAATATTAAGTCTGCTTTAGGAACGGCTAGATTTCTTTGCCAACAGAACGAATTAAGTATCTCAAAATGCCATAACTTCCTACAACCCTTAGCATCTCGCCTTGACAGTATTTTAAAAGATTATAGTGTTATATCTCATCTCATCCCCGATAGAGATAAAAGATCTGCGTGGTTTGCTGGTATCGGTTCCCTTTTCAAACAAGTAATTGGCACAATGGATGAGGACGACTCGATCAAATATAATTCCGTAATTGAACATTTAGAAAATAACGATAAGAAACTATCCTCTCTCCTAAAAGATAATATTTTGTTGACTAATACAGCATTAAATAATTATAATGAAACACTTAAAATAATAAAAACCAACGAAGCTCGATTAGGCAATGCTATTGAAAATTTATCAGCTGTATTAAACAATGTATCTAATATACCTAAAGACTTATATATAGAGTCTAAAATGAATGAAATCTATAATGAATTGTTTTCTAGTTTACTAACTTTGTCATTTAGGCTTGATGATATTATTAACGCTATAATGTTTACTAAAAGTCATTCTATACATCCCTCTGTCTTAACCCCTAAACAACTGTATGAAGAGTTGATGCATAGTGTTAAGGATTTAAATAAGAATAGTGAACTACCTGTTAGCTTAAGTTTAGATAGTATCCATGTGCTAACTAACTTAGCTCAACTATCATGTTATTTTATAAATAGTAAAGTAGTATTTGTCATTAAAATTCCCTTAGTATATAAGTCAGAATACGTGTTATATAAACCTATATCTGTACCTATCCCACATGATGTGGATAAGCCTTATTCTTATGCTATGATTATACCTCATTGTAATTATATAACTATAAGTAAAGATAAATTAACATATGTGTGCCTTCGCGAACTAAACAAATGTGTTAAAACTATTAATCAGTTTTATATATGTAACAATCTGGATGTATACTCAGTTCAAGATATGCCTACTTGTGAAACTGAAATGTTATGTAAAATTATTAATAAATTACCTCAACAATGTGAAACTAAACTGGTTCATGGGAATATAGATATTTGGCAAGAACTAAAAAACAATAAATGGTTATTTGTTAAGTCAGAACCAACCAAACTTACCCTTGAATGTAATTCACAGATAACAGAGTACAAATTGTTAGGTACTGGTGTTATCAGCCTAGAACCAGAATGTAAAGCTTATTGTAAAGACAGGGAACTTTCACCTAAACCTTATTATAACACAATTATTAAACCTATAATTTCTGATTTTAATCTTATCAGTGATCCTTGTTGTGACAAGGATAAGTTCATGTTAATTAAAACAAAATCAAAACCTTTAAAGCTAAATGATGTACATCTAGAAAAACTTGAAACTGTTTCAAATCACCAATTAATGTCGGATATTGACAATATTATTAATGAACCTAGCCCACTCATAAAATATGAATCTCATTACCCTATTATTACCTATTGTATAATTATTTTACTTTTAATTATTACTTCTTATAAACTTTGTAAAAAATTCGGTAAATGTCCAACTTTCAAAACTAAAATAGAATCTAACAGTTTAACAGATGAAGTTCAGGAATTAGAAGAAATTCCAGTCCCAAGGCTTCGCACATCTCCCTGAAACTTATATACCTATATAAAAATATAAGTTTCATCTTGTTGGGGGGGTTGTTACATCCCTAGTTAGTATCGGTAAATGCTGACACTAATACTTAGTCAGCACCGGGCCTGCCTAGATGAGATTTGCTCACAGGCTTCCAGCCAGTTCGGGTTTGGCATTCAAAGAGTTGGGACGTATACCGAGTTTTCCCCAAAATTATATTGTCCTTGTTTAGGAAATCAAATAAACCTTTTTTAAAAAGATTCGGGAGTTTTCCATTCTAACAGTTCGACAGTTCCTTGGCTTAGCCAGTTTCTTTAGAAGATTTGTGCCAAATTTCTCAGTTATAGCAAAACCACTGACATATTTGTTGAGGAAGGATATTAAATGGGCTTGGGGCCCAGATCAAGAAAATTCATTTAGAAAGTTACAAGCTGAACTAATGCGTAAGCCTACATTGGCTTTATACGATCCAAATTTAACCACAGAACTGCATACTCTGACGCTTGTAAATTAGGCGTTGCTGGTATCCTCCTTCAAAAATATGATAGTGTTCTTAGACCTGTTGCATATTTTAGTCGGCAGACGACTCCAGAGGAGCAGAATTATTCTTCTTATGACCTTGAAACCTTAGCTGTTGTATCATCTTTACACAAATTTAGAGTTTATTTAATTGGAATCCCATTTAAGATCGTCTCTGATTGCAATTCTTTAAGAGCCACTTTCCAGAAAAGGGACATGATCCCTCGGGTAGCTCGATGGTGGGAGCAAATGCAGGAGTTTAACTTTAGTATTGAATACCGACCAGGAAAATCAATGTCTCACGTGGACGCCCTAAGCCGTAATCCTGTAAACGACGTACAGATAAAATTCAATGTAATGATTGTAAATGATGATAATTGGTTAGCCACAGTACAACGTTCGGATAGCGAGATCCAAAGAATTGTAGGAATATTAAAAGACCCTAATTTTGATAATATTATAGACATTAAAACCAATTACAAATTGAAAAATGATAAGTTGTTTAGAATAACGGCATCTGGGGATAAATGGGTTGTACCGAAAGGAGTTCGCTGGCAAATAGTTAAGCAGAACCACGATGACATTGGTCATTTTGCTATTGACAAGACATTAGATAAAATTAAGTCACATTATTGGTTCAAAAAAATGCGAAATTTTGTAAAAAAAATACGTTAATTTATGTTTAGAATGTAGTTACTCGAAATCTATGGGTGGGAAAAAACCTGGGTATTTACATCCGATTGATAAAGTCGCTACTCCTTTTGATACAATCCACGTGGACCATGTAGGACCATTTATACGAAGTAGTAAAGGAAACATGTACATACTGGTAATTGTTGATGCTTACAGTCGATATATCTATTTAAAACCCGTTAGGAATACAAAGTCTTCTACCTCAATAAAAGTATTCCGCGAGTACTTTGGTATTTTTGGAGTCCCAAGGCGGCTTATATCTGACCGCGGTACTTCATTTACCAGTGATGTTTTTAGGAAATTTATGACCGATAAGGGTGTGAAACATATATTGAATGCTGTAGTCACTCCTAGAGCCAACGGGCAGGTAGAGCGCTACAACAAAACAATAATAGACGCTCTCACTGCAAAGTGTGTAGGCACGGCTGACAATAAATGGGACGAGCACTTGTTAGATGTGCAATGGGGTGTGAACAATACGTTAAATAAAGGCATTAATCGTACTCCTTCTGAGGCTCTCTTCGGAACAAAGTTGTCAGGACCAAGTGACAATAAAATAGTCTCGGAATTAGGCGAAGATGTAACAAATATTACTGACGAACAGAATATTACTGACATTAGGGAAAATATTAATTCTCATATAAGATTGTATCAACAAAAGGCCAAAGAACTATATGATAAGAAACGTTGTAAGCCTCGGGAGTATTCCATAGGTGACTTAGTTAGTGTAGAAAGGCAAGTACCCGCTACAGGACAGAGTAAAAAACTTGTACCTAAATATCAGGGTCCCTACAGGATAACAAAGGTCTACGATTGTGATAGGTTCCAAATAGAAGACACCCCTTTGACCAGAAAGGGCAATAAATTATACTCCGCTGTAGTGGCGGTGGACAAAATAAAACCCTGGTTGAATTTTAATAGACCCCACGATGAGTCTCTAAGTGAGGAAAGTGATGGTACTGACCCAGAATAATTTATTTATGTCTATCTGGTAGTAGATGTGTGGCTATGTGGTGGTGATCGATATTTGCCTAATCAATGATAATTGATAATATTTGTTTTATTAACTCGTATTGAATTTACAGGTCATTTTTCTTTTGTTGATGTGGATAATATCGACATCAAATGTAAGAATAATTTTGTGGGGCCTGTTACCACTGGTATTCAGGACATAATGGGGCCTGTTACCAGGGGTATTCAGGACGTAGTGGGGCCTGTTGCCACTGGTATTCAGGACATAGTGGGGCCTGTTGCCAATGGTATTCAGGACATAATGGGGCCTGTTACCAGGGGTATTCAGGACGTAGTGGGGCCTGTTGCCACTGGTATTCAGGACATAGTGGGGCCTGTTGCCAATGGTATTCAGGACATAATGGGGCCTGTTACCAGGGGTATTCAGGACGTAGTGGGGCCTGTTGCCACTGGTATTCAGGACATAGTGGGGCCTGTTGCCAATGGTATTCAGGACATAATGGGGCCTGTTACCAGGGGTATTCAGGACGTAGTGGGGCCTGTTGCCACTGGTATTCAGGACAAAGTGGGGCCTGTTGCCACTGGTATTCAGGACTTAGTGGGGCCTGTTGCCACTGGTATTCAGGACATAGTGGAATCTGTTGCCACTGGTATTCAGGACATAGTGGAATCTGTTGCCACTGGTATTCAGGACATAGTGGAATCTGTTGCCACTGGTATTCAGGACATAGTGGAATCTGTTGCCACTGGTATTCAGGACATAGTGGAATCTGTTGCCACTGGTATTCAGGACATAGTGGAATCTGTTGCCACTGGTATTCAGGACATAGTGGAATCTGTTGCCACTGGTATTCAGGACATAGTGGAATCTGTTGCCACTGGTATTCAGGACATAGTGGAATCTGTTGCCACTGGTATTCAGGACATAGTGGAATCTGTTGCCACTGGTATTCAGGACATAGTGGGGACTGTTGCCACTGGTATTCAGGACATAATAGGGCTATTGTTATTAGTATTAAGGATGTAAGGAAGCCTGTTGCCTATAGTATTCAGGACATTGATTTGATAAACATGCATTATAAAATAATAAGAACATAATGTGCGATTTAGAATTAAAACAAAGAGAATTAATTACTTCTAATTTTCAATATTATTGTAAAGTATGTACCTAGTACGTAAGAGAAGAATACTAAATAATTATGTCATGTTTAAGTAAATGTGAATAATTGAGTTGTATAATGGTTCTTTTGTAGGTGCAAGGGAAGTTGTGATAGCTTAAATATTTAAATTATTCAGTATAATAATGTTAACAGGTTTGTATTATTGCTTATAAAGGAGATAAAACTATTGAGTATTAACGATAGCATTGTATAGTGTGTACAAGAAACAATTTATTATTAACCTACTGTCACTTTTAATAGTATTTTTTTTTTACCGTACGAGGACGTACGACATTTTGGATGGCCGAATGTTAGCTATTTATATAAATCTTTAGGTATTTTTATGACGTTTACAGTATTTTCGAAGTAACAGAATATTATATTTGGTCTTAATTTGACAGTTATTTGATTTGTTAAAAATACTAAAATGGCGCCACCGGATATTAACCGTCAACTGACTATTTCAGTCTGATAAAGTGGAGGGATTTAAAAACTTACGTGGTAGCGCCATTTTAGCAAGACAGTAGAGATTGAACTGCGAAAGTGTAAGGATCTTGTAATACCCATGTAAGTACTGAGAATTGTAATAATATAACTATAAATGTATTGCCGTAATATCTGTGTTTTTATTTTTGGCCAGTGTTTGAATCCAGTAAATAAATCATGCTTATTTTTCAAGTGAATACTTTTATTTCCCTTTTGCTCTGGTTAGCCCGACATAATATACAAGGTAAAAGATCATCAAATACTGGTATTCAGCTGCATCCGGTTAGACTGGAAGCCGACCCCAACATAGTTGGGAAAAGGCTAGGCAGATGATGACAAGGTAAAAGATCAATATGGACCCTGTCGGGCACAGCAACATTTAGGAGAGAGAAAGAGAGCTAAGTGGCAATTCAAAATTCAATTCAGCTCTTAATCTCTTTGTTAACATCTTGTTATAACTTGTGGAACGCAAATAAACGAATATACAAATACAATTTTTTTTTTCAAATCCGACTGATAGTTTCAGAGATTAGCGCGCTCAAACAAACAAACAAACTCTGCAGTTGACTATTATACATATTAAAATGTTATTTGTGATACGAGTAGATAACGAGTTCTCAGTTTATTGTGACGTAAGCTGTTAAGAACATAAACACAGACTGATTTTATCTTTTGTTGTATTCGATTTGACCTCTCTTGTCTATTATAGCTTGACATATCAGCACAAGAAGAGGGGCCCGTGGCTAAATAATAACAGCAGCACAGGTCGATCGATCAGGTTAAGCTACGGTTGGTCTGTGGATGGGTGACCATCTTTACATACCGAGACCACTCCGTGCCTCGGAAAGCAGGTTAAGGCGTTGGTCCCAGCTATCATTTGCAGATCTTTGACAGTCGTTACGGGTAATCAGAAGCCTGAAAGTCTGGCAACCAGTCTTACCAAGGGATATATAGAGGTATGAGGAACAGGGTTTAAAGTTCACTCATACTCTATAGAAAAGGGAGGATCCTCCAACCAGACGGGTGTTGTGTCTGGCGGGCAATTGCCCAACGATTGATGTTGGGAAATTGATGTTGGAAAACTCTGCTTGCGAGATGCAGGATTTGCGTGACATCGGTATGACGCGGTGTTCGCATGTGGCGTTGTAGATACCGCTACAGATATCGTATTACCCAGTAACTGGGTTGTGGGGGTCAGGTAGGCAGTCGCTTCATGTAAAATACTGGTATTCAGCTGCATCCGGCCCCAATGTAGTTGGGAAAAGGATAGGCATCGATGATGAGCTTCACATATCAACCAGATGGTATCCATATAATATCTACCAACCCTCACTGGGCCCGCATGGTGGACTACGGCCCACTCAAATTCAATTCAAACTCAAAGCATTTATAGCAATTAAACCATTTACAGGCACTTTGGAATTGTCAAAGATAAATAGTCGGTCAGTTAGTCAGAAAGTTGGAGCTAGTTGCCCATTCCAAAACATAGATCTCTATGGAGAAGGACGGGCTAGAAACTTCAAGGACACTCTTTTAAATCATGATATTACAAAATCCTGGGTACAACCTTATTCTTGTTGCTTCTATATTTATTTATTTACTTTATTGTACACCACAAAAATACATTAAACACCATAAAATGTACAATGGGCAGCCTCATCGCATTACTGTGATCTCTTCCAGGCAACCTATATGTGAGAACAATGTAAAAAAAAAACAAATGAAGAAATGCCTGTTTGAGGAAGGGGACATTTTGCGAAAGGGACATTTTGCGAAAGGGACATTCTGAGAAAGGCACATTCTGCGAAAGGGACATTTTGCGAAAGGGACGTTTTGCGAAAGGGACATTTTGCTACCAGTAGTCATTTTGAGAAGTGGTCATTTTGCGACAAAGCCAAACAATTCAAAATAAATGTTCACGAACATGATGCGTGGACATGACTAAACTAATATTTATCTTCTGCCCTTTTCTTAATGAAATAGAAAGAAAGAGATGCACTGAGCATAAATTAAGTTTAGTTTGTGAACAATGGAATCAGCGCCAATGCGCAACTGTTCTTATTTAAATATAGTATATTGTACATCTTACGACTTCGCACGAGTGCAGTCGTGGTCAGATAATATTGAAATTATGTTTGTTTCTGTAAATAGATCTTCTAAGACACTTTTACACGTCAATTTTGTAGTCAAGATTTTAAAAGATGGCGCCTGTTTGTCCTAACTGAAGAAACTCAGAAGAAATGCCGAAACAAACTCAGGGGCCATGGTCTCTTTTAATGTCAAATTAGTACCTTTTTGTCGTATAAAAGATTATTAGATATTTAACTAATGAACATAGGCACGCAAAATCGTGATCAGTCTATAATAGAATCGGATAGAAAACTTTTATTTTAGACAGGCATCCACAGAGTTAGTAAAAATTTTACTTAACTTCTAGTGTTAGTAGATTACAGACACAGATATACCATTAAAATTCAGCGTCATGGAGCTGCATCCATCTCCGCAACATCGGGGAATCCCACCGATCTGCGAACACACTCAGAATACTGTTGGTGCTGCCGCGAACACGCGTTCTCCTATCTATTCCTAATAATGGTAGCAAAAACATTAATAATATTATTATCCGCAAACATCCCAGATGCAACACACCACGGCAGCCACAGCAGTACTCTTAGTGCATAATTACTCGTATATTGAAACGCATAGGTCGCTGTATGCGCGCTGAGTGAAGCTGACACACAGGCTGCACGTGTAGGACTGACAGTAAGCTTTGAATAGCGTTAATTTCACTAAATAATAATATAATAATGAATGCTGATGATGATAATGTTCCCACTGCTGGGAAACAGGCCCCCTCTCTGTGAGAGGGAGTGGGCCGTAATCCACCACGCGGGCCCAGTGCGGGTTGGTAGATGTCACATGATGTCTTCGAACTTTTGGTTCTACGGCAATCATTCGGCGTTCACCGTTTTGACTAAATAAATAACAATGTTATAAAAATATGCGGCGAATGTACAAGTATCTCCCGGGGCCCCGACTCATGGTACTGGAAGGAACAGTCGGGTTTTGCCCTCCGATTTTCCCAGACGGAGGGTATCCATAAGAATTTCCCCACGATAAAAAAAATAAAAAGGCTCTGCAAGGTCCCAAAATTGTATTCTTATGATACATTACATAAATAACATCACGCTAGTATTCGGGGTTGGAAGGGGTGTAGAATAATAACACCCTCGCCAGTTATGTTACAGTCAAATCATTTATTTCAAACTAGCTTCTGGCCGCGACTCTGTCCTCGTGACATATCTGGTTCCCCCACCCATCCCGCCGCATCGCACCACCTGCCCGTGCAGGGCACGGGCGGGTGAAACCTCGGGGTGCAGCTAGTATTAGTATAGATATGGGTGGGCTTTGCCCAGCAGTAGGACATTAATGGATAATAATAAAAAAGGATAGATGTGATAAGTGGACACATAAAAGGCACTTTTTAACACAAATTAAATAGGATTGATTCTAGTCGCCCCTTCCAAAAGATAGTTTCGTATGGGGAAGAACGGGCAAGAAACTCTACCATTACTATTTTAAAAATGTTTTACTGTATTTTGTATGTACACATCATCGTCTGCCTGCCTTTTCAAAACTATGTTAGGGTCAGCTTCCAGTTTCACCGGATGCAGCTGAATACCAGTATTTTACATGGACCGACTGCCTATCTGACCTCCACAACCCAGTTACTGGGTAATACGAAACCCCTTGGTAAGACTGGTTGTCAGACTTTCGGGCTTCTGGCGCCCCGTTGTAAAGATCCCTCAAAAACATCGAAACATTGTTCATTTTCTTATTAAGTTACTTAATCTCTTCAAAACACAGACATTTTGTGTAGATTTTTATTAAATTCTAGTTTTATTTTAATCGAAACTTGAAATTTCTCACGATCATTATTTAACAAAACAACAAAGAAACGCAGAACATTAATAGTAGATTATGCACCGAGGGGCTAAAGTTGTGTCTTATGTCACGGGCGTCATATTGGATTCAAGCTAGCCCAAGGCAAAGACACCTTTAGCCCTGAGGAGGATACTCTACTTTTTACACCTACTGTGAGAAAATAATAGCCATAGTACAATATTATTAGCTTCGGTTGTAATGAATTCAGGAGTACAATCACTTTCATCACTCGACATTTTATAATACTTTGTTGATAAATTTAAAGTTTAAATGCCAAAAGTACGCGCCTTTATTGCGTCTACCAATAAGTAGAAAAGACACGATCAATTCGATTTTCAAAAAAAAAGGCTCTTTTACGGTTTTGTCGTGTGTGTCTATTGATATCATTCTCATGGAAGTGGCGTTTGTGTAAACTAAGCTTTATACAAGGCTGGTAGAATGGTTTTGGATGATTGGCTGTATGCATTTTGAATTTAGAACGTCATTGGAGACGCTCGTGAAAATAGAGTATTTTTGATAAAATGTGATAAATCGACTGTAGTATAGATAGGTTTTATTATTTATTTATTTATTCACAAAATCCACAGCAATCTTTGGGCAGTTTACTTAAAATAAATTAACTAATGTTACAGCCAATTACTATTACGGTATTACGACGCGGTACGGTATTTGTTATTATTAATGCCAGTTTTAATGTTATTCCATTCCTTTTAAAAAATGGTTCGTAGTTATCTAATTATTCTTACAATATTATGTCTTCGAAAACATGGCAAGGATATGAAGAAGCAGTCGTTATGATTTTGTAGGAAATCGAGAACATCATCCACGCGTAGTAAGGGTATCGAGAATAGCTTTCCTCTTTCTGGCTCCAAAGGGTGTTTGTTAGTACTATACTGCCAATTTATCTGAGCATTTGAGATTCCAAATTCAAACCACATTATTGACCAGCGGGTCATAATGAAATCCAGTACAACATTATTGACCGGCTGTGCCCCCGGCCACTAATGACTCACTTTAGGTTAAGGTTGCTTGACATATAATTTGACATTTTCGAGCAGGTGGTGTGAAAATTAAATTATTAGCCATATGTCAGCTAGCCTGAGTAAACTGACGCAAATAAAACGTTATTTATTCTTTTATCTCTTTGTTTCTTAAGATAAAAATATATACACTGACTGGAAAAAACTTTTAATCTATGTAGGTACACTAATAATAAAGCTTTGGTTTGTTTGAATGCGCTATCTCTGGAACCTGTTCTCTCATCATCTGCCTAGCCTTCTCCCAACTATTTTGGGGTTGGCTTCCAGTCTAACCAGATGCAGCTGTTTACCAGTATTTTACATGGAGCGACTGCCTATCTGACCTCTAGAACCCAGTTACTGGGTAGCAGGGCTCGGAAACCGGTTCAAATTCTTAACCGGTTACGGTCATTGACCCCAAACCGAAATCGATTTAGGTTAAGGTTTGCACTTTGCCGGTTTTTACCGGTTTTAGCGGAACACCGGTTTTTCATGAATTTTGGTTTTGATCGTGAAAATTAACCGGTTAAAACCAAACTTGAACCCCCCGCCCCCGCCACTCTCGCAAGCACGGTGTCTGGACGTTGCGATGTCATTTAGTTACAAAATAGTCGCATCAAAACGCATGCAAGTTCGCAACGTCGCCGCCACCGTCTTCCATCACCAAATTTCGTAACTTCGTACCTACTGCAGTTGATACAAGGACTGTAAATAGGCAAAGAAGGATGAATAACAGAGGTGAGTTTTATTTGAATTAATAATGTTGACTTCATTTTAACTAGCTTTCGTCTTTTCTTTAGGTACTTAATTTACTTATTCTTTCCAGGATTAAAGCGAAGCAATTCACCATTTCCTTTAGATTCAAAAGATGACGATTTGGAGCGCCCTAAGATGACCCTTCATCTCCGTCTTTATTAAAACAAAACATGAGTACGTCGATAAAAAAGAATGTTAAAGTAGAAGTGTCCTAACAAGAAAATAAAATATGTTTGTCTTGTTCAGAACATTCAAAAGTATAAGTAGACCAAAGGAATGACCATTTTGCAGACCTCATTAAAGAGGAATTAAAGCATATCTCACCGTGCGCGTGTGTGCGTACAAGATGTTACGTAAACATATTAAACTTTTTGAACACTGTATAAGGTTATCATACAGACCAAATTGAAGTGTTAAGTCATTAAGGTTTTTGTTTTAAATAAAATATACATGACGGCGCGATCGTGGGCGTTGCGATAACAGGGCCATCATGATCATTTCTTGGTACGGGTTCCATGAGGAAGGTGGGTACTCGGGCAAACCAGTAAAACGTAGGATGAAGCACAAATCACAATCACGTTTATTTTTATAATTTACAATGAGTCAATCACTTTATGAATAATAAGAAACCAAGGCTTGTACGGTGAACGTGACAGTTTCGATCGTATGCTCTCAACTATAAAGGCGCCCGCTACCGTAAATCGAATGCCGCCCTTTTTCAAATCGACTCTGTCCACGTATAGAAAATGGCGCGAAATTATAGCGCCCCCTAACGGTGTTCACTGTACTAACCGATCAACCAATGAGAATTAAGTTACAGTTTGATCAATATTACGAAATCAACGGGTAGCAGTATTTTTTTTTATTTTGATAATGTTGTCGTCTTGAAATTGCTTGCGACGACATATATTTTTATGGCATTTTACTATAGGGCCGGGCTGCTGACATTGTGAATCCATCATTCATTAATGAAAATACTAGCTGCGCCCCGCGGTTTCACCAGCATAAGTTTCGATTCCGTAAGAATATCGGAATAAAACGTATCCTATATGTTGATCCTGGTTATAAACCATCTGTCTGCCAAATTTCATCTAAATCCGTTCAGTAGTTTTTGCGTGAAAGAGTAACAAACATCCAACCATCCATACAAACTTTCACGTTTATAATACGTATTTCCAAAATCATCTACATACATGAACTTTGACACCAGCCGATCGATTCTATAAAAAACTCACCGTGAAAAGTTAGGTGAAGTGAGCTTAGAGTGAGCTGTCAATAGTGTCAATCCCTAGCATTAGTTGGAATGACTGCTCACTCCACGCTCACTTCACATAAGTTTTCACGGTGAGCTGACGGTTTTCGTATTGCGTAACTCCACTATCATGTAATAGCAACAGCTGTTGGTTTGAAACGCTAAAGAGTGAACGATATGTGCTTAAGAAAATCGTAAAATGAAACAAAAAGCGATCTAAACGAAAGAAATTAATCTCAATCATTTGCCGAAAATGTGTTACGCAATTAGGCTGCTGATTACATAATCGCACTGCAGTTATCTTAAAATTTTACTATGACATTAACCGTATAAAGTACGGGGAAGACATTAAGCGTACAAAGTACGGGGAAGACATTTTAATTAAATCAGCTATCTAACGATGTACAAATATTTAAAAAAATGTTCCGAGAACTTGCAAATTGTTGAAATATTAAAAAAATTGAGTGATAATCGAATTAATTAACTGGTTTTATGATATCTTTTTACTTTAATACTAGCACCTTCTTATTTTTTCCTTTTTTTAAATTTAATTTTGGTTTAATCTTAATTTAGGTAATTTTCATTTAATTTAAATTAAATTTTGATCTGATTTTATATGTTACGTATACTAACATAGTTTAAAATACTGTAACTGCTAACAAAATATGGATTGTTGTTGTCCGAAATAAACGTTTTGAATTGAATTGAATAATCGCCCAGCAACTCTTCCTACGTTGTGTAGCCAGGTCGTCGCGACCCGTTTGCATGCTGAGATGCGACAAATGCTACACCACATACTGCCTGCAGTGTTGTATCTCCTCCTCCCTTTAAATCCATCCAATAGTATTTAGATAAGGTGTTTTTTTTTGTACAACTGAAGGTAATAAAACTATGAGGGAGAGAGAGTTCCGTCCCAGCCGCCGCGGGAGACGCGGATATCGCACGATCTCCTACGAGGCGGCCTGCGTACTGGCTGGATCCCCGCCCTGGGACCTCGAGGCGAAAGTACTCGCGTCACTGTATCGGTGGCGCGAGGAAGCGAGGGCGCGGGGCGAGCGACCGATGCAGCGACACATGGAGCTGTGTCGGTCTCAGCTTCGCGAGGTCCTGGTGGCGGAATGGCGGGACAGGCTCACACGCCCTACCGCTGGCCTCGTCACCATCGAGGCGCGGTCCGGCCGGTGCTCGAGCGCTGGCTCGGGAGGAGGCACGGCTCCCTGTCGTTTTTGGTAACGCAGGTGCTCTCGGGGCATGGTTGCTTCGGGAAATACCTGTGTCGCATAAGCAGGGAGCCGGACGCCCGGTGTCAGCACTGCGTCGACTGCCGGGAGGACACGGCGCGGCAAACGCTGGCAGAGTGTGCCGCCTGGGAGGAGCCGCGCCGTGCCCTCATCTCAGAAGTAGGCAGTGACCTGTCGCTACCGGCCGTGGTCGAGTCGATGGTCGGCAGCGAAGAGTCCTGGGACGCGGTGGTTTCCTTCTGCGAAACGGTCGTCTCGCAGAAGGAGGCTGCGGAAAGGGAGAGGGAGATCTCGTCCTCTCACCCGGCCCGCAGCAGGCGCACCGGGCGTCGGCGGAGGGCGGACAACGCCCTCTTCCAGCCCCCCTAAATGGGTCCAGGGGCGACGGACTTGGGGACGTCCGTCGCCCCCCACACATCAGGACCCGAAGTGGCGGCGCGTAGTGTTCCACGCGCGCCCCTCTTAGACGTCGCGGGGGGAGTCAAACACCTCACTCCCCCCCCTGACCCGAGGAGGCCCGGGGTGGCGGGCCGGCCCCAGTCGGGAGTTGCGGAAGATCTTACGTTCCCGCGAACCCCGGCGTAGGTGTGAGATGGAACACTGGGGTGGTTTTTAGTCAGTAAGAGTCTGACAGACCCCCGAGTTATTCTGTTCTATTCCATTCCATTAAGAATTTCTCAGTAGCAGCCCGGAGTTTGGAAGTTGGCGGTGTAATGTAATGTAATATATACATTTATATTTTTATTCGTATGGTGTAAGAGAATTCTATTATATTCTATTTTAACACTGTGCTTAAACTGAAGATCCCTAGCATTGTTTAAGTAAATGAATTTAAAATGGTGGTTAGCAGGAATTCTTCAAAATAAAACATCTATAATTTATTTTTTATTTAAAACTTATTTTTAATATTTTCACCGTAAACAGTTTACAATAATTAACCAACAATAAAAAATAAAAAAATCTTGTAAAAACATTCTTCCTAGCCTTTTCCCAACTAGTTTGGGGTCGGCTTCCAGTCTACCCGGATGCAGCTGAATTTACACATTCGCATTCGCATTTTTTTTCGCATTTGCTTTTTGCTGTATTTTACATGGAGCGACTGCCTATCTGACCTCCACAACCCAGTTACTGGGTAACACGATACCCCTTGGTAAGACTAGTTATCGGACTTTCGGGCTTCTGACGACCCGTAACGACTGTCAAAGACCCAAGAATGACAGCCGCGACCAACAGCTTAACGTGCTTCCTGAGGCACGGAGGGGTCTCGATATGTCAGGTCCACGAACCGACCGCGGCAAGCGTAGCTGAACCTGATCGGTTGTTCCGTGCGGCTGTTGAAATGAAATCACCATCATTTATGATGGGTTTATATCACTGGCCATCTTTCACTTGCCTACCGAATGATTGAAACATGAAATAAAAAGAGAAGACGAACTTTCATTTCTATGTCTTTGTCGTGTGAACGCAAATTTAAAAAAAAAAATGAAAATTCACTCCAGTGAAGTAGTCTTACGTATATCAGTTTTCACCACCAACCGGGTCCCCACTACCTAGATTCTGTATGAACTCACTCATCCTAATAAAGTTAACAACCATTCTTCACACATTCTTCTCAGTTGGCATCTTCATCAAGCAACCTTCGGAACAAGTCTTTCCTGTCAAGTTTGTCACCGGCGCCTTTTGGCAGACGGTCGATGAAACGGACGCCACCGGCTAGACGCATTTTGTAGGTTACCTGAAAAAAGTAGATAGTATATACTCGTTTATGAATCTTTAAACATTCTAATTACTGTTAGCCTGTATCATCCTATTGCTGGGCAAAGGCCTCTCCCCATGACTTCCAGTTCTTTTGATCCAGGGCTAAAGTAGACCACTGTTCGTTTGTTCTGTCCAGCGCGTCCCGCCATCTTCTACGGGGTCTGCTGCGACGCCTTCTAGCTGTGCCAGGGCTCCATGTGGTACGTCCGTCGCCCCCCACACATCAGGCCCCGAGGTGGCGGCGCGTAGTGTTCCACGCGCGCCCCTCGCCGACGTCGCGGGGGAGTCAAGCACCTCACTCCCCCCCTTGACCCGAGGAGGAGGCACCACGAGTGGGTTGCGGAAGGATCGTACGTTCCCGCGACCCCCGCCGTAGGTGTGAGATGGAACACTGGGGTGGTTTTTAGTCAGTAAGAGTCTGACATACCCCGCCGCCTGCCCCAGGGCGGCGGACATCCATGAGGATTTTACACTACGGAAAAAAAAAAGAAAAAAAAAGGGCTCCACGTGGTGGTTACTTTCACCCATAGCTCATTGGGCATATGGCTCAATGAGCCCAACAATTTAATAGCGAGTTTAAAAAAAAAACATGTTGCATTTATCTACACACTAGCTTTTGCCCGCGGCTTCGTCCGTGTGGAGGTCGGAAATTATCCTACAGGACGTACTCACATAATCAGCCTATAACGATCCCTCTGCTGGGACACAGGCTTCCTCTCTTCGAGAGGGAGTAGGCTGTAATCTACCACGCGGGCCCAGTGCGGATTGGTAGATGTCACGTGTCTTCGAATTTTCGGTTCTAGGACATGCCGGTTTCCTCACGATATTTTCCTTCACCGTTTGAGAGCAGTGGTGATGAAACTATTTACACAAACGACAGTTACAGGAAAGTACTAGCGGGATGAAAAGTATGCTATGTTATAAACCATCTGTGTGCCAAATTTTATTCAAATCCGTTCAACCGTTTTTGAGTGATTGAGTAACAAACCCCCTAAACATATAAATACTCGTAATCAAACACAAACTTTCACATTTATATATTTTTTTTAAATAGTAGGATACCTGGTAGGATTTACTAGCGCTAGTAGCGATACAGAAACTAGTGCTACTGGAAGCCAGTGCAGTGCTCAGAGAAAGTGCCAGAGGGCAAACCAAAGCCCGTGGTGCCAAAAGGGGTTTTAACCTCCGAACCACGGCGATAAAATTTGCGTACAATTTGATAACTACAGGCTATATTATAAGTCCCTACTTACCCGACTATCCACGTGCTGGACCAGTTCCTCTTCAGTAGCACTGCACCCTGGCTGCAGCACGATGAAAGCCACAGGAACTTCGCCGTGCTTCAGGTTAGGCTTACCCACTACTCCTGCTTCGCGGACTGATGGGTGTTGTAGAAGCAGCGCTTCGAATTCTGCTGGTGCTACCTGAAAATAAAATGGAGTCAAATTAATGAAGTATACTCGTAAATAGGTATAATTTACTGGAACTAAGTTCTTTGACGGAGGTTGCGTTAGGAGAAAAATGCGAGAAATCGTCACGTACCGAAAAAGCGTTATGCTTGCGACTTTTTACTACATAATAATAGAGACGAACGTAGAGTAGTGGTGGCGCAGTGGTATAGGCCGCAAATTACAAGGTAGGTAGGTGTAGGTGTAGGTCGTAGGTTCGAACCCAAACAGGCGCTTTACTTTGTGTAAATTATTTCATCACCACTGCTCTCAAAACGTTGAAGGAAAATATCGTGAGGAAACCGGCATGTCCTAGAAGCAAAAATTCGATGACATGTCACATCTACCAACCCGCACTGGGCCCGTGCGGTGGATTACGGCCCGCTCCCTCTCACCGAGAGGAGGCCTGTGTCCCAGTCAAAGAGAGAGAGATAGTTTTCATGGTTTTCAGGGGTGCTGAAGCTGATAGTGAGGTGAAAATGAAAATCCAAGATGGCGGCTTTGAATATTTTCAAATTTTCGCCACCGCCATCTTGGATTTTCATTTTGAACTTCATTCCTGCCGGGGCTCCCCCGGCCCCCCGGCATTTTTTGTTCAAATACACGCAATTTACAATCACACATGTTCTGTAAGTGCTTTACGAGTATTTCTTACGTATAAACACGCTGTGTATGTGTGTGTAAGTGCAGGAACTCTCCGTACCGTCCGAGACAAAGGCGAAGTCGCAAGTGTGTGTGTGTGTTATATGCTGAAGCTCCGCGGCTTCACGCAAACATTCATACTTGATTAGATAAAAATATTGTATCGCCACATGTGGATGCCATTTTAGTCCTGACCACCTTGTGGAGTAATGTGGAGGCTATTAAAATAGCTGCTAAGTCATCAAGAGCAGAGAAGTGTGAAGATTGGCAAAAGTAGATAGAAAAAACTCTAATAACATTAGATATATCAGGACGATAGAGAGATGGACAACGAAGTGATCCTAAAAGGCGGGACCCTTTTAAGATCACTTCGTTGTCCGTCTGTCTGTCCGTCTATCGTCCGTGTAGATATATCTAATGATATATCTACAATATTTTCCCTTTTGAGGTACGGAACCCTAAATATGATACGGAGGACTTCCCCGACCAGGGTAATACATTTTTTTCGCTGGCCGGATTTTGGGTTTTGGACCCAACTTTGTAAGAAAAGTAACTCGTCTCCTTTTAAGTTACCACCTAAGTAAACATTGCAATAAAAGATACTGTGTTGACACCCATGCCTAGCAGTAGCTGATGTCGTACTATGGACGGTGATGATGAAATGGTTACGCTGTAAACTTACAGAGACATCGTTAAACTTGATGAGCTCCTTAATCCTGTTGACGATGAAGAAGTATCCGTCGTCGTCATAGTAGCCGACGTCTCCAGTCTTCAGGAAGCCTTCCTCGTCCTTACAGTCTGGGTTCACGTTGTTTAAATATGCTGAAAAAAATTATAAAGGATTAGTATGTGCGAGCGACAACCATTCTTACCAAGGGGTATTACCCAGTAACTGGGTTGTGGAGGTCAGATAGGCAGTCGTTCCATGTAAAATACTGGTATTCAGCTGCATCCGGTTAGACTGGAAGTCGACCCCAACATAGTTGGGAAAAGGCAGGCAGATGATGACGTGCGAGCGACGCTGGCACAGGAGCGTGGTGATTGGCACAAGAAAAGAGAGGCTTATGCCCAGCGGTAGGTGAAGTCGGGCTATGGATGATGATGAAGGTCATCTTCATCATCACCTACAGCCCGACTTCACGTGCGAGCGAATCTTCTTATTCTACGTAGCACACTCGTCAGAGCGGTCGTGGTCCTCATGTAGTTTCTTGTCTAGGTGCTGATGTGATTCGCCTCACGATTTCTGGCCTCCTACTCCCGATTTCTTGCGAGCGAATCTAAATTGGCCGTAGTTAAGCAGAAAGGACTCAACCCACATTCTTCCCAATAACTCGAAAATTGCATTAGTCTATGCAATACAACTTGACTCATAAAAATATTGGTATATTTGGCCATAAGTGACAATATTTCAAAATATTCCATATACAACATCATTGCAGCAATACACACCTGAACTTAAAACCTCGATAACTCAAAAATTACTTTTTTTCGGTTTGACTCCTTTCTGCTTAACTACGTCCAATTATTGCTCGACAGTAGTCAACATTTTTTGGCATGTCAACGTCTCGTTGTCAAAGAGCTAGTGGGTCTACTCCCTAAGCATAAAATCTGTAGTTTCGGCCGAGGAAACGGGCGTTGCCAAATCCGTATCACCTACGGACGTAAGATTAGTTTGGAGCCCAAACTAAGAATTAATTGAAAACATTATTTGACACTTGTCCCGCGAAGTGTTTTCGCGTGTTCTACAAATTTAATTTGTCACTTGTTTTGACGGTTCAACTACCATCGGACGGGCCCGTGTCTTAGGTGACAGACTTAGAGAATAGACCGCTTCGACCCGCGACTTTGTCTGCGAAAAGTGTCTGATTTTAACCATGAAACATATTCTATGGCAGTCAACCATAGTGTAGCTTTCTATCAGTGAAATATTTTTTAATTGCTGATGTCATGCAAAGGAGCAGTGGTAGCTCAGTGGTAACGGTCGTGACTTATGAGTTGTAGGTCGCAGGTTCGAACCTAGACAGGCGCTTTACTTTGTGTAAAATTTTTCATCACCACTGCTCTCAAAACAGTGAAGGAAAACATGGTAAGGAAACCGGCATGTCGTAGAACTAAAAATTCGAAGACACATCTACCAATCTGCATGGGGCTAGCGTGGTGGATTACGGCCCACTCCCGCTCACAGAGAGGTAGCCTGTGTCCCAGGAGTGGGAACATTATAGGCTGTATACTTACATTATGTCATGCAAAATACATTTATAAAAAATGAAAAAGGTGTAGGTACCTTTCATAACACTGGGTCCCTTGATACAGATCTCCCCTTGTTGGTTAGGACCCAAAGGTTTCCTGGTCTGCAAGTCCACTACCTGGATAAAAAAGTACATTGACACTATACAGGGCAAAGATCACTCGTACTACATCAAGACGTACCTCAAAAACAGCATTAATCATCAATTTTATTTTTCACTAGTTTAGGGGTCTGAAATTATCACCCAGGTACTACCGGTACTAACTATCCTATGTCCTAACCCAAGCCATGCTAAATTAAATCGAAATCCTGTCATCCATTAAGGCGTGAAAAGGTAACAGACAGACAGAGTTACTTTCGCCTTTATAAAAAAATATGGTAAGAATATTAATTCTTCTAAACCGCACTGGGTACCCGTGGCAGATCATAGCCCACTCCCTCTTGAAATAAAGAAAGAAAATAAATTTATTTGCGGCAAACATGACGCATAAAAAGAACAAAAACACAAAAAAAAAAAACAAGTTGGGGCAAAACATACGTCATATCCACGCAAAACAGCCATCGCTCAAAGACAAATACATTTATTCGTCGGATATGGTAGGTACAAAGATGGTTGGTACATATGGATAAGTTCGTCACATCCGCCGCTACTAGCGGCATACGAATATTTACAATGTGAACCTAATGTACACGTGGGTATAAAACCTAACTTATATACTACTTATACTCTAGTAAACAATACAAAACACTTATAATATGGACATTTGTACTCTAATATACAACATAAAATAAAAACACAACTATAACAACATTTCTATTATACAACTAAATATATTTATAATTAGGCATTATATAATCAGCATAATGCTAAGACCCTACACGAGATCCCCAGCGCTGGCTTTCGGCGATAGCCGGCGTTGACGTGATGACGTCAACCAGTGCAGCATACGATTAGATATAAATAAAAAACAACAATCAAAATAATAATCTTGAAGACGGGAGGCCTGTGTCACAGCCGTGGGAACATTGTAGGCTGAATATGCTAAGAATATGGATTCTAAGCAGCTCCCGCGGCGGCTGGAACGGGACGCTCTCTCCCTCATCCGTCCCGCCACCTCCTTCGCTAGCTTGACTGCTTCGTCCATATTGGCTAAGGATCGAGTTGAGTGGAACAAGCAAAGGCAAGCCTTTTCCCTGCAGTGGGACAATACGGGCTAATTTATTATTATTAGTATGGGGAGTGAAGAAAAACTTACTTTAATCACAAATCCGTAGCAAGGTATACCAGAACTGCCAGCCCTAGATCCCATTGGACTGCCCAGCTCGTTGCAGATACAGCCACCTTCAGACATTCCGTAAAACTGGACGACTGACACCAGGTATGGTAACCTGGAAGAGAAAATGAAATTTTGTTATATTGGGATGCGCTCTGTTGGATTTTCAACACTCGGATTGATAACAAAAGTTGAAAATCCAGTGGGAATAAAAAAAATCGTTGCATAAAAAAATTCTCCCGTGCTTACGTCGGGCTTACTTAGAAGAGATTTATTTCCAGCAGATTATCATATTTATTAACACTTACACTATGATTAAAAAACAAATGCAAAATGGGCGAGCGTTTGTCCTCGATCTTGCCTGGGCCATAATTCACTACGACCATACTCGAAACCACAACAACTCCTTAACTAAACCGCGCTCTTTTGGATTTTCCACACTAGGCTCAACAGAAAAAGTTGAAAATCCAACAGTATGTTTTCTTAACGCGCTGGGATGCATTCTGTTGGATTTTCAACACTCGGCTCAACAGCAAGAGTTGAAAATCCAACAGTGTGTTTTCTTAACGCGCTGGGATGCATTCTGTTGGATTATCACTGCTCGGGTCAATAGCAAAAGTTGAAAATCCAACAGTGTGTTTTCTTAACGCGTTGGGATGCATTCTGTTGGATTATCACTGCTCGGGTCAATAGCAAAAGTTGAAAATTCAACAGTGTGTTTTTTCAACGAGCTGGGATGCGCTTTGTTGGATTTATAACACTCGGCGCAATAATAAGAGTTGAAAATCCAACAGTGTGTTTTCTTGACGCGCTGGGATGCGCTCTATTGGATTTTCAATGCTCGGCTCAATAACGAGACTTGAAAATCCGGGGGAGTAAAAAAAAAGTCACATAAATAAAATCTCCTGTGCTTACGCCTGGTCCCTAATTCACTATGACCACTTAACGATTCATCATCCGCCTAGCCTTTTCCCAACTATGTTGGGGTCGGCTTCCAGTCCAACCGGATGCAGCTGAATACCAGTATTTTACATGGAGCGACTGCCTATCTCACGTCCACAACCCAGTTACTGGGTAATACGATAAGACCCCTTTTTTTTTTTTTTTTTTCTCGTGGGGAATCATCAAATGACCTCTCCCGCTCTGGGTGGAGCGGAAGGGAGTGTCAGACTCTTACTGACTAAAACCCACCCATGTTCCTTCCTTCGCCCTTTATGTTCCGGGGCAGCGGTAACCCTTTCGGACAATCCCGCTGACCCGGCAGGCTTCGGCCCTAGGGGGCCCCTCTGATTATGCTGACATCTCGGCGGGCGGTGAGCTACCCATTGCTCTCCACCCGCAGGCCCGCGCCTACGGTGGCCGGTAGTCTTCACTCGACTCCCGACGCCCGGGGCGTCTCCCGCGGCGGCTGGGACGGGAGGCTCTCTCCCTCATCCGTCCCGCCACCTCCTTCGCTAGCATGACTGCTTCGCAGAAGGAGGCGACTGCCTCCCACTCCCTCTCGCTCCGGACCATGGCTTGCACCAGAGCCGGGCGCGAGAGGCCGCCGCCGCTGCCGATCGCCTCTACGAGGACACGGCGGTGCTCCGCCCAAGCGGGGCAGACCTCCACCGTGTGCTCCATCGTGTCCTCTGGGCGATCCTGGCAATGGTGACACCCGGGCGTTTCCTCCCGCCTGATGATGTGCAGGAACCTCCCGAAACTTCCGTGTCCGGTGAGGACCTGCGTCAGGCGGTAGGTGAGGGCGCCGTGGCGCCTCTCTAGCCACTCCTCAAAGAGGGGTCTTATCGCCGCTATCGCGGCGTGCCCTGCGCTGGGTTGCGACAGTCGCTCTTTCCATGTCGCCATGTGATCGAGCCGGAGGTCCGTCCGCTCCGCAGCAATTTGCCGCGGGAGCGGACTTTCCCCCCGGCGTAGTGCCTCCGCGCGCCACTCATACAGGCGCGCGAGGACCATCGCCTCCAGATCCCATGGCGGCAGTCCGGCAAGCCAAACTTAAGTGGCAGTGGGCGCATGATACTTCATCATTATCATCATTCAGCCAAAATACGTCCACTGCTGGACACGTTTTCCCTCAAGCACCTCCACTTCGACCGGTTCTGTGCTTCTCGCATCCAACAGGTTCCTGCGGCCTTCACAAGGTCGTCGGTCCACCTTGTGGGTGGCCTTCCAACGCTACGTGTTCCGGTACGCGGTCGCCACTCCAGAACCTTTCGGGCCCATCGGCCATCTGTTCTGCGAGCAATGTGCCCTGCCCACTGCCACTTAAGTTTGGCAATTCTTATGATGATACTTACTTCTGTTTAATAGTTTTCACGGCCTCCTCACGGATGTAAGTACTCGAGGAGATGATGTACTCCGCCGCGCTGAGGTCATAGTTATCCAAAATGGAAGATTTGATCATCTCCGTGATGATCATTGGTGCTAGTTGCAGGAATTTTATCTGGCAAGAGAAGAATTATTAGCAAAAGCTCCTTATTTCAAAGCATTGACCTATAGAATACAAGTACGCTAGACTGAATATACTATATGAAATGACAGTAACAGTTGTTTTTTGTGCCGATTCAAAGTGCCCCGCTCGAGCGTCTCAGGAATAAAATTGACACATTGCCGCTAATGGCCGTCGTCTTGTTTTGGTACGTCTCTCATGATTTAGGTCTAAATCGTGGAATAAGATTTTTTTTGTGTATTTCGTGTTTAATACCAGATATTTAGAAAAAAAAAATATCATGAAAGTATGCGCATCTTGTAAAACTCGCTATCAACAATATTAGTTCTACGGATGCTCACGTTGCTGTCAGCGCCAAAATGGCGAAAATCAAGTCTTCATTTTATCATCGATAATATGAAGTCCAGCGTACTTGTTTATTACAGGTCAGTGTTTGAAAGTCAAATCGTATACTGTTTATATTTTAGAACATTAGAAGGCACTTTTTAATGTCACCATTTAAAAGACAAAAAGAATAATTGAATCTAGTTGTCCCTTCCAAAAATGTTGAACTTTTTGTCATGAAAATGGTGACAGCGGCGAAGTTTTGAATCGTTCGACATCATAAAACAGTCGTATTTCTGTTTCATTTTTACATATCTGACACACTAATTGCGAGTGTAGTCGCTCAGTTTTTAAGTTTTTTAAGCCCTGGCTGGAGGCCTTAATTTATTGAGGCATCCACAGGCAATCCCGGTTAAGCAGACGACAACCTCATGGGTTGAACTGCGAGATGCCATTCCCAAAAAAAAACTATTCTCAGTATGGAAACTTTTTCGCGTGAATAAATACGGTGAGGGCAAATCTAGTGATTTAGATCTCTGGGCAGCGAGGTTTGACTTTACGGTGTCAAAAACGCGCCCAAGGATAACACATGAACTTAAACGTAATTTGCGAACGCTATGTGGGCGAGCGGTCACCGCTCAAACTCAAACTCAAAGCATTTATTTCAAATAAACCAATTACAGGCACTTTTGAATTGTCAAGGGGTCGGTCGATCAGTCAGAAAGATGAAGCTAGATGCCTATTCCAAAGCGTAGTAGGTACCTATGGAGAAGAACGGGCAAGAAACTCCACCATCTATTTGATACTCTTTTAAATCATAAAATAGTTAGAAAATATTGGTTACATCATTCATGTTGAAATTATACATGTGAGAACGATGCAGAAAGACGTCCCCATTAAAAGCGTCCGTACTGAATATGATAAAATCTTCAATTCAGAAATGAAAATATGTAAATGAAAATAAGCCGTGGCAGCTAAGAGATGACCAGTCCCCACTGACGGCGCCCGTTCACGCCCATGACGTATGGATCAGCACCATTTAGCTCAACCATTTTGAAGGGAACATAATAATCCAACACACACGCCACCACCAGCGAGACATACTCGCGACGAGGCTCTTCTAAGAGACCGTATCTTAATACCCATCGTCCACGACGCTATTAAATGGTACGCGTAACAAACTCAAATCACCAATGAGTAGTCAGAATCTCACAGCACTAGAATTTCAATGCCCGTCCGTATACGACGCTGTCATCCCCTAAAAAGGTTTCTTTTTAGCGTATCGATAGCAAAAAGTATAAATATTTTTGGCACAAAATTCAGCTGCGCGAACTCCGCTCACTGACGCAGTCATAAGATCATCAAGTGCACAGGTGATGTGGTGCAGGATGTAAGATACCATTGTCTGTGAGGAGGTGCCGCATACGCATTTGCGGTCAGAGCCGTCCGTGAACCGATCTATGAAGACTGTCTTTGCTCCGGCCGATTTGGGTTCGAATCAGATTACATAAAAGAAACAAATGAATGATTTCCGTCGTACCTTATATTTCTGAATCGCCTCCAACATTGCTTTTTCCCCGCCGCTAGGATTGTATACCATTGTAACACCTACTCTCAGACACGCAAGTGCATACAGCAGACCGTATGTATAGTAAAACTCCCTGGAGTTGTACATTTTTTCGCCTGTGTGCCTGAAAGGGAAGTCAATCTATTTAATAAAGATCTTACATTCATTAATTCATTCACTCACTCACTGACAGAGAACGCACAGGCTAAAGCATCGAACACATCTGCACGAAGCAATTTCTTAATCTGTTATCATTTCAGCCGAAAGACGTCCACTGCTGGACATAGGACCCCTCCAAGCACCTCCACTTCGACCGGTTCTGTGCTTCTCGTATCCAACGGGTTCCTGCGCCCTCACAAGGTCGTCGGTCCACCTTGTGGGAAGCCTTCCAACACTACGTCTTCCGGTACGCGGTCATCTGCCGCATGTCAGACAATCAATGGGCCAAACTTACGACCCAGTGGGTCCCGCCTAACAACGGCAAACGACATCGCGGTAGGCCCGGACGGAGATAGTGGGATGAGCTGGACTCCTTCAACAAGAACTGGTCTTTAGCAGCTTTCAACAGAAAGAAGTGGAAATAGAGTAGGGAAGCCTTTGCCCCACAGTGGGACTTCACAGGCTGATCCTACTAATATTATAAACGCAAAAGTTTGTATGGATGGATGGATGGATGGATGGATGTTTGTTACTCTTTCACGCCAAAACTACAAAACGGATTTGGATGAAATTTGGCATACAGATAGTCTGTAACCAGGATTAACACATAAGATACTTTTTACCCCGATATTTCCACCTATGCGGGTGAAACCGCGGGGCGCGGCTAGTAATAATATATAACAATGTATGATACTCACAATTCCGAAAAAATACTCTGCAAATTCAACAAAAAACTTAAATGAGTGACAGGAACACCTTTCGGTAGACCAGTAGTGCCAGACGAGTAGACTACAAAAGCCACGTCTTCCGATCCAGTCACGGGAACTACTTGAAAGTTTTCCAACTCTGTGGTCTCTGTCAGAAATTCCTTGAAGAGGACAGCACCATCTCTTGTCTCGTTCCCGTATAGAATGTAGTGCTCGATGCTCCCGACTTCGTCGAAGGTCGCTTTGTGAGTTTCGAAAGCGGAGAGGGAGCAGAACATGATTTTTGGACGAACTATCTTGACTCGGTGGAGCAGAGGAACTGTGGATGGAGAAAAAGGTTTTTAAAGCTTAGGCTGTCACCGAAAACCTGATAAAAATCAGAGTTCCTAAGGATCTGCTTCAGTTATTAATTCAATATGGGTGCACTATAGGTACACCTCTGCCTAATCCCTCGGGGATGCAGGCGTGATAATGTGTTACTACAAAACGACTAAGGTGCAAGCGCGTCTCACTTTCAAGTGGACTGGGCTGTCACATGAACACATCTCATGTTAGTTGCTACGATTAGTTATCCAGTACAATTGCTCACACTTTCAATCAGAACCCGAAGACATTTGAAGAAATTTCCTGATCCATTGATTCATATTTGTTTGAATAGCATTAGTAACATTACCATTGTGTAAAGTTATTACGCAATTACCAAAATTACTATTAACGTTCAAAGTTGATCACGTGACATTCATATTTTTTAACCGTCTTGAAAAAAGGAAGAGGTTCTAGATTCAACTGCTTTTTTTTAATGTTTGTTCCCTCACAACTCCGTTATTTATAAGCCTATTTGCAAAGTTCTTTTTTTATTTGTAAGGATATACTTTCAGATTGGTCCCAGTCGGTGGCAAACAACGAAAATGCGAACCCGACGACACCGACTTCCGAAATTAAAGTTATTTTTCACTTTGTAGTGTCTTTTTTTTGGTTGTTGTTTTTTGATGATTTGGCGCAGTGGTTAAGCGATTGACTGCTGCGCTGTGTGTCGCGGTTTCGATTCCCGCACGGAACAAATATTTGTATGACCTACAAGTAGTTGTTCCGGGTCTGGTTGTTTGTGTATGTGAGTTTAAATTTTTGTAAACGCACCCACGATACATATATAAAAAAAATAAAAAAAATAAAAAAAAAAGTTTTTATTTAACTTGCATACTTACCTACGTCTTGTTACATAAGTGTTCGTAATAATCACTCTGAATGTTTAAAGTAATCATTGTTGAGGCGTGGCCAACATTGTGGAAAAAAAAAACAAAATGGCGGTATGCCACGGGCCTTCAAAGACCTTTATTTTGGTCAAATATAAATACCACTCACAGTTTCCGTAGGTTGGATCCGACGGAGAAAAAGTAGCGCCTGCGCAGATAATCCCCATCACAGTAGGTAGGTACTCAAAAATCTTCTCGCTGCAAATACAGACCACCTCTCCCTTTTCAACGCCCATACGTGTGAGCGACACAGCGACATCAGCCGTCATTTGAGCTAGCACTGCATACGACATTTGTTCTCCTGTGTCAGCGTTGATCTGAAAAAAAAAACAGGTATGTACAGTCGCTTGGCAACATTATCTGACCCACCCTAAAAACAAACGAATTTGGACCCTCTGCCTGTAACATTAAGGTTTATTCAATTTATATGAGCTTATCAGACAAGTGCACGAAGACTCAACCAAGAATTACAATAATAACACAGACATGCAAATTTGATCTTTATAACGTTACCATTAGGTTATATGTTAAAACTACTTGTTATAATATAATTAGTGTAATAGCTTATTTTAATAATTGCGTTCAAGTAATTCTGGTCTCGTGGTCTGTGTATAAGACTGAGAAAAACAACTTGCGAGATCAAATCCTGCGACGAAGATATTATTTTGCTTTCAATTTAGAATGTATTCCAAAACTATTTAATATATTATTGTAAAGAACTATAGACGGATGATCTTCATACATAAACTTTCTAAAATGGTAATATTTTCGCATAACTTGTAATAAGTGGGTAGTTGAAAAATAAATAGTCGTATTCATTATAAAACTGGTAGGTATTCAAAAGCAACTAAGGGTATGCAGTGACTACGCGCAAACATGTTTTACCTTGCCTTACTAAATTGCAAAAACAACATCTCTTTACAATTTTTTATTTTCTATTTTATAGGTAGTTTTTTTATTATCATGTCTCAATGGAGTGATTATTTAAAATACAAAATAATCTATTTGCACCAGGAGAAGGTTGGCTGCTTGTGCTGTGCAAGAATAAACTTTATGAAGTATACTATATGGTTCAAATTCTTTAGTATATGCGTCTAGCATTACAACTAAGATCAAATTTCAAAGCGTCTTATAAGAGTTGAGTTGGTCTTGTGGTCACTCACTATGGTAGTGCGGTATTTATCGTTGTCTACGTTCGAAACCAAGTTTAACCTAAATATATCTTTTTGCTCAGCTGTTTTTTTTTTAATTATTTTATTACACTAAAGAAATGTAAAAAACATTTCTTTAATGGACGACGTAGGGTCTTGTCTTTTTACACGGGTAGGTTGTATAGGAATAAAAGTAAACAATTGCAAGTTTAAAATGTTTATTATTTCATTAAAACACTTAGGTAAGATAAAGTATGTAAATGCTCATATATATCCAAATTAATAGACATTTTATATTAGTATGCCATAATCAAATCTAACCATTTATAAACATTAAAAAAGGCGTGCTTATGCTTAAAAGTTTGTCATCGAGAAAATGAATTCATCTGTGAAATGCTTTACAGATTTATAGCTGCCTATATGTAGTGAATAAACATGATATTTAAATAGAAAAAATCTATTTATAACAATAGCATCACCACATAATCTGCAACATTTTAATGGTTTAACAATCAATCCATTGAGCATTTACTTACATGGTGTGTTTAAAAATACCTACTAGATTACATAATTAGTAGTCCCCTGCTATAACTTGCTGTAAGCGGCTACGCATAACGCGCACCATATTCCAACACAAATCTTTGCCATTTAAATATTCCTGGGCAAAACGAACCCTTTCTTCGCGATGAGCAGGTGTCAATGTAATTTTCTGTGCTGGTTTATAATTCCTTATCTCAGCAGCGTATAAATGCCTTCTCACTGTTTCCTCTGAAATATTGTGGTTTATTGCGGAATGGGAAAAATGGATTTTCAACATGCCTTGAAACAATGGCCCGGTGGCCTTCGAATTCGGGACTATACTTAATGGCTTTTGCTCCTGGACGAATACGCTGAATATCTCCATTGTCTCCATAACGTTTTAGCCAAAGTCTGACCGTATTTCTCTAAAACAAAAAAAAAACATTTTTGGAACCGTGTATGTAACTTGTAAGGAGTGAATGTAGTGGTAAAATAGCCAACTACGCATTCATTAATCACAATCAATAAAATAAAATAGGTATAAAAACACTTACTGCTATATTAAGTCGACGACCAATCTCTCTAATTCCAATATTCTGCTCATGTAAAAATATGATTTTTTGTTTGGTATAAGTAGTAATTAAGTTGCGACATGCTTTTTTACACCAAATTGCTTAAAAATACTTAACGAGTTATGTGAAACGATTTACAAATGTGTGTGCGCAGTTACTGCTATTAGGCGTAGTTTAACTTTTGTCACATAAATGAATTTATTATCTACCTCACGAAGCAAATATATGTTTTACTTCGTATCCAACCATTCTTGGTAGGTAAATATAAATTCTGTGAACTTAAAGTTTTTTAATTTACCCACCTGTTTACAAGATAAATTATTAGGCGTAAATCATATTGGTCGTTCTTTAATAATGCAGGCAATATTGTAGAAATGAAAACAAATTAAAAAAGAAACTGATTAAAGGTGGACCGTGTTTTCGAACCCACATGTTGTTCGTCGCCAATCCAGCATCAAACCGTTAAGCCACAAGAACTTGTCAGGAATACGCGAAATTAAAGATTGGGTTCTAATTATGTAGTGTGATTTAAAAGCTTTTCAACTTTAATGTCAACGAGATAATGATTAAAATAGCTTAACAAAATGATATATGTATAATGCCGGTGGCTCCGACAACGTTGCACGAGCGCCGTCTGATAAGCTCATATAAATTGAATAAACCTTAATGTTACAGACAGAGGGTCCAAATTCGTTTGTTTTTAGGGTGGGTCAGATAATGCTGCCTAGCGACTGTACACACATAACCTCACGCATTCATCCCATGGGGGTAGGCGGATACTACAGAACGCCACCTGCTACGATCCTTACAAACTCCTTTTGCTTCGTTTACGTTCATTCTCGTACATCTGAGGGGCAATTAAGAACGTTGACAGTCTGATCTCAGTCTCAATCTGTCAAAAATAGATTTGACACGGATTTTTTCCTTTACTGTGCTACATGACATTGCTTCTTGCCAAATTTCATGATTCTAGGTCAACGGCAAGTACCCTATAGGTTTTGTTTCCCTTGAGAGTGTCAAAATATGCGGCATAAACGGAACATAAACGCCCGTATCTTTTGATTGCGTTGACTTAGAAGTTTGATTTTTTCACTGCTTCAATGGATTGTGGCCTTGATTACTTGGTATTAGTTTCAACTCGATAACTCTACGCGTTCCTGAGAAAAAGGGTCTTGGAAAAACAGATGGACAACGAAATGTCAGGGTTTCGTTTTTCCTTTTGAGGTACGGAACCCTAAAAACAAACAAAAGTGCAAATTCTTCGAGCTCAAGTTTGTTGTCATCTTGAGAATGTAAATAGTTTTAGCTTGGACGGCCAAGATTAAGTTTTATCCACATTAATCGGTCAATAACCCCGAGATGTGTCCGAATGATCTCTCGTGGAAAATGTAATTGATCTAATCAATAACTCAAGATAATGAACATGTCATGTTCCTTTATTTATAACGTATGTAAAATCAGGAACGTGTTCTCTGACGGGTTTGACAGCATAGTCAGCCTATAATGTTCCCACTGCTGGGGCACAGGCCTCCTCTCTGTGAGTGGGGGTGGGCCGTTAATCCCTTATACACCACACGCGCCCAGTGCGGGTTGGTAGATGTCACATGTCTTCGAATGTTTGGTCCTAAGACATGCCGGTTTCCTCACGATGTTTTCCTCCACCGTTTTGAGAGCTGTGGTGATGAAATTAAATACTCAAAGTCAAGTGCCTGCCTGGGTTCGAACTCACGTCAACTGGGCCACCCCTGCACGCCAACTGCGTAACACACTATCGATAACAATCTGAATAATTTTGAAGGATATTGCTAATCCATTGCTACATATGTTCAAAAAATTTGTCTGCTCAACAACGTAAATATCTCAATGAATGTTGTTGAACTGTCAAAATGAAAGCCATTCCTACTGTTAGTGTGTTACGCAATTACCCCGCTGCTCCACTGGGCCACCACTGCTCCACTGGGCTGCACCACTGCTCATTAGATGAACAGTTTAATTGTCGTATTGTGGAGGAGTCTGAGAGTCGAACCATCGCTCGAGCCCGGTCTCCTGTCCCTCGCACACTCTCTGCGCTCAACGCTCTCTTGGACGCTAAGCCTGACTGTGATGTGTTCGCGGATGAATGGAAGAAGGTCTTCTCAGTATGTCTTGAGTATTGTGAGATGAGCGTGCGACTGTCTATTAGTTGTATACTTTTCGTTATTGTACTTAGCTTATTTATGTGTTTGTGTCTTTAACTAATGTAATAGGCCTTGCCCATTTATGTTCAAATAAATAAATAATTTGTTGTCTCCTAGAATACAACCATCATCATCTGCCTGCCTTTTCCCAACTATGTTGACGTCGGGTTTCAGTTTAACCGGATGCAGCTGAATACCAGTATTTTACATGGAGCGACTGCCTATCTGACCTCGACAACCCAATTACTGGGTAATACGATACCCCTTGGTAAGACTGGTTGTCAGATTTCCGGGCTTCTGATGACCCGTAACGACTTTCAAAGATCCACGAATGACAGCCGAGACCAACGACTTAACGTGCTCTCCGAGGCACGGAGGGGTCTTGGTATGTAAAGACGGTCACCCATCCACGGACTAACCGCGGCAAGCGTAGCTTAACTGATCGATCGACCCGTGCGGCTGTTATTACTTAGCCACAAGCCCCTTGTTTGTCGCCCGTTTGGTTGTCTTCTAGAATGCAACCAAATTCTTTTAAAAGGAAAGACTTACCAAAGCTGTTAGATCCTTATTCTTGACCATGTTATCGAACACTTCTTTGGCAAAGTTGAGGTGAGCAGGAACCCTCCCATGCTCATTTCCATATCTATAAAGACTGTTTTTGAGCATTTTTTTGTTATTGGAGATACGTCGTTTTGCTTCCAAAATTGCTGACAATCTGTGAAGAAAACAAGTTCTAAACTTAGGTCATAGTCAAAGACAAAGCATTTATTTATTTATTTTATCACTAGCTGCGCCCCGCGGTTTCACCCCCGTAGGTTTCGATCCCGTGGAAATATCGGGATCAAAAGTATCCTATGTGTTAATCCTGATTATAAACTATTTGTCTGCCAAATTTCATCCAAATCCGTTCAGTAGTTTGAGCGTGACGAAGTAACAAACATACAAACACACACACACTCGCTCACAAACATTCGCCTTTATAATATTAGTGTTTAGAGGTACAAGGAACAGGGTGTAAAGTTCACTCATACTCTATAGAAAAGGGTATCCTCCGACCAGACGGGTGTTGTGTCTGGCGGGCAATTGCCCCACGATTCATGTTGGGATTGTATCTATGCTAATTGCGCGGTAAACTTTGCTTGCGAGATGCAGGATTTGCGTGACGTCAGTATGACGCGTTGTTCGCATGTCGCGTTGTAGATACCGCTACAAGTGTGATAGTAGGATTTACTGGCATCTGCCCGCGACTTTGTCCACGTGAAATTTCTTGTTTCCCCGACCCACCGCATCGCATCGCATCACCTGCCTTCACAATTACTTCGTTTTCGCTTAGCGTTCTTTCTGACTTTCTTCGTTTTGCTCGGTTCCTAAGGGTCCTTGTGTGATTTTAAATAGCCTATAGCCGTCCTCAAGAACTGGGCTATCAAATGTAAAAATATTTTTTCAAATCCGACTGATAGTTCCAGAGATTAGCGCGTTCAAACAAACTCTTTAGCTTTATTATTAGTATAGATGTCGCAGCCAACTGGTTTAAGTAGCCGTTTAGTTAACCGCCTAGCCTTTTAACTAAACGGCGTCCGCTCAACTAACGGCCTGAATGATATTCAATAAATTATAGTTTATGTTGGAACTGTAACCAATCACGTGCGAGCCGAATTGGTCGCAATAACTAAGCCAGGGCACCCCGACCAAATGGGTTAGGTTAGAACTGTGATCAACCGCGTGCGAGCCGAGAGTGCGAAGCGAGGCGAGCACTACTTCCAAAGACCAGGCGGTTGACTAAACGGCTTATTTAACCAGTTGGCTGTGACATATAATTATTTATTTATTTATTTATTTTACACAGCACACCCGAGACAGATAGACAGAATATATAGATAAAGAAAAACAAAGACATTTATATCTCATGATAATAAATCAAATCGATATCGATAGAAGACATACGAGTATTATCACAGTCCGATGACTAACATTTCATTTCATTCTGGATCATGCTTAATGAAATGAAATTGTTTATTCTGTACATAGGATATCGGTACCACATCCTTACTAACATTATAAATGGTGATGATGAGGCTTAGTAGGAGCAAGGCCGAGTATTTCACACACACACACACACATCACACACACACACATTCACATTCATTTCACATTTGGCATTTTTCTTTCTTTCTTTTATTTGAAATGTCATCATTTAGTGTAAATGCAGCACCTGAAACCATCTTTATTGGGTGCCCATTCCTTAGTAGAGAAGATCAAGTATTTAGACTCCATTGTCACCACCAACGCCAATGTTGATTCTGAGGTGACTCATAGGATCAGTGTCGCATGGTTGAAATGGCCATCGCTTGCGCTTAGGAGCAATAATTAATAGTCCTCCAGACCGTATTTCGGCCATGACGGCCAATCATTGTGAGGAAACCGACATGTCCTAGAATCACAAATTCGAAGACATGTGACATCTACCAACCCGCACTGGACCCGCGTGGTGGATTACAGCCCGCTCCCTCTCGACGAGAGTAGGCCTGTGTCCCCACAGTGGGAATATTAAAGGCTAATTATGTAATCACTGATAAAATTACCGAAAACTGCCAAAGATGAGATGGACACATTAAAAGACGCAACGAAGATCTTGTGGTACAAATTGCACTACATCTGCCAGAACAAAAGAGAGTCAGAGGCCGCCCGCCAATGATCTGGTGGTCAAATACAAAAAGGGACCTCAAGAAAGCCTAATTGCCAGAACCGACAATCCAAAACAGAAGAAGACATCATCTGACTAGCCTTTTTTGCAAGTCAGTATCAAGTTGTATGTTGATCTAAATATGATTCGCGGCCGTAACAAAAATGTATTTCATCATCATCTGCCTAGAATTTTCCCAACTACGTTGGGGTCGACTTCCAGTCTAACCGGATTCAGCTGAATACCAGTATTTTACATGGGGCGACAGCCTATCTGACCCACACAACCCAGTTATTGGGTAATACGATACCCCTTGGTAAGACTGGTTGTCAGATTTTCGAACTTCTGACGACCTGTAACGACAGCCGGGACCAACGACTTAACGTGCTCTCAGAGGCACGGAGGGGTCTAGGTGTGATGGTCACCCCTCCACGGACCAATCACGGCTAGCGTAGCTTAACCTAATCGATCGAACCGTGCGGCTGTTATTACTTAGCCACAAGCAACTGCCAGAACTGACAACCCAAAACTGTAGAAGACTCGACCCCTAATAACGAGAGTAGGGGAAGATGAAGACTCATGCCGTCTATATTAATCCTAAAGTTCGTTTTGAACAGAGAGACGAAAAAAAAATCATAAACCATAAGTTGAAACTACGAACCTTATTTAATCTTCAACACAAACACCAGTTATAATTATTCATAGAAAAAAACAACACAAATTAATATCAAACGGAAATATTTTTAACTAAATTGAACACGTCTCACTGAATGGAAACGTCTGACAAGTACTAAGTATTTATACGATGTTAAAAAGCTTAGCCATCACATATTTTATTTGACTACTCAGTAGTTGAAGTCACATTAAAATGATAGAGAAGAAGTTCCATTTTGAATCTACCTAGCCTTGTCCATTTTCTCAAATAACCAAAAGAATAGTTACAACAGCTTTAAATACACTTTCGAAAACAATTCAATCTTGAAAATGATTTAACTTACAAACTTTCAGTGTAATCTCCCCTTATGGGGGATGTGCTAAGGTAGCAAGCGAAATACATATTTACTTACGGTTTTTGCAGGTCAGTCTCAAGTTGTATGTTGATCTAAATATGATTCACGGCCGAAACAAAAATGTATTTCATCATCATCTGCCTAGCCTTTTCCCAACTACGTTGGGGTCGGCTTCCAGTCTAACCGGATGCAGCTCAATACCAGTATTTTACATGGAGCGACTACCTATCTGACCACCTGCAATAATGTAAATTACTTAGATCCGGTTGTTGCAAACAGTTAGTTAACGTAGAATACGTACGACAAATAATAACGATTACGTAATCGTTTTTATCTATCTATCTATACTTATAATAAATCTGTAGTGAAAATTCTGTACATTGAAAAAGCAAAAAAATAATTACTGGCAGGGGGTGTTACTAGACCGACACCGAACCCAAAAATGTGATTTAAAAATTTTTTGTCTGTCTGTCTGTTTTTTTTTTCAGGCATCACGCAAAAACTGCCGGTTCGGTTACGATGAAACTTGTTATAATTATTCTTTAATATCCTGGGCACCACACTGGGTACTTTTTATCCCGGAAAAGAATATACAATAAAAAACAAACTTAATTTTGCGGTTCGATCCCTAGACCCGATTACTGTACCAACCGCAAATAATAAGTTTGCCGTAGGTTACGTCACCCGCAGTGGAGTTCACTACTGCTGCACACGGCTAAGATACTATAATATTTTATCTTACGATATCGCTCGCCATACAATTCAATGGACTATCACACACGACGAAGATAATAAATAATATTTCATATTTTCTTATCTTAAGATGAATTTATATGGCGAGCGATATTGTATCTTAAGATAAAATATTATATGTAGTATCTTAGCCATGTGCAGCGCCCCTAAGTTATGCTGTAAATATAGTGCTGAAGGTTGAATTTGGCTTGCACCGTTCGCAGCACACGCGTGACGCGCGGCCGCCACGGATCGCTACCGTATATATAGGTATAGTCTGAGCGCGCGCATCATACATTTTTTGAACTTTGATTTGAATGGACGTGTCGAGTGGCGAGCGTTCGTTCTTATTAGCATTCTATAAATTGTATGTTTTAACTGCTACTTGCAATTCTAAACCGTGCTTTTCAGTGCGACCTTTTTATTCCTTTTAGTTTTTACTAAGTACAGTTTAAGGTAGAGTTATTTAGGTTTATTTTTATAAGTCATAGGTATAGATTTTAATTTTAAAGTATAGGTAGTATATTTGATAGTGTACGTAGTGACCGTAGGTTATTTTATAATACTGTTAGGTAGGATTAGCCATTCGTATAGATATGAGTTTTAAGGGATTTTGCTTATTTATTGAGTTTAGATTAGTTATCATCAGAAATGGGTTTATTTAGGTAGGTAGGTATTTTATTTTCTGTTATTGAGTTTATTTATTTTTAATTAGGTAGGTACTTAGGTTTACTTTTATAAGGCGTAGACCGTACAGATTTTAATTTCAAGTATAGGAAGGGGCCCGCGCCGGGACAGAAGTATTAATACCGGTATGCTCGATAGATAACGTTCTACACAAATAGCACTTTACACAAAAAACTCATTGATAAGTTTCGTCATCCACGCGAACGAAGTCGCGGGCACAGCTAGTTTGACCATAATTTTGTAACACAACGCTTTTTTTGGTTTGACGATAGTTAGCGCCATTTTTGACGTATGCGCGTACGTCGAGTGGATGTGCAATAACCCGCTATTGAATAGAATCAAGTTCTTCTAACTGAACAGACAGCTGTGCTGCTGGGGAGTTTGTTGCGCCACTTCTTCTTCCCAGCGAAAGCACTAGCAAGTGGTGCGGGCATGCCGGGGGACTGTCTTATGTAATTTTGACGTTCGAAAAGTGGTGATTCTCAGCCTAGTTTGAATAAATGTCTTTTGAGTTGATTAAATTTGAATACAGCCGTTGAATCATGACCGGTGTGAACATAGGCTTTCCGAACTCCCGCGCCTGTTGTCTCACTCACGCTCCCCTCATGCCACAATTTTGTTCCTAAAAAATGTTATTGCTAAGCCTTCTGCGCTAAGTTCGGACCGGTCAAGATTCAAAGTCAAATTCAAATCATTTATTTCAAACTAGCTTCTGTTCGTGACTTCGTTTGCATCACCTGCCCTCGCTATTACATACTACGTTTTCTAAATTCTTAATTTCCTCCCCCAAGCACCTCCACTTCGACCGGTTCCGCGTACCGGAAGACGTACCGTTGGAAGGCCTCACACAAGGTGGACCAACGACCTTGTGAAGGGCGCAGGAACCCTTTAGATGCGAGTAATAGTCAGCCTTCCTTAATTTTAAGAAAATAGCTACCTACTTACCAATAATAGAATTATTTATGTTATTGTTATTAACTTTTTATGCGAAGGTAATTATTTAGTTTTCATGTATAATTTTAATTTGATTTTAGTTTCTACGATTTAGATGTTTAATAGCTATGTATCAAACAATGATTTTGGCTGTGCCCTGGCAGCACATTTATTGCATTCCCTATGTGATACATAGATGGTATAATTGTTAGCTATTTATATAAATCTTTAGGTATTTTTATGACGTTTACAGTATTTTCGAAGTAACAGAATATTATATTTGGTCTTAATTTGACAGTTATTTGATTTGTTAAAAATACTAAAATGGCGCCACCGGATATTAACCGTCAACTGACTATTTCAGTCTGATAAAGTGGAGGGATTTAAAAACTTACGTGGTAGCGCCATTTTAGCAAGACAGTAGAGATTGAACTGCGAAAGTGTAAGGATCTTGTAATACCCATGTAAGTACTGAGAATTGTAATAATATAACTATAAATGTATTGCCGTAATATCTGTGTTTTTATTTTTGGCCAGTGTTTGAATCCAGTAAATAAATCATGCTTATTTTTCAAGTGAATACTTTTATTTCCCTTTTGCTCTGGTTAGCCCGACATTTCAGAAGTGGGATAATTTGTACCTAACTTCTATTACTGTTATTTGTTTCTATACTGTTTTTTTTATATTTTTTTTTTATTTGCTCGATATATTTAAATACCCTACAAAATAGTTTGAAGTTATCCAAGTCCGTGGTCATTATTTGATCCAGTTTTTGTTTTAAATTGTTTCTAGTCCGCTTCTAAGCCATGTTTAGCGTTTAATTTACTTTAAATGCAACTTTTTGTCCGCTGATGTCTTGTTTCAGTTTAATAATGGAAAACGTACACCAATTGTCGCCTTGTGAGCAATCTCATGCTGTAGAACGTGACAAGAGTGCGCGAAGATCGCGGAGCCGGGTGTTGCCTTCGGGTAGCCATGCTTTGAGGACACCTCAACGAAGATCAGAGAGGCGCTCATGCAGTCGGGAAAGGGGTCATGGCTTCAGCCATTCGCCCCGTTCCCGGAGTCGTGCAGATGCCAGAAAAGTTCATCGAAGACAGCGGTACAGAAGTCGGAGCTGTCGCCGCTCACATCGGCGCACCAGCCGGTCGCTGTCACCGGTGAGCGAGTGCAGTCAACGTTCCGTGGTACTGGGCAGGCGCGACTCGCGGTGCTGCGATAGGCGCCGCGGTGGTTGCCGCCGGCCCAGGAGCCGATCCTGCAGCCGGCCCAGGAATGGAACACGCAGCTCGAGACCGAATGCAGCCACGCACCGGGTTGAAAACGACAATCAGCAACCAAATGATGTCGGTGAGTGTATTACTAACAATGTTAGCATGTCGCAACTTCTACAAGTTCTAACATCTTTGAAAGGAGAAGATCCTATGCATAAACTAGGGAATCTCAATAATGCTGTGCCAGAATTTGACCCGGCAAAGAAAGAACAAACTATGTCGATGTGGCTACATAAAGTAAATGAGTGCGCTTCTATTTACGGGTGGTCCGGAAAGCAAACCGTTCATTTTGCTCTTCCGAAATTGCGTGGGGTAGCTCAGCGTTGGTACGAGGGTTTACCATCCGTACTGTTTACATGGGGAGAGTGGCAGGATAAACTACGGTCAGCTTTCCCTTCCGATGAGAATTACGGACAGATGCTTAGCGATATGCTTTTCAAACGAGCTCGTTTCGGAGACTCTTTAGAAAATTATTACTATGATAAAATAGCGTTGATCAATAGGTGCGGTATAGTAGGTAGGAGAGCAGTAGACTGTATCTTGCATGGGATTGACGACCGTTCGGTACGATTAGGGGCAGAAGCGGTACAATTCGATGACCCCGATAAACTAGTTACATATTTACGAAATTCTAAAAACGTAAAACCTGGTGACCGTAAAACTATTACTGCCACCAGTAAAAATGTCGGTAAACAAGACCTTCAACCGCGTGTCCCAAATAAGCCTCAACGCTGTTTCAACTGTAAGCAAGAGGGCCATCATATTCAACAATGCCCACAACCTGTCAAAAAATGTACTAGATGCAACAGATTTGGGCATGAAACAAATAATTGTTTTACTAAACTTCCAGTGGCTGAAAAGAATGTCATGCGTGTCTCTAGTTTGAGGAAAACCAATGATAAATATTTTATGATCGCATTAATTAATAATGTCCCATTTGAATCGTATGTAGATCTAGGTAGTGAGTGTTCTATGATGAAGTTAACTGAATTTAAAAAGCTAGGTGTAGGTTATGAAGTAGACAATTCCGTGCTAGTAGGATTTGGAAATTCAACTGTTGTCTCTTTAGGCAAACAATCTGTTTGTATTTCTATTGATGACGTAGTCGCCAACGTAGAGTTGATGATAGTACCGGATAGTGTCATGCAAGTACCAGTGATGATTGGTCACACTTTTACAGAGCAGCCACACATTGAGATTCATAAGACTACAGATCATTTAGAAATTAAGGAGTTAAGTCATACAATTACTGAAAATAACAAGATTGATTTGTACTGTAAAAGTGACACCACCGTTTCTGGAATAACAACAGTTGACGTTTACACAGAGCCTAGTTATGATGGAGCAATATTTATTGATGGAGGTTTTAGGATTGAATCTGATTCTATGTTCTCAGTTTTAACAGGGTTATTTCGTATTCAAGGCGGAATAGGGGAAATAGCGCTAAATTCATGGGGTGTTGTTCCTATTACGTTGCATAAGAACAAGCTTATTGCTAGAGGCAGGGTCGCACGTGAAGAAAGTCAATATAAAGTTCATTCAGTTTCGTGCTTAGATCCTATTAGTGATTTAAATGTTGACACTGGTTTAAATTTATCTACTGCCGAACGGAAACAGTTACTAACTTTATTAAACCGGTTTAGAGGTTGTTTCGCATTCAATTTAAATGAGTTAGGCTGTACCTCAGTAGGAGAAATGGCAATAAATCTTGATAACAATGAACCTGTAGTTTACCGACCATATAGGTTAGCTATTAAAGAAAAAGAGGAGGTTAGAAATATGATTTCAGAACTATTGGACAATGGTATAGTCCGTCCATCAACATCGGCATATGCTAGTCCAATCGTGCTTGTCAGGAAGAAGAGTGGCGAGGTTAGACTTTGCATAGATTATAGGGCGTTAAATAAGAAGACTATTAAAGAAAAATATCCTATGCCGTTGATCGATGATCAGTTAGATGTACTTGCAGGCCATAAGCTTTATACTACACTTGATTTAAAATCAGGCTATTATCAAATACAGATTAGAGAAAAGGATAAACATAAAACTGCGTTTGTAACACCAGACGGCCATTTTGAATTCAACAGAATGCCGTTTGGTCTTGCAAATGCTCCAGCAACCTTTCAACGTCTTATGAACCAAATATTAGGTAAAGCGCGTCATAGGGAGGCGTTAGCGTATTTATATGACGTTATTATACCATCTAAAACATTTAATGAAGGCATTTTACGGTTAGAATCGATATTACAGTTATTTACTCAGGCTGGTCTCACATTGAATTTATCCAAATGTACGTTCTTTAGTCCTAAAGTAGAATACTTGGGGTTTGAGATATCTGCTAATGGTATTCGACCTGGAACAAAGAAGGTAGAAGCAATAGAAAAGTTTCCAACTCCTATTAGTCAGCATAACGTTCGACAGTTCCTTGGCTTAGCCAGTTTCTTTAGAAGATTTGTGCCAAATTTCTCAGTTATAGCAAAACCACTGACATATTTGTTGAGGAAGGATATTAAATGGGCTTCGGGCCCAGATCAAGAAAATTCATTTAGAAAGTTACAAGCTGAACTAATGCGTAAGCCTACATTGGCTTTATACGATCCAAATTTAACCACAGAACTGCATACTCTGACGCTTGTAAATTAGGCGTTGCTGGTATCCTCCTTCAAAAATATGATAGTGTTCCTAAGAACACTATCATATTACCGACTAAAATATGCAACAGGTCTAAACCTGTTGCATATTTTAGTCGGCAGACGACTCCAGAGGAGCAGAATTATTCTTCTTATGACCTTGAAACCTTAGCTGTTGTATCATCTTTACACAAATTTAGAGTTTATTTAATTGGAATCCCATTTAAGATCGTCTCTGATTGCAATTCTTTAAGAGCCACTTTCCAGAAAAGGGACATGATCCCTCGGGTAGCTCGATGGTGGGAGCAAATGCAGGAGTTTAACTTTAGTATTGAATACCGACCAGGAAAATCAATGTCTCACGTGGACGCCCTAAGCCGTAATCCTGTAAACGACGTACAGATAAAATTCAATGTAATGATTGTAAATGATGATAATTGGTTAGCCACAGTACAACGTTCGGATAGCGAGATCCAAAGAATTGTAGGAATATTAAAAGACCCTAATTTTGATAATATTATAGACATTAAAACCAATTACAAATTGAAAAATGATAAGTTGTTTAGAATAACGGCATCTGGGGATAAATGGGTTGTACCGAAAGGAGTTCGCTGGCAAATAGTTAAGCAGAACCACGATGACATTGGTCATTTTGCTATTGACAAGACATTAGATAAAATTAAGTCACATTATTGGTTCAAAAAAATGCGAAATTTTGTAAAAAAATACGTTAATTCATGTTTAGAATGTAGTTACTCGAAATCTATGGGTGGGAAAAAACCTGGGTATTTACATCCGATTGATAAAGTCGCTACTCCTTTTGATACAATCCACGTGGACCATGTAGGACCATTTATACGAAGTAGTAAAGGAAACATGTACATACTGGTAATTGTTGATGCTTACAGTCGATATATCTATTTAAAACCCGTTAGGAATACAAAGTCTTCTACCTCAATAAAAGTATTCCGCGAGTACTTTGGTATTTTTGGAGTCCCAAGGCGGCTTATATCTGACCGCGGTACTTCATTTATCAGTGATGTTTTTAGGAAATTTATGACCGATAAGGGTGTGAAACATATATTGAATGCTGTAGTCACTCCTAGAGCCAACGGGCAGGTAGAGCGCTACAACAAAACAATAATAGACGCTCTCACTGCAAAGTGTGTAGGCACGGCTGACAATAAATGGGACGAGCACTTGTTAGATGTGCAATGGGGTGTGAACAATACGTTAAATAAAGGCATTAATCGTACTCCTTCTGAGGCTCTCTTCGGAACAAAGTTGTCAGGACCAAGTGACAATAAAATAGTCTCGGAATTAGGCGAAGATGTAACAAATATTACTGACGAACAGAATATTACTGACATTAGGGAAAATATTAATTCTCATATAAGATTGTATCAACAAAAGGCCAAAGAACTATATGATAAGAAACGTTGTAAGCCTCGGGAGTATTCCATAGGTGACTTAGTTAGTGTAGAAAGGCAAGTACCCGCTACAGGACAGAGTAAAAAACTTGTACCTAAATATCAGGGTCCCTACAGGATAACAAAGGTCTACGATTGTGATAGGTTCCAAATAGAAGACACCCCTTTGACCAGAAAGGGCAATAAATTATACTCCGCTGTAGTGGCGGTGGACAAAATAAAACCCTGGTTGAATTTTAATAGACCCCACGATGAGTCTCTAAGTGAGGAAAGTGATGGTACTGACCCAGAATAATTTATTTATGTCTATCTGGTAGTAGATGTGTGGCTATGTGGTGGTGATCGATATTTGCCTAATCAATGATAATTGATAATATTTGTTTTATTAACTCGTATTGAATTTACAGGTCATTTTTCTTTTGTTGATGTGGATAATATCGACATCAAATGTAAGAATAATTTTGTGGGGCCTGTTACCACTGGTATTCAGGACATAATGGGGCCTGTTACCAGGGGTATTCAGGACGTAGTGGGGCCTGTTACCACTGGTATTCAGGACATAATGGGGCCTATTACCAGGGGTATTCAGGACGTAGTGGGGCCTGTTACCACTGGTATTCAGGACATAATGGGGCCTATTACCAGGGGTATTCAGGACATAATGGGGCCTGTTACCAGGGGTATTCAGGACGTAGTGGGGCCTGTTGCCACTGGTATTCAGGACATAGTGGGGCCTGTTGCCACTGGTATTCAGGACAAAGTGGGGCCTGTTGCCACTGGTATTCAGGACTTAGTGGGGCCTGTTGCCACTTGTATTCAGGACATAGTGGAATCTGTTGCCACTGGTATTCAGGACATAGTGGAATCTGTTGCCACTGGTATTCAGGACATAGTGGGGACTGTTGCCACTGGTATTCAGGACATAGTGGAATCTGTTGCCACTGGTATTCAGGACTTAGTGGGGCCTGTTGCCACTGGTATTCAGGACTTAGTGGAATCTGTTGCCACTGGTATTCAGGACATAGTGGAATCTGTTGCCACTGGTATTCAGGACATAGTGGGGACTGTTGCCACTGGTATTCAGGACATAGTGGAATCTGTTGCCACTGGTATTCAGGACTTAGTGGGGCCTGTTGCCACTGGTATTCAGGACATAGTGGAATCTGTTGCCACTGGTATTCAGGACATAGTGGAATCTGTTGCCACTGGTATTCAGGACATAGTGGGGACTGTTGCCACTGGTATTCAGGACATAGTGGGGACTGTTGCCACTGGTATTCAGGACATAGTGGGGACTGTTGCCACTGGTATTCAGGACATAGTGGAATCTGTTGCCACTGGTATTCAGGACTTAGTGGGGCCTGTTGCCACTGGTATTCAGGACATAGTGGAATCTGTTGCCACTGGTATTCAGGACATAGTGGAATCTGTTGCCATTGGTATTCAGGACATAGTGGGGACTGTTGCCACTGGTATTCAGGACATAGTGGGGACTGTTGCCACTGGTATTCAGGACGTAGTGGGGCCTGTTGCCAATGGTATTCAGGACAAAGTGGGGCCTGTTGCCACTGGTATTCAGGACATAGTGGAATCTGTTGCCACTGGTATTCAGGACATAATAGGGCTATTGTTATTAGTATTAAGGATGTAAGGAAGCCTGTTGCCTATAGTATTCAGGACATTGATTTGATAAACATGCATTATAAAATAATAAGAACATAATGTGCGATTTAGAATTAAAACAAAGAGAATTAATTACTTCTAATTTTCAATATTATTGTAAAGTATGTACCTAGTACGTAAGAGAAGAATACTAAATAATTATGTCATGTTTAAGTAAATGTGAATAATTGAGTTGTATAATGGTTCTTTTGTAGGTGCAAGGGAAGTTGTGATAGCTTAAATATTTAAATTATTCAGTATAATAATGTTAACAGGTTTGTATTATTGCTTATAAAGGAGATAAAACTATTGAGTATTAACGATAGCATTGTATAGTGTGTACAAGAAACAATTTATTATTAACCTACTGTCACTTTTAATAGTATTTTTTTTTTACCGTACGAGGACGTACGACATTTTGGATGGCCGAATGTTAGCTATTTATATAAATCTTTAGGTATTTTTATGACGTTTACAGTATTTTCGAAGTAACAGAATATTATATTTGGTCTTAATTTGACAGTTATTTGATTTGTTAAAAATACTAAAATGGCGCCACCGGATATTAACCGTCAACTGACTATTTCAGTCTGATAAAGTGGAGGGATTTAAAAACTTACGTGGTAGCGCCATTTTAGCAAGACAGTAGAGATTGAACTGCGAAAGTGTAAGGATCTTGTAATACCCATGTAAGTACTGAGAATTGTAATAATATAACTATAAATGTATTGCCGTAATATCTGTGTTTTTATTTTTGGCCAGTGTTTGAATCCAGTAAATAAATCATGCTTATTTTTCAAGTGAATACTTTTATTTCCCTTTTGCTCTGGTTAGCCCGACATAATATACAAGGTAAAAGATCATCAAATACTGGTATTCAGCTGCATCCGGTTAGACTGGAAGCCGACCCCAACATAGTTGGGAAAAGGCTAGGCAGATGATGACAAGGTAAAAGATCAATATGGACCCTGTCGGGCACAGCAACATTTAGGAGAGAGAAAGAGAGCTAAGTGGCAATTCAAAATTCAATTCAGCTCTTAATCTCTTTGTTAACATCTTTTTATAACTTGTGGAACGCAAATAAACGAATATACATACAAATGCAATTTTTTTTTTCAAATCCGACTGATAGTTTCAGAGATTAGCGCGCTCAAACAAACAAACAAACTCTGCAGTTGACTATTATACATATTAAAATGTTATTTGTGATACGAGTAGATAACGAGTTCTCAGTTTATTGTGACGTAAGCTGTTAAGAACATAAACACAGACTGATTTTATCTTTTGTTGTATTCGATTTGACCTCTCTTGTCTATTATAGCTTGACATATCAGCACAAGAAGAGGGGCCCGTGGCTAAATAATAACAGCAGCACAGGTCGATCGATCAGGTTAAGCTACGGTTGGTCTGTGGATGGGTGACCATCTTTACATACCGAGACCACTCCGTGCCTCGGAAAGCAGGTTAAGGCGTTGGTCCCAGCTATCATTTGCAGATCTTTGACAGTCGTTACGGGTAATCAGAAGCCTGAAAGTCTGGCAACCAGTCTTACCAAGGGATATATAGAGGTATGAGGAACAGGGTTTAAAGTTCACTCATACTCTATAGAAAAGGGAGGATCCTCCAACCAGACGGGTGTTGTGTCTGGCGGGCAATTGCCCAACGATTGATGTTGGGAAATTGATGTTGGAAAACTCTGCTGGCGAGATGCAGGATTTGCGTGACATCGGTATGACGCGGTGTTCGCATGTGGCGTTGTAGATACCGCTACAGATATCGTATTACCCAGTAACTGGGTTGTGGGGGTCAGGTAGGCAGTCGCTCCATGTAAAATACTGGTATTCAGCTGCATCCGGCCCCAATGTAGTTGGGAAAAGGCTAGGCATCGATGATGAGCTTCACATATCAACCAGATGGTATCCATATAATATCTACCAACCCTCACTGGGCCCGCATGGTGGACTACGGCCCACTCAAATTCAATTCAAACTCAAAGCATTTATAGCAATTAAACCATTTACAGGCACTTTGGAATTGTCAAAGGTAAATAGTCGGTCAGTTAGTCAGAAAGTTGGAGCTAGTTGCCCATTCCAAAACATAGATCTCTATGGAGAAGGACGGGCTAGAAACTTCAAGGACACCCTTTTAAATCATGATATTACAAAATCCTGGGTACAACCTTATTCTTGTTGCTTCTATATTTATTTATTTACTTTATTGTACACCACAAAAATACATTAAACACCATAAAATGTACAATGGGCAGCCTCATCGCATTACTGTGATCTCTTCCAGGCAACCTATATGTGAGAACAATGTAAAAAAAAAACAAATGAAGAAATGCCTGTTTGAGGAAGGGGACATTTTGCGAAAGGGACATTTTGCGAAAGGGACATTCTGAGAAAGGCACATTCTGTGAAAGGGACATTTTGCGAAAGGGACGTTTTGCGAAAGGGACATTTTGCTACCAGTAGTCATTTTGAGAAGTGGTCATTTTGCGACAAAGCCAAACAATTCAAAATAAATGTTCACGAACATGATGCGTGGACATGACTAAACTAATATTTATCGTCTGCTCTTTTCTTAATGAAATAGAAAGAAAGAGATGCACTGAGCCTAAATTTAGTTTAGTTTGTGAACAATGGAATCAGCGCCAATAACTGTTCTTATTTAAATATAGTATATTGTACATCTTACGACTTCGCACGAGTGCAGTCGTGGGCAGATAATATTGAAATTATGTTTGTTTCTGTAAATAGATCTTCTAAGACACTTTTACACGTCAATTTTGTAGTCAAGATTTTAAAAGATGGTGCCTGTTTGTCCTAACTGAAGAAACTCAGAAGAAATGCCGAAACAAACTCAGGGGCCATGGTCTCTTTTAATGTCAAATTAGTACCTTTTTTGTCGTATAAAAGATTATTAGATATTTAACTAATGTACATAGGCATGCAAAATCGTGATCAGGGGGCCTGTTTCCCACTGCTGGGAAACAGGCCCCCTCTCTGTGAGAGGGAGTGGGCCGTAATCCACCACGCGGGCCCAGTGCGGGTTGGTAAATGTCACATGATGTCTTCGAACTTTTGGTTCTACGGCAATCATTCGGCGTTCACCGTTTTGATTAAATAAATAACAATGTTATAAAAAGATGTTTCTAACTTGTTTTTTGGTTGTTGTTCTGTTAGGCTCTAGCTCTGCAACCAGTCGGGTATGCGGCGAATGTACAAGTATCTCCCGGGGCCCCGACTCATGGTACTGGAAGGAACAGTCGGGTTTTGCCCTCCGATTTTCCCAGACGGAGGGTATCCAAAAGAATTTCCCCACGATAAAAAAAAATAAAAAGGCTCTGCAAGGTCCCAAAATTGTATTCTTACATTACATAAATAACATCACGCTAGTATTCGGGGTTGGAAGGGGTGTAGAATAATAACACCCTCGCCAGTTATGTCATAGTCAAATCACTTATTTCAAACTAGCTTCTGGCCGCGACTCCGTCCTCGTGACAGTTCTGGTTCCCCCACCCATCCCGTCGCATCGCACCACCTGACTGGTTGTCAGACTTTCGGGCTTCTGACGACCCGTTGTAAAGATCCCTCAAAAACATCGAAACATTGTTCATTTTCTTATTAAGTTACTTAATCTCTTCAAAACACAGACATTTTGTGTAGATTTTTAATAAATTCTAGTTTTATTTTAATCGAAACTTGAAATTTCTCACGATCATTATTTAACAAAACAACAAAGAAACGCAGAACATTAAATTAAATTATTAGCCATAACTATGTCAGCTAGCCTGAGTGAACTGACGCAAATAAAACGTTATTTATTCTTTTATCTCTTTGTTTCTTAAGATAAAAATATATACACTGACTGGAAAAAACTTTTAATCTATGTAGGTACACTAATAATAAAGCTTTGGTTTGTTAGAATGCGCTATCTCTGGAACCTCTTCTCTCATCATCTGCCTAGCCTTCTCCCAACTATGTTGGGGTCGGCTTCCAGTCTAACCAGATGCAGCTGAATACCAGTATTTTACATGGAGCGACTGCCTATCTGACCTCTAGAACCCAGTTACTGGGTAGCAGGGCTCGGAAACCGGTTCAAATTCTTAACCGGTTACGGTCATTGACCCCAAACCGAAATCGATTTAGGTTAAGGTTTGCACTTTGCCGGTTTTTACCGGTTTTAGCGGAAAACCGGTTTTTATGAATTTTGGTTTTGATCGTGAAAATTAACCGGTTAAAACCAAACTTGAACCGTGCTTGCGATAGTGGCGGGGGCCCCCCGCCCCCGCCACTATCGCAAGCACGGTGTCTGGACGTTGCGATGTCATTTAGTTACAAAATAGTCGCGTCAAAACGCATGCAAGTTCGCAACGTCGCCGCCACCGTCTTCCATCACCAAATTTCGTAACTTCGTACTGCAGTTGATACAAGGACTGTAAATAGGCAAAGAAGGATGAATAACAGAGGTGAGTTTTATTTGAATTAATAATGTTGACTTAATTTTAACTAGCTTTCGTCTTTTCTTTACTTAATTTACTTATTCTTTCCAGGATTAAAGCGAAGCAATTCACCATTTCCTTTAGACTCAGAAGATGACGATTTGGAGCGCCCTAAGATGACGATTTGGAGCGCCCTTCGTCTCCGTCTTTATTAAAACAAAACATGAGTACGTCGATAAAAAAGAATGTTAAAGTAGAAGTGTCCAAACAAGAAAATAAAATATGTTTGTCTTGTTCAGAATATTCAAAAGTAGAAGTAGACCAAAGGAATGACCATTTTGCAGACCTCATTAAAGAGGAATTAAAGCATATCTCACCGTGCGCGTGTGTGCGTACAAGATGTTACGTAAAAATATTAAACTATTTGAACACTGTATAAGGTTATCATACAGACCAAATTGAAGTGTTAAGCCATGAAGGTTTTCGTTTTAAATAAAATATACATGACGGCGCGAGCGTGGGCGTTGCGATAACAGGGCCATCATGATCATTTCTTGGTACGGATTCCATAAGGAAGGTGACTCGGGCAAACCAGTAAAACGTAGGATGAAGCACAAATCACAATCACGTTTATTTTTATAATTTACAATGAGTCAATCACTTTATGAATAATAAGAAACCAAGGCTTGTACGGTGAACGTGACAGTTTCTTATTGGGAAATCGCGTCGCCCCCGTAAGGGGGCGAGGCGAGCGGTACCGGGGCTTCGCCCCCCGTCCGCAGAGAGCCATACGGTGGCCTGTTAATACAGGCCCCTCATTTTGTTGGCTACAAATAGGCCTAAAGCCTGTTGGACGCGCGTGAGTTGCGCGCGTCCATGTGAGTGATTGCTATGTGTTTTTCTGTAGGCGCGTCGCGACGCCGACTCACGGCGCCGCTTTCTTCACGACACCTCGGCGGTCTGTCCCCGCCAGGTGAGACCCCCAGTTTCCTGGGGGAGGCCCGGCGGGGGACGACCAGCGACAGAGGTGCCGACGTGACAGTTTCGATCGTATGCTCTCAACTATAAAGGCGCCCGCTACCGTAAATCGAATGCCGCCCTTTTTCAAATCGACTCTGTCCACGTATAGAAAATGGCGCGAAATTATAGCGCCCCCTAACGGTGTTCACTGTACTAACCGATCAACCAATGAGAATTAAGTTACAGTTTGACCAATATTACGAAATCAACGGGTAGCAGTATTTTTTTTTATTTTGATAATGTTGTCGTCTTGAAATTGCTTGCGACGACATATATTTTTATGGCATTTTACTATAGGGCCGGGCTGCTGACATTGAATCCATTTTTTATTTGCAAAAGAGAGTTGTCACAGCCATTCACAAACTACGTCGCTGCGAATCTCTTAGCGAACTATTTAAAAAGGTTAATATTATGACGGTACCTTGCCAATTCATTAATGAAAAAACTAGCTGCGCCCCGCGGTTTCACCCGCATAAGTTTCGATTCCGTAAGAATATCGGAATAAAACGTATCCTATATGTTGATCCTGGTTATAAACCATCTGTCTGCCAAATTTCATCTAAATCCGTTCAGTAGTTTTTGCGTGAAAGAGTAACAAACATCCAACCATCCATACAAACTTTCACGTTTATAATACGTATTTCCAAAATCATCTACATACATGAACTTTGACACCAGCCGATCGATTCTATAAAAAACTCACCGTGAAAAGTTAGGTGAAGTGAGCTTAAAGTGAGCTGTCAATAGTGTCAATCCCTAGCATTAGTTGGAATGACTGCTCACTCCACGCTCACTTCACATAAGTTTTCACGGTGAGCTGCAGCCTAAGTAATTGCGTAACACATTTTCCGCAAATGATTGAGATTAATTGGTTTCGTTTCGATCGCTTTTTGTTTCATTTTACTATTTTCGTATTGCGTAACTCCACTATCATGTAATAGCAACAGCTGTTGGTTTGAAACGCTAAAGAGTGAACGATATGATAATTAATCTCAATCATTTGCCGAAAATGTGTTACGCAATTAGGCTGCTGATTACATAATCGCACTGCAGTTATCTTAAAATTTTACTATGACATTAACCGTATAAATTACGGGGAAGACATTAAGCGTACAAAGTACGGGGAAGACATTTTAATTAAATCAGCTATCTAACGAGGTACAAATATTAATAAAAATATTCCGAGAACTTGCAAATTGTTGAAATATTAAAAAAATTGAGTGATAATCGAATTAATTAACTGGTTTTATGATATCTTTTTACTTTAATACTGGCACCTTCTTCTTTTTTTCCTTTTTTTTAAATTTAATTTTGGTTTAATCTTAATTTAGGTAATTTTCATTTAATTTAAATTAAATTTTGATCTGATTTTATATGTTACGTATACTAACATAGTTTAAAATACTGTAACTGCTAACAAAATATGGATTGTTGTTGTCCGAAATAAACGTTTTGAATTGAATTGAATAATCGCCCAGCAACTCTTCCTACGTTGTGTAGCCAGGTCGTCGCGACCCGTTTGCATGCTGAGATGCGACAAATGCTACACCACATACTGCCTGCAGTGTTTTATCTCCTCCTCCCTTTAAATCCATACAATAGTATTTAGATGAGGTGTTTTTTTTTGTACAACTGAAGGTAATAAAACTATGAGGGAGAGAGAGTTCCGTCCCAGCCGCCGCGGGAGACGCGGATATCGCACGATCTCCTACGAGGCGGCCTGCGTACTGGCTGGATCCCCGCCCTGGGACCTCGAGGCGAAAGTACTCGCGTCACTGTATCGGTGGCGCGAGGAAGCGAGGGCGCGGGGCGAGCGACCGATGCAGCGACACATGGAGCTGTGTCGGTCTCAGCTTCGCGAGGTCCTGGTGGCGGAATGGCGGGACAGGCTCACACGCCCTACCGCTGGCCTCGTCACCATCGAGGCGGTCCGGCCGGTGCTCGAGCGCTGGCTCGGGAGGAGGCACGGCTCCCTGTCGTTTTGGGTAACGCAGGTGCTCTCGGGGCATGGTTGCTTCGGGAAATACCTGTGTCGCATAAGCAGGGAGCCGGACGCCCGGTGTCACCACTGCGTCGACTGCCGGGAGGACACGGCGCGGCATACGCTGGCAGAGTGTGCCGCCTGGGAGGAGCCGCGCCGTGCCCTCATCTCAGAAGTAGGCAGTGACCTGTCGCTACCGGCCGTGGTCGAGTCGATGGTCGGCAGCGAAGAGTCCTGGGACGCGGTGGTTTCCTTCTGCGAAACGGTCGTCTCGCAGAAGGAGGCTGCGGAAAGGGAGAGGGAGATCTCGTCCTTTCACCCGGCCCGCAGCAGGCGCACCGGGCGTCGGCGGAGGGCGGACAACGCCCTCTTCCAGCCCCCCTAAATGGGTCCAGGGGCGACGGACTCGGGGACGTCCGTCGCCCCCCACACATCAGGACCCGAAGTGGCGGCGCGTAGTGTTCCACGCGCGCCCCTCTTAGACGTCGCGGGGGGAGTCAAACACCTCACTCCCCCCCCTGACCCGAGGAGGCCCGGGGTGGCGGGCCGGCCCCAGTCGGGAGTTGCGGAAGATCTTACGTTCCCGCGAACCCCGGCGTAGGTGTGAGATGGAACACTGGGGTGGTTTTTAGTCAGTAAGAGTCTGACAGACCCCCGAGTTATTCTGTTCTATTCCATTCCATTAAGAATTTCTCAGTAGCAGCCCGGAGTTTGGAAGTTGGCGGTGTAATGTAATGTAATATATACATTTATATTTTTATTCGTATGGTGTAAGAGAATTCTATTATATTCTATTTTAACACTGTGCTTAAACTGAAGATCCCTAGCATTGTTTAAGTAAATGAATTTAAAATGGTGGTTAGCAGGAATTCTTCAAAATAAAACATCTATAATTTATTTTTTATTTAAAACTTATTTTTAATATTTTCACCGTAAACAGTTTACAATAATTAACCAACAATAAAAAATAAAAAAATCTTGTAAAAACATTCTTCCTAGCCTTTTCCCAACTAGTTTGGGGTCGGCTTCCAGTCTACCCGGATGCAGCTGAATACCAGTATTTTACATGGAGCGACTGCCTATCTGACCTCCACAACCCAGTTACTGGGTAACACGATACCCCTTGGTAAGACTAGTTATCGGACTTTCGGGCTTCTGACGACCCGTAACGACTGTCAAAGACCCAAGAATGACAGCCGCGACCAACAGCTTAACGTGCTTCCTGAGGCACGGAGGGGTCTCGATATGTCAGGTCCACGAACCGACCGCGGCAAGCGTAGCTGAACCTGATTGGTTGTTCCGTGCGGCTGTTGAAATGAAATCACCATCATTTATGGTGGGTTTATATCACTGGCCATCTTTCACTTGCCTACCGAATGATTGAAACATGAAATAAAAAGAGAAGACGAACTTTCATTCCTATGTCTTTGTCGTGTGAACGCAAATTTAAAAAAAAAAATGAAAATTCACTCCAGTGAAGTAGTCTTACGTATATCAGTTTTCACCAACCGGGTCCCCACTACCTAGATTCTGTATGAACTAACTCATCCTAATAAAGTTAACAACCATTCTTCACACATTCTTCTCAGTTGGCATCTTCATCAAGCAACCTTCGGAACAAGTCTTTCCTGTCAAGTTTGTCACCGGCGCCTTTTGGCAGACGGTCGATGAAACGGACGCCACCGGCTAGACGCATTTTGTAGGTTACCTGAAAAAAGTAGATAGTATATACTCGTTTATGAATCTTTAAACATTTTTATTACTGTTAGCCTGTATCATCCTATTGCTGGGCAAAGGCCTCTCCCCATGACTTCCAGTTCTTTTGATCCAGGGCTAAAGTAGACCACTGTTCGTTTGTTCTGTCCAGCGCGTCCCGTCATCTTCTACGGGGTCTGCTGCGACGCCTTCTAGCTGTGTCAGGGCTCCACGTGGGATGTCCGTCGCCCCCACACATCAGGCCCCGAGGTGGCGGCGCGTAGTGTTCCACGCGCGCCCCTCGCCGACGTCGCGGGGGAGTCAAGCACCTCACTCCCCCCCTTGACCCGAGGAGGAGGCACCACGAGTGGGTTGCGGAAGGATCGTACGTTCCCGCGACCCCCGCCGTAGGTGTGAGATGGAACACTGGGGTGGTTTTTAGTCAGTAAGAGTCTGACATACCCCGCCGCCTGCCCCAGGGCGGCGGACATCCATGAGGATTTTACACTACGGAAAAAAAAAGAAAAAAAAAGGGCTCCACGTGGTGGTTACTTTCACCCATAGCTCATTGGGCATATGGCTCAATGAGCCCAACAATTTAATAGCGAGTTTAAAAAAAAAACATGTTGCATTTATCTACACACTAGCTTTTGCCCGCGGCTTCGTCCGTGTGGAGGTCGGAAATTATCCTACAGGACGTACTCACATAATCAGCCTATAACGATCCCACTGCTGGGACACAGGCTTCCTCTCTTCGAGAGGGAGTAGGCTGTAATCTACCACGCGGGCCCAGTGCGGATTGGTAGATGTCACGTGTCTTCGAATTTTCGGTTCTAGGACATGCCGGTTTCCTCACGATATTTTCCTTCACCGTTTGAGAGCAGTGGTGATGAAACTATTTACCTACACAAACGACAGTTACAGGAAAGTACTAGCGGGATGAAAAGTATGCTATGTTATAAACCATCTGTGTGCCAAATTTTATTCAAATCCGTTCAACCGTTTTTGAGTGATTGAGTAACAAACCCCCTAAACATATAAATACTCGTAATCAAACACAAACTTTCACATTTATATATTTTTTTTAAATAGTAGGATACCTGGTAGGATTTACTAGCGCTAGTAGCGTTACAGAAACTAGTGCTACTGGAAGCCAGTACAGTGCTCAGAGAAAGTGCCAGAGGGCAAACCAAAGCCCGTGGTGCCAAAAGGGGTTTTAACCTCCGAACCACGGCGATAAAATTTGCGTACAATTTGATAACTACAGGCTATATTATAAGTCCCTACTTACCCGACTATCCACGTGCTGGACCAGTTCCTCTTCAGTGGCACTGCACCCTGGCTCCAGCACGATGAAAGCTACAGGAACTTCGCCGTGCTTCAGGTTAGGCTTACCCACTACTCCTGCTTCGCGGACTGATGGGTGTTGTAGAAGCAGCGCTTCGAATTCTGCTGGTGCTACCTGAAAATAAAATGGAGTCAAATTAATGAAGTATACTCGTAAGTAGGTATAATTTATTGGAACTAAGTTCTTTGACGGAGGTTGCGTTAGGAGCAAAATGCGAGAAATCGTCACGTACCGAAAAAGCGTTATGCTTGCGACTTTTTACTACATAATAATAGAGACGAACGTAGAGTAGTGGTGGCGCAGTGGTATAGGCCGCAAATTACAAGGTAGGTAGGTGTAGGTGTAGGTCGTAGGTTCGAACCCAAACAGGCGCTTTACTTTGTGTAAATTATTTCATCACCACTGCTCTCAAAACGTTGAAGGAAAATATCGTGAGGAAACCGGCATGTCCTAGAAGCAAAAATTCGATGACATGTCACATCTACCAACCCGCACTGGGCCCGTGCGGTGGATTACGGCCCGCTCCCTCTCACCGAGAGGAGGCCTGTGTCCCAGTCAAAGAGAGAGAGATAGTTTTCATGGTTTTCAGGGGTGCTGAAGCTGATAGTGAGGTAAATGAAAATCCAAGATGGCGGCTTTGAATATTTTCAAATTTTCGCCACCGCCATCTTGGATTTTCATTTTGAACTTCATTCCTGCCGGGGCTCCCCCGACCCCACACATTTTTTGTTCAAATACACGCAATTTACAATCACACATGTTCTGTAAGTGCTTTACGAGTATTTCTTACGTATAAACACGCTGTGTATGTGTGTGTAAGTGCAGGAACTCTCCGTACCGTCCGAGACAAAGGCGAAGTCGCAAGTGTGTGTGTGTTATATGCTGAAGCTCCGCAGCTTCACGCAAACATTCATACTTGATTAGATAAAAATATTGTATCGCCACATGTGAATGCCATTTTAGTCCTGACCACCTTGTGGAGTAATGTGGAGGCTATTAAAATAGCTGCTAAGTCATTAAGAGCAGAGAAGTGTGAAGATTGGCAAAAGTAGACAGAACAAACTCTAATAACATGAGATATATCAGGACGATAGAGAGATTGACAACGAAGTGATCCTAAAAGGCGGAACCCTTTTAAGATCACTTCGTTGTCCGTCTGTCTGTCCGTCTATCGTCCGTGTAGATATATCTAATGATATATCTACAATATTTTCCCTTTTGAGGTACGGAACCCTAAATATGATAAGGAGGACTTCCCCGACCAGGGTAATACATTTTTTTCGCTGGCCGGATTTTGGGTTTTGGGCCCAACTTTGTATGAAAAGTAACTCGTCTCCTTTTAAGTTACCACATAAGTGCACATTGCAATAAAAGATACTGTGTTGACACCCATCCCTAGCAGTAGCTGATGTTGTACTATGGACAGTGATGATGAAATGGTTACGCTGTAAACTTACAGAGACATCGTTAAACTTGATGAGCTCCTTAATCCTGTTGACGATGAAGAAGTATCCGTCGTCGTCATAGTAGCCGACGTCTCCAGTCTTCAGGAAGCCTTCCTCGTCCTTACAGTCAGGGTTCACGTTGTTTAAATATGCTGAAAAAAATTATAAAGGATTAGTATGTGCGAGCGACAACCATTCTAGAGGTCAGATAGGCAGTCCTTCCATGTAAAATACCGGTATTCAGCTGCATCCGGTTAGACTGGAAGTCGACCCCAACATAGTTGGGAAATGGCAGGCAGATGATTACGTGCGAGCGACGCTGGCACAGGAGCGTGGTGATTGGCACAAGAAAAGAATGGGCTACGCCCAGCGGTGGGTGAAGTCGGACTATGGATGATGATGAAGGTCATCTTCATCACCACCACACACAGCCCGACTTCACGTGCGAGCGAATCTTCTTATTCTACGTAGCACACTCGTCAGAGCGGTCGTGGTCCTCCTGTAGTTTCTTGTCTAGGTGCTGATGTGATTCGCTTCACGATTTCTGGCCTCCTACTCCCGATTTCTTGCGAGCGAATCTAAATTGGCCGTAGTTAAGCAGAAAGGACTCAACCCACATTCTTCCCAATAACTCGAAAATTGCATTAGTCTATGCAATACAACTTGACTCATAAAAATATTGGTATATTTGGCCATAAGTGACAATATTTCAAAATATTCCATATACAACATCATTGCAGCAATACACACCTGAACTTAAAACCTCGATAACTCAAAAATTACTTTTTTTCGGTTTGACTCCTTTCTGCTTAACTACGTCCAATTATTGCCCGACAGTAGTCAACATTTTTTGGCATGTCAACGTCTCGTTGTCAAAGAGCTAGTTGGGTCTACTCCCTAAGCATAAAATCTGTAGTTTCGACCGAGGAAACGGGCGTTGCCAAATCCGTATCACCTACGGACGTAAGATTAGTTTGGAGCCCAAACTAAGAATTAATTGAAAACATTATTTGACACTTGTCCCTACACGCGAAGTGTTTTCGCGTGTTCTACAAATTTAATTTGTCACTTGTTTTGACGGTTCAACTACCATCCGACGGGCCCGTGTCTTCGGTGACAGACTTAGAGAATAGACCGCTTCGACCCGCGACTTTGTCTGCGTAAAGTGTCTGATTTTAACCATGAAACATATTCTATGGCAGTCAACCATAGTGTAGCTTTCTATCAGTGAAATATTTTTTAATTGCTGATGTCATGCAAAGGAGCAGTGGTAGCTCAGTGGTAACGGTCGTGACTTATGAGTTGTAGGTCGCAGGTTCGAAGCTAGACAGGCGCTTTACTTTGTGTAAAATTTTTCATCACCACTGCTCTCAAAACAGTGAAGGAAAACATGGTAAGGAAACCGGCATGTCGTAGAACTAAAAATTCGAAGACACATCTACCAATCTGCACGGGGCTAGCGTGGTGGATTACGGCCCACTCCCGCTCACAGAGAGGTAGTCTGTGTTCCAGAGCAGTGGGAACATTATAGGCTGTATACTTACATATGTCATGCAAAATACATTTCTAAAAAATGAAAAAGGTGTAGATACCTTTCATAACACTGGGTCCCTTGATACAGATCTCCCCTTGTTGGTTAGGACCCAAAGGTTCCCTGGTCTGCAAGTCCACTACCTGGATAAAAAAGTACATTGAAACTATACAGGGCAAAGATCACTCGTACTACATCAAGACGTACCTCAAAAACAGCATTAATCATCAATTTTATTTTTCACTAGTTTAGGGGTCTGAAATTATCACCCAGGTACTACCGGTACTAACTGTCCTATGTCCTTTTTCTTTCTTTTTTTTAACGTGGAGAAATGCTCATGCATTCTGCACTACCACGGGGAGATAGTGCAGTTATGTGGGACTCTAACCCACTAAAACTCCACGGTGTCCTCCTCTGCCGCTTTTCGGCGGGAACACGGGCACGCCTTAGCACTCATCCGTGAACCCGCCGCGGCCGTCCGTCACCGGACCCTCCTCTGGGGATTACTCCCCATCACCGGCGCACCAGAACACATGACACGCCGTGACCACCCCAGGGACCAAACCAGCACATGGGCGCCTGACGACCCCGTGTCTGGGCACCCTTGGTCCCCTTGCGACGGGTCAGGTCATTGGCCCCTAGCGGCATACGAATATTTGCAATGTGAACCTAATGTACACGTGGGTATAAAACCTAACTTATATACTACTTATACTCTAGTAAACAATACAAAACACTTATAATATGGACATTTGTACTATAATATACAATATAAAATAAAGACACAACTATAACAACATTTCTATTATACAACTAAATATATTTATAATTAGGCATTATATAATCAGCATAATGCTAAGACCCTACACGAGATCCCCAGCGCTGGCTTTCGGCGACAGCCGGCGTTGACGTGATGACGTCAACCAGTGCAGCATACGATTAGATATAAATAAAAAACAACAATCAGAATAATAATCTTGAAGACGGGAGGCCTGTGTTACAGCAGTAGGAACATTGTAGGCTGAATATCCTAAGAATATGGATTCTAAGCAGCTGAATGCGTGTTTACTGTGAGTGAATGCCCTGTCAGTCCTGTTAAGAGTGATTGTAGAAATACAAAATGCTTTGAAAGTGATTGCCACTTATCTAAGCCCTCTAGTTCAGCTGTACTAACGGCCACGTTGTGCAGAATGATAAAAAAGCAGAAGAATAATCTTTATTCTATGGGAAATAAGACACAAATCGCCAGACGTCATCCAAAAAGCAGCCCAGCTCGAATGGGAATGGGCCGGACACGTTGGTCGTCTGTCGGATACATTATGGGCTAAGACGAGAATAGCATGTGTCCCTGAAAACGTCCAACGGCGCCGCGGAAGACCCAGGCGTAGATGGCGGGACGAACTTGACGCATAGATGAGGGATTGGTAAATACTGGCTTTTTTTTTTCGGATGGGAAATCATCAAATGACCCCTCCCGCTCTGGGTGGAGCGGAAAGGAGTGTCAGACTCTTACTGACTAAAACCCACCCATGTTTCTTCCTTTACCCTTTATGTTCCGGGGTAACGGTAACCCTTTTGGACAATCCCGCTGACCCAGCAGGCTTCGGCCCTAAGGGGCCCCTCAAATTATGCTGACAACTCTTTGAGGCGCGCGTGGAACACTTACGCGCCGTCCGGCACGGGCCTGGTCTTGATCGGGCGGTCAGCTACCCATTGCTCTCCGCCCGCAGGCCCGCGCCTACGGTGGCCGGGAGTCGTCACGCGTCTCCCGCGGCGGCTGGAACGGGAGGCTCTCTCCCTCATCCGTCCCGCCACCTCCTTCGCTAGCTTGACTGCTTCGTCCATATTGGCTTAGGATCGAGTTGAATGGAACAAGCAAAGGCAGGTCTTTGCCCTGCAGTGGGACAATACGGGCTAATTTATATTATTAGTATGGGGAGTGAAGAAAAACTTACTTTAATCACAAATCCGTAGCAAGGTATACCAGAACTGCCAGCCCTAGATCCCGTTGGACAGCCCAGCTCGTTGCAGATACTGCCACCTTCAGACATTCCGTAAACCTGGACGACTGACACCAAGTTTGGTAACCTGGAAGAGAAAATGAAATTTTCTTATATTGGGATGCGCTCTTTTGGATTTTCAACACTCAGCTCAACAGCAAGAGTTGAAAATCCATCAGTGTGTTTTCTTAACGCGCTGGGATGCATTCTGTTGGATTATCACTGCTCGCGCCAATAGCAAAAGTTGAAAATCCAACAGTGTGTTTTCTCAACGAGCTGGGATGCGCTTTGTCGGATTTTTAACACTCGGCTCAATAATAAGAGTTGAAAATCCAACAGCCTATTTTCTTGACGCGCTGGGATGCGCTCTGATGGATTTTCAATACTTGGCTCAATAACGAGAGTTGAAAATCCAGTGGGCGTCAAAAAAAACGTCACATGAAAAAAAATCTCCCGTGCTTACGCCTGAGCCCTAATTCACTATGACCACTTAACGATTTATCATCTGCCTAGCCTTTTCCCACCTATGTTGGGGTCGGCTTCCAGTCTAACCGGATGCAGCTGAACACCAGTATTTTACATGGAGCGACTGCCTATCTCACCTCCACAACCCAGTCACTGGGTAATACGATATCCTTTGGTAAGACTGGTTTTCAGACTTTCGGGCTTCTGACGACCCGTAACGACTGTCAAAGATCCACAAACGACATCTGGGATCAACAGCTTAACGTGCTTTCCGAGGCACGGAGGGTTATTGGTATATAAAGATTGACCTGATTGATCGACCCGTGCGGCTGTTATTACTTAGCCAGAAGCCCCTCTACTTAACGATTCCTTACTCGAAACCATGTCAATTCCTTAGCTAATCCCTCGTTCATTTCACGAGGTTTCGTTCATTTTGTAATAAAGAATAGGGATCCTGGTAAGAAGCGATGGATGAGGTCTATGATGGAACGAGTAAGCACAAAAGATGACTATGATGATACTTCATCATTATCATCATTTCAGCCGAAAGAGGTCCACTGCTGGACATAAGCCTCCCCCAAGCACCTCCACTTCGACCGGTTCTGTGCTTCTCGCATCCAACAGGTTTCTGCGGCCTTCACAAGGTCGTCGGCCCACCTTGTGGGTGGCCTTCCAACGCTACGTGTTCCGGTACGCGGTCGCCACTCCAGAACCTTTCGGCCCCATCGGCCATCTGTTCTGCAAGCAATGTGCCCTGCCCACTGCCACTTAAGTTTGGCAATTCTTATGATGATACTTACTTCTGTTTAATAGCCTTCACGGCCGCCTCACGGATGTAAGTACTCGAGGAGATGATGTACTGCGCCGCGCTGAGGTCATAGTTATCCAAAATGGATGATCTAATCATCTCCGTGATGATCATTGGTGCTAGTTGCAGGAGTTTTATCTGGCAAGAGAAGAATTATTAGCAAAAGCTCCTTATTTCAAAGCATTGACCTATATAAATAAAAAAAAAACAGACATAATTTCCTTTATTTCAATGTAAACATATAAATTCAATTAATTTATTTATTCGTCAATCGTGTTACATTATAAATAAACAAAACAACAAAATCATAGTGTTGAAATACACAGTCAAAGGTCACAAAACAACCCGCCCCTGATCGCACCCGGCGCAAAGGTGCCCATAACACTCGCCGCATTGCCTCGCTGAATAGCGATGGCCAACCTTTGCACCAAGAACGACCCAGAGCGGGAGTCACCGGTTGCCTCCCTAAGCTTACGGCCCAATTCCGCCACAAAAACCTTCGCTGCCTTACTCCAACAACCCAGGGTCTCCACAGCTACCGGCACAAAATAGTAAGGCTGCTCCAAGGAAGCGTACTTGAGCCTTTTTACAGAGCAGGCGTCTTCAGCTGCGGCAGAGGCAGTGTGCGCGGTGCGACTCAGGTGACTGGCAGCGACAGTGCTGACGCAAGTTGCGTCCCAGATCAGGCACTTCCCGTTCTTCCATGGCACTAAAGTCAGCCCATCTGGCCTCTTACCATCACACCTGGTAAGACCTGCAGGTTCAAGCACGCAGGGGACGTTTGCCGATATAAGGGCTCTACGGACTATGTCATTCAGGGCATGGTGACGCGGGAACCTCCCTGTGCAACGCCGACAACTCAGTGCGTGATGGCCATCGGCCTCCACCGTGGAACCGCAGGTGCATATGTGGGGTTCGCACACCTTACAGCCCAGGCGGAGAGCTACCGCCACACGCAAAGAGTCATCATCCAGTAGAGTGCCCAGGTGAGGCGAAGGAATCGCCTGTAACCACGCCCCGGACTCGGGCTGCGAAACCGCTCGAAGTCTAGCCTTAACTACTCCTGACGCACCCTCTAACAACCGCTCTTGGAGCAGCCCCACCCCTATGTCATCCCACGCCCGCTGAACGTGCGTTGCCTCGGGGATCGCTGCATCCGGGTTGAGAGTCAACCAAGCTGACACAGCATCCGACACAAAAGGCATGCTTCCCCCGTCACCATTAGTTTTGAGTAATACAGTGACTAAGTTGGCAACCCCATGCGCAGACGCCAAGAAAGCCGGCAGACCCACATCCCGTGCCTATATAATACAAGTACGCTGGACTGAATATACTATATGAAATGACGGTTGTTTTTTGTGCCGATTCAAAGCGCCCGCTCGAGCGTCTCAGGAACTAAAATTGACACATTGCCGCAAATGGCCGTCGTTTTGTTTTGGTACGTCTCTCATGATTTAGGTCTAAATCGTGGAATAAAACTTTTTTTGCGTATTCTGTGTTTACTACCAGATATTTAGAAAAAAATATTATGAAAGTATGCGCATCTTGCGTCATCTTCTTAGGGGATGACAGCGTCGTATACGGACGGGCCGTATACGACGCTGTCATCCCCTAAGAAGACTTCTTTTTAGCGTATCGATAGCAAAAAGTATATAATAAATATTTTTGGCACAAAATTCAGCTGCGCGAACTCCGCTCACTGACGCAGACATAAGATCATCAAGTGCACAGGTGACAGGGCTTGCGGTGCAGGATGGAAGATACCATTGTCTATGGGGAGGTGCCGCATACGCATTTGCGGTCAGAGCCGTCCGTGAACCGATCTATGAAGATTGTCTTTGCTCGAATCGGTTCGAATAAGATTACATAAAAGAAACAAATGAATAATTTCCGTACCTTATATTTCTGAATCGCCTCCAACATTGCTTTTTCCCCGCCGCTAGGATTGTATACCATTGTAACACCTACTCTCAGACACGCGAGTGCATACATCAGACCGTACGTATAGTAAAACTCCCTGGAGTTGTACATTTTTTCGCCTGTGTACCTGAAAGGGAAGTCAATCTATATAATAAACATCTTACATTCATTAATTCATTCACTCACTCACTGGCAGACAACGCACAGGCTAAAGCATCGAACACATCTGCACGAAGCAATTTCTTAATCTGTTAGGGGGTTGTTGAGGGGTCCTATGTCCACTGCTGGACATAGGACCCCTCCAAGCACCTCCACTTCGACCGGTTCTGTGCTTCTCGTATCCAACGGGTTCCTGCGGCCCTCACAAAGTCGTCGGTCCACCTTGTGGGAGGCCTTCCAACGCTACGTCTTCCGGTACGCGGTCGTCTGCCGCATGTCAGACAATCAATGGGCCAAACTTACGACCCAGTGGGTCCCGCCTAACAACGGCAAACGACATCGCGTTAGGCCCGGACGGAGATAGTGGGATGAGCTGGACTCCTTCAACAAGAATTGGTCTTTAGCAGCTTTCAACAGAAAGAAGTGGAAATAGAGTAGGGAAGCCTTTGCCCCACAGTGGGACTTCACAGGCTGATCCTACTAATATTATAAACGCGAAAGTTTGTATGGATGGATGGATGGATGGATGTTTGTTACTCTTTCACGCCAAAACTGCTAAACGGATTTGGATGAAATTTGGCATACAGATAGTTTGTAACCAGGATTAACACATAGGATACTTTTTACCCCGATATTTCCACCTATGCGGGTGAAACCGCGGGGCGCGGCTAGTAATAATATATAACAATGTATGATACTCACAATTCCGGAACCATACTCTGCGAATTCAACAAAAAACTTAAATGAGTGACAGGAACACCTTTCGGTAGACCAGTAGTGCCAGACGAGTAGACTACAAAAGCCACGTCTTCCCATCCATTAACGGGAACCGTTTCAAAGTTTTCCAACTCTGTGGTCTCCGGCAAATAGTCCTTGAAGAGGACAGCACCATCTCTTGTCTCGTTCCCGTATAGAATGTAGTGCTCGATGCTCCCGACTTCGTCGAAGGTCGCTTTGTGAGTTTCGAAAGCGGAGAGGGAGCAGAACATGATTTTTGGACGAACTATCTTGATTCGGTGGAGCAGAGGAACTGTGGATGGAGAAAAAGGTGCTGCTTAGAGATTAGGCGGTTACTGAAAACCTGATAAAAATCAGAATTCCTAAGGATCTGCTTCAGTTTTTCTAGGTCATATTACAAAAATTTAAATGCGAAAGTTGATTGTCGGTGCACTATAGGTACACCTCTGCCTAATCCCTCGGGGATACAGGGGTGATAATGTGTTACTACAAAACGACTAAGGTTCAAGCGCGTCTCACTTTCAAGTGGACTGGGCTGTCACATGAACACATCTCATGTTAGTTGCAACGATTAGTTATCACTCTGAATGTTTAAAGTAATCATTGTAGAGGCGTGGCCAACATTGTGGAAAAAAAAAACAAAATGGCGGTATGCCACAGGCCTTCAAAGACCTTTATTTTGGTCAAATATAAATACCACTCACAGCTTCCGTAGGTTGGATCCGACGGAGAAAAAGTAGCGCCTGCGCAGATAATCCCCATCACAGTAGGTAGGTACTCAAAAATCTTCTCGCTGCAAATACAGACCACCTCTCCCTTTTCAACGCCCATACGTGTGAGCGACACAGCGACATCAGCCGTCATTTGAGCTAGCACTCCAAACGACACTTGTTCTCCTGTGTCAGCGTTGATCTGAAAAAAAAAACAGGTATGTACCTACACACATAACCTCACGCATTCATCCCATGGGGGTAGGCGGATACTACAGAACGCCACCTGCTACGATCCTTACAAACTCCTTTTGCTTCGTTTACGTTCATTCTCGTACATCTGAGGGGCAATTAAGAACGTTGACAGTCTGATCTCAGTCTCAATCTGTCAAAAATAGATTTGACACGGATTTTTTCCTTTACTGTGCTACATGACATTGCTTCTTGCCAAATTTCATGATTCTAGGTCAACGGCAAGTACCCTATAGGTTTTGTTTCCCTTGAGAGTGTCAAAATATGCGGCATAAACGGAACATAAACGCCCGTATCTTTTGATTGCGTTGACTTAGAAGTTTGATTTTTTCACTGCTTCAATGGATTGTGGCCTTGATTACTTGGTATTAGTTTCAACTCGATAACTCTACGCGTTCCTGAGAAAAAGGGTCTTGGAAAAACAGATGGACAACGAAATGTCAGGGTTTCGTTTTTCCTTTTGAGGTACGGAACCCTAAAAACAAACAAAAGTGCAAATTCTTCGAGCTCAAGTTTGTTGTCATCTTGAGAATGTAAATAGTTTTAGCTTGGACGGCCAAGATTAAGTTTTATCCACATTAATCGGTCAATAACCCCGAGATGTGTCCGAATGATCTCTCGTGGAAAATGTAATTGATCTAATCAATAACTCAAGATAATGAACATGTCATGTTTGTTTATTTATAACGTATGTAAAACCAGGAATGTGTTCTCTGACGGGTTTGACAGCATAGTCAGCCTATAATGTTCCCACTGCTGGGACACAGGCCTCCTCTCTGTGAGAGGGGGTGGGCCGTTAATCCCTTAAACACCACGTGCGCCCAGTGCGGGTTGGTAGATGTCACATGTCTTCGAATGTTTGATCCTAAGACATGCCGGTTTCCTCACGATGATTTCCTCCATCGTTTTGAGAGCTGTGGTGATGAAATTAAATACTCAAAGTCAAATGCCTGCCTGGGTTCGAACTCACGACCTACAACTCGTAACTCGGGGTCGATACCACTGGGCCACCCCTGCACGATAACTGCGTAACACACTATCGATAACAATCTGAATAATTTTGAAGGATATTGCTAATCCATTGCTACATATGTTCAAAAAATTTGTCTGCTCAACAACGTAAATATCTCAATGAATGTTGTTGAACTGTCAAAATGAAAGCCATTGCTACTGTTAGTGTGTTACGCAATTACCCCGCTGCTCCACTGGGCTGCACCACTGCTCATTAGAAGAACAGTTTAATTGTCGTATTGTGGAGGACTCTGGGAGTCGAACCGTCGCTCGAGCCCGGTCTCCTGTCCCTCGCACACTCTCTGCGCTCAACGCTCTCTTGGACGCTAAGCCTGACTGTGATGTGCTCGCGGTTGTTGTATACTTTCGTTATTGTACTTAGCTTATTTATGTGTTTGTGTCTTTAACTAATGTAATAGGCTTTGCCCATTTATGTTCAAATAAATAAATAATTTGTTGTCTCCTAGAATACAACCATCATCATCTGCCTGCCTTTTCCGAACTATGTTGACGTCAGCTTTCAGTTTAACCGGATGCAGCTGAATACTAGTATTTTACATGGAGCGACTGCCTATCTGACCTCGACAACCCAATTACTGGGTAATACGATACCCCTTGGTAAGACTGGTTGTCAGATTTCCGGGCTTCTGATAACCCGTAACGACTTTCAAAGATCCACGAATGACAGCCGGGACCAACGGCTTAACGTGCTTTCCGAGGCACGGAGGGGTCTTGGTATGTAAAGATAGTCACCCATCCACGGACTAACCGCGGCAAGCGTAGCTTAACTGATCGATCGACCAGTGCGGCTGTTATTACTTAGCCACAAGGCCCTTGTTTGTCGCCCCTTTGGTTGTCTTCTAGAATACAACTAAATTCTTTTAAAAGGAAAGACTTACCAAAGCTGTTATATCCTTATTCTTGACCATGTTATCGAACACTTCTTTGCCAAAGTTGAGGTGAGCAGGAACCCTCCCATGCTCATTTCCATATCTATAAAGACTGTTTTTGAGCATTTTTTTGTTATTGGAGATACGTCGTTTTGCTTCCAAAATTGCTGACAATCTATGAAGAAAACAAGTTTGACTTGGTTAATAAAACTTAGGACTTAGGTCAATGTCAAAGACAAATCATTTATTTATTTTATCACTAGCTGCGCCCCGTGGTTTCACCCGCATAAGATTCGATCCCGTGGGAATATCGGGATAAAAGTATCCTATGTGTTAATCCTGATTATAAACTATTTGTCTGCCAAATTTCATCCAAATCCGTTCAGTAGTTTGAGCGTGACGAAGTAACAAACATACAAACACACACACTCGCTCACAAACATATATAGAAAAGGGTATCCTCCGACCAGACGGGTGTTGTGTCTGGCGGGCAATTGCCCAACGATTTATGTTGGGATTGTATCTATGCTAATTGCGCGGTAAACTCTGCTTGCGAGATGCAGGATTTGCGTGACGTCAGTATGACGCGTTGTTCGCATGTAGCGTTGTAGATACCGCTACAAGTGTGATAGTAGGATTTACTAGATTCTGCCCGCGACTTTGTCCACGTGAAATTTCTTGTTTCCCCGACCCACCGCATCGCATCGCATCACCTGCCTTCACAATTACTTCGTTTTCGCTTAGCGTTCTTTCTGACTTTCTTCGTTTTGCTCGGTTCCTAAGGGTCAGTTCACACCGAGACGCGACGCGACGTGAGTCACTCTTTTAAAGTGTGCGCGCAGCGTCGCGTCGCGTCGCGTCTCGGTGTGAATGGGTATTACACTGCCAACTTCCAAACTCCAGGCTGTTACTATGAAATCCCCAATGGAAAAACCTAGGAACACTTTGCCTGACTTGGGAATCGAACCCTCCAGAATCCCACGCTCAGCAGTCGCGCTTGCAACCTCGAGACCAACGGGGCAGTTGCAGGAGTTCTTGGTTTTCCACGTATCCCCATTAACACAAAGGGCTCTATAAAACAGCAGTTCGTCATTATTGTATGGATCGGGATCCGAATATTGGACAAGAAAGAAGACGCATGAACAAGAGGAAACAAATGAAATGAAGATGCCTAGATGGACGGGAGGTGTGACCTGTCTGAACAAATGCCGCGATGAATATGAGGCAGTTTTGACTGCCTATCTGACCTCGACAACCCAATTACTGGGTAATACGATACCCCTTGGTAAGACTGGTTGTCAGATTTTCGAACTTCTGACGACCCGTAACGACAGCCGGGACCAACGACCTAACGTGCTCTCAGAGGTACGGAGGGGTCTTGGTGTGATGGTCACCCCTCCATGGACCAATCGCGGCTAGCGTAGCTTAACCTAATCGATCGAACCGTGCGGCTGATATTACTTAGCCACAAGCAACTGCCAGAACTGACAACCCAAAACTGTAGAAGACCCGACCCCTAATAATAACGGGAGCAGGGGAAGATGAAGACTCACGCCGTCTCAACTTGATGTTAACCTGTGAACTATTTTCTATTGCTTATATTAATCCTAAAGTTCGTTTTGAAAAGAGAGACGAAAAAAAATCATAAACCATAAGATGAAACTACGAACCTTATTTTATCTTCAACACAAACACCAGTTTTAATTATTCATAGAAAAAAACAACTCAAATTAATATCAAACGGAAATATTTTTAACTAAATTGAACACGTCTCACTCAATAGAAACATCTGACAAGTACTAAATATACCTACGATACTAAAAAGCCTAGACAACACATATTTTATTTGACTACTCAGTGGTTGAAGTCACATTAAAATTATAGAGAAGAAGTTCCATTTTGAATCTACCTAGCCTTGTCCATCATCTCAAATAACCAAAACAATAGTTACAACAGCTTTAAATACACTTTCGAAAACAATTCAATCTTGAAAATGATTTAACTTACAAACTTTCAATGTAATCTCCCCTTATGGGGGATGTTCTAAGGTAGCAAGCGAAATACATATTTACTGACGGTTTTTGCAGGTCAGTATCAAGTTGTATGTTGATCTAAATATGATTCGCGGCTGTAACAAAAATGTATTTCATCATCATCTGCCTAGAATTTTCCCAACTACGTTGGGGTCGGCTTCCAGTCTAACCGGATGCAGCTGAATACCAGTATTTTACATGGAGCGACTACCTATCTGACCACCTGCAATAATGTAAATTACTTAGATCCGGTTGTTGCAAACAGTTACTTAACGTAGAATACGTACGACAAAAATAACGATTACGTAATCGTTTTTATTTGACCATAATTTTGTAACACAACGCTTTTTTGGTTTGACGATAGTTAGCGCCATTTTTGACGTATGCGCGTACGTCGAGTGGACGTCCAATAACCCGCTATTGAATAGAATCAAGTTCTTCTAACTGAACAGACAGCTGTGCTGCTGGGGAGTTTGTTGCGCCACTTCTTCTTCCCAGCGAAAGCACTAGCAAGTGGTGCAGGGCGGGCATGCCGGGGGACTGTCTTATGTAATTTTGACGTTCGAAAAGTGGTGATTCTCAGCCTAGTTTGAATAAATGTCTTTTGAGTTGATTAAATTTGAATACAGCCGTTGAATCATGACCGGTGTGAACATAGGCTTTCCGAACTCCCGCGCCTGTTGTCTCACTCACGCTCCCCTCATGCCACAATTTTGTTCCAAAAAAATGTTATTGCTAAGCCTTCTGCGCTAAGTTCGGACCGGTCAAGATTCAAAGTCAAATTCAAATCATTTATTTCAAACTAGCTTCTGTTCGTGACTTCGTTTGCATCACCTGCCCTCGCTATTACATACTACGTTTTCTAAATTCTTAATTTTGACAGTTCAAAAGTGCCTGTAAATAGTTTTATTGAAATAAATGCTGCTGGACATAGGCCTCCCCCAAGCACCTCCACTTCGACCGGTTCCGCGTACCGGAATACGTACCGTTGGAAGGCCTCACACAAGGTGGACCGACGACCTTGTGAAGGCCGCAGGAACCCTTTAGATGCGAGTAATAGTCAGCCTTCCTTATTTTTAAGAAAATAGCTACCTACTTACCAATAATAGAATTATTTATGTTATTGTTATTAACTTTTTATGCGAAGGTAATTATTTAGTTTTCGTGTATAATTTTTATTTTATTTTAGTTTCTACGATTTAGATGTTTAATAGCTATGTATCAAACAATGATTTTGGCTGTGCCCAGACAGGGTCTGCAACAGCTCTTAGCTCAAATACTCAAATCTTTATTGCATTCCGTATGTGTTACATAGATGGTATATACAAGGTAAAAGATCAATATAGACCCTGTCGGGCACAGCAACATTTAGGAGAGAGAAAGAGAGCTAAGTGGCAATTCAAAATTCAATTCAGTTCCTAATCTCTTTGTTAACATCTTGTTATAACTTGTGGAACGCAAATAAACGAAGACACAGTCTGGCCATAAATACTGTTACAATTAAAAATAAGAAAGATATTATTTGAATTTGGTTGTGATAAGTGAAATTAAAATTTCCTCTGATGGAGTACCTAACTGAAGCTAAGCGAAGAATTTGTTTTTTTAACAATAACACTGTACTTGCTGGTTCCTCGAGTCGTATTTTGACTTCATATTCAAGTTCAGACTTGTTTAAAAATTCAAACTTAATTGAATGAGACATAATTATAAATTGAAAACTTAGTTACATAAAAATATTCTTTTAGTTTTCCTGTTGAGAGAAAAAAAAAAAGGTTAGGTGTAAAGAGTATAGATGAGTTTAGAAATGTTCAAATTAGTACAGTGTGCTCAAGTGATGTGTTTGGTTGATAAAAATTTAGCCAAAAGTTCAGTTGTCACTAGACGAAGTGTTGTTTTAGAATTTAGGAAAGTGTGAAAGGGATGGATGTGTGACAATTATATAAGAAGACAAAGAAGGATGAAACTTTAAAATGAAAGAGAGACCTAGGAGAATTGAAAGAATTAGAGAAAGAGGGAGAGAGAGAGAGGGAAAGAACTAATTTACGTTGGGCGCCAAAATGTCATATAGCGACAAGTAACTAAGTTTCAAGTAAGAAAATTAAAGAAAGGGAGGTAGAAATCAATTACAGTTTTATTAATAGGGTATAAAAAGATGGAGATGAACTGGTCAGTGGTGTATAGTGTGTGGGTGAGGAAGGATGAAGATGACAATGGTATGTAGTGTGTAGGTGAGGAAAGTTGAAGATGAGTGATTGGTGGGTTGAGGAGGCTGAAGAGGTAGACGCGACGCGAGGCAGGTGCAGGTGCAGGTGCAGGCGTGGTCAGGTGCTGGTGCGTGTGCGGCACGGAGGATACCCGTAGGGGGCCCACGCAGCAGATATAGGTTGCAGCACGGCCGCACGAGAGAGCAGGCACGGCGGCGCGAGAGAGCAGACACGGCGGCGCGAGAGAGCAGGCACGGCAGCACGAGAGAGCAGGCACGGCAGCGCGAGAGAGCAGGCACGGCAGCACGAGAGAGCAGGCACGGCAGGAACGCGGTCAGCCCGCCAGGAGAGGCGGCCCTCGGTTGAGGCGCGGCCCAGTAGTTTCAGGATGTTCCGGCGAGGCACGCCAGCGGATCTTGGATTCATAAGGTGAACTCGTAGAATAGCACCATGTAGAAATAAATATGAATTTGAAATATGCTGATGGCCAGTATTAGTTTTGCAGGAGTATGAATATATTTTCAGCTAAAAGTTACAGGCTGATAGGAATTTTAAAGCAAACTTGTCATGGCGACATATTAAACGTCGTTGTCAGAACTGTCATAATAAAATATATTAATAAAATACAATTAAATCTATAGTTATTTCGTATTAAAAGTATAGTGTTTATAGGAAAAATGATATCAATCAATGTGGGCGAAATTTCCAGCCCTTGGATGTCACTAAATCGTCGTAGTGTTATGTTAAAGTTTGATGACTGTCTGTGTACTGATTATGGATTAAACGTGACCTGGTGTCGTGAGGAATAGTCAGATCAGTGCCTAACGGTAACGGAATGCTTGTCTGACCTGGAGGAATGAATGTAGATAACTGTGAGTATGTACATTACGAGTATGTTACAATCTGTCATTTTTATACGATTTTTCATTGGGTTTTCTAATTTTGGCGCCAATACATTATACAATATTTTGCGATATTAAAATGGAGTGGGGTGATAAAGAGAACCGAATCGCTGTGATTGCATTACACAAAGTTGGTATGGAGCCAAATGCAATTTTTAAAACTCTGCATACGCTTGGTATTAGTCAAATGTTTGTGTACCGGGCTATTAATAGGTACAATGAGACCTCCTCTGTTTGTGACAGAAAAAGATCTGGCCGTCCACGTAGTGTTCGTACGAAAAAGGTGGTCAAAGCAGTAAGGAAAGAATTCGAAGAAATCCTGTCCGAAAGCAAAAGAATTTATGTCGGGAGATGAAGATAGCACCCAGAACCATGTCGCGTATTTTAAAAGATGACTTAGGGCTTGCAGCCTATAAGAGACGCACTGATCATTTTTTAACTGATAATTTAAAAAAGAATAGGGTGGTAAAATCGAAACAACTACTGAAACGGTAAAAGGGAGGTCAGAGAAAATTTTTGTTTACGGATGAGAAAACCTTTGCGTACCGCTTCAGTAGTTGTTTCGATTTTACCGTAGTGACCGTATTTATGCTCAAAGCTATAAGGAAGCTTCCCAATTAGTCGACAGAGTGCAACGTGGGCATTATCCGACTTCAGTGATGGTTTAGTGGGGTGTTAGCTATGAAGGAGTGACTGAGCCATATTTTTGTGAAAAAGGTATCAAAACATCGGCACAAGTGTATCAAGATACCATTCTTGAGAAGGTAGTTAAGCCGCTTAACAACACCATGTTCAATAACCAAGTATGATCCTTCCAACAAGACTCGGCGCCGGGTCATAAAGCTCGGTCCACGCAGTCTTGGTTGGAACTGAACGTTTCGGACTTCATCAGAGCTGAAGACTGGCCGTCGTCTAGTCTTGATCTTAATCCGCTGGATTATGATTTATGGTCAGTTTTAGAAAGTACGGCTTGCTCTAAACGCCATGATAATTTGGAGTCCCTAAAACAATCCATACGATTGGCAGTGAGGAATTTTCCCATGGAAAGAGTGCGTGCTTCTATTGATAACTGGCCTCAACGTTTAAAGGACTGTATTGCAGCCAATGGAGACCACTTCGAATAAGCTTTTTATATTTTAAATTGTTTTATATTTATGTATTAAACTACACACACTGTAAAAGTAATAAAAATTATTTGCAATAAAAAAAAATGTTTTTTCTTCGTGACAATATTTATGGCAAGACTAGGTATAATATAAACGAATATAGAATTCGGCTATCAACATGCAAAAAAAAAAATTCAAATCCGACTGATAGGTTCAGAGATTAGCGCGCTCAAACAAAGAAACAAACTCCGCAGTTGACTATTATACATATTAAGATATTATTTGTGATACGAGTAGATAACGAGTTCTCAGTTTATTGTGACGTAAGGTGTTAAGAACATAAACACAGAATGATTTTATCTTTTGTTGTATTCGATTAGACCTCTCTTGTCTATTATAGCTTGACATATCAGCAGAAGAAGAGGGGCCCGTGGCTAAATAATAACAGCAGCAAAGGTCGATCGAACAGGTTAAGCTACGCTTGCCGCGGTTGGTCTGTGGATGGGTGACCATCTTTACATACTAACGCCTTAACGTGCTTTCCGAGGCACGGAGTGGCCGTGCCTCGGAAAGCACGTTAAGGCGTTGGTCCCAGCAATCATTCGCAGATCTTTGACAGTCGTTACGGGTAGTCAGAAGCCTGACAGTCTGACAACCAGTCTAACCATGGGATATATAGAGGTATGAGGGACAGGGTTTAAAGTTCACTCATACTCTATAGAAAAGGGAGGATCCTCCAACCAGACGGGTGTTGTGTCTGGCGGGCAATTGCCCAACGATTGATGTTGGGAAATTGAAGTTGGAAAACTCTGCTTGCGAGATGCAGGATTTGCGTGACGTCGGTATGACGCGGTGTTCACATGTGGCGTTGTAGATACTGCCACAGGTATCGTATTACCCAGTAACTGGGTTGTGGGGGTCAGGTGGGCAGTCGCTCCATGTAAAATACTGGTATTCAGCTGCATCCGGCCCCAAAGTAGTTGGGAAAAGGCTAGGCATCGATGATGAGCTTCACATATCAACCAGATGGTATCCATATAATATCTACCAACCCTCACTGGGCCCGCATGGTGGACTACGGCCCACTCAAATTCAATTCAAACTCAAAGCATTTATAGCAATTAAACCATTTACAGGCACTTTGGAATTGTCAAAGGTAAATAGTCGGTCAGTTAGTCAGAAAGTTGGAGCTAGTTGCCCATTCCAAAACATAGATCTCTATGGAGAAGGACGGGCTAGAAACTTCAAGGACACTCTTTTAATTCAAGATATTACAAAATCCTGGGTACAACCTTATTCTTGTTACTTCTATATTTATTTATTTACTTTATTGTACTCCACAAAAATACATTAAACACTATAAAATGTACAATGGGTGGCCTTTTTTTTTTTTCTGGGTGGGAAATCGTCATATGACTTCTCCCGCTCTGGGCGGAGCAGGAGGGCGTGTCAGACTTTTACTGACTAAAACCCACCCGTGTTTCTTCAGTTGGCTATGCCAGGGACCACGGTATCTCTTTCGAACAACCCGCGGCCCTGGCAGGCATCGTCCTTAACGGACCCCGTCACTTCGTGCTGACATCTCTTTAAGGCGCGCGTGGAACACAACGCGCCGTCGACTCGGGCCTGGTCTTTGCCGGCCGGCGAGCTGCCCATTGCTCGCCGCCCGCAAGCCCGCGCCTACGGTGGCCGGGAGTCGGCTGGTGACTCCCAACGTCCAGGGCGTCTCCTGCGGCGACTAGGAGCGTGAGGGCGCAGAGATTGCATCTCCCTCACGCGCTCCGCCTCCTCCTTTGCGAGCATTACTGCTTCGCAGAAGGAGGTGACGGCTTCCCATGCACTCTCGCTCCGTACCATGGCCGGACGCGAGAGATCGCCGCCGCCGATCGCCGCCACGAGGACGCGGCGGTGCTCCGCCCAAGCCGGGCAGACCTCCACCGTATGCTCCACCGTGTCCTCCGGGCGATCCACACAATGGTGACACCCTGGCGTTTCCTCCCGCCTTATCCTGAACAGGAACCTCCCGAAACAACCGTGTCCGGTGAGGACCTGCGTCAGGCGGAAGGTGAGCGCGCCGTGGCGCCTCTCCAGCCACTCCTCAAAGAGGGGACTTATCGCCGCAATTGTGGCTTGCCCAACAATGGGCGGCCTTATCGCATTACTGCGATCTCTTCCAGGCAACCTACATGTGAGAATAATGTAAAAAAAAAAAAAAAGAAAAAAAAAAAAAAAAACAAACAAACAAATGAAGAAACAATTCAAAATAAATGTTCACGAACATGATGCGTGGGCATGACTAAACTAATACTTATCTTCTGCTCTTTTCTTAATGAAATAGAAAGAAAGAGATGCACTGAGCTTAAATTTAGTTTAGTTTGTGAACAATGGAATCAGCGCCATTAGCTGTTCTTATTTAAATGTGGTATATTCTACATCTTACGACTTCGCACGAGTGAAGTCGTGAGCAAATAATATTGAAATTATGTTTGTTTTTGATAATGGATCTTCTATGACACTTTTACGCGTCAATTTTGTAGTCAAGATTTTAAAATTTAAAAGATGGCGCCTGCTTGTCCTAACTGAAGAAACTCAGAAGGAATGCCGAAACAAACTCAGGGGCCATGGCCTCTTTTAAAGTCAAATAATTAGTACCTTTTTTGTCGTAAAGATTATTAGATATTTAACTAATGTACATAGGCATGCATAATCGTGATCAGTCTATAATAGAATCGGATAGAAAACTTTTATTTTAGACAGGAATCCACAGAGTTAGTAAAAATTTTACTTAACTTCTAGTGTTAGTAGATTACAGACACAGATATACCATTAAAATTCAGCGTCATGGAGCTGCATCCATCTCCGCAACATCGGGGAATCCCACCGATCTGCGAACACACTGAGAATACTGTTGGTGCTGCCGCGAACACGCGTTCTCCTATCTATTCCTAATAATGGCGGCAAAAACAATAATATTATTATCCGCAAACATCCCAGATGCAACACCACCACGGCAGCCACAGCAGTACTCTTAGTGCATAATTATATTGAACGCGTAGGTCGCTGTATGCCCGCTGAGTGAAGCTGACACACAGTCTGCACGTGTAGGACTGACAGTAAGCTTTGAATAGCGTTAATTTCACTAAGTAAAAAAAAAAAAAAAAATAATAAAAAAATAATAATATAATAATGAATGCTGATGATGGTAATGTTCCCACTGCTGGGAAACAGGCCCCCTCTCTGTGAGAGGGAGTGAGCCGTAATCCACCACGCGGGCCCAGTGCGGGTTGGTAGATGTCACATGATGTCTTCGAACTTTTGGTTCTACGGCAATCATTCGGCGTTCACCGTTTTGATTAAATAAATAACATATGTTATAAAAAGATGTTTCAAACTTGTTTTTTGGTTGTTGTTCTGTTAGGCTCTAGCTCTGCAACCAGTCGGGTATGCGGCGAATGTACAAGTATCTCCCGGGGCCCCGACTCATGGTACTGGAAGGAACAGTCGGGTTTTGCCCTCCGATTTTCCCAGACGGAGGGTATCCATAAGAATTTCCCCACGATAAAAAAAAATAAAAAGGCTCTGCAAGGTCCCAAAATTGTATTCTTATGCGCGCGAGCGTGATGTTATTTATGTAATGTATTTACATAAATAACATCACGCTAGTATTCGGGGTTGGAAGGGGTGTAGAATAATAACACCCTCGCCAATTATGTTATAGTCAAATCACTTATTTCAAACTAGCTTCTGGCCGCGACTCCGTCCTCGTGACATTTCTGGTTCCCCCACCCATCCCGTCGCATCGCACCACCTGCCCGTGCAGGGCACGGGCGGGTGAAACCGCGGGGTGCAGCTAGTATTAGTATAGATATGGGTGGGCTTTGCCCAGCAGATAATAATAAAAAAGGATAGATGTGATAAGTGGACACATAAAAGGCACTTTTAAACGCAAATGAAATAAGATTGATTCTAGTCGCCCCTTCCAAAAGATAGTTTCGTATGGGGAAGAACGGGCAAGAAACTCTACCATTACTATTTTAAAAATGTTTTACTGTATTTTGTATGTACACATCATCGTCTGCCTGCCTTTTCAAAACTTTATGAGCGAACCAGACTGTTAACTGTACGCCAACTTTTTATTCTAAATACGATCTTGCGCAAACACTCTCTTCTTACCTATAATTCTAATCTATTTGATGGTAAGCGACGTAAACACGCAGTTTGTCCCACAACTCGGTTCCATACTGCTTTCTCTCGTCGACATTTCGGGTTTCTTGGAAACTATTTGTATAACAAAATTAACGGAATTTTGTCTATATATGCCTTACCCAAACATCGTTGCAAAAAAACACTCTCTGCCTGATTACAAAAATTGGACTATGATGCCACGGAGCAGCTACTCATAGTTCCTTCGTAATATTTAATCATTTCGGATACTTCACTGTAACTAACACCCTACACACCCACATTAACTCCATCATTCAACATCTCTGCACACTTCACCAGCACACTACACACACATTACACTTTACCTTTTTTTTATTTTTTTAATGTTTTATTGTTCTATATTTTTTTTTACTTTGGAAATTTTTTTTTTGGAAGTCAATAAGTACATGTTTTCTGTTTTTCTTTTTTTCTTTTTCTTCATAATTTGTCTACAATTATAAATTTGACCGTTGTAATATGATTTTAATGTTTATTAAGTTTAGTTCGGGGTGAGAGCCTGGTGATCCGTCACACAGGGTATCCTAGTATGGACGCCAGTCTCTCACAAAGGATCATGTTATGCATTTTTGTCAAAACGTGATATTTCTTGTCCCTGTTTATAGGGGAAGGTGGGGTAAGACGGGGACCTTAAGGTAATTCATAAATAAAACCCTCTGTTTTTTATTGCACAAATTAGGAACTTTTATAACGAAAATAATCAGTCTTTCTTTCTTTAATTATAATCCTTCAAAACAAAAATATAAGAATCTTCTCATAGAAATAACAACTTAAAAAAAATAACAAAATCTCTCCATCTTGCCCCACCTATAGGGCAAGACAGGGTACCCCCTAGGGTAAGATGGGGTATTAAATATTTAATCGTGATCATCTTCACAAACAGGGCAGATATGGACAGCTTCATCATCGTTATCTTCCACTCCTGCACAGCCACAATGCGCCCACTTACTGCAAGTCTGGCATGTGATCCATCCTTCAATAGACTCGAAATATAAGCCGTAGCAGTACAGACATTCTGTATCTTCATCATCTGATGTCTGAGCTTCTTTGTCAGCTTTCTTGGTTATTTTATATGTTTTGTTCAATTTCTTTTTATTTATCGCCTTTGGTTTCTGTTTCTTACTGTTTTGTCTTTCTTCTAACTCTGTTTTATAAGGAGAAGCAGTGATAATAGCTGATTTTCCTCTTCTTCGAACTTGTCTTGTCCTTTATGCCATTCGTGGATAAGGCATTAACTGTTTTGGGCTAACCAGATGAAATGCTGCATTATCCAGAGAATACGAGTTACCGTTGTTTGCTGTACTAAAGATGAGGTTTGAGGAGTTGGTTGAGGTGTTGCTGTATTCGTTGTAGAATTTAAGGCGGTGCAGGTGGCCGTTTGGGTATCATGGGCTGACGATGTTACTGATGGTGGGACTGTCAGTGTTGGTTGTGAGGTTGCTGTTATCGATGGTGTCGAAGCTGTATCAGCCGCGGGATCCATTTCAGGGTTCAATACGATATCGGTGGCCTCTGCAGCAATGAAGTCGTCTTCAGTAAAAATGTGTGCATTGTAAGGCGAGATGCCACATGCTTTAAATGCAATGATTACAGTTGGCATTGTTGCTGCCCGAATAAACGCTTGCCCGAAGAGATCAGCTACTTGAAATTGGGTCACTACTTTTCCAGGATTTGACCTTACCCATGCTGTTATGGCCTCATCTAAGTCTTGCTGTCTAATTTATAAGCCTTTTTTTCCATCTAAAACCTCTTGAATAATGGCTAATTTAATTAGATTTTCACTCCACCCTCCCCTGTTAGTTTTTGTATTGTAATTTCGAACCACAATCTATAAAAAAAAATTAAATTAACCCAACTAGTGACGATCATATTTAATTATATCGAAATAAAAGAATTGACCAATAAGCGGGTGAGATGGGGTACCACCCCGTCTTGCCCTCAGGTAGGTACCCCATCTTTCCCAAAGTGGACTCACAAGCTGTATAATTTTTTTTGATGGTATAAATACAAACAAACCGGATCGATTTTGTGAGTTTAGAGTAGTAAAATAAACAAATATCAATAAAAACATATGACACACATCTTGTATACCATGCATTATTAACAGTCACGCACTAAATATACGTCAAAAATTAGATAAAACCACTCAAAATTAAAAAAAATACTTACCAAGTTACAACGTGCTCACTATCGACCAAATTTTTTGTGACACTAAAAACTTCTTTTAAATAACGTCACTTGGCGTTAAAATGTTTTTTCTAGCGACATTGTATAATCTGTTTTGGTATGGTCCCCGTCTTACCTCGCTACCCCGTCTTACCCCACCTTCCCCTAGCTATGTGAACCTTTGTGAGGAGAGAAAATAAATAAAGTTATTATTATTATTGTTATTAAAACTATGTTAGGGTCAGCTTCCAGTTTCACCGGATGCAGCTGAATACCAGTATTTTACATGGACCGACTGCCTACATATCTGACCTCCACAACCCAGTAAATGAGTAATACGAAACCCCTTGGTAAGACTGGTTGTCAGACTTTCGGGCTTCTCACGACCCGTTGTAGAGATCCCTCAAAAACATCGGAACATTGTTCATTTTTTTATTAAGTTACTTAATCTCTTCAAAACACAGACATTTTGTGTAGATTTTTAATAAATTCTAGTTTTATTTTAATCGAAACTTGAAATTTCTCACGATCATTATTTAAAAAAACAACAAGGAAACGCAGAACATTAAATTAAATTATTAGCCATATGTCAGCTAGCCTGAGTGAATTGACGAAATAAAACGTTATTTATTCTTTTATCTCTTTGTTTCTTAAGATAAAAATATATGCACTGACTGGAAAAAACTTTTAATCTATGTAGGTACACTAATAATAAAGCTTTGGTTTGTTTGAATGCGCTATCTCTGGAACCTCTTCTCTCATCATCTGCCTAGCCTTCTCCCAACTATGTTGGGGTCGGCTTCCAGTCTAACCAGATGCAGCTGAATACCAGTATTTTTCATGGAGCGACTGCCTATCTGACCTCTACAACCCAGTTACTGGGAGTGGGTAGTACGATACCCCTTGGTAAGACTGGTTCTAACGACCCGTAACGACAGCCGGGACCAACGGCTTAACGTGTTTTCCGAGGCGCGGAGGGGTCTTGGCATCTAAAGATGGCCAGCCATCCACGGACCAACCGCGGCAAGCGTAGCTTAACCTGATCAGTCGACCCGTGCGGCTGTTATTATTTAGCCATAAGCCCCTCACGCACACAGCGCTAATCTCTGGAACTACCAATATGATTTGTTTTGCCTTTGATAGCTGCTCAGCTCAGCTCTAGAGGAAGGCTAAAGGCTACTTAACATCACGCCAGGGCCCTAAGGAGCAGAGCAAACATAAAAAGAAACAACAGGGAGAGAAAATGAAGTAATAGCGCAGGCAGGCGATGCGATGCGACGCGGCGACGCCGACGGGGTGGAGGAACAAGAAATTCACGCGGACGAAGTCGCGGGCAGAAGCTAGTACAGAATAGACTAACTAGGTATTAAAACTAAAATATAATAATTCTATAGAATCTTGGATAATATAAAAAAATACAAAAGCATTTTTTTTTTCTACAAATTACGAATGAATTATATGTTTTTCATTTCGTTGTTATTAATTTAATACTAATTATAATGATAAATATGTAGTTAGTGCGAGTCGCCTATGGAAAAAATAATATTATTTAAAAGTGACGATTCGCACGTTTCGGGCAAAAAATTAGGCAGTAAATTCGTGCGACTAATAAAAAGCCGTCTATCTACCAATATTCGTTCACAAAGGAACAAATTATAAATAAGTTAGCCCCGAACAACAACCCTCATTGAAGTATTGATCGCAGTTCCAGACTTGCGCAGTGAGGCTTGCCATTTTCTAGGCTCCTTTGTCCGCCCTAACTAGTGCGCCACCCGCAGTCCACCGAGCAAGACGAGTTCGGTCCTTCGAGTCTCTGCCGCCCTGGTACCGGCTTGAAGGACCAACTTGTTCCCCTCGCTGTCCTGCCGCACCCCAACACGCTGTTCAGGATGAAGGTACCTGTTTTAGTTTATTTTTTATTAAATAATTTAATTTTGTCAGTAAAATCATCTGTTCAGATATCGAGACTGCCTTATCTAGGCCCAGTGGCAAGGGCTAGGTCCGAAGTCGAACCCAAGTAGAAGACCCCTTACTTTGTGTAAATAATTTCAAATAATCACCACTGCTCTCAAAACGGTGAAGGAAAACATCGTGAGGAAACCGGCATGTCTTAGAACCAAATAAGGTTTTAATTTAGTTGTATAATAGAAATGTTGTTATTGTTGTGTTTTTATTTTATTCTATATTGTATATTAGAATACAAGTAGTATATAAGTTAGGTTTTATACCAACGTATACATTAGGTTCACATTGTAAATATTCGTATGCCGCTAGTAGCGGCGGATGTGTCGAACTTATCTATATATACCGACCATCTTTGTACCCACCATATCCGAGGACTCCTGTGTCCCAGCAGTGGGAACGCCTAATCTCCTATAACTAATTCAACTAACTTTGTCTCCCCAATTCAGGAATCATCTGGCTTTTATTATACACATGTACGAGTATACTAACATATTTTCTAAAATATATTCATTTAATTTTTTCAGGTTTCTGATGGATAAGCAGCATCACTATCCTCGTCTCCGAAGTGGTATCCATCGCCTCTACCAACACCCATCTCGCTTCAGTACGGAGACACGATGACGCGTCGGTTTTCAAGCCGCCATCTTGGATCTCGTCTCTGCGGTACTGCAGTAGCACGAATAAAGAATTAGGTCAGTAGTTTATTTAATCATTCTTACTATTACATAACACAACATCACGCCTATAATCCCCGAAGAGTTAAGCAGAGGTGTATAGTACACCCACACTTCGCCAGTGATGTTTAAGTCGCATGTAACAGGGGGCAGCCTATTGCCTACCTCAACATCATCATCATTATCTTTCAGCCGAAAGACGTCCACTGCTGGACATAGGCCTCCACCAAGCATCGCCACTTCGACCGGTTCTGTGCTCCTCACATCCAGCGATTCCTGCGGCCTTCACAAGGTCATCCGTCCACCTTGTGGGAGGCCTTCCAACGCTAAGTGTTCCGGTACGCGGTCGCCACTCCAGAACCTTTCGGCCCCGTCGGCCATCTGTTCTGCGAGCAATGTGCTCTGCCCACTGCCACTTAAGTTTGGCAATTCTTTCGGGCTATGGTGGTAAACTTGGCTCTCCTGCGTATCTCTTCATTTCTGATACTTATACCTAATCTTACATATTTCAGCATATAAGAAGATAGTGATTATATTATTCAACTTTCTAACGTAACGTTCATTTATTTTTACAGATCTGTCAATGAGCGGCGTCTATCACTCGTCTCAGAGAGCGGCAGAATTCCAACCATGTCACTAACACTGCAGCTGCACGGTGCGACAGTGTAACTGCGTTGTGTGTAATATGGCCTTATCGTCCGCCGATGGGGTGTAAGTGGCTCTACCAACACCTCCAGAGCCAAAGTCAACCTCACCTGCCCGCGGTACACCCTGCTGAATTACCAACGAGGCTCTGGCGTGTCCGTGGTCTCCCCAACGAGACGTTGAAGAAGCGAGATGGCAGATGTGGAGCAAAGATCAGAGGAGCAGAAAGGAGTTAAGATACGCTTCTTCAACAAGCTGCGGACATCAAGGAAAATTTACGGCAGGGACGGACTCAATGGGAGAGGAGCAGAGATATCAACTGATCATGGTCTGATCACTGCTTCTTTGAACTTCTCCCTTCAAACCTTGGGTCCGCGCCTGTACAAATTTTTCTGTTTTGCCTTGTAAAACTTTTAAACATAACGGTGTAGGTTATAAGATTATAATAGGGATAATGTAAGTTTATTCTAAGCGAGGAAAATTGGTGTTTTTCCTTACAGTAAGTTAAGTATATTAAAAATGTTATAAAAATGAAGTGTTTTCATTTAAAATAACCGCTCACACCAACCATACCTTTGGCTGTAAGTAAAAGCCATCCCAGCGTAATCTTTCCATGTCCTGTTACACTGGACGGATACTATGCACAGCAGAAAAAGTATTCAAATAAGCTTCTCACGCCGCAGTATTCAATAGTATAGGATATAGAAGGAATCAAAGTATTATAATATCCCCAGCAGCACAGCTGTTTGTTCTCCCCCGCAGAAAAGACAGCTGTGCTGCTGGGGAGTTTGTTGCGCCACTTCTTCTTCCCAGCGATAGCACTAGGAAGTGGTGAAGGGCGGGCGTTTTTGGGGGACTGTCTTTGGTAATTTTGACGTTCGAAAAGCTGATTCTCAGCCTAATTTGAATAAGTGACTTTTGATTTTGAGAAAAAGCCATCCCAGCTCGATATTTCCATGTCCTAAACTGGATGGATACTACAGCAGAAGAAGAAGTCAAATGAGCTTCTCATGCTGCAGTATTCAATACTATAGGAGATAGAAAGTATCAGGGCAGAAGAGACTAGAAAGAGGGGTTCAATGATCTGAGGAGGGTACCAGCCGAGAAGAGATTAGAGATTAGATCTAAAGTAGCTCTCTGAAACAGAAACTGAATTGATGATGACCATGACTGCACATGGTGTGTATCAAATGGTATGGAATGCTAACAAGTAATGAACATTCGACACATTAATAAAAAAACATGTAAGTGCGAGTCGGACTCGCGCACCGAGGGTTCCGTACAAATTTGTAGGTATGTAACTACAAATTTACGGTTTTCGGACTTTTTCCTTTATTTGTGCAATTGTGCAACATGACATTGCTTCTTGCCAAATTTCATGATTCTAGGTCAACAGGAAGAACCCGGGAAGTAGGTTTTGATTTCCTTGCGAGTGTCAAAATATACGGCATAAACGGAACATAAACACCCGTATCTTTTGATTCCGTTGACTTAGACCTTTGATTTTTTCACTGCTTTAAGAGATTGGAGCCCTGAGTATTTGATATTAATTTCAACTTGATAACTCTACGCTTTCCTGATAAAAAAGGTCTTGACATACGGACGGACAGACAGACAGACGGATAACGAAATGATCTTATAAGGGTTCCGTTTTTCCTTTTGAGGTACGGAACCCTAAAAATTTAGAATCCTAAAATCAGATAATCATAATATTCATGTGTCAAAGCTTAGTTGTTAACGCTAGAACCAGTGAATTTGGAGGGTGGAACATCTTACAGATATTATATGTACTACTAGCTGCGCCCCGCGGTTTCATCCGCAGTTTCGATCCCGTGGGAATATTGGGATAAAAAGTATCCTTTATGTTACCTAATCCTGGTTATAAACCAACTGTATGCCAAATTTCGTCCAAATCCGTTCAGTAGTTTTTGCGTGAAAGAGTAACAAACATCCATCCATCCATCCATCCATACAAACTTTCGCGTTTATAATATTATTAGTAGGATTAATATTAATATATTTATATTAATTCCTTTATTTAATTTACTTACTTACAGATTATATTTTTAAATGGGTATTTATAAACAAAAAGATAAAAAAAAACATTTAAAAATATAAAAAATAGTAGCCCACCGGTATCGGGAACAGGGTCCAAGCTATCGGCGGTCAGGGTTCCAGAGAGAGGAACCTCCTGACAATGCGAGCCGTGTCCAGAAGTACCGCTTTCTGAATCAAGCCCTTGATCCAGCTGCCCAACGAGAGCCTCCTCTGAGGGGCAATTCTCGTAATTTTAAGAACGTTCACAGTCTTATCTGTCTTAATCTGTCAAAAATACCTCTAACTTCCCTACATTTTGACAAGTTTTTGACATTTGTTTGTCGCTGAGATGAGACTGCGACTAGATTTTGAACGTTTTAAATTACGAGAATTGGTCTTTAGATGTTGGTCGAGGGTCTTGGCTATTAATACTAAATTATTAGCAGTGTACCAATTTTGCACTTGCAGTAGGGCGTTATTTACATCGTCAAGATTTGATGCACGTCTATTTATTAAAAAAAATAAAGAAGTATCGTCAGCAAATAGGAGGGTGACACTGAAAGTTCTTAGAAAATCAAAAACTGAACAAACTAGCAAGTTATTAGTTTTATTATATCTTTTCAAAATAGTGTCCATTTACATCAATACATCGCTGCATCCGATGGAACCACTGAGAAAAGCACTTGCCCACTCGTCCTTAGGTGTCTCTTCGACGGCATTTTGAAACGCAGCCACTGCTTCCTCGGCGTTCATAAAACATTTTCCTCGAAGCTTTTCTTTTATTTTCGGAAATAAATAAAAATTGCAATGTGCCAGGTTGGGGCTATAGGGCGGGTGACCCAGTAATTCCCCGTCTCAAGTCGCCAAGTAGTCGATTGTTTGCTCGGCGGTGTGCGACGAGGCGTTGTCGTGGTGAAGGAAGTTCCTACTGCGAGGTCATTTGTTGCAAAATGTGATTAAAAAAATTTTTGTCTGTCTGTCTGTTTGTTCAGGCATCACGCAAAAACTACCGGTTCGATTACGATGAAACTTGGTATAATTATTCTTTAATATCCTGGGCACCACACTGGGTACTTTTTATCCCGGAAAAGTATATACAATAAAAAACAAACTTAATTTTGCGGTTCGATCCCTAGATCCGATTACTGTACCAACCGCAAATAATAAGTTTGTCGTAGGTTATTGTCGTAGGTTACGTCACCCGCAGTGGAGTTCACTAAGGGGCGCTGCACACGGCTAAGATATTATATTTTGTCTTAAGATACAATATCGCAAAATCCCTAAAAACTAATACCAATCTTAGTTTTTAGGGATTTTGCTTATTTATTAAGTTTAGATTAGTTATCATCAGAAATAGGTTTATTTAGGTAGGTAGGTATTTTATTTTCTGTTATTGAGTTTATTTTTTTTTTAATTAGGTAGGTACTTAGGTTTACTTTTATAAGGCGTAGACGTAAAAACAACTACCTTTTGAAGAGTGAAGTGGGGTCTTAAAAAATAACAGATTTGACTAAATGCGTATGAAAATGAAAATATACACGCTAAGTACTTATATAAAAAACATTTTTTTTTTTGTTTGTTTGTTGCGGCTAATCTTCCAAACGGCTGGACCGGTTCTGACGGGACTTTCACTGGCAGATAGCTGATGTTATGGAGTAACATAGATTTAATTATTTAAACTTTTTGCATACAAAAAAGGTACAAAGGCTAACTTAATGCCTTAACCGATTCATGGCCAATGACTCAACAGTTGAGTCATTAAAAAACCTTTAGGAAGGCCGATGGCTCAATTGTTGAGTCAAACCAAAATTGTATAAAAACGGATATTAAAAAAAAAATATCACTTAAACTACCATTTTTCAGATCTCATTAAACATTTCCGTGAATATCAGACCTGGCCCTTCATTTTACAGAATATTTTTAATAGTCAGGTGTCATAAACCTTTTGTTAGCCGATAGCCGAGGTGGCCGATTCATGGCCAATGACTCAATAGTTGAGTCAAACGTGTGCCGACACGTTATGGGCCGAAATGTTATGTGCACATGGGTGAAGTTAAATCTATCTACTTCGATTTTTATACATACTATCTGTATATTTTTATACAGGTATTTCTCTAATAAGATTATATTACAAACAGCCTTGTTGCCAACTTAGTGCTTTCGGCACTAGATCTAGTGCATTTCTTCTGTTTTAGCGCTCAAAATTCCATAACAGTGCCTAGTGCCTCTAGCGCATTTTTCATTTTATTTTCATTCATATGAAAACTATTTTTTTTTCTTTTAATATCTTCGTCTTCATCAGAGTCCAAAATTTCTTCAATGCTAGTATCTGAACTGTTGTTAGAAACTACATTGCAACTATTACGAGATTCAGTGAATGGACGCTTCTTTGGTATACTTTTTTGTAAAATCGATTGACTACAGCTTGGAAAACCTTGATTTTCTTTATCTTCATGTTGTTGATCATGGAAATCAGTAAACATTGCCTGGCTACATTCAGTAAAATCGTCGTAGTCCTGATTATCTACAAATAATATTACAATAATAAATAATGATTGAATACATGTAGGTAAGGTTACTAAAATGTTTACTACCTCTGCAATATTTCATTAAAATCAAAAAATACTACCTTGAAACGCCATATTCACTTTTAATATCCACAAATTCGAATAGGAGAACACAGTAAAACGTTTCTGGTTGTCAGACTGGCTCGAATGATGGCGAAAAGCATTAAATCATTACAAGGAGCCAATGACTCATCAGTTGAGTCATCCTTCAGGGAGGCCGATGACTCAAATGGTGAGCCACCGACCAATGAATGGGGCCTGGCTGAAATGTTCACGAAAATGAAGGTGGCAATGAATCGGTTAATAGGCTGTATAGGCTACTTTTTGTTTCGGTAGCATGTTCCCGTGGGATAATTTCCGACATCCACGCGGGCGAAGCTGCGGGCAGAAGCTAGTGTGAATATGTTAGTATGCATGGACGCCGGGAGCGGGGTACAAGTGGGTGCACTTGCTGGCTTCAAAATAAAATAATAGGGAACAACTTCTACCACGTCGAATACAATAATACAGAACTTAATCTATTCGAGGCGTGATCCGAAAATTTTCGTGCTCGCTTCGCTTGCTCTTGCATTCTGCTTTCTAAAACTGATGCACAAAAGCATCAGTCAACAAAGTACTGAACTCCTCTTTCCAAAAAACCTAATCGACCATAAGCGGTGCGCTAAAATTATCTAGCTTGCTTCGCTCGCTCTTGCATCCTAGTTGTTCTTTACTTAAATTGACATAATTAAATAAAAATAGAAAATATTTATTGTCCAGGTAATACAGTAAGCAAGTTCACGGTTTAACAGCAACTTAACTCAAACTCAAACGACATGAGTGGCTTAAAATATTACCTAGAGCTAGATTACAATAATTATGGTACGAATTCCAGAGTGGAGACTAGAGAGGTGATTTCAGGTATGGTATGGTGCGTGTATGTATGTGTGATGATTGTGTGGTGTGTGTGTGTGAAATGCGTGTGATGTGTGTGTGTGTGATGTGCGTGTATTGTGTGTGTGTCTGGTTTGGGTGTGTGTGTGTGATGTGCGTGTATTGTGTGTGTGTCTGGTGTGGGTGTGTATGTGTGTAAGGGTGTGTTTGTTCCATTGCGCTTCGTTTGATTTGGTGTCAGGTCAGGTTCTTTATATTAATTGCTCCGAGTCATCATAACCAGTGTTATGCAAAATTTCCTTTACTATTTTTTTTGCAATTGAATGAAGTAGTGTTTTTAAATTCGCAGCAGACTTTATTGTAAGTACATATTAATGAGAGAGTAGGCCGGGGAGCGTCTTGCTAGCAATGAAGTGCTATCAGGTGTTGGGAATCTGTCATTAATTTGATAATGATAGATGTGTAGTCGGATCTCCTTTTAATATTTTTGTGCGTTTTTTAACTCTCGTTTCGCGGTAGAGTAGATCAATAGAGAACCACTTTCTGTATGCACGTACAAAATAAAACCAAACCAAATAAAAAAACAAAAAAGTCCCATCAAAATTTTCGAGCTCGCTTTGCTCGCTCTTACATTCTGCATTCTCTTAATTGTAAAGCTTTTCTGCATAAGTCGTCAAAGTTACTCCTTGTATGAATGGTCAAAAAGATGACCTAACATCCGAGGTGAAGTGCAAAAATGAACGAGCTCGCATCGTGGAGCTGAAGATGCCTGAAAATAAAGTTGCCGGCGCCCATGTCAGTATGGATGACTTGCCCTAGGTAGACATCATCATTTCAGCCGAAAGACGTCCACTGCTGGACGTGGCCTCCCCCAAGCACCTCCACTTCGACCGGTTCTCACGTCCAACGGGTTCCTGTGGCCCGAAGAATTGCCAAACTTAAAGTGGCAGTGGGCAGGGCACATTGCTCGCAGAACAGATGGCCGATGGGGCTGAAAGGTTCTGGAGTGGCGACCGCGTGCCGGGAGACGTAGCTAGGTAGACATACTCCTTCACAACTTCGAGAAGCGACCCTTCGATGTGGATTGGACTCGGCAAGATGTGTTAAGTGTACTTGACTTTCGTGTTGTCCAAATTCATGCCGAAGCCAACCCGTCGAGAAACTCCATTCAGGTTGTGCAAAATCTGGTATAACTGTTCTAGCGTCTCTGCCATTATGACGATGTCATCGACAAAGCGAAGGTGTGAGATGTACTCGCCGTTCACGTTGATACCGTCCAGTCCAGTACAGCGTCTTAAAAACTTCCTCCAACGCATTGGTGAACAGTTTCGGGGATATTACATCCGTCTGTTTCACTCTCCTAAGCAGTTAGATGGGGTTGTTTTTCTTATCCTGGATCTGGACTGTCATCGTGGCAGTGTCATAGAAACACCTCAACACTTCGATGGCAGTCAATTCAACATCGTTGCAGAGAGGAGGAAGTACTGCCCATATTTCGATGGAGTCGAAGGATTTCTCGTAGTTCACAAATGCCATACACAGCGGCTGGTTGTACTCTTCGGTCTTTTGCACAATATGCCGAACAGCGGGGTAATTGCGTAACACGCTCACAGTAGCAATGGCTTTCACTTTGACAGTTCAGCAACATTCATTGCATTATTTATGAAGCAAATCCTTCAACATAATTCAGATTGAGAATAATAGTGTGTAACGCCATTAGGGTGTAGTGTGGATGTGGTCTAAGGTACGTGCGAAACGTGGATTATTAATTTAAAAAAAAAACGGTTATCTATAGAACATCAATAAGCTTTTTAATTATTTCCCTTTCCTTACTTTATTCTTCTGCGCAGCATTTTTGCCGTTGCTAAACCGCTTGTATAGATTCCTGAAGCATTCGCTCTAAGAAAGGCTAGAGCGTACCAGAAACTGTACGACGTCCTGTAAATGTCTCTATAAGTGTTGAAGTCTTCCGAGCTGAAATGTATGGAATTTTACATATTTTTAGACTGCAAGTACAGGTGGGGAGCAGTGGTGGCTCAGGAGTAACGGCCGCGACTCACGAGTTGTAAGGTCGTGGGCTCGAACCCAAGCAGTCACTTTACTTTGTGTAAATTATTTCATCACCAGTACTCTCAAAACGGTGAATGAACATTTTATAAAAATAGTTTTCATTCAATACTTTTGGAACAGGCGGATGTAGAGGGAGAGGAAGGCCAAAGAAAAGATGGACGGACTGTGTAAGAATTGATATGACAGAGAAGGGAGTGAATGATAGCGTGATGGTTGACAGGGGAGGATGGAAGAAGAAAACATGTTGCACTAAAGAGGTATGAGGGTGTAAAGTTCACTCATCCTCCATAGATAAGGGAGGATCCTCCGACCAAACGGATGTTGTCTGGCGGGCAACTGTCCGATGAAACATATCGGGCTGTTGTATATATGCTAGTTGCGCGGTAAACTCTGCTTGCGCGATGCAGGATTGCCTGCCACGTCTGACATGGGACAAGGCAGGAAGATGGATAGTAACATTTAGAATACGACGTTCGACGGGATACTCACTCGGTTGCAAACAAATTCTGCGTATCGGACAAAAACCTCAAATGGGTTATGCGATCTCGTTTCGTGGTCTCTGTACAGAATAGTATAAAAGCCACGTCTTCCCAACCATTGACAGGCACTGGCTCAAACTCCTCCAATTGTGTGGTCCCTGTGAGAAGCTCCTTGAACAGGACAGCACCATCTTTTGTCTCGTTCCCGTAAAGAATGTAGTGTTGGATGCTCCCGACATCATCAAAAGTCTGTTTGTGAGTTTCGTAGACAGACGAGGAACAGAACATTATTGTAGGACTGGCTACGATGAGCCGATCCATTAATAGGACTGTGGAAAAAGAAGACCCGATTAGGTAATATTCATCATCTGTCGCACAGGGTCAAATTAAATTAGCTAGCGAAACTCCGCGGGCGAATATCGAATATCTAACAAAAAAATTTGATGACATTTTTTTGGTGTCATCGACCGTAGGTTTTTATTTGCTTGAAATATCAGTAAAACAATCAGTTTTTATTCCTATGGATAACGAAATATAAACACGATAAAACAAAAAAAAAAACTGATTTTTTCAACTCCTACATTACCAAACAAACATAAGTTTTTTGTTTTAATCATGTTTAGATATCATATTATTATATACCCATCACATTTGCGGAGTTTCGCTAGTTCATTTAATGTCGTAGTCGGCTTCCAGTCTCAATACTCAATATACTCAATATCTTTATTGCTTTATCATAATGTGTACTTAGGTGGTATACATATAATTTAGATCTAACCGGATGCAGCTGAATATAAGTATTTTACATGAACAGGTTATCTGTATCCTTTGGTACGACATGTCTTTTTTTTGTTTTGGTTTTGGGGGTAAACTTCACAAGGCGCCCGGGCTATAAGGACAAGGCCGGGGAGTGTGGGATCCTTACTAAAACCACCCCAGCCGTCACCACTTGCATGTGCAGATGGTGACCGCTGGGATCCCCCCTCCCAAGAAGTTTTCACATCAAAAAGGATAGACTACTTACAATGTTCACAAGTTAGATCCATCGGCGAAGCAGTAGCACCTGCGCAAATAATCCCCATTACAGTTGGCAGGTACTCCAAGTTTACCTCTGAACAAATACAGACCACCTCCCCCTTCCCAACCCCCACCACACGAGTGAGCCAGAGAGCAACATCGGCTGTCATTTGTGCTACCTCACCATACGTAATTTTAGATCCAGTACCTTCTTTTATCTAAAAAAAAAAAGTGGCTGTTATACATTATTAACAAACTAAAATATGGCGTCGAAATATTCCTCCGCATCGCTGTCAACTGGTAATGTATCCAAGAGACTGGAGGCATTGCCACGTTGCATGGCAATACTTATCCTCTGGCCAAGGTAAAAGCCAGCCTTTGGGTCACAGGAAGTATCTACCAGCCATTTGGAGATTTCATTGAACAAGCCATTGCAATGAGCAGGTTTCAACCCCAAACGGCAGGAAAATATAATTACCGATAGGCTACTATGACTTTGCTGTCATGCAGTTGGGTAATCTGGTACTCACCAAAGCAGTTTTGTCCTTATTTTTAACCATGCTGTCAAACACCTCTTTGCCAAGATTCAAATGCGCCGGCACTCTGACATTGTTATTTGCATATAGATAAAGCTTCTTTTTCAACATTTTTGATAGGAGATATAACTTTTTGCTTCCAAACTGTTTGTTGGTAACGATCTGTTAAATGATAAATGATTTTATTTCTGTAAGTAGGTTTGTACAAACACTTTTATACATTAATCATATTTTTTAAAACTACATGAGGTCTCGGACTACTCTGAGAAGCAAAGCCGAAACAAACTCAGAGGTCACAGTCTCTTTTAAAGTCCAGAGATAATCTTGAACAGATCATGTGAGGACCATGTGCATTGGTGCCTGAAATGGTCTTTTGAGGAAAGCACAACACAGATTGTCAGTAACTGTGCAGCTCAACTCGGAACATAAGGAGCTCAACAATTCGACGAACAATACCAAAGATAGGACATTTGGGTAGGCTGCATAAATTACTCAAACTGCCAGATCATGTTTACAACTAACTAAGAAGGAAAAAAAGAAAACAGAAAAAAGCAATGACATCACATTCACAAAATTAAAAAAATATACTTAATACTTTAAAAAGTAAATATTCATTCATGTCACCAAAAATAAATAAAAACAAGTTTTTCACAAGTGCACAATGAAGTAACGAATTTAAAATCAAAAAAGTTAAAGTCAATGTCTTGGCATATCATTATCATCTGCCTAGCCTTTTCCCAACTATGTTGGTTGGCTTCCAGTCTAACTGGATGCAGCTGAAGCCCAGTATTTTACATGGAGCGATTGCCTATTTGACCTCCATAACCCAGTTACTGGGTAATACGTGGTAAGACTGGTTGTCAGACTTTCGGGTTTCTGACGACCCGTAACGACTGTCAAAGATCAAAGAAAGGAAAGCATGTTAAGCCGTTGGTCCCACCCAAGACCAACGGCTTGTCAGCGGGATTGTCCGAAAGGGTTACCGCTACCCCGGAACATAAAGAGCAAAGGAAGGAACATGGGTGGGTTTTAGTCAGTAAGAGTCTGACACTCCCTTCCGCTCCACCCAGAGCGGGACAGGTCATAAATATGATGATTTCCCATCCGGAAAAAAAAAAAAGACCAACGGCTTAACGTGCTTTCCGAGACACGGCGGGGTCTTGGTATCTGAAGATGGCCACCCATCCACTGCCCAACCGTGGCAAGCGTAGCTCAACCCATGCGGCGGTCATTACTTAGCCACAAGCCCCTCATCCCTATTCACTATGACCATTTAACGATTCCTTACTGCGAGACCACGTCAATTCCTTAGTTAATCACGACATCTGCTAATAACGTATTCTTTATGCCACAATGAATGAAACCGCGCAAAAAAACGCGAAGCTGGCTGGCGTGTTTTATCTGTCAAAATACCACGCATAACAACCGTAGGTACCTACGTAGTTTGCACGTGGTAAAATTACACGGAGAATATATTATTTACTTAGCCACAAGCTACTCACCTAATTTACTATCACCACTTAATGATTCCTTATGTCGCAAGTTCGAAACCACGTCAATTCCTTAATTAATCACGATATCTGAGGAGCGATTCTCGTAATTTTAAGAACGTTCACAGTCTGATCTATCTCTCTGTCAAAAATACCTTTAGTTTCCCTATATTTTGACATTTGTTTGTCGCCGAGATGACAGTCCGACTAGATTTTGAACGTTTAGATTACGAGAATTGGCCTTCTGCTACTAACATATTCTCCACAGAGCACTTTTTATTACGGGTATTCTCACAAATGAACGAAACCGCGCGAAAAAACGCCAAGTGGCGTGGTTTGAACTGTCAAAATACCACTGTCCACTAGACAACCGCACGTGGTTTGCACGTAGTAAGATTACGCGGGAAATAATAATGACCAGACAGAATTGGTACGGACTGCAGCAGGACTCCAGGATAGGAATGACTGTTCGATTGGTAAGAGGATACGTGAATAGTGATGATCTCTTATGGCTATAACTGTTATCACAATAATATCTAATATCTTGTCCACTAATGATAAACAAGATCATTAGTGGTTATCACAAGACATTAGGTTTAATGAGAACATTAAATAATTACTTACTTGTTTTGGCAATGCAAGTTTCCAGGTTTTTTTTAATAATTGAGCCTCTTTTTAACTAAGCTGTAAGCTGTTTGAGTTAGACAGAGATTACAATGCTGACACGAAGTCGGGTACGACAAATACCCCTGTATAACTGTAGTAAAACTCAGGTCACATTGTTTTACAATTATTCACACCGTCAAATACAACTACCAAACCTCCGCGCCGTACAGCCGTACAGATTAAAAATTCCCGCTCTCGCCGAGTGTTGTCAAGTCATCATATCGATTCTCACAATTCCTCAAATCGATTATTCCAATTGATATTCGGTTTATTTAATTTTATATTTAATTATTTAAAATGTTTTATCAATTGCTATTAAAAATCGTTCGTCGCTCAGCTCCATCTCGCAGTAGCCGGAACCTGCTCCAGACGAGAATCCAGTGACACCGGCCGCTGCAGTTGCGTCGAGCTCGAGCAACGAATAATTTTCGCCACCGACGACACCACCACCATAACGTCGACGCGGAAGAGGCCTACCACCGTCCAGCTTACGACTCCGAGGCCCACGGGCCTCTGATAGGTTCCCCGCTCCCGGTGGGAGTGTGCAGCGCATGAGATGGACACAACCTGTCAATGAAAATGTCATGCGCGCATACTTTGGCTTGGGCTACAGAGGGGGGGAGTAACTTGACTGCGTACCGTGGTCGGATGCTCTCTCTGTTTCAGATGCTCGAGCCAGCTGTCAACGTTTCGGCGCAACGACTGTCGGATCAGGTGCGGGTCATCCAGCGTGACATAATATATGCTGGATGACGTCATACTTGATCGACTACGCCTTGAATCACGGTATAGGCATGTTACGCCTGCTTCGTCATTGGTCGCGGTGCAACTGCAATATTTACCCAGTTTTTCATCGCGACCCAACCGCGTTGATGAAGAGGATGATGACGGGGCTATATCCGTGAGTTCCCAGTGCAATGCAAGATTGAGGAGCGCTTTGGAGGATGATTTCCGTGACTACCGCTCTATTCGCCTGGACTTAGACCACGTACCTCGTTTGCCCATGCACAAGTAAAACAAGGTACTGGTATGTGCTCTAGACTCGCAGCTGTTAAACTGTTTTAACGACAGTAAAGACCTCACCGATAGATACCCTTTCAATCTTGTAATGTGCAGCTGTTGCGGCATGTCGTATAGCTCATGTCAAATTCCCCAACAGTGACAGCCCCACGACCAAAACTAGCTATCAGCTTGGCAGTGCAGGATTGAGTGTCGTATCGGTGAAGCCAGAGCACTCATCGGCAAGCTAATCTGCTTCAGGGAGGGCAATACTCGCTCTAGAGTGATGCGCTTTGTGAGGTGGGCGTTTTTGGGGACTGATATTAGTTCTCGAGATTATTTGTCCCGCGTCACAGAGCGTATCGACTTCCTGAAGCAGAAAGTGTATGCATGGGCGAACCGTATTCGTCAGTATAAGTGGCGAGTAGAGCGATATACTCAGTATGCACCTTCCAGAGCGATTAAAGGTGGGTTTATAGGGGTTGGGACTTGGGAGTGCCCGGACAAAGGTGTGACTGACACGTGCCTGCCGGATGATGATGCTATGTGTTTCTTCTGGCGTAGTATCTGGTCGGTGCCTGTCGGTCACACCGAAGTTGATTTTACTGGGAAGATCGAGCGAGCTTGCGATTCAATACCAGAATCAGGGGCTATTACCATCTGCCCCCAAGATGTAGCTCGTGCAGTCCGTCCGTTGCCTAACTGGAAGTCCCCAGTGTCGGACGGGCTGTATAACTTTTGGATTAACCCTTTGACCGCCACGGAAGTCTATGGACGTCAAATCAAAAAGTGGTCACGACGCCACGGACGGCTTGGCACGTCGAAGATAACACTTTTTTACAGTTCAAAATAAATAAACAAAAACATGTTTATAGTGTTTCTTTTTTCCTGTTGTTATTCCTTAGACATATTTATTATATTACACAAAGATATATAACAATTACCTATTCTATAATGGGAAAAATCACAATTTAAGAACATCATGCAAAAGGTATCATTTGGCGTGCAAATCCACGCCACAGACGTGAAGAGTCGTCAGCTAGTGATGGGTAAGGAAAACAATTAAGATAAAAGCTTCATGAAATATTTTACGAAAACAAATTAAAATACTTCACTAATATAAGACGACAATTATTTCTCGTCTACTACATTTTACATCAAACTAAATACAAAGCAAATATAAAATAAAAGTACTGTCACTGTACTTTTATTTACCTACAAAAAACGTTTATTTATTTACAAAATTATCGATTTGCACTTTTTATCATCACTCACTCTGGTTTCCGATACATTTTCAACTACAGGGCATATCTCCTTCTTTCATAAATCTACCTATATCGTAAAGACAGCACATCAAGCTACTAAAATTTGTCAAATTTCTTTACTAGATTTTTAACTTTACTGACAAAGAATTAAGGTTCAAGGTTGATTGGGAAAATTTGCCAGTTTCGGGTAGCTTGACCTGCTGGCGTCCGTACATACATTTCGCGAAAGCTTCAGGGATTGGTCAAAACCGAGGTATGAGGGATTGAATTTTATCCTGTTTAGTTCGTCAGAGTGGCAGGAAAAGCTTTTAACAGCTTTTCCCTGTGAGGAGAATTTTGGGCAATCGCTGGAGGATATGTTGAGACGTAAGAGTGAGAATAATGAGCCCATTGAAGTGTATTTTTATGAAAAGATAACATTGTTGAACCGGTGTGACATCGTTGTTAGGCGTGCTGTTGCTTGCGTTATACATGGGTTGAGCGATAAAACGATTAAAACTAGTGCGTTGGCGTTGCGTTAAACGTATCCTGACCGGCTCTTGCAGTTCCTCATGAGTAATAGGGATTTAGCACAAACGATTGCACCTCAGGATTGCACAGCTTCGTATATGTTGCTGAACCTTCAAATAGCAATAATATAAATGATAAAAAAACAATTAATCTTGGTTTGTTCTGTTTTAATTTCAAAGAGCAAGGGCACCCTTTTATTAAGTGCCCCAACAAACCTGTCAAATATTTGGCCACAGGTCCGACAGTTTTAATTAAGTCAGAAAACAACAAGATTCAAACTATATATTTAAAACAAAAGTAATATTACGATAGGTTCTTAACTTCTTCTATATCTATACATAATTATAAATTCAAGTCGATGTTAGTGTCTGTCTGTGTGTGACCGCGTTGTTTTGATGCGGTTATCATCATAATTTAAAGAATTTATTCCGGAAGGACTTTATCTATAATGTTGTTGCGCACCACAATTAATGCCTGGTCATGGTGACATTAGTTACCACTAGCGCCATCTAGTATCGAGTAGCAGAACTAATAGAGTCAAGATTCTTTTAGAAATTGCGATGCTAGAACTATCGACATCTGGTCAGTCGGGGCTGGTATGTACTCGAACATTCTAGATGTTTCTACAATAGAAAGTTCTAGAACTATCTGCGGCACTATATGAGGCCGGGATGAGCCACGACAGAGTGAGAGTTGGATATACAAGCGAATACATCGAAAGCGATCTTCAAGTGCGACTAAGTGCAATTGTGTTTTATAATTAGTGTGTTTGAGTTGCTATTAGTGTTGTTTAATTATAGTGTAATTTTTGGTAATTTATATCGGCAGTTTTTATTGTCACGAACCCCGAAGCTCGTAACAATATTATACACTAAACTTAAATCATCATCATCATCTGCCTAGCCTTTTCCTAACTATGTTGGGGTCGGCTTCCAGTCTATCATAGACATACATTAAACTTACATTTAGTAAATAAATCTTGATGTTCTGTCAAATCGTAAAAACCGTGCGAAGGAAAGGCGGGTAGCTAGTATCGTAATAGGTATAATTATCTAAAACCAACTCGCAAATACAAAGTATTAGTTAAAATTACCAAAGTGGCTTTTAATTAATAACGAGGACGATTTAGTAGACTTCGGTTAATAAAATTGTTTGCTATAGCGATAACTTATGTTTGTTCTTAATACATCTACGAGTATGTAACTAAACTAGAGCTTGAATTGTTAGCAGATTTATTTCGTTGAGTTAATTTTTTAGGAATAATTATGGTATTTGTGAATTAAGATTTGTATTGGATGGTGCTTTAGTTTATAAATCTGTGGTTAGCAAGAATGTAATTATTTAATTCTAATTTAGTTATGCTACTCTTGCCAGAATTGGATGGATTGGCATGAATTTTATTATTGAATTGTAATTTAGTTATGCTACTCTTGCCAGAATTGAATGGGTTGGCATGAATTTTATTGTAACACTGTATTACGCAAACAAGTAGTTCTTGCTAGAATTAGATGGGTTAGCAAGAACACTGTGTTTATACGGTGGCCAATCTTGCAAGAATTGGATGGGTCCGCATTTTTTTTTTTTTTGTGATTTGTCATTGCCGGTGGTCTTTCTCGCCGAGTGTAAGGTGTTGTTGTTGTTGTCGGGTCCGTGTATACACGAGGTCAGGATGGACGAGTGTGAGGTTTATAATTTTTAATAGCAATTATTATAACATTTTATATAATTAAATATAAAATTGAATAAACCGAATATCGATAGGAATAATCGATTTGAGGAAATGTTAGAATCGATATGATGACTTGACAACACTCGGCGAGCGCGGGAATTTTTAATCTGTACGGCCGTACGGCGCGGAGGTTTGGAAGTTGTAATAACGGTGTAACATTGGTTGTATAAACTATAAATAAATAATTGTAAAACAATGTGACCTGAGTTTTACTACAGTTATACAGGGGTATTTGTCGTGCCCGACTTCGTGTCAGCATCAGACAGCTTACAGCTTAGTTACTGCGACCAACTGTGTGAAAAGGCCAAAGAGATAAAGAGGCTCAATTATTTTAAAAAATCTGGTTCAAGCTTCCATTACCAAAACAAGTAAGTAACTACATAATGGTCTCATTAAACATCTAATGTCTTGTGATAACTACTAATGATCTTGATTATCATTAGTGGACAAGATATTAGACATTATTGTGATAACAGTTATAGCCCTAAGAGATCATCACTATATAAGTATCCTCTTGCCAATCGAACAGTCATTCTTATCCTGGAGTCCTGCTGCAGTCCATACCAATTCTGTGTGGTAATTATTATTCTCCGCGTAATCTTACCACGTGCGGTTGTCTAGTGGTTGGTATTTTGACAGTTTAAACACGCCAGCCAGCTTCGCGTTTTTTTGCGCGGTTTCTATCATTTGTGTCATAGCGAATACGTTAGCAGATGTCGTGATTATTTGAGGAATTGACGTGGTTTCAACATAAGGAATCATTAAGTGGTGATAGTCAATTAGGTGAGTAGCTTGTGGCTAAGTAAATAATATATTCTCCGTGTAATCTTACCACGTGCAAACTACGTAGGTACCTACCTTCGGTTGAAGCGTGGTATTTTGACAGTTTAAACACGCCAGCCAGCTTCGCGTTTTTTTGCGCGGTTTCGTTCATTGTGGCATAAAGAATACGTTATTAGCAGATGTCGTGATTAACTAAGGAATTGACGTGGTCTCGCAGTAAGGAATCGTTAAATGGTCATAGTGAATAAGGATGAGGGGCTTGTGGCTAAGTAATAACCGCCGCACGGGTTGAGCTACGCTTGCCACGGTTGGTCAGTGGATGGGTGGTCATCTTCAGATACCAAGACCCCTCGGTGTCTCGGAAAGCATGTTAAGCCGTTGGTCCCGGCTGTCATTCGTGGATCTTTGACAATTGTTACGGGTCGTCAGAAGCCCGGAAGTCTGACAACCAGTCTTACCAAGGGGTATCGTATTACCCAGTAACTTGGTTACGGAGGTCAAATAGGTAGATGCTCCATGTAATATACTGGGCTTCAGCTGCATCCGATTAGACTGGAAGCTGACCCCAACATAGTTGGGAAAAGGCTTGGCAGATGATGATGATATGCCAAGACATTGACTTTAACTTTTTTGATTTTAAATTCGTTACTTCATGGTGTACTTACTTGTGAAAAACTTGTTTTTATTTTTATTTTTGAAGACATGAATATTTACTTTGTAAAGTATTAAGTATATTTTTTTAATTATTATTGTGTCATTGCTTTTTTGTGTTTTCTTTTTTCCTTCTAGTTAGTTGTAAACATAATCTGGCAGTTTGAGTAATTTATGCGGCCTACCCAAATGTCCTTTCTTTGGTATTATTCGTTGAATCGTTGAGCTCCTTAAGTTCTCAGTTGAGCTTCACAGTTACTGACAAATGCGTGCACTAGACTGGACAGACGATCGATTCTGTAAAAATCTCACCGTGAAAAGTTACGTGAAGTGAGCTGCCAATAGTGTCAATCCCTAGTATTAGTTGGAATGACAGCTCACTCCACGCTCACTTCACCTAAGATTTCACAGTGAGATGTTTACAGAATCGCACTGCAGGTACCCCGCAATCAGTGTTGTTCTTTCCTCAAAAGACCATTTCAGACACCAATCTACATGGTCTTCACATGATCTGATCAAGATAATGTCTGGACTTTAAAAGAGACTGACCTCTGAGTTTGTTTCGGCCTTGCTTCTCAGAGTAGTCCGAGACTTCATGTAGTTTTAAAAAATATGATTAATTTATAAAAGTGTTTGTACAAACCTACTTACAGAAATAAAATCATTTATCATTTAACAGATCGTTACCAACGAACAGTTTGGAAGCAAAAAGTTATATCTCCTATCAAAAATGCTCAAAAACAAGCTTTATCTATATGGAAATAACAATGTCAGAGTGCCGGCGCATTTGAATGTTGGCAAAGAGGTGTTTGACAGCATGGTTAAAAATAAGGACAAAACTGCTTTGGTGAGTACCAGATTACCCAACTGCATGACAGCAAAGAAATATAGTGACCTATCAGTAATTATATTTTTGAGCCGTTTGGGGTTGAAACCTGCTCATGGCTTGTTCAATGAAATCTCCAAACGGCTGGTTGATACTTCCCGTGACCCAAAGGCTGGCTTTTACCTTGGCCAGAGGATAACAACATGGCAATGCCGCCAGTCTCTTGGATACATTACCAGTTGACAGTTATGCGGAAGAATATTTCGATGCCATATTTTAGTTTGTTAATACATAGTTAGATTGAACATATAACGGCCACTTTTTTTTTTTAGATAGATGCGGATACTGGATCTAAAATGGCGTATGGTGAGGTAGCACATATAACAGAATATATTGCTCTCCTGCTCACTAATTTGGGTGTTGGAAAGGGAGATGTGGTCTGTATTTGCTTGGAGAATAACTTAGAGTACCTGCCAAGTGTATTGGGGATTATTTGCACAGGCGCTATTTGTATGCCGATGGATCCAAATTATGAACACTGTAAGTAGTCTATCCTTTTTGAAGTGAAAACTTCTTGGGAGGGGGATCTCAGCAGTCACCATCTGCACATGCAGGTGGTGACCGCTTGGGTTGTTTTAGTAAGGATCCCACACTCCCCGGCCTTGTCCTCGAAGCCCCGGCGCCTGTTCATGTAAAATACTTATATTCAGCTGCATCCGGTTAGACTGGAAGCCGACCCCGACATACAGGGCCCAATTAAATGAACTAGCGAAACTCCGCAGTCGTGATATATCTAAACATGATTTTAAAAATATATATATTTTTGTTTGGTAGTAGCAGTTGTAGTAGGAGTTGAGAAAATCAGTATTTTTTTTGTTTTACACGATTATTTATATTTCGTTATCCATAGAAATGAAAACTGATTGTTTTACTGATATTTCAAGTAAATAAAAACCTACGGTCGATGACACCAAAAAAATGTCATCAAATTTTTTTTTTTTTTGTTTTTGATTTGATTACGGCCCGCTCCCTCTCACCGAGAGGAGGGCTGTGTACCAGCATTGGGAACATTATAGGCTGATTATGTATGTATGTACATACATATGTAAGTATTCGATATTCGCCCGCGGAGTTTCGCTAGCTAATGTAATTTGACCCTGTGCTTGGAAAAATTCTAGACAGATGATGAATATTACCTAATCAGCTCTTCTTTTTCCACAGCCTCATTAATGGATCGGCTCATCGTAGCCCGTCCTAAAGTAATATTCTGTACCTTGTCTACCCACGAAACTCACAAGCAGACTTTTGATGATGTCGGGGGCATCCGATTCTACATTATTTTCGACAAAGAGACAAAAAGTCGTGCTGCACTGTCCAAGATACTTTCCAGAGGGACCATACCATCTGAGAAGTTCAAGCCAGTGCCTGTCAATGGTTGGGAAGACGTGGCTTTTATACTATTCTCTTCAGAGACCACGAAACCAGTTTGCTTAACCCATTTGAGGTTTTTGTCCGATTCGCAGCATATGTTAGTAACTGAGTGAGTATCCCGTCCAACGTCGTATTCTAAATATAACTTTCGATCTTACTACCTTGTCCCATTTCAGTCATGGCAGGCAATCCTGCATCGCGCAAGCAGAGTTTACCGCGCAACTATATACAACAGCCCGACACGATTCATGGGGCAGTTGCCCGCCAGACACAACACCCGTTTGGTTTGAGGATCCTCCCTTATCTATGGAGGATGAGTGAACTTTACACCCTGGGGGTCTACTCCGAAGTGGTATCGGCCGAATGTTCAGCCGTTTCCTGCTACGAAGTTACTATTTGGTTCGGTCGGTCCCGATCCTACACTCTTTCGAATATTGACTATGGTCCTGACCCAACTGAGCCGATCCGAACTTTTTTCGCATTTTTCCATAATATTTGGTTCGGCCATGTGTCGGTCGGATCCGATCATTCGCACTTTGCACTTCGTAGTAGACCCCCAGTTCCTCATACCTCTTTAGTGCAACCCGTTTTCTTCGCCTCCTATTCCATCCTCCCCTGTCAACCTTCACGCTATCATTCACTCCCTTCTCTGTCATATCATTTCTTACACAATCCATCCATCTTTTCTTTGACCTTCCTCTCCCTCTACATACATCCGCCTGTTCCAAAAGTATCGAATGAAAATGTTTTTATAAAATGTTTCCTTCACCGTTTTGAGAGTACTGGTGATGAAATAATTTACACAAAGTAAAGTGACTGCTTGGGTTCGAACCCACGACCTTACAACTCGTGAGTCGCGGCCGTTACCACTGGGCCACCACTGCTCCCACCTGTACTTGCAGTCTAAAAATATGTAAAATTCCATACATTTCAGGTCGAAATACGAAGGAGTCTACATTTCTGGAAAATTTTACAGTTCGTACAATTTCTTGTACGCTCTAGCCTGTCTTAGAGCGAATGCTACAGTAGTGTTCAATCGAAGTGGTGGCGAAAAGAATATGCTGCAGGCTGTGCAGAAATATAAGGTATGGAAAGGGAAAAAATAACTAAAAAGCTTATTGATCTTCTATTGACTACCGTTTTTTTTATTTATTTATTTTATTATTTATGTACACACAGTAAAACACATTAGGATAAGACAAAAAAAAAAAAAAAAAAAAATAATCCACTTATCGGTACCTTAGACCACATCAACACTACACCCTAATTGCGCTACACACTAACAATCTCCATCTCAATTATGTTGAAGGATATTGCTAATCCATTGCTTCATAACTTCGAAAAATGTGTCTGCTTAACAACGTAAATAACGCAATGAATGTTGCTAAACTGTCAACGAAAGCCATTGCTACTGAGAGTGTGTTACGCAATAACCCCGCTGTTCGGCAAATTGTGCAAAAGACCGAAGAATACAACCAGCCGTGTGTATGGCATTTGCGAACTACGAGAAAGCCTTTGACTCCATCGAAATATGGGCAGTCCTGCCTCCTCTCTCTCTGCAACGATGTTGAATTGACTGCCATCGAAGTGTTGATTCAAATTCATTGATTGTTTGCTCCAGGTGGAACAGCAGTTCTTACCATAATAATATATCGATCGCTGTAACATACCCATAGGGTGTACAATATCTAGTAGTCATTCAAAATCCATGTTATCATTAATATCATTTATTTATGTCAAAATACATATTATCAATTAATATTACTGATGTCAAAATACATTATAACTAATTAAAACTATCACTCATGTCAATATACATTAAGATTCATTAACATTATCACTCATTTTAAAATATATTATCATTAATTATACAACGTGCCGCTACAATGGCGACATTAATTTAACACACGGGTAGGGCTAGTGGTCGGTAATCATAAAAGTTATAACAACATAAAAAAAAACCTAACTTGAAAACTTCCACCTGCGCCGCTCGCCGCCATAGGGCTCTCTCTCTTTCCTTCAATTCGCCTTTTATTTGCACGTTATTTGTTTTAATTACATTGATGCGATGTTATGATCCGTGACCCCGGCAAATGACCCCTGCGCTACAGTTCTTTAAGTCAGGTTGCTCTAAGATACTATTTTAGAAAAAATTTAATAAATAAATAAATATTAATGTTTAATTGAATTAAAATATATTCATACAACTAAGACGCGAAACCGTATACGTGTGTTAAATTAATGTCGCCATTAAAGCGCCACGCTGTATATGTCAAAAATACACATAGACAAATTTTAATTTAATATTCACATACTTTATATCAATATTTTTATGTTAATATCTTTATCATTTAAAAAGTCATTGATTGAGTAGTATGCTTTACTTATTAAAAATTCTTTGAATTTAGCTTTAAAAATATTCAGTTTATTACTAATTGTTTAGTGTGATTCTATTGTTATTTATTATTCAGTTTTATCCCTATCCCAAATATACTCTATTTAAATATAACTGTCCTACATTTAATAACATTCAATTCATTTTTATGTCGTGCACTTCTTAATGTTTTATAAATGCTAATAACGCGTTTTATCATCACCGCAGCCTCATAAATGTATTGATGGGAGAGTTAAGATTTTCAGACTAGTAAACACTGCTCTACATGTATCAGTTTGTTTAAGTCCACAAATACTTCTAATACATTTTTTTTGCGCTTTAAACGCAGATTCCCTGTTGGGAGAATTACCCCAAAAAAGGACGCCATATTTGAGCACAGAACCCACGTATGCACGGTAAGCGCTTAGAAATGCACTTTCGTGTACAACCTTTCGTAGAATATAAAGTGCATAAGAGGACTGATGCAATTTTTTGCAGACATCATCGACTTGCATTTTCCAGTTCAGGCCAGAGTCAATGTGAATGCCTAGAAATTTTTTGTTGTTAACTTCTTTCAATGTTTCGTTTTTATAGTTAATGTGATTTTTTGTTGTTTAAGAGTTTTTATTATTGAAAGTCATGTAGCTTGTCTTTTCTATGTTTACTTTTAGTTTGTTTTCATTCAGCCAGTTTATTATATTTCTAAGAGATTTATTAATATTTGTTTCATAATCATCTTGTTGGCCTTTAGTAAAAATAGCTGTGCTATCATCTGCAAACAGTATTAGTTCCTGTTTTATGGATTTGGGTAAATCGTTTACGTAAATTATGAACAAAAGTGGTCCCAGTATACTGCCCTGGGGCACCATGTTAAACAGTTCTGGAATTCGACCTATATGTTTGTTCATAATTTGTGTCATTTGTTATTCTTGTTATTTGCCTTTAATTTTAGTTTGATTTATTATTTCTGTCTAATTTGAATTGTGTTGATTTTATTTTATTTGAACTTTATTTCATTTTGTTGATTTTTAAAACACTGACATATAATAATCCTAATTCCATTTGTAATCTGTTTGCTAAATATTATTTTAAAATATTTAATGCAATTCCTCTTATCAAATATTTTTCTAATTTATTAAGAAGTATTTGATGGTCCACATTATCAAATGCCTTTGTCATGTCCATGTAGATCGCAGTTACTTGTTGTTTTTTATAAAGTCCTGTCTTTACTTGTTTTAAAAATTTAAAGAGAGCGGTACTTCTAGACCTACCCTTACGAAACTCGAATTGCTCATTTGCAAATATTTTATTATTTTCAAAGTAACTGTACAAGTTATTATACATAACCTTCTCAATTTTTTTTGCAATAACTGGTATTAAAACTTCAACTCTTTTCTGTCATCTTTTTTGAATTCGGGAGTTACGAGTGTTAATTTTGATTTTGAAGGAAAAACCCCATGCTCAAGGGACAGGTTTATTATGTGGCTGACCACTGGAGCAACGAGATGCGATAGTTTTTTATTAATATTTTTACGTTTATGTCATCGTAACCTGCCGGTCGATTCTGTAAAAATCTCACCGTGAAAACTCAAGTGAAGTGAGCTTGATGTGAGCTGTCAGTAGTATCAATCCCTGGCATTAGTTGGAATGACAGCTCACTCCACGCTTACTTCACCTAAGTTTTCACGGTGAGATGGTTACAGAATCGCACTGCTGCACTATTTGTATTTTTAAGCATTTTTATAATTTGGTCAACATCTTGTGGATTAGTTGGGTTCATGAAAATAGAATTAGGATTATTATATGTCACTGTTTTAAAAATCAACAAAATCAGATAAAATTCAAATAAAATAAAATCAACACATCAAATTAGACGGAAAGAATAAATCAAACTAAAATTATAATCACAATAAATAATTAATTAAATTAGCATCATAAAATAAAATAAAAATGATTAATAATACGCCTGCCTACGTGACTACCTTCTGGGCTCAAACAATATAAAATATTGACAACTTTTGACACGAAAAGAAATCAACAACTTTGGTTTTCTCGTTTTGGATTCGATCCCTCAGAGATTCCAAGCATAGCCCGTTCTATAGCGCCCATGAATGACCTTGAATTTATGAAGCAGTTACTAAAATCTCAGCAACCACTTGACTACAATACAAGGTTCGTGGGCTACATTGACGAGTTCGCTTAAAAATGTTACAGTTACAAGTTCTACAATTATCGCCTAAGGACGTCATTGAGCTGACCACGTCCACCATCTTGGATAGATATGACGTTAGCTCCGTGAAGTTAATCGTCGCAACTGGAACACACATCTGGGACGAGACTGTTAGGACCACCAAACAGAGGTAAAATACATTTTGCAGCTTTGATTTCATAAGAAAACAGTGAACAGTCACAATAACAATAGTCAAATACAGAGCGTTTTTGACACCCTAATGTCAAATACTGGTGAAAATGACAGATTTTTTTTTGACGACGGCCGTCATGAAAATCTGTCATTTTCTGTTACGCTTTTATTTAGTAGGACACACTAAATAGAAGCGTGTTTTTAATGGTATTTTTCTTATCAGGTTTAAATAATTTTTAACTTTTTATTTCTTTTTATTAACAAGTAATAAAAGCCTGTTTTTAAAAAGTTTTTTTATTTATTTAATTAAAAACGTATAAAACCACACAATATGTTTGTACACATACACTTAAAACAAAATATAAGAACATCGAATTCAGGTAAAAAAAGTTAACTACACTTTCGTAAATCCCTCTCACAGTACTTCTGGCATGCCGACAAAATCTTCGTCCATTCGTCCGCAAACAGATCGTTTTTTGGATTACAGCCCAAGAGATCATTGGGGGCGGCCAGAGTACGCGGTACTGGGGACTTAGCAAGTGCAACTGTGCGACATGGAGGCACAGCAAACAGCCTGTGCTTCCTGCCGCGGCAGTAATTGTCTGGGCCAAGAAGCGAGCCAGCACAGCATATAGATCAGGCGCGTCAATAGTGCCACGGGGCGTCTTACAGGATAGCAGTGAGCTGGTCTTTTGCTCGTCTTACCTCTAACGAGTTATATCCGAGGCATGCCAGTAGAAATTCCTGTCTGACCTCCACAACTCAGTAACTGGGTAACACTTCATCACCCCTTATTTATTTATTTATTATCCTCTTCCAGGTTCCCAAATCCAGTTAGATTCCTTCGGCAGTACTGGACGACCGAAGCTGGTCTGATCTGTCATGAGCAGTTTGCTACCAAGGGCTGCAGAGCTGAAAGTGCCGGCAGGCCTGCAAACGGGGTCGTAATTAAAGTAAGTGGTTTGATCCTTCCTGGAACGAAGTTCTTTCAAATCAAATTGTAGCGGTATCTACTACACCACATGCGAACTATACGTCATATGGACGTCACGCAAAATCCTGCATCTCACAAGCAGATTTTACCGCGCAATTAGCATATATACAACGGCTCGACATGAATCTTCGGGCTGTTGCCCTCCAGACACGACACCCGTTTGGTCGAAGGACTCCCTATTCTATGGACGATGAGAAACTTTAGACACCCTGTTCCTCTTACATCAATAAAATCAAATCAAGTCATTTCTTCAAATTAGGCGAACAAACGAAAGTCAAAATTACATAAGACAGTCCCCCGGCACGGCCGCCCTTCACCACTTCCTAGTGCTTTAGCTGGGGAGAAGAACTGGCGCAACAAACTCCCCAGCAGGAGCTTTCACGCGGCTTCCGGTAGAAGTAAACTGGTAAAAATCGACACATAACAAAAACGCGTGATGCAGCCATCATGCGACTTTCTCTATCTCTCTGTCTCGGAGAGAGAGAGAGATAGTTGTCATGTTTTAGGTGCTGAAGCGAATAGTGAGGTCAAAACGAAAATCCAGATGGCGACAACTTTATGAAAGCTTCTAAAAAATGTATACTAGATGGCTCTGATTATTAGAGTCAAGTATCTTCTAACTGAACAGACAGCTGTGCTGCTGGGGAGTTTGTTGCGCCACTTCTTCTTCCCAGCGATAGCACTAGGAAGTGGTGAAGGGCGGGCGTGCTGGGGGACTATCTTTTGTAATTTTGACGTTCGAAAAGTGCTGATTCTCAGCCTAATTTTTTTTTTTTTTTTTTTTTTTTTTTTTTTTTTTTTTTTTTTTTTTTTTTTTTTTTTTTTTTTTTTTTTTTTTTTTTTTTTTTTTTTTTAAAGGACTTGATTAAAAACGCTCTGTGTCTCTTTCGACACACGTGTGTGTGTGCGTACGAGTATCGTTCCTGACGGGGGTCCCCCGACCGCACACTTTTTTCTCTGTCTCCTGTTTTGCCTCGTTAGTCCAACGGTCGCCAGCGCAACTGCCGAACATGAGATCCTGGGTTCGATCCCCAGGATCGAATTAAATGACATATGATGGGAGAGGCCCATGTCCAGCAGCATTGATGATGATTTTAATGTTTTTTTAATTATTCAGGTGGTGGACTTGGAGACCAGAGAACCTCTGGGTCCTAACCAGCGAGGGGAGATCTGTGTCAAGGGCTACTGGGTCGGAGGACAAATGCACCCGGGGAGACGGACAAATATCGTCACTCACTGGACACCTGAGGGAAGACATCGCCGTCAAGGTAATTTTGTCTTTTGCGACTGCTGGCCAGTCCTTTCGGTAGGAAATACCGCACAGGGATAGATTATTTATTCAAGAATTCTAATATCTGCATTTTGAATAAGTACATCGAGTAGTTTCTTCATAACATCCATACGCCTGGAGAAATTCATGAAATTTTACGCTCGTTGTCGTTAAAAATCATCGTCTATTTGTTTCACTAAAACTATATACATATGAACAAACATGAACGTGCTAAACTCTGGAACTGCCAGTCGGATTTGAAAAATTCTTCTTGCATTTGATAGCCCTATTCTTGAGAAAGGCTACCTAACACCACACTAGGGCCCTTGGCAGCCGAGCAAAAAGAAAAATACTCGGAAAAGACGCTAAGCGCAAACGAAGTAATAGCGCGGACGGGCGATGCGATACTACGGGGTGGAGGGGGGGGACAAGAAATTTCACGCGGACGAAGTCCCGGGCAGAAGCTAGGGGAGCGTTCAAGTATTACGTAACGCAATTTTTGATGATTTTAGACCCCCCCTCCCCCCTATGTAGCGCACCGTAACCTTTTTCTGTACTCCCCCTCCCCCTCCCTAAACGTTACGTAACATTTAAGTGACCATTAAAGTCACAATTATGTTGAACAAAATATAATACATTTGTTATTGTATTAATTGTGTTTGCAATAGTAATTAACAAAACGAAGAGATTTTTAAAAGTAACGTACAATACAATCGAGGGATTCCCCGTGAAACATAACCGAAAAGGGTTGCCACTTTGGAAGATTCTAATTCCCTAGCTTTTTAATTAAAATAAAAAAAATGTTACGTAACGAGTTGTTTAAATACTCCCCCTCCCGCCCTTGTAACGCACCGTAACGCTTTACAAGACCCCCCCCTCCCACCAAATTACGTAATACTTGAATGCTCCCTAGTCCATAAATAAAAAATAAACGAAATTATTAAATAAATAAAGTTGTGTGTATAGTATCATGTATATTAAAGCCCAGTGGTGTCCCAGTGGTAACGGCCCAGACTTAGTAATTGTAGGTCGTGAGTTGGAACTATGGCAGGCGCTTTACATAACATGGTCAGCCTATATTGTTCCCACTGCTGGGACACTGGCCTCTTCTCGGTGAGAGGGAGTGCACAGGCGCTTTACTTTGTGTAAATAGCCACTGCTCTCAAAACGGTGAAGGAAATCATCGAGAGGAAACCGGCATGTCCTAGAAACATAAATTCAAAGACGTGTGACATCTACCAGCCTGCACTGGGAGATTACAGCCCACTCCGTCTCGAAGAGAGGAGGTCTGTGTCCCAGCAGTGGGAACATTAAAGGCAAATCAAAATAAAATATAAATATAATAAAATGCTATGCAAATTACCCACACCCACCAACGACTTGGAGCCGTTAGCTAGTGCATCCTTAGACAAGTTTGAGTTTTATTTTTCCAGATTGTGCGAAGAATGCCATTCCTGACTTTATGGACGAGGAAGGGTTTCTGAAGACAGGAGACGTTGGCTACTACGATGTCGATGGGTACATCTACATCGTTAACAGAATTAAGGATTTTATCAAGTTCAATGGCATCGCTGTAAGTATCAGTGTATTTACCAATCAATCTGACTGGCAAGACTGATTGTCAAACTTTCGGGCTTCTGTCGACCCGTATCGATTGTCGAAGTTCCACGAATGACAGCCGAGACCGACGGCTTGACGTGCTTTCTGAGACACGAAGGGCCAAGATAACTTTATTTATTTTCCAGCTCGCTCCAGCGGACTTCGAAGCGCTGCTTATCCAACACCGTTCGGTTCGTGAGGCAGCAGTAGTGGGTAAGATTAACCGGATTCACGGCAATGTTCCTGTGGCTTTCGTCGTGTTGAAGCCAGGGTGCTATGCTTCTGAAGAGGAACTGGTTCAGCTTGTGGATAGTCGGGTGAGTACAGAACAAAACAAATCACAATCAACCTATAAGCTCTCCACTGCTGGGACACACCACGCAAGCCACCTCTCTGTGAAAGGGAGTGGGCCGCGGTTCCCTATCCATTTGCATAAAATTTTAAGACCTAATATAACTTGGCATACTTTTGTTTGTCCTAATTATATTTTCGCATAAATTATTTACGCATAACAGCTTACGCATAATTTCTCTAATCATAATAATGATTAAGCATAACATTCTAAAGCATACATTTTTTAAGCTCTAAAGCATAACTTTATTAAGCATAACATTCTAAAGCATAACTTTATTAAGCATATCAATAATAATAAGGCGTAGTCGACGGAGCCACGCTTCGCGAGGCCCCTATTTCTGTCTGCAGGGTTTAAAGGAACCTAACACGAAGGGGATGACGGGGGCTCGTTCGCTCGCTCCGCTCGCTCACTTGAGCCCCCGTCATCCCCTTCCTAACCTGTCCGAGTCGGGGTGCCCCAATTCCCGAGCTCGCTTCGCTCGCTCTCGTAAAAATAACTCAAATTTGTTTCCGTTATTTCTATTAATTGTATCCCTAAATATTATTATGCTAATAATCATTAGGCCTAGTAACTTTATGCGAATTAAATTTATGCCAAAACAAATTAGCCTTCAAGATAATTATGCCAACATAAACTGTGGCCATAAAAAAATATGGCAAAACAAATTATGCCAAAATCGTTATGCCAAAGTATATTAGGAAAAAGAATATTATGCGATATGAAGAGATCCCGTGGGCCGCACTCCACCATGCGGGCCCGGTGCGGGTTGTTTGTGAATCTAATCTAAAATCAGACTTCGAATTTTTGGTTCTAGTACATGCCGGTTTTCTCACGACGTTTTCCTTCATCGTTCCTAACCAAAATATTTTTTTGGTACATTTGATTTCATTTAAAAATAAATAAAACTCATTTTCTTTCAGGTACCCTTCAATATGCGTTTGGCAGGCGGGGTATGTTTCATCGAACAACTGCCATTGAACCCTGTTGGAAAAGTAGATCGGAATGACTTGGTGCAAAGATTGCTTGAAGAAGATCTTCTTCCGCCTAGACTGTTCTTGTTCCCAATGTTGTGATTAGCCACTATAATAATAATAGTAAATAACCGTCCCGCACGATGAGAACCACGTGAAAGCCGAGAAAGATAAACAAATCAAGTATCTTGACTTGGCTCGCGAGGTTGTCGACATGTGGGATGTGGACTTAGCGGTCATTGTGCCGATAGTCGTGACAGCCAATGGCTTAATAGCCAAGAGCCTCGACCAACACCTGAGGAGGCTCTCGTTGGGCAGCTGGATCAAGGGCTTGATTCAGAAAGCGGTATTCCTGGACACGGCTCGCATTGTCAGGAGATTCCTCTCTCTGGAGCCCTGACCGCCGGGTAGCTTGGACCTTGTACCCGATACCGGTGGGCTACTATTTTTTATATTTTTAAATGTTTTATTTGTTTTATATTCTAATATTTAAAAATATAATTTATATGTTTACATTGAAATAAAGGAAATAGTAAATAAAAAATAAAAATGTAATAAGATAAGTAAATAAATTAACGAAATAATAATAAATTTAATTATAATTTAATTTATATTATAACCGTCCCGCATGATGAGAACCTCGTGAAAGCCGAGAAAGATAAACAAATCAAGTATCTTGACTTGGCTCGCGAGGTTGTCGACATGTGGGATGTGGACTCAGCGATCATTGTGCCGATAGTCGTGACAGCCAATGGCATTTTTAAATGTTTTTATATCTTTTTATATTCTAATATTTAAAAATATAATTTATATGTTTACATTTAAATAAAGGAAATAATTTAACCTTTTGAACGCCATTGTCACATATATGTGACAATCGAAATCTTACCCTGAACGCCAACGTCACAAATATATGACAAAATACACTTCGCACCATATTATGAAATAAACAATTTAATCATTACTTTTGTGTGTTTTTATTTATATAATTTAAAAGTTTAAGCTTCCGTCTATATTCTATTGCATGAAACTAATATAAATAAACCACCAATATCGAGAAATTTGTTGTTTTAAAAGTAGATGTTAAACGCGTATAAAAGGAGTGTCTCACACGCCGTAGTCTGCGATATGCACGGAATAGAAAAAACAGTGAAAGTGCCCTTAGACTTCCTTAGTACGGGAATCAGTGTCGCCAAACTCACATTTGCAAATTAAAATGAACATTTCAATACACAGAAAACGATGATATAATTGGCTACTAATTATAAATGCAACTTTGGCGAAAAGTTTATTTATTGCTGTTTAAAATTAAATCTTATTTATTACAACTGTGTTGTTTTTATTTTACGTGTCAAAATCAATGAAGTCCATTTTTCCATGTAACAATCAAATTCGAACAATCCACAACGAGTTCAGCTACTCAACGATAGAGGGCGCTGTAACCAATTTACTCTATTTAGCACCCTAACGTCATTGGAATAGATGTCATATTCTTATGCACTTGTTATCTATTTTTCTACTCAGCTAGGGATGAGGACAAGATATCGATAATTTAATGTCGATGTTTGTACAATGTAATAATTAAAATCTTTTATCTTATGTAACGGACCAAAGTCCGATTAGTATAAAAGGTAAAATGGTTAAATGAAACGATAAATAGTGAATTTAAACTATTTATTGTCCTTGAAATAAAACATATTTGTTTAAGTGTCGAGCAGGTATAAGTACCTGCACGACACTTAATACTAAACTTAGTTCATTTAAGAGACAATTGTAATAAGATTCTCGGTTTCGTCATACGTTAACTTCTGCAACCAATCTGTAAGTTTGATTTTGACTTCGTGTTTAGTTAGGGAGTATATGGGTATAAGTTTATGTATTCTATTACACAGTCGAGAGCTAGTTGCCGCATACTGTCGGCTGGTAAACTTGGAACGGTATTGGAGTATATCGCACACGGGAGTGCCTTTGCGTCTTTATAGCTTAGCAAGATCTAGATATAGCATCACAGATTTATGAACTAAAGGAAGATATGGTGTGGCTGCCCAACTGTACGAGTCCGGCTGTCGTCTTCAAAAATTACAACTACATATGCACTACAATACGAACACGCGCTCACTCACACTATTACAGTCACCACACTCAACGCGAGCTAATCGCGTAACAGCAGATCGCAACGTAGAGACACACAACTACATTGACATCGCGGCACCGAGCAGCAAGCGTACTAGGTAGCGATGAAACTATGACCGCGTTGTTTAGCATTACCTACATTGCCACTTTAGTATTGCTTCGAAGCTCGGTAATAAGTGCTTAAACGGCAATGTATGAGTCAAAACTCGAAGTGATAGACTTGACACCTTTTTTAGAGTTTTGTGGATTCTACCGACATTAATTGAGTACTTACCGATGATAGATGAATCCATCCGACTTGTAGTTTTTTGTGACATTTGGATTTTTACAAATCACCACCGTACAGCTTGGCATTTTTGCGAAAACAAGTGATGCGCTCCGTGTGTAGTTGCGTTCACGACTAATCAAAGGCACCCGCGTTTGTTTCTGTTTTGTGCATACATTGTTCGCACACGCCACGCCCCCTTGGCATATCTCCCTTTAGTTTATAAATCTGTGTGTAGCATAGAGTGTGTTCGCAGCATAGCGCGGAGCACAAAAAGCTGTCTCACAGTCAATATGTTGGCTTCTGAATAAATTTGATTGGTTGAAAAGTCCCTGCGCTTAAAGTGCATGACTTTCAAGATCGGCCTTTGAGCTCTTTCAACTTTGAGTAAGGAGGTTTTGTATGTTCCGCCCCAAACCGGGATACAATATAAAATTATGGACTGGCAAAGACTGGTAAACCATCAAAGCTACATCGGGATCAGCAGAGTGCCTAAGTTCCTTAAATATATAAATTAATTATCTGATCCTTGTACATAAGGCTTCGATATGGGGTGGCTACCTAAATTTGTAGTCTATGTGGACTCCTAAATATTTTATGTCTGGGACCAAGGACAGAAATGAGCAGCTGCAGTTGCGTGCCTCACTTGAGCAAATATGGGCTTTAATAAAAAATAAAAAAATATTTTGTGTAATTTGTTTTTCGAATGTCGCTAGTTCTAGAAATAGAACTATCGACATTGGTCAGTCGGGGCCGGTATGTACTCGAACATTCTAGACGTTACTACGAGAGAAGGTTCTAGAACTATCTGCGGCACTATATAAGGCCGAGATGAGCCACAACAGAGGGAGAGTTGGATAAGCGATACAAGCGAATACCGAAAGCGATATTCAAGTGTGACTTAGGTACAATTGTGATTTATAATTAGTGTGTTTGAGTTGTTATTAGTGTTGTTTAATTATAGTGTAATTTTTGGTAATATATATCGGCAGTTTTTATTGTCACGAACCCCGAAGCTCGTAACAATATCGTAGCATTTCATGCCTTTGTCCAGGTTGTTAACTAATATTTTAGTAAGGTCAGCTACAGCATCCTCCGTTGAGATTCCAATCTCAACGGAGGATCCGTTGAGATTCCAGATGTAAACCGTACTGATTGTTTGCAATAATTTTGTGTTTAGAGAGATACACAACGCTGGTATTCAGCTGCATCCGGTTAGACTGGAATCCGACCCCAACATAGTTGGGAAAAGGCTAGGCAGATGATGAGAGATATACAACGAGACAATTATTAAGTATCCTTTCGAGGATCTTAGATAAAGAACTTATTACCGAGATTGGACGGTAGTTTGTTTCATTGGCTCTGTCTCCACTCCCCAAGTAGCACATTAGCGATGAATTAGGTCATAAACAAGCGACATTACAGTCTACAGCTTTTATGCAGATGTACTAAAGGATAGGACGAGTCTTTAGACTGTATTAAGGAAAGATTATACACTATTAAACAGCATAGCTGACTAATGACCTTATGATGGCGAAAAAGTATACTAAAAGCATTAAAGTAGAATTTGAAAATGATCTAGTCCAGCTTTTGGCTGCATGTGATACTACTGGCTGGTTTAGAAGTCCAAAGCTTGTTAACGACTGCTTAATACGAAAATTTCACCTCTCTTGTAACGGTGCGGACTGCATTAAAGTATCGAATAATGCCACTGGTTTTTAATTGGAGTACCTACACTAATTCTATTCTAATTCTACTTCAACGAGCTTGTTAATGGCTGATTAAAAGTTGATATGTAGTCTCTACAAATGCCGTTACATTTATAAGAGAATCATTAATTCACCCTGAGTTTTAAATTGGAGTAGGTGTACTCCATCCTAATGCCAATGCATAAAGTGTAGCTGATAGCTATTTTACAGCTGTCGGCGTTATTTAAGAGTAAATCTAGATTATTGGTGTTTAAATTACGTCAGATTTGATTTATTTTGCATAACGTGTGACGCGACTTCAAGAGTTACTACGTATATTTTAATACACTTTAAATAAAAAATGAACAACTTAAAACCATGGAATAAAAGAAAAAGAACTGGTGGAGTAAAAAGAAAACTGTCAAAAGAATACGCTAAGGCTTCTATGGACGAATTGCAAAGGAGCAGTGGTGATGCAGTTGATATTTACACGCCAGTGACGTTTACGCATAGTGAGGGTTCCGCACAAAAAGATTTTGATCAAAATATTGATGCTTATAATAATGATGCAGTTGATGTTTACAAGCCAGTGTCGTTTTCGTATAGTGAGGGTTCCGGACAAACAGACTGATCAAAATATTGATGTGTTAGCAAAAAATGCTTTAATTCATTTTATGTTTTTAAATTGTGCCATTACAATTTGTTTAAGTGATAACTATAATCCATTATTACCACTGTCAGAAGGGCTGCTTCAATACTTTGTAGAGCATTACAAGGATGTTTATGGTGCAGATTATGTGACCAGCAATGTGCATAAGCTACTTAATGTCACTGATGAGGTTCAATTAAGATTTGGGTCATTTCAAACATCCAGTGCCTATCCTTTTAAAAATAAATTGCATTTGATTAAAATAATGTTGCAAAGTGGTAACAAACCACTTTCGCAGGTAGCAAAAAGACTCAGTGAATGTTGTGCTACTGATCGAAAAGCTGAAAAGAAGTTTGAGATGCTTTTCGTTACCAAGGATAATAAGTTTCCCCAAAATTAATTTTCACGATTTTATACTTACAGCGAGATCTAAAGATAAATATTTCATGACTGTAATCGTGAAATCATTGAAGTCAAGTCAATTGATACAGAAAATGTAATTATAGGCTACAAAAAAACAGGTTTAGTAGACATTTTTGACTACCCAGTAAAGTCATCACTTCACTCACAGTCACTTTTAACATATTTAAAGCAAAACGGCCTAACGCAGAACGTATTGAAGTGAAAATACACTTTCTGGGTGTGAATTTTAAATTTATATGTATTGAACATAAAAACTACTTGTATTTCATACCCCTTTTACATACTTTGTAATTAATAATGGAAATAGTTTTTTTGGAATACTATTATTTCAAGTAATGTGTATGTAATTCTGCTGAGCCTTATACAATCTTAATAAGGATAATAATAAAAATAAAAATCGTTTTATACATTTGTACGTACTGTTTTATAATCAATACCTATGAAATATAATTTGTGGAAATACACCATAACTACGAACAAATGCTACTTTTCATAATCTGAATTATTTTTTAATCACAGCCACCAGATTTGGTATCGATATTAAAATAAAAAACCTTATGCCATTATTAGTTTTAACACAAAAAATAAATAGGCCAGCACAACTCTGCTGATGGATACTACCTCAACTTTGTTTGTATGGTGATCACATCATTATATGTTTTTTTTTTTTTTTGGTAATAACATAATTAAGAAAATAAATGTTACTTTTCATAATCTGAATTATTTTCGAATCACTAATACCGGATTAGGTACGCTATTAGGTACCTATAATAAAATAGTCTCAGTCATTATTATATTTAGCCTTGACACAAAATAATATATGCTATCATAGCATGGTACAGCATAAGGTTCAAAATTGATTGGGGAAATTTGACGGTTTCGGGTAGGTTGATGTGCTGGCGTCTGTACATCAATTTAGTAAGGCCATTGCGAAAAGTTTGAAATAAAAAAAACGTCATATACAAAGTAGTACAGAAACAAGATACTTTTGTTGATATACACACCGGTAAACTACTTATACATATAAAATTGAGAAAAATCTAATAATACGTCTACATTTCCGATAACTTGATCTTGAACATCTGAGTTTGGTATAATATCGCTTTCGGGTTCTTGATTATTATTTTCAGAGATTTTCTCACCGATCGCTTCTTTAATTTCATCTCCGACGGTTTCCTTCACGTCTGCTGTTTTTGTTCGTTTGTTAATGTTACTTGAATCTTTACGTGTGCGTTTTGTGGAAGTTCTTAGGTTTTTCATTTCTAATCTTTTCCCTGAATTTTTCAACACTGTCTTGCAAAACTTTTTCAACGATTTAGATTATTTTAAACTGCATTATTGTTCCTGAAAACAATATTAATGTAATTAGCAAAGTACCTGTAGTGTATTTACTGTATTTCCAAAGAGCTATTGACTGTTGAGCGAGCCAAGCCGTCTCTTAATGTGTTATTTATAAAACTTAAATCATATCTTTTGGGCCTGCAAGGGTATTTCGAAAGCTAAACATTGTACATAATGAAATGGTTTTCTGTCGAGATTTCTTTATCCCTGAAAACCTATTGTATGCTCTCTCTTTATACCAATACACAGTAAGAAAGCTAATTAACATCCTTTGTCCAGCCAGCATAATGCTATAAGCTGGTACATAGACTTCGCAACACCACTGTTACAGTAAATAACTTTTCAAAAGCATTTATGGAGAATTTGTGCTGGTTATCAATGGACGCCATTTTAGCATTACAAAAACGATTTGTTACTAAATATCCAGATGATTTTTTATAGATTTTAAGGATATTTGATAGCTTTAAATTCAAACAATATGTTTTCCACTTGTTTCCTAATGGGACACAACAAGTTAGAAAGCAATAATTTGAGTGATAAATTTATTAAGTATTCGTACATCATTTATCTTGTAAAATATTTTCGTTAAAGCGATATTATTCTGATGGCGCGTGAAATATTTGATGTATATACCTATACACATTTACAGTAAAATGGTACTCGCAACTCAATTTACATACAAGGACACTGAAAATCAACGTGAAAACTATTAAAAATATCTTACCTTAAATATTGTCTGCCCGCCCACTTTAACAAATAATAACTGTCGTCTGTCACAAATACACAAAATAAATATTTAAAAAAAAAAATTGGTTATTTATACTTTAATAAAAGCTGTTGCCAAGCCTCAAAACATCTAAAAGCTGTTAAAGAGAATTAAAGAAGCTGAATCTTAGGCTGCAATGACTGTTGTATAGCTGTATAAGCCAATGTACAGGCCTTGTACAGCAGTTTCAATGATTATACTGCCGTTAACCAGCCACTGTAATGCTCAAGGCTGGTTAATTTGGGGCCCAAATTGGAATTACAAAGGTTGCGTAGCTAACTACACAGCCCTTATGCAGGAAACTAAAACAGCCTTGAGTAGTCACTAAATTCTATAATCAAGTCACTGTGCGGCTGTCATGTGCTACTTGGGTCTTGATTGGGTGCACAGCTGCTTTTTTGAGAACGTGGGGAAAAAATGCCAGTATCAATAGCACGATTGAAGATATGCGTGATGGGTCGTGATAGAACGGAACTGAAGCAGTACTTTAGCTGATAGTTTATCATAGACAGTGGCAGACACATCATTAGGCGGGAGGAAACGCCCGGGTGTCACCATTGCCAGGATCGCCCAGAGGACACGGTGGAGCACACGGTTGAGGTCTGCCCCGCTTGGGCGGAGCACCGCCGTGTCCTCGTAGAGGCGATCGGCAGCGGCGGCGGCTTCTCGCGCCTGGCCCTGGTGCAAGCCATGGTCCGGGGCGAGAGGGAGTGGGAGGCAGTCGCCTCCTTCTGCGAAGCAGTCATGCTAGCGAAGGAGGTGGCGGGACGGATGAGGGAGAGAGCCTCCCGTCCCAGCCGCCGCGGGAGACGCTCCGAGCGTCGGGAGCCGCGTGACGACTCCCGGCCACCGTAGGCGCGGGCCTGCGGGCGGAGAGCAATGGGTAGCTCACCGCCCGATCAGGACCAGGCCCGTGCCGGACGGCGCGTAAGTGTTCCACGCGCGCCTCAAAGAGTTGTCAGCATAATTTGAGGGGCCCCTTAGGGCCGAAGCCTGCCGGGTCAGCGGGATTGTCCGAAAGGGTTACCGCTACCCCGGAACATAAAGGGCGAAGGAAGGAACATGGGTGGGTTGTCAGTGAGTCTGACACTCCCTTCCGCTCCACCCAGAGCGGGAGGTGTCATTTGATGATTTCCCATCCAGAAAAAAAAAAGCCAGTGACAGAATCAGAACGCAAGGTGCTGATCAGCCTTTCCACTTGTGTTTCGTCCAATGGCAGTAGGACGAGAGACTGGCAAGGAGGAGGAAGTGGAGGGGTTCTAACATCAAGGTTAGATCTTGGGAGAGGAGTTACTTGAGAGGCTAGTTTACGACCAATATCAGTGAAAAAGCAATTGACGCGGTTTGCTGGAGTTTTAGGATCATCAGTGAGTTGAAGAAGCTCTTTGGGAGATTGCGGTTGAGGACGGTTTTATTTCTAGCCTTTTGCAATTCAATTATATCATGTGCTAGCTTTAGTTTTTAGGGTTCCGTAGCCAAATGGCAAAAAACGGAACCCTTATGGATTCGTCATGTCTGTCTGTCTGTCTGTCCGTCCGTATGTCACAGCCACTTTTTTTTCGAAACTATAAGAAATACACATATACTGTTGAAACTTGGTAAGTAGATGTATTCTGTGAACCGCATTAAGATTTTCACACAAAAATAGAAAAGGTGGTCGGTGATGAATGTCTGAACTACCAAAACATGCCGTATTTTTAGTTTTTAACAGTACATTATCTAGGCAGCTCCCAGGATCTGGTAGGGCGAAGGTGTGCTGGGAGCAACCCAAGAGTGGCAGTAAGTGTAAGATAATAGTAATCTGAGTTCCGATCATGATTACTAGGTTTAATGTCTACGTTCAGGTCTCCAGAACCACATTTTGGTAGTGATTTTTATTACATGGTAAACCGTTTAGGCTATTATAAAAGAGATCTCAATTAGAAAATGAGCGGGAACGATACACACAGATGATAACAGTGCCTATTATCTGTGGTGCAGACAAGGCAGTTAGCTCCGTGAAAAATGGGTTCGTGCACTGTAGGTAGGTACAGACGCCAGCACATCAAGCTACTACAATCTGTCAAATTTCATGTCACTCAGGCTGGCTGGACGAATCTTCAAAATAGCTCGCATTTAACTAGGTCAATAGGGCATTTTATGTGATGGCTAAACAACCCTAATTCAGAATTTGTGACGCTACAGAATCTTAGATAATCGATCGAAAACGTGTCCAGCCATCTTGAAAAACCACTTTTCGCTGGTCTCTCAATCTCGGTAACGGAAGTAATTTTGACGACTTTTGCATATCAACGGGCGTCACATAAATTTGTGACAGGCATTGAGCTAAACGTTTTGTGATACGTACAGCGGTTTAGTAGAAAAATGCAAAAATCTGTGTCCAGCCAGCTTAAATTTACGTGTAAAACTTTATGTCACTCAGGTTGGCTGGACAAATCTTCAAAATAGCTTGCATTTAACTAGGTCAATAGGTCACTTTATGTGACGGCTAAACACCCTTATTTCAGAATTTGTGACGCTACAGAATCTTAGATAATCGATCGAAAACGTGTCCAGCCATCTTGAAAAACCACTTTTCGCTGGTCTCTCAATCTCGGTAACGGAAGTGATTTTGACGACTTTTTGCATATCAACGGGCGTCACATAAATTTGTGACGGGCACCGAGCTAAAAGTTTTGTGATAAGTACAGTGGTTTAGTAGAAAAATGCAAAAATCTGTGTCCAGCCATCTTGAATTTACGTATAAAACTTATGGCTGGCACTTCCGAATCTCAATAACGGGGGCGTTTTCGAATATGGTTCCTTTACTAATACTTGGTGACGCAATGTGTGACAGTAATAACGTTTGATTTATGGCGTCACATGTAAGGGTTTACGAGAAATCAATAAAAACTTAATGTCCAGCCAACCTGAGTTCAAGATGGCTGGACACATGTATCTCCACTGCCTGATGATCTACGACCTTCGAAATGTGTTCAAAATGTTGTGACGGGGACGATAATGATAACCTGAAATTGTGACGGAGAAACTTTGCGTAGTTTCAAAGATATTGACCATTTAATTTTTTCCATACAAACATCCATTAATATTGTGAGGTGACCATAATTTTACATAAATAAAGGATTTCTTTTTAATCGATTAATTGGCCGGTAGGTAGCATCCACGCCTGCTTTGTATTTGATTTCCCCGTGGGAATAAAAGGTGGAAACGGGCCAGTTTACGCGTGTCACCGCCCGCCGCCGCGCCCGCGCCCGCCGTCGTCCGGTACGCGGCCTTAGGACGGCGGTAAAACAACGTTGTGGTACAAGGCGGGGGTTACGGAAGTGCAAATGCGAGTTGATCATCGTCATTTTCGCCATTTGAAACGCTGTATAAGTACAAATAAATAAATGTGATTTTATTTACAGCAAACATTATTTTTTCATTTAAATACCTTCAGAGCATTAGTTTAGTTCTCCTGACATAATATATACCTACTAAAAAGAATAGATATCTGCACGTAAATAATCAATAACATTTAAAAATTACACCCCCCCCTTCCTCACTTCTACATTTTTATCTTCTATTGGTTTAAATATCTACAGTTGTTCATATTAGTATCACCAATACACGGATTTTCGTCCATTAAAGAAAACACCTTAAAATATACTTGTCCTACATAAAACCTACAATATTGGTTACCCTACTGCAGTGTTTGTATGGGGAAATTTAAATGATCAATATCTTTGAAACCACGCAAAGTTTCTCCGTCACAATTTCAGGTTATCATTATCGTCCCCGTCACAATATTTTGAACACATTTCGAAGGTCGTAGATCATCAGGCAGTGGAGATACATGTGTCCAGCCATCTTGAACTCAGGTTGGCTGGACATTAAGTTTTTATTGATTTCTCGTAAACCCTTACATGTGACGCCATAAATCAAACGTTATTACTGTCACACATTGCGTCACCAAGTATTAGTAAAGGAACCATATTCGAAAACGCCCCCGTTATTGAGATTCGGAAGTGCCAGCCATAAGTTTTATACGTAAATTCAAGATGGCTGGACACAGATTTTTGCATTTTTCTACTAAACCACTGTACTTATCACAAAACTTTTAGCTCGGTGCCCGTCACAAATTTATGTGACGCCCGTTGATATGCAAAAAGTCGTCAAAATCACTTCCGTTACCGAGATTGAGAGACCAGCGAAAAGTGGTTTTTCAAGATGGCTGGACACGTTTTCGATCGATTATCTAAGATTCTGTAGCGTCACAAATTCTGAAATAAGGGTGTTTAGCCGTCACATAAAGTGACCTATTGACCTAGTTAAATGCAAGCTATTTTGAAGATTTGTCCAGCCAACCTGAGTCACATAAAACTTTTGGCTGGCACTTCCGAATCTCAATAACGGAAGCGTTTTCGAATATCTCTTTCTTCCATATGAAACATTCTGTGAGTTAGAAAGAGTAGGTACTCTTATTCTGAGTGTAGACAGCGATAGTATGCGAGCGAGAGTCAAATTTTCCCAATCAACCTTGAACCTAATGTTCTAGCGATAAAGTTGAAAATCTAAAGAAATTTGACAATTTTTAGTAGCTTGATGTGCACACAGAACATATTGTATACCCTAAGTACAGTTGAGGGAAGAAATAAGTTACATTTATTCAAAATATTTTATTTCACGTAAACCTACCTACATGGACACTAATGAAACGTCAGAAGCTAAGTTCACGTTTCCAATTGGTCGTTTCCTATGGAGAACACCCGACAAGAAACTCCACGTTAATCTTTTAAAAATAATTGGCTTTTACTATATTTCCAACTTACAGTCTTAATAGGTATGAGAAGACAGTGTAGGCCCGTCAACAAGTACCAAGTACTTAACAAAATAGAAAATCGTCAACAATTCTACTGTCTAGAAGGTCTACACGTTTTCACATTCATAAAATAGAGAAGCCTCTATACGGGGTGGCAGGGACATCGATGCGCAAACGTCGTGAAAAGGTTACACCTGATGCCATTAATAAAATTACGAAAGTCATTCATCTCGGAAATGAGTGCGCAAAGTATTGCAAACAACGCGGTCAAAACGCTCCGCGATACCGCGCGCTGCCCTTTCGAGTTTTATTTACATTGCTGTTTTAAGTGAAATAAGTGAATTTACTATTTTCTAATTAAAAATCTCATTGGGTTAGATAGAAATAAAGATTTTATACAGTTTACAGTAAAAAAAAAATGCAAAAAAAGGAGAAAATTTAAGAAAGAGCCGACGAAAAATTTCAACGCAGGGGGGTCCAGAATCATGTACTGAATCCATGGTAAGCGGTTGCGCGTCGATGTCCCTGCCACCCTGTATAAAATATAAATTAAAAAATAAAAAAACCTACGTAACCAAATGATATGATTGCAATTACAACTGGAAGAACTAAAATTAAACAACGATTTTCACCTACACTCTGTCCACTAGTTTAACCGTTTTTTGACAGCTGCCTTACTTAGAACATTACTATTCCAGATTACGTAAAAGTTAACGTTAAAATGCGTAATAAAAAATTATATAAACTGCTTTATCTTATTTATGACTTCGTACAGACGTTATAATACCGTACGTGTATCAGTTTTGACAAGAAATATATAATTGCTCACTAGTTCGATTTGTCAAAAAACGGTTATCCTAGTGGACAGAGTCAATTATCTCAGCCTATCGCAGTCCACTGCTGGACATAGGCCTCTCCCAGGCTGCGCCACAACACCCGGTCCTCCGCCTTCCGCATCCAGTCCGTCCCAGAAACCTTCTTTAGGTCATCCGTCCATCTAGCTGAGGGGCGTCCCACACTACGCTTGCCGATACGCGGTCTCCACTCCAGAACTCGTCTGCTCCACCGGCCATCGGTCCTTCGACAAACATTGCCAGCCCACTGCCACTTCTGTTTGCTTACTCTGCGCGCCATGTCGGTAACTCCAGTGAGTGGACAGAGTATATGAATAATATTTTTCAATAATGGTTACATTGGTTACCGAATAATGACATGTACAGACGCCAGCAGGTCAAGCTACCCGAAACTGTCAAATTTTTCCAATCAACCTTGAACCTTAATGCTTTGGGGATAAAGTTGAAAATCTCTTAAAGAAATTTGACAGATTGTAGTAGCTTGATGTGCTGGCGTCTGTACTATCGTAAACTTGAGACTAGATATGCATTCCACCAGTTTCAACGATAAATCTTTTACTGTTCAAGCAGTTATGGTCCGCCTTGCCCGTGTCAATAAAGCGTGCCCAATCTTCGTCCATTTTAAAAATTATGATAAAAAAAACCACTACCTCTCTCCTTAAACGTCATTTATTATGTTCGTTACACTTGTTTTATGATTATTACTACTACTATTTATATAGATAAGTATATGGTTTGTGTATGTATGTATTTATTGTATATTATATGTAAATAGTTACACCACAGACTACCTGCAGCGTTGTCGCACCTTTCTCTCTAAATCCATCCAACGGTTGTCTTTAAAAGATCGCTTTTAGAGATAAGACCGCCCATTGTGTCACCCCTTGTATTTCTACATTGTATATTCTGTAATATTTATGGTATACATAATAAAGAATGTTCTGTTCTATTCCACTATCTTAGAATTTCAATATACCTAGCGTTTACCAGAAAATGGTACGTGAACCTGTTTTACGGGAGGGTGGTTATGCCGCAGCGGTCAGCCGTCGGCAGTCGTTTTGGGTTTTCCATATTTTTTTCCGCAGAGGAAACCATCTCACGCCCTACTATCGTCATCATTCTCCTGCCCTTATCCTAATTTATTAGTGGTCGGCACAACATGTCTTTTTCTTCCATGCTTATCTATCAGTCGTCATCTCCGTAGTCACCCCCTTTTTAACAATATAATCATTCACATAGTCCATCCATCGTTCCTTTGGTCTTCTCCTACACATAGGTACTGTTGCTTGTTAGTTGCCATGGTACATACCATGGCAACCGATTTCCACAAAACTTTTCAGTTACCGGTGCCACTTTCGGACTTCCTCTTATGTACTCATTTCTTATTATATCCATTCGTGTAACACCACACATCCCTCTTAGCATTCTCATGTCAGCTGCATGCAATTGACTTTTATTCATCCCTGAATTTATAATTACGAAGTGAATTGAATATTTTACTAAGTGATACATATTTTTGCCCATACCTGTACCAACAGCACCCCCCCCCCGCTTCCCCTCCAGACACACCTCATCTCAAAGTATTGATCGTGACCTGCGCAGTGGAGTTAGAACTTTCTAGAAAGCTCATTTTGTACATCCGGCGGTGTTGCCAGACTCCTCTGAGCTTTTTAATGTAAAGTCGTACGTTTTTCGCCGAAATTGCTAACATTGTGAGTTTTTGAATTTGTATGGAACTGCTTCAAAAAGCTAAGTCGGTGCTTTTCTCGTCGTTTGGAGAGCGAGAAATGAAATTGAGAAAAGAGAAATTGACGCCTACATTTCGCCAGTTATGAGTAAGTCCCATGTAATAGGGGGCGAGCCTATTGCCATGAACCGGGCACAAAGTGAGACTCCGGGCTGCTACGGACAAATTCCTAATGGGAAAACACAATAACACTGTCTAACCTGTACCCTAATTGCGTAACACACTATCAGTCTCAATCTGAATCATTTTGAAGGATATTGCTAATCCATTGCTTCATATGTTCGAAAAATTTGTCTGCCTAACAACGTAAATAACGCAATGAATGTTGTTGAACTGTCAAAATGAAAGTCATTGCTACTGTTGGTGTGTTACGCAATTACCCCGCTGGTAATCGAACCCAGGATCTCATGCTTAGCAGTAGCAAGGGTCTACCTATTTCGGTTCAAAAGATACAGTCCTGTGACAGACGGACGGATAGACGCACAGACGGACGAACGGTGGAGCTTTAGTAATAGGTTCCTGTTGGCACCATTTTGGTACAGAACCCTAAAAAAACTCAAAGACTATTACTAAAACTTCAACATTTAAAAACAGCTATTTGGTAATAAAAATCCGTCCAATTTTCAATTAATCATCGTCCGAATTTGATTGATAGCTTTGGCAACACTTCCATTCGGTCGACCCTTCGTCTGGCGTGCAGTCGCGAGCTTCGAGGCGCTTTCAAATATTCCAGTTCTGTAGCCCTACTGTTGAATACTGAGGTGAGTGCTCACTTGTTTCTTACATAACATTAGAATAATCAGCCTGTATTTTTCCTACTGCTGAGACACAAGCCTCCCCTCTTCGAGAGGGAGTTGGTTTTTATCGACCGACCACGCGGTCCTAGTTGCGCGTTGGTCGATGCTACATGTCTTCGAATGTACTAGGACATGCCGGTTTCCTCACGATGTTTTCCTTCACCGTTTTTAGAGCAGTGGTGATGAAATTATTTATACTATGTAAGTGAAGCGCCTGACTCGGTTTGAATCCGACTCGTAAGTCAGGGTCATTCCATTCCTTCCATTTGTTTCTTAATTAACTTTATACTGTCTTTTAAAAACCGTTGAAATGTAAAGAAATTGTCAAATTAATTCATGAGACACTCGGCCGCAAATAGCTTCATTTGTCCGCCGACCCGCGCAGTTCCCGCGTGGTGGACTACGGCCAAAACTAGGCACAATACCGTCAATTTAGACCTCATTAACTTCCGTTAACTTTCCAAAAATCTGTTAACACTAAACGCCCTTCGATGTAATAACAATAATCTTATATTGTGTCTCGTCCAATGTACTTCAAAGGATTGGTCCTTGCTACTATTTGCCAAAAGGTCACTGGGCGGACCGCGAAAGTTTACCGAATTTAACTTTTTTAAGGATTTGCTATCAACGAAGTGAACTATGTATTTGATTAACGGAGCCCAGCTATGATTCTGTATGGCCCACTCCTTCTCACAGAAAGGAGGCCTTTGTCCCAACAGTGGGAACATTATAGGCTGGTTATGACTGTGATTATTTATAACTAAATAGTGAGAATGTTGTATGATTAAGTTATTGCAAAGTACAACTTATAATTTTGGGCAGATTTTTTATGGAAAAGCACATCGCGTCCCCGCGCATGTGCGGGAGGGAAGTTAAAACAAAATGGCGTGTGCCCTGCACTTTATGGTACTGTGCTCAGAGTTGAATCAGTGTTACATTTGATTTAGATTCTGCAACACAATAAAGACCCTTTGTGTTTGTGCGTAAATCTTCATGAAAAACTCTGGGGTAGAGATACATATTTTTAAATAAAAGTAGGTACAATTTGTTCCTCTCATCGTATGATTCAATGGCTTTTAAATGATCGGCAATTATGTGGTGTCACCAACCCGCACTGGGCCCGCGTGGTGGATTATGGCCCAGTCCCTCTCATAGAGGGAAGGGCCGTGTCCCAGCAGTGGGAACATTATAGGCTGATTATGAGATATGTGGTTGAACGACAGTAGATATAGTTGACCTCGATATTTCTTTAGATACCTGGTTGGGTAATTTCAATCTTAGTGAAGTTTCAATTTTCTGGGAATTGTTGTAAAAAGAATGCCCATTTGACAAGTTGCAAGCACTACTGCTGATCATGAGGATCCTGACTTCAATTCTTCAGGCAAAGGGTTATTGAGTTGTGATGTTATGTTGTAAAGTAATTCCAAGTTCACTATACTAACCTCCTTTCTGGTAGCATACCTAGTCTCTAGATACTAGTCTTTTTTTCTACAAGATTTTCTTTTTTGTAATTTTTCAGGAGCAGTATCACCACCCATCTACCTCCATAAAAGCAGTTAGCAGCAGCGAGCAGCAGCCCGTGCAGCTTCATTGGCAGCTATGGCAGAAGGAGAAATTGAAGAGGCCGAACAAGCAATGCGCTATTTTAAGCAAATCAATGAAGCATTGAAGGCCTGTCTGGGAATACCCCCGGAACATCCTTTCGAGATCCAGAGTTGGTCTGAGCTGGACATGATAGCAACGTACCTGGAACAGTCCAAATAAATAATTGATTTTGTATCTAATTCTCTTGTTCACCAACTAAACTGACGGTATTGCTGTCTTTTGCACACAGTGAGAGAAAAGGACAACGATATTTCTCTTGAGACCTGTCGAGTTCAGGTATACGTTTTGAATGTCAGCGTGTTCTGTGTGGTCAACTAAACACAGTACTTTATACATCCATCTCCAATCGCCTGAATAAAGTTTAGTTGGTGCATAATTGAATTGGATACAAAGTCTGTGATTTATGGATCAAATCCAACAGTTTTTTTTATTTGTGTTAAAGTGTGCAATTAATTTAAATTTTGTTTTAAACAGTGCTTATATTTATAACCACCGAAATGTGTGTTTTTTTCGTATTAAAAGCATTTTGTATTTCGGCCTCTAATTTTCAAATCCATATTAAAAATCAAAGTGTCTAAAATGTTTTGTTTTATTTTGTAAACCTCTAAAATCAATCTGCCTAGCCTTTTCCCAACTGTGTTGGGGTCTGCTTCCAGTCTAACTGGATGCAGTTGAATGCCAGTGTTATACGTGGAGCGACTGCCTGTCTGACCCTCCACAGCCCAGTTACTGGGTAACATCTAACCTTTGGGTAGATTGGCTGTCAGACTATTGGGTTTCTGACTACCCGTAACGACTGACAAACATCTACGGGGCCAACGGCTTAGGCTGAGGCTGCAGACGAATCCTGGAGTGCAGGCCACGTATCAACAAGCATAGCGTGGGATGTCTCCCAGCTAGATGGACCGACGACCTTAAGAAGGTGACTGGGACAGACAAGTTGCGGAAGGCGGAGGACAGGGTGTTGTGGTGCAGCCCGGGAGAGGCCTATGTCCAGCAGTGGACTGCGATAGGCTGAGTTGATTGATTGAACCACCTTAACCATTCTCAGTCGCATCTGAAGACCACGAGAACAGAGATGACATTAGGTACATTTATAGGATGGTGCTGGGCTCGTGGTTAAGTATCAACAGGTCGATGGAAACTTAAGTTACGTTGTACGTGGATAGGTAAACACTGGTTGAAGACAGTTGGGACCATCCATTATATATTATTTATTATATATCAAGACCTTTCTTTATCTCGGAAAACACTTTCAGCTGTTACATGATCCCCAACTCTCATGCGTCATCTTGGACAGTCGTAACGGGTAGTCAGAAGCCCGGATGTCTGACAACCAGTCTTACAAAGGGGTATCATATTACCTAGTAGCTGTAGAGGTCAGATAGCCAGTCGGTCATTGTAAAATACTGGTATCCAGCTGCTCCTGGTTAGACTGGAAGCTGACCCCAACATAGTTGGGAAAAGGTTCGGTGGATGATGATAGGATAAATAATAATAGTTGGCGTCGGCCCCTGGTACACCTTCCAAAGGTCCGGGACCCCAGGGTCTCGAGATATAATAATAATCAGCCTATATTGTTCCACTGCAGGGCACAAAAGCCTCCCTCCCCCTCTTCCACCCAACTCGACCCTGAGTCAATATGGACCAATCCCTTCTATAAGCGCCAAGTTCGTCCCACCATCTATACCCGAGTCTTCCACGATGCCGTTGGACGTTTTCGGGAACCAATGGTGTGGCGATCTTAGGCCACAGTGCATCCGACATGCGACAAACGTGTCTGTCTGTCAAGTCTCAATTGAGCTTGGCTGCGTTTTGGCTGGTGTCTTACGAGTAGGCCTGTGTTCCAGCAGTGAGAACATTATAGGCTGGTTATGCAAGGGCTATCATCAACCCTGACATTGATTGATAGCTCTTCCAGGCAGCTCGCGTAGCATGATCATAATAGAGATGGGGTTTATCGACGGAAGAATAGACGAGAGGATTTAAGAAAGGGGAATAGACAAAAGACAATCTGCCATTTCACAATGAGCTTTATTAGAAGGCTTAAAGTCACCCAAAGGGCAGAGTTTCCCAGCGTGATCGAATCAGAAATAAAGAGATCCGCATTAGCACCAAGGTAACCAACATAGCCCGAAGAATTTCCAAACTTAAGTGGCAGTGTGCAGGGCACATTGCTCGCAGAACTGATGGCCGATGGGGCCGAAAGGTTCTGGAGTGGCGACCGCGTACCGGAAGACGTAGTGTTGGAGGCTTCCCACAAGGTGGACCGACGACCTTGTGAAGGCCGCAGGAACCCGTTGGATGCGAGAAGCATAGAACCAGTCGAAGTGGAGGTGCTGAAATTTATCATAAGCTTGCTTATGATACATGTGTCATTTTGTCTATTCTTCCGTTGAAAAAAACCGTTTCTATGGTGGTCATGCCACAGCAGGCGTTTTCCTTTTCGTAATAGCATGTTAGGATCGTACATCATCTGCCTAGCCTTTTCCAACTATGTTGGGGTCGGTTTCCAGTCTAACCGGATTTAGCTAAATACCAGTATTTTACATGGAGTGACTGCCTATCTGACCTCCACAACCCAGTTACTGGGTAATACGATACCCCTTGGTAGGACTGGTTGTCAGACTTTCGGGCTTCTGACTACCCGTAACGATTGTCATAGATCTACGAATGACAGCCGGGACCAACGGCTTAACGTGCATTCCGAGCCACGGACCCACCATCCACAGACCAACTGCGGTAAATAGCATGTTAGGATGACGAGGATAAATAAAAGACCAGATCCTTAACCTAACTTATATTTATCTTAGAAACTAAATCTTATAACCATTAAGTGTGTGTTCATTTTCATGTTTTCTTAAAAAACTTACTAACATTCAAATATACAAATATACAAACTATTCCTAGAGACTGGTCTCCTCAACCCTTAAGTGGAGGAAGCCTGGGATTCGTCAGAGCCTCGTTGGTGATTCAGCAGGGTGTACCGCGGGCAGGTGAGGTTGACTTTGGCTCAGCAGGCGTTGGTAGAGCCACTTACACCCCATCGGCGTCAGGACCTGAAAAGTAAAAAAGAAAACATGTTAAAAACACCTCAGTAAAGAAGATATTTGGCGGAAGGACTTTGTGCAACTTAAATCATAACCACTGCTCATAAAACAGTGCGGGGAAATATAAGAAATCGGTATCTTAGAAACAAAAAATCGAAGACATGTGACATTCACCAACCCGCACTGGGCCCGCGTGGTGGATTACGGCCCACTCCCTCTCACAGAGAGGAGGCCTGTGTCCCAACAGTGGGAACATTATAGGCTGATTATGCTATGATTTGTCTTTAATTGTGATACACGTAGAACTGGTCTCTTTTATTAATAATGTGTAATCTCAAAATGATCATCTACCTGCCTCTTCCCAACTATGTGGGGGTCGGCTTCCAGTCTAACCGGATGCAGCTGAATACCAGTATGTTACATGGAGCGACTGCCCATCTGACCTCCACAACCCAGTTTCTGGGTAATACGATACCCCTTGGTAAGACTGGTTGTTAGACTTTCGGGGTGTGCGGCTGTTATTATTTAGCCACGGACCCCTGTGTTTGTAATGTGTAATTTTAAAATATGATCTCTTATTAAATAAGTGTTTGTAATGATATTATCTAAGTAAATATAACTTTCAGCGGGATTGTCCGAAAGGGTTACCGCTACCCCGGAACATAAAGGGCGAAGGAAGGAACATGGGTGGGCTTTAGTCAGTAAGAGTCTGACACTCCCTCCCGCTCCACCCAGAGCGGGAGGGGTCATTTGATGATTTCCAATCCGGAAAAAAAAGGTAAATATAACTTTATCTAAATGTAATAATAGTATTTTAAGAAAATAGCTACCTACTTAACAATAATAGAATTATTTGTCGTTTATTTATTTACTTATCTTATTTTATTACATTATTAAATATTTTTTTAAATATAAAAATTAGATTAAAAAAAAAGAACATTTAAAAATATAAAAAAAATAGTGATCCACCGATGTCGGGAGCAGGGTCCAAGGTACCGGTGGTTAGGGCTCCAGAGACAGGACCTCCTCACAATGCGAGCCGTATCGAGGAGTACTGCCTTTTGAATCAGGCCCTTGATCCAACCGCCTAACGAGAGATTTATTTACCTATGTTATTGTTATTAACTTTTTATGCGAATGTAATTATTTAGTTTTCACGTAAAATGTTTTTTTAATAGCTATGACTATCAAACAATGATTTTTGCTGTGCCCTACAACGGCTCTTAGCTCTAAGCCTTTTTCAACATCTCGTTTTACAATATGAATATTCAGAATGATCTAGCTGCTCCCCGCGGTTTCACCCGCATAAGTTTCGATCCCGTAGGAATATCGGGTTAAAAAGTATCATATGTGTTAATCCTGGTTATAAACTATATGTGTGCCAAATTTCATCCAAATCCGTTCCGTAGTTTGGCGTGAAAAAATAACAAACATCCATTCATCCCACACGTTTATAATATTATAGTAGGATATTTTAAGATGGATACGTGATGAAAGATGTCTTATATTGCAATAACATCATTCTCCTGTCCTTGTCCCACCTATTTGAGGTCGGCGCAAGATGTCTTTTCCATACTTCTTTACTAATCGTCATCTAATACATCCTATATATCCTTTATATCTTAAATATCCTACTTCCTACTCATATTATGAATGTGAAAGTTTGTACTTTTGGATATTTTGATATTTGAGACGGCTTCACGGATGACCACTGCTCTCAAAACCGCGAAGGAAAACATTGAGAGGAAACCGTCATGTCCTCGAACCAAAAAATCGAAGACATGTGACATAGCTACCAACCCGCACTGCCCCGCGTGGTAGGTTACAGCCCACTCGCTCTCGAAGAGAGTCAGATAGTTTATAACCTGAAATACCATATAGAATACTTTTTATCCGGGTCGCATGTTGCCGTGGGATTATTTCCGACTTCCACGCGGGTGAAGCCGCTGGAAAAAGCTTTCGTTTCCCGATTAACAAAGGTATAAAGTCGCACCATATGTTGGAATATTGTTTTTCCTGTCCCTAATCGTTATTGAAATAAAACTATTTTTAGACAAAAACTTCTTCTTCTTCTCTTCTATTACTGTTAACCTGCACCATCCCACAGCTGGGCAAAGACCTCTACCCATTAATTCCAGCTTTTTCGATCCAGGGGCTCCTAAAAACTTACACGATTGAATATCGCGAAATTTTAAAAAGGTTGTCTATTGTTTACCCGAAGATTATATACCATAATCATCATATTCCCGAATTTGATTTACCCGAATTTCACTTGCCCGAATGTGTTGTTTGCCCTAAAAGACATTTGTCATACTTTTAATTGCCCGAAGCTTAGATACCATAAGATACGAGTGCCATACGTACCTATGTTTTTCATATTTTTAATTGCCATAGTAATGATTAGACATAATATTTAAACGCCATAATGATTATTAGACAAATATTTAAACGCCATAATAATCATTACACATGATATTTAAGCGCCATTATAAATTGTTTTCGAATCTTTTTCCAACCTAGGCATTTGCTCGTGATATTTCTAGTTTAATGGTCACAGTTCTAACCTAACTGAAATGGCACCTAACCAAAACCTTAAAATATTCTATGCATGGTCGAGGGTGGGCTTGGTCGACGGAGCCCCGCTACGCGGGGCTCCTATTTCTGGGTGGTTTATAAAAAAATAACCACGAAGGGGATGGCGGGGTCTATTCGCTCGCTTCGCTCGCTCAAACAACCCCGCCATCCCCTTCTAACCTAACCTATCCGAGTCGGGGTGCCTTAAAGTCCCGATTGCATCCAGTTTCTCCTAATATAACAACCGTTACACACCCAATGTCCATGGCAAATGATGTTATGGCATATGATAATGATAGCATGTGATAATTAGGGCATGTGAAATTAGGGCACCTGATAATTAGGGCTTACAATGATTATGACAAATATTGTTATGGTAAGTGACTTCATGGGAAACAAAGCTTCTAGCACGAGACTAATATAGCAAATAAGAGTAGGACAAATGAATATTACGTTTTTATTATTATGGCTGTTGACTATTATGGCAAATGATATTAGGGCAAATAAAATTCAGGCAAACGGCGGTATACCAAAGACTATATGTCAGTAAAAGGAATTAAATACTCGAACACTGACCTTGTAATACTGTGCTATGTAGTGTGTGTGCATGCTTGCAGAAGTGCAGAGCTTGTTGTGAAGGACCAACTCGCAACAGGAGATGAAGTGCGGTGCATTGAAGACAGCTGTTTGCAGACGCGAGTTAGTGCCGAAGCCAGTGTTGGGTCAATCAACTAATATTTTCAATCAATTGATTAGTCATGACTAATTTAGTCATTACTCATTAGTCATGATTAAATAATTTAATCTTAGTTATAAATCATCAGTCAAACTAAATTTTGCCCAACACTGGCCGAAGCTCGTCCACCCGAGACCTGAAAATGACAAGCAAATAATAAATTAATTTGCATTAAATATTTCAATATCAGTATTCATCATAATACTTTGTGATCAAATCAGCCTATAAATGTTCATACTGCTGGGACACAGGGCTCCTCTCTGCGAGAGGGTGTGGGTCCAGTGCAGGTTAGTAGAAGTCACATGTCTTCGAGTTTTTGGTTATGGGGCATGCCGGTTTCCTCACGATGTTTCCTTCACCGTTTTAAGAGCAGTGGTGATGAAATAATTTACACAAAGTAAAGCTCTGTTCAAACCTACCAGTCGTAAGTCGCGGCCATTACCACTGGGCCACCAGTGCTCACTTTGCATCCTTACATAAACATAATAACAAGCTTAAAAAATGACGTCAATAAATTCATCCGCATCGCTCTCGACTGGCACTGAGTATTCAAATGCTTAGCCTCTGGCCAAGGTACAAGGACTTAATAGGTCATAATAATAACACCAGCCTATAATTGCCCCACAGCAGGGCAAAGCTTCTCATACAGAGAAGGCACGAGCATTGATCACCAAGCTTGCTCAAGACGAGTTGGCGATTTCAGACTTATATTTACTACGAGCTGCGCCCCGCGGTTTCACCCGCATAGGTTTCGATCCCGTAGGAATATCGGGATAAAAAGTATCCTATATGTTAATCTTGGTTTTATACCATGTGGGCCAAATTTGAAAATCCGTTTAGTAGTTTTTGCGTGAAAGAGTAACAAACATCCATCCATACAAACTTTCACGTTTATAATATTAGTAGGATAGTAGGATATAAGTCCTTGAGGTCTACTCCGAAGTAGTATCGGCCGAATGTTCGGCCGTTTCCTGCTACGAAGTTACTGTTTGGTTCCGTCGGTCCTAATTCTACATTCCTACACTCTTTCGAATATTGACTATGGTCCCAACCCAACTGAGCCGATCCGAACTTTTTTCGCATTTTACAATAATATTCGGTTCGGCCATGTGTCGGTCCGATCCGATCATTCGCACTTTGCACTTCGTAGTAGACCCCCTTGTTTCCTCACGATGTTTCTCTCCGATCTCAGTAAAATCCAAGATAAACTTCAAAAGTACATGTGAATTGTCAAAGTCACAGCTCATACGCAAAACTAAACAACTAACCTTTATATTTAACTGAATCGCACAGCCCGTAGTCCCGGCGGTGGCGGCTTGAAGACCAAACTCGTCACACATGGCACGCGACGGCTGCACAAAAGACATCAGCAGGGTGTACGAGACAGGTGCGGCGAAGACTCAATTGGGGTGTCGTGTCAGACGAGGGGATGACACTGCTGTTACCCCAGATACCTGAAACATTATTAACAATAATATATTAGGACGTTTGTTCGTATTGCATTATTTGTCTTGTAGGGGCGGCGTCAAATGATTTATTACTCACTGACTCACTCCCCTTTGTGTTAGATTCACCCTTAGATCTAACGCCATGCTATTGTAGACCAATGGGCACACAAAATGGCGGCCTTTACACCCCCGCCCCCGCACTTCCCCTCAAGCTAGTTGCTTGTTAGATTATCGTCATTTGCCGAGCCTTTGTCCAACTATTTTCAGCTTTCAGTCTAACCGGATGCAGCTGAATATCAGACCTCCACAAAGCCAAGCTTATGTTGGATCATAGACACAAAAACTTGCCGAAAAAAAATTTTTTTTTTAATATAACTTTTAACATAATCATGCATAAACTTCCGTCTTACCATGGGGGTAAGCAGAAACTACAAAACGCCACCTGCTACGATACACATACGAGATACACATACATACGAGTACGCCTTTTGCTTCGTTTACGAACAATAATTAGCTAATTGCGTAATACACTCAATCTAAATCATTTTCAAGGCTCGGAATACATTGCTCGAAAAAAAAAATTACTGATCTAACATTATTTTTAGGAGATAGAAACACTGAAACACTTCTGTACTAACCTTAATTTTTCTTTTCATCTAAGTACCTCAGTATCGTTCAGGAACTGACTCGAAGGACTAACTCGTCGCGCACGGTAGACTATGGGCGGCTCACTGAAAGCACAAAGGAAGTCTAGTTGGTCTGGATACATAGCTTTCAAGGCACTGCGCAGGTCACAAACACACGATCAATACTTCGATGTGAGATTACGGCTCGAAATATGGCTACGGATTTTATGAGGCTGAATGTTGACAGCACGTAAAATTTTATGTGTTGCCAATTTATTTAGTGAAAAACGATTGACTCTTAATGTGATGGCTTCGATGTTAAGGGGAAAGCGTCACGGTACCGCGCAAAATTAAAATTTCCATGCGTTTTTTAGTGAGTAGATAGAGGGTTGTATTGATGTTTATAACGATTTTAATGATTATAACTAAGTAAATATATACTTGTTACGCTCGCGAATCGTATTCTGTTCAGCATAAAATCTGACACTGATCTTTATATTGCAAAAAAAGTAAGAAAATGCGAATTTCGCGGTCTGGACTTTAAAAGAGACTGTGACCTCTGAGTTTGTTTCGGCTTTTCTTCTCAGACTAATCAGCACCCTAATTGCGTAACACGCTATCAATCTCAATTTGAATCATTTTGAAGGATATTGCTAATCCATTGCTTCATATGTTCGAAAAATGTGTCTGCTCAACAACGTAAATAACGCAATGAATGTTGTTGAACTGTCAAAATGAAACCCATTGCTACTAATAGTGTGTTACGCAATTGCCCTGCAGATAGGAAACGCCGACCTCATCTAGTTTTTAAAATATGTAGGTAGTGTAGGTACTTACAAAGATAAAATCGTTTATCATTTTCTCTGGCCATGAGTTTCGAGACAATTATGCAAATAATCTTGGCTGTTATAAGGGTAAATCTTCATAAAATCCCCTTGCACTTTATGAACAGATAAAACTGCTCTTGATACTTATAGAGCTGAGAGGAACCGGTTTTATAGTACTCTGGGGGTCCTCCGACCAGATGGGTGTTGTGTCTGGTGGGCAGCTGCTCGTCTTTTTAGGGTTCCGTACTTCAAAAGGAAAAAGCAATACGGACAACGAAGTGATCTTATAAGGGTTCCTCCTTATAAGATCACTCCGTTGTCTGTATTTCATCACCCTTTTTCTCAGGAACGCGAGGAGTTATCAAGTTGAAATTAATATTAAATACTCAAGGCTGCAATCCCTTGAAACAGTTAAAAATGAAACTTCTAAGTCATCAAGTTCATGCCGCATATTTTGACACTCGCAAGGGAATCAAAACCTATAGGTCCTCCCTGTTGCCGTTGACCTAGAATCATGAAATTTGGCAAGAAGCAATGTTATGTAGCACAAGTAATGGAAAAAATCCGAAAACCGTTAATTTGTATTTACATACCTACAAATTTGTACGGGACCCTCGGTGCGCGAGTCCGACTCGTATATGACCGGTTTTTTTTTTTGAATGGCATCTCGCATTTCAGCCTAGGAGGCAATCGTCTGCTTAACCGGACTTGCAAGCTGCCCGTCTGTCGGGATGTTGTACTCGTATACGTGTAACGGAATAAACGACAGAGCTCATACACTACACCCCAATTAGAATTTTACATTATAAGACTAAAATAACATCTGTTGTTTAATTTATTTAAACGTTTAGTTAAACGAAAGTTTAAGGGGCTTGTGGCTGAGTAATAAGAGCCGCACGGTTGATCGGTCAGGTTAAGCTACGTTTGCCGCGGTTGGTCCGTGGATGGGTGCCCAACTTCACATACCAAGACCCCTCCATGCCTCGGAAAGCATGTTAACAGGAGAAAAACGCATGGTCATCCTACCCGCCCCGCGGTTTTACCCGCATAAATTTCGATCCCGTGGGAATATCGGGATAAAAAGTATCCTATATGTTAATCCCGGTTATAAACCATCTGTTTGCCAAATTTCATCCAAATCCGTTTAGTAGTTTTTGCGTGAAAGAGTAACAAACATCCATCCATCCATCCATACATACAAACTTTCACGTTTCTTCAACTTTCAACTTTCACGTCATCTTTTTTTAAATTGCATAAATCACTGATTACTCCATTGAAACCCAAGCTAATTTCATGGTTGAGTAGCAGTCTGGATGCAGGGTATGGGATTGGTTACTTTATAACATTTCTATCATGATTTTACAACGAGCAGCTCTTCTGTTTTTAAGTAGTCTAATTTTAGTAGCCACTTTGATACAGGATGGGCAAATAAGAGGTAGGTATACACTTTATTTTTTAAATTTATTTAATATAAAAAATATTAAGTATTTTTATTTAAATACAGTATTTAGGGCCGGCAATTCAGTATGGAAAATAATCTCAGACAAATGTCCACCTCTAGCTTTTTCACTGCGTTTTTCATGACATTTTCACACATTTCCGGCGTTATTGCAGTGACCGTGTCTCAGATATTTTGTTTTAATTCTTGAAGTTCAATGGCCTGTTAGCAAAGACACGTCCCTTTAGATAGACCTAAAAAAAAGTCAGAAGCTGTTAAATCCGGGGATCTTGGGGGTCAATCAATGTCACCATTTCACGAAATTAATCGACCCGGAAACGTTCTTCTCAATACCTCGATTATGGCTCGTGCCGTATGACATGTGGCCCCGTCTTGTGGAACTACATGTTCCCTAAGCCCAACTGATTCACTTGATGTAAGAAAACTGCTTTATTTGTTACAATGCCACGCTGCTCAAATTTAATCACCAAACGAGTTACTGTTAGCCGCGAAGGCAAGTGATTTCTACCAAAAATTGGCTGCAATTTTCTTAGAGTTTCCAGAATACATGATTGGATTGGCTAGAATGTTTTAATAATTAAAACCCGTTGTTCAGTCGTAAAACGCTCCATAACTAATTTGGGGTACGTATTGCAATATCTAGAATTAAAAGAACTAATGTAAAATAACCTATGTTCAAAATCCCTAAAATCTAAATACCGGGTTAGGTACTGTGATGTTGTAACAAAATATCACTCGATATTCTTCAACTAAATGAGAAGAAACTAAGCGTACCTTATTATAAATTGGATGAGTATATCGTAAATAAAAATGCTTGGCTTAATGCTGGTCCTGCTCCACAGGCACTTGGGCTCACTAATTGATCACAATTTCAATATTTGGAGGAGATGCTTCCCCTTTTTTTTAGTGTTTTTTTAAATCAAGATTTAATTCTTCTCTTATTTTATTCTTATTATATTAAATACCATTTCCTGATTGGTAGTATTTCTTTTTCATCTCTTAAATAAATTGCAAACTACAGTTTTGTGTAATTTAGACACATTTTTTAAATTTTGTAAATGTAAGAACCATGGATCCGTTTATTATGATATTTTGATGTTGACTTGAAAGAGCATGGCTGTTGAGAATATGTCATGCTTACTTAAACGTCTCACTGGTGGTGGCGCGTGTGTTGGATCATTCGGTTCCCTACAAAATGACTGACCGGCTATTTAAATTTCAATTCAAAGTGTCTGTAACTGGTTTAATTGAAATAAATGATTTGAGTATGCATTAACAATACTCCTGAGTACCTCATTCTGGAATGTTTGTATAATTTTGATGTTGGTCGGCTTAGTACAGACCCATAGTTGGATGCCATATGTCTATATCGGCTAAGGATATGCTTATATAATAAAATTTTGTTATGTATCGATAGTACTATAATTGTATATATAGATACTTATTCCATGGGTGGGGTCTTATCGTCTTGATTGCCAGCCGGGACCTGCGCACTGCAGTTTAGAATGTTCGAGAATATAATAATATATACCTAGATAGATATACATTCAAAATCTCCGGACAAAGGAACATGGGACCTGCGCAGTGCAGTTTAGAACATTCGAGAATGTCTCACTTCGTCAAATAACCCTGCAGAAGGCCCATATGTCTCCGTTCGCGAGAATAAGCTCATACACAGCTAGACACAAAAAACAAAATTGTTTAATTGAACCGCAAATAATTCCTATTCTGCTTTCCTAAAAATATGATTGCACACTTTAATATAATGATAGAGCCTCTTTTTGTGAACCTCAAATAATTTATCTTTTGGGGTCCTAAAATACTAAGTAGACCAACTTGGATCTATCGTGACACCGTTCGCTTCGCTCGCTTGGCTCGCACGCGATTGGTCACAGTTCTAACCTAACCCATTTGGTCGGGATGGCCTAGCTTAGTACTGCGACCATTTCGGCTCGCTCAACTGTGAGAAAATGTTGAAAACAATAGAATAGAATACTATTTATTATGTACACCATATAAATTACAGACATAAATATAGAAATTTTACAAAAGGTGACACAATGGGCGGTCTTATCGTTAAGAGCGATCTTTTAAAGACAACCTTTGGATGGATTAAAAAGGGGAAGGAGAGACAAATACCTACTGTAGGTAGTCTGTGGTGTACCATTTATATAATACAATAAATAAATACATAAAGTATATTATACTAATCTAAATAAATAAATATATATAAACATGAAACAGGAGCAAAGAAAATAAAATCATAATGTTTAAGGAGAGAGGAAGTGATTTTTTATCATAGTTTTAAAAGTGGACAAGGATTGAGCACGCCTTAGCGACACGGGCAAGTCATTCCATAAACGTGCTGCTTGAACAGTAAAAGATTTGTCATAGAAACATCGGTGGAATCCATCGCTTGTTTTCCGATAATCTCAGATGTCTATTATGTGCGTCAAGAAGGAACTTGATACGATCTTTAAAAGAAGCTCAATTATTAAGAAAAATGCGCATCATTAGAAGCACAAAGTTATTTTAGAAGTTCTCAATAGAGGACCCCAAAATAGGAATTATTAAAAGTTATGTAGTGTTATTACACCATTGTAATGCGACCGTAATGACGGGTACAGATTTGTCAAACGTAACATGAAATTGTAACACAAATTAGCCGTCCTAATTTATGCAATGCAACACGAAGTGCAACACAACAACTAGATGAATTTGTTTCAGCATGTTACATTTCATGTTTCACCAATGTGTACCGGGCATAAACCGCATCAAAATCCGTTGCGTAGTTTAGAAGAACAGCCAGGTCACATCGACAGACATGAAAAGCGACTTTAATTAATAAAAGCATAGAAGTAATGACTCTACTGTATCTTTTTATTACGTGGCATAAATATAAACACTGAATCCTATATCTCCCCTCACATTATTGATCGGGGCCTGCGCAGTGCGGCTAGATGTCTAGACCAGCACCCCTTTACGAAAAACTGCAGTGCGTCACTCGCCGCCCTCCGTGTAGGACGAGTCGGTGCTTCGAGACGTGGGGTGCTCTCCATACTCTGCAGTCCTACGGTACCGCGTACCCCATGATGAAATATTAAGGTAAGTTTGACTGTCAGTTTTTGTTTTTTTGTAAGGACTTGTGGATAAGTAATAACTGTTGCACGGGTCGGTTGTTTATTTTAAGTTACGCTGCCGCGGTTGGTTTGGTGGTTGGTGACCATCTTTACATACCAAGACCCCTCCGTGCCTCGGAAAGCACGTTAAGCCATTGTTACCGGCTGCCGTTCGTGGATCTTTGACAGTCAGAAGTCTCACAACCAGTCTTACCAAGGGGTATCGTGTTACCCAATAACTGGGTTGTCGAGGTCAGACGGGCAGTCGCTTCATGTAAAATACTGATATTCAGCTGCATTCAGCTGCATCCAGTTAGACTGGACTCCGACCCCAACATAGTTGTGAAAAAGCTCGGCAGATGATCCAATATAAGTTTGAGGGGAATTGCGGGGAGGGGGGAGGCTAAAAGACGCCATTTTGTGTCCCCTTTTGACCTTTAATAGTATGGCATTTATTTAAATTAGGCTGAGAATCAGCAGTTTTCGAGCGTCAAAATTGCATGAAACAGTGCCGCAAAAACGCCCACCCTTCTCCACTTCCTAGTGCTTTAGCTGGGAAGAGGCAGTGGAGAATACGACTCCGTCTGAAAAATTTCAACCAATCTTCTGAAAGTTTCCTGTTATACAATAGTATTATTAAAAATCATTCTTATATTTTTCAGGTCTCTGGTCTAGCAGTGCCTGAAGAATGCTGATCCACCAGCTTGCAGGCAGCATGGCGATTGGTCTTCCGAGCCGCCATCGGGGAACCAGACTTCGGGGACCGTACTTCAATACTGCCCAGGTAGGTTCTGTGTCTGATCGCCACCGCCTCCGGTCGCGTTGGATTGCCATCCCATCGGACTATGAGAGCAAGGACAGAGAGAGTGCACCTGTATCTGCGCACATACTTGTGCACTATAATATCTCCCGCGGCGAAGGCTAGTCTCAGTTGAGATTGACCGTCATGGCCGCAATATGGTGTGGAGGACCTTATATAGCGAGAAGCATAGGACCGGTCGATGTGGTGATGCTCGAGGGAGGCCTATGTCCAGCAGTGGACGTCTTTCGACTGAAATGACGATGATGGATATTCTATGTTAGAGGGTTTGTTTTCCGCACTTAGTTCAGGTGGACCATTGTGCGTGGGCCATGGCGGCCGTCAGTGGTTGTTCCAACCAGCCCACAGCCCACCTCCCCCAGAAGTTGATTGATGATGATGAATTTATTGAGACCGAACTCTCCACGCGTTGCAACTTTTTTCACTGTTTTCAATATGAAATCATAATTTTCTCTCAATTTTCAGGTCCCTGTTTGACGAGCAGCATCACCCAGTCGTCTCTGTCGCTGATGCAGACTTCTGAACAAGCTACCAGCTCAAGTACGATGATGCAGACTTCCATAACCCTACTTGACCGTACACCGATGGGGTGCAAGTGGCTCTACCAACACCCAAAGAGCCAAAGTCAGCCTCACCTGCCCGTGGTGCACCCTGCTGAACTTACCGACGAGGCTCTGGCGAACCCTGGTCTCCTTTGAGGTAGGGAGACCAGGTAACTTTTTTTTTAAAATAACTTATAAGTAACACTTGAATACCAATGTTAGTCTTAAGCTTAGGTAAGTTCTTTAGAAAATAAGTTGACCTATTACATTTAACAACAAGTTGAAAATAATTATTAAAACAAAAAATGTAACCAATGCTTCGTTTTATTTTGGAAATCCTAAACATAGCATTTATTTAAAGATATCATCATGTAATCTAAAAGGCGACGGAGCCGGTTAACGCAATAAATCAGAATATAAAATCTTGCAAGGTTAGTAGTCAAGTCAAGCTAATTGACAAGTCAGACATGTCACATCGCACTGTGTGATCAGGGTGGATTACGGCCTACTCCCCCTCAGGACCGTTACACATGGCGCTGCGGCGGCAGCGGCTCCACGGTCACCAAGTCACCAAGGGTGACTTACATGAGTACGACGCTTGATACGGCGGCGGCGCCATGTGTAACAGCTGTGTCCCAGCAGTGGGACACAGCTGCTTGTATAGGGGAGTTAATAGAGGGTGTGTGTGGTTATAATCAATAAAAGTATAGCCCTATTCTTTATCCCCATTGATCGAAGACATGAGCACGGCTGGATATATTCTGGGTGAGGGTGAAAAACCATTAACTTCCATTTATTTGTGTTGTATCTATTTTTCATCAAACAGGACCAAAAAATTTTAACCCTACCTTGCCTCTACATATTCGAACTCTGTAAATTTATACGTAGATACCCGGAATTCTACACAAAAAGAGAAGACATACAAACTAAATTTACTTTAATACATAAAAATAGATTAAACATAACTACATCCCGATTAAAAATGCACTCCTCAAGTACCTATGTCATGTCGATAAAAATATATAATAAGTTACCAAAAGAAATAATAAATATAAATAAATCCAATATATTTATCAATAAATTAAAATTATTTTTACTAAACAAAAGCTGTTATAGTATAAACGAATACTTAAATGAAAGCCTATAACTGCAATAAATACTTTCTTAAATAATTATATACATGTGGATATTTATCAAGAAGATTATATAATTAAACATAACATGACTTCTAAATACACAATAAGTAAATTATGAAATTTTACCTACTGAATCTCTAATTGTGATAAACGTAAAACTGATCTTAATTATTTGTAATCTTAATATAATATGATCTCCTAAATAAATACATATATCTAAATGTAAAAATAGTATTTTAAGAAAATAGCTACCTACCTACTTACCCTTATAATAGATTAATTTATGTCTTTATTTGAACTAAGTTCATATAAATTACATTTTTAAATATTTTTTATAAACAAAAAGATAAAAAAAACATTTAAAAATATAAAAAATAGTAGCCCACCCGTATAGTGAACAAGGTCCAAGCTACCGGCGGTCAGGGCTCCAGAGAGAGGAACCTACTGACAATGCGAGCCGTGTCCAGAAGTACCGTTTTCTGAATCAAGCCCTTGATCCAACTGCCCAACGAGAGCCTTCTCGGGTGTTGGTTGAGGTTCTTGGGTATTAACCCATTGGCTGACACGACTATCGGCACAATGATTGCTGAGTCCACATGCCACATGTCGACAACCTTGCGAGCCAAGTCAAGGTACTTGATTTGTTTATCTTTCTCGGCTTTCACGAGGTTCTCATCATGCGGGACGGTTATGTCAACAATCATTGCGTGCCGCTCTGATCGGTCCACCACCACTATATCAGGCTTATTGGCAACAATAGTCCTGTCATTGACGATGGATCGATCCCAGCACAATGTGATATTTCCATTATCGAGAACTGGGTCGGGCACATACTTGTAGTACGGCACCTCAGATTCCACATGGCTGTATTTCAGAGCAAGTTGCTGATGGATTATCCTGGCTACAAAATTGTGTCTATGCAAGTACTCTCCGTTAGCTAGACGAGAACAGCCGGAGATAATGTGATATATTAGGTATATAATTAATAATGATATAATATTATTATATAATTATTAACTTTTTATGTGAGCGTAATTTTTTAGTTTTCATGTAGAATTTTATTTTGAGTTTTGTTTCTACGATTTAGATTTTTAATAAATATGTAGGTATAACTATAATTTTGCTGTGCCCTGACAGAGTCTACAACGGCTCTTAGCTATAAGCCTTTTGTGAACATCTTTATACCTTGTGGAATGCAAATAAACGAATATATGAATATGAATCCATCCAGTGTAGGACATGGAATGATTGAGCTGGGACGGCTTTTACTCAAAATCAAAATCATTTATTCAAATTAGGCTGAGAATCAGCTTTTCGAATGTTAAAATTACAAAAGACAGTCCCCCAAAAACGCCCGCCCTTCACCACTTCCTAGTGCTATCGCACGGAAGAAGAAGTGGCGCAACAAACTCCCCAGCAGCACAGCTGTCTGTTCAGTTAGAAAATACTTTGGTACCTTCTATATCCTATACCATTGAATACTGCAGCGTGACAAGCTCATTTGAATTCTTCTTCTACTGTACATAGTACCCATCCAGTGTAACGGGAAATGGAAATATTGCGCTGGGATGGCTTTTACTTACAGCCAAAGGTATGGTTGGTGTGAGCGGTTATTTTAAATGAAAACACTTCATTTTTATAACATTTTTAATATACTTAACTTACTGTAAGGAAAAACACCAATTTTCCTCGCTTAGAATAAACTTACAATATCCCTATTATAATCTTATAACCTACACTGTTAGTTTAAAAGTTTCACAAGGCAAAACAGAAAAAGTTGTACAGGCGCGGACCCAAGGTTTGAAGGGAGAAGTTCAAAGAAGCAGTGATCAGACCATGATCAGTTGATATCTCTGCTCCTCTCCCATTGAATCCGTCCCTGCCGTAAATTTTCTTTGATGTCCGCAGGTTGTTGAAGAAGCTTATCTTAACTCCGATCTGCTCCTCTGTTCTTTGCTCCACATCTGCCATCTCGCTTCTTCAACGTCTTTTGGAGAGACCAGGGACACGCCAGAGCCTCGTTGGTGATTCAGCAGGGTGTACCGAGGGCAGGTGAGGTTGACTTTGGCTCTGGAGGTGTTGGTAGAGCCACTTACACCCCATCGGCGGGCGATAAGGCCATATTACAAACAACGCAGTTACACTGTCGCACCGTGCAGCTGCAGTGTTAGTGACATGGTTGGAATTCTGCCGCTCTCTGAGACGAGTGATAGACGCCGCTCATTGACAGATCTGTAAAAATAAATGAAGGTTACGTTAGAAAGTTCATTAATATAATCACTATCTTCTTATATGCTGAAATATGTAAGATTAGGTACAAGTATCAGAAATGAAGAGATACGCAGGAGAGCCAAGGGTACCGACATAGCCCGAAAGAATTGCCAAACTTAAGTGGCAGTGTGCAGGGCACGTTGCTCGCAGAACAGATGGCCGACGGGGCCGAAAGGTTCTGGAGTGGCGACCGCGTACCGGAACACGTAGCATTGGAAGGCCTCCCACAAGGTGGACGGATGACCTTGTGAAGGCCGCAGGAATCCGCTGGATGCGAGGAGCACAGAACCGGTCGAAGTGGCGATGCTTGGTGGAGGCCTATGTCCAGCAGTGGACGTCTTTCGGCTGAAAGATAATGATGATGATGTTGAGGTAGGCAATAGGCTGCCCCCTGTTACATGCGACTTAAACATCACTGGCGAAGTGTGGGTGTACTATACACCTCTGCTTAACCCTTCGGGGATTACAGGCGTGGTATTGTGTAATAGTAAGAATTATTAAATAAATTACTGACCTAATTCTTTATTCGTGCTACTGCAGTACCGCAGAGACGAGATCCAAGATGGCGGCTTGAAAACCGACGCGTCATCATGTCTCCGTACTGAAGCGAGGTGGGTGGTAGAAGCGATGGATACCACTTCGGAGACGAGGACAATGATGCTGCTTATCCACCAGAAACCTGAAAAGTATAAATGAAAATATTTTAAAAAAATTAGTTAGTATACTCGTACATATGTATAATAAAAGCCAGATGAATCCTGAATCGGGGAGACAAAGATATTTGAATTAGTTATAGGAGATTAGGCGTTCCCACTGCTGGGACATAGGCCTCCTAAAGACAAAGATTTATTCGTCGGATATGGTAGGTATAAAGATGGTTGGTATATATGGACAAGTTCGACACATCCGCCGCTACTAGCGGCATACGAATATTTACAATGTGAACCTAATGTACACGTGGGTATAAAACCTAACTTATATACTACTTATACTCTAATAAACAATACAAAACACTTATACTATGGACGTTTGTAGTCTAATATACAATGTAAAATAAAATAAAAACACAACAATAACAACATTTCTATTAGAAAACTAAATAAATCTAGTTTTGGTTCTAAGACATGCCGGTTTCCTCACGATGTTTTCCTTCACCGTTTTGAGAGCAGTGGCGATGAAATTATATACACAAAGTAAAGGGTCTACTTGGGTTCGACTTCGAACCTAACCCTTGCCACTGGGCCACGATAAGACAGTCTCGATATCTGAACAAAGGATTTTACTGACAAAGTTGAATTACTTAATAAACTAAGACACGTACCTTCATCCTGAACAGCGTGTTGCGGTACGGCTGGTCAGCGAGGGGGACAAGTTGGTCCTTCAAGCCGGTACCAGGGCGGCAGAGACTCGAAGGACCGAACTTGTCTTGCTCGGTGGACTGTGGGTGGCGCACTATTTAGGCGGACAAAGGAGTCTAGAGTCTAGAAAATGGCTAGCCTTACTGCGCAAGTCTGGAACTGCGATCAATACTGCAATGAGGGTTGTTTTTCGGGGCTAACTAATTTATAACTAGCTGCGCCACGCGGTTTCACCCGCATTAGTGTCGATCCCGTGGGAATATCGGGATAAAAAGTATCCTATATGTTAATCCAGGTTATAAACCAAAAGGGGGCCAAACATCCAAATCCGTTCAGTAGTTTTTGCGTGAGTAGAGTAGGTAACAAACATCCATCCAACCATACAGACTTTCACGTTTAGAATATTAGTAGGAAGTAGGATTATAAAGAGTTCGTTTGTAAGTTGTATGTAGGGGGTAATCTCTGGAACTACCAGTCGGATTTGATAAATTCATTTTGCATTTGATAGTCCATTTCTTGAGGAAGGCTACAGGGTATAGAACGTCACGCTATGACCTTAAAAGCAAAAAGAAAAATCGCTAAGCGAAAACGAAGTGATAGCACGGGCAGGTGGAGCCATGTGACGGGATGGGTGGGGGCACGAGAAATGTCACGAGGACAGAGTCGCGGCCAGAAGCTAGTTTGAAATAAGTGATTTGACTGTAACATAACTGGTGAGGGTGTTTTCTTTTTATTCTACACCCCTTCCAACCCCGAATACTAGCGTGATGTTATTTATGTAACGTATCATAAGAATACAATTTTGGGACCTTGCAGAGCCTTTTTAATTTTTTTTTCGAGGGGAAATTCTTATGGATACCCTCCGTCTGGGAAAATCGGAGGGCAAAACCCGACTGTTCCTTCCAGTACCATGAGTCGGGGGCCCGGGAGATACCTGTACATTCGCCGCATACCCGACTGGTTGCAGATCTACAGCCTAACAGAACAACAACAAAAAAAAAAGTTTTTTTGTTATCTGTCTACGCCACTGCTTGACCAATCATCGTCGCTCAAAATCGCGTCGTGTTTGCGGTGCATCGGTTGACCAATGACCGCTCCCGAATATGGCGACATATTCAACAGCCAATCGTCGAAGCGGATGCTCACGCGATCGTAGCTCTCAAGCGACACCTCCACACAGAACACCTTTTGACTTACTATACAACGCCACATCGGCATAGCCCAAAAAACCCAAATTTAAAACTATTATAAACTATTAAACGCTAAAACTATTATACGCATAAAACTCCAAACCCAAGTGTTTCTTTTGTTCCATCGCGAACAAAAGAAACACTTGCGAATACATTTGCGAATTGTTATTTATTTAATCAAAACGGTGAACGCCGAATGATTGTTCCTAGTTTAGTTTATGATATACCTAGTTAATTTGTTGTTGTAGATGTAGTTTAATTTTTATTTTATTACATTTCTATCTAGTTAGTTACAATATCATTAGATAATATCACAGTTAATAGAATAGTTAGGTTAGCAATCAGTAAGTACAAGTTACTGGTGTAGTTTCAACCTACGTCCTAATAGTATAATGCACACACAAAACTAGAAATTAGTGTCTAGTCCGGAGTACACAGTAGCCAGCGTGTAGCTGTTATTCAATATATATCACCCTAGACTGCATATGTAAACCAACGATTACATAGATAGACAGTTTACACAGATAGATTTGCATTTCACCGCTGACAGCATCAGATGAGTTTCCATTATGTACACAGTTTTTATAAGTTTACACATTACGTTTACTACGATGGAAAGCGAGAGTGTGCAAGTGCTCAGTCCGGTCAGTGTGTTAGGTTTGGTAGGCTAGTTAGAGTTGAGTGCCACTGTAATGGCTAGAACACTTGCACACTCTCACTATCCATCGTAGCGGTATAGTTAATAAGTTTTTCTTGCTTTTTTCTTTACCTAATGTGACTACTTATGTGTAAACTTATAAAAACTGTGTACAAAACTCACCTGATGCTGGCAGCGATGAAATGATAATTCTTCTAAATAATTAACTTGTGACTTCCACATGAAGTACTGATAGCTATCAAACTAGAATAAACCTAAATCTGTGATAATAATAAACACACACAACAACACAGTACAGCGCAGCACAGGACAGTATAATAACAACTAGATTACACGAACGGTCGGCGTGATGAGTCAAGCGTTGTCCACGACCTTAGGAATCGGCGGACCACATCACGTTTCGCCCAAAGTCTTCATGTTTGTGAGGCACTTTGACCACAAAGAAATTTGTGGGGACGAGACTCCTAACGCGACCCTCAGTGTGAAATCTGTTTTCACAAGGATTTCCCAACAATCTTTTGGGCTTTTGTAAAGTAATGTAAATGATAAATGATTTTATTTTGTAAGTAGATTTGTACAAACACTTTTACACGTCAATCATATTTTAAAACTATATGAGGTCGGCGTTTCCTATCTGACTACTCCGAGAAGAAAGGCCGAAACAAACTCAGAGGTCACAGTCTCTTTTAAAGTCCAGACATAATCTCGGTCAGATCATATGAAGACCATGTAGATCGATGTCTGAGATGGTCTTTTGAGGAAAGAACCACACAGATTGAGAGCCAAAGCCAGTAGCCAGGACACGTAGGTACAGCTGCAGCCTAGCGTCGTTGTAAGATCATGTGGCAGGACGGTCTGGTTTGTGCAGTACCGCACTCTTTAAAACAACAACATTTCCTCCTCTTCTTCTCCATCTTGATAAACATTTATGTTATTATTCTGGTCATCAGCTGAATTACAATATCAGTAGCAGTCATTCTGTTTTATTTAATGCTGCTCAAAACATATTTTTGGCTTAAAAATAATTTTTAAAGATGGTGTAGAGTCGTTGTTCCTCAATACTAACACACACGTTCTGTAGGTATGTTTTGTTGCTGACTGTCCCAAAAATCTGTTTAGATAACTTGGGGATCTGACCGGATAAAAACAAAAGAAGAAGGGGATCAGAACGGAATGACAAGTTTATAGTGGATCAGAATTAAAACGTAATAACAACCAGCAAGGGATCAGTTCAGGGGATCCGAGCGGAATAAATCGTCAAAAGTACATTAACGATTACGTCAAAAAATCGCATCGTTATGTGGAAGGGATTACTTCGTGGGACGCATAATGACAACATTATTGTCCCTAGACTCGTGTCAGATCGACTTGTAGTGAGAATACATATTTCTGGATATCTCACTTTTTATGCGATATACGGAGAAGAGCGGCAATGACGTCATGAGACACGAACGAGTGTAACGCGAGAATTGACTTCCTGGCACTGTTTGGCCAGCCGTGAGATCGATAGGACACACACCAATAGAATTAATACTGTGGTTTGATAAGAAAAATAAACCCTACGTGTTGACGATAAAAACGTGAGTACATTCTATTTATTTTATTCATTTATTTACTAAGGTACACTAACAGCTTCTGCTATTTTATCTTTTATGTGTATAATGTTACGGTTAATAGTCGAAGTGCGGCTACACCGAGTTTCAGCCGGGTAGAGCTAGGTGCTGCCGGCCACATGCGGCTGCACCTACATACATAATCAGCCTATAATTTTCCCACTGCTGAGACAAAGCCACCACGCGGGCCCAATGCGGGTTGGCAGTTCTTGCACCTACATATAAAGATAAAGATAATTAATATATATTTATTGCATAACTGTGTAGGTACATTAAGTTCTTATTAATAAACATTACATTTTAGTTTCAACAGTCTACCCAAATCGGACATACAATAGTATTTTAAGACATTAGGTACATACAACTATTATTTTTTATAAAAAAACTCATTCAGATAGTGATACATTATCAATTAATATTTTTTTCAATTTATTTGATTTTGATTTTTGATTTCATATTTATATTGTTTCCGAATGTTTCTTTTAGAATTTGATTTGGTTTTACTATTTATTTATTTATCTAATCTATGTATGTATTATTTATTTATTTATCTTATCTAATCTTTGCTAATGAAGGTTGATCTACCGATCTCCCTGAAGCGCAAACTCATCAACACGTGTATACTTTTTTTTTGCGCGTTGGAAATCCTCATGGATTTCCTCCATCGTGGGGGTGACTGGGGGGTATGCCGGACTCTTATCGGCTAAAACCACCGCGGTGTTTCACCTCTGCCTATGGCCGGGGGTGCGGGATTCGCATAAGCAAGGTTCGGGGCGGGGAATTCTCATTGTGCGCTTTGACATTATTTCTTGGTAATCTGTCCTGAAATTTAGTTTTCTATGAATGTGAAGTATTGCGTTGAGGATAAACAGCTGTCGAACACGGAGGACCGGGAAGTCACTGTAGAGTTGGTTGGTTGGGTACAAGAAAGGCTTCTTGAGCTTTGCTTCCAACAATAGAAGTTCAACATTATTTTTGACGCGCTTTTAAATATGTTTAGTTGATACGAGTTGAGCTGCATGAATACTGACAAATGCTTGCACTGACTGGACAGGTCCACTCAATCTGTGTTGTGCTTTCCTCAAAAGACCCTTTAAGACCTATGTACATGGTCTTCACATGGTCTGACCGAAATTATGTCTGGACTATAAAAGAGATTGTGACCTCTGAGTTTGTTACGGCCTTTGTTCTCAGAGTAGTCAGATAGGAAACACCGACCTCATCTAGTTTAAGAAAAATATGATTGATGTGTAAGTGTTTGTACAAACCTACTTACCGAAATAAAATAATTTATAATTTAACAGATCGTTACCAACAAACAGTTTGGAAGCAAAAAGTCGTATCTCCTATCGAAAATGCCCAAAAACCGGCTTTATTTATATGGAAATGACAATGTCAGAGTGCCGGCGCATTTGAATTTTGGCAAAGAGGTGTATGACAACATGGTTAAAAATAAGGACAGTACTGCTTTGGTGAGTACCTGATTACCTGATTGCGTGACTGCAAAGACAGGGTTATGTATTTAACGTGTATCTTTGTACCATTTTATTTGGGTTTCTTTGAAAGGCATCCTAAGGTAGGTTGGTCCTAAGGCCAGGTGGACAGGTATGCAACCGCTGGCGACTTACGAGAAGTGCGCGAGTGCGCGACGCGTAGATATGTAATGTACTGACGCCAGCAGGTCAAGCTACCCGAAACTGTCAAATTTTCTCAATCAACCTTGAACCTTAATGCTTTATCAGTAAAGTTAAAAATCTATTAAAGAAATTTGACAAATTGTAGTAGCTTGATGTGCTGTCTTTACTATATAGGTAGATTTATGAAAGAAGGAGATATGCCCTGTAGTTGAAAATGTATCGGAAACCAGAGTCGCTATTGTCGCCCCTCCACGCGCCTCTACTACACATGCAGTTCAGTAAAAGTAATAGATACGAAGTCGCGCACAAAATCACAATTAATAAATCATAACGTACTACACAATCAATTATGAACCTTAACTCGTCAAACACAGCGTGCATTTACTATGCACCGTACAACTTACTCACACAAAAACATCGGTCGCTATCGTTGTGCTGTGCAAAAGCCATTTATTTTAAATATACGCTAGTGATTGACAGCCCGGACTTTGGATTGACTAAATCTGTTTATTCATTTATTTTCTATGGTATGTACCAAGCATGAGGTTCTCAGCAGCGAGTGTTACTAGAGCGTTGTTAGAGTATTAGTGTCCAAACACACTATGCCGAAGTTACGCGACCGAAGTTCCGCGGCGGATTTTACGTTCCGACGTATTCGGCTGATTCACACACCATAAGTGCCGAACTTACGCGGCAGATATTCAGTTGCGCAACTTTGTGTGTATTCCGTGTCTCGAGCGCTGTCGTGGCGTCGGTCGTGTCGTGTTATCTAAACAGCCGGACAGACAGACAGAAACACAACGGGCGGAGACGCGGGGCGCGGGCATGCCTGCCTCCCGCTGCTCCCCGCCCCGATCTTTATCGGCAATCGAACCGAACTTCGGTCACGTATAATGTGTGCTCTACAGAATACGTTGCCGCCGAATTGCCGCTGAACTTATGCTCGACCGAAGTTCGGCTGTACGCAATAACGCAACGTAACTTCGGCATAATGTGTCGTCAGTAATTCAAATAGCATTGCAGGCGTAATCATGCCGAACTTCGGTCGCGTACCTTCGGCATAGTGTGTTTAGACACTTACTCGATACTCGCTCCGCGGCGCTCGCTTGACGGCTGTCCGTCAAGCGAGCCCGCGGAGCGAGTAAAGTTTTGTCTAACAGTCAAAACCTCAGGTTCATGATACAGTGCCGCAGTGGGGAAGAGTCGAGGTTTAGTAAGGCTAACTTTGAAAATCAACCTTTGAGCTCTTTCTATTTCTAACATTTTAGTTTTTACCGCACCTCCCCAGGTTGTTACACAATATGATAAGATAGGCTGGACAAGGGCAAAATATACCTACCATTTAAAGTGTTTTACAGTTTGCTATCTGTCTAAGCCGTTTGAAAATATAAGTTTCCGTACTCTTTTAGATAAGCTATGTATGTGATCGTCGAAAGACAATCTTTTATCGAGGGTTACACCCAAATATCGAATACTATGTGTCTGCTGTGTCGTTGAGCAGCTACATTGATGTAATGGTTATTATATGTCGTCAACAGAGTACAGACACTTATCTAGTTGGAATGCTTGAAGCGTTTCCTTAAATGCTGATGTATAAATCAAGATTTTTAAGTATAGTGGTAACTTCCCACTAATTCAACTCCTACTAATATTATAAACGTGAAATAATAATCGCGAATTACATAATCGAGACAATTGAGTGCCTTTCTTTTCTTTTTTTTTTTTTTTTTTTTTGAATGAAATGAATGAATGTCAATTTAGTGACTTAGTAACATCACTAGCGTCAAACTGACAAGCAACGAAAAACTACAATCCGTTTCACGTTGATTTTTAAACCAATTTACGCTAGAGTAAGGAAACTTAAAAATGGGATTAAATACAGGAGGACCTGCTGCAGCGTCAATGATACAATTTTTTTACTCAATGAAACTGATTCGGTTGCCATCTCAAATTATAATTAGGTATATACTCTGTTTATTTTCTTAAAATCGTTAAAAACGGTTCAATACATTCATTTATGACATTCACGACCATAACTGGAATTGAATCATGACGACACAGTTGGCGCAGTGGCTGAGCGATCGACTGCTGCGCTGCGTGTCGCGGGTTCGATTCCCGCACGGGACAAATATTTGTATTGCCTACAGGTAGTTGTTCCGGATCTGGCTGGTTGTGTATGTGAGTTTAAATGTTTGTAAACGCACCCACGATACAGGAGTAATTCCTAGTGAGAGGCAAGGTTTTTTTTTAAAAAAAAGCAACTGAGTGATTTATCAAAACATTTGCTTTTATTACGATTTCATGATTCCGGTTATACTTTATTGAAAAAATCAACCATTTTAAATGATAAATTGGTTACGTTTTTTTAAATGTAGTACGATTAATAGACGATAAAACACGTGGGCCCAAAAAAACTATCTCCTTTGGCACATAGATGGTTTATAACCAGAATTAACACATAGGATACTTTTTATCCCGATATTCCCACGGGATCGAAACTTATGCGGGTTAAACCGCGGGGCGCAGCTAGTATTGAATAAATGCACTGCTTGATATTGTGAACACAACAATTCTTCACAATGTTGAAGTGAGGAGTTATCTCTCAATTCCTTCCTACGTGTTGCCTCTCTAACCAGACTTTCCTCATCCGTCTCATATTCATGTATGTACTTTTAAAGATTAGTCAGGAGGTTAATCGGGCCAGCAGAACCAAAACTGAACATATGTTCTGCGATTTCGGCGGTCTCTCCAGTTCTAGAGCCATAGCGCTTGATAACACGCTTCTTCCAGTCTGCTCCGACTTTCGGTATCTCGGCTCAAACGTGCAAAGCGATGGCGAAGTAGATCGGACGGTTAAGCACAGAATTAACACTGGATGGATGAAATGGCGGCAGGTCACGGGAACAATCTGCGATTCCCGCATTCCTCTTAAACTTAAGGGGAAGATATACAAAACCATGGTTAGATCTACTGCCTTGTATGGATCAGAATGTTGTGCCACAAAAGGGATAAAAGAAATGCAGTTGCATGCAGCTGAGATGAGAATGCTAAGAGGGATGTGTGGTGTTACACGAATGGATAGAATAAGAAATGAGTGTATAAGAGGGACGAGGACGACGACACGGTTGGCGCAGTGGTTAAGCGATTGACTGCTGCGCTGCGTGTCGTGGGTTCGATTCCCGCACGGAAAAAATATTTGTATGACCTACAAGTGTCTGGCTGTTTGTGTATGTGAGTTTAAATGTTTGTAAACGCGCCCATGATACAGAGAGAAATTCCTAGTGTGGGGCAATGTTTAATAAAAAAAACGAAAAAAACAGCCACATTTTTTTTAGATAAATGCGTGTACTGATTCTAAAATGACGTATGGTGAGGTAGCGCAAATGACAGCCGATGTTGCTGTCTGGCTCACTCGTTTGGGCGTTGGAAAGGGAGAGGTGATCTGTATTTGTACGGAGAAAAACTTCGAGTACCTGCCAACTGTAATGGGGATTATTTGCGCAGGCGCTACCTTTTCGCCGATGGATCCAACTTATGGAAGCTGTAAGTAGTCTACCATTTATTTTTGAAGTGAAAACTGAATCGTCACGCTCGGGTCGGTGACACTGAATCGGGTGTACTCGGCTCCAGTCGGTCGTTGACGCTGAATCACATACAATGTGCTGATAAAATGGCAACATTAATATAAAACAATGATAGGGCTAGTTGGCCAGTAATCATAAAAAATATACATAAAATCAATCAATCAATCAACTCAGCGTATCGCAGTCCACTGTTGGACATAGGCCTCTCCCAGGCTGCGCCCAACACCCTGTCCTCCGCCTTCCGCATCCAGTCCGTCCCTGCCAAGCCAACTTCTTTAGGTCGTCCGCCCATCTAGCTGGGGGGCGTCCCACACTACGCTTGCCGATACGCGGCCATAAAATAATCAGCCTATAATGTTCCCTGTTAGAGGGAGTGGGCCATAATCCACCACGCGAGCCCAGTGCTGAATGGTGGATGTCATGTCTTCGAATTTTTGGTTCTAGGACATGCCGGCTTCCTCACGATGTTTTCCTTGCCCGTTTTGAGAGCAGTGGTGATGAAATAATTTCGACCCCAACATACAAGATGAAATTAAAAGAATTAGCGAAACTCCGCAGACGTGATGGGTAAAAAAAGAAATTGATGGTATTTTTTTTCGGGATCATTGACTTTTTTATGTTTTGTCGTGTTGAGATATCGTTACCCATGGTGTCTGTGAAGTTTACATAAATAAAAACTGATTTTGTTACTGATATTTCAAGCAAATAAACTACCTACGGTCGATGACCCCAAAAAATGTCATCATATTATTATTTTTTCATTAGATATTGAATGCCACCACGCCCGCGGAGTTTCGCTAACTAATTTAATTTAAGGCTATAAAATATAGGCTAGACAGATGATGAATACTTCCTAATCAGCTCTTCTTTTTCCACAGTTCCATTACTACATCGGCTCAGCATAGCCAGACCTAAAGTAATGTTCTGTTCCTCGTCTGCCTACGAAACTCACAAGAAGACTTTTGAAGAAGTCGGGAGCATCCAACACTACATTCTTTACGGGAACGAGACAAAAGATGGTGCTGTCCTGTTCCAGGAGCTTCTGACAGGGTCCATAGAATTGGAGGAGTTCCAGCCAGTGTCTGTCAATGGTTGGGAAGACGTGGCTTTTATAGTATACTCTTCAGGGACCACGGGTCTACCGAAAGGAGTTCCTTTTACCCATTTGAGTTTTTTGTCCGATTCGCAGCATATGTTGGTAACTGAGTGAGTATCCCGTCGAACGTCATATTCCAAATGTTATTATCCATCTTCCTGCCCCTGGTCCATGTCAGTGTACATACACACGAGAGGCACGTCGCGTCGACGACAGAGGCTGCCGCCGCAGTCGGGCGTCGACGGTATCAACGGCTGCCGTCGATGCGTGTCACCGGATGCAGTCGCCTCTGTCATCAAAATCGTCTGGTCGTAGGATCCTCCCTTTTCTATGGAGGATGAGGAACTTTAGACACACCCTGTTCCTCTTACATCTATAAAATCAAATCAAAAGTCATTTATTGAAATTAGGCGAAAAAACGAACGTCAAAATTACAAAAGACAGTCCCCCAAAACGCCCGCCCTTCACCACCCAATAAATATTTTTGTTCTATAATCAAACATTTATATGACCTTGAGCTTATTAAAGTTATTTTACAGTATTTTTTTCAACTCTTCGTCATGTACTGGTGCATTATGTGTCACAATAGTCATATACATTTTTTGTCGTATAATAATGTCACATAAACGTTATTTCGACATTTTTTTACAATCGTCATATAATAGCGTCTACGACGACAACTATAACACTTACTTATACAACTTTTCGTCGTGTAAACGTTTTCGTAGTGTAAACGTCATAATACTGTAAATTTTGTCATATAATTACCTTTTAAACATCTGCTAAATGGATAATAATTGTTTACACGTAGTATTTGTAACCATTATATGTATATAAGTCGAATAAGTATTACGAGTGCAACCTGTGTACATCCTTAAGTATCACAAGCATGATAATACGACCGCTATTTAATTAATACTCATATTAAAGGTTTATAATAACCTTGTTGCACTTCCTAGTGCTTTCGCTGGGAAGAAGAAGTGGCGCAACAAACTCCCCAGCAGCACAGCTGTCTGTTCGTGTTCTTTTAAAGACGCGTGTCGCTCGTGTATGAGCACTTACTTGTGGTCGATGCAACATGTTTTCTTCTTCCATACTCCCCATTCAACATCAACAATCACGCTATCATTCACTCCCTTCTCTGTCATATCAATTCTTACACAATCCATCCATCTTTTCTATGGCTTTCCTCTCCCTCTACATCCGGCTGTTCCTTCTCGTACATGGTGAAACTGCTCCGAGGCATAGAGCACAACCCGGGAGTGCTGCAGCGGTCGCACTTGTACGTACTCGACCGTTATGTGTGGAGGCGACGGCCCCCGCCACTGCTGGTCGTACCATCAGCCAGGACCAACTTGCTGGCCAAAACCCCTCTGACTCGAGCAATTTGCACCATCAATTATATTCAGGTCGTAATTGATATATTTACATGTCACTGGGGTGAATTCGCAATAGTACTATTGTTTACACTATGTTACAAACAATGATCTTTATGATCTTGAGATGTAGTTTGTGACTTATTTTTAATTTTGTGTGTGTGACTTGGCTATCGGTCAATTAAGACCTGTAATGATAGTTTTAAGGCACTTAAATAAATAAATAAAAGTATCGAATGAAAATATTTTTATAAAATGTTTCTTCACCGTTTTGAGAGTACTGGTGATGAAATAATTTACACAAAGTAAAGTGACTGCTTGGGTTCGAGCCCACGACCTTACAACTCGTTAGTCGCGGCCGTTACCACTGGTCCACCATTGCCCCCACCTATACTTGCAGTCTAAAAATTAAATTCCATGCATTTCAGGTCGAAGGGCGTAGGAGTCTACCATTCTGGAGCATTTTACAGTTCGTACAGTTTCATATACGCTCTTGCCTGTCTTAGAGCGAATGCTACAATGGTGTTCAATGAAAGCGGTGGCGAAAAGAACATGCTGGAGGCTGTGCAGAAATATAAGGTAAGGAAAGGGAAAAAACTGGTCTATGATCTGACTAATGATGAAATTCTGGCATATTAGGCTTACATACACATGAGGCTTAGATGAGAATGCTAAGAGAAGTGTGTCGTGTTACACTAAATCGAATCATGCCCGTTTGCACGAGCACTATACACCATGTTCCGCACGATACACTTAAACATCGACCAGATGTTCAGACCATGGAAATAAGCATTTTTCATTATGTACACATTAATGAATTCTTTTTTTTTTTTTTTTGTTAATTTTCATACAAATTAAATGACTTTATTCACCCGATATGCATGCGTTTTTATATCTTTATCCGAAGCATTTGATAGAATTATCATTTTAATTGCATTAAGCGGCAACATGGGCCAAATTAAGACCCTTTTTTACTGCATAGCTCAATTAAATTTCATTACTTAAATGAAATTACAAATATCTTTGTAACGAAGCCTTTTTAAGTACTACTTCCTCTGTTAGATTTGATTTGTAAAAGCTATAGAAGCGTCTACCAAAGTTTATGGATAACGTGAAGACCACGGTGTATATGGCACCTTTAAGTAATGCATAAAACTTTAACCAGTTCATCATCTTCATCAGCGTAGAGCAGTCCACTGCTGGACATAGGCCTCTCCAATTGCACGCCATTCAGCTCGATTCTCGGCAACTCATCTAGCTGCCCGGAAAACTCGCGCTGAGGGCGTCCTACCTTTCGTTTGTCGATTCGCGGTCTTCACTCAACAAAACGTCTACCCAACGATCGTCGGTTCTACGGCTAATATGGCCGGCACATTGCCACTGCAACTTGCTTATTCCCTGCGCTATGTCGATAACTTTCTTTCTCCGCCGGATTGCCTCGTTCCGGATTCGATCCCTCAGAGAGATTCCAAGCATAGCCCGTTCTTTAGCGCCCATGAATGCCCTTGAATTTATGAAGCAGTTACTTAGTGCAAAATTAAATCTCAGCAACCAGTTGACAATAAAGTAAGGTTCGCGGACTACATTGACGGATTCGCTTAAACATGTTACAGTTACGAGTTCTACAATTATCGCCTATAGCCGCCATTGAACTGGCCACGTCCGCCATCTTGGATAGCTATGACGTCAGCTCCGTTGAGTTCATCAACTCAGCTGGAATACACATCTGGGACGAGGCTGTTAGGGGCATCAAACAGAGGTAAAATACATTTTCTAGCGAAAGCTTTGGTTTCTTAAGATAGTAGTGAACAGTCACGTTTTTTTGACATTTTCATGACGACCGATCCTTTGTTAGGTTAGAGTCCAAGAGATCCCGCAGCCGGCGCACCGGGCGTCGGCGGAGGGCGGACAACGCCCTCTTCCAGCCCCCCTAAATGGGTCCAGGGGCGACGGACTCGGGGACGTCCGTCGCGCCCCACACATCAGGACCCGAGGTGGCGGCGCGTAGTGTTCCACGCGCGCCCCTCGCCGACGTCGCGGGAGGAGTCCAACTCCTCACTCTCCCCCCTGACCCGAGGAGGAGGCACCACGAGGGAGTTGCGGAAGGATCTTACGTTCCCGCGACCCCCGGCGTAGGTGTGAGATGGAACACTGGGGTGGTTTTTAGTCAGTAAGAGTCTGACAGACCCCGTCGCCCGCCCCAGGGCGGCGGACATCCATGAGCATTTTCTACCCCGGGAAAAAAAAAAAAAAGAGTCTATGAGATCAAGTGCGGCCAGAGTACGTTGTGCTGGGGACTTAGCACGAGCAACGGTGCGACATGGAGGCACAGCAAACAGCCTGTGCTTTCTGCCGCGGCAGTAGTTGTCTGGGACAAACAAGCACAGCATGTAGATCAGGCGCGTCAATAGTGCCACGGAACGTCTTACAGGCTATGGTGAGCTGGTCTTTTGCTCGCCTTACTTCTAACGAGTTATATCCGAGGCATCCCAGTAGAAATTCCTATCTGACCTCCACAACCCAGTAACTGGGTAACGCGTGATCATCCCTTATTTATTTATTATCCTCTTCCAGGTTCCCAAATCCGGTGAGATACCTTCGGCAGTATGGGATGACTGAAGCTGGTCTGATCTGTCATGAGCAGTTTGCTACCAAGGGCTCCAGAGCTGAAAGTGCCGGCAGGCCTGCGAACGGGGTCGTAATTAAAGTAAGTGGTTTCATCCTTCCTTGAGAGGGGCTTGTGGCTAAGTAATAACAGCCGCGCGGGTCGATCGATCAGGTTAAGCTACGTTTGCCGTGGTTGGTCTTTCGATGGGTGACCATCTTCATAAACCAAGACCCCTCCGTGCCTCAGAAAGACCGTTAAGCCGTTTGTCCCGGCTGTCATTCGTGGATCTTTGACAGTCGTTACGGGTAGTCAGAAGTCAACCAGTCTTACCAAGGGGTATCCTATTACCCAGTAACTGGGTTGTGGAGTTCAGATAGGCAGTCACTCCATGTAAAATACTGGTATTCAGCTGCATCCGGTTAGACTGGAAGCTAACCCGAACATAGTTGGGAAAAGGCAGGCAGTTAATTTGGTTTCACCTTTCCTGGAATATTATTGGAACGAAGTTCTTTCAAATCAAATCAAACGTCATTTATTCAAATTAGGCTGAGAATCAGTACTTTTCGAACGTTAAAATTACATAAGACAGTCCCCCGGCACGCCCGCCCTTCACCACTTCCTAGTGCTTTAGCTGGCAAGAAGAAGTGGCGCAACAAACTCAAACGGCCTGCGGTAGGAGTAAACTGGTTAAAATCGTCACGTGGCAAAAAAGCGTTATGCGCCCTACATGCGACTTTCTCTCACTCTGTCTCGGAGAGAGAGATAGTTTTCATGAAGTCAATAGAGAGGTCAAAACAAAAATCCAAGATGGCGAGAACTTTATGAGAGCTTCTAAAAACTTATACTAGATGGCTCTGTATTAAAATCGCGTATTAAATTCACACTTCTCTCTGTGTTTCTTGCTATTATATATGACAGTGCGTGCGAGTATCGTCCCCCGACCGCACATGTTCTTTTTCTTCTGTTTTCCCTCGTTAGTCCAACAGTCCCTAGCGCAACTGCCGAGCATGCGATGGGTTCGATCGAGGATCGAGTTAAATGACATATGATGGGAGAGGCCCATGTCCAGCAGCATTGATGATGACTTTCAATGTTTTTTTTTTAATTATTCAGGTGGTGGACTTGGAGACCAGAGAACCTCTGGGTCCTAACCAGCGAGGGGAAATCTGTGTCAAGGGATATTGTGTCATTAAAGGTATGAATGAAAATGGCAAAATTGTTACCGTACACTAAGCGGAAGGGAGTGTCAGACTCTTACTGACTAAAACCCACCCATGTTCCTTCCTTTGCCCTTTTTGTTCCGGGGTAGCGGTAACCCTTTCGGACAATCCCGCTGAGACGTATAGTATCTCCTGTTGATATTACAGTTGGTCTTCATGGTTTTCTAGAAATAGTTCATATGTTGATATTTCTGTCTATGTGTCTATGGAAAAGTCTGGAGGAGGCCTTCACCATCACATAAGAGGTTCTTGCATGCCTGCATGATAAATTATTGTAACCCTTTTTTAAATCTTATATTTGTCGTATATACTACATTATTTATTCTCATTACTATCTATTATTATTATTAAATGTAAATCGTAAATAACTTTAATTATGCGAGAAATAAAAGGCTTCTTATTTTATTTTATTATTATGTATAGTATCATGTTTATTAGAGTAGTTGTGGCCCAGTGGTGACGGACCACTTACTAATTGCAGGTCGTGAGTTCGAACCATGGTAGGCGCTTTACTTTGTGTAAAACCATGTTCTAGAACCAAAAATTCGAAGACATGTGACATCTACCAACCCGCACTGGGCCCGCGTGGTAAATTACAACCCACGCCCTCTCGAAGAGAGGAGGCCTGTGTCCCAGCAGTGGGAACGTTATAGACTGGTAATGCTATGCCTATTAGCCACATCTACCAACGATTTCGAGCCGTTGTCAGCTAGTGCATCTTTACACAAGTTTGAGTTTTATTTTTCCAGCTTATTCGTACAATGCCGTTCCTGACTTTAAGGACGAGGAAGGGTTTCTGAAGACAGGAGATGTTGGCTACTACGATGACGATGGGTACATCTACATCGTTAACAGAATCAAGGATTTGATCAAGTTCAATGGCTTCGCTGTAAGTATAACGTACTTACCAATCAATCTGACTGGTAAGACTGATTGTCAGACTTTCGGGCTTCTGACGACCCGTATCGATTGTCAAAGTTCCACGAATGACAGCCGAGACCAACGGCTTAACGTGCTTTCTGAGACACGAAGGGTCAAGTTAACTTTATTTCTTTTCCAGGTTGCTCCAGCGGAGTTCGAAGTGCTGCTTCTCCAGCACCCTTCGGTTCGCGAAGCAGGAGTAGTGGGTAAGCCTCACCCGAAGCACGGCGAAGTACCTGTGGCTTTTATCGTGCTGCAGCCAGGGTGCACTGCTACTGAAGAGGAACTGATCCAGCATTTGGATAGTCGGGTGAGTACAGAACAAAACAAATCACAATCAGCATATAAGCTCTCCACTTCTGGGACACACCACACAGGCCACCTCTCTGTGAAAGGGAGTGGGCCGAAATCCACCACGCGGGCCCAGTGCGGGTTGGTAGTGACCATGACTTAGAAGTTTTGGTTCTAGTACATGCCGATTTCCTCACGACGTTTTCCTTCATCGTTCCTAACAAAATATTTTTTGATACATTTGATTTCATTTAAAAATAAACAAAACTCTTTTTCTTTTAGGTAACCTTCAAGATGCGTTTGGCAGGTGGGGTACGTTTCATCGACCAACTACCACGGACCCTTGTCGATAAACTAGATCGGAAAGACTTGGTGCAAAGATTGCTTGATGAAGATAACTAATAAAAATGTACAAAGATTCGTCGATTCATCTGCCTAGCCTATTCCCAACTATGTTGGGGTCGGCTTCCAGTCTAACAGGATGCAGCTGAACACCAGGATTTGACATGGAACGACTGCCTATCTGACCTCCACAACTCAGTTACTGGATACACTTAGTAAGGCTGGATTTGAAACTCGACGGACAGCCTCCAGAATAAATTATCATCAAATTATTTTTTGTTTCTGTTGTATTATTTTGTTTAGATATTGATTCCATCACGTCCGCGGAGTTTCGCTAGCTAAGTTAATTTGACCTTGTGTTTTCGTGGCTGTCAGTGGTAGTTACTGTAACTGTTAGCCTGCATCACCCACTGCTGGGCAACGGGTTCTCCCCATGACTTCCAGCTCCTTCGATCCAGGGCTATTAAATATAACGCGCACCTTGCGTGTACTTAAGGACGTAGCGGACAGCATAGATCTTTTTACTTGTTCTCTGAGTGAGTTCACAAAAAACACGATGTACAGAATATATTATTGTAAATAATAAAACTGTAATTATGGCAACTTTATTGAATTAGGAAATTCCTGTAATGATAGTGATGTTGAGCTAGTAAATAAATAAATAAATAACATTGAAAAGACTGTAACCGTAACGGCGGTCAAAGATCTACGAATGACAGCCGGGATCCGCACCCCGCACCGAGCACTGGGCCCGCATGGTAGATTACGGCCCACTCCCTCTCACAGAGAGGAACAGAATACGGCTGATTATGATAAATGTATATTTTTTTATCCTTTATTAAAAAGAACCAGGGGGTCTACTACGAAGTGCAAAGTGCGAATGATCGGATCGGACCGACGCATGGCCGAACCGAATATTATGGAAAAATGCGAAAAAAGTTCGGATCGGCTCAGTTGGGTCGGGACCATAGTCAATATTCGAAAGAGTGTAGGAGTGTAGGATCCGGACCGACCGAACCAAATAGTAACTTCGTAGCAGGAAACGGCCGAACATTCGGCCGATACCGCATTGGAGTAGACCCCCAGGTTCTTAATAATTAATTACAATCTAGCCTACAAGACTACTAAGCAATTTTAATCTAACTTAATTTATTACGTGATAATTATTTTAAAACTTAGAAAGTGTTGATTGTACTTTATACGGACGGACTTTACATGCAACGGACCTGCCGTTCTACTTTCATGAGAGTCTGATATGATGATATAAGTACTTTGTTCATGTGTTAGTATGTGTGTCATTAGCACTATTATTTCTACACTTTTTACACTACACTAACTCAAAATATTTTGTCCGTTTTAGTCTTCGCACTATATTTGTTTGGTCTAACAGCTGAATTGCCTCGATGTTCACATGTCGGTGGAGTCGGTGTTCATGGGCCTCAGCAAATTTTTGGATTATGTTGGTGACGGGTTCCATTTTCAGATCACGGTTGAGGTCGTCATTTCTTATATACCAGGGCATATTAACAATACTTCTGAGTACCTTATTCTGGAATGTTTGTATAATTTTGATGTTGTTCGGCTTAGTACAGCCCCATAGTTGGATGCCATATGTCTATATCGGCATCGATAGTACTATAATTGTATATATAGATACTTATTCCATGGGTGGGGTCCTATCGTCTTGGTTGCCAGCCGGGACCTGCGCACTGCAGTTTAGAATGTTCCAGAATATAATAATATATACCTGGGTAGGTATACATTCAAAATCTCCGGACAAAGGAAGATGGGACCTGCGCAGTGCAGTTTAGAACATTCGAGAATGTCTCACTTCGTCAAATAACCCTGCAGAAGGCCCATATGTCTCCGTTCGCGAGAATAAACTCAGCTCATACACAGCTAGACACAAAAGACATAATTATGTGTTTAATTGAATCTCAAATAATTCCTATTCTGCTTTCCTAAAAATATGATTGCACACTTTAATATAATGATAGAGCCTCTTTTTGTGAACCTCAAATAATTTATCTTTTGGGGTCTTAAAATACTAAGTAGCCAAGTAACCGCGCTTAGTATTGACCAATTCGGCTCGCTCAACTGTGAGAAAATGTTGAAAACAATAGAATAGAATACTGTTTATTATGTACACCATATAAATTACAGACATAAATATAGAAATTTTACAAAGGGTGACACAATGGGCGGTCTTATCGTTAAGAGCGATCTTTTAAAGACAACCTTTGGATGGATTAAAAAGGGGAAGCAGAGACAAATACTTACTATAGGTAGTCTGTGGTGTACCATTTATACAATAAATACATACATAATATTATCCTAATCTAAATAGACATGAAACAGAAGCAAAGAAAATATAATAATGATGTTTAAGGAGAGAGGAAGTGATGAGCAAAGGCCTCTCTTTCTCCTTTCCACTACTCTATGTCTTGAGCCAGTGAGTACCAATATAATATTATACAAATATAAATTCTCTAAATACCATTATTTAGAGAATTTCACACAAATAATGTCATTATTTAGAGAGATCGCATTACACCATTGTAATGCGATCGTAATGCCGGGTATAGATTTATCAAACGTAACATGAAATTTTAACACAAATTAGCCGTCCTAATTTATGCAATGCAACACGAAGTGCAACACAACAACTAGACGAATTTGTTTCAGCATGTTACATTTCATGTTTCACCAATGTGTACCGGGCATAAACCGCATCAAAATCCGTTGCGTAGTTTAGAAGAACAGCCAGGTCACATCGACAGACACGAAAAGCGACTTTAGTTAATGAAAGCATAGAAGTAATGGCTCTACTGTATCTTTTTATTACGTGGCTTAGATATAAACACTGAATCCTATATCTCCCCTCACGTTATCGATCGGGGCCTGCGCAGTGCGGCTAGATGTCTAGACCAGCACCCCTTTACGAAAAACTGCAGTGCGTCACTCGCCGCCCTCCGTGTAGGACGAGTCGGTGCTTCGAGATGTGGGGTATGTACTCTCCATGCTCTGCAGCCCTACGGTACCGAGAATAAGAAATATTAAGGTAAGTTTGACTGTCAGTTTTGTTTTTCGTAAGGACTTGTGGATTAGTGATAACAACTGCACGGGTCGGTTGGTTCGGTGGTTGGTGACCATCTTTACATACCAAAACCCCTCCGTGCCTCGGAAAGCACGTTAGGCCGTTGGTACCGGCTGTCGTTCTTCTATCTTTGACAGCCAGAAGTCTAACAACCAGTCTTACCAAGGGGTATCGTGTTACCCAGTAACTGGGTTGTGGAGGTCAGACGGGCAATCGCTCCATGTAAAATACTGATATTCAGCTGCATCCAGTTAGACTGGACTCCGACCCCAACATAGTTGTGAAAAAGCTCGGCAGATGATCCAATATAAGTTTGAGGGGAAGTGCGGGGAGGGGAGAGGCTAAAAGACGCCATTTTGTGTCCCCTTTGGCCTTTAATAGCATGGCATTTAATTAACTTAGGCAGAGAATCAGCAGTTTTCGAACGTCAAGATTGCATGAAACAGTGCCGCAAAAACGCCCACCCTTCTCCACTTCCTAGTGCTTTAGCTGCGAAGAGGCAGTGGAGAATACGACCCCGTCTGAAGAATTTAAACCAATCTTCTGAAAGTTTTCTGTTATACAATAGTATTATTAGAAATCATTCTTATATTTTTCAGGTCTCTGGTCTAGCAGTGCCTGAAGAATGCTGATCCGCCAGCTTGCAGGCAGCATGGCGATTGGTCTTCGGAGCCGCCATCGGGGAACCAGACTTCGGGGACCGTACTTCAATACTGCCCAGGTAGGTTCTGCGTCTGATCGCCACCGCCTCTGGTCGCGTTGGATTGCCGTCCCATCGGACTATGAGAGCAAGGACAGAGAGAGCGCACCTGTATCTGCGCACATACTTGTGCACTATAATATCTCCCGCGTCGAAGGCTAGTCTCAGTTGAGATTGACCGTCATGGCCGAAATATGGTGTGGAGGACCTTATATAGCGAGAAGCATAGGAGCGGTCGATGTGGTGATGCTCGAGGGAGGCCTATGTCCAGCAGTGGACGTCTTTCGACTGAAATGACGATGATGGATATTCTATGTTAGAGGGTTTGTTTTCCGCACTTAGTTCAGGTGGACCATTGTGCGTGGGCCATGGCGGCCGTCAGTGGTTGTTCCAACCAGCCCACAGCCCACCTCCCCCAGAAGTTGATTGATGATGATGAATTTATTGAGACCGAACTCTCCACGCGTTGCAACTTTTTTCACTGTTTTCAATATGAAATCATAATTTTCTCTCAATTTTCAGGTCCCTGTTTGACGAGCAGCATCACCCAGTCGTCTCTGTCGCTGATGCAGACTTCTGAACAAGCTACCAGCTCAAGTACGATGATGCAGACTTCCATAACCCTACTTGACCGTACACCGATGGGGTGCAAGTGGCTCTACCAACACCCAAAGAGCCAAAGTCAGCCTCACCTGCCCGTGGTGCACCCTGCTGAACTTACCGACGAGGCTCTGGCGAACCCTGGTCTCCTTTGAGGTAGGGAGACCAGGTAACTTTTTTTTTTTAAATAACTTATAAGTAACACTTGAATACCAATGTTAGTCTTAAGCTTAGGTAAGTTCTTTAGAAAATAAGTTGACCTATTACATTTAACAACAAGTTGAAAATAATTATTAAAACAAAAAATGTAACCAACGCTTCGTTTTATTTTGGAAATCCTAAACATAGCATTTATTTAAAGACATCATCATGTAATCTAAAAGGCGACGGAGCCGGTTAACGCAATAAATCAGAATATAAAATCTTGCAAGGTTAGTAGTCAAGTCAAGCTAATTGACAAGTCAGACATGTCACATCGCACTGTGTGATCGGGGTGGATTACAGCCTACTCCCCTAAGGACCGTTACACATGGCGCCGCGGCGGCAGCGGCTCCACGGTCACCAAGTCACCAAGGGTGACTTACATGAGTACGATGCTTGATACGGCGGCGGCGCCATGTGTAACAGCTGTGTCCCAGCAGTGGGACACAGCTGCTTGTATAGGGGAGTTAATAGAGGGTGTGTGTAGTTATAATCAATAAAAGTATAGCCCTATTCTTTAACCCCATTGATCGAAGACATGAGCACGGCTGGATATATTCTGGGTAAGGGTGAAAAACCATTAACGCGATACTAATACGCAGAGTAAAATATTATTTTATTTGTGTTGTATCTGCTTCCATGAAACCCTTGTTTTTTTATTTAATTGGTGGGCTTGGTTTTCCGTGCCTCGGAAAGCACGTTGGTCCCGGCTGTCATTCGTCGATCTTTGACTTGACAGTCGTTACGGGTCGTCAGAAGTCCGAAAGTCTGACAACCAGTCTTACCAAGGGATTTCGTATTACCCAGTAACTAGGTTGTGGAGGTCAGATAGGCAGTCGCTCCATGTAAAATACTGGTACTCTTGTTGGTTAGTCTGGAAGCCGACCCCAACTTAGTTGGGAAAGGGCGTATTATTGATAGTTATCTAGCTAATATAATTATGATTTCTTCTCCATAGCAAACGACAAATTGGAACCGTGCACCTAGCTTCTGAGGTTTCAAAAGTGCCCATGTAGGTTTATGTGAAATAAAATATTTTGGTTTTGTTTTCATCTTAAATCCCACTTTCACAGGTTTTGTACTATCCCTGCATGGCCGCTCAGGAGACCGTCTCACTTGTTATCTTTGATGCGTACATAACTGACACGATATCATATTCAAATTTGGCTGGCGGCGTGTTTAAAAGATTAAAATCATAATCACCATTTCATCAGTCTCCTGCCCTTATCCCAATTTAGTTGTGGTCGGCGCAACATGTCTTTTTCATCCACATCTCTATTAGTCGTCATCTCGGTAGTCATCCCTTTCTAAACATATCATCATTCACACATTCCATCCATCGTTTCTTTGGTCTTCCCCTACTCTTAAAGCCATCGACATTCGTACTCTAAACTTTCCTCACGACATGTTCCTCATTCCTCCGTATCACATGCATGACATGACAACCGATTTCCACACAACTTTTCAGTTACCGTGTTCGAGTATTACACAGACATTTTTTACCTTTTCCACCATGGTTATCGATGGTAAAATGTCACTTCAGCACTCTAATTAGGTAATACACTATCACTTACAATCTGAATCATTTTGCTAATCCATTGTTTCATTTGTTTGAAAAAAATATCTGCTCAATAACGTATAACGCAATGGATGTTGTTGAACTGGCAAAATGAAAGTGATTGCTACTGATAGTGTGTTACGCAATTACTCCGCTGTCTACAGTGCGCCCGACGAGAGAATGCGTTCTTGACACCTGTCAGTTTCATACAAACGAATATGTGTTTTGCGAATTGATCTTTAGCTACTAGAATTGTCGCACTGACAGGTGTCAGGTACGTATTCTCTCGATGGCCAGACTGTGTGTGTTTAGAGGCGTTTGGTTTTAAAAAAAATAAAACAATACCCAATATATTTTAAGACATTTATTATTTCCAAAGATACTTAAACCCGTTTGAATATTTTCTTAAAAAATAAAACTTGTCAAAGATTACAAGAGAAAAGTTTTAATTGTAAACTGTGTTTTTACAAGTTAATTACAGTAAATCGTATTATTCACACATCATACCAAAATAAGACTAAATTAAAAAGTATAGTTTACCGTGTTGTGCAAGATTCAAAATCACAAAAAAAACAAAAAACTATATTTTCACTTCAAGCATAACTTCACAGTCCCCAAATTAAATAAATATTTTTTTGAAAATACACAAACATTAGTTGGGAATAGGTTAGGCAGATGATGATGTTAGTTATTTTAATCCTTTCATTTATAAACTTAATGTTGGCGTGCGATATCAGTTATTGCTATACCTAAAGCTGGGCACGACCCGAATACCGACACTAAACTTAGGCCAATATCTCTTATATCCTGGGTCTGTAAGATATTCCATAATATGATCGGAAAAAGAATAGAATGGTATATTGAGAAACATTCAATTTTGTCACCTTACACGGTTGGTTTTAGGAGAGCCCAATCTTGTTTAGATTGCATTTCAAGACTATCTACTTATCTCCAATTGGGTTTCACTAGAAATGACCCTACGCTGGCTTGCTTTCTGGACATTACAAATGCTTATAACAATGTCTTAGAGGAAAAGGTTGATCAGACATTAGATGATTTGGGAATTGGCTCAAAGGTTTGTAGTTATTTAAATTCATTTCCATCAGAGCGGTACATAATGATGAGAAGTAGTAGTGATGGACGAACTGTTGATGTTAGACGAACAAGCAGGGGGCTGGCACAAGGCGACCCAATATCACCGATGCTTTTTAATATTATTACATCTATAATTCGCCAACAGATTGAGACTGTAATTGTTTCGCAGCACGCGGATGATTTCGTATTTTACCTCAGCCATAAAGATATAAACCACGCGGAATCGGAAACGCAAGTTGCTCTTAACTCTATGGGTGTAATGCTGGATGATATGGGTCTAGACATGTCACCAGACAAATCAAAGATGTGTCTTTTTAGTAGAGGTAGAAGAACACGATAATTGCAACTCACTATTAACAACTTACCAATTTCCCCAGTAGATTGCGTGAAACACTTAGGTATCTGGTTAGACAGATCACTTCTATGGAATAGGCATATTAATGAAATACATGAAAAGACGGCAAAGTTTTTAAATTTATTTAAGTTTTGGCGGGGCCGACTTGGGGAATCCATCCGAAATATTTGAGATCTTTGTATATTTCATCGGTACGCAGTAGGATTGACTTCGGTTGTTTTCTCTATGGTAATAGTGCAAAGAATCGTTTAGGTAAACTAGACAAAATTCAGAATCAGTATTTGAGGAGTAGGTGGTTTTATAAAATTGAAGGACTGAAGGTGTCACTTAAAATTCTCTAAATGATGACGGATTTTGGAAAATTTTCCTTCACCGTTTTGAAAGCAGTGGTGATCTATATAACGATGCTAAAAAAAATAAACTCACAATTTCAAGTAACTACCTACACTGCTAGCGGAGTACACACGGCGCCACATTGAGCTATACATTTCCAGTTTTAGCTGACCTCGCATTATATAGGTTTTCCGTACAATCAGAAGTCAGCTTATACTGGAAATGTGTAGCTTGATGTGTAGCCGTGTGTACAAGGAAGACGAAGTGTCTGTCGTCCGACGGCGAGATATGCGGACGTTATTGTTGCCATCGCGGGTAGAACCTGGATGAGGCTGGCACAGGAGCGTGGAGAGCTGGCACAATAAAAGAGAGGCGTATGGCAGCAGTGGAGAGGTCAGGCTGTTTATGATGATGATGATGATGACCTGCCTTCTAGGATGTGGTGTAGTTACATGAAATTATGAGCTCCGAAAATCTTTTTCGTTTGATTAATAAAATGCTATTTGTGTATGTGAGTTTAAATGTTTGTAAACGTACCCACGACACAGGAGAAATTCCTAGTGTGGGGGAACATAAAAAAAAACAAATATCCTTCGATTATACCCAATCTGTGAAATTTCGCCTGCTTATTGAATTTGACCATGTGCGTGTGTGTGTGTGTGTTTGATCATGATGCGTATGTGTGTTTCTTCTTTTACGCCTTCAGCAGGTCTCGTAGCATTTTGTCAAAACTTTTTGCAGTAGCCAACAATTCCGGTGTGTTATTCATTGGTTCTCCTTCCTTGGTCGGTAATTTTGATATGTTTTCATTTAAGCTGTCCACGATTAGCTCGAAGGAGGCTGCGGCCTTCAGAAAAGTATCTTCCTTCCTTTTGCGTTTCCCTTCTTTTTTCTTAATTTTCTTAGAGATTGCCTCGGTTGGTGTAGGAGTCATCTTTAAGAGGGTGCTCGCTCGACGGGACCTGAAAAATTTGAATGAGAGTCTTTTTGTAAACAATGTAGTTACTGCTGGCATGTGATACGGAGGATTGAGTATAATGTCGTGAGGAAAGTTTTGAGTATGAATATCGATGGTTGGTCCGTGGATGGGTGACCATCTTTAAATATCAAGACCCTTCTGTGCCTCGAAAAGCACGCTAAGTCGTTGGACCCGGCTGTCATTCGTGGATGTTTGACAATCGTTACGGGTCGTCAGTAGCCCGAAAATCTGATAACCAGTCTTACCAAGGGGTATTGTATTACCCGGTAACTGGGTTGTGGAGGTCAGATAGGCAGTCCCTCCATGTAAAATACTGGTATTCAGCTGCATCTGGTTAGACTATAAAAGCCGACCCCAACATAGTTGGGAAAACGCTAGGCAGATGTCATCATCTGTGTCATCAAATGTGTACAAGTCAATATTTCATTAACCTGCCAAACTGCGTGACAGTTTGTCGGCAGGATTAGCGCTCGCCTTAAAACATTTGCTAGCAACAATCTGATTAAATAATACTAGTGACTGCAATTCCTGAAAGGACAAGTGAAGGTATGCACTATAAAATTCATGCCTATATTGATATAAACGTCATGACCATATTGTCCAAATGGATAGACCAATGTGTAATCACACAGTTCACCAGTTATGTTAAGTTAAGCCAGTCTAAAATTGCATAATACTAATGAATCATTTCTTACGCTCCCCTACTACCTCACATTCCCTTCCCTTCCCCCCATCCTGCACCCTCTCTCCCCCTGCAGCCCCTTCCCCCCTGCATCCGTGCACCCCTTCCCCTCTGCCCCCGCCCCCTGCTTTTCAACTCCCTGCGCTCCAAAAGTATACCGTCTTTTGTTAAAACGTTTTTTTTGCAAATCACTTTTCTATTATTATCACAGGCTCACTATATTACTGAAAAAAATGCATTCCTACAACAATTTTTTTGTTTTCCGGATGGGAAATCATCAGATGACCTCTCCCGCTCTGGGTGGAGCGGAAGGGAGTGTCAGACTCTTACTGACTAAAACCCACCCATGTTCCTTCCTTTGCCCTATATGTTCCGGGGTAGCGGTAACCCTTTCGGACAATCCCGCTGCTTTCTACAACTAATGCAATGTACTTTTTTCTTGCGGAATCATTTTTGCCAACTTCGATATTTTAATTAATTAACGATAATTAATTTAGCTACCTTTAATACCTACCTATGGATCTACTTAGCCTGTAATGACCCACAGCTGGGCATACGCCTCCCTTTCCCTTTTCCACACATGTCTGCCTGTTTGCCATTGCGAGTCTGTCTTCAATATATGAAAGATGAAGTATTACTAACCTTAGTTTTAGACCTTGGGAGACACAGAACTGACGGTTGCGAAGTGCGAACTGTTTACCGGGATCCGGCTCGAAGAACCAACACGTAACGGGTTGCGTGCCGCAATGCAGGAACAAGGGGCGTTAGAGTACTGGCTGTAATACGCGGGTCTCGATTCACGATCAATACTCTGTTGTCAGTTGATAAAAAATGACACAGAAGGGTCATTCGAGTTGAGCTCTTTAAGTTTTGAGTTGAGTTCCACGATTATTTATTTATTTCTTGGATCGCCAACAGAGGCTACACAATTACATGTAGGTATCTACGTTAATATTTACAGGGACAAATACAAATGTGTGCTTGCAATTATAGGAGAACATATCATTCACTTATTATTTAGGCAGGTACAACAAGTTTGACAAGGACGAATATATTAAAACAAATTTAGCCTATTGGTCGGCTAATCTGTTACTAAAAAAGTTTACTTCGTTAAACATTTTATTATGGAAAATTTAAAGGTAAAGAAATTCTATTTTATATATTTTTATAAGTAAATCACTAACGCATCGGATTTACTTATAAACAATGTTGGTATGGGCTATGGAAGTTTAGGCAGGACATGGAAAATTAATAAAAAAAGGGTGTATCATTCGATAGAGTTTGTAATAATAATTATTTATAGATTGTCAGAACGTGCTTTTCGCGGTGCGGCGAGGTGCACACCTTGTATTTTGGCAAATAGTAGGTACAGACGCCAGCAGGTCAAGCTACCCGAAACTGTCAAATTTTCTCAATCAACCTTGAACCTTAATGCTTTAGCGATAAAGTTGAAAATCTATTAAAGAAATTTGACAGATTGTAGTAACTTGATGTGCTGGCGTCCGTACATAATTAATGATTAACGGACTAATGGAAAGTTAACGGAAGTTAATGAACTCCGTTACAATTTTTAAAGTTAATCCGTTACTTTAAACTGCGTTAATTAGCGATTACCTAGAGGAATAACGTCTATTCTGTAAAAATCTCACACTGAAAACTGAGGTGAAGTGAGCTGTCATTTCACCACGATAGACACTATTGACAGCTCACCTCAAACTCACTTCACTAAAATTATCACGGTCAAACTACGGAATGGATCGAATGGTTCCTCTGAAGTGTTATTACATTGTAACGTTGCAGCCCTGGTCAACATTTCGATGAAGGGGGAGATTTACAAATAGTTAAACAGTCTCTTGACCGAAAGCGACACCTGGCGTTGGATAAAGCGAAAGTGCAAGTAACCCGCGAAATTCAATATTTCTCACGTTTTTTTGCATATTTTAGCTCCGTATTGGGATGTATGTTGACCTAATCACTTAATACGATATCATTGCTGCTGATGATCACCTTTTAGTCAACATACTACATAATTAAAAGCTGTAATTTGCAAAGAAAACACCTGAAAAAGAGAATTTCGCGGGCTACCTGAGCGCGACACTTTTAAAATAATTAACCTGCTAGCGCCATCAATCTTATTTGTATGCAACTTCAGACTTAACGAGCACAGAGAAAGTCATAAAAGGGAAAGTTACTGAAATATTTACGTCTCTTTCTTCCTTACGAAACATCCTGTCGGTTAGAAAGAGTACTCTATAGATTGTCAGTATCGACGGCGATGGTGTGCGAGCGAGAGGTGAATAGAAGTGACGCCATTTTATTTTATAACCACACCTTACTGCACGCGAATGCAGAATGTTGCAATGTTATAATATATGCAGTGTTGCCATCTGTTTTGCTTAGGTACCGTTAGCGCCACCTAGTGATCAAATTCTAACTCAGAAGCACAACTCTCTAGGCAGACTTGTCTTCTTTTGTTAGTCAACTTAGCGCCATCTAGTAATAAACATACGTTCTATATTCCATTTCTGTACTATATTTTTTTTTATTGAGAGGAACGGCAAATGGTTACATTATCAGGACTTACAACTAGTTTAACAAAATAGCAATTTGGTTATAAAGTAACCCACAACGCTGTCCACAAGTAGGCATAGAAGTTTAAAAAAAAGAAAGCTAATAGCTAGGAACATTAATAGCAGTACGTGCGGAAAATACTTAATTAAAAGTTAAATGATAAGAAAAATATATATATATGTGTATATAAGAAATGTATAAAAAATTAAGAATAATTTGTTCAAAATTAAAGTAAAAAGATAACAAAATTATACAATAATAATTTACGTAGTAGCTATTTAATCATTGTATGATGATGTCTTTTAGGTACAACTCAACCTAGGTCAGTTAGGTCAAGGAATCTAGGATGAAATTTATTATTTACTCGGCTAAAGCCAAGCCCACCGATTGGGGTCGGCTTCCAGACTAACCGGATGCAGTTGAGTACCAGTATTTTACATGGAGCCACTGCCTATCTGACCTCCACAACCTAGTTACTGGGTAATACGAAACCCCTTGGTAAGACTGGTTGTCAGACTTTCGGACTTCTGACGACCCGTAACGACTGTCAAGTCAAAGATCCACGAATGACAGCCGGGACCAACGTGCTTTCCGAGGCACGGAAAGCCAAGCCCACCAATTAAATAAAAAAACAAGGGTTTCATGGAAGCAGATACAACACAAATAAAATAATATTTTACTCTGCGTATTAGTATCGCGTTAATGGTTTTTCACCCTTACCCAGAATATATCCAGCCGTGCTCATGTCTTCGATCAATGGGGTTAAAGAATAGGGCTATACTTTTATTGATTATAACTACACACACCCTCTATTAACTCCCCTATACAAGCAGCTGTGTCCCACTGCTGGGATACAACTGTTACACATGCCGCCGCCGCCGTATCAAGCATCGTACTCATGTAAGTCACCCTTGGTGACTTGGTGACCGTGGAGCCGCTGCCGCCGCGGCGCCATGTGTAATTGTCCTTAGGGGAGTAGGCTGTAATCCACCCTGATCACACAGTGCGATGTGACATGTCAGGATTTCCAAAATAAAACGAAGCATTGGTTACATTTTTTGTTTTAATAATTATTTTCAACTTGTTGTTAAATGTAATAGGTCAACTTATTTTCTAAAGAACTTACCTAAGCTTAAGACTAACATTGGCTTTCAAAGTGTTACTTATAAGTTATTAAAAAAAAAAAGTTACCTGGTCTCCCTACCTCAAAGGAGACCAGGGTTCGCCAGAGCCTCGTCGGTAAGTTCAGCAGGGTGCACCACGGGCAGGTGAGGCTGACTTTGGCTCTTTGGGTGTTGGTAAAGCCACTTGCACCCCATAGGTGTACGGTCAAGTGGGGTTATGGAAGTCTGCATCATCGTACTTGAGCTGGTAACTTGTTCAGAAGTCTGCATCAGCGACAGAGACGACTGGGTGTCGCTGCTCGTCAAACAGGGACCTGAAAATTGAGGGAAAATTATGAAAACAGTGAAAAAAGTTGCAACCCGTGGAGAGTTTGGTCTCAATAAATTCATCATCATCAATCAACTTCTGGGGGGAGGTGGGCTGTGGGCTGTGGGCTGTTTGGAACAACCACTGACGGCCGCCATGGCCCACGTACAATGGTCCACCTGAACTAAGTGCGGAAAACAAACCCTCTAACATAGAATATCCATCATCGTCATTTCAGTCGAAAGACGTCCACTGCTGGACATAGGCCTCCCTCGAGCATCACCACATCGACCGGTCCTATGCTTCTCGCTATATAAGGTCCTCCACACCATATTGCGGCCATGACGGTCAATCTCAACTGAGACTAGCCTTCGACGCGGGAGATATTATAGTGCACAAGCATGTGCGCAGATACAGGTGCACTCTCTCTGTCCTTGCTCTCATAGTCCGATGGGACGCCAATCCAACGCGACCGGAGGCGGTGGCGATCAGACGCAGAAGTTCTGCGGCAGAACCTACCTGGGCAGTATTGAAGTCCGGTCAGCAAGTCTGGTTCCCCGATGGCGGCTCGGAAGACCAATCGCCATGTGGCCTGCAAGCTGGTAGATCAGCATTCTTCAGGCACTGCTAGACCAAAGACCTGAAAAATATAAGAATGATTTCTAATAATACTATTGTATAACAGAAAACTTTCAGAAGATTGGTTGAAATTCTTCAGACGGGGTCGTATTCTCCACTGCCTCTTCGCAGCTAAAGCACTAGGAAGTGGAGAAGGGTGGGCGTTTTTGCGGCACTGTTTCATGCAATTTTGACGCTCGAAAACTGCTGATTCTCAGCCTAATTTAAATAAATACCATGGCTATTAAAGGCCAAAGGGAACACAAAATGGCGTCTTTTAGCCTTCCCCCTCCCCGCACTTCGCCTCAAACTTATATTGGATCATCTGCCATCTGCCCAACTATATTGGGGTGGCGTCCAGTCTAACTGGATGCAACTTAATACCAGTATTTTACATGGAGCGACTGGGCGTCTGACTTCCACAACCCAGTTACTGGGTAAAACGATACCCCTTGGTAAGACTGGTTGTTAGACTTCTGGCTGTCAAAGATAGAAGAACGACAGCCGGTACCAACGGCCTAACGTGCTTTCCGAGGCACGGAGGGGTTTTGGTATGTAAAGATGGTCACCAACCACCGAACCAACCGACCCGTGCAGTTGTTATCACTAATCCACAAGTCCTTACAAAAAACAAAACTGACAGTCAAACTTACCTTAATATTTCTTATTCTCGGTACCGTAGGGCTGCAGAGCATGGAGAGTACATACCCCACATCTCGAAGCACCGACTCGTCCTACACGGAGGGCGGCGAGTGACGCACTGCAGTTTTTCGTAAAGGGGTGCTGGTCTAGACATCTAGCCGCACTGCGCAGGCCCCGATCGATAACGTGAGGGGAGATATAGGATTCAGTGTTTATATCTAAGCCACGTAATAAAAAGATACAGTAGAGCCATTACTTCTATGCTTTTATTAATTAAAGTCGCTTTTCGTGTCTGTCGATGTGACCTGGCTGTTTTTCTAAACTACGCAATGGATTTTGATGCGGTTTATGCCCGGTACAGATTGGTGAAACATGAAATGTAACATGCTGAAACAAATTCATGTAGTTGTGTTGCACTTCGTGTTGCATTGCATAAATTAGGACGGCTAATTTGTGTTAAAATTTCATGTTACGTTTGATAAATCTATACCCGGCATTACGATCGCATTACAATGGTGTAATGCGATTTCTCTAAATAATGACACTATTTGTGTGAAATTCTCTAAATAATGGTATTTAGAGAATTTATATTTGTATAATATTTTATTGGTACTCATTGGCTCAATACATAGAGTAGTAGAAAGGAGAAAGAGAGGCTTTTGCTCATCACTTCCTCTCTCCTTAAACATCATGATTATATTTTCTTTGCTCCTGTTTCATGTTTATATATATTTATTTATTTAGATTAGTATAATATACTATATGTATGTATTTATTGTATTATATAAACGGTGCACCACAGACTACCTATAGTAGGTATTTGTGTCTCCTTCCCCTTTTTAATCCATCCAAAGGTTGTCTTTAAAAGATCGCTCTTAACGATAAGACCGCCCATTGTGTCACCCTTTGTAAAATTTCTATATTTATGTCTGTAATTTATATGGTGTACATAATAAACAGTATTCTATTCTATTGTTTTCAACATTTTCTCACAGTTGAGCGAGCCGAATTGGTCAATACTAAGCGCGGTTACTTGGCTACTTAGTATTTTAAGACCCCAAAAGATAAATTATTTGAGGTTCACAAAAAGAGGCTCTATCATTATATTAAAGTGTGCAATCATATTTTTAGGAAAGCAGAATAGGAATTATTTGAGATTCAATTAAACACATATGTCTTTTGTGTCTAGCTGTGTATGAGCTGAGATTATTCTCGCGAACGGAGACATATGCGCCTTCTGCAGGGTTATTTGACTAAGTGAGACATTCTCGAATGTTCTAAACTGCACTGCGCAGGTCCCATGTTCCTTTGTCCTGAGATTTTGAATGTATACCTACATAGGTATATATTATTATATTCTGGAACGTTCTAAACTGCAGTGCGCAGGTCCCGGCTGGCAATCAAGACGATAGGACCCCACCCATGGAATAAGTATCTATATATACAATTATACTACCACCGATGCCGATATAGACATATGGCATCCAACTATGGGGCTGTACTAAGCCGAACAATATCAAAATTATACAAACATTCCAGAATAAGGTACTCAGAAGTATTGTTAATATGCCCTGGTATATAAGAAATGACGACCTCAACCGTGATCTGAAAATGGAACCCGTCACCAACATAATCCAAAAATTTGCTGAGGCCGACTCCACCGACATGTGAACATCGAGGCAATTCAGCTGTTAGACCAAACAAATATAGTGCGAAGACTAAAACGGACAAAACATTTTGAGTTAGTGTAGTGTAAAAAGTGTAGAATTAGTAGTGCTAATGACACACATAATAACACATGAACAAAGTACTTATATCATCATATCAGACTCTCATGAAAGTGGAACGGACTTGTGTAAAGTACAATAAACACTATTCTAAGTTTTAAAATAATTATCACGTAATAAATTAAGTTAGATTAAAATTGATTATTAGTCGTGTAGGCTAGATTGAAATTAATTATTAAGAACCTGGGGGTCTACTCCGAAGTGGTATCGGCCGAATGTTCGGCCGTTTCCTGCTACGAAGTTACTATTTGGTTCGGTCGGTCCGGATCCTACACTCCTACACTCTTTCGGATATTTACTATGGTCCCGACCCAACTGAGCCGATCCGAACTTTTTTCGCATTTTTCCATAATATTCGGTTCGGCCATGTGTCGGTCCGATCCGATCATTCGCACTTTGCACTTCGTAGGTCCCCCTGGTTCTTTTTAATGAAGGATAAAAAAAATATACATTTATCATAATCAGCCGTATTATGTTGCCTCTCTGTGAGAGGGAGTGGGCCGTAATCCACCACGCGAGCCCAGTGCTGGGTGCGGGGTGCAGATCCCGGCTGTCATTCGTAGATCTTTGACCGTCGTTACGGGTAGTCTTTTCAATGTTATTTATTTATTTATTTACTAACTCAACATCACTATCATTACAGGAATTTCCTAATTCAATAGTGTGGCCATAATTACAGTTTTATTATTTACAATAACATATTCTGTACATCGTGTTTTTTGTGAACTCACTCAGAGAACAAGTAAAAAGATCTATGCTGTCCGCTACGTCCTTAAGTACACGCAAGGTGCGCGTTATATTTAATAGCCCTGGATCGAAGGAGCTGGAAGTCATGGGGAGAACCCTTTGCCCAGCAGTGGGTGATGCAGGCTAACAGTTACAGTAACTGCCACTGACAGCCACGAAAACACAAGGTCAAATTAACTTAGCTAGCGAAACTCCGCGGACGTGATGGAATCAATATCTAAACAAAATAATGAAACAGAAACAAAAAATAATTTGATGATAATTTATTCTGGAGGCTGTCCGTCGAGTTTCAAATCCAGCCTTACTAAGTGTATCCAGTAACTGAGTTGTGGAGGTCAGATAGGCAGTCGTTCCATGTCAAATCCTGGTGTTCAGCTGCATCCTGTTAGACTGGAAGCCGACCCCAACATAGTTGGGAACAGGCTAGGCAGATGACGAATCTTTGTACATTTTTATTAGTTATCTTCATCAAGCAATCTTTGCACCAAGTCTTTCCGATCTAGTTTGTCGACAAGGGTACGTGGTAGTTGGTCGATGAAACGTACCCCACCTGCCAAACGCATTTTGAAGGTTGCCTAAAAGAAAAAGAGTTTTGTTTATTTTTAAATGAAATCAAATGTATCAAAAAATATTTTGTTAGGAACGATGAAGGAAAACGTCGTGAAGAAATCGGCATGTACTAGAACCAAAAATTCTAAGCCCTGGTCACTACCAACCCGCACTGGGCTTGCGTGGTGGATTACGGCCCACTCTCTTTCACAGAGAGGTGGCCTGTGTGGTGTGTCCCAGAAGTGGAGAGCTTGTATGCTGATTGTGATTTGTTTTGTTCTGTACTCACCCGACTATCCAAATGCTGGACCAGTTCCTCTTCAGTAGCACTGCACCCGGGCTGCAGTACGATAAAAGCCACAGGAACTTCGCCGTGCTTCGGGTGAGGCTTACCCACTACTCCTGCTTCGCGAACCGAAGGGTGCTGGAGAAGTAGCGCTTCGAACTCCGCTGGAGCAACCTGGAAAAGAAATAAAGCTAACTTGACCCTTCGTGTCTCAGAAAGCACGTTAAGCCGTTGGTCTCGGCTGTCATTCGTGGAACTTTGACAATCGATACGGGTCGACAGAAGCCCGAAAGTCTGACAATCAGTCTTACCAGTCAGATTGATTGGTAAGTACGTTATACTTACAGCGCTGTCATTGAACTTGATCAAATCCTTGATTCTGTTAACGATGTAGATGTACCCATCGTCATCGTAGTAGCCAACATCTCCTGTCTTCAGAAACCCTTCCTCGTCCTTAAAGTCAGGAACGGCATTGTACGAATAAGCTGTAAAAATAAAACTCAAACTTGTGTAAAGATGCACTAGCTGACAACGGCTCGAAATCGTTGGTAGATGTGGCTAATATGCTGTGGCTTATTATCAGCCTATAACGTTCCCACTGCTGGGACACAGGCCTCCTCTCTTCGAGAGGGCGTGGGCTGTAAATTACCACGCGGGCCCAGTGCGGGTTGGTAGACGTCACATGTCTTCGAATTTTTGGCTCTAGAACATGGTTTTACACAAAGTAAAGCGCCTACCATGGTTCGAACTCACGACCTACAATTAGTAAGTCATACACATCTGCTCTAATATATATGATACTATACATAATAATAAAATAAATACTCCTCGATACGGCTCGCATTGTGAGGAGGTTCCTGTCTCTGGAGCCCTAACCACCGGCTTGGACCCTGCTCCCGACATCGGTGGATCACTATTTTTTTATATTTTTTAATGTTTTTTTTACCTAATTTTTATATTTAAAAAAATATTTAAAAATTTAATAAAATAAGATAAGTAAATAAACTGGGGGTTGGGGCGGGTTATTTGACTAGGCTGACGTGTTGTTCTTGTCCTTATGTTTTTGTTAGTAAGCGAAATAAAATAAAATATACTACTATCCTATTTCTACTAATAATAAAAACGCTAAAGTTTCTATGCATGGATGGATGGATAGATGGATGGATGGATGGCTGGCTGTTTGTTGCTCTTTCACACAATAACTACTGAACGGATTTGGATGACATTTGGCACACAGATGGTTTATAACCACGATTGACATATAGGATACTTTTTATCCCGATCATCCCACGGGATCGAAACGTATGCGGGTGAAACCGTGGGCGCAGTTAGTTAAAGTTATTTACGATTTACATTTAATAATAATAATAAAATGTTAGAAATAGAAAGAGCTCAAAGGTTGATTCTAAAAGTTAGCCTTACTAAACCTCGACTCTTCCCCACTGCGCCACTGTATCATGAACCTGAGGCTTTGACTGTTAGACAAATCTACATACTCAAAACTATACTCGCTCCGCGGGCTCGCTTGACGGACAGCCGTTAAGCGAGCGCCGCGGAGCGAGTATCGAGTAATAGGTACTCTAACAACGCTCTAGTAACACTCGCTGCTGAGAACCTCATGCTTGGTACATACCATAGAAAATAAATGAATAAACAGATTTAGTCAATCCAAAGTCCGAGCTGTCGATCACTAGCGTATATTTAAAATAAATGGCTTTTGCACAGCACAACGATAGCGACCGATGTTTTTGTGTGAGTAAGTTGTACGGTGCATAGTAAATGCACGCTGTGTTTGACGAGTTAAGGTTCATAACTGATTGTGTAGTACGTTATGATTTATTAATTGCGATTTTGTGCGCGACTTCGTATCTATTACTTTTACTGAACTGCATGTGTAGTAGAGACGCGTGGAGGGGCGACAATAGCGACTCTGGTTTCCGATACATTTTCAACTACAGGGCATATCTCCTTCTTTCATAAATCTACCTATATAGTAAAGACAGCACATCAATCTACTAAAATTTGTCAAATTTCTTTAATAGATTTTTAACTTTACTGATAAAGCATCAAGGTTTAAGGTTGATTGGGAAAATTTGACAGTTTCGGGTAGCTTGACCTGCTGGCGTCTGTACATTACATATCTACCCTGAGATGCCTTTCAAAGAAACCCAAATACAAAGGTACAAAGATACACGTTAAATACATAACCCTGTCTTTGCAGTCACGCAATCAGGTAATCAGGTACTCACCAAAGCAGTACTGTCCTTATGTTTAACCATGTTGTCATACACCTCTTTGCCAACATTCAAATGCACCGGCACTCTGACATTGTCATTTCCATATAGATAAAGCCGGTTTTTGAGCATTTTCGATAGGAGATACGACTTTTTGCTTCCAAACTGTTTGTTGGTAACGATCTGTTAAATTATAAATTATTTTATTTCGGTAAGTAGGTTTGTACAAACACTTACACATCAATCAAATTTTTTTTAAACTAGATGAGGTCGGTTTCCTTTCTGACTACTCTGAGAACAAAGGCCGAAACAAACTCAGAGGTCACAATCTCTTTTAAAGTCCATACATAATTTCGGTCAGACCATGTGAAGACCATGTACATACGACCATGGACGAAGGGTCTTTTGAGGAAAGCATAACACAGATTGAGTGGACCTGTCCAGTCAGTGCAAGCATTTGTCAGTATTCATGCAGCCCAACTCGTATCAATTAAACATATTTATTTAAAAGCGCGTCAAAAATAATGTTGAACTTCTATTGTTGGAAGCAAAGCTCAAGAAGCCTTTCTTGTACCCAACCAACAAACTCTGTTTATCCTCAACACAATACTTCACATTCATAGAAAACTAAATTTCAGGACAGATTACCAAGAAATAATGTCAAAGCGCACGATGAGAATTCCCCGCCCCGAACCTTGCTTATGGGAATCCCGCACCCCCGGCCATAGGCAGAGGTGAAACACCGCGGTGGTTTTAGCCGATAAGAGTCCGGCATACCCCTCAGTCACCCCCACGATGGAGGAAGTCCATGAGGATTTCCAACGCGCGAAAAAAAGTATACACGTGTTGATGAGTTTGCGCTTCAGGGAGATCGGTAGATCAACCTTCATTAGCAAAGATTAGATAAGATAAATAAATAAATAGTAAAACCAAATCAAATTCTAAAAGAATCATTCGGAAACAATATAAATATGAAATCAAAAATCAAAATCAAATAAATTGAAAAAAGTGTTAATTGATAATGTATCTCTATCTGAATGAGTTTTTTGATAAAAAATAATAGTTGTATGTACCTAATGTCTTAAAATAATATTGTATGTCCGATTTGGGTAGACTGTTGAAACTAAAATGTAATGTTTATTAATAAGAACTTAATGTACACAGTTATGCAATAAATATATATTTATCTTTATCTTTATATGTAGGTGCAAGAACTGCCAACCCGCACTGGGCCTGCGTGGTGGATTACGGCCCATTCCTTCTCACCGAGAGGAGGCCTGTGTCTCAGCAGTGGGAACATTATAGGCTGATTATGTATGTAGGTGCAGCCGCATGTGGCCGGCAGCACCTAGCTCTACCCGGCTAAAACTAGGTGTAGCCGCACTTCGACTATTAACCGTAACATTATACACATAAAAGATAAAATAGCAGAAGCTGTTAGTGTATCTCAGTAAATAAATGAATACAATAAATAGAATGTACTCACGTTTTTATCGTCAACACGTAGGGTTTATTTTTCTTATCAAACCACAGTATTGATTCTATTGGTATGTGTCCTCTCGATCTCACGGCTGGGGAAACAATGCCAGGAAGTCAATTCTCGCGTTACACTCGTTCATGTCTCATGACGTCATTGCCGCTCGTCTCCGTATATCGCATAAAAAGCGAGATATCCAGAAACATGTATTCTCACTACAAGTCGATCTGACACGAGTCTAGGGACAATAATGTTGTCATTATGCGTCCCACGAAGTAGTCCCTTCCACATAACGATGCGATTTTTTGACGTAATCGTTAATGTACTTTTGACGATTTATTCCGGTCGGATCCCCTGAACTGATCCCTTGCTGGTTGTTATTACGTTTTAATTCTGATCCACTATAAACTTGTCATTCCGTTCTGATCCCCTTCTTCTTTTGTTTTTATTCCGGTCGGATCCCCTAGTTATCTAAACTGATTTTTGGGACAGTCAGCAACAAAACATACCTACAGAACGTGTGTGTTAGTATTGAGGAACAACGACTCTACACCATCTTTAAAAATGATTTTTAAGCCAAAAATATGTTTTGAGCAGCATTAAATAAAACAGAATGACTGCTACTGATATTATAAGTAAGCTGATGACCAGAACAATAACATAAATGTTTATCAAGATGGAGAAGAAGAGGAGGAAGTGTTGTTGTTTTAAAGAGTGCGGTAGTGCACAAACCGGACCGTCCTGCTACATGATTTTCCTACGACGCGGCGCTAGGCTGCTGTACCTACGTGTCCTGGCTGCTCTCAATCTGTGTGGTTCTTTCCTCAAAAGACCATCTCAGACTTCGATCTACATGGTCTTCATATGATCTGACCGAGATTATGTCTGGACTTTAAAAGAGACTGTGACCTCTGAGTTTGTTTCGGCCTTTCTTCTCAGAGTAGTCAGATAGGGAACGCCGACCTCATCTAGTTTTAAAATATGATTGACGTGTAAAAGTGTTTGTACAAACCTACTTACAAAATAAAATCATTTATCATTTACATTACTTTACAAAAGCCCAAAAGATTGTTGGGAAATCCTTGCGAAAACAGATTTCACCCTGAGGGTCGCGTTAGGAGTCTCGTCACAACACGAATTCAAATTTCTTTGTGGTCAAAGTGCCTCAGAAACATGAAGACTTTGGGCGAAACGTGAAGTGGTCCGCCGATTCCTAAGGTCGTGGGCAACGCTTGACTCATCACGCCAACCGTTCGTATAAACTAGTGATTATTATACTGTCCTGTGCTGCACTGTACTGTGTTGTTGTGTGTGTTTATTATTATCACAGATTTAGGTTTATTTTAGTTTAATCGCTATCAGTACTTCATGTGGAAGTCACAAGTTAATTATTTAGAAGAATTAGCATTTCATCGCTGCCAGCATCATGTGAGTTCCCAATATGTACACAGTTTTTATAAGTTTACACATAAGTAGTCACATTAGGTAAAGACAAAAGCAAGAAAAACTTATTAACTATACCGCTACGATGGATAGCGAGAGTGTGCAAGTGCTCTAGCCATTACACTGGCACTCAACTCTAACTAGCCTACCATTTTTTTTTTTAACGTGGAGATATGCTCATGCATTCTGCACTACCACGGGGAGATAGTGCAGTTATGTGGGACTCTAACCCACTAAAACTCCACGGTGTCCTCCTCTGCCGCTTACGGCGGGAACACGGGCACGCCTTAGCACTCATCCGTGAACCCGCCGCGGCCGCCCGTCACCGGACCAAACCAGCACATGGGCGCCAGACGACCCCGTGTCTGGGCACCCTTGTTCCCCCTGCGACGGGTCAGGTCATTGGCCCCGCCGCCTGCCAATTTTCAGCCGCAGAGGATAGGGAGAGCGGCCAACGTCATACCAACACTCCTCTTCCCCTGCGGCCCCACCGCGTCCGCCATCATACGGTGGCGACCCCGTCAAGGCCGCGGAAGATAGGGAGAGCGGCGCACCGCAATACCAGCACTCCTCCCCCGCCGCGGCCTCCAACCCGTAGCCGTGATGCCTCCCATACCACATCACGGCCCGCCTCAGTTGCGATGTCGCCCAAGCGGCACCGCAACCTACTTGTTGGCCGCTACGTCGTCGGCTTACTGGCAAAGCCCTGACGAGTGGCCCCTCCTCGGGTTCCTCTTAGCTTCACCGTGGTTGTCCAAGCCACGGCTACTAAGCCCCCCCGCCTCGACAATGCGGGAACCCACCGGGGGGTAATTAGCCTACCAAACCTAACACACTGACCGGACTGAGCACTTGCACACTCTCGCTTTCCATCGTAGCAAACGTAATGTGTAAACTTATAAAAACTGTGCACATAATGGGAATTCATCTGATGTTGTCAGCGGTGAAATGCAAATCTATCTGTGTAAACTGTCTATCTATGTAATTGTTGGTTTACATATGCAGTCTAGGGTGATATATATTGAATAACAGCTACACGCTGGCTACTGTGTACTCCGGACTAGACACTAATTTCTAGTTTTGTGTGTGCATTATACTATTAGGACGTAGGTTGAAACTACACCAGTAACTTGTACTTACTGATATCGGATCTGTTGCTAACCTAACTATTCTATTAACTGTGATTATCTATAATGGTAACTAAGTTGATATAAATGTAATAAAATAAATATTAAACTACATCTACAACAACAAATTAACTAGGTATATCATAAACTAAACTAGGAACAATCATTCGGCGTTCACCGTTTTGATTAAATAAATAACAATGATAACAACAAAAAACTTTTTTTTTTTGTTGTTGTTCTGTTAGGTTCTAGATCTGCAACCAGTCGGGTATGCGGCGAATGTACAGGTATCTCCCGGGCTCCCGACCCATGGTACTGGAAGGAACAGTGGGGTTTGAGTCAGGAGGAGTCCGACATAACCTCCGTTCTTCCCAGACGGAGGGTATCCATGACGATTTGCCCTAAACAAAAATAAATGGATAAAAAAAGGCTCTGCAAGGTCCCAAAATTGTATTCTTATGATACATTACATAAATAACATCACGCTAGTATTCGGGGTTGGAAGGGGTGTAGAATAATAACACCCTCGCCAGTTATGTTACAGTCAAATCACTTATTTCAAACTAGCTTCTGGCCGCGACTCTGTCCTCGTGACATTTCTCGTGCCCCCACCCATCCCGTCACATGGCTCCACCTGCCCGTGCTATCACTTCGTTTTCGCTTAGCGATTTTTCTTTTTGCTTTTAGGGTCATAGCGTGACGTTCTATAGCCGGTAGCCTTCCTCAATGGAGAAGAAATCATAATTATACTAGCTAGATAACTATCATTAATAAGCCTTTTCCCAACTAAGTTGGGGTCGGCTTCCAGACTAACCGGATGCAGCTGAGTACCAGTATTTTACATGGAGCGACTGCCTATCTGACCTCCACAACCTAGTTACTGGGTAATACGAAACCCCTTGGTAAGACTGGTTGTCAGACTTTCGGGCTTCTGACGACCCGTTACGGCTGTCAAAGATCCACGAATGACAGCCGGGACCAACGTGCTTTCCGAGGCACGGAAAGCCAAGCCCACCAATTAAATAAAAAAACAAGGGTTTCATGCAAGCAGATACAACACAAATAAAATAATATTTTACTCTGCGTATTAGTATCGCGTTAATGGTTTTTCACCCTTACCCAGAATATATCCAGCCGTGCTCATGTCTTCGATCAATGGGGTTAAAGAATAGGGCTATACTTTTATTGATTATAACCACACACACCCTCTATTAACTCCCCTATACAAGCAGCTGTGTCCCAATGCTGGGACACAACTGTTACACATGCCGCCGCCGCCGTATCAAGCATCGTACTCATGTAAGTCACCCTTGGTGACTTGGTGACCGTGGAGCCGCTGCCGCCGCGGCGCCATGTGTAATGGTCCTTAGGGGAGTAGGCTGTAATCCACCCTGATCACACAGTGCGATGTGACATGTCAGGATTTCCAAAATAAAACGAAGCATTGGTTACATTTTTTGTTTTAATAATTATTTTCAACTTGTTGTTAAATGTAATAGGTCAACTTATTTTCTAAAGAACTTACCTAAGCTTAAGACTAACATTGGCTTTCAAAGTGTTACTTATAAGTTATTAAAAAAAAAAAGTTACCTGGTCTCCCTACCTCAAAGGAGACCAGGGTTCGCCAGAGCCTCGTCGGTAAGTTCAGCAGGGTGCACCACGGGCAGGTGAGGCTGACTTTGGCTCTTTGGGTGTTGGTAAAGCCACTTGCACCCCATAGGTGTACGGTCAAGTGGGGTTATGGAAGTCTGCATCATCGTACTTGAGCTGGTAACTTGTTCAGAAGTCCGCATCAGCGACAGAGACGACTGGGTGTCGCTGCTCGTCAAACAGGGACCTGAAAATTGAGAGAAAATTATGATTACATATTGAAAACAGTGAAAAAAGTTGCAACGCGTGGAGAGTTCGGTCTCAATAAATTCATCATCATCAATCAACTTCTGGGGGGAGGTGGGCTGTGGGCTGGTTGGAACAACCACTGACGGCCGCCGTGGCCCACGCACAATGGTCCACCTGAACTAAGTGCGGAAAACAAACCCTCTAACATAGAATATCCATCATCGTCATTTCAGTCGAAAGACGTCCACTGCTGGACATAGGCCTCCCTCGAGCATCACCACATCGACCGCTCCTATGCTTCTCGCTATATAAGGTCCTCCACACCATATTTCGGCCATGACGGTCAATCTCAACTGAGACTAGCCTTCGACGCGGGAGATATTATAGTGCACAAGTATGTGCGCAGATACAGGTGCGCTCTCTCTGTCCTTGCTCTCATAGTCCGATGGGACGGCAATCCAACGCGACCGGAGGCGGTGGCGATCAGACGCAGAACCTACCTGGGCAGTATTGAAGTACGGTCCCCGAAGTCTGGTTCCCCGATGGCGGCTGGGAAGACCAATCGCCATACTGCCTGCAAGCTGGTGGATCAGCATTCTTCAGGCACTGCTAGACCAGAGACCTGAAAAATATAAGAATGATTTTTAATAATACTATTGTATAACAGAAAACTTTCAGAAGATTGGTTGAAATTCTTCAGACGGGGTCGTATTCTCCACTGCCTCTTCGCAGCTAAAGCACTAGGAAGTGGAGAACGGTGGGCGTTTTTGCGGCACTGTTTCATGCAATTTTGACGCTCGAAAACTGCTGATTCTCAGCCTAATTTAAATAAATGCCATGCTATTAAAGGCCATAGGGGACACAAAATGGCGTCTTTTACCCTCCCCCCTCCCCGCACTTCCCCTCAAACTTTATTGGATCATCTGCCGAGCTTTTCCCAACTATATTGGGGTCGGCGTCCAGTCTAACTGGATGCAGGTGAATACCAGTATTTTACATGGAGCGACTGGCCGTCTGACTTCCACAACCCAGTTACTGGGTAAAACGATACCCCTTGGTAAGACTGGTTGTTAGACTTCTGGCTGTCAAATATAGAAGAACGACAGCCGGTACCAACGGCCTAACGTGCTTTCCGAGGCACGGAGGGGTTTTGGTATGTAAAGATGGTCACCAGCCACCGAACCAACCGCGGCAAGCTTAGCTTAAACTAAACAATCGACCCGTGCAGCTTTTATTACTTATCCACAAGTCTTTACAAAAAACAAAAACTGACAGTCAAACTTACCTTAATATTTCATCCTGGGATACGCGGTACCGTAGGGCTGCAGAGTATGTAGAGTACCCCTCGTCTTGAAGCACCGACTCGTCCTACACGGAGGGCGGCGAGTGACGCACTGCAGTTTTTCGTAAAGGGGTGCTGGTCTAGACATCTAGCCGCACTGCGCAGGCCCCGATCGATAACGTGAGGGGAGATATAGGATTCAGTGTTTATATTTATGCCACGTAATAAAAAGATACAGTAGAGCCATTACTTCTATGCTTTTAATAATTAAAGTCGCTTTTCGTGTCTGTCGATGTGACCTGGCTGTTCTTCTAAACTACGCAACGGATTTTGATGCGGTTTATGCCCGGTACAGATTGGTGAAACATGAAATGTAACATGCTGAAACAAATTCGTCTAGTTGTTGTGTTGCACTTCGTGTTGCATTGCATAAACTAGGACGGCTAATTTGTGTTACAATTTCATGTTACGTTTGACAAATCTGTACCCGGCATTACGATCGCATTACAATGGTGTAATAACACTACATAACTTTTAATCATTCCTATTTTGGGGTCCTCTATTGAGAACTTCTAAAATAACTTTGTGCTTCTAATGATGCGCATTTTCCTTAATAATTGAGCTTCTTTTAAAGATCGTATCAAGTTCCTTCTTGACGCACATAATAGATATCTGAGGTCATCGGAAAACAAGAAACTGGAGATTCCGATGGATGACAAATCTTTTACTGTTCAAGCAGCACGGTTATGGAATGACTTGCCCGTGTCGCTAAGGCGTGCTCAATCCTTGTCCACTTTTAAAACTATGATAAAAAATCACCTCCTCTCTCCTTAAACATTATGATTATATTTTCTTTGCTCCTGTTTCATGTTTATATATATTTAGATTAGTATAATATACTTTATGTATGTATTTACTGTAGGTATTATATAAATGGTACACCACAGACTACCTACAGTAGGTATTTGTGTCTCCTTCCCCTTAGGTATACATCCAAAGGTTGTCTTTAAAAGATCGCTCTTAACGATAAGAACGCCCATTGTGTCACCCTTTCTAAAAATTTTATATTTATGTCTGTTATTTATATGTTTTACATAATAAAGATATAAATAACAGACTATTCTATTGTTTTTAACATTTTCTCACAGTTGAGCGAGCCGAATTGGTCGCAGTAACCAAGCTGGGCCATCCCGACAATTTAGTCGGGATGGCCCAGCTTAGTTCTAACCTAACCCATTTGGGTTAGGTTAGAACTGTGACCAACCACGTGCGAGCCGAGCAAGCACAGCGAACGGTGTCACGATAGATCCAAGTTGGTCGCGGTTACTTGGCTACTTAGTATTTTAAGACACCAAAAGAGAAATTAATTGAGTTTCAGAAAAAGAGGCTCAATCATTATATTAAAATGTGCAATCATATTTTTAGGAAAGCAAAATAGGAATTATTTGAGGTTCAATTAAACACATACGTCTTTTGTGTCTAGCTGTGTATGAGCTTATTCTCGCGAACGGAGACATATGGGCCTTCTGCATGGTTATTTGACGAAGTGAGACATTCTCGAATGTTCCAAACTGCACTGCGCAGGTCCCATGTTCCTTTGTCCGGAGATTTTGAATGTATACCTACGCAGGTATATATTATTATATTCTGGAACATTCTAAACTGCACTGCGCAGGTCCCATGTTCCTTTGTCCGGAGATTTTGAATGTATACCTACCTAGGTATATATTATTATATTCTGGAACATTCTAAACTGCAGTGCGCAGGTCCCGGCTGGCAATCAAGACGATAGGACCCCACCCATGGAATAAGTACCTATCTATATATACAATTATACTACTATCGATACATAAGATTTTTTTTTTTATAAGCATGTCCTTATGCCTATATAGACATATGGCATCCAACTATGGGTCTCTACTAAACCGACCAACATCAAAATTATACAAACATTCCAGAATGAGGTACTCAGGAGTATTGTTAATGCATACTCAAATCATTTATTTCAATTAAACCAGTTACAGGCACTTTGATTTGCCAAAATGAAATAGTCGGTCAGTTATTTAGAAAGTTGAAGCTAGTTGCCCATTCCAAAATGTAGATCTCTATGGAGAAGAACGGGCAAGAAACTCCACGGACACTCTTTTAAATCAAGATATTATTACAGAATCCTGGGTACATTATTCTTATTGCTTCTATACGTGAGAACAATGTAAAAAAAAAGCAAATAAAGAAACAGTTTGTCCCTATTGCTAGTGTTAAAATTATGTCTGTCACTTATCTTACAAAAAAGATGTAGATTTTTTCGAACGTACATAATGTTTTCGTATACCTATTGACAAGGAACCGTCATTATATAATTTTTTTTAAACAGTTCCCTTAGAGATTCGCTTCTGCTGAGATTGTAGATTGCTCTGACAGCCCTCTTTTGCAGAATGAAGATAGAATCAATATAGATCTGCAACCCGTCCCCACAGCAAAATACCGTAAGACATGATGCTATGGAAGTAACTAAAATAGACCAGTCTCGCGGTATCCACGTCTGTTATTTGACGGATTTCGCAAAACGTAAGCGGCTGAACTTAGCCGCCCTGCAAGTGATGTTAGGTGAGGACCCCACTGCAGTTTTAAGTCAAGCGTGATCCCCAAGAAAATCGTATTTTTGACGAATTCAAGTATCTCCCTATTCAATACAACGTGACATTCACTACTTTTAACATTCGGTAAATCGAATCTATTGCAATGCGCCCTGGTATACGAAAAGACGACCTTAATCGTGACCTCTAAACGGAACCCGTCACCAACATAATTCAAAAATTTGCTGAGGCCCATGAACGGGTACGTATTGCAATACTTATCTAAAATTAAAAGAACTAACGTAAAATAATCTACGTTCAAAATCCTTAAAATCTAAATACCTAATATTTTAAAATACCTAAGCAACTAACACCTACCTACGAATTACCTAAGTTTAAAATACTGATTGGACTAAATATCTATCATTTAAAAATATGTTTCTGGCACTCACCGGCCGCTACCGCGGGGTACAGAAACATATAACGGTGAGGTAAATCAATTTAAGGAACTTTGTACATAGGAATTTCAAGTTTTAGCTTTATGAACTTCAGTAACATATCCATTTGATATTTTAAGCTTTCGACATTTTGAATATAAGTGAAACAATCATTAGGTATTTTGAACGTAGGTTATTTTACCTTAGTTCTTTTAATTTTAGATATTGCAATACGTACCCCAAATTTGTTATGGAGCGGTTTACGGTTTTAATTATTAAAACATTCTAACCAATCCAATCACGTATTGTCACGTATTTGTGGAAACTCTAAGAAAATTGCAATTTTTGGTAGAAATCACTTGCCTTCGCGGCTAACAGTAACTCGTTTGGTGATTAAATTTGAGCAGCGAGCATTGTAACAGATAAAGCAGTTTTCTTACATCAAGTGAATCAGTTGGGCTTAGGGAACATGTGATTCCACAAGACAGGGCCACATGTCATACGGCACGAGCCATAATCGAGATATTGAGAAGAACGTTTCCGGGTCGATTAATTTCGTGAAATGGTGACATTGATTGACCCCCAAGATCCCCGGATTTAACAGCTTCTGATTTTTTTTAGGGCTATCTAAAGGGACGTGTCTTTGCTAACAGGCCAATGAACCTTCAAGAATTAAAACAAAATATCTGAGACACGGTCACTGCAATAACGCCGGAAATGTGTGAAAATGTCATGAAAAACGCAGTGAAAAAGCTAGAGGTGGACATTTGTCTGAGATTATTTTCCATACTGAATAGCCGGCCCTAAATAATGTATTTGAATAAAAATACTTAATATTTTTTATATTTCATAGAATAACATTTAAATAATAAAGTGTAGGTATACCTCTTGTTTGCCCACCTGTAACTAACTGGCTACTAAAATTAGACTACTCAAAAACAGAAGAGCTGCTCGATGTAAAAACATGATAGAAATGTTATAAAGTAACCAATCCCATACCTACCCTGCATCCAGACAGCTACTCACCTTGCGCGCCTCACTCACACACCACACTCACACACCACACACACACACCCCACACACACACACCCCACACACACACACCCCACACACAGACACCCCACACACACACACCCCACACACAGACACCCCACACACACACACCCCACACACACACACCCCACACACACACACCCCACACCCCCCGCTTACAACGCGAACTACACGACACTACACACAAATCACACAAATTTTAGGTTTTTTCTTTTTGTTTAAGTTATTATTATTTAATCTTAGCTTGGGTTTCAGTGGAGTAATCAGTGATTTAAGCAATTTAAAAAAAAATGACGTGAAAGTTGAAAGTTGAAGAAACATGAAAGTTTGAGTGTATGGATGGATGGATGTTTGTTACTCTTTCTCGCAAAAACTACTAAACGGATTTCGATGAAATTTAGCACACAGATGGTTTATAACCAGGATTAACATATAGGATACTTTTTATCCCGATATTCCCACGGGATCGAAACTTATGCGGGTGAAACCGCGGGACGCAGCTAGTATAATATAATATAGTAGGAAGGATAGTAGGATGACCATGCGTTTTTCTCCTGTTAACATGCTTTCCGAGGCACGGAGGGGTCTTGGTGTGTGAAGTTGGGCACCCATCCACGGACCAACCGCGGCAAACGTAGCTTAACCTGACCGATCAACCGTGCGGCTCTTATTACTCAGCCACAAGCCCCTTAAACTTTCGTTTAACTAAACGTTTAAATAAATTAAACAACAGATGTTATTTTAGTCTTGTAATGTAAAATTCTTATTGGGGTGTAATATATGAGCTTTGTCGTTTATTCCGTTACACGTATACGAGTACAACATCCCGACAGACGGGCAGCTTGCAAGTCCGGTTAAGCAGACGATTACCTCCTAGGTTGAAATGCGAGATCCCATTAAAAAAAAAAAACCAGTCATGTCGAGGGTCCCTCGGTGCGCGAGTCCGACTCGTACATGACTGGTTTTTTTTTACAACCCGTACAAATTTGTAGGTATGTAAATACAAATTAACGGTTTTCGGATTTTTTCCATTACTTGTGCTACATAACATTGCTTCTTGCCAAATTTCATGATTCTAGGTCAACGGCAACAGGGAGGCTCTATAGGTTTTGATTCCCTTGCGAGTGTCAAAATATGCGGCATAAACGGAACATAAACGCCCGTATCATTTGATTGCGTTGACTTAGAAGTGTCATTTTAAACTGTTACAAGGGATTGTAGCCTTGAGTATTTAATATTCATTTCAACTTGATAACTTCACGCGTTCCTGAGAAAAGGGGTCATGGAATACAGACAACGAAGTGATCTTATAAGGTGGAACCCTTATAAGATCACTTCGTTGTCCGTATTGCTTTTTCCTTTTGAAGTACGGAACCCTAAAAAGACGAGCAGCTGCCCACCAGACACAACACCCACCTGGTCGGAGGACCCCCAGAGTACAAAACCGGTTCCTCACAGCTCTATAAGTATCAAGGGCAGTTTTATTTGTTCATAAAGTGCAAGGGGATTTTATGAGGGTTCACCCTTATAACAACCAAGATTATTTGCATAATTGTCTCGAAACTCATGGCCAGAGAAAATGATAAACGATTTTATCTTTGTAAGTACATATTTTAAAAAATAGATGAGGTCGGCGTTTCCTATCTGCGGGGCAATTGCGTAACACACTGTCAGTAGCAATGGGTTTCATTTTGACAGTTCAACAACATTCATTCCGCGAACCGGAAGACGTTGCGTTGGAAGGCCTCCCACTAGGTGGACCGATGACCTGGTGAAGGTTGCGGGAATCCGCTGGATGCGAGTCGCACGGGACCGGTCAATGTGGCGACACTTGGGGGAGGCCTATGTCCAGCAGTGGACGTCTATCGGCTGAAATGAATGAATGAATGAATGAACAACATTCATTGCGTTATTTACGTTGTTGATCAGACAAATTTTTCGAACATATGAAGCAATGGATTAGCAATATCCTTCAAAATGATTCAGATTGAGATTGATAGTGTTTTACGCAATTAGGGTGCTGATTAGTCTGAGAAGAAAGGCCGAAACAAACTCAGAGGTCACAGTCTCTTTTAAAGTCCAGACCGCGAAATTCGCATTTTCTTAATTTTTTTGCAATATAAAGATCAGTGTCAGATTTTATGTTGAACAGAATACGATTCGCGAGCGTAACAAGTATGTATTTACATAGTTATAATCATTAAAATCGTTATAAACATCAATACAACCCTCTATCTACTCACTAATAAACGCATGGAAATTTTAATTTTGCGCGGTACCGTGACGCTTTCTCCTTAACATCGAAGCCATCACATTAAGAGTCAATCGTTTTTCACTAAATAAATTGGCAACACATAAAATTTTACGTGCTGTCAACATTCAGTCTCATAAAATCCGTAGCCATATTTCGAGCCGTAATCTCACATCGCAGTATTGATCGTGTGTTTGTGACCTGCGCAGTGCGTTGAAAGCTCTGTATCCAGACCAACTAGACTTCCTTTGTGCTTTCAGTGTGCCGCCCATAGTCTGCCGTGCGCGACGAGTTGGTCCTTCGAGCCGGTTGCCGAATACTGATGTACTTAGATGAAAAGAAAAATTAAGGTTAGTACAGAAGTGTATCAGTGTTTCTATCTCCTAAAAAATAATGTTAGAGCAGTAATTTTTTTTTTCGAGCATTGGATTCAGGGCCTTCAAAATGATTTAGATTGAGTGTATTACGCAATTAGCGTGCAGATGGTATTGATCGTAAACGAAGCAAAAGGCTTACTCATATGTATGAATCGTAGCAGGTGGCGTTTTGTAGTTTCTGCTTACCCCCATGGTAAGACGGAAGTTTATGCATGATTATGTTAAAAGTTATATTAAAAAAAAAAAAAAAATTGGCAAGTCTTTGTGTCAATTAACCAACATAAGCTTGGCTTTGTGGAGGTCAGATAGGCAGTCGCTCCATGATATTCAGTTGCATCCGGTTAGACTGAAAGCCGAAAATAGTTGGACAAAGGCTCGGCATGACGATAATCCAACAAGCAACTAGCTTGAGGGGAAGTGCGGGGGAGGGGGGGTAAAGGCCGCCATTTTGTGTGCCCATTGGTCTACAATAGAATGGCGTTAGATCTAAGGGTGAATCTAACACAAAGGGGAGTGAGTCAGTGAGTAATAAATCATTTGACGCCGCCCCTACAATACAAACAAACGTTTTAATATCTTATTGTTATAATGTTTCAGGTATCTGGGGTAACAGCAGTGTCATCCCCTCGCCTGACACGACACCCCAATTGAGTCTTCGCCGCACCTGCCTCGTACACCCTGCTGATGTCTTTTGTGCAGCCGTCGCGTGCCATGTGTGACGAGTTTAGTCTTCGAGCCGCCACGGCCGGGACTACGGGCTGTGCGATTCAGTTAAATATAAAGGTTAGTTGTTTAGTTTTGCGTATGAGCTGTGACTTTGACAATTCGCATGTACTTTTGAAGTTTATCTTGGATATTACTGAGATCGGAGAGAAACATCGTGAGGAATCCGGCATGCCCTAGAACCAAAAACTCGAACACATGTGACATCTACCAACCCACACCGGGCCCACTCCCTCTCACAGAGAAGCCTGTGTCCCAGCAGTATGAACATTTATAGGCTGATTTGATCACAAAGTATTATGATGAATACTGATATTGAAATATTTAATGCAAATTAATTTATTATTTGCTTGTCATTTTCAGGTCTCGGTTGGACGAGCTTCGGTACTCACTCGCGTCTGCAAACAGCTGTCTTCAATGCACCGCACTTCATCTCCTGTTGCGAGTTGGTCCTTCACAACAAGCTCTGCACTTCTGCAAGCATGCACACACATTACATAGCCCAGTATTACAAGGTCAGTGTTCGAGTATTTAATTCCTTTTACTGACATATAGTTTTTAAAATTTCGCGATATTCAATCGTGTAAGTTTTGAGGGACCCCTGGATCGAAAAAGCTGGAATTAATGGGTTAACAGTCATAGTAACTTATGAGAAGTTTTTGTCTAAAAATTGTTTTATTTCAATAACGATTAGGGACAGGAAGAACAATATTCCAACATATGGTGTGACTTTATACCTTTGTTAATCGGGAAACGAAAGCTTTTTCCAGCGGCTTCACCCGCGTGGAAGTCGGAAATAATCCCACGGTAACGTGCGACCCGGATAAAAAGTGTTCTATATGGTAGTTCAGGTTATAAACTATCTGACTCTCTTCGAGAGCGAGTGGGCTGTATCTTACCACGCGGGGGCAGTGCGGGTTGGTAGCTATGTCACATGTCTTCGATTTTTTGGTTCGAGGACATGACGGTTTCCTCTCAATGTTTTCCTTCACCGTTTTGAGAGCAGTGGTCATCCGTGAAGCCGTCTTAAACATCAAAATATCCAAAAGTACAAACTTTCACATTTATAATATGAGCAGGAAGTAGGATATTTAAGATATAAAGGATATATAGGATGTATTAGATGACGATTAATAAAGAAGTATGGAAGAAGACATGTTGCACCGACCTCAAATAGGTGGGACAAGGACAGAAGAATGATGATGATGCAGTATAAGACATCTTTCATCACCACGCGTATCCATCTTAAAATATCCTACTATAATATTATAAACGTGAAAATTTGTATGGATCGATGGATGTTTGTTACTTTTTCTCGCCAAAACTACGGAACGGATTTGGATGAAATTTGGCACACATATAGTTTATAACCAGGAATAGCACATATGATACTTTTTAACCCGATATGCCTACGGAATCGAAACTTATGCGGGTGAAACCGCGGGGAGCAGCTAGATCATTCATATTCATATTGTAAAACGAGATGTTGAAAAAGGCTTAGAGCTAAGAGCCGTTGTAGGGCACAGCAAAAATCATTGTTTGATAGTCATAGCTATTAAAAAAACATTTTACGTGAAAACTAAATAATTACATTCGCATAAAAAGTTAATAACAATAACATACATAATTACCTCGTTAGGCAACCTGATCAAGGGCCTGATTCAAAAGGCAGTACTCCTCGATACGGCTCGCATTGTGAGGAGTTCCTGTCTCTGGAGCCCTAACCACCGGTAGCTTGGACCCACCCTGCTCCCAACATCAGTGGATCACTATTTTTTTATATTTTTAAATGTTCTTTTTTTTAATCTAAATTTTATATTTAATATTGTAATAAAATAAGATAAGTAAATAAATAAACGACAAATAATTCTATTATTGTTAAGTAGGTAGCTATTTTCTTAAAATACTATTATTACATTTAGATAAAGTTACATTTACTTAGATAATATTATTACAAACACTTATTTAATATGAGATCATATTTTAAGATTACACATTACATACACAGGGGTCCGTGACTAAATAATAACAGCCGCACACGCCGAAAGTCTGACAACCAGTCTTACCAAGGGGTATCGTAACCCAGAAACTGGGTTGTGGAGGTCAGATGGGCAGTCGCTCCATGTAACATACTGGTATTCAGCTGCATCCGGTTAGACTGGAAGCCGACCCCACATAGTTGGGAAAAGGCAGGCAGATGATGATTTTAAGATTACACATTATTAATAAAAGAGACCAGTTCTACGTGTATCACAATTAGAGACAAATCATAGCATAATCCGCCTATAATGTTTCCACTGTTGGGACACAGGCCTCCTCTCTGTGATAGGGAGTGGGCCGTAATCCACCGCGCTGGCCCAGTGCGGGTTTGTGAATGTCACATGTCTTCGATTTTTTGTTTCTAAGATACCGATTTCTTATATTTTCCCACACTGTTTTATGAGCAGTGGTTATGATTTAAGTTGCACAAAGTCCTTCCGCCAAATATCCTCCTTACTGAGGTGTTTTTAACATGTTTTTTTTTATTTTTCAGGTCCTGACACCAATGGGGTGTAAGTGGCTCTACCAACGCCTGCTGAGCCAAAGTCAACCTCACCTGCCCGCGGTACACCCTGCTGAATCACCAACGAGGCTCTGACGAATCCCAGGCTTCCTCCACTTAGGGGTTGAGGAAACCAGTCTCTAGTAATAGTTTGTATATTTGTATATTTGTATGCTAATAAGAGTTTTATTATCACACAAAAAAGAATACACACTTAATAAATTGTTATAATTTTTAGTTTCTAAGGTAAATATAAGTTAGGTTAAGGATTTGGTTTTTTATTTATCCTCGTCATCCTAACATGCTATTTACCGCAGTTGGTCTGTGGATGAGTGACCATCTTTACATACCTAGACCCCTTCGTGGCTCGGAAAGCACGTTAAGCCGTTGGTCCCGGCTGTTATTCGTAGATCTTTGACAGTCGTTACGAGTAGGCAGAAGCCCGAAAGTCTGACAACCAGTCTTACCAAGGGGTATCGTATTACCCAGTAACTGGGTTGTGGAGGTCATTTAGGCAGTCGCTCCATGTAAAATACTGGTATTCAGCTGAATCCGGTTAGACTGGAAACCGACCCCAACATAGTTGGAAAAGGTGAGAGTCAAAATGGCGGGTGTACCATAGCGAATTAAATTATACCAATTACCAAAAAAATCTACCTAAAATGTACTATTCAGTACCTAGGTCTAAAAAATCTGTACCTCTTTCACAACGAAATTATTTAGAAAGTAAGGTACACCCGCCATATTGACATCAAGATGGCGGGTGTACTATAATATTTTATTATTTAACCATTACTCATAAAATATAATTACACCAAAAAATTGTACCTAAAAAGTACCTCTATTAAAGGAAAACGTACACTTGAACAGTTGGATAGTTCCTGAGAAATAAAACAACCGTATCTCGTTTACTATGTTATTATTATAATTAATTATTGATCTAGGTGCATATTTTTATATATTCTAGGGATAATTGAAGTATACATCATGAATGAAAATTACGCGTCAAAATGATTAGATACCTCTTTATTTTTGTCCATACATAATGCAATTAGCGATAAGTGAATTCGGAGTTTTTGTTATAAAATTATTAAGATCATCAAAACATTTCCATTCAGCATTACGACGACAATGAGCTCGATAGTGGCCAATATTGTGGATGTCTGTAACATCGCCGCCGGATGGTAAAAACTCAATTAATCCAAGAATTTCGTATTTTCTATTATTTAATGTTATTTCCATAGGTATGTCTTTAAGACAAATTACATCTGTTTGATTCAGCTCAAAAGCTATTGTATTACTTAGTTCGTAATTTAATGTTCGTATGCCATTGCAGTCATTACGTCTACATTGTACAATGTTATTATCTTCACATAACATAGACTCTGCCGATTGGTTGAGCATTGATATATTTGACATGTTAAAATTAAGTGGCAAAAAAGCAATTTTTCTTTCGAATTTAGTTTATTAGCTAACATCGATTTAGGTAAATACCTAGTCGCAAAGATTTTTATATACAATTTATAGACAACTTTTAGATAAAAAGACATGCCAAGATTGTTTACATTTAGTTAACTACCTAAACCGACGGAGTATAGTAACTATTAATAATTATTATCGTGCATATAATTCATAATTTAAAAATATCCTTTAAATATAAATGTCATCATCTGCCTAGCCTTTTCCCAACTATATTAGGGTCGGCTTCCAGTCTAACCTGATGCAGCTGAACACCAGTATTTTACATGGAGCGACTGCCTGTCTGACCTCCAAAAACTAGTTATTGGAAAACACGTGTACATGTAGATACCCCCATGGTAAGACTGGTTGTCAGACTTCGGGCAATAAAATAAATAAAAATATAAATGCATAATTTAGCATTAGCATTATTGACCTTATAATGTTCCCACTGCTGGGACTCAGGCCTCCTTTCTTGGAGAGGGAATGGGCCATAATCCACCGCGCGGGCCCATTGCGGATTGGTGGATGTCACATGTCTTCGAATTTATGATTCTAGGACATGCTCACGATGTTTTTCTTCACCGTTTTGAGAGCAGTGGTGATGAAATAAATTACACAAAGTAATGCGCCTGACACGGTTTGAATCCGCGACCTACAACTTGCAAGTCGGGGCAGTTACCACTGGGCTGCACTGCAATGTACATATACCTAATATATGTAACTATATCAATAATATTATTATAATTAAGTATCGTGTTTAGTTTTACACAAAACACGGTTGTTTTATTTCTAAGAAACTATCCAACTGTTCAAGTGTACGTTTTATTTTAATGGAGGTACTTTTTAGGTACAATTTTTTGGTGTAATTATATTTTATGAGTAATGGTTAAATAATAAAATATTATAGTACACCCGCCATCTTGATGTCAATATGGCGGGTGTACCTTACTTTCTAAATAATTTCGTTGTGAAAGAGGTACAGATTTTTTAGACCTAGGTACTGAATAGTACATTTTAGGTAGATTTTTTTGGTAATTGGTATAATTTAATTCGCTATGGTACACCCGCCATTTTGACTCTCACTTGGAAAAGGCTAGGCAGATGATGTATGATCCTAACATGCTATTACGAAAAGGAAAACGCCTGCTGTTGTATGACCACCATAGAAACGGTTTTTGTCAATGGAAGAATAGACAAAATGACACATTTATCACAAGCAAGCTTAAGATAAATTTAAGCACCTTCACATCGACCGGTTCTATGCTTCTCTCTTCCAACGAGTTCCTGCGGCCTTCACAAGGTCTACCTTGTGGGAGGCCTTCCAACGCTACGTGTTCCGGTACGCGGTCGCCACTCCAGAACCTTTCGGCCATCTGTTCTGCGAGCAATGTGCCCTGGACACTGCCACTTAAGTTTGGAAATTCTTCGGGCTATGTTGGTTACCTTGGTGCTCCTGTGGATCTCTTTATTTCTGATTCGATCACGCTGGGAAACTCCGCCCTTTGGGTGACTTTAAGCCTTCTAATAAAGCCCATTGTGAAATGGCAGATTGTCTCTTGTCTATTCTCCTTTCTTTAATCCTCTCGTCTATTCTTATTTATTTATTTAATTCGGGAAAACAAACATTTACACAAACATCGTAATAAACATGTAGTAAGAAAAAAAAAACATTCCATACGTGTAGATCACGACGTTATCCGCATCTTAAATACTACAAAATTATTATGGAACTATTTGCACAGGAGTGAAACATAAAAGGCAAAATCTAAAGATTATTTTAAATGAAAAGAAAATGTAATTCTTCCGTCGACAAACCCCATCTCTATTATGATCATGCTACGCGTGCTGCCTGGAAGAGCTATCAATCAATGTCAGGGTTGATGATAGCCCTTGCTTAACCAGCCTATAATGTTCTCACTGCTGGAACACAGGCCTACTCGTAAGACACCAGCCAAAACGCAGCCAAGCTCAATTGAGACTTGACTGGACACGTTTGTCGCATGTCGGATGCACTGTGGCCTAAGATCACCACACCATTGGTTCCCGAAAACGTCCAACGGCATCGGATGTAGATGGTGGGACGAACTTGGCGCTTATAGAAGGGATTGGTCCATATTGGCTCAGGGTCGAGTTGGGTGGAAAAGGGAGAGGGAGGCTTTTGACCTGCAGTGGAACAATATAGGGTGATTATTATTATATATCGAGACCCTGGGGTCCCGGATCTTTGGAAGGTGTACCAGGGGCCGACGCCAACTATTATTATTTATCCTATCATCATCCACCGAACCTTTTCCCAACTATGTTGGGGCCAGCTTCCAGTCTAACCAGGAGCAGCTGGATACCAGTATTTTACAATGACCGACTGGCTATCTGACCTCCACAGCTACTAGGTAATATGATACCCTTTGTAAGACTGGTTGTCAGACATTCGGGCTTCTGACTACCCGTTACGACTGTCCAAGATGACGCATGAGAGTTGGGCATCAAGTAACAGCTTAACGTGTTTTCCGAGGTAAGGAAAGGTCTTGATATATAATAAATAATATATAATGGATGGTCCCAACTGTCTTCAACCAGTTTTTACCTATCCACGTACAACGTAACTTAAGTTCAAATTCTAATTCATTTATTCACAATTAAATAGAGTAATTAAAACAGTTCACAGTTTCCATCGACCTGTTGATACTTAGCCACGAGCCCATCATCCTATAAATGTACCTAATGTCATCTCTGTTCTCGTGGTCTTCAGATGCGACTGAGAATGGTTAAGGTGGTTCAATCAATCAACTCAGCCTATCGCAGTCCACTGCTGGACATAGGCCTCTCCCGGGCTGCACCACAACACCCTGTCCTCCGCCTTCCGCAACTTGTCTGTCCCAGTCACCTTCTTAAGGTCGTCGGTCCATCTAGCTGGGAGACATCCCACGCTATGCTCGTTGATACGTGGCCTGCACTCCAGGACTCGTCTGCAGCCTCAGCCTAAGCCGTTGGCCCCGTAGATGTTTGACAGTCGTTACGGGTAGTCAGTAACCCAATAGTCTGACAGCCAATCTACCCAAAGGGTATCGTGTGACCCAGTAACTGGGTTGTGGAGGTCAGACAGGCAGTCACTCCACGTATAACACTGGTATTCAGCTGCATCCAGTTGGACTGGAAGCAGACCCCAACATAGTTGGGAAAAGGCTAGGCAGATTGATTTTAGAGGTTTACAAAATAAAACAAAACATTTTAGACACTTTGATTTTTAATATGGATTTGAAAATTAGAGGCCGAAATACAAAATGCTTTTAATACGAAAAAAAACACATTTCGGTGGTTATAAATATAAGCACTGTTTAAAACAAAATTTAAATTAATTGCACACTTTAACACAAATAAAAAAAACTGTTGGATTTGATCCATAAATCACAGACATTGTATCCAATTCAATTATGCACCAACTAAACTTTATTCAGGCGATTGGAGATGGATGTATAAAGTACTGTGTTTAGTTGATCACACAGAACACGCTGACATTCAAAACGTATACCTGAACTCGACAGGTCTCAAGAGAAATATCGTTGTCTTTTTCTCTCACTGTGTGCAAAAGACAGCAATACCGTCAGTTTAGTTGGTGAACAAGAGAATTAGATACAAAATCAATTATTTATTTGGACTGTTCCAGGTACGTTGCTATCATGTCCAGCTCAGACCAACTCTGGATCTCGAAAGGATGTTCCGGGGGTATTCCCAGACAGGCCTTCAATGCTTCATTGATTTGCTTAAAATAGCGCATTGCTTGTTCGGCCTCTTCATTTTCTCCTTCTGCCATAGCTACCAATGAAGCTGCACGGGCTGCTGCTCGCTGCTGCTAACTGCTTTTATGGAGGTAGGTGGGTGTTGATACTGCTCCTGAAAAATTACAAAAAAGAAGATCTTTTAGAAAAAAAGACTAGTATCTAGAGACTAGGTATGCTACCAGAAAGGGGTTAGTATAGTGAACTTGGAATTACTTTACAACATAACATCACAACTCAATAACCCTTTGCCTGAAGAATTGAAGTCAGGATCCTCATGATCAGCAGTAGTGCTTGCAACTTGTCAAATGGGCAGTCTTTTTACAACAATTCCCAGAAAATTGAAACTTCACTAAGATTGAAATTATCCAACCAGGTATCTAAAGAAATGTCGAGGTCAACTATATCTACTGTCTTTCAACCACATATCTCATAATCAGCCTATAATGTTCCCACTGCTGGGACACGGCCCTTCCCTCTATGAGAGGGACTGGGCCATAATCCACCACGCGGGCCCAGTGCGGGTTGGTGACACCACATAATTGCCGATCATTTAAAAGCCATTGTATCGTACGATGAGAGGAACAAATTGTACCTACTTTTATTTAAAAATATGTATCTCTACCCCAGAGTTTATCATGAAGATTTACGCACAAACACAAAGGGTCTTTATTGTGTTGCAGAATCTAAATCAAATGTAACACTGATCCAACTCTGAGCACAGTACAATAAAGTGCAGGGCACACGCCATTTTGTTTTAACTTCCCTCCCGCACATGCGCGGGGACGCGATGTGCTTTTCCATAAAAAATCTGCCCAAAATTATAAGTTGTACTTTGCAATAACTTAATCATACAACATTCTCACTATTTAGTTATAAATAATCACACTCATAACCAGCCTTTAATGTTCCCACTGCTGGGACAAAGACCTCCTTTCTGTGAGAAGGAGTGGGCCATCCGGAATCATAGCTGGGCTCTGTTAATTAAATACACAGTTCTCTTCGTTGATAGCAAATCCTTAAAAAAGTTAACTTCGGTAAACGTTCGCGGTCCGCCCGGTGACCTTTTGGCAAATAGTAGCAAAGACCAATCCTTTGAAGTACACTGGACGAGACACAATATAAGTTTATTGTTATTACATCGAGGGACGTTTAGTGTTAACAGATTTTTGGAAAGTTAACGGAAGTTAATGAGGTCTAAATTGACGGTATTGTGCCCAGTTTTGGCCGTAGTCCACCACGCGGGGACAGCGCGGGTCGGCGGACAAATGAAGCTATTTGCGGCCACGTGTCTCATGAATTAATTTGACAATTTCGTTACATTTCCAACGGTTTTTAACCTTTTGAACGCCAGAGTATAAACGTATCGCCGTACCCCTGACGCCAGGCCACTTTTCTGTCAAATGACCTTCATAAAAAATAGGGATTCCAAAACTTATATCGATATACAACTGAGTTTTTATTGTCGTCTTTAATTTTCTAATAAACCGTACTCACGACACTGAAATTTTATTTAACCTGCCACTATATTCTAATATAGTAATCTTTACACAGCATTTAACAGAGACTATCAATGAAAAAGCAGATATTAGAAAACTAAAAAAATATATTTATTACAATATGGTTACAACACTATTCAACATGACTTGTCATGGTATTGTGACAATGGCGTTGCTTGCCAGTCAATTTTATAAAATTCTCGCATCGAATTAGGGATGTAGCAGTGTACACGTTGGTTATCGATTCTAATAAGTAAGTATTCTTTTCTAATATAATACCTATCCATATCTAAATACGCAAGGATTTTAATGTAGTAATAAAAAAAAATTGAAATCAGTATTTTAATTATTGTTTTTTTTACATGTAAAAAATACGCAGAAATAATTTAAAAATCAACAGTTACATATACCTAATAATTATTATTACGAATCAGTCTTAAAATATCACAAATCTTTAACAAAATGTACCTAATAATATACTAGGAAGAACATCAGTTTAGTACCTAATAATAATAATATCTATTTTGGGTTCAAAATTAAAATCAAAAAATTCTATAAAGCTTTTTATTTTTCCTTATAATTATTATCAGAAAGCAAAAGTTATTATAGTTCTAAACTTTATGTCCGCTGTTTGTAAACGACAATCTATGTACCTATATACTTCGGAGCGGCCATATCGGCCTGGCCACGACTCCGGTCTAAGCCAAAGCGGTAAAGTGTGTAGAATAATAATAAGTACACTAACTGGTTCCGTCTTAGTAGTATATTTAAAATTAATCATTTTTTAATAAGGTTAGCTTACATATTAGGTGCATACTATGATTACTACCTTTATTAATGCATACCTATGTAGACAGTGTGCGCTGGTCTAGGTACGACATTTTACTCATTCGTAAGAGTTATATAAAAAAAAAACAAGAACAATAAGGTCAGATAATATTTTCAACGATTGATTCATATCATAAGTAAATCTAATAAAAGAGAAAATATTTCAGGTGCTTATCAAAGCCTGTATCGTTCTTCTATAATAGTGTGAGTTATTTTTTGAAAAAATTTCGTTTAAGAAATTACTGACCTGTTTTTGTCCCTAATAAATAAATTAAAATGTTGATATAACATTTTTGATCAGTTTTTAAAATAATTCACCTCTAAATCATCTTCTTGTATTGATTCCGCTTCCGAGAACTCTTCGCCATCTCAAATTCCTTCTAATATTCGAAGAAGTTCTTCGGTAGTCATTACACTCATGATCACGGTTTATACTATAACTAACTTACACGATATTTTAATAATAAACAAATACAAAAAAAAAATTAAAGCACTTCACTAAACTTAATCGCCTGCGCTTACGACGTCACCGCTGTGTCATACATTTATGACTATGGCGTACAGGGGACTGATAATATTGGTTTGCGCTAGGGATGCGCAAGAGATGAGTTTAACAAGTGTCGATATTAGACATTTGCATATTTTATTTTTGATTGTGTAGCTAGAGGCACGGTAGTATAAGGCTAAGTAGTTTTAAAAATACGTTTTATTTCTCCTGATACCAACTTATACACAAATAAAATACTCTAGACCAAAATTTCATATTCATCTTCTTAAGTTTTTATTGATTTTACAATCATATGTCACAACACTAGCTGTCACATATAGCGGACTACGGCGTGTGGGGGACTCCTTTTATACGCGTTTAACATCTACTTTTAAAACAACAAATTTCTCGATATTGGTGGTTTATTTATATTAGTTTCATGCAATACAATATAGACGGAAGCTTAAACTTTTAAATTATATAAATAAAAACACACAAAAGTAATGATTAAATAGTTTATTTCATAATATGGTGCGACGTGTATTTTGTCATCTATTTGTGACGTTGGCGTTCAGGGTAAGATTTCGTTTGTCACGTATATGTGACAATGGCGTTCAAAAGGTTAAAAGACAGTATAAAGTTAATTAAGAAAAAAAAGGAATTAGTAGTGGTAATGACCCTGACTTACGAGTCGGATTCAAACCGAGTCAGGCGCTTTACTTGCATAGTATAAATAAATTTCATCATCACTGCTCTCAAAACGGTGAAGGAAAACATCGCGAGGAAACCGGCATGTCCTAGTACATTCGAAGACATGTAGCATCGACCAACGCGCAACTAGGGCCGCGTGGTCGGTCGATATAAACCAACTCCCTCTCGAAGAGGGGAGGCCTGTGTCTCAGCAGTAGGAAAAATACAGGCTGATTATTCTAATGTTATGTAAGAAACAAGTGAGCACTCACCTCAGTATTCAACAGTAGGGCTACAGAACTGGAATATTTGAAAGCGCCTCGAAGCTCGCGACTGCACGCCAGACGAAGGGTCGACCGAATGGAAGTGTTGCCAAAGCTATCAATCAAATTCGGACGGTTATTAATTTAAAATTGGAAGGATTTTTTATTACCAATAGCTGTTTTTAAATGTTGGAATTTTAGTAATAGTCTTTTAGTTTTTTTAGGATTCCGTATCCAAATGGTGCCAACAGGAACCTATTACTAAAGCTCCACTGTCCGTCCGTCTGTGCGTCTATTCGTCCGTCTGTCACAGGGCTGTATCTTTTGAACCGAAATAGGTAGACCCTTGCTACTGCTAAGCATGAGATCCTGGGTTCGATTACCAGCGGGGTAATTGCGTAACACACCAACAGTAGTAATGACTTTCATTTTGACAGTTCAACAACATTCATTGCGTTATTTACGTTGTTAGGAAGACAAATTTTTCGAACATATGAAGCAATGGATTAGCAATATCCTTCAAAATGATTCAGATTGAGACTGATAGTGTGTTACGCAATTAGGGTACAGGTTAGGCAGTGTTATTGTGTTTTCCCATTAGGAATTTGTCAGTAGCAGCCCGGAGTCTGACTTTGTGCCCGGTTCATGGCAATAGGCTCGCCCCCTATTACATGGGACTTACTCATAACTGGCGAAATGTAGGCGTCAATTTCTCTTTTCTCAGTTTCATTTCTCGCTCTCCAAACGACGAGAAAAGCACCGACTTAGCTTTTTGAAGCAGTTCCATACAAATTCAAAAACTCACAATGTTAGCAATTTCGGCGAAAAACGTACGACTTTACATTAAAAAGCTCAGAGGAGTCTGGCAACACCGCCGGATGTACAAAATGAGCTTTCTAGAATGTTCTAACGCCACTGCGCAGGTCACGATCAATACTTTGAGATGAGGTGTGTCTGGAGGGGAAGCGGGGGGGATGCTGTTGGTACAGGTATGGGCAAAAATATGTATCACTTAGTAAAATTTACAATCACCAATCAATTCAATTCACTTTGTATAAATTCAGGGATGAATGAAAGTAAATTTAGATGTGCGGTGTTACACGAATGGATAGAATAAGAAATGAGTACATAAGAGGAAGTCTGAAAGTGGCACCGGTAACTGAAAAGTTTTGTGGAAATCGGTTGCCATGGTATGGTATGTACCATGGCAACTAACAAGCAACAGTACCTATATGTAGGAGAAGACCAAAGAAACGATGGATGGACTATGTGAATGATTATATTGTTAAAAAGGGGGTGACTACGGATATGACGACTGATAGATAAGCATGGAAGAAAAAGACATGTTGTGCCGACCACAAATAAACTAGGATAAGGGCAGGAGAATGATGACGATAGTAGGGCGTGAGATGGTTTTCTCTGCGGAAACAAACATGGAAAAACCCAAAACTACTGCCGACGGCTGACCGCTGCAGCACAACCACCCTCCCGTAATGACGTTCGGAATTGTACCTTTAAGACAAGTTCACGTACCATTTTCTGGTAAACGCTAGGTATATTGAAATTCTAAGATAGGTAGTGGAATAGAATAGAACATTCTTTATTATGTATACCATATATATTACAGAATATACAATGTAGACATTTTACAAAGGGTGACACAATGGGCGGTCTTATCTCTAAATAAGCGATCCTTTAAAGACAACCGTTGGATGGATTTAGAGAGAAAGGTGCGACAACGCTGAAGGTAGTCTGTGGTGTATTTACATATAATATACCTACAATAAATACATACATACACAAACCATATACTTACCTATATAAATAGTAGTAGTAATAATCATAAAACAATTGCAACGAACGTAATAAATGACGTTTAAGGAGAGAGGTAGTGGTTTTTTTTTTTTTTTTTTTTTTTATCATAATTTAAAATATGGACAAAGATTGGGCACGCCTTATTGACACGGGCAAGGCAATCCATAACTACTTGAACAGTAAAAGATGGTCAGCGGGATTGTCCGAAAGGGTTACCGCTGGCCCGGAACATAAAGGGCGAAGGAAGGAACATGGGTGGGTTTTAGTCAGTAAGAGTCTGACACTCCCTTCCGCTCCACCCAGAGCGGGAGGGGTCATTTGATGATTTCCCATCCCAAAAAAAAAAAAAAAAAAACAGTAAAAGATTTATCGTTGAAACTGGTGGAATGCATATCTTAGTCTCAAGTTTACGATAGTACATGTCATTATTTGGTAACCATTATTGAAAAATATTATTCATATACTCTGTCCACTCACCGGAGTTACCGACATGGCGCGCAGAGTAAGCAAACTGAAGTGGCAGTGGGCTGGCCATGTTTGTCGAAGGACCGATGGCCGGTGGAGCAGACGAGTTCTGGAGTGGAGACCGCGTATCGGCAAGCGTAGTGTGGGACGCCCCACAGCTAGATGGACGGATGACCTAAAGGTTTCTGGGACGGACTGGATGCGGAAGGCGGAGGACAGGGTGTTGTGGCGCAGCCTGGGAGAGGCCTATGTCCAGCAGTGGACTGCGATAGGCTGAGATGATTGACTCTGTCCACTAGGTTAACCGTTTTTTGACAAATCGAACTAGTGAACAATTATATATTTATTGTCAAAACTGATACACTTACGGTATTATAATGTCTGTACGAAGTCGTAAATAAGATAATTGAATAAGATTAGGCAGTTTATATAATTTTTTATTACGCATTTTAAAGTTAACTTTTACGTAATCTGGAATAGTAATGTTCTAAGTAAGGCAGCTGTCAAAAAACGGTTAAACTAGTGGACAGAGTGTAGGTGAAAATCGTAGTTTAATTTTAGTTCTTCCAGTTGTAATTGCAATCATATCATTTGGTTACGTAGGTTTTTATTTTTTTATTTATATTTATACAGGGTGGCAGTGACATTGACGCGCAACCGCTTACCATGGATTCAGTACATGATTCTGGACCCCCCTGCGTTGAAATTTTTCGTCGGTTTTTTCTTAATTTTCCCCCTTTTTTGCATTTTTTTTTTACTGTAATCTGTATAAAATCGTTATTTCTATCTAACCTAATGAGATTTTTAATTAGAAAATAGTAAATTCACTTATTTCACTTAAAACAGCAATGTAAATAAAACTCGAAAGGGCAGCGCGCGGTATCGCGGAGCGTTTTGACCGCATCGTTTGCAATACTTTGCGCACTCATAAATGTCAATTTTTTTAACCGGTCATTTCCGAGATGAATGACTTTCGTAATTTTATTAATGGCATCAGGTGTAACCATTCCACGACGTTTGCGCGTCGAAGTCCCTGCCACCCCGTATAGAGGCTTCTCTATTTTATGAATGTGAAAACGTTGTAGACCTTGTAGACAGTAGAATTGTTGACGATTTTCCATTTTGTTAAGTACTTGGTACTTGTTGACGGGCCTACACTGTCCTCTCATACCTATTAAGACTGTAAGTTGGAAATATAGTAAAAGCCAATTATTTTTAAAAGAGTAACCGTGGAGTTTCCTGTCGGGTGTTTTCCATAGGAAACGACCAATTGGAAATGTGCACCTAGCTACTGACGTTTCATTTGTGTCCATGTAGGTTTACGTGAAATAAAATATTTTGAATAAATGTAACTTATTTCGTCCCTCAACTGTACTTAGGGTATATAATATGTTCTGTGTGCACATCAAGCTACTACAAACTGTCAAATTTCTTTAATAGATTTTCAACTTTATCGCTAGAACATTAGGTTCAAGGTTGATTGGGAAAATTTGACTCTCGCTCGCACACTATCGTTGTCTACACTCAGAATAAGAGTACTCTTTCTAACTCACAGAATGTTTCATATGGAAGAAAGAGACATATGCAGTGAATGTCTTTTTTATGACTGCTAACAAGACAGATGGCACTAGTTGGATGTTATAAGGGGGAAATGCCAGAATAGCCCGGGAAAATCAAATTTTCAACAGACTCATATTAAAGGGATCGTAACAAATTGAGCCAATTTAACCTTTATACGTTCGTGAGAATTCGTATTTTTGAGACCAAATAGAATACGATTAAATTTTAGAAAGAGGGGAAAGACTGTAGTGTACTCTTTCTAACATAGAGAACGTATCGTAAGATAGACAGAGATGAATATCATAGCGACACAAAAATGTATCTTTGTACAGACGCCAGCACATCAAATTACTACAATCTGTTAAACTTTAATAGATTTTCAACTTTATCACTAAACCATTAGGTTTATGGTTGGTTGGGAAAATTTGACAGTTTCAGGTAACTTGACCTGCTGGCGTCTGTAAATCGTCGGTACAAAACGTCTGTGGTTGTAGCGACATCTATTAAGGTAGCCCGCGAAATACAAAATTTCTTTAGATTTTTGGTATTTGCAGCTTAGAGTTAGGCTATAAGCTAATAACATAATTGAGAGGGTAGTATTCATTATAAGGGGTAGGGGTGGTGGGGGGTTATTTAATTTTGAATACAAGTTGTTTCTGCACACAGAGTCACATTAAAAGAATCGTAAAAAAAAATAAGCCGATTTGATCTTTATTCGTTCGGGAGAATTCATAACCCTGAGACCGATTAGGACAGAGGGAACTACAAGTATACTCTTTCTAACACAGAGGACATATCTTAAGGAAGGGAGAGATGAATAAGAGATACAAAAATGCATCTCTTATCTAAATAAAAAAATCTGATATAATTTTTTGTATCGCTAGCGCCTAGCGCCCTCTAGATTTCTGAATAGAAATTCAGAAATGTAAAGGACGTTAGGTGTTTCAACACTTCCACAGGTAATTCACAAGAGGGCACTACTGGTGATACCGTTTACAAGCATTTGAAAAGACTGTCACTACAATATAGAAGGCTCTGTCTTTCTGACGAAGCATCCTGTGGGTTAGAAAGAGTACTCTATATGTTTTCCCCTCTTGCTTTATTTCAGCTGAATGTTACAACACGATAAAACTAAAACTGTGTTGCCAAGTTATCTTATAGATAATGGTGAATCATTTTAAAGCCAAAATTAAAAAGTTAAACGTTTTAAACATTGCACAGGTAATCCACAAAAGGACTCAGATGATGGTCATTTTGCGAGTACTAAAGCACATTTTGGTAATTTTACTTATTTCTGTAATTGTAATTGGCAAGGTGGTACTGTTTTAATTTTAATAAGAGTAATACTATTTTCTCCTCGTCTGTTAGGAGTAAAAGGATATAGTGTACTCTTTCTAACACAGAGGACGTATCTTAAGGAAGAAAGAGATGAATAACATAGCGATACAAAAATGTGTCTCCGTTGTTGGTTTCTGCTCAGAAATCTAGAGGGCGCTAGGCGTTTCAAAACTTCCACAGGTAATCCGCCAGAGTGCACTAATGGTCATCCTGTTTGCATGTATTCAAAAAGACTGTCACTACAATATAGACGACTCTTTCTGACCTCTGCTCATTTCATACTTACTGCTGACAAAAACATAAAAGGGTTATTATTAATTCTAGCTGCGCCCCGCGGTTTCACCCGCATAAGTCTCGATCCCATTGAAATATCGGGATAGAAAGTATCACATATGTTAATCCTGGTTATAAACCATTTGTGTGCCAAATTTCATCCATAACCGTTCAGTAGTTTTTGCGTGAAAGAGTAACAAACTTTCATGTTTATAATAATTATTATAATAGGATTTATTTATTACTTTTAGCACTTTATTTACATATGTCCCACTACTCTGCACTACACTGGAGTGTTCTCCATTCCACTCCTCTCTGTCTTAAGCTAGTGCGGACCAATCCTGTGTGTAGGCGTCAAGCTCATCGCGCCATCTTCTGGGTCTGCCCCGATGTCACTAAATGTTGTCTGGGACCCACATGGTAGTACATTCAGCCCATGACTCATCGTGTCCGGACCAGCAGTGCGATTCTGTAACCATCTCACCGTGAAAACTTAGGTGGAGTGAGTTGTCGTTCCAACTAATGCTAGGGATTGACACTATTGACAGCTCACTCTAAGCTCACTTCACCTAACTTTTCACGGTGAGGTTTTTACAGAATCGATGAATGGTCGGAATCGGTGAATAATTTTAAAGATATTACTAATCCATTGCTTCATGGATTCGAAATATTTGTCTGCTCACCAACGTAAATGACACAATGAAAATTGTTGAACTGTCAAAATGGAAGCCATTGCTACCGTTAAAGTTGTCAAAACATAAAAGGCCCATTTTGACATTTGAGAATGCGTTCTTGACACCTGTCAGTTTCATACAAACGAATAGGTAAGTGTTTTGCGAATTTGATCTTTATTAACTACTAGAACTGTCAATGTCAAAACGGGCCTTTTATTTTTTGATAACTTTAGTGTGTTACGGAACTACCCCGCAGTCCCGCTTTACCTTGGCTGGATTTTTGGGTGACGTCGGCGATCTGTGTTTTGGGGCGCATCACTGTGTTCCTAACACGGTCCGTTAATCTGACTACAAGAATGCTGCGCTCCTGTGCTCGCTGGCAAACCTCAAGCTTGAACCTCTGCTGATTTGTTAATTAACGACCAGAAAACCAATTCCCGTACCTAATTAAAAACTGCCAAAATCTAGTCGTAATCTCATTTCAGCGACAATCACTGTCAAAAACTTGTCATAAATGTAGGGAAATTAGAGGTATTTTTGACAGATTGAGACGGAGATTCAATGACAGACGCCAGCAGGTCAAGTTACCCGAAACTGTCAAATTTTCCCAATCAACCTTGAACCTTAATGCTTTAGCGATAAAGTTGAAAATCTATTAAAGAAATTTGACAGATTGTAGTAGCTTGATGTGCTGGCGTCCGTACAAAAAAGCAGTGCAGTTCAACTTCTGCCCTGCTATAAGAGCTGCTGGTAAGCCCCCAGACTGTGAACGTTCTTAAAAATACGAGAATTGCTCCTCAGATTCGAGCGCTGTTTGTGAGGATAGGGAGTATGCACATGACCATTAATTTGTCTTTAAGGCAAGGGTCTTGGCAGGTCACCTTTCATGACGTTTATCTTCCAGGTGATTCGGTGCGTCTAAAAGGTTTACTAATAAAAGGGTTATTTGGATTTGTTAAATAAAACAAAACTTAGATAACACAAACATTATATTCAATGACATTATATTCTGTAATATACAATACAAAGTTACCAAAGTCTACAAGTGAAAAAGTTGGGTTAGCCCAAAAAGTTTATGAAAACATTGACGATGTTATTCTTGCGTCCAGTATTATTTCAATAAAGGATGTTCTTAGGTAGCCCGAAAGATTATTATATAAGATGATTATTATTTATCTGTATGTGTTTTAACTTGACTGATGATCGATGGTTGTAGATTAAAATGATAAACTTAAACTTAAGGGGACCTGTTGTCTTGTATGGATCAGAATGTTGGGCCACAAAAGAGATGAATGAAAGGCAATTGCATGCAGCTGAGATGAGAATGCTAAGAGGGATGTGTGGTGTTACACGAATGGATAGAATAAGAAATGAGTACATAAGAGGAAGTGTGAAAGTGGCACCGGTAACTGAAAAGTTGTGTGGAAATCGGTTGTCATGGTATGGGCATGTGTTACGGAGAAATGAGGAAAATGTCGTGAGGAGAGTTTTGAGTATGAATGTCGATGGGTATAAGAGTAGGGGAAGACCAAAGAAACGATGGATGGAGTGTTTGAACGATGATATGGTTAGAAAGGGGGTGACTACCGAATTGACGACTAATAGAGAAGTACGGAAGAAAAAGACATGTTGCGCCGACCCCAAATATATTGGGATAAGGGCAGGAGAATGATGATGATGATGTTCTTTACCGTCTTAAACATTGAGAAATAATATACAACCATCCTAATTGCGTAACACACTATCAACCATAATCAGTACCCGGCTGACAGGTACTGCGGGATAATTCCGTAACACGCTATCAGTAACAATGGCTTTCATTTATATAGTGTAGTTCAACAACATTCATTACGTTATTTACGTTGTTGAGCACATAAATTTTTCGGACATATCAAGCAATGGACTAGCAATATCCTTCTAAATGATTCAGATTGGGATTGAAAGGGTTATAGGCAATAAGGGTGCTGATGGATTAGGATTGAAAGGGTTATAGGCAATAAGGGTGCTGATGAATTAGGATTGAAATGGTTATAGGCAATTAGGGTGCTGATTGGTTAGTATTGAAAGGGTTATAGGCAATTAGAGTGCTGATGGATTGGGATTGAAAGGGTTATAGGCAATAAGGGTGCTGATGGTTTAGGATTGAAAGGGTTATAGGCAATAAGGATGCTGATGGATTAGGATTGAAAGGGTTATAGGCAATTAGGATGCTGATGGATTAGGATTGAAAGGGTTATAGGCAATAAGGGTGCTGATGAATTAGGATTGAAATGGTTATAGGCAATTAGGGTGCTGATTGGTTAGTATTGAAAGGGTTATAGGCAATTAGAGTGCTGATGGATTGGGATTGAAAGGGTTATAGGCAATAAGGGTGCTGATGGTTTAGGATTGAAAGGGTTATAGGCAATAAGGATGCTGATGGATTGGGATTGAAAGGGTTATAGGCAATAAGGGTGCTGATGGAGTAGGATTAAAAGGGTTATAGGCCATTAGGGTGCTGATGGATTTGGATTGAAAGGGTTATAGGCAATTAGAGTGCTGATGGATTGGGATTGAAAGGGTTATAGGTAATTAGGGTGAAAATGGATTGGGATTGAAAGGGTTATAGGCAATAAGGGTGCTGATGGATTAGGATTGAAAGGATTATATGCAATAAGGGTGCTGATGGATTAGGATTGAAAGGGTTATAGGCAATAAGGGTGCTGATGGATTAGGATTGAAAGGGTTATAGGCAATTAGGGTGCTGATGGATTGGGATTGAAAGGGTTATAGGCAATTAGAGTGCTGATGGATTGGGATTGAAAGGGTTATAGGCAATTAGGGTGCTGATGGATTAGGATTGAAAGGGTTATAGGCAATAAGGGTGCTGATGGATTAGGATTGAAAGGGTTATAGGCAATTAGGGTGCTGATGGATTGGGATTGAAAGGGTTATAGGCAATTAGGGTGCTGATGGCTGAGCAGAAAAATCGGAAGAAATGTCACGGGCAACCACATCGCAATCGCAATACCTTTAATTATTCCACTCGGCTACTATGTTTTCTATCTCTACAGCGGAATCATAAACCATGTCACGGATATGTTTCGGTGGAGGATTCTGAATCCACATTTCAATAAAAATATCCTTTCGTAAACGAAGGCTTTCTTTCCACGTTAAATTTAGCTGAGATACGGCTACAAAGCTTTCTACGAGAGAAAGCGCTATGAAATCTTGCAAATTGTTCACTGTTGGTACTTCAACCGGTAGAGATGTATTCGTCAGAATCTCCACATAAAGCTTTAATTGTAGCTCAAGTAACTCCGGAACTGATATTGGTAGACATGTAAGTGTCATTAGCTTCTGTTCTTGAGAAAATGTTGCGAATACTTCTAATGGTATCGTTTGTATTGTTTGGGCAACTATTTTACTGCGTGCCATTTTGTCAACTTAGTTAACTTCGAGTACGTTCAGCTGGGTCTGAAAATTAAAAAAATATATAAAAAAATGAGAAGATGGAATATGGTCGTCATCTGCCTAGCCTTTCCCATCTATGTTAGGGTCGCCCTCCAGTCTAACCAGATGCCTCCTCCTAGTTTATCATTTGTGACCCAGATCTTCATATGACTTTTCCCGCTCTGGGCGGAGCAGTAGGGCGTGTCAGACTTTTACTGACTAAAACCCACCCGTGTTCCTTCAGTTGCCTATGCCAGGGTATCTCTTTCGAACAACCCGCAGCCCTGGCAGGCATCGGCCCTAACGGACCCCGTCACTTCGTGCTGACATCTCTTTGAGGCGCGCGTGGAACACAACGCGCCGTCGACTCGGGCCTGGTCCTTACCGGGCGGCGAGCTGCCCATAGCTCGCCGCCCGCAAGCCCGCGCCTACGGTGGCCGAGAATCGGCTGGTGACTCCCGACGTCCAGGGCGTCTCCTGCGGCGACTAGGGGCGTGAGGGCGCAGGGATTGCCTCTCCCTCACGCGCTCCGCCTCCTCCTTTGCGAGCATTACTGCTTCGCAGAAGGAGGTGACGGCTTCCCATGCACTCTCGCTCCGTACCATGGCCTGGACCAGGGCCGGACGCGAGAGATCGCCGCCGCCGATCGCCGCCACGAGGACGCGGCGGTGCTCCGCCCAAGCCGGGCAGACCTCCACCGTGTTCTCCGGGCGATCCACACAGTGGTGACATCCTGGCGTTTCCTCCCGCCTTATCCTGAACAGGAACCTCCCGAAACAACCGTGTCCGGTGAGGACCTGCGTCAGGCGGAAGGTGAGGGCGCCGTGGCGCCTCTCCAGCCACGCCTCAAAGAGGGGACTTATCGCCGCAATTGTGGCGTGCCCAATCATTTGTGACTTGCAAGTGACAGATATGTGAACAGAACCCAGCAATGCATAAATATGTAAGCTGTCACGCCCTTTATGCCTGGAGGCTTTTGTTTAGGTAGCAAGTTTTTATTTACATTTTAATTGATTATTTTTTAGCTTGAGTACGTATAGTTTTTTATTATTTTTGTTGGTATATTGGCGTGGCTAGCTGACTTATGACAAAAAAAAAATATTTTATGTTCTGTGTGTTGTAATGTTAATTACTTAACATAGGTACCTAGTATTGTATACAATCAATTTTCTAACTGAACAGACAGCTGTGCTGCTGTGGAGTTTGTTGCGCCACTTCTTCCCAGCGATAGCACTAGGAAGTGGTGAAGGGCGGGCGTTTTTAGGGGACTGTCTTTTGTAATTTTGACGTTCAAAAAGTGCTGATTCTCAACCTAATTTGAATAAATGATTTTGATTTGATTTGATTTAATGATCCTTCAAAAACGAGGAAAATGTCGTGAGGAGAGTTTTTGGTATGAATGTCGATGGCTATAAGAGTAGGGGAAGACGAAAGAAACGATGGATGTATTGTGTGAATGATGATATGGTTAGAAATGGGGTGACTACCGAGATGACGACTAATAGAGTATGGGAGAAAAAGACATGTTGCACCGACCGCAAATAAATTGGGATATTGGCAGGAGAATGGTGATGGTGATACTCCTTTATTAAATCAACTAGCTGCGCCCCACGGTTTCACCCGCATAAGTTTCGCTCCCGTGGGAATATCGGGATAACAAGTATTCTACCTATATGTTTATCCTGGTTACAAACCATCTGTGTGCCAAATTTCATCCAAATCCGTTCAGTAGTTTTTGCGTGAAAGAGTAACAAACATCCATCCATCCGTCCATCCATCCATCCATACAAACTTCACGTTTATAATATTCCACTCCGTTCCGCGACAATGTAAATTGAGCCTAAGGAACTCTGTACCTGTTTTCTTCTTGCTCGGCTCCTAAGGGTCGTAAGCCATCAGCCGGATTCAATAAAGGATTGAATGTAAAAAAAAAGAAAGGAGAATGGGCACGGTAATATTATCCATACAGTATTGTAACTCGGCCGTATCTTTGAGATAAATGCCTACAGCCGCGCGGTACGTAAACATGCGATAGGGCTGCCCGCCTCCAGCATTTTAATTACATTCCACGGTAATATTATCATACAGTATTCCAACTTCATACAAACGGACGAAGCGCGAGTTATTTATTTGTTTTGTTTTTGTTTTTTTTTTTTTGTTATTTTTTTTTTTTTTGCACCGGTTTCACCCGCATAAGTTTCGATCCCGTGGGAATATCGGGACAAAAAGTATCCTATATGTTAATCCTGGTTATAAACCATATGTGTGCCAAATTTAATCCAAATCCGTTCACTCGTTTTTACGTGAAAGAGTAACAAACAAACATCCATCCATCCATACAAACTTTCATGTTTATAATATTAGTAGGATGAAGCTGAAGAGTTTGTTTGTTTATTGTTTTTTTTTGTTAGAATCTCTGGAACTAACAGTCGAATAAAAAAAAAAGCTGATAGCCAAAGTCTTGGGGAATTAAACTTCACGCTACGACTCTGAGGAGCCGAGCAAGAATAAAAAAAATCAAAAAGAACGCTAAACGATAACAAAATAATACCACGTTCAGCCATGTGGCTATTATTTTAGTATATTGTAGTATTGGGACTGCGGCCTCCTCTCTTAGAAAGGGACAGGCTTTAAATCACCATGCGGGTGAGAGAGATCCTGAACATGTTTTAACTATAAAATTCTTTGTTACATATCTAAAAAGCGTAATAAATCATAACAAAAATTAAAAACCGCCATACTTTGAAAGTAGATAACCTTAAACTCTTTGAGATTTCTGTTTGCCCTCAAGCCAAACAGAAATCTTTATGAGTTCTAACCACCTTGCATTTCAATTAAGGTCAGCAATAACCTATTTAATAAATCTATTAAATAATAATAAGTGCTCACTAACCTGCGTTGTAAGAAACAAAACGAAACTGACAAATTCAAATTGAAATTTTGCTCGCCGACAAGAAACACAAGTCAATCACTTTATTCACTCGAAGACAAATGCCCGGTAGTCTTTGATGCCCGCTATCTTATTATATATATAGTACTCTTTGACAAAATGTCCCTACCCTATTTAAAAATGTAATAATAGTGTCAATCCCTAGTATTAGTTGGAATGACAGCTCACTCCACGCTCACTTCACCTACATTTTCACGGTGAGATGGTTACAGAATCGCACTGCAGCTCACTTTAAGCTCACTTCACCTAACTTTTCACGGTGAGATTTTTACAGAATCGATCGGCTGAAGAGAAAATGTCTCATTGAGACGTAGATTTATATTTACTAAAATATTTTTATTAGTAATATGCTCTAGATTTGGATATTTTTTTAGTTACATAACACAGTTACAGCCTATAATGTTCCCACTACTGCGACACAGGCCTCCTCTCTGTGAGAGGGAGTGGGCCTTAATCCACCACGCGGGCCCAGCGTGGGTTGGTAGACATCACACGTCTTCGAAGTTTTTCGGTTCTAGGACATGCCGGTTTCCTCACGATGTTTTCTTTTTTTAGTTGTTACCTGTTAACTGTCACTTGGCTCGTGGTAGAAACATTTACGAGAAATAGGAGAACATTACTTTAATGCTAAATGGTATTGTTTATTTTTTAGGTTAGAAGCTTATGATCAAAATTTTAATTTCGGTAAACAAAGCCCTCAAGCTTCTGAAAGCCAAGTAATTGACGACAAAGAACTTTACCACGACGTAAATAGCTCCACAATATTGCCGATGATTGATGGCCAAACAACATATTCAAAATTACTTTTTGACAGGTACAGACGCCAGCATATCAAGACACTACTACAATCTGTCAAATTTCTTTAATCAACGTTATCGCTAAAGCATTAAGGTTCAAGGTTGATTGGGAAAATTTGACAGTTTCGGGTAGCTTGACCTGCTGGCGTCTGCACATACATAATAGAATATTACCATTCATAAAGATAGAGGTAAATTTTGTTTGATAAGTACCCTCGTGCGGCCCTTGTCTTAATGGTTTTTATTGCAGATTTAATAAGAATTTTTAAAATTCTAAAATTACTATTGAATTGACAGGTTTCAATGGGCATGCCGCCGATGCGCCACCTATCGTGATAAAATGGCAGTAAAGATCCTCATTGGCAATGAATATATAAATCTGTATAATGTAGCTTGACAATATATATCAAAGTACACAATAAACAATTACACGAGTGTAAAATTTCTTTAACGAATTGGAACACTAAATTATGCAGACACTGAGGAACTATTGCAACACACAAAATGATACTCACATGCACACACAGACCCATGCACGCGCAAACACACCCTCACACACACACGCACACACACACACCCCCTCACACACACACACGCACACACATACGCACCCCCCCCCCACACACACACACACTCACTTATTTACATACTGTTTAGATCTAAGGTACTAAAAATAAAATAAAAATTGTATACTGCTGTGGAAGAGCGGAGTCTCCTAACACAGGCATTACTTGCTTAACAGGAGGCTCCAATCACCAACTAATGTAAAACTTTTTGGTTCAGAAATAAATTTGATTTGATTTGATTTGATTTGATTTGATTTGAAGTATAGACGCCAGCAGGTCATGCTACCCGAAACTGTCAAATTTTCCCAATAAATCTTGAACCATAGTGCTGTAGAAGTAAAGTTGAAAATATATTAAATAAATTTGACACATTGTAGTAACTTGATGTGCTGACTGACGTCTGTACTAACAAGTACTGTTTACATAGTAAAAATAATTTCATCATAAAATATTGCATGTGGACAATTTTGGTATCAAAATGGTAATTTTAAGTGATTTTCACCCTAAATACAATTAAAAGAAGTATTTTTTTAATGTTATGCGTAACATACTTGTTATATTATTTTAGACTTTCCCTGTAATAGCAAAAAATGCTCAAGATGTTATTTCCCATAAGGAAATAGTACCTTTTTTATTCTGGTCGGCACTTACATTTTTAGGTTTAAAATGTTCGACACTTAAATGATGACTGCAACAAACCATTTACAATTTAACGCATTATTTTCCAATCGGTAATCTGTCCATTTTACAATAAAATATATTCTATTCTATTCTTTGGCAAACCGAAAAATTGAGAACGCGCACCTTGCGCTAATACTAAATAGCCAAACTACGACCAACGTAAAGAAAAAAAAACAAAAAGAACGCTAAACGATAACAAAATAATACCATGTTCAGCCATGTGGCTATTTTAGTATATTGTGGTGTCTTACGACTTCCGCGTGAACTTAGTTGCGGACAGGAGTTCGCTTTAGAATAACCAAGTAAATACTAACCTTTGTTGTTGGATTCTGCGAGATGCGGAGCTGAGGGCTGCAAACTGGGACTCAGGAGAGGACCAACACGACCGATGGCGAAGGGCGCTATACTCGAACAAAAGAAGTTACGGCTACAGAATAATATGCAGTGAGCAGGTCACGATCAATACTTGATCGTGACCTGCAGGTACCTACAGATCTCGATGACATATATGTCATGTTATAAGATGCAATTAATAACATTTGCGACGTGCAATAAAAATATGCCGAAAGGTCAAAAAAAGCGAAGTATGGCTAGCCTGTCTATAAAATTCTTTGTAACATATCTAAAAAGCGTAATAAATCATAACAAAAATTAAAAACCGCCATACTTTGAAAGTAGATAACCTTAAACTCATTGAGATTTCTGTTTGCCCTCAAGCCAAACAGAAATCTTTATGAGTTCTAACCACCTTGCATTTCAATTAAGGTCAGCAATAACCTATTTAATAAATCTATTAAATAATAATAAGTGTTCACTAACCTGCGTTGTTTGAAACAAAACGAAACTGACAAATTCAAATTGAAATCTTGCTCGCCGACAAGAAACACACGTCATTCACTTTATTCAATCGAGGACAAAATGCCCGGTAGTCTTTGACCCCCGTTATCTTATAGTACTCTTTCACAAAATGTCCCTACCCTATTTAAAAATGTACTCTGTGCAAAATGACCGACTCATATCCGATTCTACCAGGTGATTTGCTCGTTATAACCTGAGTGTTGCCAATTTACAATTATCAATTACATAATACCAAATTTTATTTTTAGAAAAATGAACAACAAAAATTAACAAAATAATGGACATTATTTGTTTATCATAGGGATCCACACGCAAAACTAAGCGCAGATGTCGCTAGCGGCGGGATGGCTGCTGTCAAATCGTATTTGCTTTGGGTCGTGCTATTTTTTGTGTTGAAACCGGTCCGCTATCGGTATTGACAACATAATGTACAGACGCCAGCAGGTCAAGCTACCCGAAACTGTCAAATGTTCCCAATAAACCTTGAACCTTAATGGTTTAGGGATAAAGTTGAAAATCTATTAAAGAATTTTTACAGATTGTAGTAACTTGATGTGCTGGCGTCCGTGCTTTATATCTATACTAATAACTAGCTGCGCCCCGCGGTTTCACCCGCATAAGTTTCCATCCCGTGGGAATATCGGGACAAAAAGTATCCTATATGTTAATCCTGGTTATAAACCATATGTGTGCCAAATTTAATCCAAATCCGTTCAGTCGTTTGTACGTGAAAGAGAAAGAACATCCATCCATCCATACAAACTTTCATGTTTATAATATTAGTAGGATAAAGCTGAAGAGTTTGTTTGTTTATTGTTTTTTTTTGTTAGAATCTCTGGAACAAACAGTCGAATAAAAAAAAAGCTGATAGCCCAAGTCTTGGGGAATTAAACTTCACGCTACGACTCTGAGGAGCCGAGCAAGAATAAAAAAAATCAAAAAGAACGCTAAACAATAACAAAATAATACCACGTTCAGCCATGTGGCTATTATTTTAGTATATTGTGGTGTCTTACGACTTCCGCGTGAACTTAGTCGCGGACAGGAGTTAACTTTAGAATAACCAAGTAAATACTGACCTTTGTCGTTGGATTCTGCGAGATGCGGAGGTCAGGGCTGCGAACTGGGACTCAGGAGAGGACCAACACGACCGATGGCGAAGGGCGCTATACTCGGACAAAAGAAGTTACGTCTACAGAATAATATGCAGTGCGCAGGTCACGATCAATACTTCGATGACATAAATGTCATGTTATAAGATGCAATTAATAACATTTGCGACGTGCAATAAAAATATGCCGAAAGGTCAAAAAAAGCGAAGTATGGCTAGCCTGTCTATAATCAGCCTATAATGTGCCCACTGCTGGGACTGCGGCCTCCTCTCTTAGAAAGGGACAGGCTTTAAATCACCACGCGGGTGAGAAAGATCCTGAACATGTTTTAACTATAACATTCTATGTAACATGTCTAAAAAGCGTAATAAATCATAACAAAAATTAAAAACCGCCATACTTTGAAAGTAGATAACCTTAAACTCATTGAGATTTCTGTTTGCCCTCAAGCCAAACAGAAATCTATAAGAGTTCTAACCACCTTGCATTTCAATTAAGGTCAGCAATAACCTATTTAATAAATCTATTAAATAATAATAAGTGCTCACTAACCTGCGTTGTTTGAAACAAAACGAAACTGACAAATTCAAATTGAAATTTTGCTCGCCGACAAGAAACACACGTCATTCACTTTATTCACTTGAGGATAAAATGCCCGGTAGTCTTTGATGCCCGCTATCTTATAGTACTCTTTGACAGAATGTCCCTACCCTATTTAAAAATGTACTCTGTGCAAAATGGCCGACTCATATCCGATTCTACCATGTGATTGGCTCGTTAAAACCTGAGTGTTGCCATTTTACAATTACCAATTATGTGATTGGCTCGTTAAAACCTGAGTGTTGCCATTTTACAATTGCCAATTAATAGCAAATTTTATTTTTAGAAAAATGTTAACAAAATAATGGACATTATGTTCTACCCAAAATTTTTATAATTTAAATAATTAACATAAAATGAACTTGGTAATTAATAACGTCTTGGCAAAAAGTTCACCAATAATTAAATATTGTAGCTAATATATTTATTCAGATGATTTTTGTGACGCACCTCGTGAAGAGGACAAATTATTTTGTATGGAGGATATTCGAGTTGGTTAAGAAAAAAGGAATATTATTTGTTTATTACAGGGATCCACACGCAAAACTCAGCGCAGATGTCGCTAGCAGCGGGATGGCTGCTGTCAAATCGTAATTGATTTGGATCGTGCTATTTTTTGTGTTGAAACCGGTCCGCTATCGGTATTGACAACATGATGTACAGACGCCAGCACATCAAGCTACTGCAATCTGTCAAATTTCTTTAATAGATTTTCAACTTTATCGCTAAAGCATTAAGGTTCAAGGTTGATTGGGAAAATTTGACAGTTTCGGGTAGCTTGACCTGCTGGCGTCTGTACGTACTATTATCGATACCTGGTATACTAATGTAACATATAAGTGGGTTTAATTTAATTACAAACGTTACTAAATTAAACGAATATTTTAATATAAAATGCATTTGTTTTTTTAAAGGAGTACACCATATCTGAATCAGTTTCTGAATCGCTAGAACAATCTTATAAATTTATTATAAACTCTTGTTCGCAAATATTATCAAATCGGACGTCGCGCTCCCAATCGTCTTCCATTAGTTAGTTAATTTTAAATTAAGTTTTATTTAAAATATCGATAGTTTATAGTCTGTGGTCACGATGATTCATCGCCCATCACTAATTAGGTCGGCATGCCCATAAAGTATGACATTGACAGGTACTCTCAAGCTATCTTTTATGAAGTATAGTCGTCATCTCGGTAGTCACCCCCTTTCTAACCATATCATCATTCACACAGTCCATCCATCGCTCCTTTGGTCTTCCCCTACTCTACTTATAATAGGCCGTGTGCCTCACGGCTGCGCCAAATAGGCCCAGCGGGGTAATAACACATTATCAGTAACAATGCCTTTCATTTTGACAGTTCAACCACATTACAACACACACACCATACCTTTTTTTTTTCTGGGTGGGAAATCATCATATGACTTCTCCCGCTCTGGGCGGAGCAGGAGGGCGTGTCAGACTTTTACTGACTAAAACCCACCCGAGTTCCTTCAGTTGCCTATGCCAAGGACCACGGTATCTCTTTCGAACAACCCGCAGCCCTGGCAGGCATCGGACCTAGCGGACCCCGTCAGTTTGTGCTGACATCTCTTTGAGGCGCGCGTGGATCACAACGCGCCGTCGACTCGGGCCTGGTCCTTGCCGGGCGGCGAGCTGCTCATTGCTCGCCGCCCGCAAGCCCGCGCCTAAAGTGGCCGGGAGTCGGCTGGTGACTCCCGACGTCCAGGGCGTCTCCTGCGGCGACTAGGGGCGTGAGGGCGCAGAGATTGCCTCTCCCTCACGCGCTCCGCCTTCTCCTTTGCGAGCATTACTGCTTCGCAGGAGGAGGTGACGGCTTCCCATGCACTCTCGCTCCGTACAATAGCCTGGACTAGGGCCGGACGCGAGAGACCGCCGCCGTCGATCGCCGCCACGAGGACGCGGCGGTGCTCCGCCCAAGCCGGGCAGACCTCCACCGTATGCTCCACCGTGTCCTCCAGGCGATCCACACAGTGGTGACACCCTGGCGTTTCCTCCCGCCTTATTCTGAACAGGAACCTCCCGAAACAACCGTGTCCGGTGAGGACCTGCGTCAGGCGGAAGGTGAGGGCGCCGTGGCGCCTCTCCAGCCACAACTCAAAGAGGGGACTTATCGCCGCAATTGTGGCGTGCCTAACACGAACCACACCTTGCGCGCTCTCTGTTGCACAGCGAGAGGTCGAGCGGTGTGCGAGAAAGAACGTGCAATGTTTATTGTGCCTTACCATACTAGGATGCTGAGGGAGATTTTAAAAAAAAACGGTTCGGTTCGGTTTGCAAATTCCAGTTCTGTATTAGGTCGTATGTTGACTAAATCAGTAACGATAACTATCACTACCAGCGAAGATAACATTTTGCTAAACATACGACTTATGACAGAACTGCAATACGATAAAAAACGTATTGAAAATTGAATTACGCGGGCTACCTGAAACGCATCCCCCTTAAAACATAAAATGCGCCATCAATCTTGTTTGTAGTCATAAAAAAGACAAACACTGCAATGTATATACGTCTCTTTCTTCCTTACCAAGCTTCCTTTAAGTTAGAAAGAGTACTCTTGTTGTGAGTGTACACAACGATAGTGTGACAGCGAGAGGTGAATAGAAGCGACGCCATTTCATTTTATATTCATTTGCAGAAGAGTGGGAACTCTTCTGCAAATGAATGTAGAATGTTGCAATGGTATACATCTGCTGTGTTGCCAGCTTAATTAACTATGGTCGATAACTTTTGATGCCTAAAAACTTTGAAAAAATAATTTTTCTATAGAATTTGCAACATGTTTAATAGATTTGAAATGGACCGATTTTTGCATTCCATTCCCAAAAAAATGATTTTTTTTTTGTTTATTTCACGGATGTTCTTACCTAGCAAGTTGGTATTCTTTATCGTACTGTCAGCGCCATCTGGTCTACGTTTAATTGGAAAGGCACAACTTTTTATAGACAGAATATTTTTTCTGATTTAGATGGATGCTGAGCCATCTTTTTATAATGTACAGACGCCAGCACATCAAGCTACTACAATCTGTCAAATTTCTTTAATAGATTTTCAACTTTAACGCTAAAGCATTAAGGTTCAAGGTTGATTGGGAAAATTTGACAGTTTCAGGTAGCTTGACCAGCTGGCGTCTGTACCTTAGTCGTCTCATCGAGAGCATTTGTAACCCAGTGGTTTCGACCCCTTTTTAATTGTAGGTCGTGAGTTCGAACCCAGGTAGGCACTTTACTTAGTGTATTTAATATCATCACCAAAGCTCTCATAACGGTGAAGGAAAACATCGTGAGGAAACTGGGATGTCCTAGAAACAAAAATTCGAAGACATGTGACATCCACCAACCCGAACTAGACCCGTGCGGTGGATTATGGCCCACTCCCTCTCGAAGAGAGGAGGCCTGTGTCCCAGCAGTGGGAACATTATCGGCTGATTATGCTTAAGCCTTCATCGTCATTTTTATGCTAGATAGAAAACGTCCACTGTTGGACATAAGTTTCGGGATCAAGCATCAGCATCGTCTCACTACCTCGACTGGTCCTCAGCAGCTCTTGAAGATTTCTGATATAGTCGCCTCTTAAGACAACGTGAACAATGACTTTTATTCTGGTCGTGAAATCGTCATAATTTAACCCTCAACAGGGAAGGTCGAGGGCATATTTCACGACAAAATAGATATCTGGGGACAAACGAGCGTTAAATCCGACATGGTCCTCAAATCCTCACGGTCACCGCGAGGTCAACGTCTGCCTAGTTCCCAACCGTGTTAGGGTCGGCTTCCAGTCTAACCGGATGCAGCTGAATAGTATTTTTCGTGGAGTGACTGCTTACCTGACTTCCACAACCTAGTTACTGGGTAATACGATCATCCGTTGGTAAAACTGGTTGTCAGACTTTCGGGCTTCCGACTACCCGTAACGACTCTCAAAGATCTACAAATGACAGCCGGTACCAACGGCCTTTTTTTTTTTTTTTTTTTTTTTCTGGTGGGAAATCATCAAATGACCTCTCCCGCTCTGGGTGGAGCGGAAGGGAGTGTCAGACTCTTACTGACTAAAACCCACCCATGTTCCTTCCTTCGCCCTTTATGTTCCGGGGTAGCGGTAACCCTTTCGGACAATCCCGCTGACCCGGCAGGCTTCGGCCCTAAGGGGCCCCTCGTTATGCTGACATCTCTTTGAGGCGCGCGTGGAACACTTACGCGCCGTCCGGCACGGGCCTGGTCCTGATCGGGCGGTGAGCTACCCATTGCTCTCCGCCCGCAGGCCCGCGTCTACGGTAGCCGTATGTATAAATGATAGCCGGAACCAACGGCCTAAAGTGCTTTCCTGGGCACGGGGGGTTTCGACATGTTAAGGATGGTCACCCGTCCACAGACCGACCTCGGCAATCGGCGGTCAGTGCGAGGTATACTTACTCAAATATTTTCCGTGCACCGTTTACCACTACACCACCTTTTACCATAGTCTATCCGGGTATGAAAATATTTTTTATTGGTTGGGTTTAAGTGTGCATACAATGAGCGACACGCGTCAACGTCAGAGGCAACTGCTGTCGCCCACGTGCAGCTCGTATATTTGAGTAGGGTGCTCAAATACACGAGCGGCTCTCAGAATGTACAAGTTGCGACAGCCGTCCTTCCGTCCTCGCCATAGAAATGTAAACGGAGCCTGTAGTTTTAAATTCGTCCATAAATAATTCCGATTCAGCCTGTCCCTTGCTGCCCTCTCCCAGCGACGCCCTAAGCCGAGGTTCGTACCAGGGGGTGCCGCAGCGTGTAGTCGCTTAGTTTTTAATTTTTTTTTCCTGGCTGGAGGCCTACATTTATTGAGGCATCCACAGGCAAACCCGGTTAGGCAGACGGCAACCTCATAGGTTGAACTGCGGGATGCCATTTATAAAAATAAATACACGAGTGCCATGTTGTCAGCGGCTGCAGTTTCTTCTGCCGCAGACGCGTATCGGTCGTGTATATGGACATGTTTTAGGGATTCAAAATGAAACAACTTAATTTATAGCCTAGCCTAGTTTAAACCTAATTTAAATTCTAGTGTATTTTCGCCATTAAATATAATTCTTTTTTATATAAGATTAAAAAACTTAACCTATACTTACATATCCAGAAACAGGGTCAAACTAAACGAGCTAGCTAAACTTCACGAGACGAGCTGGGCATCCAAAAAAAAACTTTACAAAACAAAAAATATTTTCTAAGATCAAATTTTCACCCTCAGCCCTCGAAAAAGCTGTAGTATGTGAAATTGTGATATTAGAAAACCTTTTTTTATGTTTTTATCACGTTTACTTATCGGTTCCCATAATGACGTCTGTGAAGTTTCGCTAGTCAATTTAAATTAACCTTGTACTTAATACTAAAATATTAAGCGCAAATTTGAAGCAAAGTTAAGGATCTCAAGCAAAGACTGGCTAGAAAACCAGATATCGGGAGTAACGCCAGTCGTTTTCTTAGAGGTGTCAAGAAGTTCGTCACCCTGGTCATATTCCATGAGAATATCCAGGGGATCTGCCACCTGAACTCCTCTAACTGGTCAGAGAAGTCGGGAGCACCAGTTCCCATTGGTAAATCCTGGACTGGTGGTCCCTGGTTCTGATGAAGGGTGTTGGTAGAACCAATTCTTGTTAACTGGTGGACTGCCGCCCCCTGGATCTGATGGAAAATCCTGGTAGAGGCAGTGTCTGGTGGTGAATGCTGGACTGGGGCCCTCTGGATCCTATAGAAGGTCCTGGTGGAGCCTCTGCCCGATGGTGTTTGAGTGCGACCGAACGCTGATGTACTGCTGCCCGATGGGGTTTGAGCGCGACCGACAGCTGATGGACTGCTGTTTAAGGAAGAGGGACCTGAAAAGTAAGAGGAAGTTTTGTTAAGTGGGTATTTGTGATGTAGCAGAAAATTGGAGTACATACTCGTAAAAACCCTTTTTCTATGCATAACTGTTATTGCCGAAAAAAGGCTGCCCTCCGATGTGCTTATCCAGCTTCCTTCCTCTTACTAGACAACGGTACTAGGATAAGAAGAAATATTTACCTTCTTCTCCAAGCCTGGCGAGCCGGGAACCGTGAGGCCCACGAGCCCGTAGCCCATCTGGAGGCTTGAAGGTCCAGTTCTCCATGTTGACCGCTATCAGAGACGAGCGGGTGACGCTGCTTCTCCTCTAGGACCTGGAAAATGATAACAATGATTTTTTTAGCTATCATCAGCCAACTAGAACTCTTTGCTCCTGTAGTTTTGAGTTGAGCTTCACGATTACTGACAAATGCGTGCACTGATTGCACAGGTCCATTAAATCTGTGTGGTTCTATCTTCAAAAGACAATTTCAGACATCGATCTACATGGTCTTCACATGATCTGACTAAGATTATGCCTGGACTTTAAAAGAGACTGTGCCCTCTGAATTGATTTCGACCTTTCTTCTCAGAGTAGTTAGATAGGAAAAACCGACCTCATCTAGTTTTTAAAATATGATTGACGTGTAAAAGTGTTTGTACAAACCTATTTACAGAAATAAAATCATTTATCATTTACTCCACATCTCACAGAGTCTTGTGTTCCAGCAGTGAGAACATTACAAGTGATCATAACTATCGTGATTATATTTTAGCTTGTTATCCTACTAATCCTACTTCCAAATTCCTACTATCCTACTTCTTATCCTACTATAAATAAATAATAATATTATAAACGCGAAAGTTTCTATGGATGGATGGATGGATGGATGTTTGCTACTTTTTCACGCCAAAACTACTGAACGGATTTGGATGAAATATGGCACACAGATAATTTATAACCAGAATTAACACATATGATACTTTTTATCCCGATATTCCCACGGGATCGAAACTTATGCGGGTGAAACCGCGGGGCGCAGTACAGAATATGTTTTAGGATTGTAAAACATTTTCTTAACTGGTACCTATTAAACATTTTTTCGTCCCCCCACATGCCGAGTGCCTTATTATCAAAGGTTATTATTTCATGCCAATTCTTACGCTTTTTATTTTGTCCGTTCGTTTTGGTAAAATTATTTATTTTAGTATTCTAACTGACTGATAATAACCGCTGAATATATATTACAATAACCTAATCGCCACTCTGTATACAAGACTTGCTGCACCCCGCAGTTTCACCCGCATAAGTTTCGATCCCGTGGGAGTATCGGGATAAAAAGTATCCTATGTGTTAATCCTGGTTATAAACCATCTGTGTGCCAAATTTCATCCAAATCCGTTAAGTAGTTTTTTCGTGAAAGAGTAACAAACATCCATCCATCCTCACAAACTTTCGCGTTTATAATATTAGCAGGATTAACAAAGCTGGTGATTCCTGAAATGAAAAGGCGGTCTCAGATTATACTGGGCGGAGTCTAATGACATTATCTAACTAGGTCAAAACTAAGCCTATCAAAAATCCAAGGGTTTTATGGTGATACGGAAGCGTGGTGGATACGGCCTGTAAACACGTTGACTCATGAATAAAATACCGCTTCCCCATTCGTCAATGTTATCGGATTTACTTGTTTTTACGTTAAAGGCGTTTTAGCTCTGATAGTGTAGGTTTCACGGAGGTCGTTTATCTATAGACCAATGAGGACAAAGGATGACGCAACACATTTATTGATCGTCGATATACGCCCCTCGACCCACTGACCCCTCTCTGACCTCCCCTTATATTGGATGACGTAGTATTTTAAATGATGCACTTTGTAACCGCAAGGTTTTGTCCAGTGTTACATAATCCTACCAATATTATAATCGTGAAAGTTTGTATGGATGGATGGATGTTTGTTACTCATTCACGCCAAAACTACTGAACGGATTTGGATGACATTTGGCACACAGTTGGTTTATAACCAGGATTAACATGTAGGATGCTTTTTATCCCGATAATCCCACGGGATCGAAACTTATGCGGCTGAAACCTTGGGGCGCAGCTAGTAATCACTATATTTTAACAATCGGTGTTAAGAATTAATAATAATTTATATAATCCCTAATAAAAGAAGAAAATTCCGTACCACCGAACAATCATTATATTTTTATTACAGTTCAAAAGACACAGACCTGTGACAGACGGACAGCGGAGCCCTAGTCCCGCCTGGCACCCTGTGGCTGCAATCCTAAATACGAATGGCTAATACCATTTCTATGGTTAATACAGACCTCTACTAATTTTATAAGTCCAGGATTCCTCTCGATATTCTCCTTCAACGATGTCAGCAATGTCCAAGATAAAATAAGAAAGTAATGCGCTCACCTTAAGCTTCAACCCTTGGGTATCCGGTACAGCTTCAAAGTCCGTCAATGGGTAGAAGGAGCAACTCGTCCTGCACGACTGACGGCGGATGGCGCACTGCAGCATTCACATAGGACGCCCAGGTCCAGAATATTCTGAATGCACTGCGCAGGTCACGATCAATACTTCGATGTGCGATGTACTTTTAATTTGAGGGAACGAGGTGCCTACACGTGTTGTATCTCACGAACGGGGTTGGTCTTAAGGGGGTTGCGCTCGCCTTACGTTTAAAAAAAAGACAAAGGTATAAAATTTGCAAGATGCGCGTATAGGGCATGGAATGAGCGGATAGGATGTGCGTATAGGCGCAGTAACTGGATTGTGGAGGTCAGATAGGCAGTCGCTTCATGGAAAATATTGTTTTGCATCCGTTGCAGCTGCATCCGGTGAGACTGGAAGCTGACTCCAACATAGTTGGGGAAAGCGAAAAGGCAGGCAGATGATGATGATGGTTTAGCCGTAGCGTATAGGTAAAAAGGTGTTTTTATACATTATTACCCCAAACATATAAACTTACAAACAAATGTTTGGCAATTTTAACTTAGAGAGTATCGCACTAAGTTTAAAATTGCCAAACATTTGTTCTACAACAAAAATACACCAAAAATACTATCTACAACACAACTGCATCTATCATCTAGTATCTATACTATGTACAACAAAAATGATCGATATGATTTTTATGATTATTATATGTACAGACGCCAGCAGGTCAAGCTACCCGAAACTGTCAAATTTTACCAATCAACCTTGAACCTTAATGCTTTAGCGATAAAGTCGAAAATCTATTAAAGAAATTTGACAGATTGTAGTAGCTTGATGTGCTGGCGTCTGTACTTCGGTAAAAACATATTTGGTAAGTATAGGTGCGCATATACGCAAAATACGCGCATTGACGTGTTGTTGCGGACACCAGCCCGTATTACCTATTAGGCGCGCATTACATTTTTATTACCATACCGTACAACCTGATATTGAGTTGAAAATAACAAGAAACTTTAGTATATTTACTTTTGGGGGCCACCCTGATGCCTCCGCCTTAACTGTATATATAGAATTGTAGATATATGTACGCACGTGCACCTTGTGTGTATGTGTGTGCGTGACAGCGGCTCGACCAATACTGAGCTTTCCTGTGCTTGCACACATAGAAACCATGCATGTGTTTAGTCAATACTAGTAAAAAAATTGAATTGACAGTGTCTTTATCACGTAGCTGTAAGGGCGATTTTCGTAATGCAAGTGTTACCACTGATGTGTGAGACAGTACGCGCATCAGACACACAAGGAAGACCAACAATATAGAAACATTGCAAATATATTCTATGCCACGATATTTTGAGGTTATTTTTTTGGGAGAATAATAGTATTTAAATTGTTGCTATTAGTTTATGTTTTATGTTGGTACTTGTTATAATTATAGATATACCTACTTTGATTTATGTAATTCGTTCTTAAGGCGTGTAAATCAAATAAATAAATAAAAAATAAATAAGGTGAAAACGTATTTATTTTTTATAAAATATATTTGAATGCAAACAGAATTAAATTAGGTGGTTTAATTGCAAAACAAATACTTAATTTAATCCCTAAAGTTGATAGCATTAGTAATTCTTGAGATATCCAGCTGTGATAGACGGACAGACAGACAGACTGAGTCGCACCATAAGGGTTCCTTTTTACCATTTTGGTACGGAACCCTAAAAAGGTAGCCCGCGAAAACTTCAAGCTCGGACCGGTCGTATGTACCTAAACACAAAGGAAAGCTTTCTAGAACATTCTGAACCGCACTGCGCAGGTCCCAACCTTCCTTTGTCTTCCGATGTATCTGCAATGCAGTACAGAATGTTGCAATATTGAAAATAGATCAATTTGCATGTTGAAAAAGTGTTTGTGTTGCTATGATAAAAAAATATTTTACCCTACAGCTAACGTTAGGTTTTTATTTATTATAAAGTAGTAATTGGCGCTTAGCTATATTAAATTAGATTTATAAAAAGTAATAGTATGATAAATGACACTGAGTTGCAATACTAAAAAAGGTTTTGTGTTACTGCAATCAAATAATGTTTGTGTACAGTGACATATTAAGCCTGAAGCTATGATTTTCAAGTTTTAGCTGACCTCGCATTGTATAGGTCTTTCGTACAGTCGCCAGCATATCAACCTATTACAATCTGTCAAATTTCTTTAATAGATTTTCAACTTTATCGCTAAAGCATTAAGGTGCAAGGTTGATTGGGAAAATTTGACAGTTTCGGGTAGCTTGACCTGCTGGCGTCTGTACAATGATAATTCAGCTTATACTGGAAATGTATAGCTTGATATATAGTCGTGTGTACTATAGGAAAGGGAGTACAAATGTATGTACGGACGCCAGCACATCAAGTTACTACAATCTGTCAAATTTCTTTAATAGATTTTCTACTTAATCCCTAAAGGATTAAGGTTCAAGGTTGATTGGGAAAATTTGACAGTTTCGGGTAGCTTGACCTGCTGGCGTCTGTACTATAGGTGCACCTCTATTTAACCCTTCGAGCAATACCGGCGAGCTGATACGTTGATTAATAAAACCACCGCACAAGAAGACCTTCAAAATATCAAAAGATTGATTGAAGGTTCTCAGTTATTCCGTTTTTGCACCCAAAAAAATCCACCCCAAGGTGGATACGTGGATGCGAATGTTCGAGAATTCACCCTAAACTTACAATCCCCTTTGTCTAACTAGGCATAGGGTGGATTCTCAGGCATGCGTTTCCGCGTATCCATCTTAGGGTGGATTTTTTGGGGTGGAATAACGGAATACCCCGAGGTTCTTTAAGACAGGGGAAGTGTCAAATGATTTATTACCTTTATAATCTTCCCTCCCCATTGTGTTATAAGACTTTCACCCTTAGACCTGCTATGCTCGTCTCTAGAGAGCAATGGTGAAACAAAATGGCGTCATTTTACAATGCAGATGGTTACACGCCCCGAACGTTAATTCTCCTCTCCCTTTCCGCCCCTTTGGGACTGTTGCCACCGAATCTTACCTGCAATAAAAGTGTCTTTAGGCGGATCTCACACTATCACGTGATACGCTCGCGTGCGCGGGAAACGCGGCCTCACGCTTTATTTTCTATATACAAATTCCATTGTCATGTTTACTAGTAACTTGGCTGCTACCTGTCCAGGACAGCTCAACAATTATACAAAATTGGACACCTACGTAAGCATAAAATGCCCCTATGATGGTGACATGGTCATACTGATCAAACCGTCAATAAACTATTAAAGAATTTAAAAAAGCAAATTCGCGCTTCCGCACGGGTCATTTGGCTCCGCTATTCACGCCCAGTCGCGTGGCGTTGTAGTATGAGACCCGCCCTAGATTAAACAAGTGACATATTTGATTAAATTAGTATAGTTTATAAATAGTCATGAAAATTAACCACTTGTACCTACTATGGGACCAACTCTGAAACTACCACCACTGCTAAAGTACGTCCCACGTTTAACATAACACCCTGATATACCCGATCTATTCTGTAAAAAATCTCACCGTGAAAACTACATAGCTCTACAGCACCATGCATAATCTGCCTGTAACGTTCCCACTGCTGGGACACAGGCCTCCTCTCTTCTTGAGAGGTAGTGGGCTGTAATTGGCCACGCGGGCTCAGTGCGGGTTGGTAGATGTCTTCGAATTTTTTTGGTTCTAGGACATGCCGGTTTCCTCACGCGTTTTTCCTTCACCGTTTTTGAGTTTTGTAGCACCACTAGCTGTGCCCCGCGGTTTCACCCGCACAAGTCTAGATCCCGTGGGAATATCGGGATAAAAAGTATCCTATGTGTTAATCCTGGCTATAAACTATGTGTGCCAAATTTCCGTTCAGTCGTTTTTGCGTGAAAGAGTAACAAACATCAATCCATCCGTACAAACTTTCGCGTTCATAATATTAGTAGGAAGTAGGATGTTGCTATAATATTAATAAAGGACTATAGGGTTTTATAAATAAAACACCAGAAGCCTAACCTAACTTAATCCTATTTATTTACTACTATTTTGTAATCAATTAAATGTCGTAATTATGTATAATTAAGAATAAAGATATACCTATCTAACCATATAACACTAACATTGACACACACAACACATAGAATTGGAAACATTTAACATCACAAGACACAAAATGCAGAGTTACTGCAACCTGATCCCTAAGAGGAGACCAGGTTTTCGCCAGAGCCTCGTTGGTAAATTCAGCAGGGTGTACCGCGGGCAGGTGAGGTTGACTTTGGCTCTGAAGGTGTTGGTAGAGCCACTTACACCCCATCAGTGTACGCGAAGTGGTGTCTTGTGGGCTTGAAATTAAGGCTGCACGAATAGTGGTGATCCCGCTCTTCAAACGGGGACCTGGAATGTAAGAGAACATAACGTGGTTAAATGTTGAAGAAACACGTTTATAGGGATAAATCATTAGGCATTGCAACCATTTCCCCCACTTCTGATCGTAATCTTCTCTTTTCATGTGCCAATCTCCACGCTCCTGAGCCAGCCTCATCCAGGTTCAACCCGCGATGGTAACAATGTCACCTATCACGCCACCGGATGATCGACACTTCGTATCCCAGTCCTTGGACGCCACTTGGTCACTGCCGTACTATTAAATGTTGGAGGACTAGGTATTAAATGTAGCATAATTTGGCAGTCTCAAATCTCGAAGTTGAGAAGTAATAAGTAATACTGGAATACCTTTATTTTCATCTCTGAGGTCCGCTGTACTGGAAGACTGCTGAACAGTGCATGGTGACTCGAAAGACCAACTCCGAATGCACTGAAGCCATGACTGCTAGTAGAGATGAGTGGAAAAGTCTGCTTGTCCACCATGGACCTGAAAATTACCATAAAATGAAATTAGTTTATTTACAATTAATATGACGTAATCAGTAAGTATTCTATAACAGTAAATTGTGCAAATTTTTTTTGTGCCATATTCTGAAATTAGCGGCTACGTACCTCCACCGAACAAAATGGCCGGTTTGAATATCTTAAGGTCAATTTACATTGCCGCGGAACATATATATACATAGTAAAATGAACTTTATGTCAATGGTTTTAACGTACAAACTACGAGCTTATTACTGTCGGAATTCCCGAGAATGCGCGATAATTCTCCTGAAGATACGCGACCTGTGCGTGTGTGTATCTAATTTGTGCGTTATATTTTTGACCTAAAGTACATTATGATTTGTACAGACGCCAGCACATCAAGCTACTACAATCTGTCAAATTTATTTAATAGATTTTCAACTTTATCGCTAAAGCATTGAGGTTCAAGGTTGATTGGGAAAATTTGACAGTTTCGGGTAGCTTGACCTGCTGGCGTCTGTACAAAAAAAAAAATCGCTTGCATTCCGTTCCACGGCAATATAAATTGAGCCTAAAAATCTTTTATGCAGGGTTATTTTAAATTGGCTAACTTAATTCCACAGACTCGATGGATACTCGTATTTATATGATCTAAACATGATCAAAGAAAAAAATTAAATAATTCGATGAGTTTGTTTTGGGGTCATCAACCTCATCATTTGCTTGGCGTTTTCCCAACTATGTTGGGGTCAGCTTCCAGTCTAACCGGATGCAGCTGAACACCAGTATTTTATATGGAGCAACAAGGGCTCATCAACCTCAGGTAGTAAATTCACTTGAAAATATCAGTTTATTTTTTTCACGGCTTTCTTTGAGTAAACTTCACAGACGTGATGGATAAAACAAAAAGAAAACATATTTTCTCAACTCATAAATTGAAGTAGGATCAAACTCAAACTCAAAGGATTTATTTCAACTAAACCAATTACAGGCACTTTTGAATTGTCAAGGGGTCGGTCAGTCAGAAAAATGAAGCTAGTTGCCTAGTCCAAAGTGTAGTAGGTACCTATGGAGAAAAACGGGCAAGAAACTCTACGGACACTCTTTGGTCGTTGACCTGAAAAGAAATACTTTAAATTCAACATTTACCTTTTTCTTAACACTGAGAGTATGAACTAGTGCTGCAGTCACTTCAGACCCCGTAGCCCCGGTGGCGGCTCCACGAACCACCTCGTCCTTCACGCCAGACGGCAGGTGGCGCACTGCGACATTGCACAAAAGAAATCTGGTTCAAATATCTAGCCGCACTGCGCAGGTCACGATCAATACTTCCATGTGAGATATGGCTATGCAGTTTTTAAATATGGCGCTTATATACACAATGTTGCATCAGCAAAATGTTATCAGAAGTGTTGCCAATTATTAAGCGCGAAAGCGTCAGCGTAGCCGTTTTCCTCAATTCACCAGGCTGTATGTTGATCTAATTATGATTCGCAGCCGTAAAAAATATTTATTTATAGAATTATAATCATAAAAATCACCAATACAGCTCTCTAAGTTCATGTTACTCTATTGAATGAATATTTCATTTAAATTTCGCGGGCTTCCTTAGTACATCCCTTAAGGGGAAAAATATACAAATTCAACTTATAGGCACCCAACTCTACACGCAAAAATGATCAATGAATTCATAGCGACATTCAACCCTTTCACTGAAGTCGCCAGACGGCTTCAATTTAAATTGCATTTAAAAACAGACATTTTTATAAATTTTGTGAAAAAAAAAAAACAAATATCTGTGTCATATGCATCTATTCCGTTCACCCTGTTTTTGTCCAGACGGAAAAAAGTCAGCTTGTAGAAGTGTCAACTACTTTTATTCATTGTACGCACATCCACAAAAACCTAATGGCTTCTACTGAAGACGATTTCAATAAATAGTTACAAGACTATTCATTTATACCCTGAACAGAAATGGCGAAAAAAGTCCAGACATTCATTATCAAAAATACCGTGTTACAAAATGCGTGCGTTTGTGTGTGTGTTAGTCCGGACTTGCCTTTTTGAGAAAAGTGCCAGAAGCAGTTTGCGTACACCTGTCCCAACAGACGGCACGCATGCATCAGCGTGAGCTCAACCTTAGCCTAGGGAGGTTAGCGCAACAATCTGATCAATCCTCAGTTCTTTCTTAGGACCACGAGAACAGTGCCATACCAGCTAGGTATACAGGACAATACCACCTAACAGACTGCTATATTTACAAGGCAGAATATGTGAGTGGAAGCGCCGGGAGGGGTCGCCAGGAGGACATAATATAGTGACCTTATTGGTGATGTTCTTCAGAAAGGTCCGAAGGCTCTCTTCTCGTAATTTAAAACGTTCAAAATCTAGTCGCAGTCTCATCTCGGCGACAGACATATGTCAAATACTTGTCAAAATGTGGGGAAATTAGAGGTATTTTTGACAGATTGAGACTGAGATCAGACTGTGAACGTTCTTAAATTTACCAGAATTGCCCCTGGTGCGTAGTACTCGCAACCGACGTGCTTGTATAACCAGATTTCCGTATTTCCGTATTTTTAAGAACATTCGCTTTGTAATCTGAGTCTCAATCTGTCAAAAATACAATCAAATTTACATACATTTTTAACATTGATTGTCACTGAGATGAGAAGGCCAATTCTCGTAATTTAAAACGTTCAAAATCTAGTCGCAGTCTCATCTCGGCGACAAAGAAATGTCAAGAATTTGTCAATTTAGGGAAATTAGAGGTATTTTTGACAGATTGAGCGTTCTTAAAATTGAGATTGTGACTTGATTTTGAACGTTTTTTAAGTACAAGAACTGGCCTTCAGATGTATGAACCAAAACGAAGCAAAAGGAGTATATAAGGATCGTAGCAGGTGGTGTTCCATAGTTTCTGCCTACCCCCCATGCGAAGAAGGTGTGAGTTTATGTTGAAGAGGTTTAATAAATAAAACAACAAATCCCTATGCTAACTTATAATTAAGTACTTACTTAGTTCTGAGTGTCGTGAAGTTTTATATCTATTATAATTAATTGTCTATTTTATACAAGAGTATAAAAAATACACTTAAACTTACCTAACCTTACAACTACGTAGAATCTTAAAATTTTTAACATCTTATTTACAAGTAATATAAAAAATGACAAAAAACCGATTGCCAACCCTGATCTCCTGCTCATGACGGAGATCAGGGATGCGCCAGAGCCTCGTTGGTGAAGTCAGCAGGGTGTACCGCGGGCAGGTGAGGTTGACTTTGGCTTCGTAGATGGAAGGTGTTGGTAGAGCCACTTACACCCCATCGGTGTACGCTCGAGTGCTCGTTTGAAGGCTGATGCAGCGTCAGCCACATCAGCCGCCTTCACAGACGAGTGGGTGACGCTGCTTCTCAAACTGGGACCTGTAAAGTATGACAACGTTATGATTAAATAATGAATAGGAAAGGCTCGATACGGATAAAGGGCATTGCTGCACGGCAGTCTAATATGTTAGCACATAACACCACGCCTGATTTCCCCGAGGGGTTGGGCAGAGGTGTACCTATAGCACACCCACATTCCGCCAGTTCTGTTTAAGTCCCATGTAATAAGGGGCGAGCCTATTGCCATCAACAAAGCACAAATCCAGCCTCCGGCCTGCTACTGAGAAATTCCTGATGGAAAACCTAATAACAATTTGCCCGACCTGGGAATCGAACCGAGATGCCAAAGCTGAGCGGTCAAGCTTGCGACCACGAGACCAACACGGTAATCAAACACGGCAATTTGTCAAAACTCAACATTAGATTTTCCCTTTTAAACATACAATACATACATGCTGAAAGTTTTTACGCCCGAACCGACTGTTATATGTACGTTTCAGTCACAAAAACTGCTTGCTAACCCTGTCACCGCAAACGAATCACTGAAACAACCAATTGCAGCGTCAAAGATCATTGAGCACCATTGTATGGAAACTACATATACCCACGCTTTAGAGAAATAAAATAGGGTGGAATAGACTAATTAATGTCTCTAGCACAGAGCACTTTATAATACGGGTAGTCTCTAGTTTACGATAGTATGGGTTGCATAGTGTGGATACTGTCTGTTAACTAAACATTTTTGTATGGGGAAAAATAAAAAATACTTTTTTAACACGTTCAACGCGACAAGTTTCTGACAGAGTTTGTTCGTCCGTCCGCCAGTACCAATTTCCTGATGTGCATTACGGCCTGTATAAACATCATTTTTTTATTGACCGGTTAATTTTTACTCCCATAGCTTAAAAAAAAATACATAAAATTAAAAGTGGGGTATAACTTAACAAGTTAAATCTAGTTTGGTTTTTGTACACAAGTTTTCACAAACCGGGTCAGATTAAGCCCGAGTACCTTTTACTCTTAACAACCACAACCTTTTAAGTTTAAAGGTGTTATGTAATTACCATCGACATTAATCTGCAATAGTTGTCGAATTAGCAAACGTAAGGCAGGACGCCCTCAGGCTAGGTGGAGCCACGACCTTCGTAGGGTGGCTGGTAGCAGCTGAGTGAGAGTTGCCGAGAATCGAGCTGAATGGGAGCTCCGTACAATCGGAGCGCCCTATGTCCAGCAGTGGACTGCTGTAGGCTGATGATGATGATGAATCTGCAATGGTTACAATTAAATAAAACTAAAACACACACCTTTATATTTCAAGATATGCTGGGCTGCCAAACTCGGTGCCCCGATGGTGACTCGTAGGACCCATTTGTACGGCAGATGATGAAGCACTGAAGTCATGGCCGTCTTCAGGACCAGGAGCTGGAAAATACATCGGAATAATTAGTTTTTTTGTTTTCAGTTAATTATAAACTCCATAGTTAAAACGATGCATTAAATGGGACTAACAAAAGGTGTGAGTGGAAACGCCGCCGCCGATAGGGGACGCCCTAAGAGGTCAAATAATGACCTTATAGGTGATGTTCTTCAGAAAGGTCAAGTGCATAGTACGTGCAACCAGCGTGCGTGTATGACCAGATCTATGAAAGTAAACGAAGTAAAAGGAGTATGTAAGGATCGTACCAGTTGGCGTTCTGTAGCTCCTGCCTACTCCCATGAGAAGAAGGCGTAAGGTTATTTATGGATGTTAGAGTTAAAATTACCTTCATCTTCAACGGCTTCAACCATCAGGCACGTGGTAGGGCTGCAGAGCCCGAATCCCCGATGGACTCGTAGAGCTCGAAGGACGAACACATCCTGCTCGTAAGGCGGTGGATGGCGCACTGCGGCACACGGAAGGAACAAAGGAAATCTATAAAAAGGCTAGCTGCACTGCGCAGGTCGCGATCAATACTTGGATGTAGGATGTACGATGCATAATTATATAGTATTCACACCACTCAACAAAAAAATGTACCGAAAATGTAACGAAATGTAACGAAGCGTATGATAAAGCTTCACTAATTGCCAACAATTCAAGATACATTATACACGTTCGAGTCAATACTAAAACCCATGGATATATTTTGTTGAGGGTTTAAAAAGCCGCTCCGGAGTTATCATTTTCTTTGGAACCATCTGTGAATATTTGATAAAAATTAGGATATTCTATTTAAAAAATGACAACATAAATCACTTAAAACCAATGGCCGGAAGCGCTTTTTTGCTTGATTTACTCCATTAATGCTAAAGTTAATGTTTTTAGATAAATCTATGTAACCGACCCAAGAGCGATACCCAAACATCTCCACATTTCGGCTGCAGTGTATTCGTAATTCTTTCAGGTATTCATGGCTTAAAATGAGCAAAGGCTTATTCTTCCTTTTCCACAGGTAAAAAATCATCCAGCAAGTCAACAACTGTATGACTAATACATACAACGACTTACACTTTAGATAAAATTTACCGGCTAGATAGCTTCTATGAATAAATAGGGGCTGGAGACTTAATTCACTAATTATGACATGAATTGGCCTTCTGCAGGATTATTTGACGAAGTGAGACATTCTCGAATGTTCTAAACTGCACTGCGCAAGTCCCATGTTCCTTTGTCCGGAGATTTTGAATGTATACCTACCTAGGTATATATTATTATATTCTGGAACATTCTAAACTGCAGTGCGCAGGTCCCGGCTGGCAAACAAGACGATAGGACCCCACCCATGGAATAAGTATCTATATATACAGTTATACTACTATCGATACATAAGAAAATTTTATTATATAAGCATATCCTTATGCCGATATAGACATATGGCATCCAACCATGGGGCTGTACTAAGCCGAGCAACATCAAAATTATACAAACATTCCAGAATAAGGTACTCAGGAGTATTGTTAATGCGCCCTGGTATATAAGAAATGACGACCTCAATCGTGACCTAAAAATGGAACCAGTTATTATGTCCAATGTGCCTGATCCTTATTTTCTGACTGCGACGCTGGACCAGGAAGGCATTCTGCCGATTTTTCTGAATCCGAAATCTCAATTTCCGCCATCACATTACGTGCTATTTGATAAGATACTTTCTTCCTCCTATTACTTTTCTTTTTGTGTTTTGATTTGCCAGAACTTGACGGATATTTTCCATCGACTGTTTCAATATAAACGTCTTGAAAAGAAGTTACTGAATCTTCCTTGCCTTTTTGAGATGCCTGTATGCGAGTACTTCTACATTCAATGATCGGGCTTGGAGCTCGTTGAACTTCTTGTGTGAGGAGTGAGGAGAATCAAAACATTTTGAAAGGGCTGTTTGTTACGTGCAATTGTGTTCCGACATCAATTCTCTAATGCGCTTTTCCTTCTTTTAAACAGGGCAATGTTTCGACCTAAGTCGAAACAAGAAAAAATCGAAAAAAAAAATTAATGAAAGAATGAAAAAAATGAATGATGATGAGTGAATGAATGAATGAAATGTTCTAATTGCTCGTTGAGGCTAACCTCGTGATTGCCTGAGCAATTAGAACATTTGAATTCTATTGTATCACAAGTATCATGGTAGCTACAACAATTTGGGCATAATGCTTTACTTGCCGGGCATATTTTAGCTATATGTCCAAATCTCCAGCACTTAGAACACTGTGTCACAGGAAACGAATACATAAGCTTCTACTCTTATTTTCAGTTCAAATAACAGTATGTGTGCGGGAGGAACCCTTAAAACCAATTCTGAAAGTTTCACATTGAACCCATTCTCCGCCATCTTTTTTATTGAGTCGTTTAGCTGTTACAACTTCTTTTTCAGAGTAGATATCCTATCCTACTTTCCTACTAATATTGTAAACGTGAAAGTTTGTATGGATGGATGGATGGACGTTTGTTACTCTTTCACGCAAAAACTCCTGAACGGATTTGGATAAACCAGTGATGTAACCAGTATTAACAAATAGGATACTTTTTATCCCGATATTCCTACGGGATCGAAACTTATGTGGGTGAAACCGTTGGGCGCAGCTAGTATTCTCTAAGTTCTTCTTCAGATAAACCTCATTCGATATCTCTAATAATGCCGTACGATATACCAACCTACCAAGGTTTTTGTATTCGCCAACCAAGTTCTCTAAATACCGGACAACAAATAAATTGGACGTAGTTTAGCAGAAAGGACTCAACCAAGAAAATTTTTGAGTTATCGAGGTTTCAAGTTTAGGTGTGTATTGCTGCAATGATTGCTGTCACTTATGGGCAAATATACCAATATTTTTATGAATCAAGTTGTATTACATAGACTAACGCAATTTTCGAGTTATTGGGAAGAATGTGGGTTGAGACCTTTCTGCTTAACTACGTCCAATTTATCTGCACTGCTTTGATTACTAAACGTAACCAGCAATTTGTATTGATTTATATATTTTATTCTGTCAATGTCCATCATCACATTTTGTTTTAATACTTTTGCAAGTGCAAATTGGTACTACATCTAACGGAGAACAGTAGGCTTGTGGCTAAGTAATAACAGTCGCACGGGTCGATCGATCAGGTTAAGCTACGCTTGCCGCGGTTGGTTCGTGGATGGGTGACCATCTTCACATACCAAGACCCCTCCGTGCCTCGGAAAGCACGTTACGACTTGAGTTTAAACGTTTTTTAAGTACGAGAACTGGCCTTCAGATGTATGAACGAAAACGAAGGAAAAGGTGTATATAAGGATCGTAGCAAGTGGTGTTCTAAAGTTTCTGCCTACCCTCATGCGAAGAAGGTGTGAGTTTATGTTGAAGAGGTTTAATAAATAAAACAACAAATCCCTATGCTAACTTATAATTAAGTACTTACTTAGTTCTGAGTGTCGTGAAGTTTTATATCTATTATAATTAATTGTCTATTTTATACAAAAGTATAAAAAAATAAACTTAAACTTACCTAACCTTACAACTATATAGAATCTTAAAATTTTTAACATCTTATTTACAAGTAATATAAAAAATGACAAAATCGATTGCCAACCCTGATCATGCCGGAGATCAGGGATGCGCCAGAGCCTCGTTGGTGAAGTCAGCAGGGTGTACCGCGGGCAGGTGAGGTTGACTTTGGCTCCGTAGATGGAAGGTGTTGGTAGAGCCACTTACACCCCATCGGTGTACGCTCGAGTGCTCGTTTGAAGGCTGATGCAGCGTCAGCCACATCAGCCGCGTTCACAGACGAGTGGGTGGCGCTGCTCATCAAACAGGGACCTGTAAATTATGATTAAATAATTAATAGGAAAGGCTCGATACGGATAAAGGGCATTGCTGCACGGCAGTCTAATATGTTAGCACATAACATCACGCCTGATTTCCCCGAGGGGTTGGGCAGAGGTGTACCTATAGCACACCCACATTCCGCCAGTTCTGTTTAAGTCCCATGTAATAAGGGGCGAGCCTATTGCCATCAACCTGGCACAAATCCAGCCTCCGGCCTGCTACTGAGAAATTCCTGATGGAAAACCTAATAACAATTTGCCCGACCTGGCAATCGAATCCAGGTGCCCAAGCTGAGCGATCACGCGACCAACGAGGTAATCAAACACGTCGATAATATTTTAGTCTCGGAACAAACTCAACATTCGATACTACCCCTTACATACATACATATATCCCACATATACACTGAAGGTTTTTACGCCCGACCCGACTATGCTATAGGCATGTTTTAATTAAAAATAAAACTATTTGCTAACTCCGTCACCGCAAACGAATCACTGAAACAATGGCAGCGTCAAATGTTACTCTTTACAGCCACAAGTTTAAAAGTGTTACGTCGAATCAGCAACCGTAAGGTAGGGCGCCCTCAGGCTAGGTGGAGCGAAGATCTTCGTAGGCTGGTAGCATATGAGTTGAAGTCGCCGAGAATTGAGTTGAATGGCGTGCAATAGGAGGGGCCTATGTCCAGCAGTGGACTGCTATAGGCTGATGATAATGATGAATCTTCAATGGTTACAAATAAATAAAACTATTTATATACCTTTATATTTCAGGATATGCAGGGCTGCCAAACTCGGTGCCCCGATGGTGACTCGTAGGACCCATTTGTAGGGCAGATGATGAAGCACTGAAGTCATGGCCGTCTTCAAAGATGAATGGGTGACGCAGCTCCACCAGGACCTGGAAATCACAACGGAATAATTAGTATTCTTGCGCCTTGAATTATAAACGCCATAATATCACTTCGTTAATTCTGTGGCGCCATCTAAATTGCCAGATGTGAACTACGCATCACACTGACGTCACGCCAAATCCTGCGTCCTGCAGAGTTTACAACGTCCCAACATCAATCGTTAGGCTGTAGCTCACCAGACACAACACCCGTCTGGTCGGAGGATCCTCCCTTTTCTATGTAAGATGAGTGTAGTTTACACCCTGATTCTCATACCTCTAAAATTCTGTCTCAAACACTGAACTTTGCAGCTGCGCCCTTATTGCCAAGTATTTAAATTGATCAGCCAAGTAGTTAAAATAGTGAGGTAGGTACCTCACTATTTTAACTTGGTAGAGTTTTCAAATGGAGAGATTAAAAGTTAAAATGATGAATGAAAGACGACTCACAAAAGGTACAAGGCAGGTGTGAGTGGACGCGCCGGGAGGGAATGCCCTTAGAGGGCATACAGTGACCTTGGCGTGCGTGGCGTGCGTGTGTGACCAAATGTATCAGCGTAAACGAAGCAAAAGGAGGAGGAGCAAAGGAGGATCGTAGCAGGTGACATTCTGTAGTTTCTGCCTACCCTCATGGGAAGAACTTATGTAGCAGAAGAGTTTATGTATATACGTAAATGTTAAAATTACCTTCATCTTCAACGGCTTCAACCATCAGGCACGCGGTAGGGCTGCAGAGCCCGGAGCCCCGAAGGACTCGAAGAGCTCGAAGGACCAACACGTCCTGCTCGTAAGGCGGTGGATGGCGCACTGCGGCACACGGAAGGAACAAAGGAACTGGTCTAGAAATAGGCTAGCTGCACTGCGCAGGTCGCGATCAATACTTGGATGAGAGATGTACGATGCACATATAGTATTCACACCACTCAACAAAATAAATGTACCGAAGACTCACCCTGTGTTTTGTATTGTTTATTAGAGTATAACTAGTATATAAAAAAGGCAAAAAATGCCTCTCTATGGGCTATGCTTGGAGTTTCCCTGCGTGATGGAATCAAAAATGAAGATATCCGCAGGAAAACCAAGGTAACCGACATAGCCCGAAGAATTGCCAAACTTAAGTGGCAGTGGGCAGGGCACGTTGCTCGCAGAACAGATGGCCAATGGGGTCGAAAGGTTCCGGAGCGGCGACCGCGTACCGGAAGATATAGCGTTGGACAAAGTGGACCAACGACCTGGAGAAGGCCGCAGAAACCCGTTGGATGCGACAAGCACAGAACCGGTCGAAGTGGATGCTTAGGGGAGGCCTATGTCCAGCAGTGGACATCTTTCGGCTGAAATGATGATGATGATGAATATATAAGCTAGGTTTAACGCCCACGTGTACCTAATATTGTAAATATTCGTATGCTGCTTTTAGTGGCGTGTCCTGAACTTATCTATAATAATAACCAACTTTGTACGGACGCCAGCAGGTCAAGCTACCCGAAACTGTCAAATTTTCCCAATCAACCTTGAACCTTAATGCTTTAGCGATAAAGTTGAAAACCTATTAAAGAGATTTGACAAATTGTAGTAGCTTGATGTGCTGGCGTCTGTACGTACCATATCCGACGAATAAATGTCTTTGTCTTTGTCAACAATCAGCGGGGAAATTGCGTATCATGCATAAAGTAACAATGACTGTAATTTTGACAGTTCAACAACATTCATTGCGTTTGCGTTGAGCAGACCTTGTTTTCGAACGTATGAATGAAGCAATGGATTAGCAATATTTATTAATGTAAATGTAAAAATTATATGTACATGTGAAAAAATAAGCAAAATAATCATAGGGCATCAAAAAATTCGTCCGCATCGCTGTCAACAGGAACAGTGCCCAAAAGACTGGCAGCATTGCCACGTTGTATGGCGATGCTAATTATTTGGCCAAGAAACAGGCCAGCCCTCTGGTCACGTGAAGAGTCGACTAACCGCTTGGTGATATCTCGAAAAACCAAGTGGGCACTCGGACCCCATGGCCCTGGTGTTTCAACCCCAAACGGCTCGAACATATAACTCCCAATCAGGTTGGAATACTTTCGCCGTTTGAGGTTTTCTGCACCAGCAGCAGCCGCTTCAGCACAGCCCACCGTGCTAGGAAGATGGGATGGCGCAAGGGTGTCGACACATGCATCCCACACCAAAGGTCTGCCTAACTTCCAGGGCATTATGGTCATTCCGTCTGGTCTCTTCCCATCGTCGCCTGCCAGGCCGTTGGGTTCTAAAACAGCTGGCACCCCCGGCGGTGACAAGAGCACGACGGTTGATGTCATTAATGCTGGCGTGCCTTGCTATCCGACCTGCGCTTCTACTGCAGGATAGGCAATGGTGTCCACGGCAGTCGACAGCTTCACCGCACTGACAGCGATGCGGAGCCACACATTAGCAACATCCTTCAAAATGCTTCAGATCGAGAACTATTGTGTTACGAAATTAGAGTGCTGGCTAAAGCTAAAACTCACATTATCTGGCTAAGATTATGTCTGAACTTTAAAAGAGACTTTGATCCCTGAGTTTGTATCGCTTCTTCTTTTCAGGGGTAAGTCTGATAGAAAATATCAACTCCATCTAGCTTATTTTTTTTCTTAATATTTATAAGTAAAGTCATCATAATCTGCCTGCCTTTTCCCAACTATATTGGGGTCGGCTTCCAGTCTAACCGGATGCAGCTGAATACCAGTATTTTACACGGAGCGACTGCCTATCTGACCTTCACAACACAGTTACTGGGTAATACGATACCCCTTGGTAAGACTGCTTGTCAGAGTTTCGGGCTTCTGACGACCCGTAATGACTGTCAAAGATCCACGAATGACAGCCGGGACCAACGGCTCAACGTGCTTTCCGAGTCACGGTCACCCATCCACGGACCATCCGCGGCAAGCGTAGCTTGAACTGATCGATCAACCTGTACGGCTTTCTTAATATAAAGTGTAAAAGTGATTCCCATATCCTTACAGAATAAACACCACTCACTTAGCGCTCGTGGCCTAGTGGTCACGGCCCCAACTAAGTTGTAGGTCGTGGGTTCATACCCAGGCAGGCGCATTACTTTGTGTAAATTATTTCATCACAACTGCTTTCAAATCAGTGAAGGAAAACGTGAGGGAACCGGCATGTACTAGAACCAAAAATTCGAAGACATGTGACATCTACGAATTCGCACTGGGCCCGAGTGGTAGATGTTGTGCCTGTGTAGTGGTGCCTGTATCCCCCCAGCAGTGGGAACAATATAGGTTGGATAATCTATGCATAGGGAACAAACTCTACCCGCACGTTACCGCTCGAGAAATGGTCCTTCTGCAGTGTTACTGCATTGTCATCGATGTCATGGGCGAACCGAGGGGAGGCAGCTGCCCCTCCCCTGCACCCCCCCTGCCCTCCACATATTTGCCTAGTAAATTAGGTACCTATGCCTCAGTCAGTAAAGTCGGGAAAATTTATGGTTAAGCAAATCAACTTAAATCATCCGTAGGTATATTCGAATCACAACTGTAATTCTTTGTGAGTTGTATGCAATGGCTATAACACGGTAAATTGAAGTAGGATATCAATTTGCTTAGCAATTATTTTCCCTGGTTGTACTACCGGAAATTGTTGATTGGCGCCCCCTAAGCCATGAGCGATGTATTTGTTAGATAATAAAACTGAATACCGGTTACTTAGGTAACTATAATTATTATGACTCACGACATCTGCCTAGCCTTTTCCCAACTATGTTGGGGTCGGCTTCCAGTCTAACCGGATGCAGCTGAATACCAGTATTTTACATGGAGCGACCTTACCTTTACAACCCAGTTACTGGGTAACCCCTTGGTAAGACTAGTTGTCAGGCTTTCAGGCTTCTAACGGATCTTTATTCATGGATCCACGAACAACCGCCAGGACCAACGGCTTAACGTGCTTTACGAGGCACGGAAACTTTTTGACTAAGAAATGTATATGAATTGGTAACATTTGGGAGCTGGAGGAGCAAAGAGTGAAGTTCCTCCATTGAGAAGGTAGATCTTCCAACAAGATACGTGTTTTAATATAGAATACTCTTTATTATGTCCACCGCAACTACTCGTGTTACAGATATTTAAATGTAGACATTTTACAAAGGATGACACATTGGGCGGTTATCGCTAAAAGCGATCTTTTAAAGACAACCTTTGGATGGATTTAGAGAGAAAGGACACTGCACTGGCGCCGATTCCCTTGTTCACAAACTAAACTAAATTTAAGTTCAGTGCATCTTTTTCTTTCTATTTCGTTAAGAAAAGGACAGAAGATAAATATTAGTTTACTCTGGGGCATTTCACGTGAAGCGGACAGGAAAAAAATTGTCAGGTTTTGGATTTTGTTCATAATTGGGTCAATTGTACTTCCATGGGACCTGAATAAACGTACGTCATTTTTTTTTTGGCCTAGTTAAGGATTTATGCGACTTCAAAGAATTATCATAATTTGAGGAACTGATTTTTCGATAGCTATTAATGAAGTTAACCAGATGGATTGAGCAATAAGTAAATAGTGATTATTTGAGAATATTAATTCTTTTTCTTGGAAATTGATTACAATTTGTTTTTTTTTTTTTTTTTTTTTTTCTTATAGTAAACCGGAAGTTAACATTAACTTCGCATTTTTTTATATTTTTTATTTTTACCTGAAAACATACCTTGTAGTATAGAAATGTCATGTGAAAATTTTCAGAATGGTATCTCGATTCCTTTAGAAGATAGATGAACTAAAGTACGAAGGTGCCGTATGTCGCGTAGTACTGGGCGATTCCTTAGTGTGACTCTCTTCGTACGGTTTATATCATAACTGATGAAAGATGGATAAATAACCATAATGAAAAAGTAAATTAAATAAATATATTGTATGTAATTATCATGATTAAGTTATAATAATCAATCAAGCAAATTCAATTTAGTTTTGATTATTGCTCGGAAGGGTAAAATAAAACATTGAAGTGCTGAAAAAAATGTATTAAGTATTTATTTTGTAATTTTAGCTATTTTACAGCTCGTGATATAACTTGTACGTTTTACAATTATGCCCTCAAACGTTGGTATAAAGGCGTGGAACTTTTTAGTCCCGGGAATGGTGACAGCGTTCTCAAATTGCGGTTGCCTTCAACACCACCAGGAGGCATAAGCTCTGCGCTAAGCACCTGGGCCACCGTGTTGACGGGGATACCCCCATCATCGTGTCGGAGCACCTGACAGCTAAAGGTGCACGCCTTCATTTCTTGGCAACAGATCTCGTTAAAGCTGGTCAATATAAATTATGCTGGACGGCCTATGTGCGTATTTACATCAGAAAACTCCGCTATCATAACAATTAAATCCGAGGCACAAGTACAGCAGCTTTTTAATGGTGAATGACTATACACTGTACTCTGTTTTACATCAGCAACTGCGACTTATTTATTTATTTATTTATTTTATTATTTATGTACACACAGTAAAACACATAAGGATAAGACATTTATCATTTTATTCATATTTTTTTATTTTTTTCATTTTTTTTTTTATTTTTTTTTTTTTCATTTTTTTTTTTTTTCTTATCTGCTTTTAGGTTCCGCGTTTTGTTTTTATTGTTTTATATTACAGTATTAACATGTTTACAAATCTTAACTGCAATTTACACGTATATACATACTCTTCAATCTTATACCTACACGTCTCTTTCACACACAAATACACACACTACTCATACTACATATTACCAATTTATACAAATATTCACTTACAAACATTCATCACCATCAAACAACAACAACAACAACATTCATCATCTTGCATTTCAAATATCTTACTCCACCATCAAACCTCCCCGTCTACATAAAAAGATTACTACTATAGATCACCTAAATTGTAAACTTCTTCACTATGGATGTGCTGGATGGCGCCCTTATCTTTATCTTTTATAATACATCTCCAATGCCACCATTGTGTACCTAACACTTATCTGATGGCCTTAACACACTAGATGGACTAGATACAGCAGAAATAGCCTATGCGTCTTTCAGCGACATTGTAAATTTACACAAAATAATAAATATTAGAAAAAATGATGTAACATTGATATCACAAAATATCAGGAGTGTCTATAAAAATTTTGATGACTTGCAAGTATTATTAGCTCATTTAAATTTCAAACCTGACCTAGTATGTCTCGTATTGTAGCACGCGGCATCTTAACCAAAACGATGGTGTTATTGCTTACATTAAAGATGATATTCCGGCTAACGTAACGGAAATATTGTTGGACGATGCATCGTGTTTACAGATTGACTCTACCAGTTGTACAATTTTAGCTATAAACAGATCACCCTCTAATCCTAACACACAACGATTTATTAACTCACTAAATTCCCATCTTGAATTAAATGATTCAAATAAATGTATAAGTGTTGTAGGTGATATAAACATAAATATGATTGATAACCCTAATGATCAAATCTACATGAGAAAAAACAGACTTGAATACCTTAATATGCTAAGTATCCACGGTGTTATGCCTGGCCACAATTTGCCAACTCGGGACGGAAGCTGCCTTGATCACATCATGCTTAAATTGGATAGAAGTAGGATATCTGCTCGAGCAGCAGTACTTGACAACTCAATAACAGACCATCTCACGACACCTGCCTGACGTAAATAAAAAATTATATAAGTGGCTACGGTGATTAATTACGAGAGCGCTGTGGAGAGCCTATCACAAAAGAACATCTCCAACTTACTTTTTTGCGATGATCCTGAAATAATAAATGTTGTAGCTTAGTCTCAATTATTAGAGAATCTCTGATAGAGAACACACATGAGAAACAAAATACCAAAAAAGCAGCGAGTCATCAGGCCTTGGATAACAGAAGGAGTATTACGGTGCATTGGAAATAGGAATTATATGCAGAAAAGACTACGTTGTAATCCCCATGATGAAATACTCAGTATTACCTACAAACGGTACCGCTACCATTGTAATAAATTAATAAAGAAACTCAAACGTAACTATGAAAAAAAATTGCTTGAAAAATCTATGAAAAACTCAAAATGTCTTTGGAAAGACATTAAAAATATTACTTACATAAAACAGACTAAAAACAATAACGACAAACTTCTTAAAATCAAATCTACTGAAACGGAATCTGTTGATTATATTAATAGTTTTTTCTCGGGCATAGGCGCGGGCCTTGCAGGTAAGATCATATCATTATGCCCCATTCAAAATTTGTCTGATTCCCATTTCCCATGCCAGTCACAGTTTTCATCCTTTGTCCTTCTAGACACTGATCCACATGAGGTACCTACTCGAAATTCTAAAAACGGATAAGTTCAAGTGCTCCTGGACTGGATCGTATTCCAGTAGTTTTCTCAAACTGGCTAGGCACATAGTGACCCTAATAACCACTTGGATTGTTTCAAAAAGGGTGTGTTCCCTTCTTACTTAAAACAAGCTGTCGTTACCCCTCTGCACAACAGTGGGAGCAGAGAAGATGTCAACAATTATAGACCGATCTCCATTCTACCTGCATTATCCAATATACTAAAAAAACTTATTACTAATAAACTAACAGGATACCTTAATAAATTTAACATTTTATCTAACTCTCAATACGGTTTTCAAGCGGGTAAGTCTACGCAGGACGCTGTACTGGCTTTGATTTCTCTAATCACTGATCAATTGGACAACAGAGGTAGCCTAACTGTATTTTGGATCTGAAAAAGGCGTTTGACACCGTCTCTGCTCACATTTTTGTGCAAAAATTAGAAAACATTGGAATAAGAGGCACCCCTTTGAATCTGCTACAGGATTATCTGAGAGGGAGGAAACAAAGGGTTAAGGTAGGGAAATTTGTGAGTGCCAACGCTGTACTGACCTTCGGGGTACCCCAGGGCTCCGTCCCCAACGCTATTTCTCATTTTATATTAATGACCTCTGCAACTTGAAATCTATCAACACTAAGGTTTTCTCTTATGCGGATGACACTGCCATGGTGATTACGGGAAATTCGTGGGACTATAAAAAGGGATGCTGAATCTGCACTGGCTACCACTGCCCCTATGGCTGAGAAAAAACCTGCTTACTCTAAATACCACTAAGACCAATTACATGTGTTTTGCAATCGACAGTAGGAATCAACCTTGCCCTCTCAAATACTTACATTTGTTAAGCTAATTTAATGTATTCTATGTAGGGAGTGCGGCTTCTCCTGGCACAGGTGTTTTTACATTTAAAAGGAGAAGCCAACCTCATTATTGTTAAGACAAATTTTGTTATCGAATAAAACATTTTTCATTTTCATTGCAGGACCATGTCTGAGAATTGTTCGAAATAAAACAAAGCATTATATTACATATTGTTTATTATAATTATACTAACCTAACCTTACTTTAGATGTCGCTATTTTAGGTATCATGCATTTCTCATTAAATCTAATTCAATACTGGTATTAATAACTAACTTATTCTAAAGACACGGTGCATAAACGTAAAAAGTGTGTCTGGGTTACCACACACACTTTTCTCGCAAGTGTGTCTTGTCAGAGCCTCGTCAGTAGTCTAGCAGGGTGTACCGCGGGCAGGTGAGGTTGACTTTGGCTTCACAGGTGTTGGTTGAGCCACTTACACCCCAGTGTTTGCTCAGTTGATCGTGTTACGACCTGGTAGGTCGCGTGAAACTGCAGTTCTAGTTGTTATTCGACTGCGGAAATCTTCAGTCGTGTTCAGGGCTAGTTTGGTGATGATTGGCAGGGTTTGGTGATTCTCATCTCGTCGTCGGTGACTCAGCAGGGGGTACAGCAGGTGAAGTTGACTTTGGGTCTGTAGGTGTTGATAGAGCCACTAGCACCCCATCGGTGTAAGCTCAAGTGAAGCTGTACTTGACTTGGTTGCAAGTAAGTCAACTTAGGTTGAGGAGGATTTTGGCCCGACTGCGAACTAACGCATAGCTGCATCAGCAAGACGAGTGGATGTGGGACCTGAAAAGGAGGAAATATTACGTTAAAGCCTCGGTAAATGAAGTAGGACCGTAACACCTAGTTCGAATATTTAGAAGAGCAATCATTTTTTTTTTTACTCGTCGTTGTTTGTAACAACTAGCTGCTATCAGGTGATATGAAGGCTTTTTATTTATAAAGATTTTACTCCAATAAAATTCACTTCGAAACACACAAAATTATTTCTAATCGTGCTCTCTCACTTATGCGCCTTTGTTTGGCCGCCATTTTGGATGAGACTAGGAAGGTAGGTACTCTGTTTCCCAAAACGAATCAATAAAATGTTGCGGTAATTAGACAAAAAAAGACCTTTACCCTGCCCCCCCTGCCTCCTTGCCCCCCCTTATCCCCGCGCACCCCCCCTTCCTCAACCCTTCGAAAGGTAAAAGACGTGACGAGCGGACATACTTCTATTATTGTATATCACGCTTACATATGCTCCATTATACGGTATGGCATAGTTGTCTGGGGAAATTTCTGTGACATCACGAGGGTGTTCATTCGAGGGTGTTCATAACAGCTCTATAAATAATAATAATAATAATAACCCTACCGCCGTATCTCTACGTTGACGTCGTGGTGGGGCTTGCGCGCTCCGAACTCTAGGCCTGCGCCGGAAGAGTTTACTTTGCCGAAACAGGCCTATGGTGAGGAGCCAGACCAAGAGAGATACAGAAACCCGCAGGGCAGCATGTGGCGAGCTGTTGGGCAGTAGCGACCCCACGGACCCTATCTCCCGGGAGAAATCTTGTTCCTCACCTCTGGCTTGCCTTTAATGGCCGGCTGGAGTGAACAATGACGAGGAACAGAGCTCCTACCTCATTCTTGCCTTTACTGGCCGGCTTGAGTGGAGACTCGCAAGAGCAAACGTGCTCGGGGGAAGGAAGTATTCCAGTAAGTGCTCGTAGGGATCTTGACCATCTTCCGGGCTCTGGGATTGTTCTGAAAGCCGTGGAATACCTCTCCACTCCTCTTAAGCACCTCAGGACATGTTGCCCCCTTGTTGCTACGTCACTATGTGCTAGCGACAGTTTCCGGGGGCCCATTATTGGGTGTGCAAGTCACCCCCTGCTATTTTATCCGTGTACATATAAAACATTGATCAGGCAGGGGCCATAGTTCTTCCACAGTTATTGGTAATCAGTCCACTTTAGCCACCCAAATCCATAGTCCAAATTTGTATTTTTCCACAATAAAACCATAGTCCTACACCAACCGGGGGTTATCCTTGGGTGCACTTGCATAGTGCATACAGGAATAATCGTCGGTTGGTGCCCCATTTCAATAAAATTTCCTAAGGGGCCTCTGCGAGTTGGCTTCGGCCCCTCGTACGCCTTCCAAAGGACCGGGACCTCTTGGTCCCGAGATATGTTAAAACATAAAAATAAATAATAAATAATAATAAATCCCTGGACATTTCACACAGCACCATTTGTCCCAAGCTAAGCAACCTAATGCTTGTGTTATGGTAACAAGATGCCTGTGTCTAAGCTACAACTGTTCAGAAAGAACTGTGCCTATATGGCAGCTCTAATATATAACTCTTTGCTCAAAGGAATCTGCCATATAAAAGGTTCTGTTGTGCCTTGCGACAATGGTTAATACAGGAGAGCTTTTACGCTGTTAAAGATTTTTTTTAATAAAAGCACGTGCCGATTTGGTGTCCCCTAAGATACTGGTTATTCCTCTTATTTCCTGTGACTTTGCCTTTAATAATAATTTCAATAATTTAAGTAATTGGAATCACTGTAATTCTAATAATTTTAATTTAAATGATTGTAATAATTGTAATTCAAATTTTCTTATAAATGGTAATAATTCAAATAGTTCTAATAATTGTAATTTTAAAAGTGATTGTTGTAAATTTAACTATAATTTTGCATGCCCGTAATGAGGGTGAAATATGTCCTGTGCTATAACTATAATTTAATAATGTAACATCTTGTGTACCCACCATATTTCAGGCAAATAAATGATTTATGACGAGCAAGTAAAGCGCTTGTGCGCCACCATTTTAAATTTAAGTTGCTGCGAACAAACCAAAATCAACATGGCGCCCGTATGCCAGTTTCTATATGAAAACGTTCGAATCCCGATAAACTTTAAAATCAATAGTCAAACGCTTACCTGTCGACGTATTGGGCGGAGTCTCGGTCCGGTCTACATGCACGCGCACACTATGCATGGTAACCCGGCAGGAAGTGCGCCCACTAGGTATCTGAAACAGAGTGACGTAACGTGTAAGACATTCATATTACAGGCACAAAATAACTGGCTTTTGGGATCAAAAATTGTCATCAAATTCGTCCACTGCTGAACAAAGGCTTCCCCCAAGCGTCCCCACGTCGACCGGTCCTGTGCTTCTCGCATCCATCGGATTTTTAATTACCAAATTAAATTGCAAGCTCACCTTTCTCCACTATCGATACGTAATTAGATTATCTTAAAGTCCAAAACGGTTGAAAATTTACAAGTAAAAGAAACACTCACTTGTATGTAGGTAGGGCTGTGAAGCCGTGGAGCCCCGATGGCGGCTCGAAGGACCAACTGTAGCAAGCACTCAGTTCACCGCCCGCCGTCAGACGTATTTAGTCGACGAGGGCGGGCGGTAGACTGGCCCAGCTTAGTAAAGAAGGTCTAGTCCAGAAAAAGCTAACTGCACTGCGCAGGTCACCATTCACGATCAATACAGACACGGCAAAGATTTATGCGGGTGTAATGGTGGCGCTAGTAGTCAAGGCAAGGCGTTATTCAGTACATTTCATTTTAGTTCTCGATTTCGCCGCATGCATGAATAAATTTGTCTTGTGTTCAATCCCTTGATGTGAGATGTAATATACTAGATAGGGTATGTAGACTGACAAAGATATTTGTGAATGCAATGGGGCGCAGCCTGTCAAGGGTAGACGTGAAATTCAATACATTTAACATTAGTTCTCTATTTCACCGCTTTCGGCAATAACTGTGTCAATCTATACGTAGAGACTAATAATTGTCGGATAATTGCTCGAGTAAGAAAGAGAAGAGAGCATTTTTTGTCTTTTTCACGCAACGGGGTCTTTCAAAATGAAGTATCAATATTTAAACACAAGTTTATTGCATGGAGTTTCTTAAGAGGAGTACATATTAAAATGAAATTATAATAACGAACTACCTTTTTTAAATTATTAGAACAAAAATACTTAATAAAACTTGACTTAATTCATAAGCATTGGGGTAACTTAAATTCGAAAGGTGAAAGAACGTTGCAGCGGCAAATTCAAATGTTGGCTGACAATAGAAAAATATTTCTAATGGCGCCCAGCGTGGGACAACATTAAGATGCAATATTTTCAAGTAAAGCCTATCTCTAGTAAGAGGAGTAATTATTACTTGTAATAAAATATCATAATTATTAATGCAAACGAAGGATTTCAAGAAAACATTTCTCATGTTGACCCTTTGATTCACTAGATGGCGGATACGTGAATATTACAAGATGCTTAAGATCCTCTCATACACTTTGTGTGGTATAATTTTTGACAAAGTCATTTCTGATCGTCTTTTCATTTTAGGACTTAACTGATTGTTTAATACTGCACCGATGGTTTTAGAACGTCACGTCGTTGAGCCCCATAAGCCCTATTCAATTAAACGGGCTATATCCATTGAAGAATCCATGCCGTTGAACAGACAAGTCTTAAAATAGAGCTCCTAGTCTCGCGGTGGCCTGCGATATGCAGCATCTACATATTATGTAGTTGAAACTAGTTTTCTAAGACAACATAACCTCACGCCTTATCCTCGAAAAGGCGGCAGCCAGTACCTTTTAAAATAGCAAACTCACATTTGTCAGATATGTGAGCTATGTAATAGAATGTGAGCCTATTGCTATCAACCGGGAACAAATCCAGATTCCGGGCTACTACTGACCAGGTTCTGATGGAAAAGCCTAGTTACACTTTGCCCGACCTGAGAATCGAACCCAGGACTTCATACTAATCAGTCGATTAATAATACGAGTTAAGTAGTAATTTGGTTAACTAATTACCAAATCCCGCGGTGGGCGCCAATAAGTAAAATCTAACTGGCGCCCAACTGAGACAAAACTTAAGCAATTTTTTTTTAATTCATATTACTTTCAATGTAGCTTCCCACCAGCAACAGCGGTTGTTTGTTTTTTTTTTTAATTAATTTGTTAGATATCGATATTAGCGATAAGGCCTCCGTATCCTGAATATTAATGAACCATCATCTGCCGAGCCTTGTCCCAGCTGTATTAGGGTCGGCTTCCTTTCCAATCGGATGCAGCTGAAGTTTAGTATTTTACATACATGGAGCGACTGTTTGTCGGACCTCCACAAGTTCCACAAACCAGTTACTAGATCTCGATAGCTGTGTTAAGTTCATAGCAATTAAGCTTTCAGCTCCAGAGCGTACCTTACACCTTTCCTCTCAACGTAGTTATTATATGGATAAAGCTCAAAATAAAACGAAAAATAATAAATTTGAATAATATTTATTCTCCTTAACATCTTATTGGTACTCCCACCCACAAATCTTACCACCGAATACACAAACGACACTTTTCTATAAGACGTTCTTAAGAATATTTCTGTCCCTATATTACACCTTAAAGTGAAAGAGACAACACGAAACTACACGTCGATTTAAAATTGAGTGGCGTTTGAATCTTCTACCAATAAACTCTGAGGCCGAGATCTATAACCGTTACTTAACACATGCCTAAGACATGCTCCCGTCTCTATCGTGCACTTGTAGTTTGACAATTGTGCGACAGTAACGTTTATAGATCTCGGCCGAAGTCTTAGAAGTCGCAGTCTATTCCGAGTCGCTGGAGTCGGAGGCGGCTTCGGCGACTTCGGCTGTGAATTTGTACTCTTGGTCAGCTCCTAGGTAGGCGTCCGACATGAAGTACAATGTATACGTGTGGCGACCTGAACTGCCGCATACGAAGTCTAACCGGACCTGGGGAATGAAAGAATAGAAACTTTATTATTACGTTCGTGCAGAGAAATGGCTAGTGAAACTACTGATAAACGAAGTAGGCCCCACTTGGGCGCCAAGATTTTCTTACTGACGCCCATCGTGGGCCCTCGTCATTCAGTCCGTAAACAGTGAAAGGCAAAAATACAAGCACTTTGTAAAGTTCAAAAGGAAGACCACACTCGGACTCTGAAGAATATCGTATTAACAGCTGAAGATAAAATAACACTACGCCTGTATTCTCCATAAGCAGAGGGGTGCATTAATACATTTACATTTCCCCAGTTATATTTAAGTCCTATCTATTGAAGGATCAAACACACTTTTTGATGGCAATAGGCGAGCTTATTGCCATCAAAAAGTGTGTGCAAACTTCTCATAATTTCAATTCCATATTTAAGGACTAAATAGTGGGATTTCACTTAGCCAAAGGCCACAGTGGGCCACTAAGGGTTGACAGTAAGACAGTCAAAATAATCAAAATCAGGGGCCAAAATACATGACATACATAATGTGTGCAACATTATGTATGTCATGTATTTTGACCCCGACTGTCTTACCCTGATTATTTTGACTGTCTTACTGTCAACCCTTAGTGGCCCACTGTGGCCTTTGGCCCACTGTGGGATCTTGTTGGCGCCCAAGTGGGACAAAAATAATTGAGTCTACAATATACACACTGTGGTAGTATCTTACCTTAGCACTGCGCGCGAGTGATACCCTCTTGATGGAGAGCAGAGTATTACTCTTAGGATCACCGATGACCACCCACCAGCCTTCCTCGCGTTTCTGAAATAAATGGGAAGAATTTAGCTAAAAAGTAATAACATAAGCTAGCTACATTTGTGTTAGTTTTTTATAACACCAGTTTTAAAATCAACTAATATAAATGAAATGGTTATGGTGCTAATATATCTAAGTTTATATCTGGTAGAAAGCTACCAGAGGGGCAATTCTCGTAATTTTAAGACCGTTCACAGTCTGATCTCAGTCTCAATCTGTCAAAAAATACTTCTAATTTCCCTACATTTTGACACTTGTTTGTCGCTGAGATGAGACTGCGAGTAGATTTTAAACGTTTTAAATTACGAGAATTAGCCTTCAGATATAAACTTAGATATATTAGCACCATAACCGACCTTACCAAAGGGTAAGGTCGGTTTTATAGAATCTAACTCAAGACTAATTAAAACTCGATTAAAGCCATTTGATTGGCTAAAACTAGTTTTAAGTAATGCTTTGCTCCTGTTTTACGTTCTGTTATAAACATAATCAATCACTTGAAATAGGTATTGGCACAGTGTAAGTCTAATTTGACATGCAAACTCACCTGAGGGAAGAACGGCGCGATGACGGGGCCGACGATATCGTCTTCTCGCTCCAACGACACTTCGACTACTATCGGTTTGCCGGCGCGTAGGCGACGCTCGTTCTTTACCTGGAATAACAAATTATATGGTTTTATTGAAAGGCTATTCAATTAAAAAAAAAAACTAATTGTTAAAGTGTAGTAGCATAATAGAAATGCCTGGGTAGCAATGAAGGGTTTCATTAATCATTTATTTCATACATTTAGGCGTGTAGTACTCTCATTCAAGGAGTCTACGTGTAGGTACGAGGCGTTTTTTAGTTTCTGAATGCGCTAAAAGGCGTCACGCCCTAAAACTCATGTCCCGCCATACTTTAAGCTTGGGTTTACTAAGATGGATGGCGGTGCCGCCAAAAAACGCCACAAAATGATTGCCGTCTATATTGAGCGCGTTATTGGACACCGTAATGTCTCACCCTTATTTTCAGGACAGTTTATGCCCGCTATAAATGATAAATGATTTTATTTTGTAAGTAGGTTTGTACAAACACTTTTAGACGTCAATCATGGTTTAAAACTAGATAAGGTCGGCGTTCCCTATCTGACTACTCTGAGAAGAAAGGCCGAAACAAACTCAGAGGTCACAGTCTCTTTTAAAGTCCAGACATAATCTTGGTCAGATCATTTGAAGACCATGCAGATCGATGTCTCAGATGGTATTTTGAGGAAAGAACCACACAGATTGAGATGATATATGGCGGGCACAGCTTTCTTAAAACTTGAGACTACTGTTATGTTACCCATCCATCCAGATACCCATCCACCATAGTGAGACTGGATGGTTGCAAGTTTGGTAGAAGTTACGTAATCGCTTTTAACTCCAGTCCACCCAGGTTATAACTAACAATTACCTCATAAGTAAGCTCGACGTTCGGGTATCTGTTACAGAAGCGCGCCACGTCCGCCATCTCTGTCGGGGACAGTTGTAACAACTTGGCGCGAGCGTTGTCTTCTAGCTCCATCACGTCGAATACTGTCTCAACGCCCTGTGGAATAAAAAGACAATTAAGCATTCTATACACTGCACGAAAAAGTAATACAGATAACCCGGGAGATAATATGACGTATTAAGCTTTAGAAACAGACAACCACACATGTAGCGCCGCAAACTGTGCATCTTGTCGCTACGACTTCATGCAGAGCTTGTCGTTTCCGTGTGCGACTAGTCTTTACGACAGACTTCCTGCAGAAAGCGATTTTTTTTCTTTGAGTTTTCGAGAGACAGTAGTGTTGTTAATCTTGAGACCTGTAACTCGCGACTGCACCGTGTGTCGCTTCGACAATCAGCGAGAGCGTGCGACTCCTTTAGCCTGTCGTTGCGACTCTACAACTCGACGCCAAGCGTGCGGAGCTTTGTACTGAACGTATGAAAAGAGGGATCCATGCTTACCTTCTCGGAGCAGCGCTGCACCAGGTCGGCGGTGAAGTGCGGCAGCTGGCGCAGGTAGGAGTCCTTGGCCCACATGGCCTGCGTCACCATCTGCGCCAGCTCCATGGCCGCCACGGCGGGAGACAGCCAGCCGCTGCTCGACACCACGTCCACGCACGCGCAGATCAGGCGGATGGCCTGTGGGGAGACGGATGAAAAAAATATTCATAAATAGGTACTCTAAAGTTCAAACTTCCAAAAGTTTGTCTCGCCTCCTAAATATGGTATGGGTGGCAAACAATGTTTTTGGTTTACTTATATTTATTCTTTTTAAACTTAAAGGTTCAATAATAGTTCACCCTACCAGGGAATTAAACCCAGGATCTCTCAGCAGTCGCCCTTGCGACAGCTAGATTAACAACGCAGATAAAATAGCAACAAAAATGTATGAAAGACGGCAACCGACGACGCGTGTATTTGAGTATATAACCAGCCTATAATGTTCCCACTGCTGGGACACAGGCCTCCTCTCGGTGAGAGGGAGCGGGCTGTAATCCACCACGCGGGCCCAGTGCGGGTTGGTAGATGCTACATGTATATGAGTGACGGTGCTCAAATACATGTTGTCGACGGGCCGCCACGACAGCCGGGCAGTGAGCGCTACGTGCCCGAGCGCCCACTTCGAGGGGCCCGCGCGCCCACGTCGAGGGGCCCGGCGCGCCTACGTCGCGGGGCCCGGCGCGCCCACGTCGAGAGCCCGCGCGCGCCCACGTCGCGGGGCCCGGCGCGCCCACGTCGCGGGGCCCGGCGCGCCCACGTCGAGAGCCCGCGCGCGCCCACGTCGCGGGGCCCGGCGCGCCCACGTCGCGGGGCCCGGCGCGCCCACGTCGAGAGCCCGCGCGCGCCCACGTCGCGGGGCCCGGCGCGCCCACGTCGCGGGGCCCGGCGCGCCCACGTCGAGAGCCCGCGCGCGCCCACGTCGAGAGCACGCGCGCGCCCACGTCGCGGGGCCCGGCGCGCCCACGTCGAGAGCCCGCGCGCGCCCACGTCGCGGGGCCCGGCGCGCCCACGTCGCGGGGCCCGGCGCGCCCACGTCGAGAGCCCGCGCGCGCCCACGTCGAGAGCACGCGCGCGCCCACGTCGCGGGGCCCGGCGCGCCCACGTCGAGAGCCCGCGCGCGCCCACGTCGCGGGGCCCGGCGCGCCCACGTCGAGAGCCCGCGCGCGCCCACGTCGCGGGGCCCGGCGCGCCCACGTCGCGGGGCCCGGCGCGCCCACGTCGCGGGGCCCGGCGCGCCCACGTCGAGAGCCCGCGCGCGCCCACGTCGCGGGGCCCGGCGCGCCCACGTCGAGAGCCCGCGCGCGCCCACGTCGCGGGGCCCGGCGCGCCCACGTCGAAAGCCCGCGCGCGCCCACGTCGCGGGGCCCGGCGCGCCCACGTCGCGGGGCCCGGCGCGCCCACGTCGAGAGCCCGCGCGCGCCCACGTCGCGGGGCCCGGCGCGCCCACGTCGAGAGCCCGCGCGCGCCCACGTCGCGGGGCCCGGCGCGCCCACGTCGAGAGCCCGCGCGCGCCCACGTCGCGGGGCCCGGCGCGCCCACGTCGAGAGCCCGCGCGCGCCCACGTCGCGGGGCCCGGCGCGCCCACGTCGAGAGCCCGCGCGCGCCCACGTCGCGGGGCCCGGCGCGCCCACGTCGCGGGGCCCGGCGCACCACCATAGAGGTAAGCTGTTATGTCTCGTATCCCTGTAATTTTGTCTGTTACCTTAGCTAGTACGAGGGCGGTGTCGGCCTGTAACTCAGCCGGCAGCTGCATCCTGGAGAGATGGGCTTGCAGTAGCACGTGCGCTTTCACGTGCGGGTCGTTGTACTTCACGCTGCCGCCAGATGCCGCTGTTGGTTTGTGTGGTACTCTGGGGAGGAATGGAGAGGCTACTGTTAGAATAGAAGTTGGGGAAAATATTACTTTTATTTTAATAATTTTCGGCTGTTCCTATGGGTTTTCCTGATTTTAATTTTCGTAAACCACACTAAAATTGAGGCAAACAAAACAAAAAAAAAAATATCCAACAACAACAACAAACAACAATTTTCGAGATTTAGCCAGACTAACGCACGGCTATTGATTTTATACTTGTAAATAGATAGGTTTAAAATACCCCTATGCCAGTATTTTTATTTACTGTCGTCTCCACATTATAGATTGGTTCATCTCCTCAGCATAAGGTACTAATCGTTTTAAAGTTAAAATACAGTATAACTTACTTGGCAGCCAACGCCTTGATGATATTCTCCTCTCGATGCCTGATGCAGAGCTCTGAGTACTCCGCAGCCGAGGATATGATCTCCAGCAGACCGCGGATCTTGGTCTTGTTTGTGAGGGAGAGACTGAAGAGTTCTGTAACAAAATGAATGTGTTAAACCCTCTGAATAAGACAAATCAAGGGGCTGTCTATTACCCCGCAATGTAATATTAAAAAGAGTTTAATATATTATCATCATCAATTCATTGCATAGATGTGCACAGCTGCGGGGTAATTGCGTTATGTTGATGAGCAGACACATTTTTCGAACATATGAAGCATTGGATTAGCAATATGACAGATTGAGATTTTTTTTTTTTTTAAGTTAAAATTGGACCCACTCTAGGAATTTCTCCTGCAGTGCGATTCTGTAACCATCTCACCGTGAAAACTTAGGTGAAGTGAGCGTGGAGTGAGTTGTCATTCCAAATAATGCTAGGGATTGACACTACTGACAATTCACATAAAGCTCACTTCACTTGAGTTTTCACGGTGAGATTTTTACAGAATCGATCGGCTGTATCGTGGGTGCGTTTACAAACATTTAAACTCACATACACAAACAGCCAGACCCGGAACAACTACTTGTAGGTCATACAAATATTTGTTCCGTGCGGGAATCGAACCCGCGACACGCAGCGCAGCAGTCAATCGCTTAACCACTGCGCCAACCGTGCCGTCGTAAGATTGATAATGTGTTACGGAATTAGGGTGCTGGACATAGGCCAAGAATATGAAAGATTTTATCAGTAGAATGGCTCCTTGTCCAGTGCAAACCCTTTGGATTCATATTTGTTGTAAAGTCCAAAGGGACTCACGGAGGAAAGGAACAAATATGAATCACAATGCTTGCTTTTTCCCAGCTAGAGCACTAGAAAATGGTGAAGTGTCACGCTGGGGGACTGTCTTATGTAATTTTGACGTTGGAAAAGTGCTGATTCTCAGCCTAGTTTGAATAAATGACTTTTGATTTTGTAAGTTGGGTATATCATGATCTATGGCTTTTTTTTGGGTGGGAAATCATCAAATAACTTCTCTCGCTCTGGGCGGAGCGGGCGTGTCAGACTTTTACTGACTAAAACCCACCCGTGTTCCTTCAGTTGCCTGTGCCAGGGGCCAAGGTATCTCTTTCGAACAACCCGCGACACTGGCAGAAGGTCTATAGTTTAGGGGACAACGGGTCTCCTTGCTTGACTCCTCTTTAAAGTGCAACTTTGGAGTAAACTAAACTAAATAGTTATAATCTTACCTTTTTTTTTTTTGTTTTCTGGGGGAAACCTTCAAAAGCTACCCGATCACCGGGGAGTGAGGTCGGGGAGTGTGGGATTTTTACCTCACTAAAACCACCCCGGTGACCACCATCCGCACATAGGGGTAGTCCCGGTTTCTCTTAAAAGACCAATTCCGGAACCACCCCTGCGCAACGCCTGTAAGGCACATCCCTGGGGAGACTGTAAAGGGGCCTCCCCTAAGTCTCGCTATGCACGGCAGCACGTGACCACTGTGCCACCGTCTCCCCTGGGGTCGCTTGGTAGGCGGACAGGGTCCCCACTCTGTGCGCCCGCGACCCCAAAGGCCCACCTACCTTAATTGGTAAGCGGATTTCGACGTATTAGGCGCCAAGGCGGTTGCCTCCCCGACACCTCCTCCGAGCAGGATCAGCCCTCTCCCGATCCCGCTCGGCGGCCTCCTTCTTGACCATCACGGTCTCACAGAAGGAGGCTACTTCCGTCCAATTCTCTGTCTCTGCCAGCATAGCCCTCACTACTGCAGGCAGAGACAGGGGGTCTACTACGAAGTGCAAAGTGCGAATGATCGGATCGGACCGACACATGGCCGAACCGAATATTATTGAAAAATGCGAAAAAAATTCGGATCGGCTCAGTTGGGTCAGGACCATGGTCAATATTCGAAAGAGTGTAGGAGTGTAGGATCGGGACCGACCGAAACAAATAGTAACTTCGTAGCAGGAAACGGCCGATACCACTTCGGAGTAGACCCCCAGGTCTCGCCAGATCCTGGCAACCAGGACCCGAAGTTATAATCTTACCTATGGTGGTGTAATTGATGTAGTAGTAAGACGCGATCATGCCCAAGTTGAGAGGCTGCACGTCCATATCGTCCTCTATCGCGATGCACTTTGACTGTTCCAAGTCTGTTAGCGTCGTTTCCACCAGCTCTGAGAGATGGTCTGATAGATGTCTGTGGAGAGGAAACATCTTCGTTATACCCTGTCCATTAAGTTAACCGTTTTTTGACAGCTGTCTTAGAACGTACATATTCCAGATTGCCGTAAAAGTTAACCTTTAAAATGCGTAATAAAATAAATATATGACGACGGCTGAGAGGTCTGCGCAGCTCGCCCATCATCAGTATGGTCTTGAGGTAGAGATTCCATGGCGTAGGTCTCAAGTAACACAGTAACAATACCAAATACTTGCACAAAGGTTTATTCGAATAATAGCACAGCACAATTTAAATAATAACGGTTATAATAGTTGTTGACAATACTAACAAGGTACCTGTGAACCAACGATCCCGATTGGAGGTCCAATCTGAAGTATCGTTCTGAGCCAAGTTCTCTTGCGACTCGCGCTTTTATAACTTTAAAATCGACACCCCTCCAACCGATTCCGTTCACGTGACATGTGACGTCACTGCGTTCACCGGTATTACAAAAATCAATTGAGCGTCTAAACCAATAAATAGTCAAAGATGCGACATATATAAACTGCCTTATTTATGGCTTCTTACAGACATTATAATACCGTACGTGTATCAATCAATGTATTGTGTGTTGCTGCAATCACTAGTTCCATCTGTCAAAAACGGTTTACCTAATGGATAGGGTATAATAATAAGTATGGAAGAAAAAGACATGTTGCGCCGACCCCAAATAAATTGGGATAAGGGCAAGAGAATGATGATTAACAGTGTTTGACTACTATCTTATCTATCTACCTATACTAATAATAAATCTGAAGAGTGTGTTTGTTTGAACGCGCTAAACTCTGGAACTACTAGTCGGGTTTGAAAAATTATTTTTCCATTTGATAGTCCAATTTTTTAAGAAGGCTATACTATATTTACCATCACGCTTGGACCCTTCGTCCCGAGCAAAAAGCAAAAAAAAAGTCACGAAAACGTACTAAAAACGCGCACAGACGATACGATGCGACGGGGTGGGTCGGGGGAGCAAGAAATTTTTAAAGACGAATTCGCGTGCAAAAGCTAGTCAAAAATATGCAGGATCTAATTCTTATTTAATGAAGTTACACGACATGATTTTTAGAAATTAAAGCTGTTAGTGACACAATATGTAAAAAAAAAAAAAACATAAAATTATTCTTTCTATTGTTGTCACGCGAAACTCTTGGTACAGACGCCAGCACATCAAGCTACTAAAATCTGTCAAATCTCTTTAATAGATTTTCAACTCTATCGCTAAAGCTTTACGGTTCAAGGTTGATTGGGAAAATTTGACAGTTTCGGGTAGCTTGACCTGCTGACGTCCGTACTGTAGAGCTTTGTCTGCCGAAGGCAACCTCATATAGTGCAGGCCGGCTGTAATTTAGCGCGGGTTACATTCGAACGTCCAAGCGAATGTCGGGACACAGTGAGTGGTAATTTAGTCAGAAATATGTAAAGACGTGCTTACAATATAATCTTAAAGGAGTCTTATAGTTGTTTGGTTCCTCCCGTTACCTCAGAGGGCTCTTCAAGCTCTCTATAGTCCTAAGGGTCAGTTCACACCGAGACACGACGCGACGCGACGCTGCGCGCACACTTTAAAACGACCTACTGCACCGCGCAACGTATTCTGAACTCTCACAATGCAATGTGTACCTTTTCGTGTAGAAAATAAAGTATATTTTGAGTCACTCTTATAAAGTGTGCGCGCAGCGTCGCGTCTCGGTGTGAACTGACCCTAAATAGTCCTGCAGCGTCATATCAAAGTAGCGCTGTATGTATCTAGCCACCGTAGTTTTAATATTTCAAAGACAGTTGTTACATTTAATGTTTATGGGACGGATGGGGCCTATTTCCATTTTTTACTCAACTGTGAATAAGGGTTATGTTTTAGTCTTACCTGTGTGTGACTCCCTGTAAGTTATAATAATTAGGGTTCTGTGTCAACCGTCGGTATAGGAACGTCCATGTGAGATAGTCTACGGCATCCTGTTTGTTCTCTATGGTCTTGGTGACGATCTCTGCATTCATGTGGTCATGTAGTCTGTGGTCGAGGTGGCTCTGCAATATTAAAAAAAAAAAATTGTTAAGAAAAAGGTCTTAGCACTGCAATGGCCTATACTAAAAAGCACCAAGTGATTTAAGCTACCCAAAAATAGCCCATGATGGTCAACAATGGTCTGTCCCCGAAGAGGTGGATCAGCCGATCGATTCTGTAAAAATCTCACTGTGAAAAGTTAGGTGAAGTGAGCTTAGAGTGAGCTGTCAATAGTGTCAATCCCTAGCATTAGTTGGAATGACAGCTCACTCCACGCTCACTTCACCTAAGTTTTCACGGTGAGATGGTTACAGAATCGCACTGCAGTTGGTAAGTCAGGTTGCGTTCCGCAAAGCCGAACACACAGGTGTACATCTCTAAGGCGGAGGACATCGTGGAGTACGTGCGCCAGGAGATGAGGTGCACGCCGAGGGAGCAGTTACTGGAGTCGCACCGCAACGTCAACTTCGAGGCGTTCGTGGTGCGCGTACCAAATTGTTACCTGCCCGTCGTCATGGAAGAAGACTTCTGGCCTCAGGACGCGGTGTTCCGTCGCTTCCGCGGACAAGTACCACAGAACAGCACAAGAACTAGCTAGTGAAGTACTACTTTATAATAAAAATATGTATGTTTAGGTTAAGGTATTTTTTATCTATGGCCCAACGTCGCCTGAAATATATTTTTTTTTTAATGTTATAAACTAGTGCTTGACTGCGATCCCGCCTGATGGAAAGCAGTGATGCAATCGTAGATGGTGAAGCGCACTAATTTATTATGAGCCTATTCACTCTAGCCTTGAAGACACTTAAATTATAATCGGAAGGGAAGACCGCTGCAGGCAAATTGTTCCAGTCCTTCGATGTATGCGGTATAAATGAATAAATAAATTGCTTAGTGGCTCATTGGACTTGCCAAGGGTGGTTAATAATAGCCCATCATGGTCGACAATGGCCCAAAAACACCAAGGGTTCCATGCTGGCAAAAGTTTGCCCGCACTGGCCAACAATGGCCCATGTTGGTCGACAGTGGCCCATCTCAGAAACGTCATTTTTACCTCTAGCGGCAAGCAGTCATTCAGCAGCTTGGTGAAGAACGTCTTGTGATGCGCCACACACATCAGTACTGCGACCGCGTGTTCATCTTCCAAAGGTCTGCAAGCGCGGCCGACCATTTGTAGGACTGTTGTGATCGGGTACTGTTCGTATGCGTGGAGTTTGCCGTTGTAACTGTGGGAGAGAAAAAGTATATTTAAAAATAGGAATAGAAGTTTATTTTATACTTCTTGGTTCTCACCTCAGATATAGATAGACATAGATAACGCAAAAGCAACTACTTCGCATGCCACTTCGCGTGCCCCAGCTTATGATGCAGAATCATAAGCCGCCACTTTCGCGCTCAGCCCTGTATACTGCAGGCTGGGTGAGCGTGAGTGAGAAAGAGTGTAACATAATGTACATACTCACAATTATCTACATTCATTCCTCCATCAAACTTTAACATGACACTACGACGATTTAGTGACATCCAAGGGCTGGAATTGGATGTCACTAAATCGTCGTAGTGTTATGTTAAAGTTTGATGACTGTCTGTGTACTGATTATGGATTAAACGTGACCTGGTGTCGTGAGGAATAGTCAGATCAGCGCCTAACGGTGACGGAATGCTTGTCTGACCTGGAGGAATGAATGTAGATAACTGTGAGTATGTACAATAAGTTACAAGAGTGCTTGTGACGTCATAGTAGGTAGTCAAGAAATGGCACGCTTGGTTTTCATACAGATCGTGATACTTGCGTTATCTATGTCTATCTATATCTGTGGTTCTCACCGTCGAGGCCCGACGCGACGCCCCATACCATGTCCGCCCCGACTCTTGCTCGAGCCAGCCTGTTCTATAGTTTTAAATTCGTCCCTAAATAATTCCGCTCCAGCCTGTCCCAGCGATGCCCTAAGCCGAGGTCCGTACCCCACAGGGGGTGCCCTTAGCGTGTAGTCGCTTAGTTTTTAAGTTTTTTAAGCCCTGTCTGGAGGCCTTAATTTATTGAGGCATCCACAGACAAGCCTGGTTAAACAGACGACAACCTCATAGGTTGAACTGCGAGATGCCAAACAAAAAAAAAGTGTTTTTTTATAATTTTAGAGAGAAAAATCACGTCTATATTTATTATGCGCACACAAATGTCAAGAAATGTAATGATGTTAAGCTACTTCGGACTGAGGATGGGTGACCATCCATCACATATGCCTTCGTGCCTCAATAAGTACGTTAATCCGGACTGCCATTCTTAGATCTTTGACAGTCGTTACGTGTAGTCAGAAGCCTGAAAGTCTGACAACCGGTCTAACCAAGCGATATAAAGAAAGAAAAAATAAATTTATTTGACCCAGGTGAAGTTACTTCACCTGGGTCAAATACATTTATTTTCTTTGTGAATATTGTATGCTTTAGGCATATAATATTTACACAAAAACAGAAGAAAAAAAAACTTAGAACTTAGCCCCAGTGCAACATAAATGTCAGATAACTAAAGTCTGGCGCTGGTTTTCAACTGGACCCTATGTTACGAAGACCATGTTCATCGTTCGTGTTGTGTTCGTATCATGTTGCACAGTACCGTTCTGGCAGTCGCGCCATGTAAAATACGGGTACTCAGCTGCATTGGGTTAGATTAGAAGCTGACACCAACATAGTAGGGAAAAGGCGGCAGCAGATGGCCAGCACTCACACGTGCGTGTCGGCGATGATGACGGTGTGCACGTGCGCGGCCAGCGCCCACGCCAGCTCGGCGGCCACGACGCACAGCTGCACGGCGCCCGACTCCAGCAGCTGCTGCACCAGGCGCCGGTCGCCGGCCTCCACGCCCTCGTGCAGGTACGCCACGCCCGCCGCCAGGGTTTCCTTTAGCATCTGCAAGAGATGTAATGGTTTAATACTAGTATTTGTGGGCTTAGATGGTCAATGATGGTGAAAGGTGAACAGCCGATCGATTTTGTAAAAATCTCACCGTGAAAACTTAGGTGGGGTGGGCTTAGAGTGAGCTGTCAATAGTGTCAATCCCTAGCATTAGTTGGAATGACAACTCACTCCACGCTCACTTCACCTAAGTTTTCACGGTGAGATGGTTACAGAATCGTACCTCAGAACTCCACACACTGTACCACGAGTGGAAAATTGCTTATAACAACAAAAGAAAGCTTTGACGACACGGTTGGCGCAGTGGCTGAGCGATCGACTGCTACGCTGCGTGTCGCGGGTTCGATTCCCGCACGGAACAAATATTTGTATTGCCTACAGGTAGTTGTTCCGGGTCTGGCTGTTTGTGTATGTGAGTTTAAATGTTTGTAAACGCACCCACGATACAGGAGAAATTCCAAGTGTGGGGCAACGTTTTTTAAAAAATAAATAAAGCTTAAAAGACGCTCTCTCGACTGTCAGCTCTTAAATTCGGTTCAAAGGGCATAACACACTAACGGTAGCAATGGCTTTCATTTTGTCAGTTCAACAGCATTCAATCCATTATTTGTGTTGTTGAGCTGACAAATTTTTCAAACACTAAATTAGCAATATCCTTCAAAGTGATTCAGATTGTGCTTGATAGTGTGTTACACAATTCGGGTTCACTGTCATTGGTGAAACTCGGCCTAAGAAATGGAGTCTGTTCAGTGTTTGGAGTGCTTCCTGTCCTACCTTATCATGCACTCTCTTGAGGAACGGCGCCAGCATATCAGGCCTGGCCCGCAGGAACCTCGTCGGTGAAGAGTGCGCAGCCGCCAGGGCTAGTAGATCTGCAGCCAGGAGACGCGAGTGACGACGCGAGGGTACAAAGACGGCGCATGGCTTGTTGCCGGCGTACCGGATGACGGAGTTGTAGATCGGTTTCGTCATGGCTGCTAGACGGGAGGCAGCGTGGGAGATGTTGAAGCCCTGCGAAAGAATTAAATTAATAAAACCACTTCGAAAATAATGTTAAACATAGTTCGAATCTTCATCGTCGTCTACAGTAGTTCACTGCTGGATATAGGCGTCTCCAAGTATAAGTAAATACAGTATTTTCATTCATAAAAATTTCTGCGACAATAGCCATCAGTTCTAGGGCTGATAGGGTCGGCTCATTGCCACTTTTTTTGAAACTTTTGTTACTTTTTTTTTTTCTGGTGGGAAATCATCAAATCCGAAAGAATCCGGGAATCCGGGATTGTCCGAAAGGGTTACCGCTACCCCGGAACATAAAGGGCAAAGGAAGGAACATGGGTGGGTTTTAGTCAGTAAGAGTCTGACACTCCCTTCCGCTCCACCCAGAGCGGGAGGGGTCATTTGATGATTTCCCACCAGAAAAAAAAAAAAAAAAAAAAGTCGATCTGTCAAAAAATACTTCTAATTTCCCTACATTTTGACTATTTTTTGACATTTGTTTGTCGTTGAGATGAGACTAGTCGCAGTCTTATCTCAACGACAAACAAATGTCACGATTTTGAACGTTTTAAATTACGAGAATTGGCCTTCTGTATGCTTGAGAGAGCACGTGTCTGTGTTGTGTCGGATTGCCGTCCCACCGGGCTGTGAGAGCGAGGGATGAGAGTACACCTGTGTCTGTGCACCCACGCCTGCACTATAATATCCCCTGCATAATTAGCTCATCTTCGTTGTTGAAAATTCTATCCATTACTATTACCAGTCTTACTAAGGGGTATCATATTACCCAGTAACTGGGTTGTGGAGGTCAGATAGGCAGTCGCTCCGTGTAAAATACTGGTATTCAGCTGCATCCGGTTAGAATGGAAGCCGACCCCAACATAATTGGGAAAAAGCAGGCAGATTGCTTGATTTCAATACCTGTATATGCAGCTGCAGAGGTAGTGGTCTGACGCTGGGGTGGAAGTTGAAGGAGCAGTTGGCGTTGCAGCCGAGCCACTGCGACACGTCGCGCGCGTCCGCTAGGGGGAGCGACAGTGCCACGATACGGATTTGTCGACCTGGGAAACAGAAACAAATAAAGTTAGTTCGCTCAAAAATAATAAAACATTTTACGAAGCAATTTAACGGCCGAACCCAATTACCTATCCATCACCAGTTTTGGCTTACTGGAGGTAGGAAAACCTATAGATCTCTGGTTTTAACGTCCCAATAAATTCAAAATCAAAAATTAAGAATAAATAAATTAAAATCAAAAGTCATTTATTCAAATTAGGCTGAGAATCAGCACTTTTCGAACGTCAAAATTACAAAAGACAGTCCCCCAAAAACACCCGCCCTTCACCACTTCCTAGTGCTATCGCTGGGAAGAAGAAGTGGCGCAACAAACTCCCCAGCAGCACAGCTGTCTGTTCAGTTAGAAAATACTTGATTGCATACAATAATAGGTATGTTAAGTAATTAACATTACAAGACACAGAACACAAGACAAGACAAGACAAGACAATCTATATCAGTGGCGATTTGTATGATTATATATACTGGCAGTTATAATTTGTACTGGTTACCATTAGTCAATAGGTTATTGGGCTCGGTCGTAATTCAACTCCAAATAAAGAACGATCGATAAACCACAAAGTAAAAAAATATATTTGCTATCGTCTTACAAAACTACGAATTATCAAAAACGAGTGTTGAAAGTAATAACGGCCGCACGATCGATCAGGTTAAGTTACGCTTGCCGCGGTTGGTCCGTGGATGGGTGACCATCTTTACATACCAAAGACCCCTCCGTGCCTTGGAAAGCACGTTAAGCCGTTGGTCCCGGCTGTCATTTGTAGATCTTTGGCATTCGTTACGGGTCGTCAGAAGCCCGAAAGTCGGACAATGCTCAACGGTCCATGTCAAATACTGGTATTCAGCTGCATCCGGTTAGACTGGAAGCCAACCCTAACATAGTTGGGAAAAGGCGAGGCAGATTGATTGAGTGTCAGTCATTAAGGGCGATTTAGACTAAACTTAGTAGTAGTTTTTAGTAGACAATTATTAATAAACTCACCGATCTGTGAAGAAATATATCTCATTCTGGAGCAGACGACTTCCAGCACGGGTCCTTCTTCTCCGCCCAGCAGTTGTAGCGCATCCACGATGAACAGCGACACGCTCTGCACGCTCTTACGGACTTTCCATCTGAGAAAGAAAGGTTACAATTTCAGTTTCGAGTAGTTTATGATACTGCAGTGCAAATGATCAAGGAAATACTTAGGTATTTATATTTCTGCAGTTTTTCTCTGCGTAAGCAGAAGGCCAATTCTAGTAATTTAAAACTTTCAAAATCTAGTCGCAGTCTCACCTCGGCGACAAACAAATGTCAAAAACTTAGAAAGAAAGAAAGAAAGAAAGAAAATACGTTTATTTGCGGTAAACATGACGCAAAAAAGAACATAAAAAACAAAAAAAAACAATAAGAAAAGGTTAACATGCGCCACATCCACGCAAAACGGCTATCGCTCAGCATTATGCTGCGACCCTATGCAAGACAGAGCCCCAGCGCTGGTTTTCAGCGACAGCCGGCGCCGACGTAATGACGTCGTACGGTGCAGCAAACAATTATTCACCAACTAGTATTTAAATAATTACTTATATTTTAAAGCAACCAGTTATTAGGACGCTGTACTGATACAGCTTGACAAAATGTAGGGAAATTAGACGTATTTTTGACAGATTGAGACTGAGATCAGACTGTGAACGTTCTTAAAATTACGAAAATTGCCCCTCTGAAGTGCAGACGTTAACGATCGTTCCAAAATATTTATCCATTACTGGCAGTGTGGATGCTAACCATTAATTAATTTATTTATTAATAACCAATTTATATTAACCAGTTTGTACCACACATACAAGTTATTATAATTAATAATTGTTAATATGTCAATATTAGTAATTAGACATGTCATACAATCATAAAAATAAGTTAAATCACATAATAAAAATGGACAAATTTTGATGAAATGAAATGAAACATTAACTATAATTTATGATCATTATTATTTTTTTTATAATTTGACTTTCAGTACCAGTCATAAGACAGCAGATATTAAAAGAGCAGTCCTGGGGGTCTACTACGAAGTGGTATCGGCCGAATGTTCGGCCGTTTCCTGCTACAAAGTTACTATTTGGTTCGATCGGTCCCGATCCTACACTCTTTCGAATATTGACTATGGTCCCGATCCAACTGAGCCGATCCGAACTTTTTTCGCATTTTTCAATAATATTCGGTTCGGCCATGTGTCGGTCCGATCCGATCATTCGCACTTTGCACTTCGTAGTAGACCCCCTGTACTAAACCCCATATAATTCAGCAGGATTGTCCGAAAGGGTTACCGCTACCCCGGAACTTAAAGGGCGAAGGAAGGAACATGGGTGGGTTTTAGTCAGTAAGAGTCTGACACTACCTTCCGCTCCACCCAGAGCGGGAGGGGTCATTCGATGATTTCCCACCAGAAAAAAAAAAACCTATATAATCAGTTAGCTTATTTCATATTGTAGCGGTATCTACAACGCCACATGCGAACAACGCGTCATACTGACGTCACGCAAATCCTGCATCTCGCAAGCAGAGTTTACCGACCCCCTGAATATTCTTCATAAGTAATTTTTAATGTATATTTTTGTTATTTCTTTATCTTTTCTCACCTTCTCGACAGTATGTCCCACTTGTCAGCCGTGGTTATGATGATCTGTCCCTTGTTCAGCAACTTGTGATCGGTGGCGGTCTCACCGGTTAGTTGTACTACCTGAAATTAAAACGAAAATTTGTATTTGTAATATTTATTGCGAGTAGGACTTCTGCCAATAGAGGACCATAATGCGCCATTGGTCCTCCATAGCACAACATGGTCCGCCGCTGGTCCATAGTGGACCATGTTGGCAGAGAATGGAAAGAAAACATGTTTATTTGCGTCTAATATGACGCATTACTACTGTCTTATCTAAGCAGTATAATATTGTTTCTGATGCACTCTGACAGCGGCTGCGCATATATGGCAGATGCATGTGCCGCTGCTGTTGGAGTATGTGCCGTTACTGGTATTTAATTTAATTTATTAGTTAAGTAATTTAATTTATTATTTAAGTAAGTCAATTTTGAAAATGTGTTCAACAATACTCTATTACTAACTGTGGAGGCTTGTAAATAGCTTGTCGCCTATTACCTCACCACTACTTCTGTATTTAATAGCTGTAAGCCACCCAAAGACAATAAAATAAATAAAAGTTAAAAAAAGCCCGAAAAATTAAACAAAAATGCCATAGCTCCCAAAAAAATGCACTGTACTTTTTTGGACAGATATCAATAGTGTAAAAGTCGTCGTCGTAGTTACGTCTGGCGCGGATTAAAAATAAATAATATTTATTTTATTGCTAATATTTTACATAATTATATCTATTTTATTATTTATTTATTACTGTGATTGCCCGTGACATCACTGCGGGCCCTATCAGAATACCAGCGCTGTGACATTTATTTTTTTAAATGTCACAACATCATGCTGAGATAGGAGCCTTTTGGCGCCGTATAGGACTTTCTGTTTCATTTTTCCTTTTGTTGCTTTTTTTTTATATAATTTGTTTTATTTTTATTTTTAACTTTGTTTAGTTTGGTTTATGATCCTGTACGAGTCGCAATAAATACTTTTTCTTTCTTTCTTTCAAAACTAAAATAAGTCCGAAAATTTCGAGGCCTTTCGAGAACCACCCAGTTAGCACAGGTCTTTCGAAGCAGCAAAGTTTGATTTACACTACAGGGTCTGACAGGATCTCAATGCAATCTCAGGTGCAATGTTTTGTGACCAAACGCGATTGTTGTTTTTTTACGGTGACTGGCCTAATGGGGAATATATGCGTCACCTCCGCGTAAAACGGCCATCGCTCAGCGTAATGCTGCGACTCATGTGCGAAACAGAGTCAAAACGCTACAGTTAGAGCTACTTAATGAGCTACAGGCGGCGTAGTTGACCATCATTGTACTCATCATTATGAACAACTTTTACTATGGGACCAAACCAGAAATCGCGAAAAAAAAATCAGCTGTTCCCTACATTTTGACGAGTTAGACGAACATAAATGTAGGGAACAGTTAATATTTTTTTCGCGATTTCTGGTTTGGTCCCATAGTAAAAGTTGTTCATAATGATGAGTACAATGACCTCTTAAGAGGTTGTTGGTGTTTTACCAATAACCCTGTATAGACCATGCTGGCCGAAGTTTGTCCACGTAAATTCCAATAAAATCGACTCACCTTCAAATTGAATCGTGTACCAAACTTATGGTAGCAATCAGCGAAGACAATGTCAGCGAGTGCATCTTTAGGCAGCAAGTACACAGCGCGACCGCCTTGGTTGGTGCTCAGCATGCGCAGCAGTGCCAGCTCGGCGATCACGGACTTGCCGGAGCCAGAGGGCGCGCCGACGAACACGTTGTCATCAGAGTTGTACACTGCGTTAAAGACCTGTGAAAGAAAGGGGACGAATATAAAATATGTAACCGCTTAATATTTCACAATAATTTTGTTCTGTCAAAGTGTGACCAAGAATAAGGACTGTCCGACTCGTTTCGGACTCGGAACTGTTAAAAGCATTTATTTTAAATAATGTATTAAAAATTAAGAATGGCGCTGATTCCCTTGTTCACAAACTAAACCAAATTTAAGTTCAATGTCTCTTTTTCTTTCTATTTCATTAAGAAAAGGACAGAAGATAAAATATTAGTTTAGTCCTGTCAAATTAAGATACTCCATAGACAGATTAGACGTGATTAAAAACATAGCTACTACAAATACGTCAATTTACATCAGGCGCTGACAAATTTGACAGGACTAAACTAATATTTATCTTCTGTCCTTTTCCAAATTAAATAAAAAGAAAAAGATGCATTGAACTTAAATTTGGTTTAGTTTGTGAACAAGGGAATCGGCGCCATTATTATTAAATTTCACGCCCTTATAACCGGTTTCACACGAATTTCTTGAAATCAGATTGAGATAGTTATTTACGCACACTTCTGCAGTTCCCTTGTAGAAATGGTACTATTTTTTAAACTCAAACTGGGTGTTAGTTTTCTTTTTTTAACTAGCCTACGCTGTCCGACTCCTGGACACAGGCCTTCCTCCACCCCTTCCATATAACGCGTCCTCCTTACACTTTTGACGGAACCTATCCAGCTTGTGCCGTCCTACCCTAACCTGCCCACCTCCTAGGTGGCCTGCCGCGACCCGCCTCTCTGTCTCAGGGCACCATTTTCCAGTCGATTATTTGTCTTATTGACTAAACAACAAGTCAGTCCTAAAATCTCTACAAATAACATCGAAAGTTGAATTAAAACTAAACATACCTGAGTCTGCACCGGATTAAACTGCGGAAAGGTCTCATTGTACAGCTCCTCGTACTTCGGGTTCCTAAGAGCCGATATAGGGAGCGGCTGTAAGTCCAGCAGCTCGGTGGGGGGCAGGTTCTTCTCGGGTAGAATGAGGTGGCGGAATGAGACCGGGAGCTGAGTCTCTGCTGCTATCCATCTGGAAGAGAGGATGAATGTTTGGTTAATTGTGCACTAGATCTTGTGAAGTGGACATACTTGTGGAGGACCACATTCGAGTCCACCATCTTCCATGAAACTGCAGTAGTTTGTCTGAGTAATCTATTTTATTAGACAGATGTACTGCTGGGGAGTTTGTTGCGCCACTTCTTCTTCCCAGCGAAAGCACAAGACGTGGTGAAGGGCGGGCGTGCCGGGGGACTGTCTTATGTAATTTTGACGTTCGAAAAGTGCTGTTTCTCAGCCTAATTTGAATAAATGACTTTTGAATTTGATTAATTTATTCTTACCAAATTCTCAACTAAGACTTAATAGTAACCCGTTAAAATGACAGCGTCATAACTTATGGCGTCTTGAAAATTGAGTTGTTTTGAAGGATTAGGCTCTAAAGTAACTCTGTAAATGACTGACAGCCAGCACACAACCTACGAACACGCTGAAGATGGAAACATGAATTTTAAAGCCTCAGCTAAGAAAGGAAGGACAATGACCAAAAGTCGTACCAAAAAGTCTCATGCATGAAGATCAAAATATTAAAGTAATTATTTTCATAATTTTTTACGACATTACGCGTCGAGGATTTGATTTTTGAACAGGGAATTTAATTTAAAGTAAAAAAGTGTTGATATTGTTGCATTCCCTTTACATGACGTTCCGTTTCAAACGATATGATTATTCAAGGTTATATAAACCTTGAATTTTGAAAGTGTCATGATCACGTCTTTCAAAAAACATGTAAACTAAATTATACTTTGCCGATTCTACATTAATACTAGCTGCGCCCCGCGGTTTCACCCGCATAAGTTTCGATCCCGTGGGAATATCGGATTATAAAGTATCATATGTATTCAGCGGGATTGTCCGAAAGGGTTACCGCTGCCCCGGAACATAAAGGGCAAAGGAAGGAACATGGGTGGCTTTTAGTCAGTAAGAGTCTGACACTCCCTTCCGCTCCACCCAGAGCGGGAGGGGTCATTTGATGATTTCCCACCAGAAAAAAAAAAAGGGGGCAACAATGGCCGCTCGTGTAAATAAAATAAAGTACCTAGTTTTCAGGTTATTTCTCCAAAATCCGGGTTTTGTTTACAAAAAGAACTTTTGTAGAAGTTAATATGCTAAAAGTAGTCTATAAAAAATAAAGTGTGACTTCGATGCAGCATGGTACGGGATTCCATACATCCATGAGCATTGTCCTTTAGACTAGAAAAAAAGCTAGTCGTAATTCGTAACGTACTTTCAAATACGGCATGAATAATTTAAAAAATGGTCACCCATTCATACTGTCCTTTACAAGCGCTAGCTTACCCTGGCTGATTGATCCAAACCCTATGGTGCAGGATGTTCGTTCCCTTTATTTATTTAATCTTTTTGCACACAAAAAAGGTACAACGGCTGACTTAATGCCTTAGGCATTCTCTACCAGTCAATCAAGGGTGGTGAAGAAGCTCACCGCCCGATCAGGACCAGGCCCGTGCCGGACGGCACGTAAGTGTTCCACGCGCGCCTCAAAGAGATGTCAGCATAACGAGGGGCCCCTTAGGGCCGAAGCCTGCCGGGTCAGCGGGATTGTCCGAAAGGGTTACCGCTACCCCGGAACATAAAGGGCGAAGGAAGGAACATGGGTGGGTTTTAGTCAGTAAGAGTCTGACACTCCCTTCCGCTCCCAGCCAGAGCGGGAGGGGTCATTTGATGAATTCCCACCAGAAAAAAAAAAAAAAAAAAAGGGTGGTGAAGAGATTAGATGGCAGGTGCTTTAGGAGAAGGTTCCTCTACCAAGCAGTCAGGAGTGACAGTGCGGACTCACCTGTCGGAGACGACGGTGAGGAAGTACTGCGGCGGCAGCGGCTCGAACACGGGCACGAACAGCTTGACGTGATGCTCATCCTTGCAGTACTTCTCCTTCAGCAGGAAGTACTCGTGGTGCAGCACCACTTCACCATCCACGTCCTCCACGAGGATCCAGAAGGCTTCGGACTGGCCGTGGATCTGGAAGAGAGAAAGTTTTTGACTGACGCATATACGGGCTGGCGAACGGACAAGAAAGAATATGAGTACTCTTGCAACATTTTGAAACAAAGAAATCTAAAACTGACAATGGCGCCGATTCCCTTGTTCACAAACTAAACTAAATTTAAGTTCAGTGCATCTTCTTGTTTCTATTTCATTAAGAAAAGGACAGAAGATAAATATTAGTTTAGTCCTATCAAATTAAGATACTCCATAGACAGTTTAGACATGATTAAAAACATGGCGACTAAAAATACGTTGACTGGCGCTGACTAATTTGACAGGACTAAAGTAATGTTTATCTTCTGTCCTTTTCTTAATGAAATAGAGAGAAAAAGATGCACTGAATTTAAGTTTAATTCAGTTTGTCAACAAGGGAATCGGCGCCATTAATTACTATTAAAGAAGCAAATTACATATGATAGTCGATTATAGAACTGCTCGATCGTGGGCCATTGTGATGTGTGTGTTATAAACACATGGAGAGAGATTCCGGAGGGATTCCTCCATAGGAAATGGAGGATCCACCGACCAGACTAGTGTCGTGTCTGGTGGGCTACTGCCCGACTATTGATGTCGGGACGTTGTATATATTCTAGTCGCGTAAACTCTGCTTGCGCGATACTGGGGGTCTACTCCGAAGTGGTATCGGCCGAATGTTCGGCCGTTTCCTGCTACGAAGTTACTATTTGGTTCGGTCGGTCCCGATTCTACACTCCTACACTCTTTCGAATATTGACTATGGTCCCGACCCAACTGAGGCGATCCGAACTTTTTTCGCATTTTTCAATAAGTCGGTTCGGCCATGTGTCGGTCCGATCCGATCATTCGCACTTTGCACTTCGTAGTAGACTCCCTGGATTTTGCGTAACGTCAGTATGAAAGAGAAATGTTTTTGATTGTATGTATTATTTTTTGTCTCCTTTACAATTTCACACGCTGTCTACATCTCTGTATCTATTGTCCTGTCTCGGGTGTGCTGGAAGAGATTTCTTGTGAAATAAGCCTCACCTCTGTACCTATTATTATTATGTCCTTTATTTCATTTAAATACCTACAAATTACATTTTTAAATATTTTTATAAACAAAAAGATAAAAAAACATTTAAAAATATAAAAAATAGTAGCCCACCGGTATCGAGAACAGGGTCCAAGCTACCTTCGGTCAGGGCTCCAGAGAGAGGAACCTCCTGACAATGCGAGCCGTGTCCAGAAGTACCGCTTTCTGAATCAAGCCCTTGATCCAGCTGCCCAACGAGAGCCTCCTCAGGTGTTGGTCGAGGCTCTTGACTATTAAGCCATTGGCTGACACGACTATCGGCACAATGATTGCTGAGTCCACATGCCACATGTCGACAACCTCGCGAGCCAAGTCAAGATACTTGATTTGTTTATCTTTCTATTATTATTTCCTTTATTTCATTTAAATACCTACAAATTACATTTTTAAATATTTTTATAAACAAAAAGATAAAAAAACATTTAAAAATATAAAAAATAGTAGCCCACCGGTATCGGGAACAGGGTCCAAGCTACCGGCGGTCAGGGCTCCAGAGAGAGGAACCTCCTGACAATGCGAGCCGTGTCCAGAAGTACCGCTTTCTGAATCAAGCCCTTGATCCAGCTGCCCAACGAGAGCCTCCTCAGGTGTTGGTCGAGGCTCTTGGCTATTAAGCCATTGGCTGTCACGACTATCGGCACAATGATTGCTGAGTCCACATGCCACATGTCGACAACCTCGCGAGCCAAGTCACGGTACTTGATTTGTTTATCTTTCTCGGCTTTCACGAGGTTCTCATCATGCGGGACGGTTATGTCAACAATCATTGCACGCCGCTCTGATCGATCCACCACCACTATATCAGGCTTATTGGCAACAATAGTCCTGTCAGTGATGATGGATCGATCCCAGTACAATGTGATATTTCCATTTTCGAGAACTGGGTCGGGCACATACCTGTAGTACGGCACCTCCGATTCCACAAGGTTGTATTTCAGAGCAAGTTGCTGATGTATTATCCTAGCTACAAGGTTGTGTCTATGCAAGTACTCTCCGTTAGCTAGACGAGAACACCCGGAGATAATATGCCTGATTGATTCCCCCGGCCGGTGGCATGCCCGACAGATGTCAACCGTGCCGTCTTTCACAATAAATCTCCGGTAATTGTTCGTCATCATAACTTCGTCCATAATTGCACAGACAAAACCTTCGGTTTCTCCAAAGAGGTCACCGAACCGCAGCCAGGCTACGGACGCTAGTAAATCTACATCGGGTCCATGTAGGGCCCGGTAAAAGCGTCCGTGAAGCTCCTTACTTTGCCATACTTCCATGCGATCATTGGTGTCAAGCACTACTGGCTTGCGCCAGTTCTCTTTAGCCAAGGAGAGCGGGGTGAGGCCCTTGTCCACCGCGACTACATCTCGATGCATCCCCACGTCGGTTTCTAGGAAATATTCCCTGAGACTGCATATCTCGCGATTGTGGAGGGTCTTAGCGTTTAAAAAGCCTCGACCTCCACACTTTCGCGGGATATACAGCCTCATTACCGATGACCGTGGGTGATGCAATCGATTTGCGGTCAACAGCGTCCGGACCCTCCTATCCAGGGCGTCTAGTTCGGTTTGAGTCCATTTGAGTATGCCGAAAGAGTACATCAAAACCGGCATGACCCAACTGTTGAAGGCACGCACCTTGTTTCCGCCTGATAGAAGACTATTAAGTACTTTTTTCAGGCGGCCAAAGAAGCGCTCCTTCAACGATTGCTTCATGTCAGTAACATTGATGCCTAACGCTTCCGACATACCCAAATACTTATAGGTTTCGGATGCGGAGAGGGCTCTAAGGTTTGTGGAATCCGAGAGTTGAGTTCCCACGGATTCCACAATCTCCCCTCGCTTTACATGCATGACCGCACATTTGTCCACACCAAATTCCATCCTGATGGCGCTACTGAAGGTTTCAGTAATTTTCAGTAGCTCCATCAGTTGCAAATTGTTGGGGGCAAAGAGTTTTAGGTCATCCATGTAGAGGAGGTGAGATATAACCTGACCACCTCTCCTCAACCGATAGCCTAGACCTGAATCTTCAAGCAGCGTGCTTAGAGGATTCAAGGCTAAGCAGAACCAAAGCGGACTCAAACTGTCACCCTGGAATATGCCTCGCTCGATCCTTATCGGCTCGCTATTCCTCTGGATATTTCGACATCCTGGATAGCGAAGGACCGTCCTCTATTGCCCCATACACGTCATCAGGAAGGTGCGCAGTGTTGTATCTACTTTATACAACTCCAGCACCCTCACGAGCCATGTATGTGGTACCGAGTCATAGGCCTTCTTATAATCTATCCAACATGTCGACAGATCCTTTCGGGAACGACGAACCTGTTGGCTAATGGCCATATCAATGAGGAGTAGCTCCTTAGTACCGCGGGACCCATTCTTACATCCATTTTGAGAGGCAGACATAATGGAGTTGGTGTCTATATGTTTGTTAATTTTAGCTCTCAAAATGGATGTAAGAACTTTATAGACCGTCGGTAAACATGTGATCGGCCTATAATTTTTGGGTTCCGCAGTGCTAGCTGATTTATGGAGCAGGTGGGTAACTCCTGTGGTTAGGAACTGGGGTAGCGAACCAGACTCCAAAGCAATCTGGAACTGAGATGCCAAGCGAGCGTGCGACCTTATTATTATTATTATTATTTTTTGTTCTGTTTATACATGTGTACAGACGCCAGCAGGTCAAGCTACCCGAAACTGTCAAATTTTCCCAATCAACCTTGAACCTTAATGCTTTAGCGATAAAGTTGAAAATCTATTAAAAAAAATTTACAGATTGTAGTAACTTGATGTGCTGGCGTCCGTACATAAATGGTAAAATAAATAGATAAATAAATAAATATGATGTGTAGTTCGCATGTGGCAATGTAGATGCCGCCATAGGCTATTGTGTAATGCCACCGTGGGCCATCTTGAGTCATCATGGACCATCGCCCGTACACAATGGCCCATGTTTTTTCAAAACTTTTTTTCTCTTACCTTTTCATCCCAATGGAAATCAGGAGTGATAGTCAGCTCCACCCTCAACGTAGACCTCGTGATTGGCTGGATGTGCGTCGCCAGCTCCAACTTAGGGAACTGATGAACGTATTTGTGTATCATCTTGCCTAGTTTAGGAGCTCGCACTAACTCGCCAATCTCGTTGGGGCCGAGCTCATACAGTTTCTCCCAGGGGAAATTCTTCTTTTCTAGTTTTTTTATTACCTGTGAAAAAGGAAAGGTTGCTATAACAATAAATCAATGTTTAAGTTTGCTGAATTAATGAGAAAGCAAAATAAATCAGAACCAATCCTACTATTATAAACGTGAAAGTTTGTATGGATGGATGGATGTTTGTTACTCTTTCACGCAAAAACTACTGAACGGATTTGGATGAAGTTTGGCACACCAAACTCCTATCCTATATATTAATCCTGGTTTATAACCAGGATTAATATATAGGATACTTTTTATCCCAATATTCCCACGGAATCGAAACTTATGCGGGTGAAACCGGGAGGCGCAGCTAGTAGGTATTATAAAGATGCAAAATTGTCTATAAGTGCTGTTCCGATTCCAAAAATTATTTCACTAATCGAAAGCTGCACTATTGCCGAGTGCCATAGGATATGTTTTATTTTAAAAAGATTGATGGGGTCTTAAAAAAACCATTGATTAAAATACTTACTTCTTCCGGCATCTTTCTGAACTGTCTAAGCGGTGACATGGACTGCCACATCCTCCTGTCCACCATTTTGCATAAAGCCAACGTTTTGTCCACCAACTGGGCCCAACCTGTAAAAAAAGGAAATTATAACAAATGTGTAAAAATCATTGGCAGGGAACCCCCAAGTATCATCTGCCTATCCTTTTCCCAACTACATATGTTGGGGTCGGCTTCCAGTCTAACCGGATGCAGCTGAGCACCAGTATTTTACATGGGGCAACTGCCTATCTGACCTCCACAACCCAGTTACCGGGTAATACGAAACCCCTTGGTAAGACTGGTTGTCTGATTTTCGGGCTTCTGACGACCCGTAACGACTGTCAAAGTTTCACAGCCCCGACCAACGGCTTAATTTGCTTTCCGAGGCACGGAGGGGTCTTGGTATGTAAACATTGTGACCCATCCACGGACCAACCGCGATAAGCGTAGCTTAACCTGATCGATCGACCCTTTCGACTATTATTACTTAGGGAACCCCCAAGTAGGAAGTCTTATTATTGGTAGAGCCCCAAGCCCCTGCCCTGCTAAACAACAGCTCCTCAGATCTACCAAGGTTAAGCTGCGCTTGCCGCGGTCCATCTGCAGATGGTTGACCGTTTTCGTAACATATCGAGACCCACTCCGTGCTGTTGGTCTTCCGCCTGATATCTCCCCGATCGTGTCGGATTGCCGTCCCATTCCCATCGGATTACTCGTATGAGTGTGGAAATGAAATAAAACAGACCACTGAGGTCAATCGTGGGCTACAAAAGACCATTCACCATCATTCTCCTGGCCTTATCCAAATTTATTTGTGGTCGGCACAACATGTCTTTTTCTTCCATACTTCTCTACTAGTCGTCATCTCTGTAGTCACCCCCTTTTTAACCATATCATTATTCTACAATAATATTAAAAGTCTGCTGTCAAAAAGTGCGCATCCACAGACTTATTAAGTCTGGCGTGCTTATGGTCGACTTTAATGCCAAAAACAAATCAAACAATGTCATTTAGACGGGCAACGTCTAAATGACATTGTTTGATTTGTTTTATTTTATTTTAATTTGTTGATTTCGGGTACTGTTTTTGATAGTATAATAACTTTTGGAAACATACATTTACAACATAATTTTATAAAAAAAAAATATGACGACTTTTAGACAAAAAAACTGGGAAAGTCGCTCATCTTACTTTCAAATTCGAATGAGCAATATGTTACAAATTAAACTTGTACTAAACCTCATATAATCAGTATATAGCTTATTTCATAACAATTTCAAATGACAATGACTTAGGGTTTGTAGTTACGATGCGTAATTTCTGAGATAACGTAATAGTTTTAGTGAACGCGGAGAAATCGCGCGATTTCGACCGGGAGCACAGGGACAGCTGCGCATATCGGCGCGAAAGAGACGTCACGGCTGAGGGGATAATAATATATTATCAATAGCCCATTGTAGGCCACTATAGCCCAAGATGGAGAAGTACAAGTACAAGAAGAGAGACGAAGAAGAAGACAAGACAAGTACCACAGACCAGCACAAGAATAAGCTAGTATTGGAAGCTAAAATAATATTAAATAAGATTATGTATGTTTAGGTTAAAGTATTTATCTATGGCCTTCGCCGCCTGAAATAAATAAACAAATAAGACAGATAAATGTAAATGATTCTTACCTCTATGCAGCACAATCTCAAAGATCGCCCTCAACAGCCTGCAGGCCGACTGCGTCACGTACACCATGTCTGCCATCAACGCGAACCCTTCCAACTTCAACTGCGATATGTAAGCTTGTAGTAACACGTTGATCTTAGCTGATGGTTCCTCTATGCTTTCTTTTATGGGGATCGGTACCTGTGGAAGATAGAGTAAAGGTTAGTATTCTCGATAGCGTGTCGATGGCAAAAATGTAGTTTTTTTTTTTTTTTTCTTAAATTTGTTTGGTGGCGGTTTCCCCAACTTGTTACTTTTTTTGTGTGTTTATGTCCTTTTTTTTTTGCGTCATGTTTGCCGCAAATAAATGTATTTTCTTTCTTTCTTTCTTTTGGCCCAAAATTCAGCAACGCGGATACCATTCGTCGACGCAGCCTGCACCTGCACACGCGAGGTCCTCGCGTGTGCAGGTGACAGGGCATGCGGTGCGAGATGGGAGGTGAGGTCACTGTCTGTGGAGAGACACCGCATTCACACCAGAAGTCAGAGACTAGGTCAATATTTGTATTGGCAATATAAGAGAGCATTTCATACTCCATGCTAATATCATTCAGCGGGATTGTCCGAAAGGGTTACCGCTACCCCGGAACATAAAGGGCGAAGGAAGGAACATGGGTGGGTTTTAGTCAGTAAGAGTCTGACACTCCCTTCCACTCCACCCAGAGCGGGAGCGGTCATTTGATGATTTCCCACAAGAAAAAAAAAATAAAAATACTAATATCATAAATACGTAAGTAACTCGTCTATCTATCTGTCTGTTACCCTTTCACGCCTTAACCACTAAACCGGTAATTATGAAATTTTACAGATAATGACCGGGGGACCTTGAGAAGGGCATAGGCTATTTTTCATTCTGGATCGCAGACGAAGTCGGGGGCAACAGTTAGCCAAAAAGAAAAAAAAATCGGTCAAGTTAATTAAATTAATTAAAAATAATTTATTTCATAACCAAAACAGAACAACAAGGTGATGATTGGAGCCTCCTTTTAAGCAAAGAAAAAGCCTGTATTAGGAGACTCCGCTCTTTCATAGCTAGATATCAGAGGGGCAATTCTCGTAATTTTAAGAACGTTCACAGTCTGATCTCAGTCTCAATCTGTCAAAAATTTCTCTAATTTCCCTACATTTTGACAAGTTTTTGACATTTATTTGTCGTCGAGATGAGACTGCGACTAGATTTTGACCGTTTTAAATTACGAGTATTGGACAAGTGCGAGTCGGACTCCCGCACCGTGGGTTCATGGTGGCAACATGACATTGCTTCTTGCCAAATTTCATGATTCTAGGTCAACGGGAAGTAGCCCTATAGGTTTTGATTCTGGAACATAAACGCCCGTATCTTTTGAGCGTTGACTTAGAAGTTTGATTTTCTCACGGCTACAAAGGATTGCAGCCTTGAGTATTTGATATGAATTTCAACTTGATAACTGTACGCGTTCCTAAGAAAAAGGATCTTGACAGACGAACAGACAGACGCACAACGAAGTGATCTTATAAGGGTTCCGTTTTTCCTTTTGGGGTACGGAACCCTATAAAAAGACTCTAAATAAAACCAAGTGCTGTAATATATCCCTCCCATCATTTCCTTTTTGTCGCTATGCGTCACTTCATGGCCCATCATGGGCCACTATGTTCCCGCATGGACCACTAAGAGCCAGCATGGGCCAACTTTCAAAAAGACTACTCACCCGCTCCATAAGCTTGCACAGCTCAAGTTTCTCCTCCTCTCTAACAGCAATATGCTTGAATTCCGCGGACAGCGAGAACACCCGGAACAGCTCGATTTCGCCAAGCGTCGGCTTCAGGAGCTGCGAGTAGCACTGCATGGTCTCGTATGAGCAGTAGAAATGTGATGCTATACGGCCGAGCTCCGTCGGCTGGAAATGGCCGGACTTACGCTCATACCTTATTAGGCCGGCCCTGGAAAAGAATATTTTGGTTCATCATGGTTAGCTGACAAAGATTAGAAGATCGTCGGGACTCATCATCATACTCAATGAGATATATTTCTTCACAGATCGGTGAGTTTATTAATAATTGTTTACTAAAAAACTATCAAAAATTCAATTCAAAACTTAATTATAGGTACTAATTTTGGTCTAATTCGCCCTTAATGACTGACACTCAATCAATCTGCCTAGCCTTTTCCCAACTATGTTGGGGTCGGCTTCCAGTCTAAACGGATTCAGCTGAATACTAGTATTTTACATGGAGCGACTGCCTATCTGACCTCCACAACCCAGTTACTGCTTTATAGTCCCGACGGGACTATAAAGCAAAATTATATTACATAGAAATGTAAAACCACATAGTTATAAGTACTTCCTGTTTATTTATTATCCGGTCTTACAGACAAAAATGAAACAAATAGAGAATTCTTTGGTATTATTGTTGGTTGAGTCGTTGAGTTCCTCAAGTTTTGAGTGGAGCTACAGGATTACTGACAAATGCTTGCACCGACTGGACAGGTCCACTCAAATCTGAGGTTCTTTCCCCAAAAGACGATTTCAGACATCGATCTACATGGTCTTCACATGATCTGACCAAGATTATGTCTGGACTTTAAAAGAGACTGTGACCTCTGAGTTTGTTTCGGCCTTTCTTCTCAGAGTAGTCAGAAACGCCGACCTCATCTAGCATATTTTTTTTATATAAAACGGTGTGTAAAAGTGATTCTGATATCCTTTTTACAGAATAAACCATTTCATTTCCTACTTTGAACAACGTGACTCGGTTGTCAAACAAATATGGACACGGATCCGCGCACAGTTTAGGACGAATGTGAGCCCTAACTAGTATATAAGATTACTTACTTGTCCAATAAACTGGCGGCTGTATGCACCAAGTCAGCTCTGTGCAGTTCTAGCAGGGAATCTTCAGCAAACTTCTCCTGTGTGATGCCATAAAGAGCGGGCTGCCGAAGCATCCGGATGTAGAGGTATGTGTAACCTGAGATAGAAAAGATAAAGATTAATTTACTTGTATTACACAGTAAAGAAAAACATCACACGGTGAAGGAAAACATCTTGAGGAAACCGGCATGTCCTAGAACCAAAAACTCGAAGACATGTGACATCTACCAAACCGCACTGGGCCCGCGTGGTGGGTTACAGCCCACTCCCTCTCGAAGAGAGGAGGCCTGTGTCCCAGCAGTGGGAACATTAAAGGCTGATTATGTACACAGTAAAGGAGGAGTGGTGGTCCAGTGATAACAGTCGCGACTTAGGAGTTGTAGGTCGTAGGTTCGAACCCTGACAGGCACTTTACTTTGTGCAAATTATATCATCACCACTGCTCTCAAAACGGTGAAGGAAAAATCGTGAGGATACCGGCATGTCCTAGAACCAAAATTCGAAGACATGTGACATCTACCAACCCGCACTGGCCCCGCATGGTGGATTATGGTCCACTCCCCCTCATCGAGAGGAGGCCTATATCCCAGCAGTGGGAACATTATGACACAATATAACACTTAAACGACAAAATATTATAAAAAAACAGAATAGTATAATTATCGAAAACAATACATGCTTAAATAGAAGTGGACATGTCAGGTCCAGCATGGACCATTGTCTGCACCAACATGGGCCACTATGGGCCACGTTTACGGGGACAAAAAGGCGATGATGACTTACCTAGCCAAGTGACTGCATCTCTGACGCTCTGCACAGATCCTAGTACTATCTCAGCGTTCAACATGTCTGCTAGTTTGCTGACGAGCTGCGATTCTATTGGTAATTGCTGGTTTAGGAGAGAGAGGTAGTACTGTAGCTCCGAATGGTTGGTTATGAGGATTCCTGTGGACAAAAAATGGGGGTAAGGAGTTGTAATTTAGAAAAATGTTTTGATAAAACTGAGGGGCAATCTCGTATTTTTATGACCATTCGCAATCTACTGACCTCTAATAAACAAGTACGCTGGACTAAATAGACTAAAGCGCCCCGCTCGAGCGTCTCGGGAACTAAAATTGACACATTGTTGCAAATGGCCGTCGTTTTGTTTTGGTACGTCTCTGATGACTTAAAGTCCGTTTCACAAAAGAAGTGTCGTAGCCGCGGCGCCACTGTCGTAGGACGGAATCATAAATATTGATTTATTTATTTATCTCGACATCATATACGAGTAGCAGGCTTGGTTATTGGTTAATAAAATGCACATTCTTAAATAGAGCAAGGTGTCTGGGGTAGGAGAGTTGTTGTTGGAATGTTGCTAACTATATAATAATAATTAGTTCCACTTATTGCCGCGGGACTTGTTTCGGGAAACGGACTTTAGGTCTAAATCGTGGAATAAGACTTTTTTGTGTATTTTGTGTTTACTACGAGATATTTAGAACATTTTTATCATGAGAGTATGCGCATTTTGTAAAACTCAGTGTCAAAAATATTAGTTCCACGGACGCTCACGTTGCTATTAGCGCCATAATGGCGAAAATCAAATGTCTTCGTTTTGTCATGGATAGTATGATGTCCAGCGCCCTTGTATAATATAGGTCAGTGTCGCAATCTAATCTCAGCCTTGATCAAAAAAAATATTTTTTTTGCAAAAAAAAAAAATCAACCGTCTTCCGAAAAAGACACCACAAAGTGAAAAATAACTTTAATTTTGGAAGTCGGTGTCGTTGGGTTCACGTTTTCGCTGTTTGCCACCGACTTCCGAAATTAAAGTTATTTTTCACTTTGTAGTATCTTTTTAGAAGTAGGTTGTTTTTTATTTAGCAAAAAAAAAATTTTTTTTTCCCTGTTAAGTTGTAATTTTGGTTTAAAAATCAAACTACAGAACCGTTTTTTGATGAAATTTCTATGGGACCAACCTGAAAGTATCTCCTTACGAATAAAAAAAGAATTTTGCAAATCGGCTTATAAATAACGGAGTTCTGAGGAAACCGACTTCAAAAAGGAGGAGGTTCTGAATTCGACTGTATTTAATCTTTATGTTTGTTAAAGAGAAAAAAATAAATAAATAAACCAGTCGAATTGAGAACAATATCTATATCAATATATATATCTATTTTTTCTGTTCTGTTTTTCTTGTCTGTTTATATATGTGTGTACATATATATATACGGTAAATAAATAAATAAATAAATAAACATCCCCTTTTTTGAAGTTGGTTAAAAACTGATCATCCTTTTGACAAGTTTGCGACTTAATTTTGAATGTTTTTTAAGTAAGAAATTTGGCCGTCTGATATACGGTTGATTCCAGAAGAAATTCTGTCTAAAAAGGAGTAAATATTTAATAATAACAAATGGCCGCAATGGCATGGGTCACTATAGTCCAACTTGGACCACAAGGGCCCAGCATGTGTCATAATGATCAAACAAGGGCCCGCATGGGAAACTACGGTCCGTCATGAGCTGTTTTGGTTTCTTACCCTCTCCCTTGGTGTCGTACTGCGGCCGTCCCGCGCGGCCCAGCATCTGCAGCACGTCGAGCGCGCCCAGCTCGCTCCAGCGCCCCTTCTCCGGCGAGTACACCTGCGTGCCTTTCACGATGACCGTGTGCGCGGGCAGGTTCACACCCCACGCCAGGGTTGCCGTGGAGACTAGCACCTGCGGATAGACAGGAAAATATGTTAGTCAGTCGTTGAAATAGTTATTTAAATTGCGGACTTTTAGCTCAAAATCCGCAATTTTGGTCGACAAACATCTTCACGCGCTTCTAAACGGACATATCAGTGACATTAAGGCTATATTATGAACACATTTTTGACATATATTAAGTACTAGCTGCGCCCCGCGGTTTCACCCGCATAAGTTTCGATCCCGTGGGAATATCGGGATAAAAAGTCCTATATGTTAATTCTGGTTATAAACCATCTGTGTGCCAAATTTCATCCAAATCCGTTCAGTAATTTTTGCGTGAAAGAGTAACAAGCATCCATCCATCCATCCATACAAACGTTCAAGTTTATAATATTAGTAGGAAGGATACATTTTGGCCACATTGTAGTCACATTTGGCCACATTGTAGTCACATTTGGCCACATTGTAGTCACATTCTGGCCATATTATAGTCACATTTGGCCACATTGTAGTCACATTTCAGCCACATTGGAGTCACATTTGGCCACATTGTATTGACATTTAGCCACACTATGATCATATTTTGGCCTCAGTAAGATCTTACCTGTATATGCCTGTCAGCGAACAGATCCTCGACGAGCGTCCTGTCGACCCTGCTCATGCCGGCGTGATGGATCGCGAACCCGTACGGCAACAGTTCACGTAACTCCGGGTTCTTTACTTGTTCCGCTTCCGTTCGGAGTACCTCCATACTTGCTGAGCCTTCCCTGTGGACATAGAAGCGAGAATGTAGATAAATAAATCGTAAAGATACAATATAAGAGCGCAATAACAGGAAACAATTCCATAATAAAAAATAAAAAAAACCGGCCAATTGCGAGTCGGACACGCGTACGAAGGGTTCCGTACCATTATCTATAAAAATCACGTCCGTTGTATGGGAGCCCCCCTTAAATATTTATTTTAATTTAATTATTTATTTTTAAAGTGAGTATACAACTAAATATTCTGTGAATATTTCAAGCGTCTACCTGTTGCTGTTGTTAATATCGAGCAAAAAAAAAACACGTTTGTTGTATGGGAGCCCCACTTAAACATTTATTTTATTTTATTGTTTTTAGTATTTGTTGTTATAGCGGCAACAGAAATACATCATCTGTGAAAATTTCAACTGTCTAGCTATCACGGTTCATGAGATACAGCCTGGTGACAGACAAACTCAACTTGATGGCTATTTTTAAGTGTTTATTATTTGAGGGTTTGGGCGCTGATAGCCGAAATACAGGCTTTCGCCTAGTTCGGCTACAGATGTCTAATTCGTTTGTAACAAGAAATTATATATAAGTAGTTTATCAGCCATCTTGTTACCATAACACAAGCATTAGGTTGCTTAGCTTGGGACAAATGGTGCTGTGTGAAATGTCCAGGGATTTATTATTTATTATTATTATTATATATTTGTGTATCATTCTAAACAGTTATTGAATATACTCCTTTATTTCATTTAAATACTTACAAATTACATTTTTAAATATTTTTAAAAAAGATAAAAAAAAAACATTTAAAAATATAAAAAATAGTAGCCCATCGGTATCGGGAATAGGGTCCAAGCTACCGGCGGTCAGGGCTCCAGAGAGAGGAACCTCCTGACAATGCGAGCCGTGTCCAAAAGTACCGCTTTCTGAATCAAGCCCTTGATCCAGCTGCCCAACGGGAGCCTCCTCAGGTGTTGGTCGAGGCTCTTGGCTATTAAGTCATTGGCTGTCACGAATATCGGCACAATGATTGCTGATTCCACATGCCACATGTCGACAACCTCGGGAGCCAAGTCAAGATTGATTTGTTTATCTTTCTCGGCTTTCACGAGGTTCTCATCATGCGGGACGGTTATGTCAACAATCATTGCGCGCCGCTCTGATCGATCCACCACCACTATATCAGGCTTATTGGCAACAATAGTCCTGTCAGTGACGATGGATCGATCCCAGTACAACGTGATATTTCCATTTTCGTGTTCCTTCAGTTGCCTGTGCCAGGGGCCACGGTATCTCTTTCGAACAGCCCGCGGCCCTGGCAGAATAACGACACCCTTGTGTCATGATAAAATGGTTATCTATGAATTGATGACAGCCAGAACCATGAAAACGGTTACGTTAATGTTTTTGAATTAATTTAGTTGTGTATTTCTTACCTGAGAAACTGTCCAAGAGTATCCTTTTCTAAGCACATATCGCGAATAGCGCGCGCTGTCTTCCCGGTCTCCTTACGTGAATGTACGAACACTAGGATCTAGAAATAAAACACATTTTATTTTAACTTATATTCAAAAACTCGAGACATGTTAAGGCTTTTAGGAAAGGGGCGACAAAATCAGAGGGGTAATTGGCTAGTTGACTAATTTTTTTTTATTATTTAAATTGAAGCTTTTTTACCTCACCAATAGCTTGGTAAAACCAGTTTTTTTAATATCTTCGGAAATTAAAAAGATATAAGCGTTCAAAACTCTCAATTAGACAGAGAGGGAAATACTGAATTGTGACATCATACTTCAGTATTGCCATATAAATTACATGCAAAACTTCGTTTTGCGAGAAAGAGATAGACAAAAAGCTTTTATAAGTTATAAGTTTTTTTTTATTTTTCGACTGATTTCAAATTTGATTTCGAATTCTGTTATCGTATCACGCATGTTAATATATTATCTACTAGAATATAATATAGTATTCAATATCATGCAACTACTCAATTCTCGTAATTTTAAGAACGTTCACAGTCTGATCTCAGTCTCAATCTGGCGAAAATACCTCTAATTTCCCTACATTTTTGACAAGTTTTTGACATTGATTGTCGCTGAGATGAGATTGCGACTAGATTTTGAAGAACAGTCAGCCTAACTACATATAACGTTCCCACTGCTGGGACCACAGATGTATAAACTAAAGGGAGATATGCCAAGGGGGCGTGGCGCGTGCGAACAATGTATGCACAAAACAGAAACAAACGCGGGCGCCGTTGATTTGTCAATAAGAATTGTCAATGTAGTTGTGTGTCTCAACGTTGCGATCTGCGTTACGCGATTGGAATAGAATAGAATAGAATAGATGTTTATTTCATTAGTTGAGAAAACTGTGTTACATGTCACTTATAAAATGTAATTTTACAAGAGCATTGGGTATGCATTTTATATTGGCGCACTTTGTCCGGGGAGGGATCTTTTGCAACCTATTGTTGAGATCTTTTCTCACATAATTGATTTATAGGTATACAGATCAAGTGTGAGAAATTTTGGATTTAGGATCCCATTAGGTCTAGACCTAAAATTACTTCTAAGCTAGGAGTGACTTTACGAGTCAAAGCCTATGCTGACGGGGGGGGGCCGTTCTCTTGTGGAGCGGCTTGCCTCTCTCCGATTTGTTTATGTATTCAATTTCACCTATCCTGTTTGAGAAAAGGGATGGATTGAACTGTCCATATCTCGTATACGCGGGACCGGGATCGTCGAGGCCGCTGATCGTCAGTGAGGTGAGTTTGTCGATTGGCTCGCGTTGAGTGTGGTGACTGTAATAGTGTGAGTGAGCGCGTGTTCGTATTGTAGTGCATATGTAGTTGAAGGCGACAGCCGGACTCGAACAGTTGGGCAGCCACACCATATCTCCCTTTAGTTTATAAATCTGTGGCTGGGACACAGGCCTCCGCTCTATGAGAGGGAGTGGGTTGTAATCCAGCACGTCGGCCCAGTGCGGGTTAGTGGTTGTCACATGCCTTAGAGATTTTGTTTGTAGAACAATAAACGGTTACTGTTAGCCTGCATCCTACTGCTGGGCAAAGGCCTCTCCCCATGACTTCCAGCTCTTTCGATCCAGGACTAAAGTGGACCACTGGTCGTTTGTTTTGTCCAGCTAGTCCCGCCATCTTCTACGGGGTCAGGGCTCCACGTGGTGGTTATTTTGGCCCACAGCTTATTGGGCATACGGCAGACGTGGCCAGCGCAGTCCCACTTCAGTTTAGCGGCTTTTTGAGCAACGTCAGTGTTTTGGAGCGCAGTGTGGTGTTGCGAATATGATCTGTCAATTTGACGCCCAGAATACTGCGCTCCATTGCACGTTGGCAAACCTTGAGTTTGGACTTTTGTATGGATAAACATCATTTGCCTAGCATTTTCCCAACTACATTAGGGTCAGCTTCCAGTCTAACCGGATGCAGCTGAGTACCAGTATTTTACATGGAGCGACCGCCTATCTGATTTCCACAACCCTGTTACTGGGTAATACGAAACCCCTAGGTAAGACTAGTTGTCAGACTTTCGGGCTTCTAACGACCCGTAACGACTGTCAAAGATCCACGAATGACAGCCGGGACCAACGACTTAACGTGCTCTCCGAGGCACGGAGGGGTCTTGGTATCTAAAAATGGTTACCCATTTACAGACCAGCCGCGGCAAGCGTAGCTTAACCTGATCGATCGACTGTTATAACCGTTGCGCGCCACAAGTTACCACTAGCGCCATCTAGTATCGAGTAACAGAACTAATAGATTCTTCCAGATATTTAGATGCTAGAACTATTGACATCTGGTCATTCGGGGCCGGTATGTACTCGAACATTCTAGATGTTTCTACAATAGAAGGTTCTGAGCCGGGATGAGCCACGACAGAGAGAGAGTTGGATAAGCGATAAAAGCGAATACATCGAAAGCGAAGCGTCTTCAAGTGCGACTTAAGTGAAATTGATCAGAGCGGCGCGCAATGATTGTTGCCATAACCGTCCCGCATGATGAGAACCACGTGAAAGCCGAGAAAGATAAACAAATCAAGTATCTTGACTTGGCTCGCGAGGTTGTCGACATGTGGGATGTGGACTCAGCAGTCATTGTGCCGATAGTCGTGACAGCCAATGGCTTAATAGCCAAGAGCCTCGACCAACACCTGAGGAGGCTCCCGTTGGGCAGCTGGATCAAGGGCTTGATTCAGAAAGCGGTACTTCTGGACACGGCTCGCATTGTCAGGAGGTTCCTCTCTCTGGAGCCCTGACCGCCGGTAGCTTGGACCCTGTTCCCGATACCGGTGGGCTACTATTTTTTATATTTTTAAATGTTTTTATATCTTTTATATTCTAATATTTAAAAATATAATTTATATGTTTACATTTAAATAAAGGAAAAAATTGTGCTTTATAATTAGTGTGTTTGAGTTGTTATTAGTGTTTTTTAATTAGTGTTATTTTTGGTAATTATTATCGGCAGTTTTAATTGTGTGTTTTAGAAACCCCAAAGTTCGTAACAATACTTAGCCACAAGCCCCTGCTTTTGAATAGATAAACATGGTAATATAAAATGTTACCTGATTCCTTCCAGCATGCTCCATGGTCTTCTCGTAGACGATATCGTTCATAACTTGGAATCTTTTCAGGGCTTTCTTTTCAGTTACACCAATGTATTGCTGTTCTAGGGCTACGGGCCTGAAATATAAAAATATTCAATTAAATTCAATATTGATTAAATAATACGTAGTGACGACACGGTTGGCGCAGTGGCTGAGCGATCGACTGTTACGCTGCGTGTCGTGGGTTCGATTCCCGCACGGAACAAATATTTGTATCGCCTACAGGTAGTTGTTCCGGGTCTGGCTTTTTGTGTATGTGAGTTTAAATGTTTGTAAACGCACCCACGATACAGGAGAAATTCCTTGTGTGGGGCAAGTTTAAAAAAAAAAAGAAAATATATATATTATTGCAGAGAGCAGTGGTGGCCCAGTGGTATCGGCCGCGACTTACGAGTTGTAGGTCGTAGGTTCGAACCCAGACAGGCGCTTTACCTTGTGTAAATAATTTCATCACCACTGCTCTCAAAACGGTGAAGGAAAACATCGTGAGGAAACCGGCATGTCCTAGAACCAAATATTCGAAGACGTGTGACATCTACCAACCCGCACTGGGCCCGCGTGGTGGATTATAGCCCACTCCGTCTCGAAGAGAGGAGGCCTTACTTAATGTAATTGGTATTGTACCATTAATTAACTATAAAACAATAAGTATAATATAAAATAAAATGTCTTACCTGAATGAGTTGTCGAAGTAAAACAGTCCTTGTTCAGGCTTGACTCTCAAAAACGCTGCCACATCCGTGTAGTTGGGCAATGTGGCAGAGAGCCCCACTAGTCGTACCTGTAATAAAATAACAATTGGCGCTGATTCCCTTGTTCACAAACTAAACTAAATTTAAGTTCAGTGCATCTTTTCCTTTCTATTTCGTTAAGAAAAGGACAGAAGATAAATATTAGTTTAGTCCTGTCAAATTAGTCGGCGCCTGACGTATTTTTAGTAGCCATGTTTTTAATCACGTCTAACTTGTCTATGGAGTATCTGAATTTGACAGGACTAAACTAATATTTATCTTCTGTACTTTTCTTAATGAAATAGAAAGAAAAAGATGCACTGAAATTAAATTTAGTTTAATTTGTGAACAAGGGAATCGGCGCCATTATCGATATAAATAAAACTAAGTTTGGTTAATTACACATACATTTATAACTCGAGAACAGCTGGACCGACTTCACTTTCTACCGATCCTAGACTTTTTGATTTGTCTCCACTCCAAATTGCAGAATAACTATTAGAACTTCGGGAAAATTTACGAAAAAAATAACAATGAAGATATTCTGAGGCGGTACGAAGAATGATTCAGTGTTTCCAGCAGGTCGTCTGACAACTTAGTGAATATGGCCAAAATCAGCTGAATGCGGCCTCCGTGGACATCTGCGACGATCATACAACTTACCTCTTCCTGAGTCTGCTCCACAGTCCTCAACGTCCTGGCGACGAGAGCTTCCAGGACTGGTCCTCTCTCGTCGTGGAGAAGGTGGACCTCGTCTATGATGATCAGGCGGACTAAATTGGTGAAGGAGCGCTCGCCACCTGAGAATGAAAAAAAAGATTACAATTGAGCAACTCAGAGGTCTTCAGAACCTACGAGTTTTTGCTGGTTCATCTCCCTAAGAAATTCTGAAATCCATATATCAAAATTTCTGGGTTTTTATTAGTGCCGACGAAAGATTTATCTAGACAAATAAATACAATTGTCAAGTGTCTCTTTGTAATGTCAAAATAACAGTTTTTCACTAAATGCATATGACAGTATGCATTTAGTGAAAAACGGTACTTATTACAAAAAAAAAAAACAATTTTTAAAAATTTTGTCAGTCTGTTTGAGTCGGCTAATCTCCGAAACGGCTTAACCGATTTTGACGGGACACAGCTAGTGTCAAATAAATTCCCTTGAACATCTGATCAATGGAAAATGGAAAATTAATTTACAACAGGCTGTGACAGCCGGAAAGGGCGGGCGTTTTTGGGGGACTGTCTTTTGTAATTTCGACGTTCGAAAAGTGCTGATTCTCAGCCTAATTTGAATAAATGACTTTTGATTTGGTTTGAAGTGATTTATTGTGTAGATCCAATGCAAAAAAAATATAATTGGGAAGCAACGAAGACTTTTTAAACCTAAGAAACTGACGAACAAAGTCAGACAATCTTACCTTTCCTAGTAATAATGTCCCATTTCTCGGGCGTGCACACTATAAGCTGCGTGGCTTCGATCTGTTCCCTCGTCAACTGATGGTCTCCTGTCAACTCGGAGACCTTCATGTTGTAGGCTGCTAGGCGTTTGCTGAAGTTGCCCACCTGTGGGATAGAGAGAGAAATAGTTGCTGAGTAAGGGATGACTTTATAGCTCCAGCCGCCGCGGGAGACGCTCCGGGCGTCGGGAGCCGCGTGACGACTCCCGGCCACCGTAGGCGCGGGCCTGCGGGCGGAGAGCAATGGGTAGCTCACCGCCCGATCAGGACCAGGCCCGTGCCGGACGGCGCGTAAGTGTGCCACGCGCGCCTCAAAGAATTGTCAGCATAATTTGAGGGGCCCCTTAGGGCCGAAGCCTGCCGGGTCAGCGGGATTGTCCGAAAGGGTTACCGCTACCCCGGAACATAAAGGGCGAAGGAAGGAACATGGGTGGGTTTTAGTCAGTAAGAGTCTGACACTCCCTTCCGCTCCACCCAGAGCGGGAGGGGTCATTCAATGATTTCCCACCAGAAAGAAAAAGAAAAAAAAGGGATGGCTTTAAGGATGGGCAGCACCGTCCAGTCAACAGCAGTGACACATGCATCTGCCATGCATGCGCAGCCGCTGTCAGAGTGCATCAGAAACAATATTACACTGCTTAGATAAGACAGTAGTAATGGATGCTAAGCTGTTTGCAAACAAATCGATTGAAGGGTGCTTATTCTTAACAATTTCGTTAAAAACTTTGATTGAGCGAACCATATAAGAATTGCTAAGGTAAACTGTGCGAGTGTAAAGAGCATGAAGGAGATTTCTCAAACGAGAATGCCGAGGTGGAACATTCAGAGACAATTTAGAAAGACATTTACACTAGTACTTCGGTATGAATCTGTCAAAAATACTTCTAATTTTTTGACAAGTTTTTGACATTTGTCAAATCTAGATTCCTTTTTTATTTTTGATTGGCCGACTAGATTTTGAACGTTCTAAATGACGAGAATCGGCCTTCTGTTTTCGCGCGTGTGATACGCCCAGAGTCGCTTTAATACTTTATTTTGATTTTTCATTGATTGTACCTTTCATTCGCGCTGTTAGCGTGCTAAATAGCGCAATTACTCTACAGATACGGGGCGTATGATACGCCCAGACTTTAAGGGCGTATAAAACGCTCGTTTCGTTTCTATATCAGGTATAATTTTTTTCACAATAAAATTTATTGCTGCGAAAACGTTCAAAATCACGCCATCAGGCCAGTTTCTGAGGCGTATGATACGCCCGCTTCAACATATTACTACAGCCTCACCACCTTCAGCGGGATTGTCCGAAAGGGTTACCGCTACCCCGGAACATAAAGGGCAAAGGAAGGAACATGGGTGGGTTTTAGTCAGTAAGAGTCTGACACTCCCTTCCGCTCCACCCAGAGCGGGAGGGGTAATTTAATGATTTCCCATCCGGGAAAAAAAAAAAAAAAAAAAAAAAAAATGCCTCACCATCTCCTGCACCAGCGACCTCATGGGCGCCACGTAGATCATCTTGAAGTCGTGCACATTGACGGTGCCGTCGTCGTTGACGTGCTTCCCGACCTCGCGCAGGATGGTCAGCAACGCCACGTTGGTCTTGCCAGCGCCAGTCGGGGCGCACACGAGGAGGTTCTCGTCTGTCTCCAGGGCTGCTTTTGATATGCGCGACTGTTGGTAGAGAAAAGGAATGATATTAAAACATTCTGATTGGAATAAACTTGAAAAAAGCTAAAGATCTAAACTTGAAAAACTGGCCAGGTGCGAGTCGGACTCGCGCACGAAAGGTTCCGTACCGTTATCTATAAAAATCACGTCTGTTGTATGGGAGTCGCTTAAATATTTATTTTATTTTAATTTAATTATTTATTTTTAATGGGAATATACAACTAAATGTTCTGTGAATATTTCAAGCGTCTACCTGTTGCCGTTATTAATATCGAGCAAAAACGGCAAAAAAATTACGATTGTTGTATGGGAGCCCCACTTAAATATTGAATTTATTCTGTTTTTAGAAATACATCATCTGTGAAAATTTCAACTGTCTAGCTATGTTCATGAGATTCAGCCTGGTGACAGACAAACCGACGTACAGTGGAGTCTTAGTAATAGGGTCCCGTTTTTCCCCTTTGGGTACGGAACCCTAAAAAGAAGAGATATTTAACCTGAACTCAGTTTTAGACTATTTCTAATGTAAGACTATCTATCTACGGATATACCGACTCTTAACGAAGTATTGACATACCAAAACCGGTACGTCATGGATGGTCATCGATCCGCAAATCAACCTCGGCAAGCGAAGCTTAACCTTGTACGGAGATCATTATTGAGCCATAGGCCCTTAATGCTTGATAACTTAGTATAACATGTTACCTGTATCCTATTCAGCGTCTTGAATCCGTCGAAGGCTGGCTGCACATACTTGGGTAGCTTTTCCACCGGCATCAGGGTTTCTCCTTCGTCAAACGGCTTTGGTTTTAAAGCTGGGACGTGGACTTCTTCGTAACCTGACGAAGGAGAGAATTAGTGGAGTTTTAAAGTTTGGCTTTGTAAAGGAGTTGTAGGCGTTTTCAATTGAAAAAGAATGAATTAATTTTTACATATTTAAAAGTACCACAACATAACATCACGCCTCATGTTGCCGAAGGGTTAGGCAGAGGCGTGCCACTAGTACACCCACATTTCACCAGTTATCTTTAAGTCCCATGTAATAGGAGGCGAGCCTATTGCCAAATGAACATTTGTCCTTCATCAGAATAATTATTTTCTCCTCTTTTAAGTTTTAATTAATAAGTGTTTTTTGTGGAAGAAAATAAACATTTTATTTATTATTATTTCCTTTATTTCAATGTAAACATATAAATTATATTTTTAAATATTAGAATATAAAAGATATAAAAACATTTAAAAATATAAAAAATAGTAGCCCACCGGTATCGGGAACAGGGTCCGCTACCGGCGGTCAGGGCTCCAGAGAGAGGAACCTCCTGACAATGCGAGCCGTGTCCAGAAGTACCGCTTTCTGAATCAAGCCCTTGATCCAGCTGCCCAACGAGAGCCTCCTCAGGTGTTGGTCGAGGCTCTTGGCTATTAAGCCATTGGCTGTCACGACTATCGGCACAATGACCGCTGAGTCCACATTGCATTTATTATTATTATTATTATCAACCGGCCACGGATCCAAACTCCGGACTGCTACTGAGAAACTCCAGATACAAAAATCCAATATCACTTTGCCCGACCTGGGAATTGATCCCAGGACCTCTTGCTCAGCAGTACCGCTTGCAACCACTAACTAACGTGGCAGTTAACTATTAATAGAAAATACCACCGCATATGCTCTTTGAGTGCACAGGCATCACCCAAATTAGGTCGGAAACCCTAGGGACAACCAGATCTCACACAGATGTTCTTAACAGACCAGGAGACCTAATAAGCTTCTGGAGGGAGGTGGGCTGGTTGGAATAAACCACCGACGGCCGCCATGGCCCACGTACAATGGTCCACCTGAAGGACTAAGTGCGGAAACCAATCCCATAACATAGAACATACCACCGCATAAAAACTAGTGAAATATCTTGAAATGTTGACCCAGTGATAACCGTTTACAATTGTTTGATAGACAGAGATAGTATTACTATACAATATCATCTGCCTGCCTTTTCCCAAGTATGTTAGGGTCGGCTTCCAGTCTAGCCGGATTCAGCTGAATACCAGCATTTTACATGGAGCGACTGCCTATCTGACCTCCACAACCCAGTTACTGGGTAATACGATAAGACTGATTGTCAGACTTTCGGGCTATTGACGACCCGTAACGACTGTCAAAAATCCACGAATGATAGCCGGGATCAACGAGTTAACGTGCTTTCCGAGGCACGGAGGGGTCTTTATATGTGAAAATGGTCACCCATCCACGGACCAACCGCGGCAAGCGTAGCTTAACCTGATCGATCGACCCGTGCGGCGGTTATTACTTAGCCACAAGCCCCTCCTCATTACTATACGGTAACATTATCGATTTATTGTGGAAAATTGTTGTTACAACTCCACATTTGGAACTATGGGGACTACTCAACTCAAATTACAACATTTCTTGAAGGACAACATAAACAAAATCAGCCTATATAACGTTCCCACTGCTGGGACACAGGCCTCCTCCACGCGGGCCAAGTGCGGGTTGGTAGATGTCACATGTCTTCGAATTTTTGGTTCTAGGACATGCCGGTTTCCTCACGATGTTTTCCTTCACCGTTTTGAATGCATTTTTGATGCCGTTTGAAGGACAACGAATTTCGATTACCGGTCAGATAGAATAACGGTTGTAAATGATGAGCATATTTGTATGATAAGAATATCGACGATATTGCTTGCAGCCTCCTAGGTGAGGTCTCGGTTTGTAGAAATAATGATCAGTCAGTTATTCATTCTGACCGCGGCAGGCGGGTTTTCCAATAAATTTTCTTTGGCCATTAAATCTGTTGCAGTATTTTAATTCTATCCTTATTTAAACTGTATTTTACCTTTCCTCTGCTTCCTGAAAGACCCAGGCGGCAGTTGACACCGCTTATTCGCCATGAAGTGAGCCCCGGCTGCGAACATCAACTCCTCAAGCTGCAACACCTTCCGGTTGCCGGTCACCTGTCCTGTGCCAGAGGTGACTTCTGTCTCTGTTTTGTGACGCTTCCGGGGTGCTTCTGATGATTGTTGGGCTGTCTGGAAGGGGTTAAGAATATCATCACTTTGCTTAAAGTTTATTCAATTTCAGGTCGGTAGCTCACAATGGGCCTTATTAGAAGGCTTAAAGTCACTCAAAGGGCAATGGAGAGGGCTATGCTTGGTGTTTCCCTGCGTAATCGAATCAGAAATGAAGAGATCCGCAGGAGAACCAAGGTAACCGACATAGCCCGAAGAATTGCCAAACTTAAGTGGCAGATGGCCGATAGGTTCTGGGGTGGCGACCGCGTACCGGATGGCGTAGCGTTGGAAGGCTTCCCACTAGGTGGACAGACGACCTTGTGAAGGCCGCAGGAACCCGTTGGATGCGAGAAGCATAGAACCGGTCGAAGTGGAGGTGCTTGGGAGGCCTATGTATTCAATTTCATATGTAGAATATATGTTGGAAACATTCAGGAGGCCCACCTCATGATAAGTTATGACCGCTCTCTGAACAGTATCATGGTCTCATGTGCCTGCAACTTTATAACACTAGCACAGAGCACTGTATTCTTCAAGTCAGGAAACGACAATTCTTGGCGGCAGAAAAGTTTATGTTGTTAGTACTTCCCCGGCCGAGCAAGGAGCTCTGAACTGAGCACACAGGGCTTATATTCAAATTTTATTTATGTTTCAATTTGACGTTATTTCAAGTTTAACAAATCATCTCATCTGCCTAGCCTTTTCCCAACAATGTTGGGGTCGGCTTCCAGTCTAACCGGATGCAGCTGAATACCAGTATTTTACATGGAGCGACTGCCTATCTGACCTCCACAACCCAGTTACTGGGTAATACGATACCCCTTGGTAAGACTGGTTGTCAGACTTTCGGGCTACTGACGACCTGTAACGACTGTCAAAGATCCACGAATGACAGCCGGGACCAACGGCTTAACGTGCTTTCCGAGGCACGGAGGGGTCTTGGTATGTGAAGATGGTCACCCATCCACGGACCAACCGCGGCAAGCGTAGCTTAACCTGATCGATCGAAGTTAAACAAATATCAACTTTATTTTAATAGTGATTAAGTTGATTTCAGAGTGACTAGCACTATTGTAAAAGTTGATAAAAATGTTTAAACTTGTAGTGTAAACTTAACTTTATTGTGAAGGAATTTAAGTTATTTTTTCCATAAACTCATATTTGTTTACATTTTTGGCGAATATGTCGCAATTTTATTTTAGAACTCTTATGGCTAACATCAAATCCTGCACATACCTCATCGTCCCCCTTGCCGGTCTCCAGTTGTGCTAGAATCTTCTGTAAATGAGGTTGTTTCGACATCTCCTCTCTGATGGCGACGCGCTCGCTTTCCGACTGAGATGAGGCGAGTTTGGTGCAGTAAAGTACTGTGAACAATGTTTAATGTTAGGTTTATCAGCAACTTGCTCTGAAATACAGCCTTGTGGAATCTGAGGTGCCGTACTACAGGTATGTGCCCGACCCAGTTCTCGAAAATGGAAATATCACGTTGTACTGGGATCGATCCATCGTCACTGACAGGACTATTATTGCCAATAAGCCTGATATAGTGGTGGTGGATCGATCAGAGCGGCGTGCAATGATTGTTGACATAACCGTCCCGCATGATGAGAACCTCGTGAAAGCCGAGAAAGATAAACAAATCAAGTATCTTGACTTGGCTCGCGAGGTTGTCGACATGTGGGATGTGGACTCAGCGGTCATTGTGCCGATAGTCGTGACAGTCAATGGCTTAATAGTCAAGACACCTGAGGAGGCTCTCGTTGGGCAGCTGGATCAAGGGCTTGATTCAGAAAGCGGCACTTCTGGACACGGCTCGCATTGTCAGGAGGTTCCTCTCTCTGGAGCCCTGACCACCGGTAGCTTGGTCCCTGTTCCCGATACCGGTGGGCTACTATTTTTGAATTAGAACAGAGCTACACACTTATTTCTCTCCATAAAGACGTACAGACGCCAGCACATCGAGCTACTACAATCTGTCAAATTTATTTAATAGACTTTCAACTTTATCGCTAAAGATTTTTTTTTTTTCGGTGTCATCATCATATGACTTCTCCTGGGCGGAGCAGGAGGGCGTGTAAGACTCTTACTGACTAAAACCCACCCGTGTTCCTTCCTTTGCCCTTTATGTTCCGGGGTAGCGGTAACCCTTTCGGACAATCCCGCTGAATCGCTAAAGCATTAGGTTCAAGGTTGATTGGGAAAATTTGACAGATTCGGGTAGCCAGATGCGCTAGCATCTGTACTTTTACGATCAATCATCAAGCAATTTTTTTACGTTGTTGGACACTTCCTAATTGTCATTAATACTGAAATTGTTAAGAATGAAATTATGCATACTTATTTATTTACAATAGAAATATGTAATTAAATAAATATTGACTAGTTGATATTGATTGTATGCCCCAGCCACCTTTTTGTGGTTGTTGGATGTTAACCATGAATACAATACCTACCAGTATATCGGTACTTGTTGAGCAGCTTCACAAACTCGAAGCAGTCATATCCGAGCAGCAGCACCAGCCTGTTCTCCAGGTCCCGGTCGTCTGCTGCGTCTCCGAGGGCCGTCAGGACTTCGACTGACTTGGCCTGCGACAGCATGGCGTCGGGGAAGTGACGGGACAGACGACGCTGGAGCCAGTAGGCGTCGATGTCCATGGGGTGGAGGGTTGCGTCGCGACGTTTTTGGGACTGTTCTTCTGTTAACTGTTGGGAGAATCTGGAGGTTAGTGTGATGGTATGTACACTGTCGCGGTCGGTTTGTGGATGCATAAATATGTAACCTGTCACGCCATTTACGCCTGGAGGCTTTTATTCAGGTATTAAGTTTTTATTGACATTTTTAATTTTAATTTGTTTGAGTATGTATAGTTTTTATTGTATTTGTTGGTATATTGGCGTGGCTAGCTGACATATGGCAAATAATTTAATTTAATATTGTGTCTTGTCATGTTAATTACTTAACATACCTATTATTGTGTGCAATCATGTATTTTCTAACTGAACAGACAGCTGTGCTGCTGGGGAGTTTGTTGCGCCACTTCTTCTTCCCAGCAATAGCACTAGGAAGTGGTGAAGGACGGGCGTTTTTGGGGGACTGTCTTTTGTAATTTTGATGTTCAAAAAGTGCTGATTCTCAGCGTAATTTCAATAAATGACTTTTGATTTTAATGTCCGTTCGTGGACCATCCATAACAATCTGGTACAATTTTATTTATTTGTTTAGATTACAGTAACACATAAACTGCTAGGCCAAAAATGTAAATAACGAACCCTAGCGCCTGACATGGCAGCTAACAGTGCACAAACTGTTTAATATCTACTTACATTGGTATGTATAGCATTTCTTTTCCCTTCTCCATCACTGTCCTCGTCAGCACTGCTGTCCTTTTCCTTCTCATTCTCTGAGCCTTCTCCATCTTCCTTTTCTTCTTCACGGACCTAGAAAGTAAAAATATATTCAAATAGGTTAGTTACGAAATTTGCCTGCCAATTTTGTCAGTAACTGCAACTTTTGTCACCTAGGCTGGAACTTCTCTTGGATTAAGAAAATTGGGCATAATCTTGCAAAAAAACAAGTACCATTCATGAAACCAATAATGATGTTATGTTGTGTACGATGTTGAACTTGTGGCTAAATAAAAACAGCTGCACAGGTCGACCGACATTTAAGCTACGCTTCCGCGGTGGTCATCCATTACATATCTAGACTCCTCCCGACTATCATGCATAGATCTTTGACAGTCGTTATAAGTAGTCAGAACCCCAAAAGTCTGACAACTAGTCTGGCTAAGAGGTTTTGTATTACCCAGTAACTGGATAGTAGAGGTCAGATAGGCAGTCGCTCCCTGTAAAATACTGGTATTCAGCTGCATCCGGTTAGACCGGAAGCCGATGCCAACATAGTTGGGAAAAGGCAGCCAAAAATCAGGCACGCTGAAGACTATTTTGCTAGTTTGCTGAACAGTATTCACTCTAGATTTTTTTTTCAATATTTATGACATGTTCTCACCTCTCCGTAAGCATCCTCATCATCTTCCTCTGAGGACTCCTCAAATTGAACATTGATGCCGTAGGTCTCGTCAATCTCTGTGTTTCCCTCAGCCGCTGAGCTGATGTTGAAGTCTGTTATTTTCTTGCCTGCGGAAAAAATAAATTGTGGAACATGAAATTATAATAAGTTTATAAAAGGTGGTTGTCGTCATTTAAGGCATATCTAAGTAAGTCCAAAATTAAAAGAGTGTCAATGGAGTTTCTTGCCCGTTTTTCTCCACAGGTACCTACTACGCTTTGGAATGGGCACCTAGCTTCATCTTTCCGACTGACCGACCCCTTGACAATTCAAAAGTGCCTGTAATTGGTTTATTTGAAATAAATGCTTTGAGTTTAAGTTTGAATCTGTGCGTCATAAACATTTTGGGCAAGTTAAAATATACAATGTTTAATGTTCTGTGACCAGCGTTGTGGGTTGCAATATTGTCTTTATGTTTTGGTGTTTTTCATGTTTCTATGTTTTATATTGGAGCTGTTTGCTGTTCCTCTTGAATAAAAATAAAATGTGTAATGTTTGTTTCGTGCTTCAGGCACAGACATGCAAAAACATTGTTTAATCTAGCCAAGCTGTCTGCCCATCTTGTACTAGTAATTCTATACAGGGTAGCTGAGACATCTACGCACTAACTGTAACCATGAATTCAGCACACCCCCTAGGGTAGAGACACTCTTTGTTGGTTACAAGAAAAGCCAGTTAAGTGTATGTTGATCTCTTGTGCTACATAACATTGCTTCTTGCCAAATTTCATGATTCTAGGTCAACGGGAAGTACCCCTTTTTTTTCCGGATTGGAAATCATCAAATGACCCCTCCCGCTCTGGGTGGAGCGGAAGGGAGTGTCAGACTCTTACTGACTAAAACCCACCCATGTTCCTTCCTTCGCCCTTTATGTTCCGGGGTAGCGGTAACCCTTTCGGACAATCCCGCTGACCCGGCAGGCTTCGGCCCTAAGGGGCCCCTCAAATTATGCTGACAACTCTTTGAGGCGCGCGTGGAACACTTACGCGCCGTCCGACACGGGCCTGGTCCTGATCGGACGGTGAGCTACCCATTGCTCTCCGCCCGCAGGCCCGCGCCTACGGTGGCCGGGAGTCGTCACGCGGCTCCCGACGCCCGGAGCGTCTCCCGCGGCGGCTGGGACGGGAGGCTCTCTCCCTCATCCGTCCCGCCACCTCCTTCGCTAGCATGACTACTTCGCAGAAGGAGGCGACTGCCTCCCACTCCCTCTCGCCCCGGACCATGGCTTGCACCAGGGCCGGGCGCGAGAGGCCGCCGCCGCTGCCGATCGCCTCTACGAGGACACTGCGGTGCTCCGCCCAAGTGGGGCAGACCTCCACCGTGTGCTCCACCGTGTCCTCTGGGCGATCCTGACAATGGTGAGGGAAGTACCCCTAAGGTTTTGATTGTGTTGACTTAGGAGTTTGATTTTTTTCACTGTTTCAAGTGTAATCTCAACTTGATAACTCCACGCATTCCTGAGAAAAAGGGTGTTGACAGACGGACAACAGATTGATATTATAATTTTTCCTTTTGAGGTTCGGAACCCTAATAATAGCTGTTTCACAGAAAAATGCAGTCACTAGGCAGTCAAACTGTGTGTGAACGACTTTTAATTTAAATTACTGTGCAGGGGAGTCCATAATCATGTGCTGAAGCCATGGTAACAAGTTGTGCATCAATGTCCCTGCCACCCTGTATGTACAATTAATAATAGCCTTATTATACATAAAATACTACAAAATTGAATGACAAAACCTACCTAAATTAACAAGCAGTGCAAATCTCTCATCAGCCACAGGTCCCAACAGCATTTCAATCTCCTTCTTCTTATCCAAATCCTTTAACTTATCATTCTTCAACACTACCAGCACTTCGTCACACGCTCCACACAAGATATCCCTCGGCTGGTCTCCGAGAGCACTCTGCATGAATGTTAGGAGCATCTCGTAGGCGTGCCTTGTGTGCTGTGCCCGTGGTCGGTATAAAACACCTGGTGTGTCATCAGCCCAGGCTACACGGGATGTCTTTGATTTGGAGAGCTCATAGGATGCTTCATCTCTTTTCTGACGTCTGGAAAGTAGAATTAAGTGGATTTAACATTGAGTGGATGTCTTTTTCTTCTTGGCGTATCAATACGATATCCTTGTTATGATCAGAAAATGTGGATAGATTCATGGAAATACCCTTTTCTGGGGTATTTTAACACGAAAGGGATACCCAATGTATGCCTACGATATAGAAGAATCAATACAAACGTCTGTTTATGAAAAATACAGCAATTTTGAAGACTTACTTGACTTTTCTCTCCTCAGTTTTGTCAGGCTTGGTGCGCTGTGCTCTGTCGCCCATTCGAGTTCCAAGGAGTTTCCCCGACAAGGACAATACCTCGCCAGTCGCTTCATCACGACCACGACGCTCTATGAGCCTCACATCAGCTTGCAACACCAAATTCGAGTTCTACGGGAAAATGTCACATAAATTGTTTTAGCAACCTTCAAATGTTGAATTATCTTAATATTATGGGGGATAATCTCTGCAATAAGGGTTGATACGAGTTTACTAATAGGAAAAGTTGGTTTCGGTAAGGAAAACGTGATAAAATTGCACAATAACAAGCAATAATATAACCAAAATAATGCGTATCAAAATATTGTACTCACGGCTTTGTATTCATATTGCAACTGTCTGGCAGCCGCATCCGCCATCTCGATTTATTTATTGCACACACAATTCACTTTACTTTAATCACTTTGTAATGTTATAAATCGCAAAATTCTAAAATATAACACGACAAACAAAATTTGCGAGGTTATGCCGCCGTCGCCATGTTTGACATAGATTAAAAATAAACCGTTTAAAAGAACAATCAGATGTCAGGTCTGAGTATCAGGTTTTTTATCTTTTTCGTAAGTGATGACCTCATGATTACGTTGCGTGAAATAAATGAGTTGTCATAGTAGCTTATCTAAGTTAATTCCTGAAAGTTGGTATTTATTTATATTTTTTACAAACTAATTTCGACGTAGCCTATGATGTAAACTGACGCAGTCTGCTGTCCGATTATATTATCTAAAATAGTTTATTCAACTCAACAACACAGCTGATTCATAACGAGCCAACTTGGTCGTTTATCGAGTTCGTGCTAAAATGTATAAAGAATCTGAGCTTGTTTTTATGAGCCTTCAAAATAACACGTCTAAATAATAATATTCAAGTAAATATTTTGCGATCTAAGATTATGTCTTTATTTTCTCATTCCTAGAAGTAATTCTTTATTAGTTACTACATAATAACTTTAAAACGCACAATGTATTACGAAACGGTCGGTGACCTGGGTTGATGACCGCAAAAAACAATACGTCATTCGATGGTTGTCAGTCATCTCAAAAATATAAGATTGGACCAAATTCCGTCCGTGCCAATCAATATTCGGTGAAGCAGGAATCGAGGTAGCTTGGTATGAGATGGATTTTGTTTTATTCCGGTTTGCAATTACGCCGGCTTGGAATGTCCGTTTATGCATGTGTTAGTTACTAACCGCGGATCCGTCTGTGCCGCACGTGCCGCGTTACAAGGTAAACAAAAAATATGTGTGGAACTCTGCCGGTATCTGTGTTCCCTCCCACATATAACCCGTCTGCCTTCAAAGCAAGAGTGAACAGGCATCTTCTGGGCACGTTCGTTCCATCATACACCTTATCCATCGCTTTTCAACAGGAGTGATCGAGGACAAAAAAAAAAAACTGGGTGCCGATTTACTCGTCAAGGGGGGTCCTGTCCAATTGAACAACTTTCCCACAAAATCCAAATCCGATTTGTAAACTAACTACTGTTGTATTAAATACTGAATTTGTTTTTTTTTCACGAATCGGATATGAATAGGGGAGAATGACCCCCTTGACGGATACAGGTGTCAAACTCGCCACAATGGATGAATTATGAATTGAAGCGGATTGTTGAACGACAGCGGCTGGCCGGCCTCTCACAGGTGGAAACACGACCTAGTGAAGGTCGCGAGAGCCAATGAATGAGACCGGAATTTCTGCAAATCTATGGAAAACATTCAGGGTAATGTTACCGGGCTTGATTTGACCAGCTATGTCCGGCTTTTTGCGTCACCTGTCCGGACTTTGTTCGGCCTTGTCTGGACTTTCCGAGAAAACTCGTTTTTTTTTTGAAAATTAAAATGTTCTAAGTTTTATAAGTAAATAAATACCTATGTATTAAAAGTATTATGCTCGGACTTTTTGGGAGTGATCGTCCAGCAGTACGTCAGACGTCAACAGGCTGATAATGATTACAATAATTTAAGAATATAAAAAAAAAATTGCATCACGTAATTTTTAGACTTCAACCGTCCACAGTTTAATAAGATACCTACTAATTAATTGTTAGTTTGTAAGTATTAATGTATGGGTATGCATAGGTACTATAGATAAACATAGGTAGGCACTAAAAATAAACAAAACAAGAAAGTCGATCTATATTTTTATCGAGATGTAAAACAATGTTATCAAAATACGAAATTCCTGGACCAAGCCAATCTAAACCCGGGTATAACACACAAAGTTTTTCATTGACAAGTCAAATGTCATGCCCATGCTTCAAAGTTTACAAACAATATCACGTGATGTAAACATTGACATGCGCTCGAGCACGACCGACGCGACGCGGCGGCGACAGAATCAATTTGTTTCTCGAAGTTGGCAGCTCTGCAAAGCCCTATTCATCAACTCATTGAAATTATTAGGGACCTCTTCTGTCTCATACTTCATCATCCAGGCCCTTCCTTGTTTCTATGCACACCTATTTGGATACAAGATCCTTTTCTTGAGTTTTACATATTCAATGCTTTCTTTGATTTGGTTTTAGTAAAGTTGTAATTTCGATTTTCTAAAATAGATGAAATCCGTCTTTTTGAAAAGTTCTACTTTTTGATTGACAGCTTCATCTTCATTTCCGGGAAGATCATCACAGCAAAAACAGCCTAATTTCCGCACCAGCCCTAATTTATTGATCTCTAAAAAGAGATAGCAAAATTCTATTCACTAAAGTGCGAGTGAGAAGGCAATCAAGTTGTGAATGTGGTAGTGATGCGAGTGAATCACTCTACCTACAAAATAAGCTTCACTTCTGTCACAGAGGCACAAAAACAAACAGCACCACAATTAAATGTGAGCAAAAATGGCGGCACAGTCAAACGGTAGTGGTAATCTAGTGGAAGAATTTGAAGAATCTTTTCAGGTGAGTCCAATATACTCATAACAATTCGTATTTTCAGGAATATTTCGATGAAATTGCATTTCATTCATAACCTCAACAAATAGGTTTATTCACAAATGTCAAACTCAGATGTGGTTCTACCAACCTTGCAAATCTAATCTAATCGTGGCCCAGTGTTGCTAGTTAATAGAAGCTTCGTATGGTGAATAAAATCTCTCTTCGGGAAATGTTGAAGAACTTTCGTGTGTACGTGACCCATATTTACTTATGAAGCTTGTACTAACCAGCGACTGTCGTGAAGGGATTTTGTTGCAAGCGCATCTCGATCAAGTCGGCCATTTTACTGATAATGTTTTCACATCATTACGAAAGGTTTATCGCGTGTTTATTAATTCAATTAGCGGACTGAGAACAGTAAAATAATATGTTGTGTCGCGTAGTTCATCAATAAAAACGTGTACAATTTGTGAACGATGGAGTAATAGTGACTGAAGTGTGATGAAACTTTGTTGATTGATTTTTGGTGTTTGTGATCGTAAAAAGGACTATGTCTGTAGTTGGTGATGAAGCTAATATGTCTTCGAACGGAATGTCAATACAGGTATTCCGCCCTACATGGGAGGAATTCAAGGATTTCAACAAATACGTACAGTACATGGAATCGAAGGGGGCTCACAAAGCTGGCCTGGCGAAGGTGATTCCTCCGCCGGAATGGGTTCCTCGAAAGTCTGGCTACGACCTGGAGCAGCTGAACGTGACGATTCCTTCGCCTATATGCCAGGTGGTGACTGGAAAGCAAGGTTTGTTTCAACAAATAAATATTCAAAAGAAAGCTATGACCGTCAAACAGTTCGCTGTGATGGCTAACTCGGCTAAGTACTGCACTCCACGACACACGGGCTTCGACGATCTTGAAAGGAAATATTGGAAAAATGTCACATACGTAGCCCCTATTTACGGAGCTGATGTCAACGGTAGCATAACTGACCCTGATGTAAAAGAATGGAACATAAACAGCCTCGGTACAATTCTTGACTTTGTAAACTCTGACTACGGTATTGAAATTGATGGAGTTAACACTGCTTACTTATACTTCGGTATGTGGAAGACGACGTTCGCTTGGCATACAGAAGACATGGACTTGTACTCAATAAACTATCTCCACTTCGGTGACCCTAAAACATGGTATTCAATCCCACCGGAACATGGTAAAAGATTTGAACGAATAGCCTCCGGTTTCTTCCCAACATCAGCCAAAACTTGCCAAGCGTTCCTCAGACACAAGATGACTCTAATTTCTCCTCAAATACTAAAACAATATTCAGTTCCTGTAAATAAGATCACACAAGAATCCGGTGAGATTATGATTACGTTCCCATATGGTTATCACGCTGGTTTCAATCATGGATTCAACTGTGCCGAGTCCACAAACTTTGCTGCTCCGCGATGGGTTGAATATGGTAAGCGAGCTACTCAATGTACCTGCAGTAATGATATGGTGAAGATATCGATGGATACTTTTGTGAAACGGTTCCAACCTGACCGCTATGAGCTATGGTTGAAGGGACAGGACATTGGTTGTCACCCGGAACAACCAGAAAAGATGGTACCGGCACCGCATCCGTCAGGCCAAGATATTCTATGCAATAAAAACAATACAGAGTTGCCAGAATCATTTATAGAAGCAGAGGTAGAAGGCCTTAAAAAGAAGAAGCGGCATCCTTTACATTTAAAACGAGCAATGGCTAGTAAAAGCATATCTGAAGGTGCTATTGCCGTCTCCATTCTCGGTCATGACGTAATGGATGACGATGAAATGACAATGGCTGAAGGGGATCTTGACATGATGACTTCAATGAAGAGACCAAACTTGCCTTTACAACCAGATGAGACACAGCTTGACGCTCTTGAAGACATCTGGCTGAAGGGAGATGAAATGGATCCATCAGAAGCACAGCTCCCAGATGTAGGATACATAGATTCTGACAAAGATTCCGACTATGGGGCACCAAAGAACAGAAAAAACTCTAAAACACGAAAAAAGCGCAAGGACAGCATAAAGAAAGAAGTAAAAGTAAAGAAAGAAATCAAAGAAGAAGATAACAATACTAATGAAGGAGAAGAAGACAAAGGGACAGAGAAAGAAACAGGAGATAAAAAGAAGACACCGGGGCAGAAGAGAGGTAAGAAAGTCAAGACAAAGAAGCTTTCGGAAGAACAACTTGAAACCATGGCAGCTCTAGTCTCGAATTGGGAATCTCCTCCACATCTTGAGGAAGAGATACCGATCTTCAAACCAGCGCCAGTTACCGACGACCCTCTAACCACAGCCTCTAACACAGGTAGTTTGACTACCCACACGACAATAATTCAAGCCCAGCCCACGCCATCCGGAACTACAGTCACACCTCCCGCCGCCAAAAAAGAAACTAAGAAACGGAAATCACCAAATCTGGAAGGTAAGAATGTCGAGAAACCTAAGAAAGAGAGGAAAAAGCGGGAACCTAAACCTAAGAACCCTGATGCTCCTGTCAAAGAGAAGAAACCGCGAAAGCCTAGGGCACCTAAGAAGACTGCGTACGAGTACAGTTCGCCTGTAGAACCCATTATGGCGAAACCTCCTCAGTCGTACCGACCCACGACGATAACCAAACCAACCTACCTACTCCCCAACATACCCATACCAGCAACATTAACATCAACATCAACACCAACATCGATGTTATCACCGAAGATTGAGCGCAAACCTAGCCCACCAAGACCGCCAAAAAAGTACGCCGCAATACTGTTAGACCCTAGTTTAAGGGTACCGAGAGTGGTACCACCAATAAATAAAAACCCAAGTGCGTTCGAAGGCGAATTTCATAAATTTATGACAAATCATAAGAAATTACCTTCGCCCCAGGCGCAGAGGTTGCCTCATACGCCTCGGAAACCTGCGTCAAAAGTGTCTCCACCGAGCAGTAAAGTGGTTGTTGAAAGTCTCGAACAGCCGTCAGTGTCGTCACAGCACAGGGACGACTGGTCAATGCCGGTTGGGCAGTATAACGATTCTATATTCCTCAACTCGCCTCTAGATTATAGGACATATCCTGGCGGTGAAAGACTCCAACCCCCCATGGATAGGAGCCAGTGGAGGCCAGAGTATTATCACCAGCCGCCCATGCACAACGCTCCTATGCCCCCGTCTCCTATGTACCCTCAAATGTCAAATAATTATTATAGGAGTCCGTATCAATCTCCGTGGCAATATGGTTATCAAAAATGAGCAGTATTTTTTTAAATTAGGTTCTAGGCAATGTCCACAATTTTGTCTCATTTGTGCAATGTTTTGAAGTCTATTGCACTGCAGAATTCTTAATAGTACTTAAGGCAGTATAGTGCAGTCATATTGACTGCTAAGGCATTCGCGTATCTCAGCAATTTGTTTCGCGTTGATTTCTTTACGATTTTCGTTAATATCTTGAGTTAAATAAAATTGGGCAGAAGTCCTGCTCAATTTTATGAGGTTCTTAAATGTAAATAATATTGCTTAATTCTGTAGTTTCTGCCCACCCCCATGGGAAGATGGCGTAAGTTTATGTATGTATGGTCATCGTTATTGCAATCAAATGTGGAAAATGCTGACCCAATTCCCATAGTTTAATGTCGAGTTTCCAATCTACGACGTTTAGTTGCAATATACTAGGAGAATATATGTTTATAATATAGATAAATAGTTAAGAAATATTTATTAGTAAATTAAATACATAGCTTATTTAAAAGCAGCAATTATATTATAGATTTCTAAACACTGCATTGTGAGACCACACTGTTTCGTATCGCAAGTTCTACTTATTGATAAACTAAATAAACTAGAATAATACTTTAATACGTGTCAAGAAAACTCTTGTGAAAAGCCTGAAAGTCTTCCAGCCTTACGCCTTACGTATCGCGTTACCCAGTAACGGCCGAACCTAATTACCTATCTATCACCAGTATTGGCATACTTGAGGTAGGAAAAGCTATATTTCTCTGGTTCTAACGTTCAAATAATCTATATCAGTGCCGTTCTGTATGATTATATTATACTGGCAGTTATAATTTTTGCTGGCTACCATCAGTAGCGATCTGTGAATAGATTATTTGGGCCATAACTGGGCTGTGGAAGTCACACAGGCAGTCGCTCCATGTTAGGAGCCGACCTCAACATAGAAAACGACTTGGCAGATGATGATAATAATTTTCGTGTGAAACTAGGCATTTTCAACAACTTTCGAATCTGCCATTGATACTGCAAAAAAACCAGTATCTGGAAGAAGTTTTCGTGTAAATATTATCCTAAGTAGAACTTCCGATGACGTGGTAGATTAGTTTATTTATCTTACAATTAAATTCAATGTAGAGTGATGAACACCGTTATAAATGTAAATTCTATTATAAGCCATTTACTACGACTGATTAAGAGCGGTTCATTTTAAGATCATACAGTACCCCCGTTGAATCTTGACCGGTCCGAACTTTGCCGCAGAAGGCTTCGCAATAACACTTTTTTAGGATCAAAAGGCGAGTTGAGGGAGAGAACATCGCAAAAGTTCGTAGAGCCTATGTTCAGACAAGCCATGATTCTTCGGCCGTACTGTATGAGTTTTTTTTTTTTAAGTTTGTATAGTACTTATAGGTTTTCGTTCTTACACGCGTCCAATTTACACCCGATTATACGAGTACTTGTGTTAATTCTCGATACCTTAGGCCTCGCTTACCTGTACACTGTTCAAAAAGTAATTGTGCGGTTTTTCCATTCGCTTTTGTGTAAAGTACAGGAGACAAGGGTTCGGTGCGCAGGTAAAAATATGCATCATTGTTCGACGCTGGCTTTTTAACACAATACAGTATAGACGAGCTGTCAAAGACTTGACTATCGACACTCGCATAATTTTATGTATTTTTGTCGACTATACGATTGATTGATAACATTCTAATCAGCTTAACGTTCCCATGCCGGGACTCGGGCCTCTGTGAGAGGGGAAGGCATCACACGAACCCAGTGCGGGTTGTGGATATCACATGTCTGCGAATTTTTGGTTCTAGGACATGCTGGTTTTTTCCCCACGTCGAGAACAGTGGTGATGAAATACATTACGTTTGACATTCAAAGTTTTGTAGCAAGAAATCGCGTGATATTTTGTCGTAGTGCAGCCGAGGCCTAAGCGTAGTTGAATTAGAATCGTTTCCTGCCTTGGGTGTGAAATTGGAACGTTTGTAAGCGTCTAGATATAGTCGAGCGAGTTAAATGTCAAACGGGACAACATTTCCAAATTATTTATGAAAATATTTTCAAGTGTAATTTGCTCGAGTCAGTAAAAATGACTCGCAAAATATTACCAATAGTTTGGGCGAGAGAGAAATACTCTGGGGGAGTAAAAAGGTTGTGTCCAAAATGGCTGGGCAACATATATTGTCCTTCTTATCTCCGTAACTGTTAAATATTATTTTGACATGTAACTTGCTAATTACAGCTTTATTTTAGACGTAATTAAAATATAAGTTTTTTTTTTTAAACATTTGATACATGCAGAATTACGAATTGAAAAATTTTTGGTTTTCATAAATTGCGCAAAGCTGTATAATTATTATCATAATTGGACTTAAAATCGATTATTGTTTTCGAAATCTGAGTATTATCAAGTGAAGTGCAGTAGTTGGAATTTGACCAGATTTTTTTATGTTTAAAACATGTAAATGCGTTGTGTTTTTTCGCGAAAATGTTGAAATTTTGATTTTTGTCTAGCGCAAATCGTCATCTTTTGATTGATCAAAAATTATATAACCTAAGCTTCTCACGAACTATTTCGCTAAGTAAAATCTTTTGTTTTAATATTTTATCCCACTGACCACAGGAAATACTTAGTCCTGATTGGTTGTTTTCAAAAGTATTAGATTTGCGCTAGACACGTGAAGCCGTTAATTTTAAAATAATTATAATGCTCTGTAAACACTCGAGATATTTTGTGAGCTCAGGATGTTGTAAACAATTAGTGAATTCATTAAAAAGTTGCGCGATGGGACACCAGACACTTTATTACATGTAGGATACTAGGATACTTAATCGGGTTTAGACAGAAACGAGTCAGCCTCAACCGTGTTTTCAGGGTTTATCAGACACTAGGCCTGTAGAGTTTTTAACCGTTTTCCATTTTGTTACGTACCTGGTGCCATACCTATTATCACAGTAATTTGAAAATGTTGTAAATGAGTAACCGTGAACTTTCTTGCCGGCTCTTCTCCGTAAGAAACGAGTAATTGGAACCGTGCACCTAGCTTCTGACGTTTAAGTGTCCATGTAGGTTTATGTGAAATCAAAATATCTTGATATTTTCCTTTTGCCGCACCGTTAACCATGGTTGCAAGGAAATTCCTTGCCATCTGCAAAACTTGAGCTCACAAATAGGAGTGTATCAGAAAACGTGAGATATTGCATAAATGATAGTCATAGATATTAAATTATATGTGAACTGGGGGTTACTTGAACGGAATTCACAATTTTTTGATGTTTCGCTCAGTTTGTGAAGATTTTTAGGAGAGTACTGTTAAATTGATTGTATAAAGTTTTTGACACAAAACGCTTATCTACAGATACTTAATTCTACGTACGCTTATTGGTAAGTAAAGGAAAAGAATTAAACAGAGGTCACTTATATTTAAGCCGAAAGCTCTATAGATATATATTTAATGTAAGTAAAAGCAATATGTAACTTAGTATCTACAGATTTGAGAGCGAAATATCTTAAGATTACAGATGAAACAAGTAATGACGATGTACCTGTTCACTGTAGGTTTATTTGGTAGTGTATAATTTAAAATGCTGTTTTAAAAATGAAGTTCTTTCAATTAAAATAATGATGAGTATTTTGGATTTTATTTTTGAACCTAAACTACGCCTCGAGTCTCCTCTGTTGAGATGGAGTTCTCAATCAAACACGACATGTACATTCCTCTACATTGAACACAAAATAACACAAATGAATTACATTACAATATGTATTGCTACGGCTACATTGGCGCCGATTCCCTTGTTCACAAACTAAACTAAATTTAAGTTCAGTGCATCTTTTTATTTCTATTTCATTTAGAAAAGGACAGTAGATAAATATTAGTTTAGTCCTGTCAAATTAGTCAGCGCCTGACGTAAATTGACGTATTTTTAGTAGTCATTTTAATCGCGTCTAAACTGCATGGTGTATCTTAATTTGAGAGGACTAAACTAATATTTATCTTCTGTCCTTTTCTAAATGCAATAGAAAGAAAAAGACGCGCTGAACTTTTTAGTTTGTGAACAAGGGAATCTGCGCCATTATCACGATAAAGCGAATGACACTTCGAGCGCTCTCTACCAGCGAGCGAGACGTCGAGCGTTGTGCGAGAGAAAGGTGTCGTTCGCCTTATAGCGACAATGTAGCCGCATTATTGAAATACTAGCTATTAGTCCTTTACACTGAATACACTCAAAAACGTGTCATTCTCTGCCGCAGAGCCACCATTTTAGAAACCGATCAACCGATCAAATATCTTAAAATAATGTACGTCAAACGTACATAATGTACCTACGTATTACCGTTATCGGTGTATTTGCATTAGGTAATGATGAAATAGACATTGATTGTGGCTCTGCTGCAGAGCATACTCTCCAGCAGAGCCACAAAGAACATGTACTCAGGAAAGATAAACGCTACTGTTTTTTTGATGAAAACTGTTGAACGAATAGTGTTTATTGTGTACGTGTTGAAAAATATCATTATTAGACAGTGGTTTTATTCATTTTAACTTACGAAATTTTTCATAGAAAGCGCCTGGTTATTTTGTGTCGTTAGTTAGTTACATTTTCTCTAAATAACCTTTAATTAAAACTATTTCAATTTGTCTATTAATGTAGACTATTATATTCCCACTGCTGGGACACAGGCCTCCTCTCTGTGAGAGGGAGTGGGCCATAATCCACCACGCGGGCCCAGTGCGGGTTGGTAGATGTCACATGTCTTCGAATTTGACGAAATGGTTCTAGGACATGCCGGTGTCCTCACGATTTTTTCCTTCAACGTTTTGAGAGCAGTGGTGATGAAATAATTTAGACAAATTAAAGCGCCTCATTCGGGTTCGTGTAGAACAAACTAGCTGGACAACAACAACTCTTCAATTCCTAGTAGTTAATTACAAATATGAACTCATTAGCCCTATACATTATGGAATACACCTATTAATTTTCGTAACTACCCTCATTAGGACCGTCATTAAGGTAAGTATTTACAGAATTGATAATTCTAAGTGCATTCGTTTGCATTTTTACGCCATCATTGATAACATTATATAAGTACAGACGCCAGCACATCAAGCTACTACAATCTGTCAAATTTCTTTAATAGATTTTCAACTTTATCGCTAAAGCATTGAGGTTCAAGGTTGACTGGGAAAATTTGACAGTTTCGGGTAGCTTGACCTGCTGGCGTCTGTACATAACTAAAAGAAATTTGTGATAGTTTTTTATATGATGGATTGTGTACATAAGGGTAAGTAGTTTTGTTTTAATTCATTTTTATCACAGGAACTTCATTCTATAATTTTATTAAATTAATTGTTTAGATAAAAGTGGACTTTTTCACCCATATTTTTTAATTCAATGGTCAAAAAATTACATATCCACTCTGTAGAATCTATTTTATATGATTCTCACAAATATCTAGTATTATTTGCACAACTATTTTTTTTCTTTTTTTTTTTTCATTAAACAGTTTTCACCGCCTCAAATTTTTTACACCCAAAGGAAACTCGGAACGAGGAGCTGTTTCGGTTTATATCTTTGAGACATGATTTTGATGGTGTTACGGAGCAGTCCCTGAGAGATGTCAAGGTCATCATCTCAAAATATTCGTCAAAATTAGCTGAAAAGTGGAGCAGCTGTGGAAGAAATCGGGAGCGGTTCCTAAAGAAGAATTTGACGTGGCTGAAGGGAGTTGACATATCTTTCGATGTGTCCGTTTATTTATGTACAACCAAAGAAACCAAAAAAGGGGTTCACATTAGCTATCTACTTAATGTAAAAAAATGGCAACTTAGATTAGCCGAATACAAAGCTAGTGTGAAGCAAAGTTCAGATGACATTAAAAGGCGTTTTAAAAGTGAAATGGGCTTGATTGTAGACAAACCAAAACCAGGGTTCGGTAACATTAATGACGGAAATACCGCGCAAGTGCCGATATTACAGGGTTAGATGTTTCACTTATACAAAAATTTGGCATACTGCTTCGTGCTTTATCATCAGGATATGATATAAATATTGAAAAATTCCAAACCTTAGCTCATGAAACCAGACAACTTTACGTAAATCTCTATCCATGGTATTATATGCCCGCGACTGTTCACAAAATACTTCTGCATGGTGGTGATGTAATTAAATCATCACTTCTGCCTATCGGTCAGCTTTTCGAGGAAGCACAGGAAGCTCGGAATAAGGACTGCAGAAGATTTCGTGAACACAACACACGAAAAAGATCGCGAATTGCTACGAATAGAGATTTACTTAATATGTTATTGATAACATCTGACCCTGTAATAAATGGTTTAAGAGAAGTTCCCCGGAAGAAATTAGGTTCGTTCCCCACCGAAGTCCTAGATTTAATAGTTCAACCTAGCTGTAAGGAACAGAATGTTAATATAGTTTCTAATTTCCATAGTTCTGCCACTCATGATCATGAATGACTATTCAAGGGATGATTAGTCATAGATTTAGTTATTAAGTATTTTTATGTATCTGTTATTAGATTTTATAGATAAATTATTTTTAAAAAATATTGTTTTTATTTGACTATACCTGCTCAAACGACCAATGGTCCTCAAAAAAGTATTAAGACCCTCATATCTATGCTTAATAACCTCATTTATGAATAAAAATCGAAACAAATAATTTTGTCCAACTAGCTTGTTCTACGCGAACCATAGTGCGCCTGTCTGGGTTTGAACCTACGACCTCATAAGTCGCGGCCGTTACCACTGGGCTACCACTGCTCATAAAAATAATTAGCCTGTAATGTTCCCACTGCTGGGACACAGGCCTCCTCTCTGTGAGAGGGAGTGAGCCGTAATCCATTACGCGGACCCAGTGCGGGTTGGTTGATTATCCTTGTCATGTATTGGGATATTTTAAGACAAACACCATTTTAGTAGTGCTTATTTATCGATTTTGCGGTTGCTTAGATACTGTTATAACATTTACAGGAACGGACGCCAGCACATCAAGTTACTACAATATGTCAAATTTCTTTAATAGATTTTCAACTTGATCTCTAAAGCATTAAGGTTCAAGGTTGATTGGGAAAATTTGACAGTTTCGGGTAGCTTGACCTGCAGTGCGATTCTAGTAACCATCTCACCGTGAAAACATAGGTGAAGTGAGCGTGGAGTGAGCTGTCATTCCAACTAATGCTAGGGATTGACACTATTGACAGCTCACTCTAAGCTCACTTCAGCTAACTTTTCACGGTGAGATTTTTACAGAATCGATCGGCTGCTGCCGTCTGTACAATAAGCGAAACTATGACACACAGCACCCTAAGTGCGTAATACATATCAATCAAAATCTAAATAATTTTGAATGATGACTTTGTCTGCCCAACAACGTAAATAACGCAATGAATGTTGTTGAACTGTCAAAATGGAAGCCATTGCTACTGTCTAGTGTCTTACGCAATTACCCCGCTGGTCTCCCAGGAAAAGTATGCGTTTTAGAAATCATCGTCTATCTTCAGAAATACACAACCATGGAAGGACGAAGGACCTGCCTATTTTGTTACCATGGTTAAAAAATCCTACTATAATATTATAAACGTGAAAGTTTGTATGGATGGATGGATGTTTGTTACTCTTTCACGCAAAAACTACTGAACGGATTTGGATGAAATTTGGCACACAGATGGTTTATAACCAGGATTAACATATAGGATACTTTTTATCCCAATATTTCCACGGGATCGAAACTTATGCGGGTGAAACCAAATAATGTTTAAAATTGTGTTATTTCAAGTTAAACAAATATCAACTTTATTATAATGAGAATTAAGTTGATTTCAGAGTAACTCGTACTATTGAAAAAGTTATAAAAATGTTTGAAAGTTGTAACGTAAACTGAACTTTATTGTGTATGTATTAAAGTTATTTTTCCAATAACTCATATTTGTTTACATGTTTGGCAAATAAATCGCAAACGCAGTTTAGATGTAACGACTATTCAATTCTAGAAAAACTTTTCTTAATCTTTTGAGTGACAGATTATGAAGTGAGACGGGAGTAAGTAACCCAATAAAAAGAGAACTTCATACAAACACGCAATGTTAGGTGCACCCCTCACTACAACGCGCAGCAGCTCATCAAGCTACCTGAAACTGTCAAATTTTCCCAATCAGCCTTGAACCTCAATACTTTAACGATAAAGTTGAAAATCTATTAAAGAAATTTGACAGATTGTACCAGCTTGGTGCTACTGGCGTTTGTACGGACGCCAGCACATCAAGTTACTACACTCTGTCAAATTTCTTTAATAGATTTTCAACTTTATCGCTAAAGCATTAAAGTTCAAGGTTGATTGGGAAAATTTGACAGTTTCGGGTAGCTTGACCTGCTGGCGTCTGTACATTACTACTTGTAGTGTTGTTAGATAAATCATCATACGAAAACTTTACAGGCATGTCTGAACGTGCTGACCAAGCAAGAAGCGTCTCCGTGTGTGGAGAAAGAAGAGGTCAAAGTAGAGGTGGAGCGATTTATCGACTTGGCCAGACAGATGGAGGCTTTCTTCTTGCAGAAGAGGTTTGTAGCATTCCAAGTATTTAAAAGAGGTACAGAACCACAGACAAGAGCCTTGCTTTCATTAGGGGCTGTTCTTTTGTTACGTAAGGCGATTTTAGGGGGGAGGGGGTCCAAACAAGTCTTAGTTTTTCTTACATAGGGGTGGGAGGAGTCTAGATTATTCTTACTTAGGAACACAAACCTAAGAAAAAAAATTGCTATTTTTTCTTTGCAATTTGGTAGATACAGATATCTTACGTAAGATTTAAGGGGGGGGGGGGGCAGAAATTGGTTGAAATTGCCTTTTTTTTTTCTGGTGGAAAATCATCCAATGACCTCTCCCGCTCTGGGTGGAGCGGAAGGGAGTGTCAGACTCTTACTGACTAAAACCCACCCATGTTCCTTCCTTCGCCCTTTATGTTCCGGGGTAGCGGTAACCCTTTCGGACAATCCCGCTGACCCGGCAGGCTTCGGCCCTACGGGGCCCCTCGAATTGTGCTGACATCTCTTTGAGGCGCGCGTGGAACACTTACGCGCCGTCCGGCACGGGCCTGGTCCTGATCGGGCGGTGAACTACCCATTGCTCTCCGCCCGCAGGCCCGCGCCTACGGTGGCCGGTAGTCGTCAAAAGAAAGAAAGAAAATACGTTTATTTCGTTTCGTCACGCGACTCCCGACGCCCGGGGCGTCTCCCGCGGCGGCTAAACCGGGAGGCTCTCTCCCTCATCCGTCCCGCCACCTCCTTCGCTAGCATGACTGCTTCGCAGAAGGAGGCGACTGCCTCCCACTCCCTCTCGCCCCGGACCATGGCTTGCACCAGGGCCGGGCGCGAGAGGCCGCCGCCGCTGCCGATCGCCTCTACGAGGACACGGCGGTGCTCCGCCCAAGCGGGGCAGACCTCCACCGTGTGCTCCACCGTGTCCTCGTTGAAATTGCCCTACGTAATAAAACAACAGCCCCTTAGGAGATCGTGTCTCATACTAACTTAATTCCTAAAAGTTTGTCATCATCACCATCTGCGGGGTAATTGTCAATTACGATTGTTACGCAATGATTCGTTAACGCTATAGAAATAATGTTCATATTCGTATGCAACGCTTACTTAGCAAGGTAAAGTCAAAGTGCAGTCTGTGATTCTTACCTGTTTAACCGACTGCGGCGGAGCTCAAAAAGAGGGTAATGTTTTTCTTTATATTTTCTTGCTCTTCCAGGTTCCTTCTATCAGCAATGAGGCCAGAATTACTAGTAAAAGAAGACAACAATGAGCTAAAATGTGAACTACAGAGGAAAGAAGAATTATTAAGAAGACACTACGACAAGATCAGCCAGTGGCAGAACTTGCTAGCAGATTTACAGGTCAGTCTGGATTCTGGAATATTCTGGGTGACGGTAGTCTGTTTAAACCTGCTGTTGAATGTCACGTTAGCTGATTTTTGATTGGTTGAAAAAATTAATACCTACACATGCGATTTGACAGCAGCATAGCTATTCACAACCGTTCGATACGCTTCCGTATCGAATCGAACATCAATCGATGTTATCAAAATAAATAAATAAATAAATAAATCCCTGGACATTTCACACAGCACCATTTGTCCCAAGCTAAGCAACCTAATGCTTGTGTTATGGTAACAAGATGGCTGATAAACTACTTATATACATTTTTTTTTTTTTTGTAAATACATACATATTATAGATAGAAAAACACCCAGACTCGGAACAAATACATGTAGGTCATACAAATATTTGTTCCGTGCGGGAATCGAACCCGCGACACGCTCGCTTAACCACTGCGCCAACCGTGCCGCCTCCTCTAAAGGCTGTTTATAAGTCCAAAACACAAAAAAATTGTCAGTTTCAATCAAATAGACAACCGCTGTTCTTCTGACAGCTATTCGATATTGGGGGCAAGGCAAATTAGTAATTGAAAATGTGTCATTTTCGATTTGATAACCTGTCGAATGGTTGTGAATGCTATGCTGTATAAATCTGCGGGGTAATTGCTTAACACACCATCAGTAGCAATGGGTTTCATTTTGACAGTTCAACAACATGCATTACGTTATTTAGCTTGTTGCGCAGACTATTTTTTCGAACATATGAAGCTATGTATTAACAACATTCTTCAAAATTATTTAGATTGAGATTTATAGTGCATAACGCAATTGCGCTGCTGTTGAATGTCATGTTAACTGTGTTTTCATTGGTTGAAAAAACAATCGCATAATATATCATAAGATATCTGACAGCAGATCAAATAACATGTAAGTTTTGTGTATTCACGATTTTGCTTTGATTCCTACAATTTTGTTAACATAAGGGTGAGTCTAGACTACACTGCAAGCATTCGAAAACAAGCATTCAAGCTGTTGTGATACTGAGCGGTGCTCATCCGAACACTTAAAAAAATAGTAAGACAGAAAAATATTTTATTTGGCACACACACAGGAAATACAAATAGTAAAAAGGAGCATTTTAAACTAGCAAGGTTACATCAAAAACGCACCAAAAATATAAATAAATCAAAATAAAATACCTGTGCGACGCCACAAAGGCTCCTATCTCAGCATAATGCTGCGATATTTAAAAAATAAATACCGCAGCGCTGGTATTCTGATAGGGCCCGCTGTGATTCCACGGACACACTTACGAACATCTATAAATCCCACTATGGGATAAGAAAACAATATATAGTATAATATAGAAAAAAACAAAAACAAATAAAAACCGTTTCTTCGAATATCCGTATGAACATCCTCTCCAAAGAATCTGCGTGTTCGAATGCTCGCATGCAGGCGTTGTAATGCTCACTACTGGATCAAATTGAATGCTCTTGGTCAAGAGTCACTCGAAAATGCTCGCGGTGTGGTAGATGCATCTTAAAACATATTCATCTATCTGTCTTGTGCTTTTTAACATAACTTTAATATTTCATCACTAATCTGTAAAACTTTTAGACTTGCTCATTTAGTGGGTTCTTCATCGCCGAAATCATTCTTCATCACAACTAACACTCGGGTGATAAAGGGATCTTGTGTTACCCCGTTGCGTTGTGGAGGACAGATAGGCAGTCGCTCCATGTAAAATACTGGTATTCAGCTGCATCCGGTTAGACTGGAAGCCGGCTCCAACGTAGTTGAGAAAATGGTAGGTAGATGTTGGGTGGCAAACTTGCAGAGCCACCTGCCTGCTGACATAGTGGTTACTGCGGTTTTTGGGCATCTGTAGCTCAGCTCAGAGCCATCGAAGCTGCGTTGCCAGCGCAGCAGAAAAAGCTGAAGTGCCTCATGTGCTGGTGATTACACACCCATACCCTTCAAACCTGAACACAGCGATGTAACTGTGTGCCATCGTCATCTACCCACTTTTTTCCTAAGTTGGCAGAGCGCCAATTCTCGTAATTTTAAGAACGTTCACAGTCTGATCTCAGTCTCAATCTGTCAAAAATACCACAAATTTCCCCACAATTTTGACAAGTTTTTGACATTGATTGTCGCTTGAGATGTGATTGCGACTAGATTTTGAACGTTTTAACTACGTGAATTGACCTTCTGATAACGAACTAACGACCAACTGTTAGAATCATCGTGCATCATAATAACAGCTTGCTGCATCCTCGGGTAACGGCAGAAAGGGTTAGGTTAAGTCTATATTTTTATACCTTTTATTTTTTGACTCTAGAACATTTCTGCCCAGGGCCACACTGTGTACAATAAATGTCCACAACAGAACACTCAGGCGCCGCAGGCCGTGCAGCAGGCGCCTGCGCCGCAACATGTAGTGCAACAGAGCGTGCAGGTATGTAACAAGGGATTTTAAACGTCCGGTGATTTTTTAAATTTTTTTTTTTATTGTTAGCTTAAATTGTGTCCCACTCGGGGCAAAGACCTCCCCTTTTTCCTTCCAAACCTCCCTGTCTTGTGCGATCTCTGGCAATGCTGTCCCTGCAAACGTTATCCGATGGGCAATTCTCGTAATTTTAAGAACATTCACAGTCTGATCTGTCTCAATATGTCAAAAATACTTCTCCTCTCAAAACGGTGAAGGAAAACATCGTGAGGAAACTGGCATGTCCTAGAACCAAAAAATTCGAAGACATGTGACATCTACTAACCCGCACTGGGCCCGCGTGGTGGATTAAGGCCCACTCCCTCTCACAGAAAGGAGGCCTGTGTCCCAGCAGTGGGAACATTATAGGCTGATTCTGTTATGTACTTCTAATTTCCCTACATTTTTATAAAGTCTTGGACATTGATTGTCGCTGAGATGAGATTGCGACTACATTTTGAACGTTTTTTATTACGGGAATTGGTCTTCAGATCGTCACACCACCTTCGCCGTGGTCAACCTCGACGACGAATACCTCACTCAGGCGTCCAGTGAGTGACGATCTTTGCCCATCTCTCCGGGTGCATTCGTGAGACGTGTCGGGCCTACTCCCACTTCAGCCTGGCTGTTTTTTCTCCAACATTCGCTAGTTGGGTTATGGAGTCGAAGCGTTTTTTTATTAGTCAGAGACAGAATATAGAGGGTGGCAGGGACATCAACGCGCAGCCTGTTACCATGGATTCAGTAAATAAATTGGGATAAGGGTAGGAACCCTTTCTATCCCAATTTATTTGAGTTCGGCGCAACATGTCTTTTTCTTCCATACTTCTCTATTAGTCGTTATCTCGGTAGTCACCCCCTTTCTAACCATATCATCATTCACACAGTCCATCCGTTGTTTCTTTGGTCTTACCCTACTCTTATAGCCATCGACATTCATACTCAAACTTTTTCAGCGGCATGTTTACAGCAAATGAAAGTATTTTTCTTCTTTCTAAACTAAAGAGTCTCTTACAAACCGTTGGACAATTTCCCCACATTGTTTAGACTCAGCCACTCTACCACACTGCCTGTTTACTACCATAATAATAATATTTAGACTTCACCGCAGGAACAGTTTGTAAATATGTATGAACTCTATAAATATGGCACCGTCACACGTTCGATGGCTTTGCTTAGATGTGTTTTACTATAGAAAATATTGAGTTAGGATTATTCAGGATGAGCAGGCTTCCTTTATTTGCGGCAATAATACATTAAAGTTGGTATAGGTCGTAATAAGAACCTATTTATGTATTTGTGTAGCTAGTTTTAACAGTTTTTTTTTAATCATTGTTCCTCTCACCAAAGCACCTGTCATATAATCTCTTCACCACCCTTGGTTGACTGGTAGAGAATGCCTAAGGCATTAAGTCCGCCCTTGTACCTTTTTGTGCGAAAAGTTTAAATAAATAATGAGTCTGGAATAATGTATTAATTAAATAATATATTTCGAATGTCAAAATTACAAAAGACAGTCCCCCAAAACGCCTGCCCTTCATCACTTCCTAGTGCTATCGCTGGGAAGAAGAAGTGCCGCCACAAACTCCCCAGCAGCACAGCTGTCTGTTCATTGAAGTTGGTATTGGTCGGAGTTTGTTTCGGTGTTTCTTTTCAGACTAGTCAGATAGGAAACACCGGCCTCATCTAGTTTTTTAAATATTATTGACTAAGATTTCTGAACTAAGAGATGACAGAACGGGATAGTGCACAATTTCAGTGCTGAAGTACGTAAAATAACCAGCCTATAATATTGCCGCTGCTGGGTCACAAGCCTCCTCTCTTCGAGAGGGGAGTGGGCTGTAATCTACCCCGCGGGCCCAGTGCGGGTTGGTAGATGTCACATGTCTACGAATTTTTGGTTCTAAGACATGCCGGTTTCCTCACGATGTTTTCCTTCACCGTTCTGCTGTCTGATGCGGGTAATGAGCCCTTGAGAAAAAAAACAACACGAAAAGAAACTTTGCAAAGCCAATATAATTTCTTCTTATCACTTTCGAGCTACATTGAAAATAAACACTGCTTACAGGCACAACAAATGGCAGCAGCCGCAGCCGCGCAACAAGCCGCGCTACAGCAACAGGCAGCGTTACAGCAACAGCAGGTACCGCGTCCCCCGCATCCGCCCGCGTACCCCGCAACCGTGCAACGTCGGTAGTAACGTAACGTTACAGGGGACAAAGTGTTTATGATTATGAATTAAGAGGAATGGATCTGACGTATTGAAGTTTTGTGTGAAATATGGTGGTTTGGAAGTCACTACCTATGTGATTTTGAAAAGGCGTCCTTGAAAATTATGGGGAAATATTCTTGATGTTAGCGTATCGATGGATAAGTGTATACACCGTGTTCTTCACGCTATCCATAAACTTTGGCACACGCTTTTATAGCTTTTAGAAATCAAATCTAATAAAGGAAGTAGTACTTAAAAAGGCTTCGTTACAAAGTTATATGCAATTTCATTTAATGAAATTTAATTTGGCCTATATCAAATGCCATTTGCATTTCATTTGTACGAGAGGAACCCGAGAGTTAGCAAAGAAGGACGATCGTTTTCAAGGTATTTAGTTTATATGAAAATTAACAAAACATAAAAAATAAGAATTCATTAATGTGTCCATAATAAAAATGCTTTTTTCCATGGTCTGAAGGTCTGGTCGAAGTTTATGTATATCGTTCGGAACACGGTGTATAATTCGTGAACTGCACTCACTGACGCAGTCATAAGGTCATCAAGTGCTGGATAAGAGTAGGATAATATTAATTATTAGGTATGAATAGAAATAAGTCTCAGTTTATAGACAACTTTTGGAAAGTTGTTTTTTTTTTTTGAGTTTTTGAAATGCCCGGTTCTGAGGTCCTTAGAAAAACTTCTAATAGCTTTTGGTTCGACGTAGAATTTGCCTATTTCAACGAATTTCTTCTTTAGTTATTTTTTACACGCTCGCGCCTTCTTCCCGTGGTGGTAGGCAGAAACTATTATTTACCCGTGTTAAAACTGCAGGATTCCCAAAAAAAACTTTTTTTTGCTAATTTAAATCAATGAAGTGGTTTTGTCCTGTAGTACGCACGGCTACACATCAAGCTATACAAAACCAGTATAAGCTGCCTTCTGATTGTACGAAAAACCTATACAATGCGAGGTCAGCTAAAACTGGAAATGCATAGCTTGATGTGTAGCCGTGTGTACTATTAGTTTCAGGTCGGTTTATTTATAGAATTTCCTAATGTTCCTGAACACTTAGAGTTTCAGAGTCAGAAATAATAATGTGTCAAATATTTGAAATAATAAGCACTATTGGATTGTTAAACCCCGATTTAGAATCGATATTATATACGTACTTAGTTGTTGTAAGTAATTCTTCTACAAAGGTTCATTTAATTTTGAAACTATCATTTTTTAAGGGCTGATTTTTCAATCGACAGATAATTTTTATTTGTGGAACAAAACTGACGTCTGTCTGTTTTTGTATGGAAGAACTGTCAAAAATTCAAAATTTATTCTCAGGTTAAGACTTGTTCTAAGTATAAGTTTGGTGAAGTCCGCCCTTAGGCATTGATTAACTTCCGTTTTATTTTGTTTAGTAGATAGATCGCAACTTAATTTTAATTTAAAAAAATATATAATTTTGATTTTTTTATTATTTTTGGTTTTATTTATTTTTTTACCTTTCCACACCGCTTTAGATTTTTTGACATGGCAGCATTCGCAAGGTATGTAGTTTTTATTTTATTATTGTTTGTATTGGATTTGGTACACAATATTTTTTATTTGATTTATTTCAGTGCCTGCCACTTTTAAAATTAATTAGCGAAATTTCGAGTTATTCGTGAGAATCCATCCTAGGGCTAGTTGGATAAATGGTATTTGTAGGCTCAGGTTGGATTCTCGGACATGCCTTTCCGCGTATCCACCTAAGTGTCCGTTCACACAGACCGGCTCGGAGAGGAGAGTATCGTTTCTATCGCGTTTAAAACACAGTTTTGGGTCATTCAAATAAGGTTGATTTTTTCATGTCACTTCTTTTTTAAATGAGAATGAAGAGCCGACCTAACTCGCAGTGACATAAACAAAACAACCTTAGGTATTTCAATGACCCAAAACTCTTTTTTAAACGCGATAGAAATGTACTCTCCTCTCCGAGTATAGTATAGTAGTAATATTATATATCATAGTTATAATATTGTGTGCCTGAGGGTCAGTTCACACCGAGACGCGACGCGACGCGACGCTGCGCGCACACTTTAAAACGACCTACTGCACCGCGCAACTTCTTCTGAACTCTCACAATGCAATGTGTACCTTTTCGTGTAGAAAATAAAGTATATTTTGAGTCGCTCTTTTAAAGTGTGCGCGCAGCGTCGCGTCGCGTCGCGTCTCGGTGTGAACTGACCCTGACTGATTGTAGTTTAGAATTTATTTTAATTTGATTATTTGCACTTGCAGAGTTCAAAAAATGTCACTCAGACAGAGGTAGTAGATATACAGGTGTGAGCACCAGCATGTAAAGTTCGCTCTTCCTCCATCGAAAAGGAAGGATCCTTCGACCAGAGTCGTGTCTGGTGGGCTACACTACAGCCCGACGATTGATGTCGACACGTTGTATATATGCTAGTCGCGCGGTAAATTCTGCTTGCGCGATGCAGGATTTTGCATGACGTCGGTGTGATATGTAGTTCGCATGTGGCGATGTAGATGCCACCACACAGAAATGGAATAATGATTGATCACCACGCTTGCTCACCGTGTGTTGGCGATTGTAGATCATAAAAATCCTATAGAGGTATGAGGAGCAGGATGTAAAGTTCACTCAGAAAAGGGAGGATCCTCTGACCAGACGGGTGTTGTGACTGGTGGGCAACTGCCCAACGACTGATGTCGGGAAGTTTGTATGTATGCTAATTGCGCGGTAAACTCTGCTTGCGAGATGCAGGATTTGCGTGATGTCAGTATGACGCGTTGTTCGCTTGTGGCGTTGTAGATACCGCTACAATCCTGATTTCTTTAAGATTTTTTTCCTTCACCATAAGTCATTGGTGTCTTACATGAACTTAGTAATCTCACGGTTCATTGGAAATGTAGCTTTATGCATGGTTTCACGAACACAAGACGACACCTAAATGAATTCCAAAATAAAATCGCACTGTTGGATTTTCAACTTTCGATGTTGAGCCGCGAGCGTTGAAAATCCAAGAGTACGGTTTAATTTAGGTTACATTTAGGTCCACCCTAACTCAAATGGAGTTGGCCAGGGTACCTGGCAAGGCGCAGTGATAGCAAGTGAAGTAAGGCGGTGATTGAGTGGTGTCCAAGGACTGGAAGACGTAGTGTCGGTCGTCCGGCGGCGAGATGGGCAGACGACATTGTTGCCAACCTGGTCATCCAGGTTGGCAACAATGTCGTAGGCAAGGCAGGCTGGCACAGGAGCGTGGGGATTGGCACATGAAAAGAGAGGCATAGAGAGGCTCAGCAGTGGCTGAAGTCGGGCTGTGGAGGATGATGATGCCACTAATGTCTTTACTAGTTAGTGGTCGCCACACATGACATCATAAACATCCTCCTACTAATATTATAAATACGAAAGTTTGTATGGATGGATGGATGGATGGATGGATGGATGTTTGTTACTCTTTCAAGCCAAAACTACTGAATGGATTTGGATGAAATTTGGTACACAGATAGTCTATAACCAGGATTAACACAGGATACTTTTCATCCCGATATTCCCACGGGATCGAAACTTATGCGGATGAAACCACGGGGCGCAGCTAGTAAGTCTATAATGTTCCCACTGCCGGGGCTCAGGCCCCCTCTCCTCGAGAGGCAATTAGGCTGTAATCTACCACGCGGGCCCAGTACGAGTTGGTACCTAGATGTCACATGTCTTCGAAATTTTGATTCTAGGACATGCCGGTTTCCTCACGATGTTTTCCTTCATCACCAACATTTACAGAAATTAAAGTGCCACCCTGGGTTCAAACCCACGACCTACGTCTCGTAAGTCGGGGCCACCTCTGGGTCACTACTGCTATCCTAGCACACACGACATATCGCTGACTTGTTTCCTACTTGTAACGGCATCTAGTAGCTAAGTTTACCAACTAATAGAATACTTCTTCAGATCATCACATTAACAGCTCCAACCTCACAGATGCAGAACAGCCTGGCGCAGGGCATGTTCCTGGCGGGTGGGCGCGGCGCGTACGCCGGCACGCCCCTGCAGGGACCCCTCGCCTACCTTGAGAAGACCGCTACGAATATAGGTAAGATTATTCACCAGCGGGGTAATTGCCTAACACACTATCAGTAACATTAGGTTTCATTTTGAAAGTTGAACAACATTCGTTGCGTTGTTTACATTGTTGAGCAGACAAATTGTTCGAACATATGAAGCAATGGATTAGCAATATCCTTCAAAATGATTCAGCTTGAGATTGATTGTGTGTTACTCAATTAGGGTGCTGGACTATCCGAGTTGGGTGCATCCCCTTTCCCTATTTGGTTCGGCAGTTTCTAAGTTCGAATGCCACCTTTCTGCTACAAATATCTACCTATTTACGCACGTTTAGTACTTAACACCAAGTAAGATACCCAACGATTTTGACCCTTGCGTAGTAACGCGGATGAAACGCTACTAGTTTGACGGCCATGCGCATGCGCTTGTATAGGTACTTATTGTATATATAACGTAAACATAGAGGAGCGTAATTTAAAGCAGAGAATTCTCTGTTGACTGGACTGCCTCGTTGGTCGAGTGGTCGCAGGCACTAGTGCTGAGCATGAGATCCTGGGCTCGATCCCCAGGTCGCACAAAGTGTTATTGGGGTTTCCCATCAGGGTGGGTAGGTGTGTTATGGGTACCTTTGCATAACCTTGCGGGGGCTACAGGCAATGATGTTAGATTATGATTCTCTGTTGACATTGCATGATCAACCTTATGACACTCCCCTACGTAAAGTTCTGAAAGAATAAAAATAACGAATCGATCATTTCTGATGTCACTGATGATAAATGATTTTATTTTGTAAGTAGGTTTGTACAAACACTTTTACACGTCAATCATATTTTAAAACTAGATGAGGTCGGCGTTTCCTATCTGACTACTCTGAGAAGAAAGGCCGAAACAAACTCAGAGGTCACAGTCTCTTTTAAAGTCCAGACATAATCTTGGTCAGATCATATGAAGACCATGTAGATCGATGTCTGAGATGGCTTTTTGAGGAAAGAACCACACAGATTGAGAGGACCCGTCCAGTCAGTGCACGCATTTGTCAGAAATCGTGCAGCTCAACTCAAAACATAAGGAGCTCAACGATTCGACGAACAATACCAAAGAAAGGACATTTGGGTAGGCCACATTAATTACTCAAACTGCCAGACCATGACAAAAACTAACAGAAAAGAGAGAAAAATAAAAAATAATATAAATAAAATGACCATGTAATCATGTAATGTCAATATGTCTTCACATTCACAATAATTAAAATAATAGAATACTTTACAAAGTAAGCAAATGTCATAGTACGGACGCCAGCAGGTCAAGCTACCCGAAACTGTCAAATTTTCCCAATCAACCTTAAACCTTAATGGTTTAGCAATAAAGTTGAAAATCTATTAAAGAAATTTGACAGATTGTAGTGGCTTGATGTGCTGTACATATAAAATTCATTAATGTCAAAGTGTGTATAAAAAAAAAACTTGTTGAAAACTTGAACACTTGTTTTAATGTTACATAATTGTTTCAGACATGGTGGGTCTAGGCGACGGAAGAAGGTGACGCGGCCGCGGGAGGGGCAGGGGCAGAGGCCGCGGCAGAGGCCGAGGTATGATAAAATATAAATATATTGATGTAGGTATGAGGAACAGGGTGTTAAGTGCACTCATCCTCCATAGAAAAGGGAGGATCCTCCGACCAGGCGGGTGTTGTGTCTGGTGAGCTACTGCCCAACGATTAATGCCAGGACGTTGTATATATGCTAGACGAGCGGTAAACTCTGCTTGCGCGATACAGGATTTTGCGTGACGTCAGTATGATGCGTAGTTCGCATGTGGCGATGTAGATGCCGCCACAAATTAAAAAGCACAGACTCTTTATTTAAAAAAAATTGTGTCGCCTTGAGTCAATTTTTTGTCTTCGAATGTCAATTTCGAGTATTTGATCTTCACCAATTGGTAATTCGTTAAGCTTCTGTGTTACCGACTGTAATTGGGTAGTTCCATGATATTGAATACTATATATTCTAGTAGATAATATATTCACATGCGTGGTACGATAACAGAATTCGAAATCAAATTTGAAATCGGTCGAAAAATAAAAAACTTAACTTAACTTAAGTTTTGTATGTAATTTATATGGCGATACTGAACTATGATGTCACAATTCAGTATTTCCCTCTCTGTCTAATTGAGAGTTTTGAACGCTTATATCTTTTTAATTTCCGAAGATATAAAAAAACTGGTTATACCATGCTATTGGTGAGGTAAAAAAGCTTCAATTTAAATACCTAATAAAAAAAAAAAATTGTCAACTAGCCAATTAAAAGTGATCGAGAGTCATAGAGGGTCTATTTACTATCACCGAGAGTTACCAAAAGTCGCTTTGGTTTTATGAGATACACAAAAAATAATCTTGCTGTTGCAGTAACAGAGGGAATTTTTGGTCTTACCAAATTCAATTCATGCATTTGGGTTGCAATGTGTCACTGGCATCCCCGAAAGACACCTTGGTGTCTATTTCAAGGTTCTCAGAAAACGTATTTCCATCTCGCAGGTCGTGGAGCATCCCCTGAGTATGGCGGCAGCATGACTCCTCCATAGCGCGCCCCCCTCCCGGCGGCGCACGCGCCGGTCACACACACATACACAAGCAAGGAAACAAACGTACATGAAATACTAAATGAACAAGCACACACACAAACATATAATATGACATACTATGAATGAATATTAATACAAGGTGTTTATTTGACTTTGACTTATTTTTGACTTTTAACTTTCTTTCGATTTTGACTTTATTTTGTCGTTTATTTTCGCCTGAAACTCGATTCGACTAGTCGTCAATACCTTGACCTACGAAAGAGTAAAAAATAATCGTTTTCTGTATAAAATTGAAAATCCAATCGTCCCAATAGTTAGCTAACCAAATTAACACCTTGTATAAATGTTTAACTATACAGGGTGGTAGGGACATCGACGCGCAACCGCTTGCCATGGATTCAGTACATGATTCTGGACCCCGAGCGATGAAATTTTTTGTGTTATTAAAAAAAGAAATTGCTGTTCCACACATTTTTACGTCGTAGATATTGCACTTTTGCAGGAAACAGCAGATATTATTTTTTATAAGTGACTAAAAATTTCAATCGTGTACAGACGCCAGCAGGTCAACCTACCCGAAACTGTCAAACTTTCCCAATCAACCTTGAACCTTAATGCTTTATCGATAAAGTTGAAAATCTATTAAAGAAATTTGACAGATTGTAATAGCTTGATGTGCTGGCGTCTGTACCTACTGAATCAATGGTAACTGGTTGAGCGTCAAAGTCCCTGCCACCCTGTATTAATAAAATATTTAAAAAATATTATCAAGAAAACAGAAATTAAGTCCTTTAATTATAATAATCTAACAAAAGTGCTGACTGCTGCCGTCCTAAGGGAGGGCGCGAGCAACGTTTGTCTCAGCAACTAATTTGTCACTCACGTCAAGTCTACGGGTTTGTATGTAAATGCGCGCATGTAGCGACACGACAAAGACAGCACTTTCATACTTTTGATGTGAAAGACAAATTATTTGCTGAGACAAACGTTGCTCGTGGGCCATCCCTAAGTCGTTGGATATGAAAAAGACTAGGACACGCAGTATTTTTAAAGCGTCTGTAAACGTCAAGATTTTCATAAATAAAGGACGTGTGATATATTTTTTTGTCAACTAGTAATTACAAAAAAAAATATGTACAAAAAATATATTGACAAAGTATTGTAATGTACAATCAGAAAACAGCATACATGTTGTATATTCATAAAATAATAATGAAGAATTCTCTAAATTTCAACAATATCGATTCTCGACTTTCATCATATAAATCAAATATCATCTGTAATTCGTAGGTACTATAATATGAAATATGCGTCCGGATACTCAAACGTAACTTAATTTTAAAACGTTCTTTAAAAAAGTAGGTAGGTACGGTCAGGGAAATTAACTGGCCAATTGAGGCATTACATCCATTTGCCGCGCAAATACTGACGGTACTTGTGATTCGAATATCCTAAGTTGATATAGTTTGTCGGATACCGCCGTACTGTGCCTTAGGAATTCGTGGCGAGGCGGGGGGCGGAACGCCGTGAGCGTGAATGAATGAGGGGGCGGGACGCCGTGACGCGAATGAATGAGGGGGCGGGACGCCGTGAGCGTTGACGAATGAGCGGCGGGACTCCGTGAGTGTTGACGAATGAGCGGCAGGACGCCGTGAGCGTTGACGAATGAGCGGCGGGACGCCGTGAGCGTTGACGAATGAGCGGCGGGACGCCGTGAGTGTTGACGAATGAGCGGCGGGACGCCGTGAGCGTTAATGAATGAGCGGCGGGACACCGTGAGCGTTAATGAATGAGCGGCGGGCTGCCGTGAGAGTAGATTAATGAGCAGCGTGACACCGTGAGCGTTAATGAATGAGCGGCGGGCTGCCGTGAGAGTAGATTAATGAGCAGCGTGACACCGTGAGCGTTAATGAATGAGCGGCAGGCTGCCGTGAGAGTAGATTAATGAGCAGCGTGACACCGTGAGCGTTAATGAATGAGCGGCGGGATGCCGTGAGAGTAGATTAATGAGCAGCGTGACACCGTGAGCGTTAATGAATGAGCGGCGGGATGCCGTGAGAGTAGATTAATGAGCAGCGTGACACCGTGAGCGTTAATGAATGAGCGGCGGGATGCCGTGAGAGTAGAATAATGAGCAGCGAGACACGGTGAGCGTTAATGAATGAGCGGCGGGCTGCCGTGAGAGTAGATTAATGAGCAGCGTGACACCGTGAGCGTTAATGAATGAGCAGCGGGATGCCGTGAGAGTAGATTAATGAGCAGCGTGACACCGTGAGCGTTAATGAATGAGCGGCGGGATGCCGTGAAAGTAGATTAATGAGCAGCGTGACACCGTGAGCGTTAATGAATGAGCGGCGGGATGCCGTGAGAGTAGATTAATGAGCAGCGAGACACGGTGAGCGTTAATGAATGAGCGGTGGGATGCCGTGAGAGTAGATTAATGAGCAGCGAGACACGGTGAGCGTTAATGAATGAGCGGCGGGATGCCGTGAGAGTAGATTAATGAGCAGCGGGACGCCAAGTTGATGAGTGAACACTGCCCCCCGTCTCGCCGCGCACAAACCTAAGGCGCGTTACAGCGTCTGCGGTCAAACTATAGTCAATTTTCTAACTTCCCTGACTTTATTTCTGTCGGTACATCAGACAGCAGACTTAAAATTGAGTTGCGTTTGAGTATTCGATGGTTCGTTAGTAGAATGACTGATTTTTCAATAGTCAGATAATTTTTATATGAGGAATAAATATTGCGGTTTGACTGCTTTTGTGTAGAAATTATGTGAAACTGACATATTTGTTCTTCAGATATATTATGTTATCTGAGTAATAAAAAATCAGCTCTAAATAGACATAAATATACATAGGTAATCATTAGGTAAGTGATTATATAAATGTTCATGAACTCTTACTGCTTAGGAAAATTCAGTTGAATTTTGCTGTTATTTGTACACAGGGTCAAATAAAATTAGCTAGTGAAACTCCGCGGACATCGCGGGATATCGAAAAACGAAAAAGAAAGTCGATTTTTTTTTTTGTGGAGTCATCGACCGCAATTATTTTAGTCACTTGAAATATCAGCTTTTTACTGTGTAAACTTCACAGACGTGGTAGTTCGTTATCTCAACACGACAAAACTAAATAAAACAGGTTTTCTCCACAAAACCGGCAGTTGTTTATCTAATCTATCTAACTATCTTGTATTGTACCACTACAGGGCAAAGGCTTCTCCATTTTCCACACAATTCTGTCTTGCGAGTGCCGGCCACTCCTTACGGTAGGAGTCAAGCTCGCCCCGCCATCTTCGTCTCGGCCTGCCGCGATGGCGTCGTGCGTTTAGTGGGACCCAATCCGTGGTTCTCTTAGCCCAATTGTCATCTGATATGCGGCAGACATGTCCGCCCAGTCCCCCAAAAAAAAAAACATCAAATCTTTTCATTAATCGACTTCAAAAAAGGAGGAGGTTCTCAATTCGACGGTACGTTTTTTTTTTTTGTGTGTTTGTTACGCGATTACTCCGCCAATTGTGGACCGATTTTCAAAATTATTTTTTTGTTCGAAAGGAGATACTTCTGAAGTGGTCCCATAGTCACCAAGACAGGATCTGATGATTGGATCCTGGAGAAATCGAGGGCAACCCTCAAATTTTATGGGCCCACACATCGTTTTTTTAACCTAAATTACTGGTGAAAATTACAACTTAAAAGTGAAAAATAAAAACTTTTTGCAAAAAAAAAAAACCGACGTCCAAAAAAGACACTACAAAGTGAAAAATAACTATAATTTCGGAAGTCGGTGGCAAACAACGAAAATGCGAACCCAACGACACCGACATCCGAAATTAAAAGTTTTTTTATTTAATCGTGTTTAGATATCCATACCCATCACGTCTGCAGAGTTTCGCTAGCTAAGTTTAATTTGATCCTGTATTTTTAGTACTATAGATAGACTAGTGAAAACTCCTTTTGGATGGTAAAAGTATAACAAGTGCACCATATTTTACTCCTTACCTTGTTAATCATTCTCTTGCCATTTATCCCAATGTATTTGGGGTCGGTACAGATGCCAGCACATCAAGTTACTGTAATCTGTCAAATTTCTATAACAGATTTTCAACTTTATCACTAAAGCATTAAGGTTCAAGGTTGATTGGGAAACATTTATAGATTCGGGTAGCTTGACCTGCTGGCGTCTGTACAACATGTCTCCTTTTTCAATAGTTGTCTATTACTTAGTATAAGGGCTGATTTTTCGATCGTCAGATAACTTGTCTCAAGAATAAATATGACGGGTTGAAACTGAAAACTTTTGTACAGAAAACATGTCAAACCTTCGTATTTATTCTTTAGATAAAAGTTATCCGACCGTTGAAAAATCAGCCCTAAATACTAATAAAATGTTAGCTTTTATTCGATGGCAGCTTCGAAATTAGACTTTTGTAAATACATTATTAAATAATCATAATATTATTAGTACACTTTATCATTCATAGATAAGTAAATTAATAACAAAAAATTGAACTCTTGCTTCTGAAAGCTTATTCAATGTAATCTGCCGATCTCTTTTGCAAAATTCACCGTGAAAACTTCGGTGAAGTGAGTTTGAAGTGAGCTGTCAACAGTGTAGCATCGGGTGGAATGACAGCTTACTTCAAGCTCAATTTTCCTAAGTTTTCACGGTGAGATTTTTACAGAATAGACTAGCTGATGCTAGGGGTTAACACTATTGACAATATGTGTATTTAGTTAATTTTTAGCGGTAAATGTATTGTTTATTGATGGAAAAGTAAAATATAAAATTGTATATGGGAGCTACATTTGCCAACAAACTGCTCTGCAGTTTGGCAGAAGTATTTTTTTTTTGTAAAACTTAAGCTGTCACCACGAATAAACGCATTTTAATTTATCTCACTTAGGTAAAGTCAGTTTGAAGTCTAGCTCAGCCGATGTATTCTGTAAAAATCACACCGTATAAATTTTGGTGAGGTGAGCTGTCAGTAGTGTCAGTCCCTAGCAATAGGTGAAATGAAAGTTCACTTTAAGTTCGCTTCACTTTGAAGTTTTCACGGTGAGTATTTTACAGAATAGATCGACTGGTGGACAGCTCACTTCACCTAAGTTTTCACGGTGAGATTTCAACAGTACCTATAGACCGGCTGTTGTCAAATGTCATGTCAACTTATATGATTGCGTTTTCTTAGTTCGGCCAACAGTTAACATGAGATTTGACGATTTGCTGATGACTTGATGAGGCTTTCAGGACTTGGGAGTTAAGCTTTGGTTTCCTAGGAAAGTGGTTCCGGTGGAAAGCTATTATAATAGCCATCATGAAAATCTGTCATTTTCAACAGTATTTGACAATAAGGTGTCAAAAAATGCTCTGTATTTGGACAGCTTTTAAGTTATTGTGTGACCGTACACCGCTTTTTTAGGAAAACAAACCTTTATGTAGGTGTATTTTCAAAGGCCGGGGCTCACCAGGCTGCACGGCGCGGCATGGCAAGGCAAATGTTTTTGCGTAAGCGGAAATGATTTTGAATCTCATTTTCATAAAATTAGCACTCACATTTCGTTGATATCGTCACAAGCGGAGCCTACCTGACCAAGATTATAACTGGACTTTAAAAGAGACTTCTCCCCCCCCTCCCCTCCCCACCTCTCCCTCACCTATGAGTTTGTTTCGGTCTTTTTTCTCAGAGTAGTCAACTAATATACACTGAACTCATCTAGTTTTAAAACGTAATCTATTTTTGACGTGTAAAGGTCCTTTTTGAACCAATTTACAGACATAAATTCCGCGGGATGCTACGGAAGTCTTCGCGTACAAATGTTAACGCTTTGTCGTGCACTGCCGTGCCATGCCGCCTTGTCTGTCTACCTTTAATGTACCTAGCAATAAGTTTTTCCAAATAAATTGAATTTGAGTATGCATTTAAAATTGTTTTATTTTGGGTTTGAAACTGACAAAAAATCAGCGGGGTAAATGCTTAGCACACTATCAGTCACAAGGACTTTCATTTTGACAGTTCAACAAAATTCATTGCGTTATTTACGTTGTTGATCAGACAAATTTTTCGAACATATGAAGCAATGGATTAGCAATATCCTTCAAAATTATTGAGATTGTGATTGATAGTGAAGAACCACTCCAGAGGGTAATTCTCGTAATTTTAAGAACGTTCACAGTCAGAGGGGCAATTCTGGTAATTTTAAGAACGTTCAGTCTGATCTCAATCTCAATCTGTCAAAAATCCCTCTAATTTCCCTACATTTTGGCAAGTTTTCCACATTTGTTTGTCGCCGAGATGAGACTGCAACTAGATTTTGAACGTTTTAAATTACGAGAATTGGTCTTCTGGCTGCCTCTGAGAAATTTCTGATGAAAATATGGTAATACCAAAAAGAATTGAAAGTATTTTACGATACGTGTGACTGAAGAACACACATTACATAACATACATTTAAAATTAGCGCCCGAGCATCTTCATCATCATCAGCCTAATAGCAGGCCACTGTTGGACATTGGCCTCTCCTATTGCACGCCATTCAATTCGATTTTCGGCAACTCTCATCCAGCTGCTACCAGCCATCCTGCGAAGACCGTCGCTCCACCTAGTTTGAGGGCATTTTTTTATTTTTCATTTAATTTTCTGTGTCTTGTAATGTTAATTACATAACATACCTATTATTGTAAACAATCAAGTATTTTCTAACTGAACAGACAGCTGTGCTGCTGGGGAGTTGGTTGCGCCACTTCTTCCCAGCGATAGCACTAGGAAGTGGTGAAGAGCGGGTGTTTTTGGGGGACTGTCTTTTGTAATTTTGACGTTCGAAAAGTGCTGATTCTCAGCCTAATTTGAATAAATGACTTTTGATTTGGGTTGATTTTGGTTTTCTCAACGTTTACTTAAAGTAACAACACCAGTGGTCGTTGACACAAATGTTTTTGTGTCAAATCTTGTTTTTTTTTATTTTGTCGTGCTTAGATGCCCGTCACGTCTATGACCCTGTGTATGTGTAACGTGAAATAAAACAAATCTAACATCATTTTAAACTATTTATTTCTCAAGAGCACCCCGGCCACACGATGCTTTCAATCCAAGGCAAGTAGTGGTAGACTCGGGTGTACATGCCAGCATTCCCGGCGTATCCACACGCCCTGCCGAATGAGGTCACGCCTATTATCGTGTGCAAGCATTTTGAGAACTCCGACTTCACTTGGAGAGGGCCGCCGCTGTCGCCCTGCGGAAAATAGATGATAGTTAGGACCGGTTGTTAGTGTCCAAGCTCACTGTGCCGAAGTTACGCGACCGAAGTTCCGCGGCTGACTTTACGTTCCGACGTATTCGGCTGATATGACACACCATAAGTGCCGAGCTTACGCGGCAGAAATTCAGTTGCGCAACTTTGTGTGTATTCAGTGTGTCGAGCGCTGTCGTGGCGTGGTGTCCTGTTATCTAAACAGCCGGACAGAAAGACAGAAACACAACGAGCGGACACGCAGGGCACGGGCATGTCTGCTTCCCGCTGCTCCCCGCCCCGGATCTTCTTTGGGAATCGAACCGAACTTCGGTCGCGTATAATGTGTGCTCTACAGAATACGTTGCCGCTGAACTTACGCCCGACCGAAGTTCGGCTGTACGCTATAACGCAACGTAAATTCGGCATAATGTGTCGTCAGTAATTCAAATAGCATTGCAGGCCTAATCATGCCGAACTCCTAAATGGTTAAGTCCCATGTAATAGGAGGAAAGAAAGAAAATACATTTATTTGCGGCAAACATGACGCATAAAAAAGAACACAAACACAAAAAAAAATTACAAGTTGGGGGTAAACATGCGTCATATTCACACAAAACGGCCATCGCTCAGCATAATGCTAAGACCCTATACGAGACAGAGCCCCAGCGATGGTTGTCAGCGACAGCCGGCGTTGACATGATGACGTCAACCAGTGCAGCATACGATTACATATAAATAAAAACAACAATTAAAATATCCTACGATATTATAAACACGAAAGTTTGTATGGATGGATGTTTGTTACTCTTTTATGCAAAAACTCCTTTTTTGCGTAAAAGAGTAACAACAGTATGAAATAAAATAAATCAGTGCAGCATACGATTAGACACCAATAAAAACAACAGTCAAAATATGAAATAGCATAAAATAAACATACCTACCTAGGTGGACATTACAAAAATATAGTAAAACGTGAAATACGATGTGTCACATTCCGGAGGCGAGCCGGGTGCCAATCCCCGGACTGTTTCTGAGAAATCAAATAAACATAAACGATGCATGTATTTTACCTCACAAGTGTCCTTAGGCTCACTTTCATCTCCGTAACACATTTGCATGTTAGCATCGTATCCCGCTTTCAGAAGCCGGTGAGGAGGGAAGTTCTTCTGACAGTCTTCCTTTGAGAACTTCTCTAGGCTCACCTGAAAATGAAAATATCATTTTGTCGTTTTTAAGATGAAGAAAAACATAGTCTGCGGGGTAATTGCGTAAGACACTATCTATAGAAATAGCTTTCATTTTGACAGTTCAGTAACATTCATTGCGTTATTTATGTTGGTGAGCAGACAAATTTTTCGAACATATGAAGCAATGGATTAGCAATATCCATCAAAATGATTCAGATTGAGATTGACACTCTGTTACGGAATTAGGGGGTTGATCCATTTGTTTAATTTTTTATCAGATTATTTTCGAACAGACCATAGATATGGTTTCCCGAAAGGTAGAAATAAATGTGATTGATCATATCTGCCGCTGAACAAAATTGCTTTCAGGATTGTGTTCAGGTTGAAGAGTACCTACATGTGTTGGTGAAATGATGACAAACGTACCTACAGTGTCGACCAAAAGTCCATAGGCAATCTCACAAAGCAATAGCTTGACGTTTAATTTGACTTGCGTCCTTCTAGTTTCAAGAAAATAAACACATTGTCGTCAACAAGTGATTGTAGTTCATAATTTCAACGTTATACATAATATGAGTCAAAATGACTTAGCGGTTAAGCGCGTGCAGATAGATGCGTGAATCAGTGAGCCGTGTGTTCAAATCTCACGCAGTACATCGACTTTTTGTAAGTTTTTACTCGATTGGAAGTAATGGGACAGAAATATAATTATTCTTTATCTTGTTCGCTTTGTTCACACATTTCGTAAAGTTAGAAAGGTAGATCATAGAAAACTAAATATAGAATTCAGATTTCTGTGAGGTAGACATGAGTTTTATGAATAGTTAACTTGATCGGAATAAACGTTGTCGTTTGGTTGTAGTTGTTGGTTAGTGACGTGTGATTTAATAGATGGCGGTATTATATTTATTCTCAAAATGCAGGCAAATATTAACATTGAAGCGAGGGCGACTATTATTGCGCTGCATAAAAGTGGTCTTCCACTATGACGCGTATCCTAAATGCAACAGAAATATAATGTTATTTCGCGTAGTGCGACGTCAATCCATTAGTGTGTGTTATCTGTGGAATGTTGAGATATCACTCATACACGCACACGCACTGGCTGTATCGTGCTCGCACAGTTCATAGCAATGAGTCCTTAGGATGCCACTGAAGTTTTGAGCGATACTGTAAATACGCTTTCGAAAGCGCTCATAATTTAGCATTTGGAGGAGGACTTTAAATCTTCCAAGTTTTCGCTTTGATCCGAAGTTGATTTTGATGACCTACCTAATTATTAAAAACGGACTGCTTGCGGGAGTCAGCTGCTCCCAAATATACGAAATAAAACGAGGTATTTATGACGATGAAAAAACTGACAGTTCCCTGTCAAAAATCATAGTGGTGTGCCACTATCGTAGTGATGTTACTCCCCACATGCTTACCTCTTGAAGACTATCAGCAAGAGGTCGGTGCTTGCCGAGCTTGCCCCAGCCGGTCGCGAATGCAGAGTACCACTCTTTACCATCGTAGTCCAGACATGCTGGGAATACGTCTTTATTGAATATCACACTGGAACGAAAAAATATACTGTGAGAATTTGGAAATCTTTGGCATCCTTCCCGGGAGTGATAGTACTGATAAACAACTTTGGCTATAAGCATAATCTTAATCAGCCTATAATGTTCCCACTGCTGGGACACAGGCCTCCTGTCTGTGACAGGGAGTGGGCCGTAATCCACCACGCGGGCCCAGTGCGGGTTGGTAGATGTCACATGTCTTCGAATCTTTGGTTCTAGGACATGCCGGTTTCCTCACGATGTTTTCCTTCACCGTTTTGAGAGCAGTGGTAATGAAGGCTAGTTTTTTGCTAAGCATAACATAAAAGAAAACTTACGGTGTAGCGGTCTCCAGCAAGGCGATGTCATGGTACTTGGATGGTGGCTTGTAGTCCGGATGTGCAATGGCCCTCTTTACATTGCGAATGTGCCAGAGCTCGCCAGGGTCTGATCGCCTGAGGATACCCATGGCCACGAAGCGAACTGGTCCACTGTGGAGAATTTTGATCATTAGTAAATTCGTAAAGATTCTGGTTAGGAAAAATTCTGGGTTGGAATTGTATGTATGGTTTCCTGGCTGGCGAAAAGCTCACCAAAAAATCAAAAATACTTCATGAATATCAGGAATTGAAGAACGGGAAGTTTAAATTAGCGCATGATTTGTGCCGTTACAGTACAGCTGTAACCGACATAGCTTGCAGAGTAAGCAAACTGAAGTGGCAGTGGGCTGGCCATGCCTGTCGAAGGACCGATGGCCCGTGGAGCTGACGAGTCCTGGAGTGGAGACCGCGTATCGGCAAGCGAAGTGTGGGACGCCCCCCAGATAGATGGACGGACGACCTAAAGAAGCTGGCTCGAACAGATTGTATGCGGAAGGTGGAGGGACAGGGTGTTGTGGCGCAGCCTGGGAGAGGCCTATGTCCAGAAGTGGACTGCGATAGGCTGAGTTGATTGAGTCCTTCAGTAGGATTGATTATAATTCTGTAAAGTTATATTTGTTACGCTCGCGAATCAAGTTTTAATCAACAGTCAAACTCAAACTCAAACTATTTATTTCAACTAAACCAATTACAGGTACTCTTGAACTGTCAAGGGTCGGTCAGTCAAGAAGATGAAGCTAGTTGCCCATTCCAAAGCTTAGTAGGTACCTATGGAGAAGAACGGGTAAGAAACTCCATGGACACTGTTTTAAATCACAATAATATTGTTACAAAGTATTGGTTACATCATGCATGTTAAAAATTATGCATGTGAGAACGATGCAATCAACATGACTATTACTAGAAGAAAATTTCAATGCCGCGGGCATCCTGGCGCTTAATAATAAAAAATAACATCATTTTGATGATAACGGCTTCGGCCAGTTACGCCTTTCAAAGGTACGGGACCCCAGGGTCCCGAGATATGTCAAAGACAAAAAGAAATAATATAAATAATAAAAATGTATGTGTCAAATCAGTACAATCCACTTATTTTAGTAATGACTTAAACAACTTACAAACTAGTGTTAGTACATATACCTCCGTCAATTAATTAATAAATTCTAAAACATGTCAGAGACGACAATAATAGTAATAATTCATCATTCACAATAACACACTACTTCTGGGCACGGTTTGAAGGCAACACTATCGGCCTCGTCCAGTGTTTCCATATAAGGCCATCAGCCCTATCCGATACGGTCATCAAGTGGCTGTTGGCGCTGCCACGCACCCGCCACATCAGGAATGCGATACGTTTTCGCACAATAGCATAGAAGTCATCTATACGTGCCTCAGCGAACATCCCTGATGCGCTGCAGTGTCGCGGCAGCCTCAACAGTGCCCTGTATGCGTTATTGTATTGGACTCGCAAGGCGCTGTAAGCACTCCGCGTGTATTCGACCCATAGGCTGCAAGTATAAATAGATTGGCAATATGCCCTAAACAGAGTACCCTTTACATCACTTGAACACCTCGCAAACCTACGGGTCAACATATTGCTCCTGACTGACAGCGCCCTACGTTCCCTCTCCATGTCAATGTTGTCGGTCTGTGTGGCTTCAAGAGTGAAATAAGGAAAAAGTGGCATTCAGTGGGCAGATAAAGAGAGCACACCTAGAAGAAGTAAAATACATTACTTACACAGAGGATTCCGATAGGCAGTGTGCGGCAGTTAGGACGAACCTCTCACTGATCAGCGACCCTCCACACAGCCACTGAGCTGAGTCCTCGTCATTGCCGTATCCTAACAACGTCTGGAAATGTAAACAATTAACATTTTAGGAGAAAACAAAAACAGGGGAAACGGAAAACGACATCAGGGAAGGCCCCAATGAAATATTGGGAAGAACTGTATTCCTGCAGAGGTTGGTAAGCTGAATCTGAATACATGTGTACATAGTCCTCCAGACCTTATTTCGGGCATGGCAGCAGAGACTAGCCTTCGGCGCGGGAGATTTTATAGTGCAGGCGTGTGTGCGCAGACACACCTGTGTCTGCGCACACACTGTGGGAGAGAGAGTACACCTGTACTCTCTCTCCCCTTACTCTCATAGTCCGATGGAACGGCAATCCGACACCACCGGTAAAAGATCAGGCGCAGGACCAACGGCTTAACGTGCTTTCTGAGGCACGGGGGTATCACACCGCCAACTTCCAAACTCTGGGCTGTTACTAGGAAATTCCTGCCCGGTTGGTATTGTGGTCGCAAGCGCGACTGTTGAGCGGTCCTGGCCTCGATTCCCAGGTCGGGCAAAGGGTTTTTTCTAGAGAACATTACAACGGGGGGAAAACGTTCGTCCTGCAGGTAGGAAAGCTTGAATGGCATGGGTTTGACAAGGTTTGGACAGCTCATCTCATTTTGTGTTACAAACTGTTCGGTTGTACAGGCATCTTCTGGGCATGCTCGTTCCATCATAGACCTCATTCATCTCTTTCGATCAGGCGTGATCGAGGTGAAGAGCAGGCCCACTCAGCAATAAAAAAAGGGCTGCTTGATTCCAGGATTTTGCCTTTTTTTTCCAATGAAAGGCTAAATAGTTGTAGACCCCAGGTATCGGCTGACCTGGATTACGGCTATTTCGCCCATTCATTCTCCAGACGAGCTCACAAACAGCTGTACAGGCTACTAAAAATGAGACTAGTCTTACCATATGCGGGTAACTGGACCTTAGAGCATCATGTCCTCCAACCACGACTGCATGGAAGGTGGTCTCGAACGAATGGCATTGTCTCTGCCGGTCCCACACACGCTCCAGACCATTCGTCTGGCAGGGGTAGGGCAGGTAAGTCAGGTGGTTCAAGCATTCTGAAATTATGCAAACATTACAGATTTTTGCAAGAGTTTTTTCGGTAGTTAATTGCACCCGGAGTGGGCTAGTTTTTTTTTTTTTTTTTTTTCTTAATCAGCCTATAGTGTTCCTACTGCTGGGATACAGGCCTACCAGTCCGATTTGAAAAATTCTTTTTGCATTTGGTAGCCCAATTTTTTTTTTAACATCACTCTGGGATCCTTAGGAGCCGAGCAAAGAGATAAAAAGTCGGAAAGAGAAACGGGGTGGGTCGGGGGAACAAGAGACTTCACACGGACGAAGTCGTGGGCAGAAGCTAGTAATATATCATTTTAAAAACTTACTATCTCTCGTCTTTTGCCCGCTTTTAAAGAATACTCCTCCATCATTGTCAACGACTGCATTCCTGAAATAAAAATGCAAATCATGACTTCACACAACAAAGTAAAATACACATTAAAAAAGAGCCTATTGTCAATCAACATATGTATACCGAAAGCCGACTCCAACATAGTCGGGAAAGGGCTAGTTTTTCCGACTATGTTGGGCTCGGCTTCCGGTCTAACTATAGCTGAATACCAGTAGTTTACATGGAGTAACTGTCTATCTGACTTCCACAACTTAGTTACTGGGTAGCAGGATACCTCTTGGTAAGCCTGGTTGTCTAATTGTCAGACATTCGGGCTACTGACCAGGGGGTCTACTACGAAGTGCGAAGTGCGAATGATCGGATCGAACCGACACACGGCCGAACCGAATAGTATTGAAAAATGCGAAAAAAATTCTGATTGGCTCAGTTGGGTCGGGACCATAGTGAATATTCGAAAGAGTGTAGGAGTGAAGGATCAAGACCAACCGAACCAAATAGTAACTTCGTAACAGGAAACAGCCGAACATTCGGCCGATACCACTTCAAAGTAGACCCCCAGGTGCGTTGCAGACGAATAATTTAATACTTCTGAGAGGAGTAGGTACAGTTACTTACCTCGTGTCATTAACCAAATCGCAGTCGACGCAACATACAACGGGGTCATTGCTTCGGAATGAACATATCTGAAATGATAAGATGGAATGTGTTTTAGCTGTGAAGAAGAATCGCCGCAGCAAACTCCACAGCAGCACAGCTGTTAGGATTTCTGATTCAATACAATTTTAGTTGGACAATCTCATCATCTGCCTGCGTTTTCCCAACTATGTTGGTGTCGGCTTCTAGTCTAATCGTATGTAGCTGCTGCTGAGTACCAGTATTTTACATGGAGCGACTGCCTATCTGACCTCCACAATCCACAACCCAGTTACTAAGTAGCACGATACCCCTTGGTAAGACTGGTTGTCAGACTTTCGGGCTTCTGACGACCCGTAACGACTGTCAAAGATCCACGAATGACAGCCGGGACCAACGGCTTAACGTGCTTTTCGAGGCTCGGAGGTCTCGGTTTGTAAAGATGGTCACCCATCCACAGACCAACCGCGGCAAGCGTAGCTTAACCTGATCGATCGCCCTGTGCGGCTGTGTTTATTTAGCCACGGGCCCCTCACTTACGCTATCAAAATTATTGTCATTAATATTCATGTATGTTTGAAGGTTGCAGCGACCAAGAGCACACATTACACGAGCAATTATTGAGGCTGTAATTTATTCCGACGAGGCATCTCACCGTGGGTTTTTCTCATTATTGTAAAAACAAGTTCCAAAACAACATTTGCCTAGGTAGATACTGCATGAGTTCATAATAAGATTAAAAAGTATTTTCAGGGTTCCGTACCCAAAGGGTGCTGTGGTGGCATGCGAACATATCACACTGACGTCACACAAAATCCTGCACCGCGCAAGTAGAGTTTACCGCGCAACTAGCATCAATCGTCGGGCAGTAGCTTACTCGACACGACACCCTGGTCGGAGGATCCTCCCTTTTCTATGGAGGATGAGTGAACTTTACACACTGTTCCTCATATCTGCATAATGCCAACGGGACCATTATAAAGGCTCCGCTATCTATCCGTCTGGGCTGTATCTTTTGAACCGTAACAGGTAGACACTTAAAATGTTCACAGAGTGTGTACAGTCATCAAAAGAGATAAATAACCAGGGTCATCGGATATAGTTGAAGTTTAGTAAGAAACCGATGGATGCTTTCAAATAAAATGAATAGAAAACGAACAGTTCATTTATCAAATTAAATATCATTAAAAAACATCCATCGGTTTCTTACTAAACTTTAACTATACCCGACGACCCTGGTTACTTATCTCCTTTGGTGACTGTACTACTTGAAAATATTTTACCGTGAACAATGATTTATTATTAATACTAGCTGCGCCCCGTGGGTTCACCCACATAAGTTTCGATCCCGTGGGAATATCGGAATAAAAAGTATACTACATGTTAATCCTGGTTATAAACTATCTGTGTGCCAAATTTCATCCAAATCCGGTCACTATTTTTTGCGTGAAAGAGTAACAAACATCCATACATCCATCCGCAGCCTGGGAGAGGCCTATATCCACAGAACTGTTCTGTGCCTATATCCACCAGTTGACTGTGAGTTAATTGGAACGGAACCCTTCGTGTGCGTGTTCGACTCGCACTTACCTAGCCGCTTTTTTACGAGAAGCAAATTTAATCCTTCAATCGCTTGGTTGAGGTTAAGATAACATTAAACCTGTTATTATATAGCTGATGGGTAACTTAATGTTGCACGGTAGAACGAATGTTAAGCTACGCCTTCCGAGGTCGGTCTGTGGATGGGTGACCATCGATTACATATCGTAACCCTCCGTGCCTTTTGGTCCGGCTGTCATTTGTAGATCTTTGACAGTCGTTACGGGGTAATTAGAAGTCTGACAACCAGTCTTACCGCGCGTTAACCAGTAACTGTGTTGTGGAGGTCAGACAGGCAGTCGTTCCATGTAAACTACTGGTATTCAGCTGCATCTGGTTAGACTGGAAGCCGACCCCAACATAGTTGGGAAAAGGTAAGGCAGATAATGACATGCAAACCCAACCCGCAAGAGTTAACTTGACACCCGAACGGCCCCGCGATGTTACCGCCAGCGCCTTCCACGCCTCTGTACAGCCTAATTCAAACTTTATGACGGCTCGGAATATGATGAACGGCGAGTCGCTGCGCAGTAATGAATTCACATGTCAGCGGGGGTGAGGGGTGAGGCACTGCGCAGCGAGTAGTGCACTTCAGAGCCGCCATAAAATTTGAATCGGGCTCTAGACCGCGCGCTTACGTCATCCGAGAGAAGTCTCAAGTTAACTGCATTTAGGACGTGTTACGCATCTTTGATTGTGGTTGTCATTCAGAGACAGGAAAACTGGTGACACCTTTATAATGGCATGACATATGTAATAAAATTACGCTTATTTTCCCAGGTGTACAGTACAGTTAAATGTACATCAGAGCGGTACACTGCTGTATGTAAATCGTCCTTCCCTCTTGTATTAAGCGAGATTCCAAGACTAACTGATCATCTCATCACACACACACACCCTCACTCACACACACACACCCTCACTCACACACACACTACTTTAGGATATATCTCTAAGTTATTATTTCTTTTCTTTCTTTTATTGTATTATAATTCAAGTCTTATCTTGTTTAATTTTAGATTTTACCTATTTTTTATTGTTAAATTCAATTTTCTTTTGGTACACCACTTTTACCATTTCATAATTTGTCATTGAAGAGCGGGGACTCCAAGACTGGTATATCTTTTACTTAAAAGGAGGTCCCTGTGTAAGATTTACTGTAACAGTTGTACAAGTTTCTGCAATAAATCTTTTTATTTATTTATCTGCCTGCCTTTCGTTCGAACAAGAATGTACTGAGGGCTCATCATCTGCCTAGCCTTTTCCCAACTATGTTGGGGTCGACCTTCAGTCGACCTCAACATAGTTGGGAAGTCGAGTCAACCTAACTGGATGCAGCTGAATACCAGTATTTTACATGGAGCGGCTGCCTATCTGACCTCCACAACCCAGTTACTGGGTAATACGATACTCCTTGGTGAGACTGGTTGACAGACTTTCGGGCTTCTGACGACCCGTAACGACTGTTAAAGATCCACGAATGACAGTCGGGTCCAGCCGAGCGGCTTAAAGTGCTTTCCGAGGCACGGAGGGGTCTCGGTATGTAAAGATGGTCACCTATCTACAGACCAACCGTGGCAAGCGTAGTTTAACCTGATCGATCGACCTGTGCGGCTGTTATTATTTAGCCACGACCCCAAGACTCCCCCTCCAAGACTAACTAAATATAATAAAATGCCTTCCACTTGAACAGGTTTTCCTTGCTTCGGACAACTTGGATCCGGAGTCTGTTTAAAAACTTCCAGATTACCCAAGGCAACTCATGACCAGGTGGGAGGTCTACAACGAATGGTTTGGGTAAGGAAGCACTGTCTCGCCACAGCTCCAGTCTTTCTTTTGATCGCTGGCCAGTGAGTGGAACAACACACTGAAAAACTCTTTCAGCCTTTTCAGGTTTAGATTCATAGACGACTCCGCCTTGGAGTGTAAATGTGGTGCTTTTTCACAAACGATGGGACACTTAATATCGTGTCCTGCGTGTCCTGTCAGCTGCACGTTACAGGAACTGATGGACGCTGGTGATGGCGCCAAACAAGTGGCCGAATTCTGGGCCGAGTCCATTTAGATTGCCATCGACACGCTCAGAAGATAAAATACCTTGCAATTTGTGTATTTTACATAATCAGCCGATAATGTTCCCACTGCTGGGACACAGGCCTCCTCTCTGTGAGAGGGAGTGGGCCGTAATCCAACACACGGACCCAGTGCGAGTTGGCAGATGTCACATGTCTTCGAATTTTTGGTTCTAGGACATGCCGGTTTCCTCACGATGTTTTCCTTCACCGTTTTGAGAGCAGTGGTAATGAAGTGATTTACACAAAGTAAAGTGCCTGCTTGGGATCGAACCCACGACCTACCACTGGATCACCACTGTTAAAGGCCTCCCCTTTTTCCTGCCATACTCCCGGTTCCGTGTTTTCCTAATCCAGGTGTTTCCTTCGACTTTGACGATATCATTAACCCAACGCACTTTTGGACGGCCCTGCACCCTAATTGCGTAACCCACTATCAACACAGTGGCTCCGATACCCTTGTTCACATCTTTCTATTTCATTAAGAAAGGGACAGAAGATAAATATTAGTTTAGTCCTGTCAAATTAAGATACTCCATAGACAGTTTAGACGTGATTAAAAACATGACTACTAAAAATACGTCAATTTACGTCAGGCGCATTCCTTGTCAGACGCTCAATAATTTGACAGGACTAAACTAATATTTATCTTCTGTCCTTTTCTTATCCATTGCTTCATATGTTCGAAACATTTGTCTGCTCACCAACGTAAATAACACAATGAATGTTTTTGAACTGTCAAAATGGAAACCATTGCTACTGACAGTGCGTTACACAATCACCCCGCTGTCTCTTGGCCACCTATTGGTCACAGGTTTACTCCATCAGCCACCCCCGCGTCTAAAAGTTAAGTAAATTAAGGTTCTTACCGGCGGGTTATTCTTCTTCTGTATGTCTAACATTGATGACAGACATTTGTAGATGTGCACACACTTGCCCACGGCTTCGTCCGTCTGGCATATTTCTCCTGAAAATGTTAATACAAACTTCATTTAACTGTAACTTTTCGATAGGTACTATCCTTCCTATCCTGTCCTACTTCCTACTATATTATATTTATATTTTTACATAATAATAATAATAAAATAATCCTACTGTATATATATATATATGTCGCATCCGGCAATTGACGTTTACAACAAAACAAGGCACGCCACATAGCGGCAACTATCAGGACTAGAATTGAGGGATTGAATTGAACAGTTCATAGGTGTTCTCCGACGGAACGTCAAATAATACGCGATAGGGTTGACGAATTATTACAGGCGAACATCATACGGCCTAGCTGTTCTCCTTTTGCTAGTCCCGCGCTTTTAGTAAATAAACAATACGGGTCACATCGTATGTGCATAGATTATAGGGAGTTGAATACCAATACAGTTCCGGATCGTGTCCCACTGCCGTTGATTTCTGATCAAATTTCGCGACTTCATGGTGCTAATTATTTTACTGCGCGAGCGGTTTTCATTTAATACCAATCCAAAACAAATCGATTGAGCCAACGGCCTTCATAACACCTGATGGGCAATATGAATTTTTAGCGATGCCGTTCGGTCTTAGAAATGCCATCTCAGTTTTTCAACGAGCTATTGTCAATGCCTTAGGTGAACTAGCGCTTAAGTATGTGATCGTATACGTTGATGATATTTTAATTATATCGGACTCTATAGATCAAGGCTTAGACAGGTTGCGCACAGTTTTGGAGGTACTAACAATAGCTAGCCCGTTAGAGCTTCTTATAGGCAAAGTTGCGCGTCCCCTTGATTTAATGGCTAATGATTTAGACGAAACCATAAATCTTGACGAAGTCAGGCAATTAGCATCTGAAAATATTGAAAAATCCTCGTGTTATGACAAAGAACGTTTTGATCGTAATAAGGCTAATGTTTGTAAATTCTCCATCGGTGAGTTCGTTTTAATAGAAAATGAGGAGCGAAATCAAACAAAGTTAGATGCCAAGTATAGTGGACCATTTCAAATTGTAGAGATCCTAGACGGAGATTGTTACCTATTAAAGTCGTTGGTCAATAAGCGTACCTACAAGTACGCACACGATCGCGTTAGAAAGATGCCTGAGGGCCAAGCACCTATTGAGGTTGTTGAGCAAGACGAGATAGTGGAGGTAGAGTCGAATTGAATTGTTTGTGTTAGATGCACGGGTTCTTGATTCGTTGGTTAGGAGACCGTACCAGGGTATCGTAGCCATAGCCCGTTAGAAATCATCATGCTAGACCGTGGGTACGTGGTACGCGGTAGCTCTGGGTAGTATGGTCGGGTCTAGCCTCGAAGCCAAGACCGTAGAGTCAAGGACGACTCGGCATTCCTCCGGGAAGTGCGTATGTGACAAATGTGATGGAGCTATGTTATAGCTGTGATTGTTGACCACGAATGAGATACCTGGGGCTTTGTTAATTGGTTAATAACTTTGGGTCAATTCCTAAATTATCAGTGTACCTTATCCTCAATAGTACCCGGACTCTGATTGATTGTCATAATGCTTATTTAATTGTTATCTCTGCCTACTACTTGACTTGTTACTTAATTGTTTGGCTATTGTTTTAAATTGATTTTGCTATTTGGGATGTTAATAAAATAATGTTAGAAATATGATGTAATTGTTAGTTAAATAAACAAACTTTACAGTCCAAATTTCTTTAATTGAAAGCAAGCGGATAGCAACATACACTTTGAATCGATGCCAGGCATAGCCGAACGTATATCTACTGTGCTGTTGTTATATTGTTTCAGATTAACACACGAGGACGTGTGTCCTCGTAGGATGGCCGTGTCGCATCCGGCAATTGACGTTTACAACAAAACAAGGCACGCCACATAGCGGCAACTATCAGGACTAAAATTGGCGCGCTTTGACAGAGTTGGGGCGTTTCCATGGTTACGAGGTTGAAGAAAAAGCAACAAGTCGGCATTCTTTTCTTTATCCTGGTGATCGAGCAGTGAAGACGCTTCGGAACTGTCCTACGTTTTGTTGATCCATCATCCTTATACCTGCCTGCTATTGTCTCACAGCAGGGTAAAAGCCATAAAATAGTTGTTGATTGTGTAACAAGTGATTAAAGTGAATATTTGCCTAAGTAATTGTTATTTATTAGCAAGATACCCACATAAACCTGCCTGATGGCTGATCGTAGCTCAAACCATCCTGATCATCCGATATATACTATATTATTATTATAAACGTGAAAGTTTGTATGGATGGATGAATTGATGTTTGTTACTCTTTCACGCAAAAGCTACTGAACGGATTTGGATGAAAGGTACATAGATAGTTTATAACCAGGATTGACATATAGGATACTTTTTATCCCGATATTCCAACGGGATCGAAACTTATGCGGGTGAAAGCGCGGGGCGCAGCTAGTACTATTCTTACTAGGGCCGCCCCACTGTTTCACCCGCATACATAAGTGTCGATTCCGTGGGAATATCGGGATAAAAAGTATCCTATGTGTTATTCTGATTTTTAAGCTATATTACTGTAAAGTTTCATCAAAATCCGTTCAGTAGTTTTTGCGTGAAAGAGTAACAATCATCCATCCATCCATCCATCCATACAAACTTTCACGTTTATAATATTAGTAGGATAATTAGATTGTTACAGGGATATCGCTGCGTGACCTGTTACCATGGATTCAGAGTACGATTATGAACGTCCCAGCGTTAAAATTTTAGGTCGGTAACTAAAAAAAAAATTAGCTATTTCATAAATCTTGACCGCGTAGGTCACTTGGTTTTATACTCGTATTAATTATTGAAAGGACAAGACAACGACTGTCGGGTCGGCTAGTAAATTATATTGTTCGCGTTAAAAATACAGTACTGCAGTGCGATTTTGTAACCATCTCACCGTGAAAACTTAGGTGAAGTGAGCGTGGAGTGAGCTGTCATTCCAACTAATAATGCTAGGGATTGACAGCTCACTCTAAGCTCACTTCACCTAACTTTTCACGGTGAGATTTTTACAGAATGGATCGGCAGAACTCAAAAGTTTGTTATCGTCTACACCTACCGAACTGGCTTTTACGACTTTGCCATGCTAGCTATTAGACCATTGTTCTACCAACGGCCTAGAAAAGCTCGAACAAGAATGTACTGAGGGCTCATCATCTGCCTAGCCTTTTCCCAACTATGTTGGGGTCGGCTTCCAGTCTAACCGGATGCAGCTGAATACCAGCATTTTACATGGAGCGACTGCCTATCTGACCTCCACAACCCAGTTACTGGGTAATACGATACCCCTTGACAAGACTGGTTGTCAGACTTTCGGGCTTCTGACGATCTGTAACGACTGTCATAGATCCTCGAATGACAGCCGGGACCAACGGCTTAACGTGCTTTCCGAGGCACGGAGGGGTCTTGGTATGTAAAGATGGTCACCCATCCAGGGACCAACCGCGGCAAGCGTAGCTTAACCTGATCGATCGACCCGTGCTACTGTTATTACTTAGCTACAAGCCCCCCAAGAATGTACTCAGGGCTGTCTTAACCACATTGGGCGGAAAAAAAACACCCTGCGACCCCCTGCACCCACGGGTAAAGACGGCCATGAATGTAATGTATGATGGCCCTGTAAAATTTAGTTTAATTAATAGAAAACAGACAGTTCATTAATAAAATTAAGTTTCATTAGAAAAAGTCCATCGGTTTCTTACTAAGCTTCAACTATATCCGACGACCCTGGTTACTTATCTCCTTTGGCGACTGTACTTCAACTCGACCCTGAGACAACTCGACCCCGCCCGTGACAACTCTATCCTATCCCCGAACTAGAAAGCCTCTCATCGGGCGGATTGAATCAATTCTCAAATCGTTTATTGCAATCCATAGTGTACACTTACAGGTGGTAAAATATAAAATAATAGAAACAATTATGAACCCTGTCGGACGCAGCAAATTTTTAAATAAGTAGTAGAGCGCTTTATACAAGTTATTAACTTCGAATTATTTTATATCCTATTCTGCTAAATCAAGGACTAAGGATGCAGAAAGCAGTACCTAGTATTGGAGGATGCACGCATAGTCAGGAGGTTCCACTCTTTAGAGCCACCTTGTTTGCTTGGCCCCTGTTCCCAATTCTGGTAAGTAAAGACTAAAGAGGTATAATGTTGTATATTTTTAACCGACTTCAAAAAGAACACTGCAAATTGAAAAATAACATTAATTTCGGAAGTCGGTGGCAAAAAACGAAAATGCAGAAACTACGACGCCTAGGTACTTGAGTTGCGTTGCGTTCGAGTTGGTATAGTTTTTTTAGAAGGTCGGGTGTTTTTTTTTTTTTTTTTTGTAAAAACATTTTTTGTTTAAGAACAGTTTTTAATTATTTAATTTTTAAACCAGCCCATCGGCCATAAATTACGAACAAACTTTAATTCCCTATTTAAACACTTTAGGTAGTGATTTTTTTTTAAATCCTTTAGGAAACTCTTGTGCATAATTTCATGCTTCTTGACCCGGCGAGCGTACGTTGCTGTCAGTGAATGGACGAATGAATTTATGATTGTTATTAAGTACGTAGTTATTTACATAATAAAAAAGAATATTCAACGTTCTACGTACCTTCTTTCCGGTCGTAAGCACACTCCACGATCAAAACACTCAAAAACAAAAACAATACACTATCTAAAAACATGTTTCTACAATTATTAATTACGTAATATTTGAATACATTGTGTACATCTTTGCATGTCGAAAGACGTCTTATTACTAACTTCATAAGCACAAATGAATGCTAAGTTATTTATTCCAAAACAGGTTTTTTTTCCTGTTTGTTACAGTGTACAGGTACGTTTAGGTTTTTTTTGGTTATGGCTGTGTTGTATTTTTTCGTAGGGCCCGTGGCTAATAATAACAGCCAGTCGGGCCACTCGAAGGTTACGCTACGCTTCGGTCGCTTCGGGTCGGGCCGTGGATGGGTGATCCATTACAAATGGAAAGATCTCCGTGTCTCTGAAAGCACGTTAAGCAGTTGGTTCCGGCTGTCATTCGTAGATCTTTGACAGTCGTTATTGGTAGTCAGACGCCCGAAAATTGGACAAGTACATAGACTTGCCAAGGGGTATCGTATTACCCAGTAACTGGGTTGTGGAGGTTAGATAGGCAGTCGCTCCATGTAAAATACTGGTATTCAGCTGCATTCGGTTAGACTGGAAGCCATAGAAGTGTAAAAAACAGGAGAAGTGGCAAGGGGGCGTGTCTGTGTCGTCGCGGCATGGCCAAAATGACCATGCACTAGGCGAATGGCCGTCTCGGCGAACTAGTGCGCTTTCGACCGTGATCGTGATAAAATATAAGAATGCCGTGTTGTTCAGTGGTTTCTTGTAAAAACCGTAGTCAAAACCAAAAGTTTGTAAATCATGGAATCACTTACCATATATAAATATAATGAAAAAAAACAAATTGTAAAATATTTTTTGCTTTTACTACGTTAATTTTGTTTTCAAATAGCACAGCGACTGTACTAATTTCAATAATAAATACATAAATACATTGCTCCTTAACCACTACTTAAGTATGTCGCTAAGTGACTACACAAGCAATGTAAAAATCACAAAACGATACTTTATTTATACGGTGCATCGCATGGTACGGCCGCTGTTTCTTGCGGCCAGTTAGTGATGTAGCTGTGCAGCCGATCGATTCTGTAAAAATCTCACCGTAAAAAGTTAGGTGAAGTGAGCTTAGAGTAAGCTGTCAATAGTGTCAATCCCTAGCATTAGTTGGAATGACAACTCACTCCACGCTCACTTCACCTAAGTTTTCACGGTGAGATGGTTACAGAATCACACTGATGATCCAGTAACGTAGGCTATCGACAAAAATGTCGATTACTCAAAGAATATATAGTTAATTAAAATTTTACAATTTGTCTACCGTTTTAACCCGGTTGGAAGACCTAAAAAGATGACATTAAAATCCGGTTGGAAGACCCTTGAGAAGATGTAAAATAATGTTTAATTTTTTTTATTTACTTGAATTTTTTTTATACTATTTTTTATTGATTTATAATATAGTATTTTCTGGACATATCGGTTTTTATTTATTTTATAGTCAGAACCCGAATTTTTTTTTAGTACAATAATATATGGGAGAATCGATAATATTCCAATTTAGTCAATCACTAGCGTATATGTAAAATAAATGGCTTTTGCACAGCACAACGATAGCGACAGATATTTTTGTTTGAGTAAGTTGTACGGTGCATGGTAAATGCGCGCTGTGTTTGACGAGTTAAGGTTTATAATTGATTGTGTAGTACGTTCTGATTAATTTATGAATTGCAAGTGTGTGCGCGACTCTGTATCTATTGCTTTTACTGAACCACATGTGTAGTAGTGGCGCTGTAGTGGGGTCGATTTAGCGACATGGAGTTCTGATACATTTTCAACCGCGGCATATATTATCTCCTTCATTCCTATATATGCTGGAAGCCAACCAAAAAAGTATCGAGTTTTAAAATATTGACATGTATCTAAAAGTGTCTTAGTGTCTTAGTGTCTTAGTGTGTTGTGTGTGTGTGTGTGTTTGTGTGTGTCTTGTGTCGTAGTGTTTTACTCACGGAATAGGCCAGTAATATCGAACATATTAAAAATTCAGAACCAGCCCTTAGTTTACGATTTTAGCAATGTCTAGTGTTAGATATGACTGGCCTAGAAGGCTAGAAATAAACATTTCATTTCATTTCATTGGACTGACCGAGTCGGGTTGAGGACCATTATAAAAATTGATGGTACCACCCAGTAAAACTTGATATTGACTGAAATCCAACTTGATCGGGTACCTTTATTTATTGGATATCTGTACTAGTCATTAAATATGTTTTTATATAAAGACCTTTGAACCATAGACACCCCAAGGTGTCTATGGTTCACGACCGGTATTTGAGTTTCGTGGTAAATTTATCATTTCAGCCGAAAGACATCCAGAAGTAGATATAGGCCTCCCCCAAGCGTCGCCGCTTCGACCGGTCCTTCTCGCATGCAGCGGATTCGTGCGGCCTTCACAAGGTCATCGGTCTACCTTGTAGGAGGCCTTCAGATACTACCACTTACCCATCTGATTCAACTTATCTACCTTATCTGATTCAACAGCATCTGCCTAAAATCAAAAGCAAAAGCCATTTATTCAAATTTTAGGCTGAAAATCAGCACGTTTCGAACGTCAAAATTACAAAAGACAGTCCCCCAAAACGCCCGCACTTCACCACTTGCTAGTGCTTTCCTCAACTCAAAACTCCCCAGCAGCACAGCTGTCTGTTCAGTTAGAAAATACTTGATTGTATTCAATAGATATTAGGGAAACTATAAAACTATTAGACTGAGGTACAGACGGCAGCAGGTCAAGCTACCCGAAACTGTCATATTTTCCCAATCAACCTTGAACCTAATGCTTTAGCGATAAAGTTGAAAATCTATTAAAGAAATTTGACAGATTGTAGTAACTTGATGTGCTGGCGTCTGTACCTAATACTTACTTAATTGATTCATCAGCATCTACATAGCCTTTTCCTAAATGTCAGGGTCGGCTTCCAGCATAGATGTAAGAAAGAATTTCTATGGCTTTCATGCAGTCTAACCGAATGCAGATGAATAGCAGTATTTTGCATGGAGCGACCGCCTATTTTATTTCTGCACTCATTTAGGTGATTCCTAATTCAGCTACTTTTGTATAAAAGCCGCCCCCTTTGATCTAGGACTATTAATAATGTACTCCAGACCGAATTTCGGTCACGACGGCCAATCTCAACGGAGATTAATCAAGTCCACACGAGATATTAATGCATCTATTGGCGATTGCTGGTCTCTGTTTTCCGTAGCACGGAAATCTAGGACTATTATTAGACCAAACATATAACTTAATTAGAAGGAAAACACTAGGCTAATTTGCATAATTATATTCAAAACAAGTTCTTTATTAGTCATACGGAAAATATATTAAACCTAATTGACCGAAGTCCAAGTATTTTCTGAGTTTTATTTTCCTCAAGATTATTCGTGCGTGACATATCAACTCGCACAACTAAAACTCGTTATGAAACTGACATTATCTGTACAAACTACAGAACACAACATTCTCGAGGTTCTGCTTACCCCTTTGAGAAAAGATGGTGTGATTATCGGATAACAAAACGAAATGTATGTATTCATGAGATAACAAAACGCAATTTTCCTTTGCTTCTATTCCAGTCTAGCATTCTCAAAACTTTAATCATTACATCTATACTCTCTTTCATACCACAGTGAAGTTTTATATGTTGATCTCTTTCTAGCCGTTTCGTTTATGCTCAAAATAGTAGAAATTTAATGTCATAAAACATCGTAAAAATAATAATGTCAGTTGTCAAAATACGTAAACATTGCGAACTTGTGATTTCGTATGATTTTGTACAAAAAGTACAAAATTCTAATTAGAAAATGTCTAAAAATTCTCACGTAGTGGATGGTGAAGCTTCTGAATCTGATTCAGAGATAGAAATTGGGAGATCTCCGGTTTGTATTAATTATTTTCAAGTTTGTTTTGTTATCAGAAACTTGAGATCTTATTTTCTTAATTTTCTAATATTTAGAAGGTTAAATGGCAGAGAAGCAGTATCAATCCTACTCCCAACTTTGTTCTATAACAATATCATTGCCGTCAGCTAAACCCTAAAATACTAAAACTGAAACTGTCTTTTAATTTTCAGGACATTGATGTATCTATAAATACTAAATCATTTGTGATAGCCGGAGAAGCACCTGAATCGGATGAAGGTAAATTTACATTTATTTACTAAACGCTTTCCCCTTTATTTATAAACTTAAAGTTAAGTAGTGATTAGCAACTGTTTAACCATATATTTTTGACGTCACTTAAATTTAATCATCGTTGATAAATAAACCCCTTTATTGTTTACCACATAAAAAAAAAAAAAAAATTAAAACAAAAGGTAATTGTGCGTAATCTGACCCGGTTTGTGAAAACTTTCATACAAAATCAAACTAGACATAACTTTTTAAGTTATACCCCACTTTTAATTTCATGTACTTTTTTTTGTTTAACTATGGGAGTAAAAATGAACAGGTTAATAACAAAACGATGTTTATACTGGCCGTAACACGTATCAGGAACCTCTGGTATATCCCATACAGTGGCGGTAACGCAAGGACGAGCAAACACTGTCAGAAGCTTGCCGTTTTGAATGTGTTAAATAAAAGTATTTTTTTTATTTTTCCCAATACATGTTTAGTTAACAGACAGCACCCACACTAATGCAACCGATACTATCATTAACTAGAGACATTAATTAGTCTATTCCACCCTATTTTATTTCTGTACAGCGTGGGTATAGTTTCCATACAATGGTGCCCAATGATCTTTGTGTACTATGGGTGGCATTATGGCACAAGGCGATCTCTTACAGATACCTTTGTATGGACTGAAGGAATAGAGATGCATTTCTTAGTTTTATTATTTAGTTTCTTATTAAGATGGTGCCATAACATTCTACCTATGATCATTCTAAACCACTCAGAGGGTCTACTACGAAGTGCAAAGTGCGAATGATCGGATCGGACCGACACATCGCCGAACCGAAAATTATTGAAAAATGCGAAATAAGTTCGGATCGGCTCAGTTGGGTCGGGACCATAGTCAATATTCGAAAGAGTGTAGGATCGGGACCGACCGAACCAAATAGTCTCTTCGTAACAGGAAACAGCCGAACATTCGGCCGATAGCACTTCGGAGTAGACCCCCAGGGCGAATTCTATCAAACTTTTATCCTAACTAATATAGAGGTCAAATTGTTTGTTTGTAAGAGATAATCTCTGAAACTGTTAACCGTATTCCAAAAAATCTTTCACTGATGGAAAGCTACACTTTCGTTAAGTGCCGTGGGATATATTTTTATGTTAAAATAAGAAACTTCCAAGTAAGGATCTCGTAAGTCTAAAGCGGTTTGCAAATCCTAATTCCTTACCTCCTTTTTTATTATACCCTACTGTAACCATACAAAACCTAAATCAAAACTGCCCTACTGTAAGTATTCATAAAATATCTATAGGAACTCTTTTTTTTTTTTCCGGATGGTTATTCATCAAATGACCCCTCCCGCTCTGGGTGGAGCGGAAGGGAGTGTCAGACTCTTACTGACTAAAACCCACCCATGTTCCTTCCTTTGCCCTTTATGTTCCGGGGTAGCGGTGACCCTTTCGGACAATCCCGCTGACATCTATAGGTACTCTTATTTTTAATATTTCAGAGACCAAGGTAACCTTACCTTCAAGTCTGTCAGAGCCTGATGGACCTCTGCACAGCATACTGAGACCCTCGTCCACACCCACGCCAGCACATGCCACCATTTACAACTCACTGCTGCATCAGAAGTTGTGTAAGTATTATTTGTAGAATTCTTCTTTTTCTGTTGTTTCAGCATTAATTACATGAATATAAAATGTTAGCCAGCCAGCAAGCGCATGTCTTACCGAGATTAATTTGGCTATTTAAATTCAACTTGTATAAAGAAATTAATGTTTGACATTGGTAGGGATTCAAAATCAAAAATTATTCAAATTAGGCTGAGAATCAGGACTTTTCGAACGTAAATATTACATAACACAGTCCCCCAAAACGCCCGCCCTTCATCACTTCCTAGTGCTTTCGCTGGGAAGAAGTGCCGCAACAAACTCCCCAGCAGCATAGCTGTCTGTTCAGTTAGAAGATCTTGATTCTATACAATAAAATTTTTCAATTTTAGTAGGTTACCTCCCTGTCTATTGCAACTGCAATATACCATGTAGTATATACCAAAACTATGGACTAAGTCCGTTGCCAAGAGAAAGTTGAAAAGTCTAATTTGCGTAGAATTTTTATGAAATCCATAATCTTCAAATACAAAATTCGAAATAGCAAAGCCTGCCCGCAGAAAAAGGAAAACCTATCCGCCATGTTGTTCAAAATGGCGGCCACGCATCGAAATTATATAAATCGGATAAGATGTTTAAAATAATCAAACATCTATCACATCTATGCAACAAGATGTAGGCAAGTTCAAAAAATATGGATGTAATGTGATTAAACTTTGAACGTTAATATTTCGGAAACGTGACACTTTATGGGGTTTGGTCTTTTTATGTTTTCTGATCGCTATCGATTTACATAGGTTTCATGCGTGGCCAGAATTTTGAAAAAAATCAAAATAGCCGACAGGTATCAAAGCTCTTTCCATTCTTCTTCTTCGTGTTGCTGGCACTGTAACTGTATTTTAAATCTTGTTTTGCCAAAACTTTGCCACTTCCACAGCGTTGTCGGTGGCAGCGCAGAGGGCACTCCAAGCTCTTTCCGTTTAATATTTATTCATACTTATTTGTCTGTATAATATCGTTGACTGAATTATCTGCAGAGAATTCCTACAGTATTGATTAAAATTTTCAGGGGAATGTAACGTGTCATTCCGAGCCACCCTGGAAGGGTTGATCAAACACACTACAGAGATATCCGTGGAGAAACTAACAAGTGCTGACAAGACATTACTTAGTGTTCAAGTAAGTGATACCATCTGTTGTAGTTACGTAATTTCACGCCTGTACTGTCCAAAGGGTTATCCAGAGGTGTAAGCTGATTTTATCATCACCTGCCTAGACTTTTTCCAACTGTGTTGGAGTCGGCTTCCAGTCTAACCGGATGCAGCTGGATACTAGTATTTTACATGGAGCAACTGCCTATCTGACCTCCACAACCCAGTTAGGTAACACAATAGCCCTTGGTGAGACTGGTTGTCAGACTTTCTGGCTTCTAACTACTGCCAAATATTTTCAATGACAGTTGGAATCAACGTCTGTAATGGATAGTCGCCCATCCAGGGACCGACCTCTGCAAGTGTGACTGAACCTTCTATTAACCCGTGCGGGGCTGTTAGTACTTAGCCACGAGCCCCTGGTAAGCGTTATAAGCCGATATTATTAGGTTTACTATTATTATTTGACGACACGGTTGGCCCAGTGGCTGAGCGATCGACTGCTGCGCTGCGTGTAGCGGGTTCGATTCCCGCACGGAACAAATATTTGTATTACAGATAGTTGTTTCGGGTCTGGCTGTTTGTGTATGTGAGTTTAAATGTTTGTAAACGCACCCACGATGCAGGAGTAGTTCCTAGTGTGGGACAATATCGTTTTAAAAAATACCGTACTTCCTACTAATAATATTATAAACGTGAAAGTTTGTATGGATAGATGGATGGATGGATGTTACTCTTTCACGCAAAAACTACTGAACGGATTAGGATGAAATTTGGCACACAGATGGTTTATAACCAGGATTATATAGGATACTTTTTATCCCGATGTACCCACGGGATCGAAACTTATGCGGGTGAAACCGCGGGGCGCAGCTAGTAAATAAATTATAATAATGATGGTCTCGTTGGGCTAGTGTTTGCAAGCGCTACTGCTGAGAATGAGGTCCCGGGTTCGATTCCCAGGGCAGTGTTATCAGGTTTTTCGACCTGCTTTTGTCAGTAGCAGCTCGGAGTCTGGATCCGTGCCCGGTTGATGGCAATAGGCTCCCCCCCTATCACATAGGACTTCAACATAACTGGCAAAATGTGGGTGTACTACACACCTCTGCCTAACCCTTCGAGGAATTCAGGCGTGATGTGATGCTATGTACTATATAATGTGCCCTTTTTTTTCAGGAAAGTATGCGAGCGACAAACGCAAACCTAACCCTGGCGAGAGCTCGACTAAAACAATTGCATGCTGAATTGGAGAAATCTAACTGCAGTGCAGCATTACCGACTGTTAGAATTAAATAAATTTATATTATTATGTTATATCTACTGTGTTTCATTTAAAGGCGATCACTTACCTGTATTATACAAGTACGCTAGACTAAATAGTATACTATACGAAATGACAGTTGTTTTTGTGCGATTAAAAGCGCCCCCCTCGACCGTCTCAGGAACTAAAATTGACACATTGCCGCAAATGGCCGTCGTTTTGTTTTGGTACGTCTCTGACGATTTAGGTCGAAATCGTGGGATAAGATTTTTTTGTATATTTGTATTTACTACGAGGTATTTAGAACCTTTTGCATGCATTATTTATAATAAGTTATAGGTGTTAGTATTTATTTAAGTTAGGATAAGCGCATTTACCGCATTGGGTTATATCCTGTAATGGTACATGTAAGTAGATAAATAAATAAATAAATTTTTATCATGAAAGTATGCGCATCTTGTAAAACTTAAACTATCAAAAATATTAGTTCCACGGACGCTCACGTTGCTGTCAGCGCCAAAATGGCGAAAATCAAATGTCTTCATTCTGTCATCGATAGTATAAAGTCCAGCGTTACTAGTTTATTATAGGTCAGTGAAGGGGATGTTCTAAGGTAGCCCGAGAAAGGGGATTGAGGAGTTTTATATGAAGTCTGGTATACTCGTACCTACCGTCGCCTGTAGATGTTTGAAAGTATCATTCTGAATCTTTAAAATAATCAAACATTTTTGCAGCAAGATGAACGCAAATTAAAAAAATGGGGATGTCACGTGATCAACTTTGAACGTTAATATCTCGGACACTTGACACTACGGAGCTTGGTCTTATTATGTTTTCTGTTTGCATTTATGTCAGCTATCGATTTAAGTAGGTACCAAGCGTTGCCGCCATTTTGAAAAAAAAAAATCAAAATGGCGGACAGGTAGGTATGCCACGGCTCCTCAAAGCCCTTTGAATCTGTTAAATTGTTAATACTTTCATTTACTTAATAAAAATCCTAAATTCACTGAAAGACAACGCGCAGCCTAAACCGCTGGGTCTAGAGGCATGCATTTTTGTACAGGAGAACCATTTATAACGAAGGTGAACTAACTAAGGAAGGATTTTTGATAATTCAGCCGTTAAAGGGGTTAAATAAGGGATGAATATTTGTGTAGAAGTTCGTCATTTAAAACGATGGGAAATCCCAACGGGCCCAAGGCTTGACACTCTTCTTCTTCGCCTGCCGATAGCAATCTAAATGGACTCGGCCCAGAATTCGGCTACTTGTTTGGCGCCATCACCAGCCTCCATCAGTTCCTGTAACGTGCAGCTGACAGGACACGCAGGACACGATATTAAGTGTCCCATCGTTCGTGGAACAGCACCACATTTACACTCCAAGGCGGAGTCGTCTATGTATCACCTGAACAGGTTTCCCTTGCTTCGGCCAACCTGGGTTCGGAGTCTGTTTAAAGACTTCCAAGTTACCCAAGGTAATTCATGTCCAGGTGGGAGGTCTTCAGCGGGTGTAACGAATCACTGTCTCGCCACAGCTTTCGTTTTCTTGTGATAGTTCGTTTGCCACTTATAAATCTCATGTAATTGTGGGCGAGCCTCTAACACTGCCTGACTTGGAAATCAAATCCGGGCTTCTCTCATCAACTCAACAATAGCGCTATATGGGTAGGTAGGTTAGTGTAGTGGTCGAAAGCGTTACTGGTGAGCTGGGGGTCCTGGATTCGATTCCCAGGTTGGGCAGTGTTGTTGAGTTTTTCCATCTAGAATTTTTCAGTAGCAGTTTGGACTTGTGCCCGGTTGATGGCAATACGCTCGCCCCCTATTACATGGGACTTAAATATAGCTAGCGAAATGTGGGTGTAATATAGGTACGAGGGCGACACTGAAAGTTTTTTATAACTGGCCACTTGTAAACGATATAATTAAAAAATAAGTTCAAATTTTGAAAATGAAACTCTTCGAAAATTGTCAACGATGACGAAAGTGATGAAAAACTTCGAGGAAAACGTTTTATGGACACCGAGGAAGCAGTGGCTACGTTTCAAAATGACGTCGAAGAGACCCCTAAGGACGAGTAAAGTGCTTTTCTCAGTGGTTCCATCGGATACAGCGATGTATTGATGTAAATGGACACTGTTTTGAAAAGATATAATAAAACTAAAAACTTGCTGTTCAGTTTTGGATTTTCTAAGAACTTTCAATGTCACTCTCGTACACCTCTGTCTGACTCTTCGGGGAATACAGGCTTATCATGTTGCGTGTATACTCTATCCACTAGCTTAACCGTTTTTTGACAGACTGAACTAGTGAGCAATTATATATTTTTTGTCAAAACTGACAGGTACACGTACGGTATTATAATGTCTGTAAGAAGCCTTAGATAAGATAATTCAATAAGATAAGGCAGTTTATATATTTATTTTATTACGCATTTTAAAGTTAACTTTTACGTAATCCGAATATGAAAGAAAGAAGAAAGAAAATACGTATATGTACAGACGCCAGCAGGTCAAGCTACCCGAAACTGTCAAATTTTCCCAATCAACCTTGAACCTAAGCGATAAAGCGATAAAGTTGAAAATCTATTGAAGACATTTGACAGATTTTAGTAGCTTGATGTGCTGGCGTTTGTACGTTCTAAGACAGCTGTCAAAAACGGTTAACCTAATGGACAGGGTATATTTAAAGAAAAAAAAACAAAATTATAAAAAAATCTTATTTATTTTCAAAATACAAAAGTAAATGACTGATACATAGTTATTATTTTAAGTAGGTATTTGAGCATTTTAAGTTTTATTTTTATTTATTTAAACAAAATTGTAACATGGTAACATTTTTATCTTATATTATTACTTATTATAGATAACTAAGTTTTTATTCATCTTATCAGTATGTTGAGAGTAGAGTCCGTTTCCCGAAAGAAGTCCCGCGGCAATAAGTGGAACTAATTATTATTATATAGTTAGCAACATTCCAACAACAACTCTCCTACCCCAGACACCTTTCTCTATTTAAGAATGTGCATTTTATTAACCAATAACCAAGCCTGCTACTCGTATATGATGTCGAGATAAATAAATAAATCAATATTTATGATTCCGTCCTACGACAGTGGCGCCGCGTCTACGAGATTTCTTTTGTGAAACGGACTCTAATTGCAAAATCTTCTTTTTGAGTCGAGTTGGTTTTTTTGTGACTTATTAATTTTTTGTTTTTTTTAATATTGTCATAAAGTGCCAGTTTTCTTTACTCCTGATAGACATGATCTATCAGATAATTATAAAAGTGGAACGAAATTATCTGTTAGATATTATGTTACTTAATCGGGACTAAACTTTTATTTATAAAATTTTATAATATATATATTTCTTTAATTTATATTTCTTTTATTAGGCTTTTATATTTTATAGGAGATTTTCTTATTTTTCGTAAATTGAAAGAACACTATTTTATGTCAAAATATAACAGTTTTTAAGAGAATCTTAATATTTACGACGTTGCCATTTTTTTGAGTAGATATTTCATTATGACAATAAAAAATGTTATATGTACAGACGGCAGTACCTCAAGCTACCCAAAACTGTCAAATTCTCCCAATCGACCTTGAACCTTAATGCTTTCGCGATAAAGGTGAGAATCTATTAAAGAAATTTGACAGATTGTAGTAGCTCGTGTTGACGCGGCGTTAACACCTACTCAGCATTTGATATTATTTATAACAAAAAAAATAAAAGATTCTCGTCACTTTTAGCATGTTAGTCTATGCTTTAAAACTATTAAAAATGTCAGAGTCACAACCCTAGTCTTATTATAGAAGTTCCAAGAGAAAACTAGTCAAAAAATACATTTAATAATTTCATATTATCTCCCAAACGTTAATTCTAGGCTCAAAGATATTTATTTCGAGATTCTGTACGAAGTGGTTTCCAGGCCCCAATCAGCCATTTTGTCGTCCACCCAATTTCTGAAGAGTGGGACATTTGTATAGACAGCGGGGACGTCTTGTTGCCCACAGCCTATGCCCCAAGCTACTAGGCCTGTTAGTTTGTACCTGTTGTTGCCGATGGGACACGCTAGGGGGGCGCCACCGTCGCCCTGAAATAGAGAGAAAAGGTTTAGCAAAATTAATTATTTTACATGAACAAATTCAATTATCTAGCGAAACTCCGCAGATGTGATGGGACTATCGTAATTTAAACAAGATAAAACAAAAAAAAAAAAATAACAGTTTTTCCTACCAGTGGTCGTTGACCGCAAATAAAAATATCATCCAGTAATTTTTTTTATCATGTTTAGGTATCATACCCATCACGTCTGCGGAGTTTCTCTGACTAGTTTATGTGACCCTGTAGATCTCAGCCTTAAACTACCACCTGGCACCACCACCTGACCCTTTCAATCCTAAGATTTCATCTTCTACTTTGTATTACATTTGCATGCTATATTAAGGTAGAATGCACAGACGCCAGCAGGTCAAGCTACCCGAAACTGTCAAATTTTCCCAATCAACCTTGAACCTTAATGCTTTAGCGATAAAGTTGAAAATCTATTAAAGAAATTTGACAGATTGTAGTAGCTGGATGTGCTGGCGTCTGTACATGAATACTATTATTTAATTTAACAGCTTGTTTTATGTACGGTCACCAAAGGAGATAAGTAACCAGGGTCATCGGATATAGTTGGAGTTTAGTAAGAAACGGATTGATGTTTTCGGATATTTAATTATTTAATTAATAGAAATCAAACAGTTCATTTATCAAACTAAATTTCATTGGAAAACATCCATCGGTTTCTTAATAAACTTCAACTATATCCAATGACCCAGGTTACTTATCTTCTTTGGTGACTGTACCTACAATGCAAGCAAATAAAGTCCTATTCTTTGATAACAGCTCAGAAAAGTGACAAACCTGACAGGTATCCTTGCCAGCTTCACCACCAGCGCACACGAAGCTGTGGTGCAGCTGGAAGTTGTGTCCCAGCCTAGTCCTCTTCAGCAAAGCGTTGCAGCGGTTGTACGGCACCATGTCCTGCTCCACCTTCTTCAAGATCACGGCGTAACGGTTTGATAGACCTGGGGAGAAACGTTTTTTAAAGTCATAATGACAGCTTTTTATTAAATGCAAAAAAAGTAAAGTAGTTTTATTAAAAAAAAAAACAATTTTAAAATTTTTTGTTTGTTCCGGCTAATCGCCGAAACGGCTGGACCGATTTTGGTTAAATTTGGTATAGGGATACTTTGAATCCTAGGGAAGGACTATAACATACTTTTTATCGACATACTACACAGGCGAAGCCGCGGGCGGAAGCTAGTTTTACATATGCGAAAGTAACTCTGTCTGTATGTTAGCTTTCTCAACTTAATGGCACACGGATAAACCATATGATCTGCGGGGTAGTTGCGTAACACACTATCAGTAACAATGGGTTTCATTTTGACAGTTCAACAACATTCATCGCGTTATTTACGTTGTTGAGCAGACACATTTTTCGAACACATAAAGCAATGGATTAGCAATATCCTTCAAAATGATCCAGATTCAGATTGATAGTGTGGTACGGAATTAGGGGGGGTTGATCCATTTGTTTATTTTTTTATCAGATTATTTTCGAACAGACCATAGGTATTATTACCCCGGTAGTACGTTCCAATGGGATAATTTTCCGATCACCATACGGCTGAAGGTGCGGGCAAAAACTAGTAAGCTAAAATTCTGCAGTCTACTTACCGAAATTGGTCTTCCCCCATCCGTTGGCGACACAGTTCTTGCTGCTGTCGAACACCTCTTCTTGATCCGGCATGCAGATGACATTGATGTGCTCGGAGATGACCAGTGGACTGTCCAGCAGCAGGAGTGCTATGTTGTTCTTCAAGCTTTTCGGCATGAAATCTGGAAGGAGGAGGGTGGTATACATAGTTATACATAGGTGGTATACATAGGACGGCACGGTTGGTGCAGTGGTTAAGCGATTGACTGCTGCGCTGCGTGTCGCGGGTTCGATTCCCGCACGGAACAAATATTTGTATGACCTACAAGTAGTTGTTCCGGGTCTGGCTGTTTGTGTATGTGAGTTTAAATGTTTGTAAACGCACCCACGATACAGGAGAAATTCCTAGTGTGGGGCAACGTTTTATATTAAAAAAAAAAAAAAAAAAAAAAAAAAAAAAAAAAAAAAAAAAAAAAAAAAAAAGTTAAACGACGTCATTAAGTCAACGCCTGCTGTCGCTGAAAACCAGCGCTGGGGCTGTGTCTTGCATACCATGATTTATCAGATGTTTATAATTTTCATATTTTTAAAGCGTCTTTGTGGAAGAGAAATTACATGTTTATTTATTTTTTTACCTAAAATATCGGTACGGACTTCAAATGTATACCTTTACATATTATGTACCTAATTAAAGTCGGTTTTTGTGATCTTTGACAGTCGTACGGGTAACCAGGAACTCGAAAGCGTGACAACCAGTTTGCGAAGGGATATCATGATTCCCAGTAAGTGGGTTGTGGAAATTCAAGAGTGTTCGCTGAACGGTCCACAGTAGGAGCCCTTGTCATCATCAGTAGCTGGGTTGTGGAGGTCAGATAGGCAGTCGCTCCATGTAAAACACTGGTATTCAACTGCATCCGGTTACACTAGAAGCAGAACCCAACATAGTTGGGAAAAGGTTAAGCAGATGAAAAACTTACTTTCATGAATAACGGTTGTCTGCACAGTTCTCTCTTCGAACGGGAATATCTCTTTAGTTGTCTGTGTGTCCCATTCACCCGCCCTGATCTTCAAATCACCAGGGCCGAACCTGAAAAATGCCAAAAAAGTCATTTAAAAGAGTGTCCATGGAGTTACTTGCCCGTTCTACTCCATAGGAACCTACTACGCTTAGGAATGGGCAACAAGCTTCATATTTCTGAGACCGACTCCTTGACAATTCGAAAGTGCCTGTAAATAGTTTAATGAGATGTTTTCATTTCACGCCACCAGTTGGCGCCACTCTGACAAGAGGTCTTACATTTCGACAATAAATATAAGATATTAGTTTCTGCCCGCGACCTCGTCCGCGTGAAATTTCGGACCCCGATACACCGCATCGCATCGCATCGCACGTGTAAATGATAGAAATATGGTGTCGCGGACGTTTTTTTTAGAAGTATCTAAGGCGGACCAAATTGCTATACATTATTTTCAATTTTATTGTATACAACTGTATACATATACGACGCATGCAAATAAATCTGTTTTAAGAGGTATTGTAGAGGTATCTACATGCGAACTACGCGTCATACTGACGTACTAGCATATATACAACGGCCCGACATGAATCATCGGGCAGTTGCCCGTCAGACACAACACCCGTCTGGTCGGAAAATACTCCCTTTTCTATGGAGTATGAGTGAACTTTACACCCTGTTCCTCATACCTCTATACTGGTGACCCCGACTCGATTCGACGATGTAGCAGTATCTATAACGCTAGAGTATTTCTTTCCGTCTTGCTAGACAAAAATTGCTTGCTAAACATTTCGGTCTCGTGCTGCCTTGCAGTCTTGCACAGTTTGGTTTCGGGGGGTTTTCCCTGTAAGTCTCCCCAGAGATATGCCCTAACAGGTGTTGCACAGAGGGGGGTAACGGTGCCCCTTCCATGTGCAGGTGGTGGCCACCGGGGTGGTTTAAGCGAGGTAAACATCCTACATTCCCTGGCTTTATCCCCAAAGACCTTTTCCCGGCTTTCCAAAAAAAAAGGTTCTTACTTCTGAGCGATATGTGCTCCTGTCATCACGACTTTGGGATGGATGAGCACCCCGACGCCAGCGTATGCGGATTTGCTGTCCAGTACAGCGACCACCCAAGGGAACTCGCCGAATTCGGACTCTGCACCCTGTTGAATAAGAAGTCAATCGTAAGGCTGTTGCAAAACCGACTATATTATAAAGTAGTTAAGGTCGTTTTTTGTAAGTATGACTTTATTTCCACTTTTGCAATTCCATGGAGCGACTGCCGATCTGACCTCCACAACCCAGTAACTGGGTAATACGATACCCCTTGGTAAGAACCAGTCTTACCAAGGGGTATCGTATTACCCAGTTACATCAGACTTTCGGGCTACTGACGACCCGTAACGACTGTCAAAGATCCGCGAATGACAGCCGGGTCTAACGGTTTAACATGCTTTCCCCTCACAAAGAACACAAAGTTGTACTCACAGTTCCTCCAGTAATGGTAACTCCCAAACCATGAGGGTTGCGGTAGCCGCAGCCCTTGACCTTGGCGGGATCAGGTTTAGGCTGTGGTTTCGGTGGCTTGGGCACCTCTGAAGGGTCCTTGGGGATGACACAGCACACTTCCACACTCTCCTGACATTGACGGTCGATAGTATTGTCGTCTTCTCCGAACCTGGGGATAAAATTTTACGATGAGCCCACGTTCGCACAGACGTAAAATTATCGCGGCGGGATTTTCAACTCTCGGTGTTGAGTCGAGCGTTGAAAATCCAACAGAGCGCATCCCAGCGCGTCAAAAAAACACATTGTTGGATTTTCAACTCTCGGCACTAAGCAGTGTATTGAAAATCCAGTGCGCCAAAAAAAGATCGTCGATGTTAAACGGGGGTAAATAATTTCTCATTGCTCTCAAAACGGTGAAGGAAAACATCTTCTTAGAACCAATAATTGGAAGACATGTCACATCTACCAACCCGCACTGGGCCCGCGTGGTAGATTATAGCCCACTCCCGCTCAAAGAGAGGAGGCCTGTGTCCTGGAACATTTAGGCTGAATATGCTCATGCATGCTATGCTGATATCCTTACCTGATATCTAGAGTCCCATAACCAGTAACGCTAGCGTTATTGACATCAACGCCCACGTTGTTAGCGTCACACAGGTAATACGGCACACACTGACAGGGCTGGCCCGCTTTGTCGATGAACATAGCCGTCCCTTCTGTTGGCTTGACGGTGATCTGGAAAAGTTTTAAAAAGATATCAGTTTATGACGTGGAGGTACAGTGCTACGGCGTTGATATGACACGTCGAGGTCTAGGGAGAGACTCATACAGGTATGAGTGACGTAGAGGCTCTACAAGGCTAAATTAAATTAGTTAGCGAAACTCCAGACTGGATGGGCATCCATAACAAAACATAGTAAAACAAAAAAAAACAATAAATTTGGGTTAACGACCGCGGACTTTTGCTTGAAGTATGAGGTTAGAAAATTATATTTTTTTTGTTTTATGGTGTCTAGAAAGCAATACGTCTTGAGAAGTTTACAAACAAAATTCGATTTTGAACTCATATTTTAAGTGACTATAATACTATAGTATTTATATCTCACGAGGCGAGCCGTGCTTTACTTGTACAAACTCGTTGTGAATGTGTGCGTGAAGATGAGTAGCGTCAACACATAAGACTCACGCACACACCCTCACACTTCTGACTTCGCCATTATCATGGTCGGTACCGGGAGCTCCTACAGATACACACACATTCACAGCTTGTTTGTACACTTGGTAACCACAAGTAAAGCGCGCGTCGCTTCGTGAGATAAAATACTGTACCAGTCATTGGCCCAAAAAAAAAACTTTTGTTTTGGTTTATTATGTTTAGATATCGAGACCGATCACGTCTGAGGAGTTTCGCTAACTAATTTAATTTGATCCTATATAGAGCCGAAGTTTTCCAAAGACTCGGTGTCCCATATCAACGGCCGCGCACTATAGATTTGTATGATGATTCATGCAGCCACAGACTTAAAAAAATTATAACATTTCAAATTCCCATAGTTATGTATGGTTTACGCAAGATCATTCCCATAGAATGGATTAGCCGTTTTACTCTGTAAAAATCTCACCGTGAAAACTTAGGTGAAGTGAGTTTGAAGTGAGCTGTCATTCCACCTGATGCTCAAGATCAAAATTAAAATTCAAACCAGGTTGAGAATCAGCACTTTTTGAACGTCAAAATTACATAAGACAGTCCCCCGGCACGCCCGCCCTTCACCACTTCCTAGTGCTTTAGCTGGGAAGAAGAAGTGGCGCAACAAACTCCCCAGCAGCACAGCTGTCTGTTCAGTTAGAAGAACTTGATTCTATACTATAGGTAGTGAGTAAATAGCATTACGAAACACAAAATTAAATTATTTGACATATGTCAGCTAGCAAACGTCAATATATCAACAAAAACATTGAAAATTATACTCAAACAAAAGCTTGGGATTGAAACTATTGACAGCTCACTTCACCTAAGTTTTCACAGTGAGATTTTTACACAATAGACCAGCAGGTGGCTACCCATCCATGCAAAAGATGTTTTTTGATACCCATGAAAGCCAAAAACTGCCTATGGTGTCATAGGTACATATGCAAATGTATGACTCTCGCATTCATATATCTAGGTTCCATAAAAGGTACTGCAATATATCCATGAAAAATGTTTTTAAACCACAAAAACCCAAATCCGTTCTTGGATGACATGACCATGCATAAATCATGCCATGAATAGCTTCATACTATCAAAAGAGGCCCACAAAAGGGATCACCTTGCAATGCGAATATAATAGTGTACTTACATAAAAATACGTAGGCAGGTAAATGCTTTGAATTCAATAAAAGCCTGCCTTGGATATAGTATTCAGTATGATTGGCGAAAGACAATATTTTTTCCACAGAAGGGACATATATAGCTTCAATAATAATCGACTGAACAGATTAAATATTTCCAAGCTATTTGATACACTCGCATTAGCTAATTAGCAGCTAGTGCGTCTAACCAATTGCCATTTTATCCGTGTATTTTATATAAAACATTGGTTAGGCAGGGCCATAGTCTTTCTATAGTCCTAGAGAACCAGTTCAATTTATGTAGCTTCCCAAACCCATAATCCAATATGGTTTCCATATCCTGTAATAGTCCTACACCAACCGGGGTTGTCCTTGGGTGCACTTGCATAGTGCGTAGGTACAGGGATAATCATCGGTTGGTGCCTCATTTCATTAAAAGCGTCTAACGGGCCTCAGCGAGTTGGCTTCGGCCCCTCGTACGCCTTCCAAGGTCTTGGACCCCATAGTCCCGAGATTTGTTAACACAAAAACATAATATATTGTGCACCCACAATACATGTCCATTCTGTGGAACCTACGTTTTTCGCACTTTGTATTATATGTATAGTAAATGCAGTGTCTAGGTAAACACGAGAAATAAAATGTCTAAAGTCGGAGGATTTACAAAAAATAATGTTGCAAGATCTACATACAAACTTAAAACTTAAATGGAATGAAAACTAGAATATCGCGAATATTTTTTTAATTAATCACACCAAATTAACTCTTTGAACAAAGTCTTTCCCGTAGCTTAGCCGAGGATTTAAATCATTACATTCGCCAGACCATGTCAAAAGATGGTCACGTTTCCTTTCCGTTGAACACTGTCAACATTTGAAGAGTATTGTCTCGCTCACTCATGCTGAAAATCCTATCTTTCGTTCCATGCGGGATGTGTGAGCTCACTTTTCCTAGTATGGGCATTTTTTCGTAGGTACAGTGAGCGCTAGTGCAACGATGTATGTACCCATAGATATAAGAAATATTTCTATGCATGTACAGACGCCAGAACATCAAGCTGTCAAATTTCTTTAATAGATTTTCGCTAAAGCATTAAGGTTCAAGGTTGATTGGGAAAATTTGACAGTTTCGGGTAGCTTGACCTGCTAGCGCCAAAACCTATATCTGACCATTTTGAAAACAAAATCCCGTGCACATGATGACCACAGCTGCGTCCGTAAGTAAAACAAAAGAGGATCCATTTTAGGTTGACTAATAATATGCGCTGCAAGCAGGAATAGTCCTTACGGTGGTCAGTTATAGATTTTGTCTATAGCACCTAATACTTTGAGTCACATCATTTCCGTTGAAATAATTATAAATGCGATATTAATCCTCAATTATTGATTAAAAAGGGAGGATTAATATGACATTTAAAATTATTTCAACGGAAATGATGTCAGCCAATTTTAAACCTAAATAGTCGTTGCCTTCATAATCTTACTAAGTAAGTAAATGGACAAGTTGTCTTAGAATAAATTAACGACTTGTGGTTGCCTTTACAGTTAAATAGTCGTTGTACTTGAGAAATTCCCAAGAATTTCCAAGCTATTCAAATACGGTGAAGATCCTACAATATTTCTACATCGAATCATCCATTATTTATGTCACCTCATGCAAAATGGTTCGAATATTTTATGTCTGTCCTCCCCTCTTCGAATCGGCTTGAGCTAAAACCATGCTCATTGCTGAAAAAAATCTTCTAACAGTTAATCCACAAGCAAACGATGGAACTGTCAGATTGACCTGGCGATCTATTCTGTAAAAATCTCACGGTGAAAACTTAAGTGAAGTGAGCTTGACGTGAGCGGTCAATAGTGTCAATCCCTAGCATGCTCACTTGAATCACACTTCACTTAAGACTTTAAGAAGATTTTTACAGAATAGTCCGGCTGTTGTCTACCCTCAGGTACACACGGGCGCGATTTTCCCGCGGTGATTTTTTTTCGCGCATTGGATTTTCATCGCCGAGAGTTGAAAATCCAACAGTGTTTTTTGACGCGCTGGGATGCGCTCTGTTGGAATTCCAATGCTCGGCTCAACACCGAAAATTGAAAATTCAGTTCGCGATAAAATATCGCGGCGGGATTTTATGCGCGACTTATTGCTTTCTGTCTATTACCCCACCTCGAAATTATACCATAAACAAGTTGTCATACTTATTCGTTTTTAACATTAAGGGCTGATATTCCAATCGACAGATATTTTTTATTCGTAGAATAAAATTAACGCCTGACAGATTTTATAAGGAATAATTGTCAAAAATTCAAAATTATTCCTCGGATGAAATTATCTGGCGTTGGAAAAAGCAGCCCTAAGCCTTGTAAAAGAATTGTCAAAAACATGTCGTATATTTCTTGTCTATTCTGTTCGCCGTTTTGATATTTTTGTATACAACTAGTGCGGCCGACGAGGAAATGCGTCTTTGACACCTGTCAGTGTCATACAAACGAATACGTGTTGTGCGAATTTGATGTTTAGTAGCTACAAGAATTGTCGCACTGACAGGTGCCAGGAACGTATTCTCTCGACGGCCGAACTGTAGCTTTTACAAGTTATTTTAGGTGTAAACGATACTAGTAGACCCGTATTTTATACCTTGGTGTACTGTAAATGCAGGGTTACAAAAATATCCATTTTAGTTTGACGACATTGGTGTAGCTAGGGATTTTGTTTAGGGGGGGCTATATGACTGTGGGTTAGTTCAGCTGGACGACTCCAGCTGAACTAACCCACAGTCATATAAAGAGAGATCATAAATGACGCCTCGTAATAAATAATCCCACCAAAAATATTTCACGTAAAGTAGGTTGCCAAGACTTGAATAACGGTTTCACTCTTAGAAAGTTATCAGAGGGGCAATTCTCGTAATTTTAAGAACGTTCACAGTCAGAGGGGCAATTCTCGTAATTTTAAGAATGTTCACAGTCTGATCTCACTCTCAATCTGTCAAAAATACGTGTAATTTACCTACATTTTGACAAGTGTTTGACATTTTTTTGTCGCCGAGATGAGACTGCGACTAATTTTTGAACGTTTTAAATGACGAGAACTGGCCTTCAGATCGAAAGTAGAGCGAAGCCCCTAACTCTACAAACCTGCCATCTTAGTTAAAATGTACTGCTGTAATAAAAACCGTGATTAAAAGCGATAAACAACATGTAAAGAAAAGTGTCGATTTTTCTAGGGTGGACAAAGTAGTTTAGGGTAGATATTGCCCACCCTTGCCCCCCTAGCTACGCCCATGCTTGTCGATGCATAACCCATTCAAATGACAACCCACGAATATGGAACCCGATTTTCTCAGACCATTTTGAACGTCCCAACGTTTACATGCGCCAAAATGTGTCATTCCTTCCTAATTCTAACCCTTTGAACTCACGTCTTCATATCGTCCTTTCGAAGAATTAAAAGCTGCTGGAGTCCCAAAGATGTCTATTAGGACTGAGGGCGCAATCGTAGGAACTGTGACGTTGTTGTTCCTCGTGCCTTGAGGATCACGATTTAAACTGTCGTCTTTGTGTGGCTGTGTCGAAGGCTTAGGCGTTATCTTCACAAGTGAAGGTTTTATAGTAGGGACACCTTCAACTTTCACGTTTCTCGTGGCTTGAGGATCTCTCTTTGAGCTCGCGTCTTCATGCCTTTGTCTTGAAGAGTTCGCTGTTGGTGGAGTGCCAAAGACTTCATCCAGGACTGAAGGTTTGATAGTAGGGACACCTTCAACCTTCGGGCTTCTCCTGCTTTGAGAATCTCCCTTTAAACTTGCTTCTCCTCGCCGTTGTCTCGAAGAGTTAGGTGTTGGTGGAGTGCCAAAGACTTCACTCTGTAGGAGTGAGGGTTTTGTTGTTGGAAGACCACGGACATTCCCGTTTCTTGTGTCTCGAGTATCCTGATTAATTGTTTATGATTATCACTTGTTTTACCGGCTCGAACTATACAGGGTGACAGGGTTAATTCTGAAACCCCTGCATTGAAAATGTTGATCGATTATTAAAAGTAAAATTAGCTGTTCCATAAATTTTGACCGCGTAGGTAGCTATAGCACTTTGTATGAAACAAGCTGATTTTTTTTTTGATGACCGACGAAGAATTTCTATGCCATGGAGTTTTCATGCTCACAGTTTGCTCGTCCATGCCTGTCACCCTGTATGATGACAGCTGATGCCCTGGTATGTATATATTGACTGGTCAGCAAGTGAGTATAGCTACTATTGCGAAAAAAAAAAACTCATCATAGCGTCACGTAAAATCTTGCATCGCGCAAGTAGAGTTTTCTGCGCAATTAGCACAAATACAACAGCCCGACATGATTCATCGGGCAGTTGCCCGCCAGACACAACATCCGTCTGATCCGAGGATCCTCCCTTTTCTATGGAGGATGAAAGAACTTTAGAGCCAGTTCCTCATTCCTCTTTAGGCTAATCTCCGTTGAGATTGGCCACCGTGACCGAAATCGTTCGGGAAGCTATTACATAATCAGCCTAGAATGTTCCCACTGCTGGGACACAGGCCTCCTCTCTGTGAGAGGGAGTGGGCCACAATCCACCACGCGGGCCCAGTGCGGGTTGGTGGATGTCACATGTCTTCGAATTTGTGGTTCTAGGACATGCCGGTTTCCTCACGATGTTTTCCTTCACCGTTTTGAGAGCAGTGGTGATGAAATAATTTACACAAAGTAAAGTGCCTGCCTGGGTTCGAACTCACGACCTACAACTCGTAAGTCGAGTCCATTACCACTGGGCCACCACTGCTCGCGGGAAGCTAGTACTCGTATTATAAATTAGAAACTCATTAAATACTTAAAAACTACTTTGTTTATTCCTAAGTAACTCATTGAATTGTGTTCTAAAAATCATCAGATTATTGACGAGAGACGGAGATGTACATGAACCTTTACATAACTCCACGCCTTTAATCCCCGGAGGGTTAGGCAGGGGTGTACCTTCATATAGTACAGACGCCAGCACATCAAGTTACTACAATCTGTCAAATTTCTTTAATAGATTTTCAACTTTATCTCTAAACCATTAAGGTTCAAGGTTGATTGGGAATATTTGACAGTTTCGGGTAGCTTGACCTGCTGGCGTCTGTACGTAATTGTCTATTGTGTAACGCCATAATTATGCATAAAATACCTGCAAAACTAAGTATCACACTTTTAATATTGGAATAACTTTTTAAGTACACAAGATAAACTTTCGAAATAAATAGGACTCGAAAAAGAGTTTAATTTTGTATATAAAAACTTCATAGTCGAGAACCTTCTTTTAAGAAATGGATGAAAAAAACTTTAAAAACAAAAATAATTCACATAGTTACAAAATTTTATTTATTAAAATTTTCCGGAAGTTTTTTTCACTTGTCCTTCATATTTTGATGCAATAAATTTAAATCTACCAGCCGTTTCTATCCATCAGCTTTTATTTTTCGTACAGCATTTTGGTATTTTATGTGAGGGTAGGCGCCCATTTACGAATTTAACAGTGTTGATATCAGTTAAGATAAAATTTTAGCGATGTCTACATTAAGGAGACTTTGTTTGAACGATCCGAAGTGTTTTTGCTTTATTTGTGGTGAATATGTTTTTAAAAATTATAGAAAATCGGTGGCAGATTTCGTAAAAATCGCGTATACCGATTATTTTAAAGTACAAGTGTGTAATTTTGTCTTAAGGATCTTGGTTGCAACATGAGCGTAAAACTTCATTATTTACACTCCCATCTGGACCACTTTCCTGCAAATCTTGGCCACTTTAGTGATGAATAAGGAGAAAGATTCCATCAAGAAATTCGCACCATGGAGGAACGATATAGGGGCAGATGGGATGTGCATATGATGGCAGATTATTGCTGGAGTTTGAAACGAGACCTACCACAAGTATCACATGCAAGAAAATCATTAAAAAGATCATTTTTGGTGGCTTCCAAAAATTAAATATTTTTTGTGTTTTTCTAAAAAATCACACATATAATGCCATATCACCAAAACTAAAGCTGATAGATGAAAACGATTTTTATTTTCAGAGTCAGGATGCCATATAACTACATAAAAGCTAATTAACCGCCTGGAAAAAAATCTTTGTAACTATGTGAATCCTTTTCGAATTACAATTTTACCATTCATTTTTTTGTTTTTAATTTTTTTCTTGATCGATGAGTCTTGTTACAAAAGCTAAGTTAGACAACAGCACATAAATTTTATTTATCATGCCTCTTTCACCTGAAGAATGTGCTAGGATCATGACTTTTCTGGAACTAGGCATCAGTATGCGTCGTACTGCAAGAATAGTGGGTGTGGCGTTACAAACGGTCCAGAAGGTGAAGCGAAGGTACGAAGAGACTGGAAACCATCTGAGGAGACCCAGGTGTACTAATGCCCGAGAAGACCGTTATATTGTTTCCACTGTGTTGAGAAATCGTCACGTTAATGCAGTTGAAGTCTAACAACAGCTTCTTCAGACGCGAAGGGACTACATTAGTGACAGTACAGTGAGAAGAAGACTTGCTGAAGCACATCTGAAACCCCGAAGCGCACTCGCTGGTCTTCGGGGGGATGCTCTCTCTCATGTTTGGGGCCACTGCCCCAAAAATGAGAGAGAGCATCGAGCAGAGAGACTACGATACGCCCGTGAAAACATACAGTGGGATGAAGAAGAGTGGTCAAGAATTTTGTTCACAGATGAGTCTCGATTTTCACTTTACACTTCTGATGTAAGGCGAAGTGTCTACAGGCGGTCTGGTAAGCGATACCTTCAAGAGTGCTTCTCAGAAAGAGTCCAGTACTGTGGAGGCAGTGTACATGTATGGGCTGACAATCTTCAGAAGGTCGCACAGCGTTAGTGACCATAGAAAATGGCACTCTGACTGGGGAAAGATATGCTCAAGAGATTCTCAACGAGTATGCAGGGCCGTATTTAGCAAATATGGGATGTACAGGACTTAACTAATATTTATCTTCTGTCCTTTTCTTAATGAAATAGAAAGAAACAGATGCACTGAACTTAAATTTAGTTTATTTTGTGAACAAGGGAATCAGCACTATAGTATATTTAGAGCGCGTGGATGTTCGTGTTATTTTCATCCGTGCTTCTTAACGGTCCTATGCACAGTGTTTTGTGTGGACTAGGCTGACGAACCAGTGAAAGACTGTTACACTTTTTTTCTGATTCAAATTCAAAGTCAAATCATTTATTTCAAATAGGCACATAAAAGGCACTTTTGAACTTCAAACATTACATTAAAATAAAATTGATTCTAGAAGGTAGTTTTCGTATGGAGAGGAATGGGAAAGAAACTCCACCGTTACTCTTTTAAAATGTTTTCCAATATTTTGCATACACATTAATTATATAATAATATGTGAAGACGATGCACCCACAATAAAATTACTATACCACAATAGGTAAAAGAATTAAAATGGATTAATGAAACCATCACATATAAATCAACTATGTGATAGATACATGGTGCTCACATATTTACAAATAATGTAAAAGTAGACAATTTTCATTAAAAAAAAATAACAAGTAATATTAAGTCGTTTAAGTAATTGCAGAAAGTAAATAAACGCCAAAGAAAAAATAGCAACCAGTTTGGTTTTGTCTAGATTAATACGTAGCTACTTACTTCTTCAAGCGGAGTCCTGCTCGTGGGGGGCGTTCCGAATATATCGATGAGAACGGATGGGTCGACGGATGTTTGTGCCCCGGCCAGTGCCAGGAATCCGGCTATCACCAGGATGTGCATCTTTTCTGGAAAACGTGAAGAGGAAAATGTTACTAAGAAGGTTCATCATCTTCATCATCATTTCAGCCGAAAGATGTCCACTGCTGGACACAGGCCTCCCCAAGCACCTCCACTTCGACCGGTTCTGTGCTTCTCGCATCCAACGGGTTCCTGCGGCCTTCACAAGGTCGTCGGTCCACCTTGTGGGAGGCCTTCCAACGCTACGTCTTCCGGTACGCGGTCGCCACTCCAGTACCTTTCGGCCCCATCAGCCATCTGTGTGTGTCTAAGAAGGTTAGCTGGGGTAATTTTGGAGATAGAGTAAACAGTAGCAGAGGGGATTGTGGCTACGTTATAACATGGACACGGGCTGATCGTCCAGGTTAAACTTCGCTTGCCGCGGTTGGTCCGTGGACGGGTGACCATCTTCACATACCAAGACCCCTCCGTGCCTCGGAAAGCACGTTAAGCCGTTGGTCCCGGCTGTCATTCGTAGATCTTTGATAGTCGTTACGGGTCGTCAGATGCCCGAAAGTCTGACAACCAGTCTTACCAAGGGGTGTCGATTCGGGTTGTGGAGGTCAGACAGGCAGTCGCTTTATCCTACTAATCCTACTGTCCTACTTTATAATATTATATATTATATTATATTATCCTACTAATCCTATATTCCTAATTATTATTTATATATTTATTTTATGTAATATTATAATTACGTGAAAGTTTGTATGGATGGATGGATGTTTGTTACTCCTTCAGGCTAAAACTACTGAACGGATTTGGATGAAATTTGGCACACATATGGTTTATAACCAGGATTAACATATAGGATACTTTTTATCTCGATATTCCCACGGGATCGAAACTTATGCGGGTGGAACCGCGGGGCGCAGCTAGTGTAAAATAATTGTATTCAGCTGCATCCGGTTACACTTGAAGCCGATCCCAACATATGTAGTTGGGAAATGGCAGGCAGATGATGACTATCAGTCACAATCTGAGTCATTTTGTAGAATATTGCTTCATATATTCGAAAAATTTGCTAAACGGGGGCTGCCCCCCCCCTGCCAGCTAAATGTTTGTTTATATTTGAATAAAACCTTTTTCATTATTTTATTCAAAAATATGAAACGTCTGAGGTGGTCTCGAGTCTCGACTCGACTCCAATATTTAAATATGATAAAATAAAATGAATGACATCATTTCTGTGATCATAAATGTTAATTACACATTTAATAACTTCGTCGAATTGGTTTTGTTATTTATTATATGTTGGACTGCCAAGTGTAATGAATAGTACAGTGGTGGCCTAATGGTATCGGCCGCGACTTATGAGTTGTAGGTCGTAGGTTCGAACCCTGACAGTCGCTTTACTTTCACCACTGCTCTCAAAACGGTGAAAGAAAACATCGTGAGGAAACCAGCATGTCCTAGAAGCAAAAATTTAAAGACATGTGACATCTACGAACCCGTACTGGGCCCGCGTGGTGGATTACAGCCCACTCCCTCTGGAAGAGAGGCCTGTGTCCCAGCAGTGGGAACACTATAGGCTGATTACGCGGGCTGCCTCGTTGGTTTAGTGGTCGGAGCAGCTACTGCTGAGCATGAGGTTATGAGTTCAATTCCCAGGTCGGGGAAAGTGTTTTGGGATTTTCTGTCTGGAATTTTGATGGCAATAGGCTCGCCCCTTATTACATGGGACTTAAAAATAACTGGTGAAATATGGATGTCATCATCATCATCATCATATCAGCCGCACGACACCCACTGCTGGGTATAGGCCTCCCCTAAGGATCTCCACGACGATCGGTCCTGCGCAACATCGAGAAAGAGATCTCTCGTCGAATCCAACTTGGGTGGCAAGCATTCGGGAAGCTTCGAAAAATCTTCGCGTCCGATTTACCTCAGTGTCTCAAGACAAAAGTCTATGAACAGTGTGTGTTGCCAGTGATGACTTACGGCAGTGAAACATGGTCGCTAACTATGGGTCTCATAAGAAGGCTCAAGGTCACCCAGCGTGCAATGGAGAGAGCCATGCTCGGCGTTTCCCTGCGTGATCGAATCAGAAACGAGGAGATCCGCAGGAGAACTAAAGTAACCGACATCGCTCGAAGGATTGCTCAGCTGAAGTGGCAATGGGCGGGACACATAGCGAGAAGAACCGATGGCCGTTGGGGCGGAAAGGTTCTGGAATGGCGACCGCGCACCGGACGACGCTCAGTGGGTAGGCCCCCGACAAGGTGGACCGACGATCTGGTGAAGGTCGCGGGAAGCCAGTGGATGCAAATATGGATGTATCTATTATATATTATTATATAATAGGTAACTTTTTTTTGTTTTCTGAGGTAAACCTTCAAAAGGCTCCTGGTCTTTGGGGATAAAACCAGGGAGTGTGCGGGTTTTACCTCACTAAAACCACCCCGGTGGTCACTTTCGGCACATGGAAGGGGCACCGTTACCTATCAAAAGACAGTAGATAGGGACCCTACCGATTGGGTAGTGTCATCAGCGAGAATCTTTACGAGCACACTTCATCGGACACTTATATTTTGCCAAACGGACACATTTGAACACTTTTCAAAAGTCATTCCTATCTGTTTTTCCCCTCAACACGGAATTAAAGGTTTTTTAAAACAGCCATTGTTAAATATTGGAAAAAAAAAAACTTGACATCGTCCGAGCACAAGTCATAGAGTACACAGCTATTACACGAAATACGAGGAAACAGGTTTTTAAAGTCATTAAAGTCGTATTAATAACAGAAACTGGATTTTGTAACTATGTAGTAACTTAGTTTTATCGAAGCAAAGTGTTAGACATTTACACAAATTACAATAATCCGCATAACGTTACGACTGTTTCCCCGAAGGGTTAGGCAGAGGTGTATTGTACATTTACATTTCACCAGTTGTCATTGGCGTACCTAGGGATTTTGTCTAGGGGGGCAGCCGTACAGCAGAACTAAAACATCATCTGTCTGCCTTTTCCCAACTATGTTGGGGTCGGCTTCCACAGCACAGTCTAACCGGATGCAGCTGAATACCAGTATTTTACATGGAGCGACTGCCTATTTGACCTCCACAACCCAGTTACTGGGTAAAATGATACCCCTTGGTAAGACTGGTTGTCAGATTTTCGGGTTTCTGATGACCCGTAACGACTGTCAAAGATCCAAGAATGACAGCCGGGACCAACGGCTTAACGTGCTTTCCGAAGCACCGAGGGGCCTCGGTATGTAAAAATGGTCACCTATCCACCTAGACCAACCGCGGGAAGCGTAGCTTAACCTGATCGATCGACCTGTGCGGCTGTTATTATTTAGCCACGGGCTCCTCTCACTACTTAATTTCATCACCACTGCTCTCAAAACGGTGAAGAGAAACATCGTTGGGAAACCGGCATATCCTAGGACGAAAAATTCGAAGACATAACATCTACCAAGCCGCATTGGGCCCGCCCACTTCCTCTCACAGAGAGGAGGCCTGTGTCCCAGCAGTAAACATTATAGACAGATTATGCTCAAGTCCCATGACGCCTGTAATCCCTGAAGGGTAAGGCAGAGGTGTCCTATTGTACTCGTACATCCACATTTCACCAGTTCTTCTTTCTTCCTTTTGTCCCATGAAATGGTGGCAAGCCTATTGCCATCAACCGGGTACAAATCGAGACTCCGGGCTGTTACTGAGAAATTCCAGGTAGAAAACCCGGGCAAGTCATTCCATAACTACATAGGCGAGGCGACTCGCACGAAGTTTATTTATATTTGTGAATTTTATGCAATGCAATTAAGAAAAAAGTTCACTCTGTTGTTCTCTCGTCTACAAAGAAATCACGTGGGATTATGGGGATAAAAAGTATCCTATATGTTAATCCTGGTTATAAACCATCTGTGTGCCAAATTTCATCCAAATCCGTTCAGTAGTTTTTGCGTGAAATAGTAACAAACATCTTTCCACACAAACTTTCACGTTCATAATATTACTAGCTGCGCCCCGCGGATTCACCCGCATAAGTTTCGATCCCGTGGGAATATCGGGATAAAAAGTATCCTATATGTTAATCCTGGTTATAAACCATCTGTGTGCCAAATTTCATCCAAATCCGTTCAGTAGTTTTTGCGTGAAAGAGTAACAAACATCCATCCATCCATCCATCCATACAAACTTTCACGTCTAAAATATTATTAGTAGGAAAGAAGGAATAGGAAAAGTGACGATTCGCACTATTCGGGCTAATCGACCAATAAGTCCTACAAGGTCGTCAGAGGTTACGAAAAAAGAAAGAATATACGTTTACTTGTATTAAAATGTGACGCAAAGAAAAAACACATACTTAGGTACAAAAAAGAACAACTTGGGGAAGGTTATGTCTGTGAAAGGAGATTGTATGTTGAAAAACCAAGACGCGTCGTGGAAAAAACGCAAGCCATATGGGAAAGTACCATACCATCATCATCTGTCTCGCGTTATTATTATTTATTTATTATATTTTAAAGATATTAATTATTATTTTTAATAACTTGTCACAACTATGCTGGGGTCATCTTCCAGTCTAACCGCATGCAGCTGAATACCAGTATTTAACATGGAGTGACTGCCGATCTGACGTCTACAACTCAATTACAAGGAAAGTACCTATTGGAAATAATAGTTAACCTATACTGCATTCGCGCTACAGTTTCCAAGCATGTAAACAAATAAGTGTTTTTACAAAAACAACTTTAAAACCCACGATTACATTTGTAATATATGACGTTTACCTAGTCATTCTGAAATCAACTGCATTTACAGTTGTAACATAAGGTTGATATTCATTTAAGTGGAAATAACAGCAATATGAAACAAAGATTTGAATAATAGACTCTAGGTGAAAACTCAGCAACTCGCCGCCCTGAAAGCCATATTGTACTTATTCACTTTAATGTTAGATTCTAAGTTCAATCAAAAACAAAAGTCATTTATTCAAACTAGGCTGAGAATCAGCACATTTTGAACGTCAAATTTACATAAGACAGTCCCCTAAAACGCCCGCCCTTCACCACTTCCTAGTGCTTTCGCTGGGAAGAAGTGACACAACCCATTTACTGGATAATACGATAGCCCTTGGTAAGACTGGTTGTCAGACTTTCGGGCTTCTGACAACCTGTAATGACTGTCAAAGATGTACAAATGATAGCCGGAACCAACGGCTTAACGTGTTTTCCGAGGCACGGAGGGGTCTTAGTATGTAAAGATGGTCACTCATCCATGGACCGACCTCGGCAAGCGTTGCTTAACCTTGAGGATCAACCCGTGCGGCTGTTTATTTAGCCGTGAGTCTAATTAATCATCACTATACTGTCAAGTTTAATTTTAGATACTACTTATGTTCAATCAAGTTTTGATAAGATCCTAATTAGCGGTAAAAAAGGTTGACATCTTGTCAGCAAACAAATCAATTTTACGAGCAACATGGCGCTTTCGTATCTCAATTTTAATGACACTAGCTTCTGCCGGCGACTTCATCCGCGTGAAATTTCCCCGTTTTATATTGTTGTGTCTGGCGGGCAATTGCCCAACGATTGATGTTGGGAAATTGTATCTATGCTAATTGCGCGGTAAACTCTGCTTGCGAGATGCAGGATTTGCGTGACGTCAGTATGATGCGTTGTTCGCATGTGGCGTTGTAGATACCGCTACATTATCCGAAGACCGGAGGTCGATAGTGGCTGAGTCTTGTATCTTGTGATACTTGCCAGGTCAGCTAAGGTTCCAGTGAGTCGGAACTGGTTGCCGCATAGTTCACGGTGAGTCGGAACTGTCTGCGAAGATGTCCCCAGTGAGTCGGGGTGGTGCTGCGATATACTCCAGTGCGTCGGACGTCGTACAGCGCCGGGTTGAGGCTGGCTGCTGCGTCGACAAGGAGAGGAAGCTCTTCTTGTTGACCGGCCGAAAGTGCAGTGTGCTGTGCCGAGATTGCTGATGAGGCTGAGGGTGATGACCAGGTATGCGCGGTCGCTGCATGCTCGTGGTCAGGATACCCGTTGGAGCCGTGGATGCTGGCTGGCTGGGTGACTCGCCGCTAAAGCTTGCGGGAGTGATGATGATGACGTCACGCTGAAGTATTTGCACGAAGGCTGCACTGACGATAACGTCGGGGTCACCACTGTTGTGTCTGGCGAGCAATTGCCCAACGATTGATGTTGGGAAATTGTATCTATGCTAATTGCGCGGTAAACTCTGCTTGCGAGATGCAGGATTTGCGTGACGTCAGTATGACGCGTTGTTCGCATGTGGCGTTGTAGATACCGCTACAATATCATACTAGCTGCGCCCCGCTGTTTCATCCGCTTAAGTGTCGATCCCGTGCGAATATCGGGATAAAAAGTATCCTATATGTTAATCCTGGTTATAAACCATCTGTGTGCCAAATTTCATCCAAATCCGTTCAGTAGTTTTTGCGTGAAAGAGTAACAAACATCCATCCAAACTTTCACGTTTATAATATTATTAGGATAGTAGGATAAGACTCGGAAATACAGTAACTACCCATATGTGAAAGAATTTTCAGTATCGGATCAGTAATGTCAAAGATTACTTCTACATACAAACTCCTATATGTTTTCCTCTTTATAATATTCGTAGATGACAATAAAATTACCCTACCTACAATAGGCTAACGTCGAAAGGAGAATAAGGTACAAAATTATAAATATATCGTACACTTGACATTAAACGAACCCATCATTCTCCTGTCCTTATCCCAATTTAACGTGTCTTTTTCTTCCACAGTTCTCTAATAGTCCGTGCCTCGGAAAGCACGTTAAGCCGTTGGTCCCGGCTGCCATTCGTGGATCTTTGCCAGTCGTTACGGGTTGTCAGAAGTCCGAAAATCTGGCAACCAGTCTTACCAAGAGGTATCGTATTACCCAGTAACTGGGTTGTGGAGTTCAGATAGGCAGTCGCTTCGTGTAAAATACTGGTATTCTGCTGCATCCGGTTAGACTGGAAACCGACCCTAACATAGTTGGGAAAAGGCTACGCAGATGATTAGTCTCTATTAGTCGTCATCTCGGTAGTCACCCCCTTTCTAACCATATCATCATTCACACAGTCCATCCATCGTTTCTTTGGTCTTCCCCTACTCTTATAGCCATCCACATTCATACTCAAAACTTTCCTCACGTTCTTTCTTTACTATAAATATATGCTATGCATTATTATCGTGAGTAAACTGGCAAGTCCTAGAACCAAAAAATTCGAAGACGTGACATCTACCAACCAGTACTGGCCGGCGTGGTAGATTATAGCCCACTCCCTCTCAAAGAGCCTGTCTCCCAGTAGTGGGAACAATATAGGCTGATTATGTTATGTATATAGATGGGATTTTGTTATTTCCAAATGCAGATTGGACCTACAATGATCAATCTTCATGTGGTCACTGACCGTGAACCTTGACACCAACACACTATTATCTACATGATTAATTTAATATCTAGTTTTTGACCAATCGTTTATATTCAAATCACTTTTTAACCCATCAAATATGTAGAACCAATTCTAAATTCCGCACTGACCACAAACATGATTGCAAATATTATAATCTCAAACATTAAAAACCGCATCAAAACAAGTCAATTAAATCTGCAATATCTACCAACTTTACCAAACAAAATAAAAAAATAAATCATTAAAAAAGGTCACTCGTACATACCTAAGTATTTAAAATCACAGCACTTGTAAAAAAAACAATTAAAACACACTTTGGAGCGTCAAAATTTAAAGGTCATTTGGCAATAATGATTTGTTTAATAAAAATAACAAGTTTAGCGATGTCTGGTGTTTATAATGACATCTTACAGGCGACTGACATGATGTGCCCGCAGCGATTGAATAAGAAATAAACTAGACACATTGATATTACGTCATGTGAAGGAAAACTTGTTACTCCGCAAGGTTGTGGGGATTGAAGACTTGTTGGGTTATTAACGTCTTCCCTGATATGGAAACTGTAATATGAATGAGATTGTAATTGGTCAAAAGGTCAAGGGATGTCTGCATTTGCTCTGAGAGGTCGAAACACGTCGAAGACTATTGAGTCTCTTGCTCTGCCCTCCAACTTGAGTTAAAAATGCTCGGGCCAATGTTTTATTTAATTTGATTGACTCACAAACAGGCAGACGACCCACCTGATGGTAGGTAGACACGTCCACTCAAGGACACCTGCAATACCAGAGCCAATGCAGATTCTAGGGACAGACAAACAGATGCTCCTGAACTTCACGACGAACTGCCCCATCTTTTTGCTCCAAAAATTACAGCCGTAACATGAGCCAAGGATTGTTCGCCGTGTCGCTCGAGCTCAGTCTTCTGTCCCTCGCACGCTTTCTGCGCTCAATGCTCTCTTGGACGCTAAGCCCGGCTGCGATGTGGTCGCGGATGAATGAAAGAAGATTTTGTCAATATGTCTGGAGTATTGTGAGATGACCGTATGACTGTCGAGTAGGTGTATACTTTTCGTGATTGTTCTTTTTTTTTTTTTCTCCGGATGGGAAATCATCAAATGACCCCTCCCGTTCTGGGTGGAGCTGAAGGGAGTGTCAGACTCTTACTGACTAAAACCCACCCATGTTCCTTCTTTTGCCCTTTATGTTCCGGGGTAGCGGTAACCCTTTCGGACAATCCCGCTGACCCGGGAGGCTTCGGCCCTAAGGGGCCCCTCAAATTATGCTGACAACTCTTTGAGGCGCGCGTGGAACACTTACGCGCCGTCCGGCACGGGCCTGGTCCTGATCGGACGGTGAGCTACCTTCGTGATTGTTCTTAATTTACGTTACAGTATAGAACTGATTTACATCCGTCACCTCACACATCACGTCCAGATCAAAACCAGCGTCAGCTAGCGTCAAGGCCCAGTTCAGCAAAAATGCCAGACAATAGTGTGTCTGGCATTTTTGCCCAACTGAGCCTTTTTGGTGCAGCCATGAGGCATACTTTCCTGCTAATTTCTTACATCGGATCTTTCCATTTGATTTTTATTTGTTGCTATCTGATGTACCCAATGGGTGCCAACAGAATCATATTACTAAGCCTCCGCTGTCCGTCCGTCCGTCTGTCTGTCAGCGGGCTGCATCTCATGAAACGTACTAGATAGAGGAAGATATGCTGAGTTGATTGGTTGAGAGGTCAGCTTACACTCGTTTTGTTTCCACTGACGGTCATCCCGCTGCGGTACAGTGATTTTTGTCTGGCCATATCCGGCATGATGACGCGACTGTAGTGGCGTTCGTTCAGTGTGTCCGCAAATTGCCTCATCATGATACAAAATAAATATAAACTGGTTTTCGCGCGGTTTTCCTTATATTTACCTTGTGTCGAATTGATCTGTGATTTTATAGCATACACATAGACGCATGAGTTTTTGATTTGGGGGTAGGCAGAAAGCAAAAGGACTCATCTAAGTATCGTAGCAGATTGCGTTCTGAAATTTCCGCCTACCCCCCCATGGGAAGATGGCATAAGTATATGTAAGTCATGTGTGTGTATGTAAACAGAAACACTGGGGGCACGTGGATAAGTATTACAAGCGCACGGGTTGATCTTCAAGGTTGAGCGACGCTTGCTGAGGTCGGTTCGTGGTTGAGTGACCATCCATATTGAGAACCATCCGTGCCTCGATTTTGGAGATTTTGGACAGTAATTACGTAGCCAGACGCTCGATAGTCTGAAAACCAAGGGTCTTACCAAGGGGTATCGTGTTACCCTGTAACTGGGTTGTGGAGGTCAGGTAGGCAGTCGCTCCATGGAAAATACTGGTATTCAGCTGCAGCTGGTTAGACTGGAAGTCAACCATAGTTGGGAAAAGGCTAGGCAGATGATGATGGGGATGATATAGGCAGCTGAAACTACAAAACGCCACTAGCTTTGATCCTGGTTCCTCTTGCTTCGTCCACATTCAACCTCCACAGGTCGCAAAGTCTGACCTTGTTAAAAATACTTATTTATGAATGTTTCAAGTTTATTTAGTTTTAGGGTTCCGTACTCAAAGGGTGCCAACGGGACCTATTACTAAGGCTTCACTGTCCGTCTGTCCGTCCGTCTGTCACAGGACTGTATCTTTTAAACCTTAAATGGCTTCAATTTAAACATTAACCCCTAGGTTTTTGCAATGTGTCGTATTTCATTGTTGTTTTCGTTGTTTCAAGCAAAAATCGTTAATGAAAGTGTTGACATATAAGTGCTCGGGGCTACTATGGCCGCTATAACAACAAAATAAGAAAAATTAAAAATTAAAGGGGTTCCATACAAGAAACGTGTTCTTTTTTTACAAAAATTTTTATTATAAAAGTATACTTTGTGTTAAGCATTAATCGTTGGTATGAAACCCTTCGTGTGCGAGTCCAACTAGCACCGCTTTTTTATTGTATTATTTCGTATATATTAAAAGCCTTAAAAAATACGTGCAGAGTGATGACCGCTATCAAAGACTACAATTTTGTTGAACCAATGTGACATTCCCAATGTCATTTTGTCGTTTCTACGATGAAGAAAAAACATAGAATAGAATAGAATTCTCTTTATTATGTACGCCATATAAATTACAGAATATAAGTATTTTAGAAAGGCATTTAGGCAAGCATTTGGGCATTTTTTTTAGGCAAGGTCATTTTACAAAGGTTGACACAATGGGCGGTCTTATCGCTAAGAGCGGTCTTTTAAAAACAATCTTTGGATGGATTAAAAAGGGGAAGGAGAGACAAATACTGTAGGTAGTCTGTCGTGTAACATTCTAGTAATTGTAGTATGGTATATCAGACCACAAGTGCCACTAGCTGACCCTGCAAAGTGGCGAACTGTGTGCCGCCTCAGAATCAAGCCGTTCTTCCTACTGTCCTACTAATAATATAAACGTGAAAGTTTGTATGGATAGATGGATGGATGGATGTTTGTTAGTCTTTCACGCAAAAACTACTGAAAAAGCGGCTAGGTAAGTGCGAGTCGAACACGCACACGAAGGGTTCCGTTCCAATTAACTCACAGTCAACTGGTGGATATAGGCACAGAACAGTTCTGTGGATATAGGCCTCTCCCAGGCTGCGGATGAATGGATGGATGGATGCATGGATGTTTGTTACTCTTTAACGCAAAAACTACTAAACGGATTTGGATGAAATTTGGCACAAAGATAGTTTACAACCAGGATTAACACATAGGGTACTTTTTATCCCGATATTCGCACGGGATTGAAACTTATGCGGGTGAAACCGCGAGGCGCAGCTAGTGAGTTATAAATGTTGTAACTAAACCATCATCATCTGCCTAGCCTTTTTCCAAGTATGTTGAGGTCGGCTTCCAATCTAACCGGCAGTATTTTACATGGAGCGACGTCCTATCTGACCTCCACAACCCAGTTACTTTTTATCTTTCCACTTAGAGTGAGTGTGTGGTCAGTGGTGTTTAGTTCGGATACGCACTACTTTCTTGATTTAACTTTTTCAATCAGAACAGAGTGTTGGTAATTTGATCATCTCAAGTTTTCATTCAACATGATATTATTCAAATAACAGTATTTGTTAATCAATAAAAGTTTTCTAGACGTGTATAATCATCATCTGCTTAGCCTTTCCCCAACTATGTTGGGGTCGGCTTCCAGTCTAACCGGGTGCAGCTGAATACCAGTATTTTACATGGAGCGACTGCCTATCTGACCTCCACAACCCAGTTACTGGGTAATAAAAATAACCGGGACGACCCGTAACGACTGTCAAAGATCCACGATTGACAGCCGGGACCAACGGCTTAGCGTGCTTTCGGAGGCACGGAGGTGTATAGGTATGTGAAGATGGTCACCCATCCACGGACCAACCGCGGCAAGCGTATAGCTTAACCTGATCGATCGACCCGTGCGGCTGTTTTTACTTAGCCACAAGCCTCTCTCAATGGTGTGACTAACCCGACATTGTTTTATTAATATAGGTACTAGGTTAAGCCGTATCCCCGATGCGATTTCCCATCTGCCAAAATGATTTCCATAGAAACTTTCGTTCTCCATTTAACACGTTTTTGAAAGAAGAAAGAAAGAAAATCCATTTATTTGGCACAAACTAAAAGACACACAATACACCAGATACATACATCAGATAAAACACAATAAAAAAAAAAAAAAAAATAAAGTCCGATGTAAGAAATTAGCAGGAAAAGTGTGCCTCACGGCTGCGCCAAAAAGGCCCAGTTCAGCAAAAAATGCCAGACAACTAGTGCCTGGCGCTGGTTTTCAACTCGGTTTTCAACGTTTAGAGGATGGATTTTCAAAAATATTTCCTTGGTGTTCACCTTCGTTATAGGAGGAAGTTTTGTGCATCATTTTATGCTTACAGACCAGACACAGCGGTGTAGCCTGTGCGTTATCTGTCAGTGAACTAATTTAAGATTTACTATGAGGAGCAGTAGCCCAGTGATGTCGGCGCCAACTTACGATCGAAGTCGTAAGTTCGAACCCAGGTAGGCACATCACTGAGTATTTATTTCTTCACCACTGTAAAGAAAAAGAAACGGTGAAGGAAAACATTGTCAGGAAACCGGCATGTCCCATAACCAAAAAATTCGAACACGTGACATCCACCAACCCGCACTGTGCCCGCGTGGTAGATTATGGCCCACTCCCTCTCACAGAGAGGAGGCCTGTGTCCCAGCAGTGGGAACATTATAGGCTGACTATGGATAAGCTACATTTTTGGAAACTTAAACTGCTTTAATACAAAACTAGGTTTATTTTTAGACACCATCACCGTAAACCATCTTAAACTTTATACCGACAACGTTAAAGTTCTTATTACAAAAACTGACGTAAAACCTGACTGTAAGTTGTCAATTTTGCATTAAGAATCTTACGTTTAGTGGAATAAAATGTAAAATACAGTAACTGTCTCGCAGGTTTGGGCTAGGTTTGAAGTTAGAACTTGTTTTGTAAGACGGGTAGGCTTTTAATTCACCAGTGAAAGTCACGAGTTAAAATTTAATCTATTTTATTAATAAAAACTATAATCTATTTTAATAGATTATAGTTTTTATTAATAAAATAGATTATTTATTTATTTATTACTGTGATTGCCCGTGACATCACAGCGGGCCCTATCAGAATACCAGCGCTGCGACATTTATGTTTTAAATGTCACAGCATCATGCTGAGATAGGACCCTTTTGGCCTCTTAGAGGACTTTCTGTTTCATTTTTATTTTTGTTACTTTTTTTATATAATTTGTTTTATTTTTATTTTTAACTGTGTTTAGTTTAGTTTAGTTTTATGATCTTCCTGTACGAGTCGCAATAAATACTTTTTCTTTCTAGTTTTTTGAAACCTGCCTTGGCTTATAATTATGCGTCCTACTTCTGTTTGCATATTATTACCATTATGCAAATATGCATCTTCATCTGTGATTTCTTAGAAAAATAATGACGCGATTACTACTTACGTACTAAAACCAAACGTGTGAATACCTCCAGCTTCCTTATATGTGATAGAATAATTCTACCTATGCCAATATTTAAGGCATAATAGCTGCAATCAAAGTTCCCAGTCTTAATTTAGCTGCTACAAAAACTTCGTAGTGTGTGTTAGCTGGAGTGACCTCACCCCAGCTTCCTCATTCAATACAGGCAAACCAGTGAGGTTGGGGTTTTGGACTATAACTAGTCAGAAAAATAAGGCATAATAAAGAAAAAAACTGAACGATAATACTTAAAACGTGTTGAAACTACGATCAAAAACGTGTGTGTAAGCTGGAGTGACGTCACCCCAGCTGCTCATGTCATATATCTTCCAAACGAAAGAAGATATGATTATGTATTATAGCTCAAAAAATAAGGCGTAATAGCTGCCATTGGCAGCAAAATTTTCAAATCTCTGGTCAAAATACTCTATGAGTTATTAAACCGATAAACATGTGTAAGCTGGAGTGACGGCATCCCAGCTGCTCATGTCATATCTTCCGAACGAAAGAAGATATGATTATATATTTATAGCTCACAATTTTCATATCTCTAGGCCTAGGTTGGGGTCGGCCTGGATGCAGCTGAATACCAGTATTTTACATGGAGCGACTGCCTATCGGACCTTAAAAATTCATGTTACTGGGTAACACAATACCGTTGTCAGACTGTCGGTCTTCTGACCCGTAACGACTGTCAAAGTTCTACGAATGACAGCCGGAACCAACGGCTTAACGTACTTTCCGTGGCACGGAAGGGTCTCTGTATGTAATGGATGGTCACCCATGCACTGGACCGTTTACAGCAAGCGTTGATCGCAATTCAACCTATGAGGTTGACGTCTGCTTAACCCGGCTTGCCTGTGGATGCCTTAATGAATAAAGGCCTCGCCAGGGCTTAAAAAACTTAAAAACTAAGCGACTATACGCTAAGGGCACCCCCGTGGGGTACCCCTTAGGGCGTCGCTGGGAGAGGGCACCAAGGGGCAGACTGGATCGGAATTACATTGACCCGTGCGGCTGTTATGATGTAGCCACGAGCCTGCTAATCCGCTTAGGGAAAAACGAGCGTAATGTCTTGTCATTATTATAATAATTAAGTACTATTAATGATTTCAAGTTATTATAGTAAGTCAACGACGAGAAATGGGTCATCCAATCTCGTTACTCTCGTGACCTCTCTGATAAGATTACTAGGTAATTATATTTATGAACAAGAGAAACAGCACAATCAGTCTATAACGTTCCCACTGCTGGGACACAGGCCTCCTCTCTGTGAGAGGGAGTGGGCCGTATCCACCACGCGGATACAGTGCGACGAGCTAATTGCATAAAACACTAACAGTAGGAATGGCTTTCATTTTGACAGTTCAACAACATTCATTGCGTTATTTACGTTGTTGAGCAGACAATTTTTTCGAACTTATGAAGCAATTGATTAGCAATATCCTTCGATTAGGGTGCGGGTTGGTGGATGTCACACGTCTTCGAGTTTTTGGTTCTAGGACATGCGGGTTTCCTCTCGATGTTTTCCTTCCTATTTTTATGGAAAGTGTTGACAATAGCGCTTCTAGCAGCATATACCGAGGCGCTTTGGCGTAGCTAGGGATTTTGTCTAGAGGGGGCAGCCTTCTAGCTGAACTAACCAGTCATATAATGAGAGATCTTATATGACGCCTAGTAATACATAAACAATCAAAGAGTGAGAGAGAGCAGTGGTGATACAGTGGTAACGGCCGCGACTTACGAGTTGTAGGTCCTAGGTTCGAACCCAGACAGGCGCTTTACTTAGTGTAAATTATTTCCTCACCACTGCTCTCAAAACGGTGAAGGAAAACATCGTGAGGAAACCGGCATGTCCTAGAACAAAAAAATCGAACCTGCACTGGGACTGCGTGGTAGATAATAGCCCACTCCCTCTCGAAGAGAGGAGGCCTGTGTCCCAGCAGTGGGAACAATATAGGCGGATCATGATTATGAATAAATAATTCCACGTTCATCATGTTTTTTTTAGAGTTCCTTACGTATTTGATATTCAATTTCAATTTTATACCTCCACGTGCTCTTGAGAAAATAGGTCTTGACTAACAGATAGACTGACGGACAACGAAGTTATCCTATAAGGAAAAGCTAGTAACTATTAGCCTTAGTAACTCTTCAATACTTAAACGGGCTCTTATCAAGTGCATGTATTTTAATAAAAAACGGAGATACTACTCGTATCTCCGTTTTGTACTGAAAAACTATATCATACGAGGGCGACACTGAAAGTTTTTAGAACAGGCCACTTGTAAACGTTATCTATAATAAAAAAAATAAGTTTAAATTTTGAAAATGGAACTCTTTGTCAATATTATTGTGTATGTATTTTATTCATTTGTCATTTGTTTACGATTTGGCGGCAAATTGAAAATTATCTGCGTCACGTCAGCATGAATTTAACTCGAGAAAATTTTCGTACAATGATTTTTTATGACTTTCGATGTAATTTAAGTCAACAAGAAAGTTATAATATAGGTACTTCGATTAGGCTTTCACGATGAAGCCCCATCTCGTTCCACTGTTTACAACTGTTTTAATGAGTTTAAACGTGGTCGCACTAATCTCACCGATGATCTGCGTGAGGGACAGCCTTCTACGGCGACGACTGAAGATAACATCAGTGTTGTGCGGCGTATGATAGAGACTGACAAAAGAGTGATTTATTAGCAGATTCGGACAAGCTTAGGCATCGGTATGAGTCAAGTGCACAGAATCCTCCATGAAAATTTAGCGGTCAGAAGCTTTGTGTCCAGTGCATACCTCAAATTTGACAGAGGCCCAAACGCTCCGTCGTGTTGATAGGTGTCGTGAAATGGTTCAAAGATTTAACGAAGGTGACTCAAATGCTGTGTTCGACATACTTACGGGTGACGAAAGCTGGATTTATTGTTATGATCCTGAAACTAAGTCTGCTCTCTGGGTGTTTCCTTCCGAGGAGTTGCCAACTAAAGTAAAGAGAGGTCGAAGCGTGGGAAAAGAGATGGTGGCCTCGTTCTTCGGAAGGACAGGTCATTAACTTATTACGAGAGAGAGAGAGAGTAAGAGAGAGAGAGAGAGAGAGAGAGAGATAGAGAGAGAGAGAGAGAGAGAGAGAGAGAGAGAGAGAGACGCAGAGTGGTACACTAACAATTGTTTGCCACTTGTCTTCGAAAAAGTTCGGGAGAAACAACCTCGCAGTAGGATCCTCCTTCACCACGACAACGCCTCGTCGCACACCGCCAAGCAAACAATCGACTACTTGGCGACGTCAGACGTGGAATTACTGGGTCACCCGCCCTATAGCCCTGACCTGGCACCTTGAGATTTCTATTTATTTCCGAAAATAAAAGAAAAACGTTTTGGACGCCGAGGAAGCAGTGGCTGCGTTTCAAAATGCCGTCGAAGAGACCCCTAAGGACGAGTGGGCAAAGTGCTTTTCTCAGTGGTTCCATCGGATGCAGCGATGTATTGATGTAAATGGACACTATTTTGAAAAGATATAATAAAACAAATAACTTGCTAGTTTGTTCAGTTTTTGATTTTCTAAGAACTTTCAGTGTCACCCTCGTAGTATTAACCTTCTAACGGTCCGGAAACTTTACATTACTCAAGTTGTTCTCACAAAACATAAATCACTAACCTTTTAACTATTCCGGAATATTGGCAAAAAGGAAAAAATACATTATATTAAAAACACCACAAACAAGAACACAATTTGCCAATATTCAACTTTGGAAACGATCTGCTCATCTTTATAACGCTAATAATAAACACATATACCCTAAGAATAGTTATGAATCCAAAAAAACACTAACGGAATGGATAAAAAAGCGTACCTACAGCGAGACTGAATCACTTCTACAACAGATACACTAACATAAATACTGCACATACCCACACACTCACACACACACACACACATTCACTCAAATCACCTTGTTTTGATCATGTACCTACTCGTATTATTATAGTTCAATTGACACTTTTCGTTTATGAAAGAGCGGAGTCCTCCTAATACAGGCATATTTTGCTTAAAAGGAGGCTTCAATCTCAAATTTGTTGTACAAATATGGTTATCAAATAAACTATTTTTATTTTTTTTTAACTGTCGATTTTTCTAGTATGGGCAAAGAAGATTCTTGAGTGGGCATCACCCTGCCCCCCTAGCTACGCCCATGCCGAGGCGTCTCCTATCTTTGGAATAACTTCACACCTGTTCTCTTGGAAGTGGTTTACAGTGTATGTTACATCCATATTGTCTGAGAATAGGCTAAATGCGACGCCATGGCACAGTATTATACTGTGGTGTGTGTATATGGCACCACTTTTGTAATACAACTCAGGATAACAAAACTTCCTTACAAAAAAATCTGTGTGGTTTTGAAAAAACGGATAATATCGCAGTTTTTATTCTGTCGGCGAATTTCTGAACAAAAAATCTTGTCAGTCCTACCACTTCAGAAATCCATTGTAATCATTTTTAATTATTTATGTTCCTTTGTTAGTAAGTCGATCGATCAGGTTCAGTTACGCTTACCGCGATTTGTCCGTGGATGGGTGACCATCTTTACATACCAATTGTGCTCCGTGCCTCGGAAAGCACGTTAAACCATTGGTCCCGGCTGTCATTCGTGGATCTTTGACAGTCGTTACGTGTCGTCAGGAGCGCCAAAATCTGACAACCTGCAATCTTACCAAGGTTTCGTATTACCCAGTGACTGGGTTGTGGAGGTCAGATAGGCAGTTGCTCCATATAAAATACTGGTCAGCTGCATCCGGTTAGACTGGAAGCCGACCCCAACATAGTTGGGAAAAGGCTAGGCAGATGATGATGATGATGATGTAGTGACGACACGGTTGGCGCAGAGGTTGAGCGATCGACTGCTGCGATGCGTGTCGCGGATTCGATTCCCGCACGGAACAAATATTTGTATTGCCTACAGGTAGTTGTTCCGGGTCTGGCTGTTTGTGTATGTGAGTTTAAACGTTTGTAAACGCACCCACGATACAGGAGTAGTTTCTAGTGTGGGGCAAAGTTTAAAAAAATAAATCAATGTAACTGCATAGCATGTATTATTTGCATACCATCATTACATGGCAGAATGTGTCTTTGCACTGTTTTATATATCATCCACATTTTAGGCACATAAACGATTTTGTTTTTTTTTGTGACCATGATGTTCGTATTAATCCAAGAATGGATTAACTTGCATGACTGTTTATTTATTTTTAGAACACAATTTAAAATTAAGACGGTTAGGTGAATTGAATCCGATTCAACAAAGTCTGCATCGAATCGGAATAAATCAATTGATTTTAATCAGAAAATCTATTTTGAGTTGTAAGTTTATACTGGTTTTTATTTATTTATAAGAAAACTAGGTGTGTCCCTCGTCTCCACATGTACAGACGCCAGCACATCAAGCTACTACAATCTGTCAAATCTCTTTAATAGATTTTCAGCTTTATCGTAAAAGCATTACGGTTCAAGGTTGATTGGGAAAATTTGACAGTTTCGGGTAGGTTGACCTGCTGTCGTCCGTACATACCAAAAGAGTGAAATTAGTAATTTTATTTCCAAAATTGTAAACAAATATGTATTTGGAAAGAACTTTAATATCTACACATAAGGTTCAGTTTGTGTACAAGTTCAACTTTTTCAATAGTCCTAGTCATTTTAAAATTTACACTATTACAAAGTTGATTTTTGGTTGAGTGAAAATAACATCAGTTGGAAACAAGTGCGTGTTTTTGAGCGGAGACCGCGAATCGGCAAACGTAGATAAGGTAGGACGCCTTAAGGCTAGGCTCCACCTAGCTCCGACGATCCTGCAGGGTGGCTGGTAGCAGCTGGATGAAAGTGGCCGAGAATCGAGCTGAATGGCGTGCAATTGAAGTGGCCTATGTCCAGCTGTGGACTGAAGTAGGCTGATGAGGATGAATGGAATCAAGGTTTCCAACAGATTTTTACAACATATTTATAGTTTTAATAGGTTTTTGCGTTCAATTTTTCACAACACCACCTATCTTTTTTGTCTCTGCATCACCCAAACGTTGACTGGTACAAAATGTCTATGGTATTAAGTTCACGTCTGTATATTTGTGTGTAAAGTATTAAAAATAAATTAATGAATACAACCAGTTAATAAATTATTACCATAAACATGCGGTTGTCTGCGTCTAGATGGTTAGGTATACCTGCACTTTTGCCTCGTTTTTATCTGTACAGGTTATAGCAATAGGAAGTAGGTAATTAAAAGTAGTTAGGAACTCGATTATCTAACCTGTGTTAGGTACAGACGCCAGCACATCAAGCTACTACAATCTGTCAAATTTCTTTATAATAGATTTTCAACTTTATCGCAACAGCATTAGGTTTAAGGTTGATTGAGAAAACTTGACAGTTTCGGGTAGGTTGACCTGCTGGCGTCTGTACTTCTTTGTTGTTACTCGACTATTTTATTTTATGTTGTATATTAAAGTACAAATGTCCATAGTATAAGTGTTTTGTATTGTTTACTAGAGTATAAGTAGTATATAAGTTAGGTTTTATACCCACGTGTACATTAGGTTCACATTGTAAATATTCGTATGCCGCTAATAGCGGCGGATGTGTCGAACTTATCCATATGTACCAACCATCTCTGTACCTACCATATCCGACGAATAAATGTCTTTGTCTTTGACTAAGATACTGAGAAAAGTGCTAGCCGTGTCGTCACCCGCAAATATTTGACGGACGTGGGACTTGAAGCGCGAGGCGGGTGTGCTACGTTCCATCCTTATGTTATTATCTTGTTCCGCTAGTCGCACCTAATGGGACTAGTCAATCAATCAATTCAGCCTATCGTAATCCACTGCTGCGGACATAGGCCGCTCCCAGGCTGCGCTACTACACACTTTTTTTTGGGTGCGATATCATCAAATAACTCTGACACGCCCTCCCGGAGCGGGAGCATGCTCCCGCTCCGGGAGGGCGTGTCAGACTTTTACTGGCGCCAGTTCCCTTGTTCACAAACTAAACTAAATTTAAGTGCAGTGAATCTTTTTCTTTCTATTTCATTAAGAAAAGGACAGAAGATAAATATTAGTTTAGTTCTGTCAAATTAGGATACTCCATAGACATTTTAGACGTGATTAAAAACATGGCTACTAAAAATACGTCAATTTACGTCAGGCGCTGACTAATTTGACAGGACTAAACTAATATTTATCATCCATCCTTTTCTTAATGAAATAGAAAGAAAAAGATGCACTGAACTTAAATTTAGTTTAGTTTGTGAACAAGGGAATCGGCGCAACTGACTAAATCCCACCCGTGTTCCTTCAGTTGCCTGTGCCAGGGGCCACGGTAACTCATTCGAACAACCCGCGACCCTGGCAGGCCGATGCTTGCCCTAGCGGACCCCATCACTTAGTCCAGAAATCTCTTTAAGGCGCGCGTGGAACAAAACGCGCCGTCGACCCGAACCTGGCCCTTGCGCGACGGTGAGCTACCCGTTGCTCACCATCCGCAAGCCCGCGCCTACGGTGGCCGGAATTGGCCGTGGCGTGGCCGTCTCCTGTGGCGACTAGGGGCGTGAGGGCGCAAAGATTGCCTCTCCCTCACGCGTTCCGCCTCCTCCTTCGCGAGCATTACTGCTTCGCAGGAGGTGACGGCTTCCCATGAACTCACGCTCCGTACCATGGCCGGACGCGAGAGATTGCCGCCACGAGGACGCGGCGGTGCTCCGCCCAAGCCGGGTAGACTTCCACCGTGTCCTCCGGGCATTTCACACAATGGTAACACCCAGGCGCCACAACACTCTGTCCACCCCACGTCCAGTCTAGGAGTCTACTTTTTCTAAGTCCGTGATCGAAGATACGAGCCCGTTCGAAAGTAGTTGATACGTAAAAAAAACGATCTATATTTGGACAGCCGTTATTGTGTGACCGTTCACGGCTTTCTTAGGAAACTAAAGCTTCAACGTAAAGTTACAAAGTCGGCATCAACATGCAGCATTTGTGTAGCGACAAAAAGACTGAAGTGACTGTCTATGTTGCCAAGTGTTTTACACGTGCAGCCTGTGGACCAACTATACTCAGCGGGCCATCAGCGCCCTGCGGGTCCAATATAATAACGGGTTCAGGATGCTGATGGGGCTGCCCCGTTTCTGCAGTGCATCAGGTATGTTTGCACAAGCTCACGTCGATGGCTTCCACGCCATCGTCAGACAGAAATCTGCCTCTTTGCTCTGCAGAGTGCGGGGCAGCTCCAACTCCATCCTGAAGATCATAGCGGGGAGGTACGATTCTCCTTTGTTAGGTGATGTTGTTCAAAGATGCATTTTGAACAACAGCCTTGTTGTCCAATAGATAATAGGTACAGAAGTTTACTAACATAGGTATAAGTTTTGTCTTTTGTTTTTGTTACTAACCCATATGGATGTTGCTTATCCGAATTAAAGACTATTTTATTTTATTTTATTTTTTATTTATTTATGTTACGACACTCGCTTGTTAGTGCCAAAGAAATATCAACAATGCGTTCTTTTGAAACAAAGTCCAAAATAAATAACTCGAGACGAGTACTGCCCGCTTTGATTCGCATCGCTTTCGGGAAGGTGGAAGTTTATTATTTTCGACTTTATTTCAATGACAGCATCATCATTCTCCTGCCCTTATCCCAATTTATTTGGGGTCGGCGCAACATGTCTTTTCCTTCCATACTTCTCTATTAGTCGTCATCTCGGTAGTCGCCCCCTTTCTAACCATATCATCATTCACACATTCCATCCATCGTTTCTTTGGTCTTCCCCTACTCTTATAGCCTTTATTTCAATGACAGCAAAGTCGATATTTGTTTGGCAATGAGAATGTTTAAAATACCTATCTATATATGTAATTTAAAAAGGGTTAAACAAAAAACACAAAACATGGATTTTTAAAAACATATATTTTTATTAATGTTAAAAAATATTTACATTTTGTAATACATTTGCTAACACAGTACTATCTAATATAATTAATGCTATGCTCCTGCTGTCTCCTCTGTGCTAAACGAGGATGAAGCGATCCTTACAGCTAAAGTGCGAGGGAGACAAACTTCAGACAGATTTCAGTGAAGAATAGAATAGGATACTCTTTATTTTACACCATACAAATTAAATAAAGAGAAAAAATAGAAATAAGAAGAAATGGAATAGGTAATTTTTTCGTCATCTAAAAGGCTGGTGAAGACCTGACGAAGCGGAGATTTCGATGGCAAACTAATATCGACCTTGAGAGAGTCGAAATAAAGTAAAAAATCAATCATCTAACTCTCTCGGAGTAATGGACGTTCATTTATTTTCTACTTTATTTCAACTGAGACAAGGTTGATATTTGTTTGGCAGGGAAAACCGTGCATTGTTACGCTTTTCCAGGTCTCGAAACTATTATTGGTGATTGCATTATATTGTTATTATCACTCAGAAGGACGATTCTGACAACCAGTCTTACCAAAGCGTATCGTGTTCCCAGTAACCGGGTTGTGGAGGTCAGATAGGCAGTCGCTCCATGTAAAATGCTGGTATTCAGCTGCATCCAGTTAGACTGGAAGCCGACCCCAACATAGTTTAAAGTCTATTCAAATTGATGTTGTTTCAAGTTAAACAAATATCAACTTTATTTCTATGAATACTAAGTTGAATTCAGAGTGACTAGCACTAATGAAAAAGTTATAAAAATATTTAAAGTTGTAGCGTAAACTGAACTTTATTGTGTAGGAATCAAAGTTATTTTTCCAATAACTCATATTCGTTTACATTTTTGGCAAAAAGTCACGAATGCAGATTAGGAGACTGATTCACAATGATGTTTACTGCCTAAATATACTAGACTGACACTATTTATCTCGTTCTAAAGCTTGTCTCACTCGCACAAATTCGCCTACCCATCCATAAAACTTCCTTCGACACAGGTCCAGTTGTTAACGAGAAAGTACATAGATTAAACATACTTGTATGAGCTATTTTAAATATACATTTTATTTTGTATGGGGCGTTTAAAAGACTACGTATGGCGCGGTCTGGATTCGGATCGGTGGCATTTTTGTGAACTTAGGGCTGATTTTTCAATAGACAAGTCTTTTCACAGTTATTTCACATCTGACAGCCCCAACCTAAAAACAACCTTATAGTAACAAGAATAAAGATCACTGTGATTTTTTTTTTTTTGTAACGAGAAAGATCTCAATGGCTTTGACAGACCTGTCATTGGAGCCAACCTTATTGTAGTCAAAATAAAGATCACTGTGATTTTGAGTTTTGTCAGTGGCAGTAACCCAAAAGCAACCTTATTGCAACGAGAATAAAGATCACTGTAGCCGTGAGATAACTGTGAAAAGACTAACTTTTATGTGAAGAATACATGTGACAGGTTGACATAATTTCTATACAAAAGCTGCCATATTAATTCTTCAGACGAAAGTAATTTCACCGTGAGAAATGGGCCCTTAGGTTTGATATTAATAATAATTTACTCAATCTGAGAGTTTCTTCTAACTGGAATAATACGACAGTATACCCCGTGTTCTTCACGTTATCCATAAACTTTGGTAGACGCTTCGATAGCTTTTACAAATCAAATCTAACAAAGGAAGTAGTACTTAAAAAGGCCTCGTTACAAAGATATTTGTAATTTCATTTAATGAAATTTAATTGAGCTATGCAGTAAGAAAGGGTCTTAATTTGGCCTATGTTGCCGCTTAGGGCAATTAAAATGATAATTCTATCAAATGCTTCGGATAAAGAGATAAAGAGGCATGCATATCGGGTGATTTACGTCAAGGTATTTAGTTTGTATGAAAATTAATAAAAAAATAAGAATTTATTAATGTGTCCATAATGAAATATGCTTATTTCCATGGTCCGAACATCTGGTCCAAGTTTATGTATATCGTCCAAAACACGATGTATAAAGAAATTAATTGAATTTTAAAGTGTGTGGTGTTCAGTCAACAGCAAAAGTAGATGATCAAAATCAGAAGAAAGAAAGAAAGAAAAAAGATCAGAAGAAAGTATGTGATTTATAATCACATACTTTTGGATCACTTCGACGCCACACAGTTCTGACGCGAACTCCGTTCATTAGTATTGAATTTTGATCATCTACTTTTGCTGTTGACTGTACATAAGTAGGTCGATATTTATATTTCATTGTCAACATAAGCCTGAGGGGAATATCTCAAAAATTGCACTGAAAAATCATCATTTAAACTCCATCAAATATACAATAGAGTTCAAAATAGCGTGCAAGATACGATTCCCTGTGGCGTGCGTTCGCGCATATTTTCGACACTTAAAAGAAACTCTCAAATGAGAACAATTTATTATAAACGGACTGATAAATGACTGATTAAAAGCAACAATAGCTCAACGGTTAAGACGTCGAACTGACGGTCGCAAGTTCGACGCCCACCCAATACACTATCGACGCGAACCCCCCAGCATAGCTAGACGGGGTAAGCAGAAATACTAGTAATGTAAATAATTCATCATAACTTTAAAAATAAGGCAGTTTTATAATTAACAGTTCACTAGCTTTGCTCGCGACTTCGCCTGCGTTTCTATCTATCAACGCAGCCAACTCAGCCTATTGCAGTCCACTGCTGGACATACAGGGCTATCTATACAGGGTAAAATTAAATAACTAGCAAAACTTTGCAGAAGAGATTCGAATTTCGCAAAGAGAATCGATACATACCTAGTATTGTATACAATCAAGTATTTTCTAACTGAACAGACAGCTGTGCTGCAGTGCGATTCTGTAACCATCTCACCGTGAAAACTGAGGTGAAGTGAGCGTGGAGTGAGCTGTCATTCCAAATAATGCTAAGGGATTGACACTATTGCCAGCTCACTCTAAGCTCACTTCACCTAACTTTTCACGGTGATATTTTTACAGAATCGATCGGCTGGAGTTTGTTGGGCCACTTCTTCTTCCCAGCGATAGCACTAGGAAGTGGTGAAGGGCGGGCGTGCCGGGGGACTGTCTTATGTAATGTTGATGTTCGAAAAGTGCTGATTCTCAACCTAATTTGAATAAATGACCTTTGATTTTGATATCTAACGACGATTCTTTTTTATTTGTTCTAATTTCATAAGTTGCAGTAGTTACAGTTGATTACGGAGTCAACGACCGCTGGTGGGTGCAGTAACTTGAAATTATGGGTTTAGATTTTTTTTCTCTTGTTTTATCTTTATAAGATATTGACCCATCACGTCTGTGGAGTTTTTCCAGCTAATTTAATTTGACCCCAAATTTTAAACAAAATGTCACTTTTCGAGTCTGTCTGTGACCGCTTGGTTCTTCTAAACTACACAATTAATTTTGATGCAGTTTTCACCATTATTTAGAGAATTTATTCCGGAAGGTTTTTGTGTATAATACGTTAATAATTAACACATAAATCTCAATGTTTTGACAAGTCGCTACATCAGTAGATTACCCCCCGTGCGAAGTACGCACTTATGAGAACTGAGTGAAGTCACGAACAAAAGCTAGTTAATAATAATAATAATAAGTATTGCATTGATCTGGCAACTAAACAGCAACTATCGGGCGATAGTGGCGCAACATTCGTATAAAACATTGATAAAAGCGCGTTGCATCCTTGCGTTGCAGTTAACTGGACACACTGGGGCAAATCCCACGCGGGATACGAGACGCAAATGCACGCGTCATTTATTTTATTGACTTATGTCTGATTCCTATAATTTACGAACCGTTATTGGTTAAATTTAGAGCAGTGGTGGCCCAGTGGTAACGGCCGCGACTTACAGAGTTGTAGGTCGTGGGTTCGAACCCAGACAGGCGCTTTACTTTGTGTAAATTATTTCATCACCATTGCTCTCAAAACGGTGAGGGAAAACATCGTGAGGGAACCGGCATGTCCTAGAACCAAAAATTCGGAGACATCTGCCAACCCGCACTGTGCCCGCGTGGTAGATTACGGCCCACTCCCTCTCACAGAGAGGACGCCTGTGTCCCAACAGTGGGAACATTATAGGCACATGTGATCTGAGCATAAGAAATAACACGACTCTTCGCGTCAGTTTGAGTACCTTCATACAAGGTAGTTAACACAATCGGTGCGTGCGATGATCGTCCCGCATCCTGAGCAGGATTCGCTTTATTTTGTCCAGAGATTTACAATTGCATTGACTTTTCTTTAAGATTTGCGAGGCGTCTGTTACTTTACCATAGAAATGAAATCATTCTTCGCATTAAAGAGAACCAACCCGCACTGGGCCCGCGTGGTGGATTACGGCCCACTCCCTCTCACAGAGAGGAGGCCAGTGTTTTTTTTTTTTATTGAAATAGTCGGCTGCGCTTGACCTCGATATCGCCTAATGGAAATCGATGGATGAGGTCTATGACGGAACGCGCGTGCCCAGAAGATGCCTGTTCCCTCTTGCTTTGAAGGCGGGTTGAATGTGGACACACAGACGCTGGCAGAGAATTGGGACAGCTGGGCGACAAAATCGAATATAATATGCTGTAATTGCTTCGAGTGTGTGTCCCGACCCGATTAAGTGTGTTTCTCACCTTATTCTCTGCAATTTAATTGTTGACATCTTCTTGACTTCACTTACAGCAAGTCGGCTTTCTGACCGTCTGACATATTCGGTAAATCAAAACTCGCTTCATCTCTCTATGAGAAGAGGCTTTTGCAATGCCGTGCGACATTTATCAGCTGATATAGTTGGGGTAGTTATAAGACTTCATTATCGGCAACTGCGTGACAGCTGCGTGGCAACTGCGTAGCGACTGCGTGGCAACTTTTCCTCAATTTTCTTCTGTATCAGTAATACAACCCCATACAAATGTGTGTGTATTGCAAGTACCGTGCGCGTACGCTTTGTTACAGGTTTTCGTGTAAGAAGTGCAGGAGGGTCGCCTCGTAGTGCTTCGCGGCGTGCATCGCGCGGAGCGAGTGTCTCTCGCCGGGGTATACCTGGGAATAACGTAATAGACAATTATTCCACTAACGAAGAGATTAACGATTTTGTATTTGCATGCCGTTCCTGTCACACAAAAGAGTTTTGTAGCGACAGAAATAACACTAGTTATACAGCGTTTACACTAGTTGTACAGTTAGACGCCAGCACATGAAGCTACTACAATGTATCAAATTTATTTAATAAATTTTCAACGTTATCGCTAAAGCATTAAGGTTCAAGGTTGATTGGGAAAATTTGACAGTTTCGGGTAGGTTGACCTGCTGGCGTCTGTACTTATGGGAGCATGCAACGGTACAGTTGTTCGGTATTTACGAGTTACGTAACAGTTTAAACACTTGAACTTTGACATTGAAGGTCTGGTTCAGTACAAAAAATGATCATAATGTAAGTGACTCTTGGCTTCGTTCAACGTCTTTTTACATCTATCTACTTTATTGTGTTGGCTTTACATCATCATGTGCCTAGCCTTTTCCCAAACTATGTTGGGGTCGGCTTCCAGTCTAACCGGATTCAGCTGAATACATGGAGCGACTGCCTATCTGACCTCCGCAACCCAGTTACTGGGTAATACGATACCCCTTGACAAAACTGGTTGTCAGACTTTCGGGCTTCTGACTACCCGTAACGACTGTCAAAGATCTACGAATGACAGCCGGGACCAACGGCTTAACGTGCTTTCCGAGGCACAGAGGGGTCTCGGTATGTAAAGATGGTCACCCATCCATAGACCAACCGCGGCAAGTGTAGCTTAACCTGATCGATCGACCTGTGCGGCTGTTATTATTTAGCCATAGGCTGTGTTGGCTTTACAATAGGAAAAAAATATCACTGTGTATAATTAATACTGATAGGAAAAAAGGAGACACTATACCTGTACTCGATGTGGTTTCCCGAGCCGCACGAGTTCAGCCGTCAGCGCGGCTGTGTGACAGAAGTGCACGTTCTCATCCGCTAATCCGTGTATTATCAGTAGTCTACCTTCCCTGTAACATTATAATGTCATTTCAGATTAGAAATGTCACTGTACCACTGACCTATATTCTACAAGTACGCTGGACATCATACCATCGATGACAAAACGAAGACATTTGATTTTCGCCATTTTGGCGCTGACAGCAACGTGAGTGTCCTTTGAACTAATATGTTTAATAGCTAGTTTTGCAAGATGCGTATACTTTCACGATAAAAATGTTCTAAACATCTCGTATTAAACACGAAATACACAAAAAAAGTATTTTTCTATGATTTAGACCTAAATCATCAGAGACGTAGCGAAACAAAACGACGGCCATTTGCAACAATGTGTCAATTTTAGTTCCTGAGACGCTCGAGCGGGGCGCTTTGAATCGGCACAAAAATACAACTGTCATTTCGTATAGTATATTATTCCAGCGTACTTGTTTATTAGAGTACTTGGTCAGTGGTGGGTATTGTAGAGACTATAGACTATTTGGTGTTTACATGCAACCCCCGTGAGTCAGTTAAAAGTTATTGCCATAAAATACGAGACAAACATGAAGTTAGTTTAAGATTAGAAGAGATTAGGCGTCAGATTTGGCTGAAGAGTCAAATGAAATAGATGTAAAATACGTAGAATGATTTCTAGGAATAATTATTGAATATACGTGATAAACCGTGGTTTAATTGATTCCTCCCGGTACCCTGAAAAGCTCATCAGCTCTTCAGTAACAAACTATTGGTAGTTTATTGTAAATAATTGGGGGCATATAGTAAATATTATACACTATTACTCCTACCGTAAGGACTGGCCGACATTCGAGAAACGGCGCGTAAGTGTTCCACGCGCGCCTCAAAAAGTTGTCAGCATAATCTGAGGAGCCCCCTTAGGGCCGAAGCCTGCCGGGTCAGCGGGATTGCCCAAAAGGGTTACCGCTACCCCGGAACATAAAGGGCAAAGGAAGGAACTTGGGTGGGTTTTAATCAGTAAGAGTCTGACACTCCCTTCCGCTCCACCCAGAGCGGGAGGGGTCATTTGATGATTTTTGATGATTTCCCAACCGGAAAAAAAAAAAGGGTGGCTGGCAGCAGCTGGATGAGAGTTGCCGAGAATCGAGCTGAATGGCGTGAAATTGGAGAGGCTTATGCACAGCTGTAGAGCTGTGGACTGATGTTGGCTGATGATGATGAATGGAATCAAGGTTTCCAACAAAATTTTACAACATATGTATTTATAGTTTTAATAGGTTTTTGCGTCCCTTTATATTTAAAACTATTTAGGAACATGGGTGGGTTTTAGTCAGTAAGAGTCTGACACTCTTCCGCTCCACCCAGAGCGGGAGGGGTCATTTGATGATTTCCCATCCGGAAAAAAAAAATTATGTGGGGAGAGGGAGTCCTTTGCCCTGCAGTAGGACAATACAGGCTGGTTAGTTACATATTATATACCTCTAATCAAATACCAGAGCTTTGAGCTTATCAGCTCTTCACAGTACGCATTTCATAAGAAACAACCTAAGCGTAACCAGGGGGTCTACTCCGAAGTGGTATCGGCCGAATGTTCGGCCGTTTCCTGCTACGAAGTTACTATTTGATTCGGTCGGTCCCAATCTTACACTCCTACATTCTTTCGAATATTGACTATGGTCCCGACCCAACTGAGCCGATCCGAACTTTTTTCACATTTTTCAATAACATTCGGTTCGGCCATGTGTCGATCCGATCCGATCATTCGCACTTTGCACTTCGTAGTAGACCCCCTGGAAGTCTTTAAACAGACTCCGGACCCAGGTTTGCCGAAGCAAGGAAAACCTATTCAGGTGGAAATACATAGACGATCCGCCTTGCAGTGTAAATGTGGTGCAGTTCCACGAACGATGGGACACTTAATATCGTGTCCTGTCAGCTGCACGTTACAGGAACTGATGGACGCTGGTGATGGCGCCAAACAAGTAGTCGAATTCTGGGCCGAGTCCATTTAGATTGCTAACGACACGCTACGAAGAAGATATACCACTTTTGCAAGATTCAAAAGCGATTTTCTCCTAAAGCTTATTTATGGTGATCCCCCAAAGCAGATACAGGGTTATTGGTAAAACATTAACAACCTCTCAGGACTGTATTACTTTTATTAATCCATCAATTTTCATACAAAAATATTCGATTTTCTGTTACGAACTCTACGCGAAGCAAAAGAAAGCGCTAGTTAGGTAAACAAACAGCCGTGTCTAGTACAAAATTCAGCGGAGGGGAGCGGGGGTTAGATAAAACAACGAAATCTTAAACGTTTTTTTTTTTTGGTAAATGAATTATGTTTTGTAAAAAGTCATAGAACAAAAGTTGTTGTTTACCATGTTAGTAAAGTCCTGCAAGGTAGTTAGTGTTTTACCAATAACCCTATATTTTATGGTGTGTACCACCGGCATAAAGACTGCCTGTTTAGTTGAGTGGCCACTGGCCTGAGTGTGGGGTCCTGGGTTTGCCGGTTTGGAATAAATGTTACTGAGCTTTTCATTAGGGAATTCTTATGCCCAGAGTCTGGTTTTGAGCCTGGATAATGTGACTGTACTTATGCGTTATGTTTATGTGTGTGTGTGTGTATGTGTGCGTGTGTGGGTAACCTACTGGTCGGGGAAGAAAGGCGCGTGTGCGAGCACGCTGGCGCGCGTGTAGGCGTGCGGCGCGCGCGCGGGCGCGCCCATGTAGCGCTCCGTGTAGGCGGTGTCGTACAGCCGCCAGCACGTCACCGGCGCGCCCGCCACGCACGCGCGGAACACGGCGGGCCGGGTCGCCAGCGCCAGCAGGGACAGGTAGCCGCCTGCAGACAACAGACAGGAGTGTCAGAGCAATTTGCTCTGACACTTTGGATGATTGCTCTGAGCAATCTTCCAAAGATGGCGGCATCAAATAAATACAGAAGGCTCCGTATAACACGCGACAGTTAACGCACACATAGACACGCGTTGCGTACAGCTAGTGCAAGCGCACTTGCGACTGACATACGTTGGCATAGTTCATGTGTTCTTTTGTAGAATGATTTTCCACACAATTTTATTATTTATGAATAAAATTGAATGGTAAGACCGGTTGTCAGACTTTTGGGCTTCCGACTACCCGTAACGACTGTCAAAGATCTACGAATGACAGCCGAGACTCACGGCTTAACGTACGCTTTACGTACGGTGGAGTTTCTTGCCCATTCTTCTCCATATGAAAACTACCCTTTGGAAGGGGCGACTAGAAGCAATTCTATTTTATAGTAATTTTTGACGTTCAAAAAATGAAATGCTTTGATTTTGATTTTTTTCTGAGTCATGGAGGGGTCTCCATATGTAATGGATGATCAGCGACCGCGGTTGAAACCGTAGATTTACCTTCGATCGATCCATGCGGTTGTTATCATTTAGCCACGAGCCCCTTTCATATACTCTCATCTGATATTTGGCACACACAAAATACAAAAATGAAATACTTATTTCTGAGATTGCTGGTAAATTTATACTTGGCGACTGTGTAAGACCGAGGCTATTGTGATCTATAGTACTTTATACATAGAAGCTGTTGGTGTACCAGAACCTTAACAAATACATAAATATTAAAAACACCTGAGGAGGCTCTCGTTGGGCAGCTGGATCAAGGGCTTGATTCAGAAAGCGGTACTTCTGGACACGGCTTGCATTGTCAGGAAGTTCATCTCTCTGGAGCCCTGACCGCCGGTAGCTTGGACCCTGTTCCCGATACCGGTGGGCTACTATTTTTAGGGTTCCGTAATTCAGAAGGAAAACGAACCCTTATAAGATCACTTTTTTGTCCGTCTGTCTGTCCATCCGTCTGTCAAGACCTTTTTTCTCAGGAACGCGTAAAGTGACCAAGTTGAAATTAATATCAAATACTCAAGGCTGTAAATCCCTTGAAGCAGTGAAAAAATCAAAGTTCTAAGTAAACGCAATTAAATGATACGGGTGTTTATGTTCCGTTTATGCCGCATATTTTGACACTCGCAAGGGAATCAAAACCTATAGAGTACTTCCCGTTGACCTAGAATCATGAAATTTGGCAAGAAGCATTCTCATGTGGCACAAGTAAAGGAAAAAATCCGAAAACCGTAAATTTGTAGTTACATACCTACAAATTTGTACGGAACCCTCGGTGCGCGAGTCCGACTCGCACTTGATCGGTGTTTTTATATTTTTAAATGTTTTTTTTTTTATCTTTATGTTCATAAAAATATTTAAAAATGTAATTTGTAAGTATTCAAGTGAAATAAAGGAAATAAATAAAATAAAATGCTTTAAAAACAGTCTGTTCCTCACGACTGCCAAAAAGGGGGGGATAATGGGATCAAAATTTGGCGATAACAACTAAAGATATTTTTTTTCGAACTTACCGTAACTCCACCCGTGTATAGCGACTCTCTCCATATCTATACAGCCAGTCTCTTTCGCCAGCCATTGTAATACCTCCACCTGTCGAACGAAATATTATTGAAATTAAAAGACATTTAATAGCGCGTAATAGTGTCCCATGATGACGGGGACCATCACGGGACACTGCTCACTAAACAAACATTTCCACACGATAGGCATAACGGACAGCCCCCTTTGCAGAGCCTGCATGGAGGCTGATGAAACCGTCGCGCTCGTGCTCTTTGAGTGCACAGGCGTCACCCAGATTAGGTCAGAAACCCTCGGGACACCCAGATCTTTCACAGATGTTCTCAACAGACCAAGAGACCTAATAAGCTTCTGGAGGGAGGTGGGCTGGTTGGAATAACCACCGACGGCCGCCATGGCCCACGTGCAATGGTCCACCTGAAGGACTAAGTGCGGAAACCAAACCAGTAACATAGAACATAGCGCAAAATAATAGCGTTTTTCTTTTTCTAATTTTATTATTATTATTTTCTTTTAATTCTCGATTTGATTGTTGTTTTCTTTAATTTTGATTTTTAAATTTTATTTAGTTTTTTTTTTTTGTTTTTGTAATTTGAAGCATACATATTATACTTTTATTGATTCGAACATGTTTTTAAAATAAATGTTTAAATGGTAAACCCTCCATACTGGTGCCCAAGATACAAGCTTGACTAGTTTGGGGCCAATGTAAAATCTCTGTAATTTTTTGATTTATTTCGATTCCGTGGGAATATCGGGATAAAAAGTATCCTACGTCCTTCTCCAGATCAAGGTCTAGCCATGTGGCAAATTTCATCTAAATCCGTTCAGCCGTTTTAGCGTGAAAGCGTAACAAATATACCTTCAAAAAATTCTAATCTTTCCTCTTCAATAATATTTGTTTAGATGAGGACCGCTGACAGCTAACATTTATACTAAAAAAAGGATTGCGTGGTTTTACGAAACCAGGGTAAAAGTGAAAAATTTTTTCAATAAAAAAAAAATTAAAATAAAAGGAAAAACATAAAAAAGTTGCACTTTAAAAAAAATAACAACATTTACATTAAACACTGACAAAAACAAACAAAATAGCGTGGAGCACTGACACAAATGAGTAATAGTCTATACACCATAGAGAACGTAAAATTATCCCTACTCCGCGGCCGACCGTCACGCGACATGCAACACACAGACGAAAAAGAGTGAGACGATGTAATAAAAGTTTCACTTTAATAATGAGACAAGACAAACGACCGTCGATCGCAGCTGTCATTTTTTTATCTATTTTTATTTAACCTACACTGTTCCACTACTGAGCAAAGACCTCCCCCAAATTCTTCCATGCATCCTTTTCTAGCACCACCTCGATCCAACCCTTGCAGTACTCGTCTAGCTGTCATTTTAGACTAGTAAATTAAAAATCAGTTTAGTTGACAGATGGAAGGACCCAAGCAAAAATTGTGTGGATTGTGTAAGGATAACATGAATGAAAAGGGATTTAATAAAACTATGATAGGGAATGGAAGACATTTCGTGCAGAACCCAAGTAACATGACAAAAGCAGGCAGAAGAATCCAACACTATTGTTTATACTGCATAATGATACTGATGTCCAGTTGTGCCAATGTTAGTCCACTGTTTTCACATATACATACATATACTCACACCTCCCCATGGGGGTAGGCAAAAACTACAGAATGCCACCTACTACGATCCTTTTTTTTTTTTTGCCAGATGGGAAATCATCAAATGACCCCTCTCGCTCTGAGTGGAGCGGAAGGGAGTGTCCGACTCTTACTGACTAAAACCCACCCATGTTCCTTCCTTTGCCCTTTATGTTCCGGGGTAGCGGTACCCCTTTCGGACAATACCGCTGACCCGGCAGGCTTCGGCCCTAAGGGGCCTCTCAAATTATGCTGACAACTCTTTGAGGCGCGCGTGGAACACTAGCGCCGTCCGGCACGGGCCTGGTCCTGATCGGGCGGTGAGCTACCCATTGCTCTCCCCCGCAGGCCCGCGCCTACGGTGGCCGGGAGTCGTCACGCGGCTCCCGACGCTCGGAGCGTCTCCCGCGGCGGCTGGGACGGGAGGCTCTCTCCCTCATCCGTCCCGCCACCTCCTGCTACGATCCTTACGTCCTTTTGCCTCATTTACGTTCATACATCAGAAGGCCAATTCTTGTAATTTAAAACGTTCAAAATCTAGTCGCAGTCTCATCTCGGCGACAAACAAATGTCAAAAACTTGTCAAAATGTAGGGAAATTAGAAGTATTTTTTGACAGATTGAGACAGATCAGACTGTGAACGTTCTTAAAATTATGAGAATTGCCAGTCTGGTCATACTTGCACGCCGGTTGCAAGTATTACGCACCTGACTGTTCTGAGGAACATCACCAATACGTCCACTGTTTGTTGTTGACTTACCTGGTCATCCAGCTCGATCTGTCCCAGCTTGCCCTTGATGGCTGCCTCCCACGCTCGCCCTCTGTGTTTAGATCCTCGCGAGTCCACCGCTACGACGTTGAAACCCCGCGCCGCTAGCATATGCATGCGGAGTTGACGGATACCCTGAGAAACCACAACTTACAACTTTACAAGACATCGATTGCCGTCTGCAACCCCAGTTTCTTCAGAGACTGGTTATCAAACGGTATAATTATTTGGTTGTCAAATTTTTCTATTTCGATTCTGACAGTCAATTATTTATTATTTATTTATATATACTTTATTGTACACCACAAAAATATATAGCATAAAAATACATTAAACACTACAAAATACATACACAACAGCACACATTTATGTACATTTACAACAGCTTTTAGCAATTCTCGCAATTTTAAGAACGTTCACAGTCTGATCTCAGTCTCAATCTGGAAAAAAATCATTTTCCCTACATTTTGACAGGTTTTTGACATTTGTTTGTAGCCGAGATGAGCCTGCGACTTGATTTTGAACGTTTTAAATTACGAGAATTGGTCTTCTGCAATGAGGCTCACATCCGGTGTATTATTATTTAATAAAAAAAAAAACAAAAAACCAATTTTTTTCATTTTCACTTTTTAGTAGTAGTACCCCTCACAAATTCATGCAACACTTTTTACTATAAGAACTGGATTAAAAACCTACTATTGCACTAAACTAATGGCCCCGATTCCCTCGTTCACAAACTAAACTAAATTTAAGTTCAGTGCATCCTTTTCTTTCTATTTCATTAAGAAAAGGACAGAAGATAAATATTAGTTTAATCCTGTCAAATTATGATACTCCATAGACAAGTTTAGACGTGATTAAAAAAAAATGGCTACTAAAAATACGTCAAGTTACGTCAGGCGCTGACTAATTTGACTCCTCTAAACTAATATTTATCTTCTGTGCTTTTCTTAATGGAATAGAAAGAAAAAGATGCACTGAACTTAAATTTAGTTTAGTTTGTGAACAAGGGAATCGGCGCCATTGACGCTAACTCAAAAACTTAGTACTAAACATTAGCAAGATTTTTTTAAGAAATCACTAAAGTTGACGAGACATTTCACAGAAAGTGCTTTCCTAGATGCAGATACATGTTTTAAAACTCAATAATGTGCCTTTTAATCTTACCTTATAACTATTAGTAACAGTCTGTACTTCAGGCCCCCCGTACACATGCAGCACGGTAGGACTCCGCCCCGGCCGCCCGCAGCGCCATAACGTGCAGTAGGCCGTCGCCCCACAAGAGAGACGAGTCTCGTATATCTGGGGCGGAGGGATATCTGATATGCTGAGCGAACGTTCTGGAAAGAAATTTTAATTTTCAAATGTGTACCGGACACAGGTAATGTCGTATGCTAGGGTAGTACAACATAGCTATTCACAACCACTGTATACGCTTCCGTACCGTATCGAACATCAATCAATGTTATTGTTGGGGTCAGTAGGGCAGCTAAATCAAAACACTTATGTTGCAGAATAATAGCTCTTTTTATTTTGAAAAAGATCCTACCTTACATTGCATTTTTGGGAAGACAATTCGTTGCTCGGCTCACCTACATAACATAATTTAGTGGACCAATCGGAGGACACTGATTTCCAAAGCTTAAAAACTATCTACGACATTGATCCACGACGAACGCGCGTGTCGCTCTCTCGCTCTGACGCGTGCGCAACGTATAGCGTTGTCTCCTATAAACGCATACTATAAATATTTCCGGCGCTGGCGCATCTCGTTAGTGCCGTAAAACGGGGTGAATAGGGATGCAGGGGTGAATCGGAACGAAATTTAAAATGGATTTTAACGTTGAAATAATATAGTTTGTTGCCAGAAAAGACTCTAATGTGTTTACTGTTTTTTAATTAAATATTAAGTGTCCTTGTTAGCAACAACTATGTTATTTTAAAGTATAAACCCATTTTAAAGTTTCGTCCCGATTCACCCCTGCATCCCTATTCACCCCGTTTTACCGGTACGTATTTGCTTCCGAGGCCGGTATGTCGTCTGTTGGTGCGGCGAATGCTTGCATGTGGCGTAAGTATGTGGATACGCGAGTCCCACATTATCGTAGAAGTCCTCTAAAGGCTGTTCACACGCCCAAAACGTGAAAATTTTGTCAGTTTAAATCAAATAGATGACCGCTATTCTTCCGACAGGTGTTTGCTGTCAGGGGCGAGGCAAATCAGCAGTCTAATTGCGTAACACATTTTCGGCAAATGATTGAGATTAATTGGTTTCGTTTCGATCGCTTTTTGTTTCATTTTACGATTTTCGTATTGCGTAACTCCACTATCATGTAATAGCAACAGCTGTTGGTTTGAAACGCTAAAGAGTGAACGATATGTGCTTAAGAAAATCGTAAAATGAATCAAAAATCGATCGAAACGAAACCAATTAATCTCAATCATTTGCCGAAAATGTGTCAAGCAATTAGGCTGCAGATTATCGAAATGTGTCATTTTCGATACGATAGCCTGTCGGATGGTTTTGTATAGCTATGCTGTTCTAAAAACGGTAAAACTTTTGAGGAAACTGGTATGCAATTCGAAAACATATGACATCTACCAACCCGCACTGTGCTAACGTGGTGGATTATGGCCCACTCCCTCTCACAGAGAGAAGGCCTGTGCTGTGTCCCAGCAGTGGGAACATTATAGGCTGATTATGTAATGTTTGTAAGTACTTCCAAGGAAGAACGCTTTAATAACTAGCTGTGTTTTGCACAAGTAGACGAATTATTTGTCTTCTTAACTGAGTTTTGGCGATTTCAATCCAAGATGGCGGAAAGAGCAGAGGTAACTCAAGGTCGACAATAAAAAAAAAAATCCTTAAAGTCTTCTATTCAAAATAATGTTTCAATTATTTCAAGTTAAACAAATATCAACTTTGTTTTCATAGTAATTAAGTTGATTTCAGAGTGACTAGCACTATTGAAAAAGTTATAAATATGTTTGAAGTTGTAGCGCAAAGTGAACTTTATTGTGTAGGAATTAAAGTTATTTTTCCATAAACTCGTATTTGTTTACATTTTTGGCAAATAAATCGCGAATTCAGATTAGGTCCCTAAATATGAAACTTATCCAAAATTATGAACTTTTGCATGATCTGCAAGGTCAACTATAAATCTACCATGGCTTGTGTAGCTAAACTGTGAAAATAACATACCTCTAACTAAGGACCCCGTTTCGCTATCCGTGTCGTCTGCGTCACCGGACCGGCTGTCCCAAGAACCGTTGAAGCTTCGAACCTCCAGAGATTCTGTCAAAGATGTTCGAGTTCTGATTCTCGGCTTTTAATCTAACTACTCGGTAGAATTCTACACATGCGCTTTCTCAGGCAACTAACAACGAAAACTCAAAATCTACAAAATGGTAGTTTCTAAATAAATGGCAATTTTCATCCAATGGACAGACACTCCTATATAAAATACCAACTTAACCTAACTCATTCTACCAAAAATAACTTTTCTACCATTTTCTACCACATGGTAGTTTTTACTAAAGAACATGGAAACTTATTGCCAGTCCTAATATACTACAAATCGGAACAGTCCGACAAAGCGACTACTATGCCACACTGATATGGTGATTGCCACTTACCTGATGGTGGTCTGTCGGTGATAGTCCCCTGTACTAATAACCGGGGCGGTGATGTGGTGATCCTGTGCACCCTCGTGACTGGCACGGTGCTTATGTTAGATGATGTTATTACTGCCATTGTACAGTCCTGGGGAAAAATATAATTAATTTATAATAACTTTGTAATTCAGTTATAGAGGTATGAGGAACAGGGTGTAAAGTTCACTCATCCTTCATAGAAAAGGAAGGATCCTCCGACCAGACGGGTGTTGTGTCTGGCGGGCAACTGCCCAACGACTGATGTCGGGAAGTTTATATGTATGCTAATTGCGCGGTAAACTCTGGTTGCGAGATGCAGGATTTGTGTGACGTCAGTTTGACGCGTTGTTCGCATGTGGCGTTGTAGATACGCTACACAGTGTTCTCGTCAAAAAACGTTGGATGAACTGTGTAAGAGGTGGTATGGCTAAAAATCCGGACTACCGAGATGATAACGAATAGAGAAGTATGGAGGAAAAAAACATGTTGCGCCGACCTCAAATAAAGCCGAAACAGGCGGCCGTTTAGCAGGCGTTATTAATTGACTGTATTGTATGTATTTAAAGTATCGTAATTTTAAAATTTTAATTTGAATGCTATCATATATTTTTTGACATTTATTTTGAATTTATTTTATTATTATTATTTTATTTTATTTTATAATAATATATTATATTATTAGTGTAAAATGTTTTGTTGTTAAGTAAATTGTCTTTTATGGGCCTAGTTACCCGAAATAAATTAATTTTATTTTATTTATTTAAATCGGGATAAGGGCAGGTGAACGATGAGTGTTTTCGACATTGCAACTGTGGGCAACCACGTCGTAACTACATGACGATTTGGGACAAGGGCGGGCGCAATTCAGTCACAACTGTACAATGCTTCATGATCGTTATAATTGCAATTGTTATTCTCTGCGCATAATGTAGTGCATGCTGTGCTTTTCTGTAAGTGATGAGGCGCTTAGACTTGTGTTTGCAATGTACAAATTGGCTAGTTGACAATTTTTTTTTTATTATTTAAATTGAAGCTTTTTTACCTCACCAATAGCTTGGTATAATCAGTTTTTTAATATCTTCGGAAATTAAAAAGATATAAGCGTTCAAAACTCTCAATTAGACAGAGAGGGAAATACTGAATTGTGACATCATAGTTCAGTATCGCCATATAAATTACATACGAAAGAGATAGACAAAAAGCTTTTATAAGTTATAAGTTTTTTATTTTTCGACCGATTTCATATTTCATTTCGAATTCTGTTATCGTATCACGCATGTGAATATATTATCTACTAGAATATATAGCATTCAATATCATGCAACTACCCAATTGTAAAGAAATAGTGTACTCATTGTTAAAAAGCCTAATAAATAAATGTCTAAACAAACATGGATACGGCGCTGCTCGTGCATCAAAACATCTGCCTAGCCTTTTCCCAACTACGTTGGGGTCGGCTTCCAATCTAACCGGATGCAGCCGAATACCAGTATTTTACATGGAGCGACTGCCGTCCACAACCCTGTTACTGGATAATACGATACCCCTTGGCAAGACTGGTTGTCAGACTTTCGGGCTTCTGATTATCCGTAACTACTGTCGAAAGATGCATGAATGACAGCCGGGACCAACGGCTTAGCGTGCTTTCATAGGCACGGAGGGATCTCGGTATGTAAAGATGGTCACCCATCCACAAACTAACCGTGGCAAGCGTAGCTTAACCTGATCGATCGACCTGTGCGGCTGTTATTATATTTAGCGACGAGCCCCTCGGGCGCTGCTCGTGTATAAACTTCGACGGCACGGTTGGCGCAGTGGTTAAGATATTGACTGCTGCGCTGCGTGTCGCGGGTTCGATTCCCGCACGGAACAAATATTTGTATGACCTACAAGTAGTTGTTCCGGGTCTGGCTGTTTGTGTATGTAAGTTTAAACGTTTGTAAACGCACCCACGATACAGGAGTATTTCCTAATGCCCCACACTAGGAAATTCTCCTGTATCGTGGGTTTGAAGAAAAAAAACTGTCAAAAACCAGTCTATCCAGTACATTTCATGTCAGCGACAATAACTGCGTGACAGTTTTATGAGACTACAGAGCTTTTCAGTAGAGTTAAAATTTCATGAGGACTCAAACTCAAAAGTATTTATTTCCTTTAAATCAATTATAAGCACTTTGAAGTGTCACAAAGTCGGTCAGTCAGAATAATGAAGCTAGTTGCCAATTCCAAAGCCCCCCTATGTAGAAGAACGGGCAAGAAACTTGCTGGAAACTATTTTATTCAAAATATTGTTAAAAATATATATATTTTATAACCCTACAGGCGTTTAGGACTTACCTCGTCAATATCAACAGCACACGAGTGTCCTACAGTAGTCAACAGTTGCACCGCATGAGGTCTGGGCGGAGACAGTGGGGCGACGTACAGGTGGCGCTCCAGCGGCGTCTCGCGGAGCCCTACGAAGTATACGAGCTGGCGGGTTGTGTCTACCTGCGGGGAAGATTATATGTTAATGATGTTGAAGGCTCTTAACGTTATTAAAACTAAGTTTAGTACTAAAACTAGTAACGTATGTTTAAATCATCATTTTGGCTTTGTCGCCTTCAAACTATTGTCAAACACAAAACGTTGTTTCAAAAGAATGCCATTTACTGAACGATTCAAAACGAATTCAAAGTTTTAACGGAAGAAACATAACAGACTGAACTGCTTCAAGAATCGACTGGACAGATTAAACACAGCCAATTTCCTGCTCGCTTTTGGAAATTCATTTTTAGGGGCCCGTTTCTATTTGACGTTAAAAATCGTAGTATTTTTAACAAAGATGCATTACACCTCTGTTTTTGAAGTGAAAACTTCTTTAGCGGCGTTGAACACTTTTTTTGTAATGGGTAAAAAATGTTAAACTCGCGTCAGGACACGTGACCTGATCGAAAATTCGTAAGACGGTAAGTTTTCACTTCTGCCGGCACTCCCGGAGTGCAATTGTTTTTTTTATAACTTTCAATTTTACGTTTATGTCTTGTTTGTATCGCCAAGATTCACATTATTTACACTCACCCGACGAGCAGTGGTGGCCCAGTAGTAATGGACCCGACTTACGAGTTGTAGGTCGTGAGTTCGAACCCAGGCAGGCACTTTACTTTGTGTAAATTATTTCATCACCACTGCTCTCAAAGGAAAACATCGTGAGGAAACTGGCATGTCCTAGAACCACAAATTCGAACACATGTGACATCCACCAACCCGCACTGGGCCCGCGTGGTGGATTATGGCCCACTCCCTCTCACAGAGAGCAGGCCTGTGTCCCAGCAGTGGGAACATTATAGGCTAATTATGTATACACTCACCCATATCTTTCTCGCCATAACTTCCCACTCTCCAGCTGTGATGGGCTCTTTACTTATCATGTTAGGTCCTACGGCACTGCTTTCATCTTCTGTTATCATTTCTATTACAGCTGGGGACAAATATGAGAATTAAAATTTATTTTCTACTATAATGTAGTTTTTAAATATTAGTAAATTTCGACAAAGTAACAGCTTTGCTTTACATCTGCAGCTTTCTACCGACAATAACATTTCTACCATTAATAAAAAAATGGTAGTTTTATGACAACAAGTTTTATGCAACCAAATAACGACTTGGCCACACATTGTACAAAAAAAAAACTATTAATTCTATAAAAAGGGGGAAATTCGCAGCCGCCATCTTGGATTTTCATTTTGGCCTCACTATTTGGCTTCAGCACCCTCGAAAACCATGAAAACTATCTCTTTCTGATTCTTTCTATTACCTATATGTAATAAAAAGTCGCATGGCGGGGGCATAGTCGCATGGAGGGGGCATAACGCTTTTTCGTTACGTGACGATTTTTACTCTTACCGCATGCTCCGTCAAAGAACTTCGTTCCAAAAAATCCCTTCATCCAAAAAAAAAAAACCATTTTCTACCAATTTTTTTTTCTTATACTTACATCTATTCTGTGTTGCCCCGTTGCTCTTCTGTATGAGCGCACAAGTAACTAGATACAGATGCAGATGGCCGCTCTCCTCGCTCGCCCAGATGAAGTTCAGCTCCGCACCGCTCGAGGGTAGGAAGTACAGTATGTCGTGGACATTGATCCACGCGTCTGGTGCTGTTTCTGAGACTAGAATTTGTATGTCTTGAATTGGCTGTAAGGAAAGAAAAGGAGATTTAGATAGGCCGATCTAGTAATAGAGACCCTATTACTTTGCATGGTCTTAGTAGGACACATTTTGTCCCAAAACATCTATATGTCACTTAAGATGGTTGGATCCGTACCGTAATATATATGAAAGTGGTTCATAACTCCTAACTCATCACTGACACCATCACATCAACACCACCAACACCATTAAAATCATCTCTCATAACTGTTGTGTGTGATAAATTTTGTTTACATTCATATTTTTAGTTATTTTTTTTGCTTGAGTATAGTTTACATTCTATTTAGGGGTGATTTTTCCAACGCCAGATAACTTTGTCGGAGGAATAAATAATTTTGAATCTTTGACAGCTTTTCCATACAAAAGCTGTCAGATGTCAATTTTATTCAACGAATAAAAATTATCGGTCGATTGAAAAATCAGCCCTTATAAATAGTTTAATTTAATGTTCTGTGTCTTGTAATGTTAATCACTTAACATACCTAGTATTGTATACAATCAAGGATTTTCTAACTGAACAGACAGCTGTGCTGCTGGGGAGTTTGTTGCGCCACATCTTCTTCCCAGCGAAAGCACTAGGAAGTGGTGAAGGGCGGGCGTTTTGGGGGTCTGTCTTATGTAATGTTGACGTTCGAAAAGTGCTGATTCTCAGGCTAATTTGAATAAATGACGTTTGATTTTGATTTTGTCTTACTAGGAATATAACTATGATACGACCACGATCTTGCAAAATAACTTTCCAAAAAAAAAAAAAAACATCAATACAACTCTCTAAGTTCTGTAAAGACACAATTTAACGTCGCGAATCATATATTTATCCACATACACCCTGACGCTGACCTGCAAATTCCAAAAACCGTAAGAAAATTTGAATTTTACGGGCTACCTTAGCACTAGTGCAACACGCGTCCGTGACAGAGGCAACTGCAACCGTTGACGCTTGTCGCTCGTGTTTATGCACACTTAACCTCTTAAATGTCGTATGAACCCCACCGGTTCATAAAACACTTGAAACGACAATAAATATAATCGTGAAGACCGTTGAGCGCTTACATGCAAACGGCTTCTAGTAGGCGAGTTTAGTGCTTACTTGTTCACGTCTAGTAGGCGAGCGATTGACGGGTTTAGTGCTTACCTGTTCACTCCTAGTAGGCGAGCGTTTGACGTGTTTAGTGCTTACCTGTTCACATTTTGTAGGCGAGCGTTTGACGGGTTTAGTGCTTACCTATTCACTTCTAGTAGGCGAGCGTTTGACGGGTTTAGTGCTTACCTGTTCACTCCTAGTAGGCGAGCGTTTGACGGGTTTAGTGCTTACCTGTTCACTCCTAGTAGGCGAGCGTTTGACGGGTTTAGTGCTTACCTGTTCACCTCTAATAGGCGAGCGTTTGACGGGTTTAATGCTTACCTGTTCACGTCTAGTAGGCGAGCGTTTGACTGGTTTAGTGCTTACCTGTTCACCTCTAATAGGCGAGCGTTTGATGGTTTTAGTGCTTACCTGTTCACCTCTAATAGGAGAGCGTTTGACGGTTTTAGTGCTTACCTGTTCACCTCTAATAGGCGAGCGTTTGACGGGTTTAGTGCTTACCTGTTCACTTCTAGTAGGCGAGCGTTTGACGGGTTTAGTGCTTACCTGTTCACTTCTAGTAGGCGAGCGTTTGACAGGTTTAGTGCTTACCTGTTCACTCCTAGACGCGTTGTTGTCGACTCTGCCGCACATACCGTCATCGGCTTGCTCATAATACGAGGGTGCCGTGAACTGTGCCAGCGGGATGAGGACCAGCTCTAGTCGTTGCTGTTTGCGGTCCAAGAGTTGTACCCATACGCTGGAGACAGAGGAGAGTAAGATTGATATAGAAAAAAATAAAAAAATGCACGCCACTGGAACACAGTCACACTTTCGACTTCGCCATTGCATTTTCTCGCACTGTACCGGGAACTCCTAAGCTGTATGAAACAGCTGTTTTTCTCTCGTCTAAGGTCAGGAATAGTCCTCCAGACCGAATTTCGATCAAGGCGTCCACGCAGGAGATATTATAGTGCACAATTGTCAGATTTACTCTTCCCTCACTCTCAAAGAGGTCTCTCTTCGGTGGTTAGACTGGAAGCCAACCCTTTCATAGCTGGGAGAAGGCTAGGCAGGTGATGGTGCCTCAAAGATGTCAGCACGAACTGAGGGGGTTCGCTAGGGCCGATGCCTGCCAGGGCCGCAGGTTGTTCGAAAGAGATACCGTGGTCCCTGGCATAGGCTACTGAAGGAACACGGGTGGGTTTTAGTCAGTAAAAGTCTGACACGAAGAGCGGGAAAAGTCATATGATGATTCAACCACAAAAAAAAAGGCGGGTGATAAGGAAGGTGATACTCACTACTGTCCATCCGGCGTCCAGCCGACCCTCGCTAGGTACTCGAACCAGGGGAAGCTGTCCTTGAGTGGCTGGCGCAGCTCGTACCATCGGATGTCTGTCACCTCCATGCAGCCGTTTGTTGCGTCACCAGCTGACATGAAATTAACGGAAAATATTACTATTTTAGGGTTTTTTTTTTTTTTAAATTTTCTATTTTTTCCGCTTAAAGATGTAATTAATGGCGCCTAACTGGCGGTTTTAGAAAACCGGTGTGTTTAATTGGGTAGTTGCATGATATTGAATACTATATATTCTAGTAGATAATATATTCACATGCGTGATACGATAACAGAATTCGAAATCAAATTTGAAATCGGTCGAAAAATAAAAAACTTATAACTTATAAAAGCTTTTTGTCTATCTCTTTCTCGCAAAACGAAGTTTTGCATGTAATTTATATGGCGATACTGAACTATGATGTCACAATTCAGTATTTCCCTCTCTGTCTAATTGAGAGTTTTGAACGCTTATACCTTTTTAATTTCCGAAGATATTAAAAAACTGGTTATACCAAGCTATTGGTGAGGTAAAAAAGCTTCAATTTAAATAATAAAAAAAAAAAATTGTCGACTAGCCAATTGTCAACGTTATAAATTCATCCAAGTTATATGATTGGCTAGGAACTGGTGAAGGGCGGGCATTTTGGGGGGACTGTCTTTTGTAAGTTTGACGTTCGAAAAGTGTTGATTCTCAGCCTAATTTGAATAAATGACTTTTGATTTAGATTGTATCGTTATTTCTGTCAAAAAATCGCAACAACACATCTCTTGGAAATCGATGGGAAGACAATAATATCTGTATTCTAATCTATTGATTTTGGGCAGTAGCGTTATACATTTGGCAGGGGTGTTACTCTTTCTGTCTCAAGCAGCTGAGATGAGAATGCTAAGAGGGATGTGTGGTGTTACAAGAATGGATAGAATAAGAAATGACTACATAAGAGGAAGTCTGAAAGTGGCACCGGTAACTGAAAAGTTGTGTGGAAATCGGTTGTCATGGTATGGGCATGTTTTACGGAGAAATGAGGAAAATGTCGTGAGGAAAGTTTTGAGTATGAATGTCGATGGCTATAAGAGTAGGGGAAGACCAAAGAAACGATGGATGGACTGTGTGAATGATGATATGGTTAGAAAGGTGGTGACTGTCGAGATGGCGGCTAATAGAGAAGTATGAAAGAAAAAGACATGTCGCGCCGACACCAAATAAATTGGGATAAGGCCAGGAGAATGACGATTACACTTACTGCTAAAATAAGCCTTTTTTTTCGGATGGGAAATCATCAAATGACCCCTCCCGCTCTGGGTGGAGCGGAAGGGAGTGTCAGACTCTTACTGACTAAAACCCACCCATGTTCCTTCCTTCGCCCTTTATGTTCCGAGGTAGCGGTAACCCTTTCGGACAATCCCGCTGACCCGGCAAGCTTCGGCCCTAAGGGGGCCCCTCAAATTATGCTGACAACTCTTTGAGGCGCGCGTGGAACACTTACGCGCCGTTATAAATAAGCCCTAACTCTTTCCTAATTCTCGCAGCATCCAAGACAGATTTTATCACAAAAATCTGGTATTTTAACTCTATTACTCACAGTGTTCTGCCGCGCCCTCTTGGTAGTAGTCCAGCACGGTGGTGGGAGCCGCCTTCTGCAGCCTGAACGTCACCATCTTCAGGGAGGACTTCGCGTTGGGAGTGCCGGCGCGAGGAAATCTGAGGAACGACGGAAATATTATTAGTATTGACTTGGAATTTAAAGTACGGACGCCAGCACATCAAGTTACTACAATCTGTCAAATTTCTTTAATAGATTTTCAACTTTATCGCTAAAGCATTAAGGTTCAAGGTTGATTGGGAAAATTTGACAGTTTCGGGTAGCTTGACCTGCTGGCGTCTGTACATTTATAAGATAGAGAACAACTGTTGCCATATATGATTTATAACACAACAAGGGCCATTTTAGTCCGTAACCAATTTTATCGAAAAAGCGGTCTACCTTTGTGGGCCACGACAAAAAAATTGCCCCTGTGTCAGAACATTAATGTTATGAATGTGTAAAAAAGCAATTAATATAGCCAATTATCTAAATATGTTAAATATTATGTGATGTAGCATTCCTCAATAATTTAATATCATTTACATACTATTTTCTACAGACTCTTGTTAGGCAGAAAATTTTTCTTCATCTAAGGACTGGTATTTCCAAACGCCAGATAATTTTATCGGAGGAATAATTTTGAATCTTTGACAGTTCTTCCATACAAAATCTGTAAAACGTCAATTTTATTCCATGAATAAAATTATCTCACCCATTGTAAACCCCCCCCCCCCCCCATTCCCCCCGTTCGTTTTCGTTTTCCCCTCATTGTGTCACCCTTTGTAAATTTTTTGTATATTTATGTTTTATAATTTGTATGGTGTACAATAAAGAGTATTCTATTCTATTCTGTCGATTGAGAAATCAGCCCAAATTATCTGGCGTTGGAAAAATCAGCCATAAGTTATCTCATGGAGTAGTTGTCTCATTCTACCAAATAATTCTAAAAGCTGAAATATTCAATGTCTTACTAACCTGAACTCCTCAACTTCCCCGCTGCTGCTTTGAGAGGAAGGAAAGCTGTAGATCTTCACTTCACTCTCGTCCACCTCTTCGTAAACTATCCTGAATACATCATCTGTAACAACATCAAATATTATGACAATAAAATTTGCGAAGAAGCTTGTCCAGGGAAGTCCTACGACATAGGAGTATTGTTCTCCCGATAGATTTTGTAGAACGCCTGATGTACAGACGCGTCAAGTCAACCTACCCGAAACTGTCAAATTTTCCCAATCAACCTTGAACCTTAATGCTTTAGCGATAAAGTTGAAAATCTATTAAAGAAATTTGACAGATTGTAGTAACTTGATGTGCTGGCGTCCGTACACAGCATTAGCATACATAGTCGTTCCCACTACTGGGAGGCAGGCCTCCTCTCTGTGAGAGGGAGTGGGCTATAATCCACCACGTGGGCCCAGTGCGCGTTGGTGGATATGCATCGTGTAAATGGGTATTAATGGATTTTTTTTTTTTTTTTCTGGTGGGAAATCATCAAATGACCCCTCCCGCTCTGGGTGGAGCGGAAGGGAGTGTCAGACTCTTACTGACTAAAACCCACCCATGTTCCTTCCTTTGCCCTTTATGTTCCGGGGTAGCGGTAATCCTTTCGGACAATCCCGCTGGGTATTAATGGATGACATCACGTCATAGCCTAATCTTCTTTCACCCAGGGCCGCCATTTATTCTTTGATCTTTTCCTTCTCTTATTAACGACTTCAAAAAAGGAGGAGGTTCTCAATTCGACGGTGTTTTTTTTTTTTTTGGTGTGTTTGTTACGCGATTACTCCGCCAATTGTGGACCGATTTTTAAAATTCTTTTTTTGTTCGAAAGGAGATACTTCTGAAGTGGTCCCATAGTCACCAAGACAGGATCTGATGATTGGATCCTGGAGAAATCGAGGGCAACCCTCAAAATTTATGGGCCCACACATCGTTTTTTTAAACCAAAATTACTGGTGAAAATTACAACATAAAAGTGAAAAATAAAAACTTTTTTGCAAAAAAAAACCGACTTCAAAAAAAGACACTACAAAGTGAAAAATAACTTTAATTTCGGAAGTCGGTGGCAAACAACGAAAAACGAAAATGCGAACCCAACGACACCTGACTGTCTTTTTTGGAAGTCGGTTTTTTTTTTGCAAAAAAGTTTTTATAGCCCTCCATATTCATAAAGGAAAGTTTTGAAGTTTCCTTACGACCATGTTTTTATTTATAGTCCAGCCTTTTCCCAACCATGTTGGGGTCGGCTTCCAGTCTAACCGGAAGCAACATGGAGCGACTGCCTATCTAACCTCCACAACCCAGTTACTGGGTAATACGATACCCCTTGATAAGACTTGTTGACAGACTTTCGGGCTACTGACGACCCGTAACGACTGTCACAGATCCACGAATGACAGCCGGGACCAACGGCTTAACATGCTTTCCGAGTCACGGAGGGGTCTTGATATGTGAAGATGGTTACCCATCCACGGACCAACCGCGGCAAGCGTAGCTTAACCTGATCGATCGACCCGTGCGGCGGTTATTATTTAGCCACAAGCTTCTTACGACCACGTATTAAAGTAAAACTGATAACAGTTTTTACTCATTTTATTTTTTATTGAAGATTGAAGGCCTTGAGCGAACCACTAAGTAAAAAAACCAGTGTGTAAACTCACCATCAGCTTGAGGTTGCCACCAGAACCCGGTGTACCTTGAGAATTCTTCCTGAGTCACGTAACATGGAACGCCAGCTTGGCGAGGGTCGTCTGCTAACCTGAGGAGATAAATAATGTAAATTTTGAGCATTCTTTATTTAAGAATGAACATTATTAGCAGAATAACAAGGTTTATATTCTCATGAAATGCTTTCTGAACTTAGCAAAGTTTTGTGTAAGCGGTGAGTTGGAAAAGCCAAGAGGGTCTTGGGGTCTTGTTAGTTCCCCCCCGGTGGGTTCCCGCATTGTCGAGGCGGGGGGGCTCAGTAGCCGTGGCTTGGACAACCACGGTGAAGCTAAGAGGAGCCCGAGGAGGGGCCGCTCGTCAGGGCTTTGCCAGTAAGCCGACGACGTAGCGGCCAACAAGTAGGTTGCGGTGCCGCTTGGGCGACATCGCAACTGAGGCGGGCCGTGATGTGGTATGGGAGGCATCACGGCTGAGGGTTGGAGGCCGCGGCGGGGGAAGTGTCGGTATTGCGGTGCGCCGCTCTCTCTACCTTCCGCGGGCTTGACGGGGTTGCCACCCCGTCAAGTCTCCCCGTCTCGTTTGACAGTCGTTAGTGTGTTACGTAATTACCCCGCAGCGGTACGGCCGGACCAGTACGTGACCACGTTAATAATAATAATAATAATCTTTATTGACATAAAAATATTACAACCATACATATGAAGCCCCTGACTCCCGTGCTAGGCGAACCTGTGTTACAGGAATTAGTGATCTCCGCCTTACATCAATACACATTTCAATTTTTATGAATATTTAATAGCAGCGACAGTGGCATTCATGAGATCTTCAAAAGGCTATTTCGAAGTGGGAGAGACTGGCTGCAGAAGGTATGAAACCGGGTATATTCGTGGGAGCGACCTGTGATAGACTGTGCTGACTGATAGGAACAATAACAAACTAGTATTTTTGACATCAAACTCACCGATCAGGCTCATGTCCTTTACAAGCGTACGTGAGACGCGTAGGTCTCCGTAGCTGGCCGCCCGCGAGCCAGATGTCGCCCCGCGCGGCGTGCGCCACCAGCTCGGGGGCCCGCGGGCACATGGCCGGCGTCAGCGGGGCCCCGCCGCCCGTGCTCAGCGAGCGGGGCACTAGGGGGGGCGACTGGAAAATATAGAAAAATATTCTGTTGAGTATAAAAGAGCTCCAAAAACTTTTTTTTTTTAACTTCGTTCTTAGTCTATGATTTATTTGTACTGAAAGTTTAAAGACAGAAATCGTTAATAATAATAATGATTTTTATTTCTGACCAAAGAATCCATCGAGTGTTAGTAACATAATATTAAATCAACTTATTAGTTAGTGATAGCCAATCACCCTCCGCACAAACTGCTTTACAATTGGAGAGCCAAACTCTCCGCTACAGTTCACAGGATGCTGTTGCGTCTGTCTCTCACTCTCCTCAGGAATGACGCTGTTTTTTTGCAATTAATCGCGTGAAACCCGTCGATACGAGCACGCGCAAACAAGATCAATTTCGTGTAACTAGTTACAAAACACTATTTACGGGCCGTGTCACACTGCATTACTTACCAAATCATTAAAGTTATCAAAAAATAAAAGGCCCGTTTTGACATTTGAGAATGCGTTCTTGACACCTGTCAGTTTGATACAAACGAATACGTGTTTTGCGAATTTGATCTTTATTAACTACTAGAACTGTCACTGTCAAAACGGGGCTTTTATTTTTTGACAACTTTGAGTAGTGAGGCTAACCCACTTTTGACTTTTCTCAACATAAGCCACTGTTGGAGTGAGACAGTATAACATTAATAATTGCACAGTGTCTCGCTTTAAATGTCATAATTAAGGTCTATCCACACATATCAGGGTCGTGTCCGGGACGTGGACGGACCGTGCTCCGTCAGAGGCTCAAAAATTATCGTTGTATACATTTTATATAAACTCGTTCACACACGTCCGTGTCCGGGACAGCGACGGAGCTTCAGTGTCTGCCTTGTGTGTGCCACGGCCCTGTCACGTCACGGACACGGCCCTGATATGTGTGAATAGAGACCTTTACTTACCCAAATTAAGACTCTGTCTCCTAAAAGTCGTCATTTTCGCCAACCGGACTGGCCATCCCATACTTATGATATCTGCCTATAACCCAAAATCCCGCCTGAATCCATGTCTGTCTCACCTGGCTGAGTCCCTCGTCGGCCACGAACAGCGAGGAGGCGCACGGGAACATGATGCGGCCGGTGCTCTGGTGCAGCTCGTACGAGGCGATGCCCCACGCGGCCACGCGTTGCCTCTCCCACAGCAGCTGCTCCTCACGGGACCATTTGCCTGAAGTCACGCCGAGGGCTACATTCGACTCTATTAGGGGTTTCCAATCTAATCTGTAAAAAAGAATTTTATTTTTTAGATACCTAGTATTGCTTATTACTCGGAAAGCTGCCACGCTTAAATGGAATTGGACTGGACACATCTGCCGCATGTCAGACGATCAATGGGCCAAAAATACGACCCAGTGGGCCCCGCTTAATGGCAAACGACATCGCGGCAGGCCCAGGCGGAGATGGCGGGATGAGCTGGACTCCTTTCACAAAGATTGGTCCTTGGCAGCTCTGGACAGAAGGAGGTGGAAAGAGAGTAGGGAGGTCTTTGCCCAGCAGTGAGACATTAACGGCTAATAAAACAATGTATTATATACAATCAAGTATTTTCTAACTGAACAGACAGATGTACTGCTGGGGAGTTTGTTGCGCCACTTCTTCTTCCCAGCGAAAGTACTGGGAAGTGGTGAAGGGCGGGCATTTTGGGAGACTGTCTTTTATAATTTTGACGTTAGAAAGAAAGAAAGAAAGAAAGAAAGAAAGAAAGAAAGAAAGAAAAATATTTTATTCTGCACAAACAAAACGCACAATTACAAGTAAAAAATAATAATAATAAAATAAAAAATAAAAACGAAAAAGACTTAGGAAAAGAACGACGACGAAAAGTGATGTTTCTCAGCCTAATTTGAATAAATGAGTTTTGATTTTGATTGACATATATTTGGGAAGAATGTAATTTTGGTATTCAAATGCAAGTAGTATTTTAGAAACGGGGTAACCAATTTGTCAAGTCATTAGTTGAGATAATATACAGTCGGTGATTCTAAAACTTTAAACTTTATCTGTGGAATTTCATTTCACTAACATAGCTCACAGAATAGTCAAGCTGAAGTGGCAATGGGACGGCCATATTAGCCGTAGAACCGATGACCGTTGGGCTAGACATGTTCTAGAGTGGAGACTGCGAAGCTGCAAATTAGGACGCCTTCAGGACAGGTGGAGCGACAATCGAGGTGAATGGCGCCCAATTGGAAAAGTATATATCCGGCAGTGGACTGCTGTAGGCTCATGATGAATACCTATATATAACCATAGGAAAAAGAGGTAAGTTTATTGTACAGACCAGCACATCAAGTTGCTACAATATGTCAAATTTCTTTAATAGATTTTCAACTTTATCGTTAAAGCATTAAGGTTCAAGGTTGATTGGGAAAATTTGACAGTTTCGGGTAGCTTGACCTGCTGGCGTCTGTACGTTATCAAAATAACTAACATGAGATTTTACAACAGATTGCCAGATCAGGCTTTCAAAAAAAAGGTGTTGAGGGACAAAATTATTGCTTCGTCTTCAGCACCAAACCAGTAAACGGTAATTTCATGGCTCTGGCCTGGCCTTAGTATATAGAATCAAGTTCTTCTACTATAACAGACAGCTGTGCTGCTGGACAGTTTGTTGCGCCATTTCTTCTTACTGGCTAAAGCACTAGGAACCGGTGATAGGCTAGCGTATCGGAGGACTGTCTTATGTAATTTTGACATCCAAATGAATGCTGACTCTCAGACTAATTTGAATAAACGATTTTTGATTTTTAATGTTCAAAAAGTAGTTAAATAATCATCAACTCTGAATAAACATATTTTGTCCTTAAAATTAATCTTTGGCACATCATCCAGTAACGAATATGAAGAAATTGAAGTCTGATTTACAGACGTGTGGGAAAAAGATGGAGCATTATGTTCCGTATAGCTCTATCTCTTTCACACATTGTTACTGTTAGTCTGCAACATCCCACAGCTGGGCAAAGGCCTTTCCCCATGACTTCCAGCTCTTTCGACCCAGGTCTAAAGTAAACCACTGGTCGTTTGTTTTCTCCAGCTCGTCCCGCCATCTTCTACGGGGTCTGCCGCGACGCCTTCTAGCTGTGTCAGGGCTCGACCTTGGTAGTTCTTTATTGTTAACAAGTACCAAATAGATACTCGACGGTTATGACGTAGTAGTTGCTTAATTATTCCTGAATTACTTTCAAATCTTCTCAATAATATCTAAATAATATTCTTTGTATTTCTTTTCCCATTATAAGTCATTTATTTGATTTTTATAACAATAATTTAGTATTCTTAACATATTAAGTAATGCACTGACAGTTGATTTGAATATGGCGGGAAAGTGTCGAAAAAGGGAGGCAAATGTTGTCTATCGGATGATATAAATGATATTGTAAAATGATGATAAGGAAGTTGCTCTGCCTAAATACAGACTTGAGTGTGAATTATAGTTCGTGTTTAATTGTGTAAACCCTGCTACTGAACAACATTATTTAGGCCCACAGCTGGTGTTGCGAATATGGTCTTTCAATTTGACGCCCAGAATACTGCGCTCCATTGCACGTTGAGCAAACCTTGAGTTCGGACTTTTGAATGTTTGTCAAAGACCAAGTCTGGGATCTATAGGTCAGAATGGGAAGGATGCACATGTCCATAACTTTTTAACACACTGAAGTAAGATTAAAATAATACAGCATTAATTGGTGGTGGTCACCCCCCTAGACCTGAACCTTATCAAAGAAGATTGTCTCGAGAGAAAGAAGATGGCAGCAAGCAGTCAGTCAAAGTACAGACAAAACAATTACGATAACAACAACCAACTATTATTAATAACAGCAAGTACTATTACATCAAATAATAACCTCACAGGGATCAACAGTGTCATATACTCACACAATCCGTTCGTCTGACTCATCAATATTGTAATCTATTTGTTTACAAACACTGATCTATCAAAATATTACTCTAGTTATATATTATTATTGAACAAGCTATCGGCTGTTGTGGCGACATGACAAAACATCGAGATGTTTGTACTATACCATGGGCGGAGCTAGGGGGGGGGGGCAAGGGGGGTAATGCCACCAATGCAATGCTAGAAACTTCTTTGCCGATTTTTCTATGTCCCAGGTTTGCCAAAGAGCTATGGAACGGAGTATTCTGGGTCTTAAACATGTGGACCGGGTTAAGAATACAACAATCCGTTCCATCACTAAATAACTATGACTGATGTCACTCGGAAAGCTGCCACGCTTAAATGGAATTGGACAGCAGTGGGACATTAACGGCTAATAAAAAAAAATTACATAATGACCAAGATGTAAGGCTTGTAGAGTTAGGCCTGGTAGAGTTAGGGGCTGGGATTATTTATTACGATGCGTCATTTATTATCTCTCATTAAATGGCTGTGGTTAGTTTAGCTGGAAGGCTGCCCCCTTAGACAAAATCCTTAGCTACGCCAATGACTATAACTAACTATATTTCTCAGCAGCAGTAGCAGCTCGGAGTCAGGATTTGTGCCCGGTTCATGGCAATACGTTCACCCCCAGATTCAAACATAACTAGCGAAATCTGGGTGTACTTGACACCTCTGCCTAACCCTTCAGGAAAAACAGCCACAATGTTTTTATATTATTTTTATACACATAAACCTTTTAGTGGAAGTGATGGTTAAAATTGAATCAAAATCCATTGCATTCCTAAGAACGAAGCGCACAGATAGATAAAAAATTACTTTTGTTTCATACTAGTTTAGGGGCTGTTTATTTAATACGTTAAACAATTTTGACCACTTTCTGACACCCCACCCCTACGTAAGAAAAAATAAGACTTGGAAGAACCCCCTCCGTCCATGCCAATCTTACGTAAGAACAGTATCTATCACAATTACAGAGAAAAAGTAGCATACAAATTAAAAACTTATAAAGTTTTGCTTAGTTTTGTGATCAGAATGAGAAAAGATCAGAAAGATCAGAATCAGAATGAAAACTTATGTAAGAGGAATCTAGACCCCTCCCGGTTCCCACCCCTACTGACAAAAAATAGAATAGAATACTCTTTATTATGTATACCATATAAATTACAGAACATAAGTATGACTATGTGGAGCCCTGACACAGGTAGAAGGCATCGCGGCAGACCCCGTAGAAGATGGCGGGACGAGCTGGACAAAACAAACAACTAGTGGTCTACTTTGGTCCTGGATCTAAAGAGCTGGAAGTCATGGGGAGAGGCCTTTGCCCAGCAGTAGGATGCAGGCTAACAGTAACAGTAATAAGTATTTACATATTACAAAGGATGACACAATGGGAGGTCTTATCGCTAAGAGTGATTTTTTAAAGACAACCTTTGGATGGAAAAATATACTTGTTCGGAGCCCCTCTCCCTCAAATCGTCTTACGTAATAAATTAACAGCCACTTATAGATTATTACACTACTAATTAATTGAAATACCTTTGAGATAAGGCTAGATAACCAATAACAGAGAAAGTTAATGTACTTGTAAGCATTCAGATAAACATTCGACTACATGGGACCTTTCTTTGTTTGTAACGGTCTCCTATTTTTTAGTACCAGCTTGTAACTGTAGGCTACTTCAGAGCAAAGACCACTTCTCCTACAGAGAAGGCACGAGCATTAATCAACCTGCTTGCTCCAATTCCTCCACCCTTCTTATCTCTGTTTCAAGCCTGGCATTCATCTTAGTGCTTATTTTTTTATTGTCAGATAACTTTGATCTGAGGAATTAATAAAAAGGGTTTTAGAAGCTTTTGTTTAGAAAATATTATTATGTCAAACCGCTGTACTTGTTTAGTTAAAATGAGTTTAAGATTTTGAAATCCTGTCCTACTTCCTACTAATAATATTATAAATGTGAAAGTTTTTATGGATGGATGGATGGATGTCTGTTACTCTTTCATGCAAAAACTACTGAACGGATTTGGTTGAAATTTGGCTCACAGATGGTTTATAACCAGGATTAACATATAGGATACTTTTTATCCCGATATTCCCACCGTCCTGGTTATAAACCATCTGTAAGACAAATTTCATCCAGATCCATTCAGTAGTTTTTGCGTTAAAGGGTAACAAACATCCATCCATCCATAAAAACTGCACAAAAATGATTCATGTTTTTAATTATTGAAAACAAACTGGTTATGTTAAATAATTAGACATTAATACTGTATTTTGGGGACACTCAAAACGATGAAGGAAAATTACACGAGGGTTTCCTCATGATGTTTTCCTTCACTGTTTTGTCCTACAATCAAGAAAAGTCATTTACCAACCCACACTAGGCTTGCGGGGTGGATTATAGCCCACTCCCTCTCACAGAGAGGAGGCCTGTGTCCCGGCAGTAGGAACATTATAGACTGTTTATGATACTGCATTCAGCTAAGGTAACCTTCACTTACTTATAAGTGAAGGTTGGCAGACTCAGAGGCATGAGAACTAAAGTTCATTTTGTATTATGAAAATCAGCTGATGCAACGTCATAACTTTTATTTAGTTTTATTTCAGTTTTTAGACAAAAATTGGCTACTTTTGTATGACTGTGAGTAGTATCACCATGGAATAAAGCCTATATATTTTTATATTAAAACTACCTATGGCCTTGATCATTATCAAATGAGTTAAATTAAAGTTAGTTTTTTGGACTTATGTTACAATATGAACTACCAATAGCATTGGCTATTGCCTGATTTTGCAGTTGTAGAAGACTATGCGTGTTTCAGAATGTTTATGGCAGTGAAAAAGTTATTATTATTCACAAAAAAAGGGGAAAAAAAAGTTAATTTCAGAATTACACAAATTTAAGGAAAATATGCATAACAAAAACATATGAAAATGTTCTAGAAAATAGGCTGGAATGTTAATTGTGTAAGTATCTACATAGCCTGACAGAACTTTGTATTCTACTGAATTAATTATTTATGTTAATAAATAACTAGTAAACTATAATGCAAAGTCATGATACAAAGGAATTAAAAGAGTTTGGAGAACAAAGACAACAGATATGTCTTAAAGTTGTTTTTTATTTTTTTCCCAAGCATCAAACCATACAGCCTTTATTTTTTTTTAGTCAAGGTAAGTGAAAACAGCCATGGTCATGAGATGACAAAAATAAAACTAACCTGGAGTTATTTGACTGCTGTGTTGGAGACACATCAGTGTAAAGCAGTGTGATCTCCCATCCATTCTGTGGGTTCCTCAAAAAATATATCCTTGTCTTTCCATTGCCTAATTTACGAAAACTTATAGCAATTGGAACCATAGTTGACAGGCATGATAGTTCCTTTCGTAAATCGTGAACAGCCTGCCGAACCTCGGCCCAGGAGTATCGTTGCGAAGGAGGACGTATGTATTCCACCGCTGCAGCCCCATCTCCAGCCCCTCTCACCTCCATTATATCAATTTCCATTAATTTTTACGCTACCGAAAATCAATTTTCTTTCCTCGATAAATTTTTATTCATGATGTAACAAAGAACAATAGATGTGTGCACTCAGACACTTAATTCAACTAGTTAAATTAATATATAAACGGTGATCTCATTATAATATTGAAATTACGTTGGTTTGATTTTTGTTTCACTAAAAATAGGGCCAACACACTCGTTTTTGACTTTTAGTTGTCTTGCCAAATGGTCGCTGACCGATCGTGGTTCTACCACCGGTATTTTGTATTGTCAAACTCACTCATTCCCATCTCACTTCTTAAGCCATTCTCATCTCACTTCATTCTACATTCAGTCCTACATCTTCGACATAGTTTTATATAATGAAAAAAATGGAATGGACAAATTATTTTAATAATCGACTTAAGTATAAGTAATAAAAAATTATATTTTAGATGAGACTATCACTAAACACACTGAAATATAACTTTTTATCTTTCCACCTAAAGTGTGTGTGGTCAGTGGTGATTAGTTCGGATACGCACTACATTCTTGATTTAACTTTTTCAATCAGAACAGAGTGTTGTTAATTTGATCATCTCAAATTTTCATTCAACATGATATTATTCAAATAACAGTATTTGTTAATCAATAAAAGTTTTCTAGACGTGTATAATCCTCATCTGCCTAGCCTTTTCCCAACTAAGTTGGGGTCGGCTTCCAGTCTAACCGGATGCAGCTGAATACCAGTATTTTACATGGAGCGACTGCCTATCTGATCTCCACAACCCAGTTACTGGGTAATACGATACCTCTTGGTAAGACTGGTTGTCAGACTTTCGCGCTTCTGACGACCCGTAACGACTGTCAAAGATCCACGATTGACAGCCGGGACCAACGGCATAACGTGCTTTCCGAGGCACACAGGGGTCTTGATATGTGAAGATGGTCACCCATCCACGGACCAACCGCGGCAAGCGTAGCTTAACCTAATCGATCGACCCGTGCGGCTATTATTACTAAGTCACAAGCCCCTCACCTTCTACGTCGTACGTTCTAGATGTGTATAATCCGAAGAATTTTAAACGAGTTACGTGTATCCGAACCGAACTTGTAATTTGACAGCAGCGTTCGGAAACTTTATATGAAAGGGAAACAAAACAAACTCAGAAAAAAAAAATATTTATCAAAAGTATCGCTTTGTTCCAATCTATTAAATTTAAAATAAAGTATAATTATTTCTTTCCAATTTAATTAGTTGGAAGGCTATGTTTGTTTATGAATCAATAACAAATATAAAACAGGATGTGACAACACTTTTCTCATATTACTGCAGTTCCGGCAACAATATTGCCCGCCGAACTGTCAAACGAAAACATGTCGCTGTTGTAGCGGTCGACGCGATCTTGTATTTTCTTTAAATTTTTGCACTCCGCGAAAATGGCACAAGTGCTGAATGTGGTGCGGACTTGTGGTTTATTGATGTATTTAATATTTTGTGTGAACGCCAACGTAAATAATGCCTCTGAACCACGGATAATATCGTTAAAACTGGACAGCAAAAAGTGTGATAATGTAAATTGTAAATATTTACTAAATATGAATGGTGGTGAGTTTCTCGGACATTATTCATGGAGATTAACCCCAGTGGAAGGTGCATGGGGTGATGAATGTGACGTCATATTCCCTAATTACGAGTTAAAAGAGCTTTCTACGACGCAGTGGTTGACAAAACTCGAAATAATTTTTCCTAATAAGGAATCGAAGGTATATTTTTGTGTTTACAAAAATAATGTGAAGAACAGTCCGTTTGGAGGAAAGTGGGTGCACCAGGGTGCTGAATACTACTTGGATGTGAAAAAAGAGGATTCGTGAGTAACTTTTTCTATTATAATGAACGTAAAATCGACTGGTTTCGCACTGTTTTCGATGTACAGCAGATGATGTGTGATGTATTGATGACATGATTGATTCTTACATGATAAAACATTAATAATACATGTGTAAACTTAACTAAGCAATTTACCAACAAAGCTGCATTTATATGAATTCTTTGTGGTATTTTAAGTCAAACACCTCCTACCTCCCTTTATAAATTCTATGCTTTGCTGAAAATGTAATTCAATATCTTTTCTAATATTTAGTGATTTGGTAAAATGACTTTCCCCTATTCCATAGTCCCACTATCCTACAAATCCTGAAAGCAACATTGCCAATTTTTTCTTGGCACCTATCATTTTGCACACCATGGGGTTTTCAAAAATACACTAAAAAATAGCTACTTTTAAAAGTTACAGAGTGTTAAAGTGCATTCGATCCATAATTTGAGTGCACTACTATGTATTTTATGATTTATTGCTGATATTAAATTACTTCATCATCAGCCTATAGCAGTCCAGTGCTGGACATAAGCCTCTCAGGCTTCCTCTAGGTGAGAGAAACTGGACTGTAATCCACCACGCAAGCCCAGTGCGGGTTGGTAGATATTCTCCTATTGCACACCATTTAACTTGATTTTCGGCAACCCACATCCAGCTGCCATCCTGCGAAGATCGTCGCTATACCTAGCCTGAGGGTGTCCTACCTGGCAGATGATAATGAGAGGACTCATGACAATATCCAATAATGAAAGTCATTTTGGTTCATTCTGTGATACAGCATTTTTACTGTTAAACAATATAAAGAAGTTATTATACTTTTATTGCCAGCTGCCAGCTGTTGCGTGCGACTTCGCCTTAGATCCAGGATGAAAAGTAGCCTTTGTCCTTCTCCAGGTCATGGTCTACCCATGTGCCAAATTTCTTCCAAATCCTTTCAGCCGTTTTAGTGTGAAAGTGTAACAAACAAACATATAAAAAAATATAATCTTTGCACTATATAATATTAGTTTAGAAGAACAAAGCCAGTTTCTATAATAAAATATAGTTGTTACTATGAAGTCATCATCTGCCTAGCCTTTTCCCAACTATGTTGGGGTCGGCTTCCAGTCTAACCGGATTCAGCTGAATACCAGTATTTTACATGGAGCGACTGCCTATCTGAAGTGTCTTACATTCATATTTTTATTATATTGACTTTTTGCTGTTTATCAGTTGCCAACTGCATAAAAAGAATCAGTCGTTACGGGTTGTCAGAAGCCCGAAAGTCTGACAACCAAGGGGTATCATGTAACTGGATTGTGGAGGTCAGATAGGCAGTCGCTCCATGTAAAATAGGTACTAATACCCAGCTGCATCCGGTTAGACTGGAAGCCAACCCCAACATAGTTGGGAAAAGACTAGGCAGATGATGATGAACTGCATAAAAAGAATAAAAACGTTTTTTATCTGTATATGTATTGTTATCTCACGGAGCGACTCGCGCTTTACTTGTGTTAACAAACAACCCGAGAATGTGTGCGTGAAGACGAGCAGCGTCAGCACATACCACACACACACTGACTTCGCCAATGTCTCGGACGGCACCGAGAGCTCCTGAGCTTACAAAATATTCATAGTTTAGAGGTATGAGGAACAGGGTGTTAAGTTCACTCATCCTCCATAGAGAAGGGAGGATCCTCCGACCAGACGGGTGTTGTGTCTTACGGGCAACTGCCCAACGATTGACGTTGGGAAATTGTATCCATGCTAATTGCGCGGTAAACTCTGCTTGCGAGGTGCAGGAATTGCGTGACGTCAGTATGACGCGTTGTTCGCATGTGGCGTTGTAGATACCGCTACAGCAGCGTATTTCTACACTTGTTAACAAAAAGTCCTCAAGTAAAGATTCGTGAGATAAAAATACTGTACCTACTGATAACAAAGCCACGGTAATATTATCTATACAGTATTCCAACTTCATACAAACGGACGAAGCGCGAGTTATGCCTACGCGCCTCGATCTCGACATGCAGACAGTCGCGACTGTGCCGCAGTGACGAACGGACGGTGTGTTGTTTTTTTAACAATAACCGCGCGATTTTTTCACAAAAAATAAGTTCAAGTACATATTTAATATGACGAGTAGGATATATTGTGCTGTTTTTGGTTGCATGAATTCGTCAAACAATTTTTAATTAAGCTTTATATTAGAATGCGGATTTTTTATACCTTAAAATTTAATAATAAAGCATTTCGTACGTCTCAGTCGAGGCGCAAATATTTTTCGGTCGCAAAATTATAAGACCGATTTGTTATTCAAACATAAACATGGTTTTTAAATTAAATCTACCAATCAAAAAACAACACGCATTTTTATTGAACATTTCCTATTCAATTCACAAAGTATTTTATTAGTTTGTATAATAAAAGTATATTTACAATCACAAAACTAAATGGAAACACAAAGTAGGCAAATGTAATTAAAATGCTGGAGGCGGGCAGCCCTATCCCACGTTTACGTACCGCGCGGCTGTAGGCATTTATTTCAAAGATACGGCCGAGTTACAATACTGTATGGATAATATTACCGTGACAAAGCTATACCTTGGCAATTGCTACCGTGTGATAAGATATCTGATTATATCATATAATTGTACAGTGATAAGTACACTATTACATAGTGCAGCCCCAACCTTTTTATCAGCGCTGTATTGTCGGTGACTCATCGTTGCGACCGCAGAGCACGGAATCGCCGCACCCTCAATAAAATTTGTGTACCTAAACCCCGCCTGGGAATCGAACACATAACCAAACCTTTTTTTTCTTGTGGTCGGGGTGTAAATCCTCATGGCCCTGGGGTGGGCAGAGGGGTTTGTCTGACTTTTACTAACTAAAGCCACCCCGGTGTTACCTCTTACACCTGCTTCGGGGGCTGCGGGTGCGAAAGCGACTTCCGCTGACACATTTTAACGTCACTGCGCTGAAGCTTCTTCAGTGGACTCGGTGGCAGATTGGCACACGCTTGACTGACTTCGCCTTTGGAAAAAAAAATGCATTTAGAACCAAGCAAACAAATGCTGCGTTTGTCGCCACTGGTCGTTCACACGATAGTTTCAGCAGCAAGAGTGTGAATGTTAGGAAGATACTGCTGAGCGATGTTAAACGGCTTCAAGCTTAGTGTATACCCATGTTTTAACGAGGACCTTGACACCCGAACTCCGAAGAGCAAATCTTTTTGAGTATTGTGGCCTGTGCCCCAATTCTGTATGGTAAATATTATTCCCCGAGAGGGGCCCGTGGTTAAAAGAAATAAAAGAAAGAAAGACAACTGCGTTTACTGGCATTACAGCAAAATAAATACACCTTAAAACTGTAAAACAGGAAACAAAGAATGCCAAAAGGGCCTCAGCTCAGCATAATGTCAGATGACAACACAAGGTGTACCACCTGACGCTGCTTTTCAACTGCAACCCACAAGTGCCATACGCAGGAATAACAAACACAGGGAAGTGTGTATCCGTTATATTATAATACAGAAGGGCGGATTTTTCCAACGCCAGATAATTTTATCAGAGGAATAATTTTGAATTTTTGACAGTTCTTCCATAAAAAATCTGTCAGGCGTCAATTTTATTCCACGAATAAACAATATCTGTATTGAACAATCATGTGTGTGTGTGTGTGGTTAGGTACCTAACTGTTTTGACAGGGTTTGCTGGTTACAAAAGTTGTTGTGTTACAAGGTCGTAACCTAAAAAGTGCGACGGCGACGATACATATTTCTGCCGACGCAAAAGCAGCGGTTCTGTGTAAGGGTGGGTGAGGCGCTTGACATATTGCAACTTTGTCTTTGACATGGCATCGCTCACAGCCTCACAGGTTTTAGGCATTTTATTTATTGCGTCATTTCCTGAAGCGAATGTGACCGTTTACCATCTGGATGGAAGCGCTGCATTGCTACCAAATGGCAATATTCGCCCCATATTACATGGGACTTAAATACAGGGTGGGCTGGGTATACTCACATTTCGCCATGTGGTCAAAGACGACATCATTTTCATAAACTTCTAAATGGAACAGTTCCGTCCATATCATTATTTATTTGGCAGCTTACTCCAATACATTATCGTAGTTTTTACGACAGCGTATTAAGAGGTGGCTATAGGGTGGTGAACTATGCCACCCTCGGCCCCCCATGACCCTTGAACTACGCACAAATGTGGCCTAGATATTTTAGTTTTACTGGCGAAATATTAGCCAGAATAGATACTGAAGACAGAGGTACGCTTTCATTTTGACAGTTCAACAACATTCATTGCGTTATTTACGTTTTTAAGCAGACGCATTTTTCGAACATTTAAAACAATGGGTTAGGAATATCCTTCAAAAAGATTCAGACTGTGCGTTACGCAGTTAGAGTGCGGGACATCAGCATCATAGAGAAACGATATTATTAGTATTTTATGATAGATAAAACAACATTCTGGGTGTATGGAATTTTTCGCCCGTGCGACAGCATTGTGTTGACACAATCCGTCATAATCTGGGGCCGAGTTCTAGCAATCGTATTGAACTATTTGAAACTTCGGCCATGTTGTCGGCGCTCGGGTGACGGACATGCGGTGGACACTCGGCACAGTAAATGTATGATCGCAAAAACCTATATCTGACCATTTTGAAAACAAAATCCCGTGCACATGATGACCACAGCTATGTCCGTCCTTTTTGCCTCGACCAATAGTCATGCGTAGTAAGTAAAAACAAAAGAGGACCCTTTTTAGGTCGACTAATAATATCGAGTAATATAGAAAAAAAAAGGACCAAACAAAGTTTTTATGCTTAATATTTAGTTTCAACTAGTTCTCGGGCTTAGTTGCAATTTGCAAAGCTTTCTGCACTTGATAGACAAAATAATGTAGTATTTTTTAATTACCATGTCCCATTTTGTTATTTGGATTTTGATATAGGCTTCGTTATTTTACGACTAGCTGCGCCCCGCGGTTTCACCCGCATAAGTTTCGATCCCGTGGGAATATCAGGATAAAAAGTATCCTATGTGTTAATCCTGGTTATAAACTATCTGTGTGCCAAATTACATCCAAATCCCTTCTCTCGTTTTTGCGTGAAAGAGTAACAAACATCCATCCATCCATACAAACTTTCACGTTTATAATATTACTAGCTGCGCCCCGCGGTTTCACCCGCGTAAGTTTCGATCCCGTGGGAATATCGAAATAAAAAGTATCCCTTGTGTTAATCCTGGTTATAGACTATCTCTGTGCCTAATTTCATCCAAATCAGTTCAGTAGTTTTTGCGTCAGAGTAACAAACATCTATCCATCCATCCATCCATACAAACTTTCGCGTTTATAATATTATTAGGATAAGAAGTAGGATAAATAAAAAGCTATGTAACCTAGATACTTATTTACAATTTCCATGTACATTTATACCCTGTCCATTAGGTAAACCGTTTTTTGACAGATGGAACTAGTGGTTGCAGCACCACACAATACCTACATTGATCGATACACGTACGGTATTATAATGTCTGCAAGTCATAAATAAGATAATTCAAAAAGATAAGGCAGTTTATATATTTATTTTATTACGCATTTTAAAGTTAACTTTTACTTTTTTTTTTATTAGTCTATATTGTCCCACTGCTGGGGAAAGCCCTCCCCCAAATCCTTCCAGGAACTGTTTTCCTGCGCCACATCGAACCAGTTCTCGCGGTACCCGTCCAGATCGTCTCGCCATCTCTTTCTGAGCCGGCCTCGGCAGCGCCGTCCCAGGGGTCAGCGTGCATTCGGCTGATGTGACCCGCCCAATCCCATTTGAGCCTGGCAGCCTTCTTTCCTAAACTTTTACGTAATCTGGAATATGTACGGACGCCAGCACATCAAGTTACTACAATCTGTCAAATTTCTTTAATAGATTTTCAACTTTATCGTTATAGCATTAAGGTTCAAGGTTGATTGGGAAAATTTGACAATTTCGGGTAGCTTGAGCTGCTGGCGTCTGTACGTTCTAACGGCCGCTTTCAATATTCGATCGTGAATCCAAGATTTCTATTAATCCAGATTTTATCTGATCCCTCGATTGATGTTGAATCTGCATTTCAATAAACCGATCTCGTCTTCCAATCCATTGAAATAAAGAGATTGGTCATAAATTTGCGCCCTCCCTACCGTTTTGTTTTACGCATTTGCAGAAGTACATCAGCGATTATTAATGAGTAAAATGGTGGTTGTTTTCTTAAAGCTAATCTATTTTATGTATAATCACAAGAAGTTGCATACACAGTAACAACAGACAGCTGTCAAAAAACGGTTAACCTAATGGACAGGGTATAAACTCAAAAATGCAGTTATGTGGTCGCTTTGGTTTTTTGTTGCTTTTTTTTTTCAATGACAACCAATCCAAGGGGCTCTGCAAAAACCCGATGCTGCGATGCTATTGGTTGATGAGCGTAGGTAAGCGCTTCTATAGCGGCCGAGCGCTGCAAGCACTCGCTCTTAGGGACCGTCTCCACGAGCGAGGGAGTCGCGGCGATATTATCCTCGTGCCATCCCATTTTTGCCGCGATGATATCGCCATGGGAGACACGTTCTCAGAGAGTGTAAAATAATGAAATACGTGGCACGACGATAATATCGCCGCGATTCTCTCGCTCGTGGAGACGGCCCCTAACGGTGGTCAGATATAGACTTGGGCGCTGTCATCTCCCTCTCAGTGACTACTGTGGTGGACAAAACCACTTAAGGTAGGTAGGATAGGTAAAGAGACGAATCGTAGAGGAAATTTACGCTTCGATCTGTCAAAACCGGTGCATTTTGGCATAATTCTACCTTACATGAGATCGCCGTGCGTTCGTGTCTCGTAGTGATCCGACCTTCTGTATTATTCTGAGGTATTAGATTGCCTTGCCTAAGTTATTTACGTAACTGCCAAACCCTTGGCTAGACCTCTCAATCACTTTTAGTAGAACAGTATTTTTTTCTTTTTCGACACTGAGCTAGTATCGGCTAAGTTGCTAGTGTCACATTGAGTTGAGTTGAGCGGCTTCCGAACTGGTTCTTTTCATATATTTTTTACTAGCGAGCCCGGCAGACGTCATTCTGCCCGAAAAAGCAGCGCCACCTACCGGGTCCAATTGTGTATACAAACCTTGTCCTGACAATAACAAACACAAAAAAACTAATTATCCAATTTGGTGCAGCCGATCGAAATCGTAAGAAGCACGTTTGCCCCGCTCTTGACTTGACACACCATCATCATCATCTGCCTAGCCTTTTCCCAACTATGTTGGGGTCGGCTTCCAGTGTAACCAGATGCAGCTGAGTACCAGTATTTTTCTTGAAGCGACTGCCTATCTGACCTCCACAACACAGTTACCGGGTATTACGAAACCCCTTGGTAAGACTGGTTGTCAGACTTTCGGGCTTCTGACACCCGTAACGCCTGTCAAAGATCCACGGATGATAGCCGGGACCAACGGTTTGACGTGCTTTCCGAGGCACGGAGGGGTCTTGGTATTTGAAGATAGTCACCACTTGACATACAATTTAAAGTGAATGCTTAAACAGAGAATTATACACCGCGAAATCATGCCTCAATTTCGCATCGCTACTGTTGGAAAAGGCTTCTCTCGCGCCACAATGGTTACGCAAGTACTAGGATACTTTCTTTTAAAAATGTCTAATTATCTCGAGTTTTTCTCCGACTCGTAACAAAAGCCTCCACTTGCCAAAGCCCTTCAAATTCCAAAAAGAAAGGAGAAACTTTGACAAAAGGCAGCCTTGATATGCCTTAGGGAGATTTCGCAAAACATTTTCCTTTTCGCAAATATTATTTTTTGTTTATTTTAAGGCTTTAGTCCCGATTCATTTGTCAGACACGTGATGTTGTCACGTTACCATCTGGATAGCAAAGGGGGCATTGAATTTGACACATAATTGTCACATGTCGTTTGCAAGCCGCGCCACCAGAGAAAGGGAAATATTTTGAGGTATTCCACTTACAGCACTGATTTTAGCAGCTATTCCAATTACGACACCGAAACAAAATTTTGTTTAGTGCTGTTCGGTGGAATATAGTACCTAATCTAGAGTATAAACTACCGAAAAGCTTATGTCAATCCTATTGAAAGTCGTTGTAGAAATACAAAACGCTCCGAAGGCAATTGCCACTTGTCGAGGCCCCCTGGTGGGCCGCCTGCTTGATTGTCACCCAGCTAAAAACACAGTTACGTTTACACATTTGAAAGGGACTACTTGAAATGGAAAAAACCGTGTGCGATAGCGACACACTCCTTTGTCGCCAACTTTGATTTTCATTTTGATCTCTATCGGTTTTAGCGCCCTCGAAAACCATGATAAGATAGCGACACACTTGTAGCGGTATCTACAACGCCACATGCGAACAACGCGACATACTGACGTCACGCAAATCCTGCATCTCGCAAGCAGAGTTTACCGCGCAATTAGCATAGATACAATTTCCCAACATCAACCGTTGGGCAATTGCCCGCCAGACACAACACCCGTCTGGTCGGAGGATCCTCCCTTTTCTATGGAGGATGAGTGAACTTTACACCCTGTTCCTCAAACCTCTATACACTCCTTTGTCGCCATCTTTGATTTTCATTATGATCTCTCGCTCTGTGTGTCTATTATATAAGCGAGAAAGAGAGAGAGAGAGAGAACGTCGCATAGTGCTTTTTTGTTACATGACGATTTCTACGAGTTTACTCCTACCACATGCTGCGGTTTTCTTACGGTAACTAGATCTAATAGGTAAACTAACGTATTAGCAGGAATATTTCACGAAACAAGCCAGGAGTTAAAATAAATATACATTCACTCAACTGTCAAAATACCTTCCTGTTAATAAAGTACTGAGATTTAGCAGCTGTTTGGTGTATTGAAAGCCAAAGGTAACGTGCAGGTATCTACTTGTATCCTTTTTTTTTTTTTTTTGGGATGGGAAATCATCAAATGACCCCTCCCGCTCTGGGTGGAGCGGAAGGGAGTGTCAGACTCTTACTGACTAAAACCCACCCATGTTCCTTCCTTCGCCCTTTATGTTCCGGGGTAGCGGTAACCCTTTCGGACAATCCCGCTGCCCCGGCAGGATCTACTTGTATCCTTAGATTATGTAATTTAGCTGTAATTATTTGGGAAATCCTTTACGATACGAAGACGGAAGGTTGTATCGAGGTAGTTCGGCCAATGAGAGAATACGTTCTTGACCCCTGTCGTTTCATACAAACTAATACATGTTTTGTAATTGTGATCTTTATTAGTGACTAGAACTGCTGCACTGACAGCTGTCAGGAACGCGTTCTCTCGACGGCCGGACTGAAGGTCGAAACTTCGGGCGTTAATATAACATCACACCTGTATTCCCCGAAGGGTTAAGCAGAGGTGTTGCTATAGTGCACCCATTCAGCCAGTTATGTTTAAGTCTCATGTAATAGAGGGCGAAAGACTTCAGCAGTGCGATTCTGTAACAATCTCACCGTGAAAACTTAGGTGAAGTGAGCGTGGAGTGGGCTGTCATTCCAACTAATGCTAGGGGTTGACACTATTGACAGCTCACTCTAAGCTCACTTCACTTAACTTTTCACGGTGAGATTTTTACAGAAACGGTCGGCAGGTGGCACTCCAACTAAAAAACTATCACTGCCGATCTGCGGGAGCCTTAAACCAATCCAATTTGAACATATGTTCAGTTTAGTTCATTATGCTCGGGCGATGTAATGCATGCAGTTGTTGTTATCATAAAGTAGTCGAACTTTACATAGGCCTACATAAGCTATAGACACTTCCTGCCTATCTTAATGTCCTATCCGTAAATCCAGCGGCCTTTGTCGCTTCAATCTTTAAACATTATATATATATTCAGTTTCATTAATAACACCAGCCAGAGAGCAAAGGTGGTAACGGCCGCGACTTACGAGATAGGTCGTGGTTTCGAACCAAAAATTCAAAGACATGTGACATCTACCAACCCGCACTGGGCCCGCGTGGTGGATTACTGCCCACTCCCTCTCGCCGAGAGGAGGCCTGTGTCCCAGCAGTGGGAAGATAGGCTGATTATCAGTGATAGGAATAGGTAGTGCCTATTTGCCTAAACTTCGAAGAACAGAGACAAGAAACTGAGACTTCCTTAGGACTAAATTTTTTCCGGGACATCTGTCCCGAAATTCGGTACAACACTTAAATACATTAAAAAAAATATGTTATTTGGAATAAGTAATTCGTCAATATTTATCTAAAGTTTGCGACTAGACATAACATAATAAATAACATACACGTTACAACCATAAAATTTTCTGAATTTTTTTTTTTGAGAACATTTTTTAAATTCTTGCTCAAGACGGGTTAACGATGTTAGACTTATATTAACTATAAGTCCAGGGGGTCTACTACGAAGTGCAAAGTGCGAATGATCGGATCGGACCGACACATGGCCGAACCGAATATTATTGAAAAATACGAAAAAAGTTCGGATCGGCTCAGTTGGGTCGGGACCATAGTCAATATTCGAAAGAGTGTAGGAGTGTAGGATCGGGACCGACCGAACCAAATAGTAACTTCGTAGCAGGAAACGGCCGAACATTCGGCCGATACTACTTCGGAGTAGACCCCCTGGTTTCCTCACGATGTTTTCCGACACCGATGTCAGTAATGTCCAAGATAAACTCAGAAGAGATTATCACTAACTAATTAATTTTATACGACGCACTCAATCATCTCTCAGGTAATGATTATGGCAGGTCGCCAATGTCGCCATGTGTGTTGACTATAGGGCAGCACGTTTTGCATGCATGTGCTGGGGACAAACGGCACGTGTGTTTGTTTGTGTATTTCTGGAGTGCAATGCACATGTCGAATTTCGCTTTTGTATGTTGAAGATCGTGAGCTGGTTGTGATAAAAGAGGCAGTAGTTACAATTTGTCTAGCCTTTTCCAACTATGCTGTGATCGGCTTTCAGTCTAGCCTGGTGCAGCTGAATATCAATATTTTGCATGGAGCAACTCTCATTTGACTTCCTCAACACAATTGCTGTGCTATATTTGTGGCTGTTGCTTATATGCTAAGGTTAGGTCCGCATAATCAGAACTGAGACCAGTGTAAAAATTATTTCATCACCACTGCTTTCAAAACGGTGAAGGAGAACATCGTGAGGAAACTGGCGTGTTCTAGAACCGAACATTCGAAGGCATATGACATCTACCAACCCGCACTGGGCCCGAGTGGTGGATTATAGCCACATAATCACAGAGAGACTGAGGCCTGTGTCCCAGCAGTGGGAACATTATAGGCTGATAGTGCTAAAAGCTAAGTTAATAATGTCATATGAGGGCCCTCATTCTATATGGTAATTATTATTCCCCGCGTAATCTTACCACGTCAAGCGAGGTATTTTGACAGTTCAAACTACCCAACTTTGGTTTAACTTCAACTTCGCGCGGTTTCATTCATTGTCATCATCTGCCTAGCCTTTTCCCAACTATGTTGGGGTCGGCATTCAGTCTAACCGGATTCATCTGAATACCAGTATTTTACATGGAGCGACTACCTATCGGACCTCCACAACCCAGTTACTGGGTAATACGATACCCCTTGGTAAGACTGGTTGTCAGACTTTCGGGCTTCTGACTACCCGTAATGCTGTCAAAGTTCTACGAATGGTAGCCGGGACCGACGGCTTAACGTGCTTTCCGAGGCAGGGAGGGGTATCGGTATGTAAAGATGGTCACCCATCCACAGACCAACCGCGGCAGGCGTAGCTTAACCTGATCGATCGACCTGTGCGGCTGTTATTATTTAGCCACGGGCCCCTCTTTCATTCATTGTATCATAGAGAATACGTTATCAGGTCGGGATCCGCTTCCCTTGTAATCAAATACGACAGAATATCTTTATTTTCCTCCACAAAGTAATAAAATATTATTGAATTCGAATCTAGTTCAAGTACAAACGTTTTCAATACGCAATCAACTCTGGATTTAACGACTATTGACTGTAGCTTCCGAAGGTCTTCTGCCTGCGTCAATCATCGCAAAAATAAGAAGAATAACAAACTAGTACACTTTTTATTATAGTATTCATTTTTTATAACGGCAACCTTGTGTATTTATTTAAAACTATTTTAGCTCTGCAAGAGTTTTTTTGTTAGTAATTTTTTTTCCGGGATTAAACGTCTTCGATGCAACGATGAAATGTTACCCTTTTTATTCTCTTATGTACAGACGCCATCACATGAAGCTACTACAATCTGTCAAATTTCGTTAATAGATTTTCAACTTTATCGCTAAGTCATTAAGGTTCAAGGTTGATTGGGAAAATTTGACAGTTTCGGGTAGCTTGACCTGCTGGCGTCTGTACATTCAATGTTATAAGAATAACGATAAATTATTTAATAAAAACGTTTACAAAAGTTGTACACACGGCTACACATCAAGCTATGCATTTCCAGTTTTAGCTGACCTCGCATTGTATAGGTTTTTCGTACAATCAGAAGGCAGCTTATACTGGTTTTGTATAGCTTGATGTGTAGCCGTGCGTACAGACGCCAGCAGGTCAAGCTACCCGAAACTTTCAAATTTTCCCAATCAACCTTGAACCTTAATGCTTTAGTGATAAAGTTGAAAATCGATTACTTAAAGAAATTTGACAGATTGTAGTAAGTAACTTGATGTGCTGGCGTCCGTACATTTAGCCAACAGTAGTAAATTTCCTATACAAAGTACCTAAAAAATAAACTAGAACTAAAATATTTTTACACGAAACCCGGTTACACGAATGGATAGAATAAGAAATGAGTATATAAGAGGAAGTCTGAAAGTGGCACCGGTAACTGAAAAGTTGTGTGGAAACCGGTTGTCATGGTATGGGCATGTGTTACGGAGGAATGAGGAAAATGTCGTGAGGAGAGTTTTGAGTATGAATGAGTGCGATGGCTATAAGAGTAGGGGAAGACCAAAGAAACGATGGATGGACTGTGTTAATGATGATATGGTTAGAAAGGGGGTGACTGTCGAGATGGCGGCTAATAGAGGTGTATGGAAGAAAACAGACATGTTGCGCCGACCGCAAATAAATTGGGATAAGGGCAGGAGAATGATGATAGCGACCCGGCCGAACTAGGTTTATTCAAACATGTGTTTCAGGCCATCACTAAACTTAAATTTCAATTAAATTGGGGCATTATATTTTTAAATAAAACGATTATATTTTAGTGTAAGCTTGTAAATTGTGAATAAAGGCTGTTTGTTAGTAGTATTGCCTTTGTGAATAAATAGAGAGGAATCCTTCTTTCAGTAGTGTTGTCTTTGTGAATAAATAGAGAGGAATCCTTCTTTCTATTCCTAGTTTTCTCCTCCAAAGACTGTAGCTTTCACGACCATCACAGTTGTTACTTACTTAATATATTATAAATGAGACCAGTATAATCTTGCATGCAAATAACCCATTTTAAAACAAAAAAATACTTTTTGTTATCTTGTTCTGATTATAATGACAAGGAAAATATGACCATTAGCAAACCAATGTACGGACGCCAGCACATCAAGTTACTACAATCTGTCAAATTTCTTTAATAGATTTTCAACTTTATCGCTAAAGCATTAAGGTTCAAGGTTGATAGGGAAAATTTGACAGTTTCGGGTAGCTTGACCTGCTGGCGTCTGTACAAGGGGCCATATGCTTATTTAATAGAACAAGGTATGAGCACGAGTCATACTTTATTTATAGAGACCGTGGATGCACAATGCCTGTAAATAATAACAACCAAATTCTAAAAAAAAAACTTTCACAAAAAAAAAAAACAACCGATTTCCAAAGAAAACACTACAAAATGAAAATAACTTTAATTTCGGAAGTAGATGTCGTTTTTCATTTTATGACACCGGCTTCCGAAATTATATTTTTCACTTTTTAGTTGGACAAGTTGTTATACTTAACACTACTACTCGTACTTGCTATGAAAATATCATTACTACTAAGATACTTCTATTTTAGTAGTAATGTCTGAAAGAAGTCTGAACGTCTGACAACCAGTCTTACAAAGGGTTTCCGACCCGTAACGACTGTCAACGACTCCACGAATGATAGCCAACGGCTTAACGTGCTTTCCGAGGCACGCGGGGGGTCTCGGTATGTGAAGATGGTCTCCCATCCACGGCCCAATCGCGGCAAGCGTAGCTTAACTTGATCGATCCAGCCGTGCGGCTGTTCTTACTTAGCCATAAGCTCATACAAAAATAGCTGATGTCGTGGTCGAAGGATTAGCCATTCAGTAATGTAACAGGGCTGTCTGTTCCGAGCGCGTCCCACGCACTTTTCATTCGTCACTCGTGTAGGCTTAAGGAGATTAAATGTGGTTTCATTCATGGAAACTTAACTAATATTATTTGTCATCACAACAGCCATTTCTGAGAAAATCAGTCATCGAAAACAGATGATTAATTTCGTGTAATTACGGTTCCTGACGAATTCAAGTATTTCTTTGTGTTAAATGTTTGCATGCCATCAACATGGCGGAATGTGTCTTTGCACTGTAATTTTATTTATAATTATTTGTGCAGATGCCAGCACATGAAGCTACTACAATCTGTCAAGTTTCTTTAGTAGATTTTCAACTTTATCGCTAAAGTGTAGGCTTCAAAGTTGATTGGGAAAATTTGACAGTTTCGGGCAGCTTGATATGCAGTACCTACCACATTTTATGCAAGGGCTGATTTCTCAATCGACTGATAATTTTTATTCGTGGAATAAAATTGACTTCTGACAGATTTTGTATGGAAGAACTTTAAAAAAAAAAATATAATTTCTGGAATAAAATTATCTGGACCACATTTTATGCAAGGGTTGATTTCTCAATAGACAGATAATTTTTATTCGTGGAATAAAACTGACGTCTGACAGATTTTGTATGGAAGAACTTTAAACAAAATAATATAATTTCTGGAATAAAATTATCAGGACCACATTTTATGCAAGGGTTGATTTCTCAATCGACAGATAATTTTTATTCGTGGAATAAAACTGACGTCTGACAGATTTTGTATGGAAGAACTTTAAACAAAATAATATAATTTCTGGAATAAAATTATCTGGCATTTGAAGTCTCTTGAAAGGATCCAAGATCTAAATAAATTATTTCACGTAACATTAAATCACGCCCGTCCGTTAAGTCGGGTCCATCACCACTGGGCCACCACTGCTCCTCGGGCACAAATCCAGACTTTAAATTATTTCATCAAATATTTTTATAACTGACGCCAAAAGGCCAAATATTCCTACAATAGAATAGAATAGAATAGAATACTCTTTACAACAACAACAATCACAAATCATCAATCATCATCTACAATTCTTTCAGTCTGAAAATGAACGCGCTTCGGCCTAGCCTTTCTCGAATAATTCTATTCTTCGTGTTTCATATTAAACACTAGGAGTTTACTTCAAGCTATTTTGATTGTATGGATGCATGAAATACGTTTTCACTTCAGCGGCCAGCCGACCGACAAATATTTTTAATGAATGTTAGTCCGTCGTACGAATAACATCAGATCTTGTATTGTGTGTTAAAAAAAAATCAGCTGTTCCCTACATTTTGACGAGTTAGACGAACATAAATGTAGGGAACAGCTGTTTTTTTTCGCGATTTCTGGTTTGGTCCCATAGTAAAAGTTGTTCATAATGATGAGTACAATGACCTCTTAAGAGGTTGTTGGTGTTTTACCAATAACCCTGTATAATGTGCTGTGACGTTCTACCTACTCTTTGGTGACTTGAGTTTGTAGTAGCTTCGTCGTATAGCGAAACTCCTACACTAGAAGCGTTCAAAATTCTCTTGCTTACAAGCATGGCACTGGACGCAATCTTACATAATCAGCCTATAAAGTTCCCACTGCTGGGACACAGGCCGCCTCTCTGTGAGAGGGAGTGGGCTGTTATCTACCACGCAAGCCCAACGCGGGTTGATAGATGTCACATGTCTTCGAACTTTTTGGTTCTAGAACATGCCGGTTTCCTCACGATGTTACCTTCACCGTTTTGAGAGCAGTGGTGATGAAATTATTTACACAAAGTAAAGCGCCTGACTAGGTTCGAACTCACGACCTACAACTCGTAAGTTGGGACCGATACCACTGGCCCACCACTGCTCCTGACTGGTTCTAATTCACGGTTTATATCAACGCGTATAACTCGCCCAGTTTCCCTTCCCTTCAAAATATTATTTCTTTTTCTATAACTTTTTATAATAAGAAATGCATCGACTCGGTATGCATCGGACGACTTAATAGACTAAGCCCCTCACAAATCTGCTGTAACGAGCACAGAACAGATAAAAGAGGTAACGAGGCTGTGGAACATAGAGAAAGATATAAAAATTCTTCACTGAGGCGAGCGTATTTCAAATTATATTGAGTCCACTTTAAGTCTCTTGAGATGGCTTCCATGCTAACTAGAAAATCTATTGGAATGTAGTTTATACGAAGCTATTTGACCTACTTCTTGCCATATCAATCTGCCTAGCCTTTGCCCAATTATGTTTGGGGTCGGCTTCCAGACTAACTGGATGCAGCTGGGTACCAGTACCAATTTTACATGGAGCGACTGCCTATCTGACCTCCACAATCCACTTACATGATACCCCTTGGTTGTCAGACTTTCGGGCTTTTGACTACCCGCTTCGTACCAGATTTTTGGGGTCAACTAATTGAATTTTACCCTGTATAAGCGTGTCTGTGGAGTGACCATGGAGTGTCCATGGAGTTTCTGGCCCGTCCGTCTCCATAGAAACCTACTATGCTTTGGAATGGGCACCTAGCTTCATCCTTCTGACTGAACGACAAGGGGTCGTTCGGTCAGAAAGATGACGTTAACAACAACTCAAAAGTACCCGTAATTGGTTTATTGGAAATAAATACTTTGAGTTTCAGTTCATATCAGACGCGTGGAACAATTCAGAACTACAAATGAAACGATTCGTCTTTAGTGAATTCAGCTGATGATTTCACTTTAGCGGCCAGTCGTTCGGAAAACATTTGGTGTTAAATTAAGTTAGGATGGCATTCGGACACGCGATTGACGTAGCACGACGTCACATATTGTCGGAGAAAGTTTTTAAATAAGTGTCTAAACACACTATGCCGAACGTACGCGACAGAAGTTCCGCGGCTGATTTTACGTTTCAGCGTATTCGGCTGATATGACACACCATAAGTGCCGAACTTACGTGGCAGAAATCCAGTTGCGCAATTTTGTGTGTATATTCAGTGTTTCGAGCGCTGTCGTGGCGTCGTGTCGTGTTATCTAAACAGCCGGACAGACAAATGCAAAATAAAGAACCGAACTTCGGTCGCGTATAATGTGTGTTCTACAGAATACGTTGCCGCCGAATTGCCGCTGAACTTCGCCCGACCGAAGTTCGGCTGTACGCTATAACGCAACGTAATTTCGGCATAATGTGTCGCCAGTAGTTCAAATAGCATTGCAGGCGTAATCATGCCGAACTTCGGTCGCGTATCCTCGGCATAGTGTGTTTAGACACTAAGACTACCCTCCGCAGTCTGTCTTGAATGTCTTGCTAGCCTGTCTGGTTGATATTTCAAAGAATTTAACTCGTATCTCGTAATAGTTTATTTTCAAATTAGATAAACAGATTTCCAAAGAAGTTGTAAAGGTACGTCAGTCTCTGAGTCGAGCCGGCAATAGTCTCATGCGGCGGGCGTCCCGCCGTCCAGTGTCGCTCGCACTCGATGCCGCGGAGTTCCCGTACGCGGCGTCACGGGAAATTTGAAAATTTGCGCGTTACATGAAAGAATAATGCTTATTTGGACACAGTTCTTGAAACACAAAATAAAAATAAGTGAAAATATTTTTTTAACTACTCCATTTTTCTATAGATCATTTGTCATTGTGAACAGGCTCCGGACCTCGGAAAGCACGTCAAGCCGATCACGACTGCCATTCGTAGAACTTTGACAGTCGTTACGAATGTTAAGAAGCCCGAAAGTCTTAACAACCAGTCTTTCCAAGGGGTATCGTGTTCCCCAGTAACTGGGTAGTGAAGGTCAGATAGGCAGTCGCTCCATGTAAAATACCGGTATTCAGCTGCATCCTGTTAGACTGGAAGCCGACCTCAACATAGTTAGAAAAGCCTACGCAGATGACAATTTGATCTAAGCCAATTCATTCTTTCCTATGTCCTATATAAAGGGCACACTGACCTTTCCAATACTATGCTGTGCACCCACTAGCCTAGTTTCTAGACCGTTTGTTTATTTACTACTTGATGTGTATGCACAGTAAAAATACACAGAACCTCTAATTTGTCGTAACACGATCAACTTGACACGCCATTCAATGAACGAGAATCTATTTTAAAATCCATTAGTAGGTTGTGCGCTTCTATAATTTCTAACGTGACATCGTCCATCGTCGCTTCATCGTGGACGTCCACGTCCATAAAATGTATGGATATACGTGCACGTTATATAGTCCTTTTTTTTCTGGTGGGAAATCATCAAATGACCCCTCCCGCTCTGGGTGGAGCGGAAGGGAGTGTCAGACTCTTACTGACTAAAACCCACCCATGTTCCTTCCTTCGCCCTTTATGTTCCGGGGTAGCGGTAACCCTTTCGGGCAATCCCGCTGAACGTTATATAGTCCTCCAGACCGTATTTCGGCCACGGTGGCAAATCTCAACGGAGACTAGCTTTCTGCGCGGAGGATATTATAGTGCACAAGGGTGTGCGCAGACATAGGTGCATTCCCCCTTCCTTCACCCTCATAGTCCGATGGAAAGGCAATCCGCATTTTACAGGCTCTTACCCTGTAAAACCGAACCGAACCGAACCGAACCTATTATTCGAACTTATATGTATACCTACATTATCAGCAAATAAATGTTTTCTTTCTTTCTTTCTTTCTTTCTTTCTAAAATGCGATGTTTGTCCAAAAACTTCCAGTAGGTACAACTAGTTTTTTTTTTATTGCTAAACTGGCCTGCTCTTGACCTCGATCACGCCTGATGGAAAGCAATGGATGAGGTCTATGATGGAACGAGCGTGCCCAGAAGATGCCTGTTCACTCTTGCTTTGAAGGCAGACGGATGTTCATTTTATTATATTATGTACGATATTTTACTTGACTGAAGATTTAATTCAGAAAGTACAAAGCTTTTTTCTACCAACTGCTGAACCACATGAAGGATCATCAGGATGGTTCGAGCTACGGTCAGCCATCAGGCGGGTTTATGTGGGTATCGTGCAAATAAATAACAATTACTCAGGCAAATAATCACTTTACACTTCAATATCTTGTTACAGTCAACTGCTATTAGACCATAACAGGCTGGTATGATAATGATGGTTTCAACAAAACGTAGGACAGTTCTGAAGCGTCTTCACTGCTCGATCACCAGGATAAGGATTGCCCGACCTGGCGCGTTCCCTTCAACCTCGAAACCGAGAGGAAACGCCAGGACTCTGTCAAAGCACGTCAACTCTAGTCTTCACAGTTGCCACTAGGTGTCGTGCTTTGTTTTGTTGTAAACGTCCATTGCCGGATGCGACATATACAATACAAGTACTACTAACTATATACGCAACTTCCTACGGAAATATCTAGTAATTCGGCACTCTTCCATTTATAACCCCACATTAGGATCATGTGTCATTGCACCGGCTTCAAATCAAATCACATTCACTTCAGAAGGCCAATTCCCGCGATTAAAAACGTTCAAAATCTAGTCGCAATCTCATCTCAGCGACAATCAATGTCAAAAACTTGGCGAAAATGTAGGGAAATTAGAGGTTTTTTGATAGATTGATTGGGATGAGAGTTGGAATTCTCGTAATTTTAAGAACGTTTGCAGTCTGATCTCAGTCTCAATCTGTCAAAAATACCTCTTATTTCCCTACATTTTGACAAGTTTTTGACATTTGTTTGTCGCCGAGATGAGACTGCGACTAGATTTTGAACGTTTTAAATTACGAGAATTGGCCTTCTGATCTCAGTCTCAAAAATACCTCTAATTTCCCTACATTTTTGACAAGTTTTTGGCATTAATTGTCGCTGGGATGAGATTCGTTCATTCGTCCGTATCCATACGTTCTTAAAATTACGAGAATTGCCCCTCTGTTGTTTGGAAACATAACTGGCATCATCATCAATATTATTTCAGCCGAAAGACGTCCACTGCTGGACAGGCCTCCCCCAAGCACCGCCACTTCGACGGGTCCTGTCAAAAATGAAAAACAAAAGTCATTTATTCAAACTAGGCTGAGAATCAGCACTTTTCGAACGTCAAAATTACAAAAGACAGTCCCCCAAAACGCCCGGCCTTCACCACTTCCTAGTCCTTTCGGCTTTTTGTGATTCCCGGATCCATCCACAACTAGCATGCATAAGCATGACCAGCCTATTATGTTCCCACTGCTGGGTCACACGCTTCCCACGCCGATGGTCACCCATTCACGGACCAACCGCGGCTGTTATTACTGAGCCACAAGCCCAAAAAGCTAAACAAAAAAAAAGGCGATGCTTGAACCCAAGCTCAAAGTTTAAAAGCCCAATTTTGTACAATATCCTTTTCCTTATTGTAAAAAATGAAATAGAAATGGTATGGTGGTCAAATGAAGTGGTGAAACTGCAGCAATGATAAAGTAGGTTTGTACAAACACATTTACACGTCAATACAATAAGAGCTACCATGCAGTGAGCCTCGCTTTTTTCGCTGTATGAGAAGACCATTGCTCTGCAGTGAGACAAACCATTCATCATCTCATCTGCTTAGCCGTTTCCCAAGTGAGTTTATCTAAGTAGGTATGAATAGGCTTTCAGAAACTGGTGTTAAGTTCCGCCCCGGCCCCCGACCCTTGCTCGAGCCAGCCCACGCCGCTGAGCCTGCAGATTTAGATTCGTCCCTAAATGATTCCGATCTAGCGTGTCCCTTGCTGCCCTCTCCCAGCGACGCCCTAAGCCGAGGTTCGTACCCCACAGGGGGTACCCTTAGCGTGTAGTCGCTTAGTTTTTAAGTTTTTTTAAGCCCTAGCTGGAGGCCTTAATTTATTGAGGCATCCACAGGCCGTCGGTTAAGCAGACGACCACCTCATAGGTTAAAATGTGAGAGGCCATTCTAAAAAAAAAAAGAGTTGAGTTTGGCCGATAGACAGCCAGACAATGAACTATCACAGGCGACAGGAATCGGCCGTGAGTCAGCCAAAGGACAATGTACTATACAGTAGCACAGGCGACCTGGATATTACGAGTAACGGCCTACAGGCGCCTCGACGTCTAGTCTTGAATCTGTATTGAGTAGATATTCGGTCGGATAGTTGGCTCGCTGCCAAATAAATGTTTTAGGCTTAGTTCTCATTTATTGGTAAACAATGGCCTGTAGTTTACATGAAGCGACTGCCTATCTGACCTCCACAACCCAGTTACAGGGTAATACGATACCCCTTGGTAAGACTGGTTGTCAGACTTTCGGGCTTCTGACTATCCGTAACGGCTGTCAAAGATTCATGAACGAACGGCTTGTATAGTATGTAAAGATGGTCACCCATCCACAGACAAACCACGGACCCCACAACAACCACAGACCAAGCGTAGCTTAACTTGATCAATCGACCCGTGCGGCTGTTATTACTTAGCCACAAGCCCCTCTGCTTCATTTATGCACACTATTCAGTCCAATACAGTTTTCTTTCAGTTCCCTTTAACATTTATTCAACTGAACGCAAAGCCCTTTTCTATTTTTACAACGGCCCGGCAAATCCGAACCAACCCAGTGGGTCTACTACGAAGTGCAAAGTGCAAATGATCGGATCGGACCGACACATGGCCGAACCGAATATTATTGAAAAATGCGAAAAAAGTTCGGATCGGCTCAGTTGGGTCGGGACCATAGTCAATATTCGAAAGAGTAGGAGTGTAGGATCAGGACTGACCGAACCAAATAGTAACTTTGTACCAGGAAACGGCCGAACATTCGGCCGATACCACTTCGTAGTAGACCCCCAGGTAATAGGCAGCACGTGAGTGATTACAAAACTGGTATAAGCTGGCCTCTTATTAAATCTTATGGGGTTTTTCCATTAGAATGTTCTCAGTAGCAGCCCAGAGTCTCGATTTGTGTCCAATTAATTGCAATGAAGAGCAGTGGTGGCCCACAGGCCCAGTAGTAACGGCCCCGGCTTACAAATCGTAGTTTCGAACCCGGACAGGCACTTTAGTTTGTGTAAAATTTCATCACCACAAATTCATTATTTTTCACAAGTTCATCATTAAAACAAATATAGCACTTATGAAACGTACTACAATGGATTCTTTTAAAATTGGAGAAATGTGTGCTAAATCGCGAACTGAACCTGTGTGTAATATGTACATAGCTATATTCCGTGGGAGTTTTTAATTAAGCAAATGGTCGTGAAAGTCTAGTAAACGACATTTTTACCGATAACTACGCAAAAGCTTTATTCATACAGAAAGGGTGTATATTTATACCTCTACGTGTTGACAATTTTGGGTTCCTATCGTCTCAAATGTTCCGAATGAACCGATAAAGTGCGTAGCACCCCTGGGCGTATCTGACATAATCATAATCAGCCTTCAATGTTCCCACTGCTGGGACACAGTCCTCCTCTCTGCAAGAGGGATTGGGCCGTAATCCTTCACGCGGTGGCCCAGTGCTGGTTGGTAGATGTCACATGTCTTCGAATTTTTGGTTACTAGAACCAAAAATTCGAAGATATAAGAATTTGGTTCTAGAACTTGCCGGTTTCCTCACGATGTTTTCCTTCACTGATTTGAAAGCAGTAGTAATGAAATAATTTACACAAAGTTAAGCGTGTGGGTTCGGACCTACGACCTACAACTCGTAAGTCGCGGACGTTACCACTGGGCCACCACTGCTCTATCTTGCTCATCTTCAAAATACTAATACCACCTTCTCTTTTGCCCCCAGACACCAAAACAACATAAAACCGACTCTCCTTACAGAAGATCAGCAAACAAACTCAGAATGGGTAGACCTGTCCCACGATACAGACGTCAACCACCTCGAGAAGACTCCATCACTGACCAGAGAGGAGAGAGAAGATATAGAAGTGCTATTCAATGACAAATATGTGCCTTTAACTGAGATACAACACACGAAAACGATTGATGTCCAAAAGGACGCTGAAGAATCTATAAACGAGAACTCTATTGAAAGATTCAAGAGAGATATCTCGGAAAAAACGACATCTGGAGACCTAGAACCTTCCAGAACTGTTTCCGATAGTTTTGCTGGAATTTCTGAAGGTTTAGGCTTAGAATCCGTGGGAAGAAAGCCACGGGATGTGACTATACCTGAACAGGAGTTCTTCAGTGTAAGAGCGGCAACGTTTGTGGTTAACATTGAGGGGTTGCGGATAGAGAACTCTGATAAAGAGCCTAAGATTATTGGGGAGAGTATTCCGAGTGTGTTGGCTGATTCCAGGGTCACTTTGAGGTAAGAATTTCTGTTTTTTTTTTATTTATTTATGTATTTAATCTTTTCGCACACAAAAAGGTACAAAGGTAATGTGGTTACAAATGGCAAAATAAACAAAACAATAAATAACAAAATATTGTTGACTGTTTTCTGTGTGACTAATTTGGGCTTATAGCTATTATTGATCGAAGGCTTATAGTTTAATGGTACTTAACGTTTTTCAACTTATATTAGGTACTCAATTTATATTAGGTACTAGCTTCTTTGGGGACATGGGTGCATAGAGTGGGGACTCTGTCCGCCTGCCAAGCGACCCCAGGGAAGACGGTGGCACAGTGGTCACGTGCTGCCGTGCATAGCGAGACTTAGGGGAGGCCCCTTTACAGTCTCCCCAGGGATGTGCCTTACAGGCGTTGCGCAGGGGTGGTTCCGGAATTGCTCATTTAAGAGGAACCGGGACTACTCCTATGTGCGGATGGTGGTCACCGGGGTGGTTTTAGTGAGGTAAAAATCCCACACTCCCCGACCTCACTCCCCGGAGGTCGGGTGCCTTTTGAAGGTTTCCCCCCGAAAACAAAAAAAAAAAAAGTACTAGGTTCTGCCCGTGACTTCGTCCGCGTGGAAATTTTGGGTCCACGGACCCGACCCGTCACAACGCGTCGCCTGCCCGCGCTATAACTTTTGTTTTCGCTTAGCTTTCTTTCTTCTTTCGGACCTTTCTGCTCGGCTCCGAAGAGTCGTAGTGTGATGTTAAATAGCCTCTCTCAAGAATTGGACTGTCAATCAAAAGCAATAATATTTTTTTCATAATAATATCAGACTGGTAGTTCCAGAGATCCCGTTCCAACAAACTCTTTAGCTTTATTATTATTATTACCTCAACTTATAGAGAGAAGTTAGAAGAGATAGTTAGAAGCAATCGTAAACCATTATTACGAAGATGAGAAGGAACGAAGTATTTAAAACAACCAAAACCAATAGAAATCAATAGAACGCCATCCAATCTTTGTACATCACTCAATGGCAATACCGACATTTTCATTAATCCGCGTAAAGTATGAACTCCGTGAGTCAGAAAAATTACGTATTTGTTTGTACAAATACGTAATTTTTCTGACTCATGGTGTTCAACGCCATCTATGGGTAAATGGATAAAACGTCTGCACAAAGCATGTCTAGTTGTATTCGTGAATGTTTTAGCGGCATTTTGCGTTTTAGTAATTTTCTATTATCTCCGAAACTATATGACCAATTGACATACTGTGACTGCAAATCTTATCTCTATAATGTCCTGATATTATAGCCAAATAACATAGTATTTGAAAATTATCTCTATTCGCCTTAGGCGCTTATTACACTATCCAATTTAAAGAATGCTGACTAGGAACACTAACTAGGAAGTCGGAAGCTAGTGATTACACTACACTAAATTGGATCCAATCTGTTCTAACTGCGATTACATCTGCCGGTTTCCTAGTTAGCATCCCTTAAAATTGGATAGTGTAATAAGCGCTTTAGGGCCGATTTTTCCAACGCCAGATAACAGGAATAAAATTGACGTTTGACAGTTTTTGTATGAAAGAATTGTCCATTCCATGGTTACCTGGAAGAGATCGCATAAGGCCGTCCATTGTATATTTTTGTGTTCGATAAAAACATTTTTTGTTATGTATTTTTGTGGTGTACGATAAAGTATAAGTAAGCACTACAGCTGCAGTAGCAGCTTGAAGTTGTAGCGTAAACTGAACTTTATTCTATAGGAATTAAAGTTATTTTTCCATAAACTCATATTTGTTTACATTTTTGGCAAATAAATCGCGAATGCAGTATAGGTAGGATTGTAATTGGTGCTTAATTTTCTAGATTATTTGGCGATGGCATTACCTCAAGGACTGTGATAGCCTTCACGCATGAGATTCAACAGTATGGGCAGCCTTGCAAGTTTCTCCTCAAGGGTGAATACATGGTAAGTGCATAATTAATACTATAATTTAGTTTTACTTGAAATATATGGAAAGTTTTCGGGAGATATCTTTCATTAATTTTTTATTTTGTTTATTTATTTAAAACTCTTAAACTATCATTAGGTTTAGAAACCCAATGCGATAGCTAAGCCTACTTATAATATTAACTATTTTAAATAACACTATTACTAACAATTACAAATTACTACACAATACATTAACACCAAATTACTTATAACTAAAACAATACAACCTTATAATTATAACAATGTAATCTTCTTAGAAAATTAACATACCTATGAAAACAATAAAAGATACAATAAACATAAAATTACACTAATTGTTACTTTCGTAACATATATTATATATAAACTTCATAACCACAGTGATTAACCACAATGTTACATGAACAGGAAAGTCCTACCTATAACTCAACTCAAACTCAAAGTATTTATTTCAATTAAACCAATTACAGGCACTTTTGAATTGTCAAGGAGTCGGTCAGTCAGAAAAATGAAGCTAGTTGCCCATTCCAAAGCGTAGTAGGTACCTATGGAGAAGAACGGGCAAGAAACTCCATGAACATAAGACATATAGCATAATTTTGTCGTAGAGAGGTCAATTTATATACCGTGTTCAGGACGATATACATAAACTTCGACCTGAGGGGCAATTCTCGTAATTTTAAGAACGTTCACAGTCTGATCTCAGACTCAATCTGTCAAAAATACGTCTAATTTCCCTACGTTTTGAAAATTTTTTGACATTTGTTTGTCGCCGAGATGAGACTGCAACTAGACTCTGAACGTTTTAAATTACGAGAATTGGCCTTCTGATGTTCAGACCATGGAAATAAATTGGACACATTAACGAATTCTTATTTTTTTGTTACTTTTCATACAAACTAAATACCTTGACGTAACTCACCCGATATACATGCCTCTTTATCCGAAGCATTTGATAGCTTTTTTTTTTTTTTTTTTTTCTGGTGGGAAATCATCAAATGACCCCTTCCGCTCTGGGTGGAGCGGAAGGGAGTGTCAGACTCTTACTGAATAAAACCCACCCATGTTCCTTCCTTCGCCCTTTATGTTCCGGGGTAGCGGTAACTCTTTCGGACAATCCCGCTGACCCGGCAGGCTTCGGCCCTAAGGGGCCCCTCGGATTATGCTGACATCTCTTTGAGGCGCGCGTGGAACACTTACGCGCCGTCCGGCACGGGCCTGGTCCTGATCGGGCGGTGAGCTACCCATTGCTCTCCGCCCACAGGCCCGCGCCTACAGTGGCCGGTAGTCGTCACGCGACTCCTGACGCCCGGAGCGTCTCCCGCGGCGGATGGGACGGGAGGCTCTCTCCCTCATCCGTTCCGCCAAGCATTTGATAGATTTATCATTTTAATTGCACTATGCGGCAACATGGGCCAAATTAAGACCCTTTCTTACTGCATAGCTCAATTATATTTCAATAAATGAAATTACAAATATCTTTGTAACGAAGCCTTTTTAATTACTACTTCCTTTGTTAGAATTGATTTATAAAAGCTATAGAAGCGTTTGCCAAAGTTTATTAATAACGTTAAGAACACGGTGTATATTTTAATAGCCTGCCGTTTCACTCGTATCATAAGGAAATTACTTATTAACTAGGATTTAAGTGTCCTGTGTCTAGAGCCGCATGGTTTTGAAGCTCTGTCCCAATTAATGTGGATAAATAATGAAGATGTGCCCTGACAAACGTTACACAGAGGGGGCTCCGGAGCGGTCTTTTGAGAGGTAACGGTCCCCCTGCCATGTGCAAATGGTGACCACCGGGGTGGTTTTAGTGAGGTAATAATCCCACGCTCCCTGGTTTTATCCCCAAAAACCGGGCGCCTTTTGAAGGCATCCCCCCAATCAATCTGCCTTTTTTTTCCGGGGTGAAAAATCCTCATGGATGTCCGCCGCCTTGGGGCGGGCGGCGGGGTCTGTCAGACACTTACTGAGTAAAATCCACCCCAGTGTTCCATCTCACACCTACGCCGGGGGTCGCGGGAACGTAAGATCCTTCCGCAACCCAATCAATCTGCCTGCCTTTACCCAACTATGTTGCGGTCCGCTTCCAGTCTAACCGGATGCAGCTGAATACCTGTATTTTACATAGAGCGACAGCCTATCGAACCTCCACAACCCATTTATAGGGTAACACAATACCCCTTGGTAAGACTGGTTGTCTAACTTTCGGGCTTCTGACGACCCGTAACGACTGTCAAAAACCCAAGAATGACAGCAGGGACCAACGGCTTAACGCGCTCTCCGAGGCACGGAGGGGTCTCGGTATGTAAAGATGGTCACCCATCCACCGACCGACCGTGGCAAGTGTAGCTTAACCTGCTCGATCGACCTGTGCAGCCGTTATTACTTAGCCACGAGCCCTTTCCCCCCAAAAACAGAAAAAAAGGTACAGTAAACCGCACGTCACGTAAATATACATAGTTGGGGAAAGGCCAGGTAGATTAATGCGCAATGTTCAGACCGGCTGATTCGTCAGCCTTACAGTACCCACGCGTAGGCTGACATGGCAAACAACTTCCCCACCATATAAATAGTTTCACATTTATCGAGAGGTCACGTTGACATTTCAAACTACAACAAAATGTACTGGCAGTCTTGATCAACTGAAAGCCGACCTCAATATTTGGGAAAGGCTAAAACATCGCAATGAATATTTTCAAACTGATGGAGCTGAAGAATAACATTGGATGGATGAAATGGCGGCAGGTCACGGGAACAATCTGTGACTCCCGCATTCCCCTTAAACTTAAGGGGAAGATATATTAAACCATGATTAGACCTGCTGTCTTGTATGGATCAGAATGTTGGGCCACAAAAGGGATGAATGAAAGGCAATTGCATGCAGCTGAGATGAGAATGCTAAGAGGGATGTGTGGTGTTACACGAATGGATAGAATAAGAAATGAGTACATAAGAGGAAGTCTGAAAGTGGCACCGATAACTGAAAAGTTGTGTGGAAATCGGTTGTCATGGTATGTCATGTGTTACGGAGAAATGAGGAAAATGTCGTGAGGAGAGTTTTGAGTATGAATGTCGATGGGTATAAGAGTAGGGGAAGACCAAAGAAACGATGGATGGAATGTGTGAATGATGATATGGTTAGAAAGGGGGTGACTACCGAGATGACGACTAATAGAGAAGTATGGAAGAAAAAGACATGTTGCGCCGACTCCAAATAAATTGGGATAAGGGCAGGAGAATGATGGAGCTGAAGAATTTTGACGTGGTAGGGAACCGCGTACTGGAAAGTGCGGCGTGAGAAGGCTTTGCATAAGGTGGACTGATCACCTAGCTATGTTGTTGGTTGTCGGAATACGCTGAATGTGAGAAGCGCAAAGCCGGTCATTGTTTTAAATGGTCCGGAACACCTTTGTCCAGCGGTAGGCAATTGTCGGCTGATAAATAATGAATATTAATACTTTGAAGTCCCTGAACCGTCTCCGGGCACAAATGGGAAGATGTAAGCCCAACCTGGTAAAATGGAGCTATCTTGACGGAACGGCAGTAGGGTGTGATTGTGGAGCTATGTCACAAACCATGCTCCACCTCCTATCCTGCCCTCTGTATCCCAAAACATGCAGTCAAAGTGACCCCTGCGCTGCCACTGACGACGCCGTGGAAGTGGTAAAGTTTTGGGTTAATAGGATATAAAATTCAGTCGTGCCAGCGACATGAAGGCTCAGGGCTTATCCCTTTTCGAAGTGACGAATACTTCCTTCATAAGCCCTGAGCGTAATCCCTAATATGTCTAACTACACAAGAACAAAGCGACATTGAACAGGAATTTATGCTCCCAATTAATTAATATCGACTTTGTCCGCGTACCTGGGGAACGCTACAATTTGCAAAATTACGGCCATTACAATTAGGGAGACCCACACATCCATTTGATGATTAGCTCCCTGGACGGATGTGGTTTTGACACACCCAAAATAACTCTTACTATTGGTTTTGAAGGCACGAGGAAGAAAGAAAGAAAGAAAAAAAAAGAAAAATTCTTGCCCATTCTTCTCCATACGAAACTACATTTTGGAACGGGCTACTAGAATCAATTTTATTTATTTGTGCATTTTGACTTTCAAAAGTGTATTTTACGAGTATATGCTTATTCGAAATGAACGATGTGATTTTGACTTTGACGAAATAATAATTATGCTTTTGCTGTGCAGCAAGAGGCAGTGTCCATTTAATTGTGAGTTTCCTAGAAACATGGATGTACATAATTAACATTATTTCAGGCTTCACTTGCCTGCACCGGATTACTCCATGTAAAATACTGGTATTCAGCTGCCTCCGGTTAGACTGGAAGCCGACTCCAACATAGTTGGGAAAATGCTAGACAGATGATATTTTTTCGGTATTGTCCCAGTTAGTTTCAGACTCGCTGGTCGCCTGTATGATAGATTTAATGTTGTCTATGGATGTAGGGCGCAAATACGCGATTCAATGGCATTTATGTAGGTCACGAGTTCACGATTTTAGAGGTATGAGGAACAGGGTGTAAAGTTCACTCATCCTCCATAGAAAAGGGAGGGTCCCCCGACCAGACGGGTGTTGTGTCTGGCGGGCAACTGCCAAACGATTGATGTTGGGAAATTGTATCATTGCTAGTTGCGCGGTAAACTCTGCTTGCGAGATGCAGGATTTGCGTGACGTCAGTATGACGCGTTGTTCGCATGTGGCGTTGTAGATACTGCTACACGATCACAGGGAACGTTAGGGCGTTATCCTTATGCTAAACTCTGATTTATATTTGCTAGACTAAAATTACAGCTGCAGTTGAACTTTTTCCCCCTTATTACAAAACAAGGTTTTTCTTTCGATCAGGTTTAAACCACTGACCCAGTTATTGAATTAAGAACCCAACTGTTATAGAAATGCAGTTCTTTAAACAAAACTGACAGCTTAGTTCGGTGCTCTGTTGTCATATTAGTATTAAGAACTTTGCCTAAATCGAAATAAAGTTCGAAATACAAGTACTGGCTCAATAGTTTAGGCTAGAACTAAATTTAGGTTTCGTTTTGTTATAAGACGGTTTTTGTCAACATGACATTGTTTAGTATATAGGTAGTAAAAATACCCATCACATAACCGTCAACTACGCATTCTGTAAAGTCCGTTTTACAAAAGAAGTCTCGTAGACGCGGCGCCACTGTCGTAGGACGGAATCATAAATATTGATTTATTTATTTATCTCGACATCATATACGAGTAGCAGGCTTGATTATTGGTTAATAAAATGCACATTCTTAAATAGAGAAAGGTGTCTGGGGTAGGAGAGTTGTTGTTGGAATGTTGCTAACTATATAATAATAATTAGTTCCACTTATTGCCGCGGGACTTCTTTCGGGAAACGGACTCTACAGAGTAACATTGCATTAACATAGTTGCTGAGAAACGACTTTTATATTTGTGACAATTTGCTGTTTACGCAAAACGCATTTGAATACATATGTTATTTTTCCGTACACAATTAGAGAAGATAAAAACAATAATTATGTACCTAAGTTAAATTCATTCACTGATTTATTAATTTTTTTTTTGTATGCCATTAATGGCTGGTTGTAGCGAACTGTACGTACCATTTTATATCTATTGTACCTATAACTAATAAACACATCTAATAATATTTAATTGTTTGAATTGACGGCACGGTTGGCGCAGTGGTTAGCGATTGACTGCTGCGCTGCGTGTCGCGGGTTCGATTCCCCCACGTAGTTGTTCCGGGTCTGGCTGTTTGTGTATGTGACTTTAATGTTTGTAAACGCACCCACGATACAGGAGAAATTCCGAGTGTGGGGCAACGATTTTATAAAAAAAAAAAATTGCCACTTAGCTCTCTCTCTCTCTCCTAAATGTTGCTGTGCCCGACAGGGTCCATATTGATCTTTTACCTTGTATATACCATCTATGTAACACATAAGGAATGCAATAAATATTTGGGTATTTGAGTATAACTTACAAATAAATATTTCTGATTTCTGAAAACTTTGCGCTTATGGGTGCATGCAACGGTACAGGGGGTCTACTCCGAAGTGGTATCGGCCGAATGTTCAGCCGTTTTCTGCTGTGAAGTTACTATTTGGTTCGGTCGGTCCCGATCCTACACTCCTACACTCTTTCGAACATTGACTATGGTCCCGACCCAACTGAGCCGATCCGAACTTTTTTCGCATTTTTCAATAATATTCGGTTCGGCCATGTGTCGGTCCGATCCGATCATTCGCACTTTGCACTTCGTAGTAGACCCCCAGGTATGGTCCAATAGAAAAAAATGATTACATCTATGCTCATGTGATTGTCTTGTTCACAGGTAAAAGAAGGCTCATTAGCACCGAAAACGGCGCTATTCGACGTAGTAGCGCCTGCGCCGATCAAAGACTCCAACTTATACATATGTGCTAAAAACCTCAAGCTTGGCGTCGATGATCCTTTTAAAGATGAAGAGAAATACCTACATCAAGGTAACAAAGTATTTTATACTAGCTTTTGCCCGCGGCATCGCCTGCGGAGGTCGGAGATTATCCCACGGTAACGTGCTATCGGGTTAATAATTATCCTATGTCCTCCGCCCGATCACAGAGAGGAGGGTTGTGTCTTAGCAGTGGGCACATTGCAGGCTTGTGCTTATGCAATCTCCTAACCCAGGCCATGGTTCACGTGTGTGCAAAATGTCATCCAAATCCGTTCAACCGTTAAGACGTGAAAGGTATCACAAAAAAAAAAACCGAGTGTGCCACACGGTATGACCACACGACTGAACTGAAACTTCTTTCTCAAAATATTCATTCATTAAATTGTTCAAAACGAAATAGAATTACGAAAAATAACCAAATAATTACCGTTCGCGTAACGCTAGTAAACTCGCAAACGAACTACTGACTGAGATATATACATATTTCACTCACTATAAGAGAAAGAGAGAAATAAAATGTGCGCGCTCTTGCTCCTACACTGTGATACAGACAATAGGCCAGCACTGTGCTTAGATATACGGAACGTATTTGGCTATGAGAGGAAGAGAGAAAGAAAATGTGCGCGCGCACTGCTTTCTCTTGCTTATATCCCCCACTCAACTCCCGTTCGCCTCGCCCGATCACACTTTTCGTAACGCTTACGTCACGCGTTCTCCAGCTTACTCCCCAAGTCGAGCGTGCGTAAAGAAGTTTCACTTCAAAAAACCAAAATATTGAAATCATTTATATTTTTCACAAGTTTCAAGTTTTGCTAGTTGATGTTTTAATTCATCAGTACTGACGAGCACAGACGCCAGCAGGTCAAGCTACCCGAAACTGTCAAATCTTCCCAGTCAACCTTGAACCTTCATGCTTTAGCGATAAAGTTGGAAATCTATCAAAGATACTTGACAGATTGTAGTAGCTTCATGTGCTGGCGTCTGTACATACCGCTAAATACTAAAGGCATGTATCGCAGTGAGGCATCCTTCGGCATGTCATTCATGCCGAAGGATGCCTCACTGCGATACATCGCGGTCGTAGTTCAGCTCGCTACCTCGAGGTCACCTCCATGTAAAACAAAGGCATTCTAATAGACACGCACACACATGCCAAAGGATACCTTTTTTTTTTGGGGAGGGACTTCATCAAATACCTTCTCCCGCTCTGGGCGGAGCGGGAGGGCGTGTCAGACTTTTACTGACTAAAACCCACCCGTGTTCCTTCAGTTGCCTGTGCCAGGGGCCACGGTAACTCTTTCGAACAACCCGCGATGCTGGCAGGCCGAAGGATACCTCACTGCGATACATCGCGGACTGCTTGGGAGTTGACCTCGATGCCTGACATGTCCGTGTTTATTTACTTGTTAATATTCGTTTTAGGTACGGAAGTATACAAGATGTTCGCTTCACATAACAAGCTGCTGCCTCTGTGGGTGACGATGCTACTCATCATGACGTGTTTGACGTTCTCCGCGCTATTCTCTGGCCTGAACCTGGGCCTGATGTCCCTGGACAGGACGGAGTTGAAGATTATTTCTAATACAGGTAATTCATATGCTCTATAAATTCATATTCGTTTATTTGTATTCCACAAGGTCTAAAGATGTTCACAAAAGGCTTATAGCTAAGAGCCCTTGCAGACCCCGTCAGGGCACAGCAAAATTATAGTTATACATATTTATTAAAAATCTAAATCGTAGTAACAAAAATTAAAACAAAATTCTACATGAAAACTAAAAAAAATACGCTCACATAAAAAGTTAATAACAATAACATAAATAAATCTATTATAAGGGTAAGTAGGTAGCTGTTTTCTTAAAATACTATTTTTACATTTAGATATATTTACTTAGGATACAATATAATAGGTAACACAAACATTTATTTAATAGGAGATCATATTTTAAGATTACAAATAAAAGAGATCAGTTTTACGTGTATCACAATTAGATATTCAGTAGGTAACATTTTATAATCCACTCCATCAACTATAAATCGTGAACTAGTACTCATTTCATTTATTTGCACACCATAATGTGAATTAAGTTGTTAAGGGGCTTGTGGCTAAGTAATAACCGCCGCACGGGTCGATCGATCAGGTTAAGCTACGCTTGCCGCGGTTGGTCCGTGGATAGGTGACCGTCTTCACATATCAAGACACCTCCGTGCCTCGGAAAGCACGTTAAGCCGTTGGTCCCGGCTGTCATTCGTGGATCTTTGACAGTCCTTACGGGTCTTACCAAGGGGTATCGTATTACCCAGTAACTGGATTGTGGAGGTCAAACAGGCAGTCGCTCCATGTAAAATACTGGTATTCAGCTGCATCCGGTTAGACTGGAAGCCGACCCCAACATAGTTGGGAAAAGGCAGGCAGATGATGAGATTATAGAATTATGTTGATAGCAATGGGTCTAAATTAGGTAAACCTCTGAATAATCCTTCTGAACAAGAGGCGTCATGTTAAGTTTTTTTGTTACTGCAATATGGTCCCGCTCTTGACCTCGATCTCGCCTGATGGAAAGCGATGGATGAGGTCTATGATGGAACGAGCGTGCCCAGAAGATGCCTGTTCACTCTTGCTTTGAGGGCAGACCGGTTATGTGGGAGGGAACACAGACGCTGGCAGAAAGTTATATTTTTTGGAGGGGCTCATGGCTAATTTAACAATAACAAAATATTTTTTTTATATGAAATCACAATTTCAAATAACTACGCAGTTATAACATTTATCTACCTACCTCTTATAAGAATATAGGCTTGTCATCGGGATTGTCCGAAAGGGTTACCGCTATCCCGGAACATAAAGGGCAAAGGAAGGAACATGGGTGGGTTTTAGTCAGTAAGAGTCTGACACTCCCTTCCGCTCCACCCAGAGCGGGAGGGGTCATTTGATGATTCCCACCTAGAAAAAAAAAAAGAAAGACAAATGATGGGAAATCATCAAATGGGGGTCCCATTTGATGATTTCCCATCATTTGAAAAAAAAAAAGAATATAGGCTTGAAATAAATGAATAAATTATCATCAATTTGCTACTAAAACAATTGTATTACAGGCACTGAGCAAGAACGCAAATACGCTCGGGCAATAATGCCAGTCCGCGACCACGGGAACTACCTCCTCTGCAGCATACTCCTGGGCAACGTAGCCGTCAACTCGACCTTCACCATACTCCTGGATGAGCTGACCTCGGGACTGTTTGCCGTCATATTCTCGACCCTGGCTATTGTGCTGTTGGGCGAGATCACGCCTCAGGCGATATGTTCCAGACATGGATTAATGGTTGGCGCGAAGAGTATTATGATCACTAAGGTATGTGGGGGTTATTGCCATGTTTGCAGTAACCTTTCTGGTAGCGAAGAGAAAAGACCAAAGTTGTCTATGCGAGAAGTTAACCAACATTGTGCGTGTCGAATTTAAATCAAAGGACAACTTGGATTTTTGGCCACATTTCCCTAAACCATTTAAGAATTAGTTTATTACTAGCTGCGCCCCGCGGTTTCACTCGCATAAGTTTCGATCCCGTGGGAATATCGGGATAAAAAGTATCCTATATGTTAATCCTGGTTATAAACCATCTGTGTGCCAAATTTCATCCAAATCCGTTCAGTCGTTTTTGCGTGAAAGAGTAACAAACATCCATCCATCCATCCATACAAACTTGCACATCTATAATATTATTAGGTTTAGTAGGAAGCAGGATTTATATAGTGAATGCATAATATTGCGGTGCTAATGGTGCTATACACGTAACACATGAACAAAGTGTTTTATCAATTATCAGACCCTGAGAAAGTGCTACGAAACTGTGTCAAAGTGCAAATTGACACTACTCTTAGTTATAACATAATCTATCTCGTAAAATATTAAGTTAGAGTTAAATTGCTTATTAGTCTATTAGGCTAGATTGTAATCAATTACTAAGAACTTTTTAGTTCTTATTAATCAAGAAAAAAACATAATTCTTGTAAATACTTTACGAGTACTTTCCAGTCTTACCAAGGGGTATCGTATTACCCAGTAACTGGGTTTTGGAGGTCAGATAGGCAGTCGCTCCTTGTAAAATACTGTAATTCAGCTGAATCCGGTTAGACTGGAAGCCGACCCGAACAGAATCAAATCTTTATTTGCTTTGAATGTAGGTACAGGTATAAGATGTTATAAGTACAGACGCCAGCAGGTCAAGCTACCCGAAACTGTCAAATTTTCCCAATCAACCTTGAATCTTAATACTTTAGAGATAAAGTAGAAAATCTATTAAAGAAATTTGACAGATTGTAGTAACTTGATGTGCTGGCGTCCGTACATAAATTAATGAGATTTTAGAAAGTCTTTTACTGAATAATAACATTTTTCTAAAAGTAGTGCAGTTACCTTATAGATTTGAAAATGTTTGCGGAATAATCCTTAAAATCATGAGGTATCTTATTATAAATGTCAGGTCCCATTGTCATAATACTTTTCCTTAAAGTGCTGCTTTGTAATTACCCGAATGTAACAAGTCCTTGTATTGGGATCTCAAGCGGCCATTGCGTGTCCTTATATTGGCCAGTGACGGAAATAGGCTTATGTTAGTTTTTACAAAAAACATAGTTGAGAAAAGGCAGGCAGATAATGATGACTTTTACGATTACTTTCGCCTTTGGCTTCGGCAGTACTGCATAGCTATTCACAACCGTACGATACGCTTCCGTACCGTATCGAATACAATCAATGTTATCGTAGGAGTCAAGTCCAAAAACCGAAAATATTGTCTGTTTCAATCAAATAGAAGACCGCTGTTCTTGCGACGATGTTTGCTGTCGGGGGCAATTTAAATCAGCTTATCGACATGTGCCATTTTAGATACGATAGCCTGTTGGATGATTGTGAATAGCTATGCTTGTAAATCTTTTGGCAAAACCTGTGCCATGCCCAGAGGGGCAATTCTCGTAATTTTAAGAACGTTCACAGTCTGATCTCAGTCTCAATCTGTCAAAAATACCTCTAATTTCCATAAATTTTGACAAGTTTTTGACATTTGTTTGGCGCCGAGATGAGACTGCGACTAGATTTTGAACGTTTTAAATTACGAGAATAGGCCTTCAGGTGTGCGCCAGCCCTTATAGAGAAAGATTTCAACATAAAACAGACTATAAAACTGAAACGTTTTAAAACTATTTTGTTGCGTAATTCCAGAAATAGTGCGTGTATCTGGATCGTATCTTATACTTACTCTAGTGGTGCAGTGAACGTCACATGAAACTAACAGAAGGCCAATTCTTGTAATTTAAAACGTTCAAAATCTAGTCGCAGTCTCATCTCGGCGACAAACAAATGTCAAAATGTAGGGAAATTAGAGGATTTTTTGACAGATTGAGACTGAGATCAGACTGTGAACGTTCTTAAAATTACGAGAATTGCCCCTCAGATATGATTTTTTAAAGAGTTTATTTTTGATACCAAAATCACAAAAACATAAAATTTGGTCTTACAGATATTTTGAGTTAACAATAGTCAAAATTGCTAACGTTTATGATTCAATCTATATAACAAATTTTTACTGAAAATGAAAACATTGAAAAAAAAAAATGTCCAACCTACACTCAAAATAAAGCAAAGTAAAGAATGGAAATTCTTTAATTACTTCTTTCAATAGTCAGATAACTTTTATCTGAGGAATAAGTATAGCGGTTTGACAGCTTGTGTATGGAAAATATGTCAAACTTTAATATTTATTCTTCATACAAAAGTTATCTGACTTTTGAAATACCAGCCTTTAACATAGAATATCATAATTTCCACAATATCTTTTTATAATTTAGGTAGGTATTTGTACACCTCTGCCTCTGCCTAACCTTTCAAGGAATACAGGCGTAATGGATGTTATTTTATGTTCTTGAATTCGATTTTATTTAGATATTTTTATAACACCGTGTGACCTAAACCCGCACTTAAATCACGCGTTTCAGTGACTTAAGTAGTCCATTTTTACACAGAAAAGTGTGACTTAAGTGCGGGTTTAGGTCACACGAGCTATAAAATAGTATACGGTACGTGTGACTTAAGAATTCCATTATTGAACAGCGTTATTAACGCAGTGCAATAACACGACAACATGTACACACGCCAGCAGGTCGACCTACCCGAAACTGTAAAATTTTCCCAATCAACCTTGAACCTTAATGGTTTAGAGATAAAGTTGAAAATCTATTAAAGAAATTTGACAGATTGTAGTAGCTTGAAGTGCTGGCGTCTGTACTATTTTACTACGGTGTGATGCAATTTCCTGAGCCACATAATTGGCATACTAATCCTCTTCCTCCACAGGCAGTCATGGCCCTCACCGCACCCCTAGCGTTTCCAGTAAGCAAGCTCCTAGACTACTTCCTAGGCGAGGAGATAGGCAGCGTGTACAACAGAGAGAGACTCAAGGAGCTCGTGAAGGTGAGGGAGACACTGTCTCTTTTTGCTTTCCGTACCAAAAACGTTCGGAAGGTATGTACCGCACCTAATTGAGTATCGGTATATTTACATTCAACTGTGCAAATTTAGTGAATGCTAGTCCTGATTTGAAGTATTTAGATGGTATGGTCTGTGCAAACCTTTTTTTTTTTCGTTTATATCCGATGATAGTACGCGTGGCTACTCATTAAAGCTATACATAACCAGTATAAGCTGACTTCTAGAGCAGAGAGCAGTTGTAGCCCAGTTGAAACAGCCGCGACTTACGAGTTGTAGGTTGTAAGTTCGAACCCAGACAGGCAGACAGGAATTTACTTTGTGTAAATTCTTTCATCACCACTGCTCTCAAAACGGTGAAGGAAAACATCGTGAGGAAACCGGCATGTCCTACAATAAAAAAATTCGAAGACATGTGACATCTACCAACCCGCACTGGGCTTGCGTGGTGGATTACGGCCCACTCCCTCTGACTGAGAGGGGGCCTGTGTCCGTGGGAACGTTAAATACTGATTATGCATTATGCAACCTGACTTCTGATTGTCCGAAAAACCTGTACAGTGCGAGGTCGGCTAAAACTGGTATTGAATAGCTTGATGTATCGCCGTGTGTATGAAGATTTTTTTGATTATCATTGTGCATCGTGAAAACGTTCAAAATTTTTAATCGATTAAAAATCGGAATGAGCAGAAAAAAGTCGATTCGAACTCCAAAAAATTCCTCGGACAAAAATCGATACAACATTGAACATACAGGGTGTAAAAAGACCCATCACACAGCCGTCAACTACGCACACAAAAATATGTGCTGGGAAACGACTTTTATTTTTGGTGTGATTTGCTGTTTGCGGTAGTGTTCAATGTAAACACACGCCAAACATTTCGCTTATGGGTGCATGCAACGATACAGGAGTCATGGAGGTATTTAAAGGTGCGTTATACAGGGTTATTGGTAAAACACCAACAACCTCTTAAGAGGTCATTGTACTCATCATTATGAAAAACTTTTACTGTGGGACCAAACCAGAAATCGCGAAAAAAAAATCAGCTGTTCCCTACATTTTGACGAGAACATAAATGTAGGGAACAGCTGTTTTTTTTTTTCGCGATTTCTGGTTTGGTCCCATAGTAAAAGTTGTTCATAATGATGAGTACAATGACCTCTTAAGAGGTTGTAGGTGTTTTACCAATAACCCTGTATAACACCAAAAACTTGATTTTCGTAAAAAAAAAAACGTTAGTAAAAGTTGGAATTTTTACCTTCAACATCTCCGTAACTAGAACCTTCTCAAGTATAGTCCAGTACAAGAAAAAAAATTACAATGACGCTTGGTTAAGTGTCTTTTTACACCCGTTATATCCACTTATTTTAGAAAAGTCGAATTTGTCCGTAAAATATCGAGTCAAAATCAAAATTTTACTTTATACAAAAAATGCGGCAATTTCTTACAAAATCAAAAAAAAAAAATAGCCCTTACTAAAAACTTCGTGACAGGTTTTCGATTGGTCTATCTGCACTATGGAATTTGAAATTCTCAACGATTCGGCCAAAATTTCACGATGTATTAACCACCAACATCTGTTATTACATTATAATTTCTTGTATACCCACAGTTCACGTAGAAGTAAATGGCTACGGACCTATCTTCCTTATATCAAGCCTTTTGCTATCCGCTACCTTAATGCGCTTTGCTCAACCTGGGAATCGAACCAAGACCTCACCACTCCGTAGACGCATTTGTCCACAACACTTCTTTACCTACTTACTTATATAGCGTGTATCCAGAGTGTTAAATAAATATATATCCATCAACGATTGCATCACTGCTTTCCATCAGGCGGGATCGCAGTCAAACACTAGTTTATATCATTAAAAAAAATTATATATGTTTCACGCACTTCAATATTATACAAGGTGGAGATGACAAAACGACAAAAACTTCTTAATGACATTGGCGCCGATTCCCTTGTTCACAAACTAAACTAAATTTAAGTTCAATGCATCTTTTTCTTTCTGCTTCATTAAGAAAAGGACAGAAGATAAATATTAGTTTACTCCTGGCTACTAAAAATACGTCAATTTACGTCAGGCGCTGACTAATTTGACAGGACTAAATTAATATTTATCTTCTGTCCTTTTCTTAATGAAATAGAAAGAAAAGGATGCACTGAACTTAAATTTAGTTTAGTTTGTGAAAAAGGGAATCGGCGCCATTGCCTAAAAAATCGACCAAATACACATACACAGTGGGGTATGCAGAAATTACAGAAGGCCGTCTGCTATGATCCTGACATACTCCTTTTGCTTCCTTTAATTTTTAGCCGACTTCAAAAAAGGAGGAGGTTCTCAATTCGACGGTATGTTTTTTTTTTGTGTGTTTGTTACGCGATTATTCTGCCAATTGTGGACCGATTTAAAAAAAATCTTTTTTTGTTCGAAAGGAGATACTTCTGAAGTGGTCCCATAGTCACCAAGACAGGATCTGATGATTGGATCCTGGAGAAATCGAGGGCGACCCTCAAATTTTATGGGCCCACACATCGTTTTTTTAAACCAAAATTACTGGTAAAATTACAACTTAAAAGTGAAAAATAAAAACTTTTTTTGTATCAATACCGACTTCCAAAAAAGATGGAAGTCGGTGGCAAACAACGAAAATGCGAACCCAACGACACCGACTTCCGAAATTAAAGTTATTTTTCACTCTGTAGTGTCTTTTTTGGAAGTCGGTTTTTTTTTGCAAAAAAGTTTTTTATATTATTATATCACCAAATATATCTAAATAGTTCAGCTTAGCTAGTCAAAGATTGCCAAAAGTCATAGTCAGCCCATTTTTTGTGTGTAAAAATCACTTTTTTATTTTCGATGTTAGGATATACAGGCTGTCAGGGAGATCGACGCGCCAAACTGTAACCATGAATTCAGCGAATGATTCTGGCGTAGAATTATTTCGTCGGATATCCAAAAATTATCAGCTTTCAACTCTAGGGGGTCCAGAATCATGTACTTATTAAATCTATGGTAACAGGCAGCGCGCCGATGTTCTTGCATTAGTATTATCATTTATTGTCGTTTTGTCGGCTCCACATTGTATTTAATTGAAAACAAAATGAAGGACTTGAATTTATCACACAGAAATAAAACCCTTCCAGCCCAGTTACGCACAGGCGTAATTTAGCGCGGCGATTTTATTCGCGCACCGGATTTTCAACGCCTCGAAAGTTGAAAATCTAACCGTGTGTTTTCTTGGCTACAAGTCTAGTAAATGATTAAAACAACACTGTGAACAAAAATTTTAATAAACAAGTAATAATTTCAGTATACAGGGTTTAAAAAGGACATGTCCAGTTCCTGCCCTATGGTTACGGGTAGTGTTCAGGATTTTGGGGCCCGCTAGGCATGGCGGGGCGATACCAGTTGGGGGTGCAGCGAATGTACAAGTTACCCCGGGCTCCCGACTCATGGTACTAAAAGGAACAGTGGGGTTTTAGTCTGACATAACCCTAAAAGTTCACCCTCCGTTCTGGGGAGAACGGAATATCCATGAGGGTGGTTAAAATAAAAAGGATTGCCGGTTTTAGTTTTACACTATGATTTAATAATTAAGATCTAAGTTACTATGAATTTATTAATCCTTTCAAACTTGCCAAACAAAATTATTTAAAAAAATACAGTTATACAGTTTAATAATAGATTCCGCCTTGCTTGACGTCATTACGTCGGCGGTCGGCGCCAGCTGTCGCTGAAAACCAGCGCTGGGGCTCTTGTCTTGCATAGGGTCGCAGCATAATGCTGAGCGATAGCCGTTTTGCGTGGATTTGACGCATGTTTCCCCCAACCATTTCTTATATTTATTGGTTTGTGTTTTATTTTATTTTTTGCGTGATATTTACCGCAAATAAACGTATTTTCTTTCTTTGCCATGTTTAAAACTTAGTGCTAAAATGTTTTTGACGTCCCATTTTTATCCCTTAATTACCTTTAAAATGTGTGAATAATAACTATAAATCGTTTATTTTAGATCAAAGGGATATAAGTATAACTAACGTAATTACTTGTAAAATCAATTGAGTAACATTAAACGTGGTTTTTTTTATATTATTTTGTTTTTAATATCCACTTCCTAAAATGAAGGTATTTGTTATTTCTTTGACATGACATCTCTCTGACGTACGTTGCGCAGGGCAATAATTTCCAAAATATATTATAAACTAGCGGACCCGGCAGACGTCGTCCTGCCCGAAAAAGCAGCGCCACCTACCGGGTCCAATTGTGTATACAAACCTTGTCCTGACAATAACAAACTCAAAAAAAAAAGAATTATCCAATTTGGTGCAGTCGATCGGAAGTTAATAAATGTGCGCGTAAATATATTTTGGTTATTCATTTTTATTTATATACATAGATAGATTTTGAACTTACTCTAAAATATGTCGCAAAAAATCAAGATCCATAGAAACACGGTACGAGGGCGGAGTGATAAGTCTGGTAAAAAATAAACAAGGAGTCAATTTTATTTAATTATTATTTATTTTTCAACGTAGTTTCATTGTAACTTATAAAACGACGCAAAAATTTGGTTTTATTCCGTTAAAACAATGCCAAACCTACCTCCGAAGTGTCAGGAAACGCGGCACCCATCGTGCGGGGATCGCTTCTTCATATCTAAATGTTGGTGTAACATATTGCGAACACCTTCGTCTGAGACGCCTACTATCTCGACTATCTCCCTCACTTTTACTCTTCGGTCGTTCAACACTATATCGTGGATTATAGCGATCATCTCTGGAGTAGTGACCTCAACTGGGCGTCCTAGACGCACAGCATCATTTGTGCTTGTTCGACCACACCGAAAATCGTTGAACCACTTATGAATCATTTTAATCGACGGAGCAGAGTCCCCATAATATTTATCAAATTTTATTTCGTTTCCGTTATAGCTTTCTTGTGCAAAAAATAATGTTTAATCACGACACGAAATTCACTTTTCTCCATCTTTGCAAAAACGTGTTCAGTTGTTTTTCTTTAATGGCTGTCAAAAAAAATAAACAACCGGCAATACTGGCTGAAAATTTTAATTTAGTCCTTCAAATGAGTTGTGAACAAGGAGGTTCCATGCAATTTGCGATCATTTCATTCCAAAATAGATTTTTACCAGACTTATCACTCCGCCCTCGTAGTAACAACAGCATCCTAAAAATGATCGCTGCCAGAGCGGACTGTCCCTTTGAGGGACTCTGGGTGGCGACAGTGCTAGCTCTGAATTAATAATAATTACTGTTTGTAAACTAACAATACTAACCTATTTACGCATTATTGTTACTATTATCAAAATACTACCAAAATTATGGACCTAGTCTGAAATAAAGTTTTATTTAATTGAATTTAAAGATATTTATTAAAAATGTTTTTTTTTGTCATTATGAACGAACGCCGGATCTCCCAGATGATAAAAGTAGGTATAAATTATGTATTATAGACAATGTTGACAATGACAACGACGTACAGACGCTAGCAGCTACTACAATCTGTCAAATTTCTTTCATAGATTTTCAACTTTATCGCTACAGCATTAAGGTTCAAGGTTGATTGGGAAAATTTGACAGTTTCGGGTAGCTTGGTGTGCTGGCGTCTGTACTTTCTGCTTTGCTTACAATTGTGCATGCATTGCTGAACGAATTCGTTCGGAAGTTAGTTTTACTTATACAGGGTTAAATTAAATTAGCTAGCGAAACTCTGCATCATGATGGGTCTCGATATCTGAACACGATACATTAAAACCAAAAAAAGATACAATTGTTTTTTTTGGGGGTCAACGACCGCTCCTAGTTTTGTTACTTGAAGTATGAGTTGAGCAAATATGTTGTTAGTGTTTAGATATCGATACCCATTACGTCTGCGAAGTTTACATATAAAAACTCATATTTCAAGTGACTTCAGTAACTGCGGTCGGTGACCCCACAAAAAACGTTATCAAATTATTTATTTTTAGTTTTATTATATTCAAATAACGATTCCCATCACGTCTGTAAAATTTCGCTAGCTGATTTAATTTGATCCTGTATTAATCCTTTAATCCTAATTCGGTTCGAACATTATCATCATTTTCCTGCACTTGTCCCATGTTACTTGTGGTCGGCGCAACACGTTTCCTTCTTCCATTCTCCTGTCAACCGTCACGCTATCATTCACTCCCTTCTCTTTCATATCATTCCTCACACAAACCATCTTTTCTTTGGCTTCCTCTCCCTCTCCATCCATCACTCTTTTATCCACATGCGTTTCCTCCCTCCTCATCACATGCCCATACCAAGACACACGGTTTCCTTTCAACTTTTCTGTCACTGGAGCCACCTTCAAACATCCCCTTATATAAAAGAGTATACATTCAATAATTATGTACGAGTATATGTACGTAGTGTGTGTGTGTATATATGTATAGTATTCATTTATTTATTAGTATACATTTGGATACATGCTCGTTACTCCTCACATTCATCTCAACATCGTCATCCCCGCTGCATACAATCTTTTTTCATCCGTCGTTTTCACGGCCCAGCATTTCGATCCATATAGTATAACAGGCCTTATCACGGACTTGTAGATTTTTCCCTTTATCTTGAGGGGCATCTGTCGGTCGCAAGTTGTTCCTGGGACATGTCGCCATTTCATCCATCCCGAGTTGATTCGGCGTGTTACGTCTCGGTCCACTTCCGTCATCCTCTTGGACAAGCGACCCGAGTTACCGGAGCAGATCGGTAAGGGCGTTCCGGTGAGATATATGGGCACAGGATTGGAACGACTGTCAAAAAATAAAAAACAAGTACTCTGTTTTGGTTCTACTTAATCCAAGGCCAATACTCTCCAGTCTTTCCTACCACACCTCCAATATACTCTGGACCTCTAGTCTACTCTCAGTAACCAGCCCAATGTCATTGGCAAACAGTTTACACCGCGGAACCACTTCCTGGATCTGCGACGTAAGAGCGTCCATTTTCACCAGGAAGAGGTAAGGGCTGAGTACAGACCCTTCGTGTATGCCGACAACTACATTGAAACTGCCAGTAGTGCCTACTCTAGACTGGACTTGGGTACTGCATCGACTGTACCTCGCTCGAATCAACTGGAAATACTTCCCAGGAACACATTTCTCCTTAACAGCCCTCCATAAAAATGCATGCGGCACTCGGTCGTATGCCTTTTCGGGGTCAGCGTAACATGACTTTTGCTTTCATACTCGTCTATTAGTCGTCATCTTTGTAGTCACCCCTTTCTAACCATACTACGATTGCCGATAAACGGCCTCCACTCTAGGACGCGTTTGCTCCACCGGCCATCGGTCCTTCGACAAACATGGCCAGCTCATTGCCACTTCAGCTTGCTTGCTCTGCAAGCTATGGCGATAACTCCGGATTTTTACGGATAATTTCATTCCTGATTTTATCTAGCCCGCTCCATAGCGCGCCGAGCGACCTTATATTGGCGGACCAGCCTGACTGTCAGTGTCTACGTTTCGGCACCGTATGTAATAACGGGCAGGATGCACTGTTTGAGGACTTTAGTCTTTTAACATTACAGGGTAAACGACGAAAAGACCTGACGTAGTTTTCCAAACTCTGCCCAATCCAACTTGTTCCTCCTGTCGCTTTAGCAACAACTTATTGAAGAATAAGGCTAACGATGTCATCCATTTACCGGTAATAACTTTCACACTTCAACTGGTATTCCGTCCGAACCTATTGCTTTACCATTTTTTTAAATTAGCCATTTATGTCCCGCTGCTGGGCAACGGCCTCCCAACTCTCTTTCCACGTCTCTGTCCAGAGCTGCCAAGGACCAATCTTTATTAAAGGAGCCCAATTCCTCCCGCCATCTCTGTCTGGGCCTGCCGCGATGTCGTTTGTTTTAGCATTCTTTATTATATTTACTGCTATTCTCACTTCATCCATACTACAGTGCGGCCGACGAGAGAATTCATTCTTGACACCTGTCAGTTTCATACAGACGAATACGTGTTTTGCGAATTTGATCTTTATTAGCTACTTTGTTGCGCTGACAGGTGTCAGGAACGCATTCTCTCGACGGCCGGACTGTAATCAGTAGCAACATTCTAATGAGAGATAAATAAATATGGGTATTGAGGAAATAAACCGAAATATATAAATGCTTAGTGATACAATAAAACAAAATAAGCAAAAAACTGCATAATCAGGCCAATATACTCACAGATGGCGTTAAAGTAAAAAACATACTAAAATCCTAGGAGTAAAACCATATTTTTATCAGCTTCGGCAAGTTCCTGACTCCTAAAATTTATTAATTGATAAACTAGAATTTATAGCGGTTATAAAAATATAACAATCTTAACTGAACACTGATTTTGACAGCCTAGGCAATCGTCCATTATCCGACTGGACATGTCCTTTAAGTAACAGTTTTTGGGGCATCCTACAGTTTGAAGTCTTTAATACGTATACCTACATGTATAAACACTATGCATACATACATACATGGCTATAATGTATGATCTTTGTAAGTATGGCCTAGATTTTTCTTTGCAGGTTCTATATTTCTTAGCGATGCCAATGTGTGCATGTTATATGACAAGTAGACCCCTACTGCAGACTTTCGTGCTACAATGAATGTAGATAAATAACTATAAGTTCCTTATTGCATACCACCCACGATTTATAAAGGTTTTGTTTAGATAGTTCACCAATATTCAGCTCTGGCTACTCTGAGACGAATCTCGTGCGGGATGCGACTTCGCGCGTCAATTGTTTTAGAGCGTTCGCAGACGGCGTTCAATCGGTAACTGAATTTTGTAGCACCAGTAGAACAGTTGAGATCAAATCTATCAACCAAATGTGGTGGCCCAGTGGCAACGGGCCCGACTTAGGTAAGTTCGAACCCAGACAGGCGCTTTACTTTGTGTAAATAATTTCATCACCACTGCTCTCAAAACGGTGAAGGAAAACATCATGAGGAAACCGGCATGTCCTAGAACCTGCTAGAAACTGCCTATCAGCACTGGGCCCGCGTGGTGGTTTACAGCCCACTCCCTCTCACAGAGAGGTGGCCTGTGTCCCAACAGTGGGAACATTATAGGCTGATTATGCTAAAACTTTGGTCACAAAATCGAAGATAAAATTTGGTGTGACATGATCTGACCGATGGTTGGAATAACCACCGACGGCCGCCATGGCCCACGTGCGGAAACCAAACCCATAACATAGAACATAATCTGACCGACTGTGGGACCTTCAACAAAGGATGCCGTGTGCGTGCGCCCTTCATGATTAGGAAGTCACACGACTATTCGCGCCAGTTTGATTACCTTCATACAAGTTAGTTGATACAATCGACGCGAGCGCATTTTGACCCGCATCCCGCGTGGGATCCGCTTCAGTTTCGACAGAGATATATGATAATACTCACGATTTCTATACATTTTATTTTGACAGTTTAACAATATTTACTTTCATTTTCCATATATCATGGTGTATTTTAAATGAAGTCATTTTGACATGTTCATGATCATTATATGGTACTGAATATTGTTAATCATAATTAAAAACTGAAAACATACAAATTGTGAGTGTTTTTATACGACTGCCAAAAAAAAAGTGTTGTTATGTTCCCCAATAGAATAAGTTATACTTTGTAGTGTATTCAAAAACCATTAAATTAAATATTAATTATGTATATGCATAGTTTATAAGTGAGAGTAGGAGTTTCTTATTGTAAAATATGAACAGGAGTGGACCAAAAATGCTGCCTTGAAGCACGCCTAGAAAAACTTCTTTAAAGTAAATTCATTTTGAATATGCAAGTAGTGCCAATATTTTAAAATGCAGCACGTATCAGAAAGGTGTCGTTCAGATCATCAAACTGAACAACTTTATCCATGGGACCAACATCATAATCGCGAAAATCACATCAAAGGTCCCATACAAAACTTCAATACCTGCTTGACCCAAGTGTATGGTACGACTCGAGTGATAATTTTTTTCGTGATTAAGATGTCGGTCCCACGGATTAAATGATTCAGTTTTATTATAATAGGAAGAGAGAGAAAGTTGCATGAAGGGAGCATAATGTTTTTTCGTTATCTGACGATTTCTACCAGTTTACTCCTTCTGCAAGCCGCGTTAAAGACCTTCATTCCAAAGGAACTAGTTTTTAAACAGCATAGATCATTAGTTGTTTACTTACCAAGGGGTATTGTATTACCCAGTAACTGGGTTGTAGAGGTCAAATAGGCAATCGCTCCATGTAAAATATTGGTATTCAGCTGCAACCAGTTAGACTGGAAGTCGACCCCAACATAGTTGGGAAAAGGCAGGCAGATGATTAGAGCGTTAGATTCTTCGTCTCTTTTGTATTGCTGGAAGGGTCTGCAATCCGTCTGTACCCTTGAATTTGACCATACCTTTCTGCTACATGGTGTATATGCCAAAAATAATGGAATATTTAGAATAACACAATGCCTTGCAGATAAACTCGGCACCAACACGACACCAAGTAAAACGCTTTCGTTGAGTCACAAACAATACAATTGCAAGCCTAATCTTCATTTACATTACTAACTATAAATGCTGGCAGGGACATCAACTTGCATCTTGTTATCATGGACTCAGTACATATTTCTGAACCAGCTTGAGTTGAAATTTTACGTAGGTTTATAAAGAATATACAAAATATTTCATACAATTTGACCGCGTAGGTTTTGCACTTTTGTGTGAAATAGCAGATTTTTTTTTGATAACTGACGAAACATTTCAACTCGTTGTTCAGAATCTTATACTGAATCCATGGTTACGGATTGCGCGTCGATATCCCTTCCTCCCTGTATTTGTAATGATTTGCATTGCACATACCAAAGACCCTATCTTAAACTGATACTTCATCAAATTCGATGATGAGATTCTTTTCCAAAATTATACATATATAAATTCACGCCTTCTTCCCACGGGAGTAGGCAGGAACTATGGAACAGTAGTTATTATAAAAAAACAGTGAAACAATGTTGAAATGTGGTCTTTTGATGTGTCACGCAAATGGTCCTAATATTAAGAGTACAACTCCCGAATATTCAAACGCTACCTAACTTGTAAGTTTTTCTTAGACATACATATTTCCTAAATAGACCTAAAAGCCATACTAAATTCACTACACAGTACACGATACATTTTCCGCGAAAAGTATCAATCAATTTCGTAGTTTTCAATTTCGCCAGACTTTTGCGAAGTCGGGCAACATCGCGTGATGTACCTGGAGCGACATGTCGCGAGACATTTGTTCCCAAGTGAAAATATGACTTCAAATGACATGAGACCGAAAATTGAGTAGCGTTTGAAAGTTCGGAATAATAGGAAAAAAATATCGTGTGTTATGAACAAAAAAAAAACCTTTATCCCTTAATCTAACCCATCTCCGCCCCCTCAGGTAACAACAGACGTTAACGACCTGGACAAGGACGAAGTCAACATAATCAGCGGAGCCCTGGAGCTGCGCAAGAAGACGGTGTCAGACGTGATGACCAAGCTGGAGGACGTGTTCATGCTGCCCATCAGCTCTGTGCTGGATTTCGAGACGATGTCCGAAATTATCAAATCGGGTGAGTGCTGCATATCATAGTAGACCATATAGGTGTATTCAGGTAGCCTGGGAGCTGATAAAAACATGCTGAGACAATAATGACGGTGAAGCTTCATCATACTGGTTTGGAAGTATAAGAAACAGGGTGTAAAGTTCACTCATCCTCCATAGAAAAGGAAGGATCCTCCGACCAGACCGGTGTTATGTCTGGTGGGCAACTGCCTGACGATTGATGTCGGGACGTATATATGCTAGTTGCACAGTAAACTCTGCTTGCGCGATGCAGGATTTTTCGTGACGTCAGTATAATACGTAGTTCGCATGTGGCGATGTAGATCCGCCATACTGGAAACGATTTCTGTGTTGTAAAATCCTCAGTTCACTGCTGGACATAGGGCTCTTCCAAAGAAGTACAGACGCCAGCAGGTCAAGCTACCCGAAACTGTCAAATTTTCCTAATCAATCTTGAACCTTAATGCTTTAGCGATAAAGTTGATTATCTATTAAAGAAATTTGACAGATTGTAGTAGCATGATGTGCTGGCGTCTGTACCTAAGCTACTGCCATTTGCAGCACTTGGTAGTTCATTCCTGTGTCTTCTTGCAAAAAGATGTAGTAACGTCTTGAGTGCGTTATGACGGACTTTTTAAAGCCTGTCGTGAAACCAGGACGTTGATGATGGATAATGTTGAAAGCCACTCTTCTTAAAACCATTTAACCAGCAAATGTTAGTCAAGCAGTCAATGTAGGATTTTGTCAGCTTAAAGCGGGACAAACAAAGGTACATCTTATTATCATTTATCCTCATTATCGTTGTCTGGTAGTTGGTAGGTGCCATCAATAGCCATAAGATCTTGCATTCTCAACTGCTGTGAATATACTTAGCGGAGCCCTGGAGCGCAAGAAGACGATGTTCGACGCGGTGACCAAGCTGGAGGAAGTGTTCAAGCTGCCCATTAGCTCTGTGCTGGATTTCAAGATCATATTTTTTTTTTTTCAAATAACAAGCCACCTTATATTTCTAACATACTGAGGGGCCCGTGGCTAAATAATAACAGCCGCACAGGTCATTCGAAGGTTAATCTGCGCTTGTCACGGTTGGTTCGTGGATGACTGACCGTCTATTACATATCGAGACCCCCTCCGTGCCCATACTGACCATCTTTACATACCGAGACCCTCAGAAAGCATGTTAAGCCGTTGGTCCAGGCTGGCATTCGTGGATTTTTGCCAGTCCAAATGTCTGACAACGTAACGTACTCGTAACTGAGTTGTGTAGGTCAGATAGGCAGTCGTTCTATACTCCACATTGGTATTCAGCTGCATTCGGTTAGACTGGAAGTCGACCCCAACATAGTTGAGAAAAGGCGAGACAGATGATGACTTTAGAACCATACAAATATCTCACAATCGCCTCCCTCGCGATCCCTATACTAGAAATATGATAAGCTATTTCGTAATTTAATGCGTGGAGATTTCTGGACGATATCCAAGGGCGACGGCTGTTATGGTAAATATAAACATGCCATATTTAGAACGAGTCGGTTATGAAATATTGCAGCTTCAGGAAATGCGCAGTTTGAACTGTCTGCGGTATTTTAGAATGTAAGGGGTTGTGTTTTGGGTCCAAACGCCTCCTGCCGGAGGCTCTATGCGGGGGTCGTGCGGTCTATGGCCCTTTACGGGGACGTGCCCACACCAGGTGTGGGCACGTTCCTTGAGGCGGCGACCAGTCCGCCGATTGAACGCGTCCCAAAGGGTCATGGCCGTCCGGCTAATCCGAGGATACCGTACGGTCTCCGCTGAGGCGACGCGCCTCCTTGCCGGATTGCCGCCATGGGATCTGGAGGCAAAAGTCCTCGCCCACATAAGGGAGTGGCGAGAGGAGGCAAAACGCCGGAGCGTAACTCCGCTGCCGCGATAAATCACGGTACAGCGGACAGAGCTCCGGCGGGATCTCATGGCGACATTGAGAGTGCGATTGTCGCAACCCAGTGCTGGGCACGCCACAATTGCAGCGATAAATGCCCTCTTTGAGGAGTGGCTGGAGAGGCGCCACGGGGCCCTCACCTTCCGCCTGACGCAGGTCCTTACCGGAAACGGTTATTTCGGGAGGTTCCTGTTCAGGATAAGGCGGGAGGAAACGCCAGGGTGTCACCACTCTGTGGATCACCCGGAGGACACGGTGGAGCATACGCTGGAGGTCTGCCCGGCTTGGGCGGAGCACCGCCGCGTCCCTTGCCCTTATTTAACCCCTTAAGGGGTGAATTTCCAACAATCACACTTTCTCATTTATGATATGCGTATGGATTACTCGTTAGGCTGGACATTGTCCTTCACGCAGTCATTTTACATTGTAATTTTACACGGGTAAATAAATAATAAGGCAATTACGCTTATCAAGCGTTTATAATTACAACTATTAAAATAAAATAACTACATACAAATCGCAGTGCCATGTAACTATCCCTTCGTTTACATATATAGCAACAATGTAACACAATGACGGAGGACATAGTTAACATGTCCAGTGATAATTGATGAGATGTGGACAATGTCTCATTAGCTGCTAAATCACCTTTATATCTTTGTCACGCACGTGTGTCTAAATGTGTTAACGATTCATTATTTCCATGGGCGTAGGCAGACTACAGAACGCCACGTCCTATGGTAATTAATTGCCTAAATGCATGCATAAAGATAATAATTGATGTCTGACTGAACTGATGACTGCCTTTTTTTTTTTTTTTTTTTTTGTGGGTGGGAAATCATCATATGACTTCTCCCGCTCTGGGCGGAGCAGGAGGGCGTGTCAGACTTTTACTGACTAAAACCCACCCGTGTTCCTTCAGTTGCCCATGCCAGGGACCACGGTATCTCTTTCGAACAACCCGCGGCCCTGGCAGGCATCGGCCCTAACGGACCCCGTCAGTTTGTGCTGACATCTCTTTGAGGCGCGCGTGGAACACAACGCGCCGTCGACTCGGGCCTGATCCTTGCCGGGCGGCGAGCTGCCCATTGCTCGCCGCCCGCAAGCCCGCGCCTACGGTGGCCGGGAGTCGGCTGGTGACTCCCGACGTCCAGGGCGTCTCCTGCGGCGACTAGGGGCGTGAGGGCGCAGAGATTGCCTCTCCCTCACGCGCTCCGCCTCCTCCTTTGCGAGCATTATTGCTTCGCAGAAGGAGGTGACGGCTTCCCACGCACTCTCGCTCCGTACCATGGCCTGGACCAGGGCCGGACGCGAGAGATCGCCGCCGCCGATCGCCGCCACGAGGACGCGGCGGTGCTCCGCCCAAGCCGGGCAGACCTCCACCGTATGCTCCACCGTGTCCTCCGGACGATCCACACAGTGGTGACACCCTGGCGTTTCCTCCCGCCTTATCCTGAACAGGAACCTCCCGAAACAACCGTGTCCGGTGAGGACCTGCGTCAGGCGGAAGGTGAGGGCGCCGTGGCGCCTCTCCAGCCACTCCTCAAAGAGGGGACTTATCGCCGCAATTGTGGCGTGCCCAGCACTGGGTTGCGACAATCGCACTCTCCATGTCGCCATGAGATCCCGCCGGAGCTCTGTCCGCTGTACCGTGATTTCTCGCGGCAGCGGAGTTACGCCCCGGCGTTTTGCCTCCTCTCGCCACTCCCATATGTGGGCGAGGGCTTTTGCCTCCAGATCCCATGGCGGCAATCCGGCAAGAAGGCTCGCCGCCTCAGCGGAGACCGTGCGGTATCCTCGGATCAGCCGGATGGCCATGACCCTTTGGGACGCGTTCAACCGGCGGACTGGTCGCCGCCTCAAGGAACGCGCCCACACCGGTGCCCCGTAAAGGGCCATGGACCGCACGACCCCCGCATATAGCCTCCGGCAGGAGGCGTTTGGACCCCCTAGATTGGGCAGGAGCCGCCTCAAGGCAGCCCCGGCCCGCTCCAGTCTGGGAGCCAAACGTCGGAAATGCTCCACGAAGTTCCACCGGCTGTCGAGGACGAGTCCCAGGTACTTCATCGTCGACTCGACGCCGATGTGAACCCCTCCTACCGTTATTTGGGAACCCGACGGTGGCGCGTCCCGAGGACCATGAAAACACATGGCCTCGGACTTGTGCAGGGCTACCTCGAGTCCCAATTGCCGGATCCTCTCAACGATTGTCGCAACCCCGCGTGTCGCTATTACGGCCGCCGCCTGGTGCGACCTCCCCTGCGCTAGGACCAGCGTGTCGTCAGCGTAGCAAACCACGCTGACGCCGCTAGGGAGGTCGGCGCGCAGCACCCAGTCGTACCCGATATCCCACAGATGCGGCCCCAGGACCGATCCCTGTGGGACACCGCACGACATCTCTCGCCGGTTCCACTCTCCCCGGTGACCGGGGTAGATGACGGCTCTGTCCGTCAAATAGGCCTCGACAATGCGACAGAGGTAGGTCGGCATCCGGTGATACCGGAGTGCCTCCCTGATGCAACTCCAGGGCAGGGTATTGAAGGCATTGGCGATGTCTAGAGACACCGCCAAGACAACCCCACCCCGGGCCACGGCATCCCCCGTCGTGAGGGCTCGCACGCGCATGATGGCGTCCACCGTAGAGCGCCCCCTGCGGAAACCAAATTGGCTTTCCGCCAAATCCGGCCCCACCCGCACCAGCCGCTCGACAAGGCGGTCTGCAATGACTCTTTCAAAGAGCTTGCCCACCTCGTCGAGCAGCACGATGGGCCGGTAAGCGGACGGAGAGTCCGCAGGGCGCCCCGGTTTCTTGATGAGGACCAGTTTCCCCGTTTTCCAACGTAGTGGGAACTGGCCCCTCTCCAAGCATGCGCTTAGTAGCCCCCTTAGTCGAGGCCCGAGAGCCTCCAAGGCCAGAACCCAGGCTTTGCCATGTAAGCCGTCGGGTCCTGGGGCGGTATTTTTGGCATTCAGCCTACGTACCGCCACTCTCAGCTCTACCTCGGTCACCTCCGGAGCATCGTCGTCGTCGTCGGTGGTGTGGTCCGCATCTGGCACCGCAGGAGGCGGAGCCATGGGCGGGGGAGTATGTTCCCCTCGCAAAGGAAACAGAGCGCTCACCACGTCCTCCACGAGCTGGGGCCGGAGACTCTGCGTCAGCGGGGGAGCCCATGGGCGGAGTTTCTCCCGCACCATCTTGTATGGGCGTCCCCACGGGTCTCTGTTCAGAATCCCCAGCGACTCCTCGCGGGCCAAACCCTTGGCCCGCAGGATCTCCGCTCGGAGGGCGGTCTTTGCCGCTCTGTACTCCTCGTATAGCTCCGCCTGCATGGCTTCCGTATCCGGAGGGCGGATACGGAGCCTGCGGTGCCTGGTGTACCGACGTCGCGCAGCCACGCACGCCTCGCGCAGAGACGTCAGCTCCGGCGACCACCAGCACACCTGGCGCCGGGCGCGTCCGGGCTGGACCCGGGGCATTGCCACGTCGCATATTTCGGACATGGCCTCCCGGAACCACTCCGCCTCGTCGTTGATGTCAGCAGGCCTGTCCGGTGGTGACACCCAGGCCTGCACGATCGAGGCTTCCAGGAGGAGCTCCCGGTCCAGCTGCTTCAGCGCCCACCGCGGACCACCCGGGGCCTGTCGGACTGGCGCGCTCGAGGTCTGGGCGGAGACGTCGAACCGGATGTACCGGTGGTCGGAATAGGTCTCCACCTCCTCCATGACGCGCCAGTTGACGACATGCGGCGACAGAGCGGGGCTGGCGAACGAGATGTCCACCACTGACTCACCCCGCATCCGCACGCATGGTGGGACCGAACCCCGGTTTAGGACGACCAGGCCTGTCTCCAGAGCCCAGTCCTCCACCATCCTGCCCCATGTGTCCGTATACCGGGAACCCCAAGCCACGTTCTTAGCATTGAAGTCCCCGAGGACGAGTACGGGGAGGGAACGGAGCCCAACGACGACGACTCTCAGCTCCGCAAGGGAGTTGTGGAACTCGGCGAGAGTTCGGCTCGGGGAGAAGTATACCCCTACCACGACTATCTCCCCGAACCGTGCCGCCACGCACCCCCGTCCTCTCTTGACCGCCTCGAGGGACGGGGTACCGGCGGCGGCCGACGAAATAAGGATCACAACTGATGACTGCCTAGCCTTTTAACTAAACGGCACCGTTCAACTAGCGGCCTGAATTATATTCAGACAATGCGTCTAATACAACATTTAGTGAACTGGCTGGCTGATGCTAACGGCATTTATAAAATAGGGTGAATTATTGCGCGGTGCTTGCGAGTTGCAAGATTTTTTGTGACGTCAGTATGACGCGTAGGTCGCATGTGGCGTTTGTAGATACCGCTACAAGCCCCGTGTTTATAGTATATGTATGTTAAGGTCCATACTCTCTCCAGGCTACTCCCGCATCCCAGTGTACGAAGGAGGCCGCGGCAACATAGTGACGGTGCTGTTCATCAAGGACCTGGCGTTCGTGGACCCTGACGACAACACGCCGCTGCGCACGCTCTGCCAGTACTACCAGAACCCCTGCAACTTTGTGTTCGAAGACGTCACGCTCGATGTCATGTTTAAGCAGTTTAAAGAAGGTAAGTTAAAATTGTCCATGACTGGAAATAAGGCGAAATAATAGAAAAATAATAATTTGTCGTCATTCGTTCATTCACTCTCTCTCGTTCGTGCATTCGTTCAATCAAACTTTCATTCATTAACTCTTTCTTTTAGGTTCGTTCATTCATTCACTCTCTCGATCACTCATTCGTTCGTGGACCCTAACCACAACACTCCGCTGGCACGCAATTTTTGAGGAAAGAACCAAACAATTATTTGGCTAGAAATAGTTCAATGAGCTAACTCCTCACACCCTCACAACCTACCCTGAGCCTGTCGCTTATACTCTTTAAACGTTTAATCGAATATTATGTTCCCCAGGTCACAAAGGTCACATGGCCTTCGTCCACCGCATCAACAACGAGGGCGAAGGAGACCCCTTCTACGAGACTATGGGGCTGGTCACACTGGAGGACGTCATCGAGGAGATGATACAAGCCGAGATCGTGGACGAGACCGACGTCTTCTGTGAGTAGAACGTCTTTTTACGCATATTACAGAGCTAGACTGCCAAATCAGAGCAGAAGACTGTCAGTCTACTGGTCTTTTCGTGAAAAGACCGAATGACAGGATTATTTTTAGGTTCATGAAAGCTTGGTTTTTGAGATTTTGGTGACAGAATCTAAAACTGTTTGACTAGTGGTCTTCTACTCAAAATACCGAATGGTAAGATCACTATTTAGAGTGGAGTAAAGAGCCAGGCTGGCCTTTTCTATCTCAAATGCGTGCTAGTAACTTGTGGTCTACTGGTCTTCTCGCCACTGCTTCAGTGTATTTATTATTTTGTCTTGTATATACAGGGGGGCAGGGACGTACAAAGTGTAACCACGAATTCAGCACATGGTTCTAGACCCCCTAGGGTAGAAATTATGTCGAAGGGTACAAAAAAAAAACCGCTTTCTCATAGAAAAGTGACAGACCATACCAGTGTCATACTTACGTGGTGAAAGTGTATGGAACAGCGATTTTTTGACATGGTCAATTCTTAGGCGAGGACGCTGGCACCCTAAACACAAGTTAAATCTTACATTGGGTGCCAGAGCTCATCGAAAACACTCTGTTTCCCCAGTTGTAAACCTTCATGTTGAGATAAGTTATTATAATTATTAAATAAAGATTTATTATTATTATCTCCTTTATTTCAATGTAAACATATAAATTATATTTTTAAATATTAGAAAAGTATAAATTAAATTTTATATAAAGTATAAATATATAAAAAAATAGTAGCCCACCGGTATCGGGAACAGGGTCCAAGCTACCGGCGGTCAGGGCTCCAGAGAGAGGAACCTCCTGACAATGCGAGCCGTGTCCAGAAGAACCGCTTTCTTGATCCAGCTTCCCAACGAGAGCCTCTTATTATTATAATGTCGTTTATTTATTTACTTTTTTATTTTATTACATTTTTAAATATTTCTTTAAATATAAAAAATTGGTAAAAAAAAAATATTATTAAAAAAGTGTTTTTTGTACAATTGAAGGTAACAAAACTTTTTTTTTTTGTAACCGATGGGGGTACTTTCAGTATCATTTACTGAACCCATGGTAACAGGCCGGACGTCGATATCTCTGCCATTCTCTAGAGAGGGGAATTAACCATTTATTTTATTGCAATTTAACTGTGCAATAACTTGGTCTGTAATGTTGTTCTTTCTCTAATAAAACCTAAACAAATAGAGGAAAACTGAGTCAGAACTGATCGGGAGTACTACCTGATTCTGTGAAAATATCTAACTACAAACTTCTTTCTCCAACAGTGGACAACCGCTCCAAGCGTCGTCGCAACCGCCCCACGAACAAACTCCAAGACTTCGCCGCGTTTGCAGAGCGACACGAGAACCAGCGCATTCATATATCTCCACAGCTGACGCTAGCTACCTTCCAATTCCTGAGTAGCAGTAAGTATCAACATACATACATACCTACACACGATGGGAACTGTGATGGCCCAGTGGAAAAACTCCAAACTCAAGCATTTATTTCATGAACCAATTACGGGCACTTTTCAAATGTTAAGGGGTCGGTCGGTCAGGAAGATGAAGCTAGTTGACCATTCTAAAGCGTAGTAGAAGGTACCTATTGAGAAGAACAGGCGAGAAATTCCACATTTGTAGCTGTTAAGGCACACAACACACCCCACCTGCACAAGTTTATTTTTTATTGCCAAACGGGCCTACTCTTGACCTCGATCTCGCCTGATAAAAAATAAAATAAAATAAATGCTTATTTGCACCTTCAAAATTAACATAAAGAAACGGGTTTACAGTAAAATAGGCCAAAAGGTAGTTAAATTATTTTACATGTTAGAGTTGCTACTAATACCTAAGCTAAGATAACTTAGTCATGCTAGCGAAGGAGGTGGCGGGACGGATGAGGGAGAGAGCCTCCCGTCTCAGCCGCCGCGGGAGACACTCCGGGCGTCGGGAGTCGCGTGACGACTCCCGGCCACTGCAATGGGTAGCTCACCGCCCGATCAGGACCAGGCCCGTGCCGGACGGCGCGTAAGTGTTCCACGCGCGCCTCAAAGAGTTGTCAGCATAATCTGAGGGGCCCCTTAGGGCCGAAGCCTGCGGGGTCAGCGGGATTGTCCGAAAGGGTTACCGCTACCCCGGAACATAAAGGGCGAAGGAAGGAACATGGGTGGGTTTTAGTCAGTAAGAGTCTGACACTCCCTTCCGCTCCACGCAGAGCGGGAGGGGTCATTTGATGATTTCCCACCAAAAAAAAAAAAAAGCTAAGATAACTTAATATCTTGTGATATAGGTATCAGCGCCCATCCTCATTTGCATTCACACCATATTAAATATACATTAGAGCCAGAAAGCTAAACATTAAACTTATAAAATATCAATGATGGAAAGCGATGGATGAGGTCTATGATGGAACGAGCGTGCCCAGAAGTTGCCTGTTCACTCTTGCTTTGAGGGCAGACGGGCTAAATGTGGGGGGGAACAGAGCAAAGAGTTCCACACTTTGACTGTGCGCATAATAAACGTGAAGGAGAAACGCTGAGCACGACTCGTCGGGATATCAACCAAGTACGGAAGTACAAGTACTTATGCCCCTGACTGGGTTCGAAACTGCGACCTAAAATTAGTAAGTCGCGGCTGTTACCACTGGACCACCACTGCTCTTTCTTCAATTGATGTCACGGGTACGTATTGCAATATCTAAAATTAAAAGAACTAATGTAAAATAACCTACGTTCAAAATCCCTAAAATCTAAATACCTAATGATTGTTTCACTTATATTCAAAATACCGAAAGCTTAAAATGTCAAATGGATATGTTACTGAAGTTAATAAAGCTAAAACTTGAAATTCCTATGTACAAAGTTATTTACAGTATTTTACATGGAGCGACTGCCTATCTGACCAATGAGTTGAACCAATGATGTTGTAGCAAAATGTTCAACACTGTTATAAAATGTTGTCGTGCTACACAATGTTTTATAACGTGCTGTGTGGGAGCACTTTTACTCGTAGCTCAGTTCAGGGCTGACATAATCTAGATAACCATCGACACGCTAACCTGAAGAGTCACATTTAAAAAGGAAGTTACACAGACAATCCAATCAGGATATAGACACGCCCGATATTAAGAGGGTGCATTTTAAAGTTGGCAACGTCGCAAGTTGCTGCCAAATATTTGCAATAAAGCTGTTTTGATTTATGTCAATATTTCTCAATGGAATTATAAAACAACGGGTGTAAAAATACCCTTAACGAAACTGAGAGTCACTTGTTCTGGTCGTAATTATGATATTTTTTTTTGTACTGGACCTTACCTGGGAACCTTCTGGTTACGGAGATATTGAAAGTCTTATGTTCCAAAATTTTATGTTGTTTTGTTTACGAAAACAAGTTTTAACTGTTATAATTATAATTCAAAACCCACTTGCTCCACGATGAAAGTAAAGTCAAAGTGCCTTCTGTGAATCTTGCCGTTTATATGAGTGCCAGAAGAATGGCAAATACCCCCCCTTATTTATGTACCCAGGATTTTGTAATATCTTGATTTAAAAGAGTGTCCTTGGAGTTTTTTGCCCGTTCTTCTCCATAGAGATCTACGTTTTGGAATGGGCAACTAGCTTCAACTTTCTGACTAACTGACCGACTATTTAATTTTGACAATTGAAAAGTGCCTGTAAATCGTTTAATTGAAATAAAGGCTTTGAGTAATATCTTATGTGAATTTCAGCTTGTAAAATCGACCTCAAACTTTATAAAAAATATCTAACGGTGCAAATTCCTTCACCCCCAGGTGTAGACGCCTTCCGCCCCGACACAGTCTCCGAGACAGTCCTGCGCCGCCTCCTAAAACAGGACGTGATCCACCACATCAAGCTTAAAGGAAAGACCAAGAAGGACCCCAGCACCTACGTGTTCCAGCAGGGGAAACCGGTGAGTTGGATAAACTGTAACTGTAGGTCTGCACCATCTCACTGCTGGGAAAATGCCTCTCCTCATGACTTCCAGCTCATTCGATCCGGGCTAAAGTGGACCACAGGGTGACTGTGGGACAATTACAATATTGATCTCATCGTAATTGATTTTCTTACATCCCAGGTGGACTACTTCGTGTTGATCCTGGAGGGACGCGTGGAGGTGACGGTGGGGCGCGAGAACCTGGTGTTCGAGGCCGGACCCTTCACCTACTTCGGCGTGCAGGCGCTCACGCAGAATGTTGGAGTCGGTACGTATCACACAACTATTATACACTCAAGAGCACCGGACCAAAATAATATCTCGGATACTAAGAATTTTGGCTTATTTAAATAAAAAGCAAGTATGTTGTGTATACAAGTAGTTGTTCCGGGTCTGGCTGTTTGTGTATGTAAGTTTAAATGTTTGTAAACGCACCCACGATACAGGAGAAATTCCTAGTGTGGGGCAACGTTTTTTAAAAAAAAAAATGTTTTGTGTGTGTGTGTGTTGTTGTGTGTTGTATGTTGTTGTTATTTTAAATTTTATGTTCTATAATTTGTATTGTGTACAATAAAGAGTATTCTATTCTATCCTATGTTAATAGGAGAACAGTGGAGACTTAATGAGAGGAGTAGTGGCTCAGTGATAACGACCCCGACTAACGAGTTATAGGTCGTGAGTTCGAACCTACGACAGCTCGGTAAGTCGCGGCCGTTATCACTGAGCCACAACTGCTCTTACCGAATCGATATACTTATTAAAGTGAAACTTTTATTACATCGTCTCACACTTTTTCGTCTGTGTGTTGCATGTCGCGTGACGGTCGGTCGCGGAGTAGGGATAATTTTACTTTCTCTATGGTGTATAGACTATTACTCATTTGTGCCAGAGCTCCACGCTATTTTGTTTGTTTTTAAGCGAAACTTTTGTTTTTTTTTTCATAACTTTCACTTTTACCGTGGTTTCATAAAACCACACAATCCTTTTACTTTTTATTTATTTAAATGCCTTAAAACTATCATTACAGGTCTTAACCTAATGCCATAGCCAAGTCGCACACACAAAATTAAAATTTAAGCACAAAATACATCTCAAGATCGTTGTTTGTAACACAGTGTAAACACCCCAGTGACATGTAAATATATCAATTGCGACCTGAATATGATTGATGGCATAATAGTACACAAACACACACAAACACACACACACACACACATAAACTGCTATTATATCAATTTAGATTTAGACTTTCTTCCACATAATTTCTTGTCCGCTTTTCATCATCCTACTAATATTATAAACGTGAAAGTTTGGATGGATGGATGGATGGATGGATGTTTGTTACTCTTTCACGCAAAAACTACTGAACGGATTTGGATGAAATTTGGCACACAGATGGTTTATAACCAGGATTAACATATATGATACTTTTTATCCCGATATTCCCGCAGGTTCAAAACTTATGCGGGTGAATCCGCGCTGCGCTGCTAGTCAACTATAATATTGTTGTCAGATGAAACCATAATAATGTACCATGTCTTTTACAGCTGAATCCCCGACACCTTCTGCCATGGGTTCTCTGCAGAACATCAACATGGACTCCATGCTGCGTCACACATTTGTGCCAGACTACTCTGTGAGAGCCATCACAGAACTCTTCTATTTAACTGTTAAACGGTACGTGGGAATTTTATCTTCTTCTAAAGAAAGAAAGAAAGAAAGAAAATACGTTTATTTGCGGTAAACATGACGCAAAAAAGAACATAAAAAACAAAAAAAAACAATAAGAAAAGGTTGACATGCGTCACATCCACGCAAAACGGCTATCGCTCAGCATTATGCTGCGACCCTATGCAAGACAGAGCCCCAGCGCTGGTTTTCAGCGACAGTTTTTCTCTCGTGTTTATATATTGATCAACGGGAGGGGACGCCCTAGAAGGACATACAGTGACCTGTGACTTTATTGGTGATGTTCTTCAGAAAGGTCAGGTGCGTAGTACGCGCAACCTGCGTGCGTGTATTACCTGAAGGCCGATTCTCGTAATTTAAAACCGTTCAAAATCGACTCTAGTCTCGGCGACAAACAAATGTCAATAACTTGTCAAAAATGTAGGGAAATTAGAGGTGTTTTTGACAGATTGAGACTGAGATCAGACTGTGAGCGTTCTTAAAATTACGAGAACTAACTCTCAGATGTAACTACTGAAACTACTGAACGGATTTGGATGAAATTTGGCACACAGACGATTTATAACCAGGATTAACACATAGGATACTTTTATCCCGATATTCCCACGGGATCGAAACTTATGCGGGTGAAACCGCGCGGCGCAGCTAATAAAAAATAATATAAACAATTATTGAACCTGTCGGACACAGCAAATTTTTAAATAAGTAAAAAGAAGAGTGCTTTATAAATTTTCCTTAAACTCAAGTTATTAACCCTTTGTTTCTCAACTCAATTTCCAGATCCCTACATCTAGCAGCTAAGCGCGCTACCCTCATGGAAAAAGGCGCTCTCTCTAAAGGAGCTACCAACGAACAATTTGATACTGAAGTTGATAAGGTAACAATGTTATTAAACTCTGACGGTGCTGAGACCTCCACAGCATGTTTTTTTCCACTTGGTAACCACAAGTAAAGCGCGCGTCGCTTCGTGAAATAAAAATACTGCAGTAGAGCTCTTTGTGAACGAACTCGTCCAGGCGAGTACTACCTCCATGCCTGTTCGTGCCGCCTTAGAAATGAAACTCGAAAAATTTTTTGAGTTTCAGTTCTAAGTATGGGGAACCCCCAAAATTTACTGTATAGTTTCGGAAAAAAGTGGCTGTGACATACGGACGGACAGACAGACAGACAGACAGACATGACGAATCCATAAGGGTTCCGTTTTTTGCCATTTGGCTACGGAACCCTAAAAAGGACGATCCTCCTACCAGACGGGTGTGGCGGGGCTAAAGTGACAGAGACAGCATGATACTTAACAGAGAATTGGCATCGATTCCTATTCTAACCCATCCTTTCATATTCCAGCACCTATGTAACTCGAGCAGGTCAAGTGGAAACCTTCCACTGTCTCTTTTATCTAAGAAACTGCTCAGTAAATCTGCCAGCACAGTCTCCACTCGGAACACAGACGATTTAGGATCAACTTCCACTAATAATAAGGTTCAATTTTGCTCTATCCATGTGTTGGCCTTTCACGATCGCGGCAGTTGCAGTATATGGTTGTTTGTTAATTAAAATATGATTTGCGTGTGTAAAAAATATTTATTTATAGAATTATAGTCATAAAAATCATCAACACAACTCTCCGTTCAAGTTACCCTATTAAATGACTATTTCATGAAGTCATGACATTTGAGGCCAATTCTAAGTTAAGTAGATGTTTTTATGATTATAATTCTGTAAAGTCATTTTTGTTACGATCGGGAATCATATTTTATATCATATCATATTATACAACCTGGCACTGACCTGCAAATTACTAAAAACGTAAGTAGATTTGAATAAGAGACACGTTAAGCCGTTGGTCCCGGCTGTCATTCGTGTCGTTCAGTCGTTACGGGTCGACAGAAGCCCGAAAGTCTGACAACCAGTCTTACCAAGGGGTGTCGTATTACCCAGTAACTGGGTTGTGGGGGTCAGATAGGCAGTCACTCCATGTAAAATACTGGTATTCAGCTGCATCCGGTTAGACTGGAAGCCGACCCCAACGTAGTTGGGAAAAGGCAGGCAGATGATGATGGGCAGCCTTAGCGTCTCCTTTAAAAGCATTTAGTAATTTGTGGTTCAAGTGAGCTTTAAATCTTAGTAACAAATAATATTCTAGCATTTACAGTTACCTCAAAGATTCAACTTCATAGAATTGATGCAAATACCGCAAAACTATCCAGCTTCCGAAATAGACGCCAATTCAGACAAATATTTGCCAAAACCCAACGAATATTGGCCACACTCTGACCCCTCGAAAACCAATCTTGGGGTCGCAACCAAATCTCATATCGAACTAACGAAGACTGGCCCTTCGAAATCCTACACCAATGCTTGTGATTCTGCCAAATGTTGGGCCAACTACGAGATGTATGGTAAAGGGAACTGCGACAGTTTGCCCAAACATTCGGCCAATGATCTGGACGCAAATGATTGTGCTGAATGCGTTCAAAATAATTTTTGGTTCAAGAAAAATGTTTTGGGTAAAACTGCTGAGGACGTTAAAACTCGCGGTTAGTCTTTTTTTTTTGTTGCTATTACATGACTAGAGCAGTGGTGGCCCAGTGGGAACGCGACTTACGAATCCAGGGGGTCTGACACTCCCTTCCGCTCCACCCAGAGCGGGAGGGGTCATTTGATGATTTCCCATCCGGAAAAAAAAAGAAAAAAAAGGGGGTCTACTACGAAGTGCAAAGTGTGAATGATCGGATCGGACCGACAATGGCCGAATCGAATATTATTGAAAAATGCGAAAAAATCCCTATAGTTCCTACAACCCAAACTTATCATTCTAGAATCGGAGCACTGCAAAAAAAAGAAAACAACCACATTCCACACAGACTCCTCTCTCCTCACAATCCACGACCTCTCCCCTCCCAAACAAGAAGAATCCCTCTTAGAAATCGACATTCCCAACCGAGGTATCGATTACAAACCCAACGAAATCGATTACAAATCGATTCAACAGGAACTCGATTCCAACGACCGACACTTAGAGCATTTGGAGAGATATGAGAGGTTTGTAGAATTTGAGAGAGACATAGATTTTGATAGAGAGCGGAGAGAAGAGAGACTGCAGTTGGAAAAGAGGAGAGTTGAGACTGAACAGCTGATGTTGGTGCAGTTATCTAGGATTATTAAGATGCTGGAGAGAAATCAGAATTGAGGTTTTTTTGATATAATTTTGGGTAAAATTATGTAAATATTGTATGAAGTAATAACGTTTAGAATCATCATTTTTCAGCCCTTATTCCAATTTATTTGGGGTCGGCGCAACATGTATTTTCCTTCCATACTTCTCTATTAGTCGTCATCTCGGTAGTCACCCCCCTTTCTAACCATATCATCATTCACACAGTCCATCCATTGTTTCTTTGGTCTTCCTCCACTCTTGTAGCCATCGACATTCATACATATTAACAATTAGAATAGTGAGTTGCGCCGATTCCCTTGTTCACAAACTAAACTAAATTTAAGTTCTTTGCATCTTTTTCTTTCTATTTCATTAAGAAAAAGACATAAGATACCTATTAGTTTAGTCCTGTCAAATTAAGATACTCCATAGACAGTTTAGACGTGATTAAAAACATGGCTACTAAAAATACGTCAATTTACGTCAGGCGCTATTTTGACAGGACTAAACTAATATTTATCTTCTGTCCTTTTCTTAATGAAATAGAAAGAAGAAGATGCACTGGACTTAAATTTAGTTTAGTTTGTGAACAAGGGAATCGGCGCCAGTATCTAATTTGGGCAAAAAATTGATTGAAACTGTATTGTATAATTGTATAACGGACCGGTGTCCGCAACTCCACGTCCAGCACGTATTTTGCATAGAAACAGAATAGAATAGAATACTCTTTATTATGTACATCATATACATTACAGAACATAAATACATAAACTTTACGAAAGGTGACACAATGGGCGGTCATATATATCGCTAAGAGCGACAGACTTAAATAATATTATATTCAGTTATTGCAATTCCATATTGTAAAAAAGATGTTACAAAGGGCTAGCTAGGTACAAAAATATGGACCCTGTAAGGGCACAGCGAAAGAGTAATAAGATTACTAATATATTAATATAAAATATAAAACGTTTATTTCTCTACACAAGTTACGAACTTAATGCTAAACTTTGAAAGTAGTGCACGTATAAGGAGTTAACTTTGTGAGAGACTGCAGCCTAAGATAGGTTTATATAAAAACCTGTATTACAGGTCACCAGGGCCTTCCCGCGGATAGATGCCTGTTATTTTGATACACGACATAATAACAATTCAGGATACTTAACGAACTATAAATTTTTACAAACTTATAATACTAAATAAGCTACAAATTATTGAAATAAAAATATAATATCCTATACTAACTAAAACTAATAAAAAACTAAAATATTGCGTCGAAATATTCCTCACCATCGCTGTCGACTGGTAATGGACCCATGTCGACATTGCCACGTTGTATGGCAATGCTTACCACACACCACACCACACCACACACACACCAAACCACACACACACCACACCACACACACATGTTTTTCTAGATAAAAGTTGAATTTCTTTTGTATGTACTCGTACACTCCGACATTATTATTGTTTCTAGTTTTAGAAGAGCGTGGTCTCCTAGCACAGGTATCTTTATTACAAAAGGAGGCCTCTATTGTAAGCATTATATTGTAGAAGTTTGTGAAGTTAACTGAAATAAATTATTATTAAATCCTTTATTTCATTTAAATATGTATTTAAATTAATAATTTAATTTACATTTTTAAATATTTTTATAAACAAAAAGGTAAAAAAAAACATAAATAAAAAAAAAAAGGTGATCCACCGATGTCGGGAGCAGGGTCCAAGCTACCGGTGTTCAGGGCTCCAGAGAGAGGAAGTGCCTGAAAATTCAAGCTGTATCGAGGAGTACTGCCTTTTGAATCAGGCCCTCGATCCGACGAGAGCCTCCTCAGGTGTTGGTCGAGGCTCTTGGCTATTAAGCCATTGGCTGTCACGACTATCGGCACAATGATTGCTGAGTCCACATGCCACATGTTGACAACCTTGCGTGCCAAGTCAAGATACTTGATTTGTTTATCTTTCTCGGCTTTCACGAGGTTCTCATCATGCGGGACGGTTATGTCAACAATCATTGCGCGCCGCTCTGATCGATCTACCACCACTATATCAGGCTTATTGGCAACAATAGTCCTGTCAGTGATGATGGATCGATCCCAGTATTCTTATTAAATGCTTTGCCTCTGGCCAAGTTACTATAAATTAAATAATAATGGTGATTTTCTTTCCGTTCCAGTTATTGCAGTCTGTGGACGAAGACATAAGCATCAGCGGTGAACACAAGACTCCTTCACGTCAGGTAAATATTAATTTTATTACAAGCGTGCAGTTCTCCCAGTACTGGGCAAAGTCTTATATCCGGGTAACGCAAATACACAAAAGTAAATTTAGAAGAATTAAATTAATAATCTAATTTAAGTTTGGTTGGCAGAAGAGTAATTGTTATTTTTAGTATTGTTATATTTTTATTCAAAAGTCTGTACTCCAAAGGATGATTTCCACCAAGCGGGTCGCCTCGCATCGGATCGGAACGGATTTTACCATCTTTAAACGATATTAAATCGTGTTCACAGTATTTAAAGTCTATATTACCTTAGCTTGACCGCGGGCGTCTTCCGCGACATGCGATCGTAGCCGAATGTTTGCTGGCGACGCGCGATCGACTCCGTTCGCCGGTCGTCGTATCCGATCGAATACTTTCGGTATTAGATCACGTCAACACGGTAGGAATTCAACTATTTGACTAGGCGCAGAAACGGATACGTTCGCAAGCGACGGTACGGAGCCGATCGCATGCGTCGACATCCTGCCGGACGCGATCGGCTGTCGCCGCATCCGTTCGTATCCTTTCCGATCCGATACGATGCGAGCCGTTGGTGCAAATAATCCTTGAATGTTCTGTTTGATTCTGTACAAAATAGTACCATCAACAACACGTCTATGGTAACAAATTGACTTTGACTTTTATTTTCTTAGAAGTGCGGGTTGCTTTCGTCGTTTCTTTACGGTACTAATATACAAAAATCTAGTTGAAAATCGAAATTCACATTTCTGCACTCATTATCAAGTTTAAAAATGCTAAATAATTTAGTTTTTAATGGAACAGTTTCTGTATCCTCTAATTTATTTATTTATCTACTTACATGTACGGACGCCAGCACATCAAGTTACTACAATCTGTCAAATTTCTTTAATAGATTTTCAACTTTATCACTAAAGCATTAAGGTTCAAGGTTGATTGGGAAAATTTGACAGTTTCGGGTAGCTTGACCTGCTGGCGTCTGTGCCATTACAGGATATAACCCAACTATCAACTATCCTAACTTAAATTATACTAACACCTATAACTTATTATATATAATGCAATAATTATTATTCCTTCCTCAGGTCTCCCCGCACCCTGTCCCCGTCTCAGCGTCTCCCCACACGCGTTCCTCGTTCGTGTCGCGCACGTCTCCTGAAGCGCGCAACGGAGACGTGTACGCACGCGCCGACGAAGAGGAGAAACTGTTGAAATAACATCAACACCTCGCGGTTCCGATGTACAGCTGATGGCGAGACACCACATTTGTATAGATAGGTATATACTAGCTGCAAAAGAAAATCTAGAAAAAAGTGTTTATTCAGGACTCAGATATTAATAGCTGCAATATGAAAATAGGGAAATAACAAGTGTTTAATGAGAAGGCCAATTCTCGTAATTTAAAAACGTTCAAAATCTAGTCGCAGTCTCATCTCGGCGACAGACAAAATGTCAAAAATACAAGAAAATTTTAGGCCCACCAATTAGCTCTCGCGTTGCCTGAGGTAGCTGCGCGGTGCGGGAGGGGTGATAGTTGTCACAAGTTGACGAATCACTGAGCTCTCGCATCGCGTCACGGCACCCCCCTTTTTTTTTGTCGCTTTGAAATGCATCACGCATCCCCGCTCGTGGGGGACGAGACGGGGTATGTGGGACTCCTGTCGAAACCGCACCGACAGTATACCCACTAAAACTCAGCGGTGTTCCCGCATCGCCGTGATGGGAGGGCCGTGGGAAACCGGCTCAGCCTTTACTTCCACAACCCTCCCGGCGCATGTCCGCCTAGCTGGCGGGCCCCGCATGCCCCCCTGGCCGGGGGGCTACGGGAATGGCCGGGAACACCTGGCCATTCCCGTCCGACACTGGTGGAGGCCTGTGCAATACAGGCAAGGGTGACGTCACCACACCTCCACGCTTAACTCTCGCGTTGCCTGAGGTTGCGGGAGGGGTCCCGCAACCTCAGGCAACGCGAGAGTTAAGCGGTTGGCATATAAATGTATTTTTGACAGATTGAGACTGAGATCAGACTGTGAGCGTTCTTAAAATTTCAAGAATTGCCTCTCATGATTCAGATTTTAATAGCTGCCAAACAAAAAAATGAGTTTAAAAGTGTTTGTTTTGAACTCAAATGTAATCAAAAAGTGAAATAACTGGTCAAAAAGGCCCTATCTCAGCATAATGCTGTGAAAAAAAACTAACAAAAAATAACGTAATTATCTAATAATACTGACCTTTATTATACGAAGTACGCTGGACTTCATACTATCGCTGTCAAAACGAAGTCGTTTGATTTTCGCCATTTTGGCGCTGATAGCAACGTGAGCGTCCGTGGAACTAATATTTTTGATAGCGAGTTTTACAAAATGCGCATACTCTCATGATAAAAATGTTCTAAATATCTTGTAGTAAACACAAAATACACAAAAAAGTCTTATTCCAAGATTTAGACCTAAATCATGAGAGACGTACCAAAACAACACGACGGCCATTTGCAAATGTGTCAATTTTAGTTCCTGAGACGCTCGAGAGAGGCGCTTTGAATCGGCACAAAAAATAAGTGTCATTTCGTATAGTATACAGGGTTAAATTAAATTAGCTAGCGAAACTCCGCAGACGTGATGGGTTGGATTTTAATTTGATGTTTTTTGTGGGGTCATCGACCGCAGTTACTTTATTCACCGGAAATATCAGTTTAAGATCTTTTTTTTGTGTAAACTTCACAGACGTGATTGGTATTGATAAAACATATTTTCTCAACTCATACTTCAAGTAACAATACTACCAGCGGTCGTTGACCCCTAAAAAGGAAACATCAAATCTTTTTTATTATAATTTTGTCGTGATTATATATCGATACCTATCACGTCTGCGGAGTTTCGCTAGCTAATTTAATCTGACCCTATATTTAGTCCAGCGTACTTTTATAATACAGGTCAGTGGGTAATAATCTTGTAGCGGTCTCTACAACCCCACATGCGAACAACGCGTCATACTGACGTCACGCAAAATCCTGCATCTCGCAAGCAGAGTTTACCGTGCAATTAGCATATATACAACAGCCCGACATGAATCATCGGGCAGTTGCCCGCCAGACACGACACCCTTCTAGTCGGCGGATCCTCCCTTTTCTTCGCAGGATGAGTGAACTTTACACCCTGTTCCTCATTTTGCGTGACGTCAGCATGACGCGTTGTTCGCATGTGGCGGTGTAGATACCGCTACAATTTCAACGTATTGCAGTGACATTTATAAAGAAACAAATAAATATTGCAGTGCTAATATTCACTTGGAAAATAGCTAGAAAATTATATCTATCAACAAACATCAGGTGGGTTATTCGGTTATCGGTTCGCGAGTAATAACAATAAGAATAGACAATATATACTGTTGAAGTAATCAACACCTCTATAGATGACTTAAGAAAATAAATAAAAATAACTAATTATTTAGGAAAAATTTAAAGGCAATGGCGCCGATTCCCTTGTTCACAAACTAAACTAAATTTAAGTTCAGTGCATCTTTTTCTTACTATTTCATTAAGAAAAGGACAGAAGATAAATATTAATTTAGTCCTGTCAAATTAAGATACTCCATAGACAAATTAGATGTGATTAAAAACATGGCTACTAAAAATACGTCAATTTACGTAAGAAAAAGATGCACAGCTTAAATTTAGTTTAGTTTGTGAACAAGGGAATCGGCGCCAATGACAAAAAAAAACCTGTTAGTGTCCTTCACACAGACCGGCTCGGAGAGGAGAGTATCATTTTTATTGCGTTTAAAAAAGAGTTTTGGGTGATCGTAATAAGGTTAATTTTTTTAATGTCACTGCGCGTTAGGTCGGCTCTTAAGCTTTCTCATTTAAAAACATGAAAAAGTGACATGAAAAAGTCACCTTATTTCAATGACCCAAGACTCTTTTTTTAAACGCGATAAAATGTACTCTCCTCTCCGAACCGGTCTGTGTGAATGGACACTTAGAGGCCTCTGTATCTTAGCATAATACTGCGACATTGCGGCCGTGACAAATATTTATTTATAGAATTATAATCATAAAACTCCCCAAGTTCCCTGTTGAACGATTATTTCATGCCCAACATGTATAATCAGCCTATAATGTTCCCACTGCTGGGACACAGGCCTCCTCTCTGTGAGAGGGAGTGGGCCGTAATCCACCACGCGGGCCCAATGCGGGTTGGCGGATGTCACATGTCTACGAATTTTCGGTTCTAGAACATGCCGGTTTCCTCACGATGTTTTCCTTCACCGTTTCGAGAGCAGTGATGAAATAATTTACACAAAGTAAAGTGTCTGCTTGGGTTCGAACTCACGACCTACAGGTTGTAAGTCGCGGTTTTCACCACCGGGCCATCACTGCCAATTCTACCTCAAGGAGTTTTATAACTGATTGTTATGGTTATAATTCTGTAAAGTCATATTTGTTAAGATCGCGAGTCATATTTTAACCAATATACAATCTGACACTGACCTGCAAATCGTAAAAAAATATAGTAAACTTGAAATTTCTCAGGCTACGTTAGCGCATGCCCCTTTAAATGATATTGTATAAGTTTGAGTATTTTTCAGTAATGAACGTTCTCAAAAAAAAGTCACTTAAAAAAAAATACATAGATGGCGTGCCAGTAAGTCGACAAAAAGGTTATCGATATTTAACCGGCATACCAATTAAAAAATAAAGATATATACAGGGTTATTGGTAAAACACCAACAACCTCTTAAGAGGTCATTGTACTCATCATTATGAACAACTTTTACTATGGGACCAAACCAGAAATCGCGAAAAAAAATCAGCCGTTTCCTACATTTTGACGAGTTAGACGAACATAAATGTAGGGAACAGCTGTTTTTTTTTCGCCATTTCTGGTTTGGTCCCATAGTAAAAGTTGTTCATAATGATGAGTACAATGACCTCTTAAGAGGTTGTTGGTGTTTTACTAATAACCATGTATACAAGGTTTATTTTCAAAGACCAGCCAAATTTAAGTGTGTGAGATGATCAAACTGAACAACTCTCTCCATGGAACCAATATCGTAATCGAGAAAAAAATATCAACTGTTCTATAGAAAACTTCAATCACCTACTCGGCCTAAACGTATCGTCATTTCAGCCGAAAGAAGTCCACAGCTGGACATAGGCCTCCCCAAGCACCTCCACTTCGACCGATTCTGTGCTTCTCGCATCCAACAGGTTCCTGCGGCCTTCACAAGGTCGTCGGTCCACCTTGTGGGAGGCCTTCCAACGCGACGCTACACGTATGGGAAGGCAGAATTTTTATTCGCGATTACGATGTTAGTCCCATGGAGAAAAATGTTCAGTCTGATGGTCCACACACCCTTAAAATAGGCTGATCTTTGAAATCTAACCCTGTATATAAGTCAGTTAACTGACAATGGCGCCGATTCCCTTGTTCACAAACTAAACTAAATTTAAGTTCAATGCATCTTTTTCTTTCTATTTCATTAAGAAAAGGACAGAAGATAAATATTAGTTTAGTCCTGTCAAATTAAGATACTCCATAGACAGTTTAGACGTGATCAAAAACATGGCTACTAAAAATACGTCAATTTACGTCAGGCGCTGACTAATTTGACAGGACTAAACTAATATTTATCTTCTGTCCTTTTCTTAATAAAATAGAAAGAAAAAGATGCACTGAATTTAAATTTAGTTTAGTTTGTGAACAAGGGAATCGGCGCCAATATGAGTCTATAGAAAAAAAAAATCCTCTAAATAAAAGGATACCTCTATTAATAATATATTTAGTCTTAAAATTAAAGTAACCGTTCTTCAGAAAGGACGTGCGGTCGGTGCGCAGTACTCGGTAGGAGCTGTTCATGTATTACGTAAGACGATTTGACGGAGGAGGGAGCCCAAACAAGTTTTATTTTATCTTACGTGAGGGTGGGAGGGGGTCTAGATTGTTCTTACGTAAGATCACAAAAGTAAGCAAAAAAATTGTAACTTTTTTTTTTTTTTTTGCAATTTTGGTAGATTTTGATTTATATTATTATCTTGATATCCTATGTTACGGGTTTGGTTTCCGCAGTTAGTCCTTCAGGTCGACCATTCTGCGTGGGCCATGGCGGCCGTCGGTGGTTACCAACCAGCCCACCTCCCTCCAGAAGTTTATTCAGTCTCCTGGCCTGTTGAGAACATCTGTGTAAGATCTGGGTGTGCCGAGGGTTTCTGACCTAATCTGGGTGACGCCTGTGCACTGAGCACATGCGCGACTGTTTCATCAGCCTCCATGCAAGCTCTGCGCAGGGGACTGTCCGTTATGCCTATCGTGTGGAAGTGTTTGTTTAGTGAGCAGTGTCCCGTGATGGTCCCCGTCACCAGGCGCAGGCCTTTCCTGTCCAGGGGGGAGGGGGTTCAGTGTCCCGTGATGGACCCCGTCACCAGGCGCAGGCCTTTCCTGTCCAGGGGGGGGAGGGGGTTCAGTGTCCCGTGATGGTCCCCGTCACCAGGCGCAGGCCTTTCCTGTCCAGGGGGGAGGGGGTTCAGTGTCCCGTGATGGACCCCGTCACCAGGCGCAGGCCTTTCCTGTCCAGGGGGGGGAGGGGGTTCAGTGTCCCGTGATGGTCCCCGTCACCAGGCGCAGGCCTTTCCTGTCCAGGGGGGGGGGAGGGGGTTCAGTGTCCCGTGATGGTCCCCGTCACCAGGCGCAAGCCTTTCCTGTCCAGACGTCCGTCAGGGGGTTCATCAAAGTCTTATGTTTCTTAAGAAGGAGGAAGGGTGGGGGTCTGGTCAAAATTATCTTACGTAATAAATGAACAGCCCCCTAAGTGCGTGCTTGACCAGATGTATGAACTTAAACGAAGCAAAAGGAGTATGTAAGAATCGTAGTAGGTGGCGTTCTGAAGTTTCTGCCTACCCCCCATGGGGGGAAGGGGTGAGTTTATGTATGTAATTAAAAGTAGGTAACTGACTGGTCGACTATTTGTTTAATTCGCATAGTTATATTGTAGGAGCTGAGGAGGGGCTTGTGGCTAAGTAATGACAGCCGCACGGGTCGATCGATCAGGTTAAGCTACGCTTGCCGCGGTTGGTTCGTGGATGGGTGACCATCTTCACATACCAAGACCCCTCCGTGCCTCGGAAAGCACGTTAAGCCGTTGGTCCCGGCTGTCATTCGTGGATCTTTGACAGTCGTTACAGGTCGTCAGTAGCCCGAAAGTCTGACAACCAGTCTTACCAAGGGGTATCGTATTACCCAGTAACTGGGTTGTGGAGGTCAGATAGGCAGTCGCGCCATGTAAAATACTGGTATTCAGCTGCATCCGGTTAGACTGGAAGCCGACCCCAACATAGTTGGGAAAAGGCTAGGCAGATGATGATATTGTAGGAGCTAGAGGTTTATAATATTTATATAATTAGTCAGAATTAGTTGCTTTAACTAATATTATAGTCGGTTAGTCAGTTTTAGAAAACTATTTATTTTTCATTATTATTAGGTACTGATTAAAAACCAAGTCGCATACTATGCGACATTCGACTGCGACAAGACGCTGCCTTGTCGCATGCGACTGTCATCGGGTGTGCGTGTGCACTGTGCGTCTAGTGAAGTCGGTGCGACATGTAGCAAGTGCGTGCCTCCCCTAGCACGTTGTTGCGACGCTGCAACTGGACGCCGTCGCATGTCGCATAGTGTGCGCCATGTCTTAAACAAAAATCGTGAAAATCAGATACGTGGTTTAGGAGTTATAACCGCACTAACAGACACAGAGGCACTGTGTTTTATAATATCTAAAGACATCACCATGACGTCTGATCCTCCATGGTCCTGAGTTCGGTCCCCGGGTCGTGGCAAAATGGTGTTGGGGTTTTTTCATCAGGAATTTCTCAGTAGCAGCCCCGAGTCTGTATTTTGATGGCGATAGGCTTGCTCCCTGGTACATGAGACTTAACCATAACTGGCTATATGTTGGTGAACTATCGGTACACCTCTGTCTAACCCTTCGGGGAATTTAGGCGTGATCATGTTATGTAAAACAATCATGAAAATTGGATACGTGGTTCTAGAGACCGCGCTAACGGACAGACAATTCTATTCATTTATCTTAGTCAGACAAATAAAATATCGATAGAGTAATACACAATTTCGACGTAACATAAAAATATTAGATAAAATAATCAAAATAAAAAATAAACAAAATAATGATCATAATCAAAATAGGCAATTTAAAATAACAAAATAAGTTTCTTAATTATACATCATACTAATTTAAAACAATATAGTCAATTAGATTGATTTGACGAATTGGCAATAACATAATAAATAAATATTATCCAAAATAAAATTAATAACCTAAAACTACTATTTATCTCACCTATGCTCTAAATATGAGCGCATGTAGGGCCAACCAATGCCGCATGAATGGCCCGTCTAACCTGTCTGCGATGACGGCGAGGAGACTTGCCCCTGGCCCTCACTCGGCCCGCTATCGAGGCTGCCCTCCTGCGCATAGTGGCTTAAAAACAGTCCACGCGCTCACTGGCGAACATCCCCGACGCGCTGCAGCAGCGAGGCAGCCGCAGCTATGCCCTCAACGCGTTATTATATTGAACTCTGAGGGCTCCGTAGCCTGCTCGTGTATTTCTTTATAAACAGTCACAGAGGCACTGTTTATAAAGAAATTATCAAATTTACCTTTTTTTTGTAATAATGAAAAATAAATATGTGTCAAATAATTATGCACTCTCTAGATTACAACTTCACTGTCCAGTATTATTAATAAAACATATATATTAACTTAATGTAAAACAAGAAATTGTAATACCTTTTAACTAAACGTTTTCCCGGTGCAGTATATTATGCTTTTTCCTCTTAAAGTCGTCGACGAGCCCACGATTTGACGGGCGTTTTTTTTCGCGCACTTTATTTTCAACGCTCTGTTTAGCGATGAGAGTTGAAAATCCAATAGTGCGCCTTATAACTCGCTGGGGATGCTTTCTGATGGATTTTCAACACTCAAGTGGATAATCCAGTGCGCCGTAAAAAAACGTGCGCACATGGGCTACGTATTAAAACCTTTTTGGTAAGTTTAAAATCCAAATGAAGGTATGTAATTAGTATGCATTTGGTAAATATTATTTTAAAAACTTTGTAAACGAATTTTTGAATGCACTATATGTATGTATGTGTGTGTATGTTTTCATATACTTAATTTCAACAGTATTATTGCATAATTTGTATAATTTAGTTCCTATTTCTCTTTTAATTTTAATTGGCAATTATATTAATTTAAAGATCTGACTCACTAGTCATTATTATTTCGCTATGGACGTTTGACAATGAGTTATTCTGAAGAAAAAAAAATAGTAGTTTAAACTGTGGTATTTTCATTTAAGCTTTGTGTGTAGCAGGCCTATGAGTACTTAAATAGTAATTTACAGAATCGAACATAAAAATATATAATTTTTTTTTATATAAAAAAAAAACTGTAATGTCTAAGACGCCTTCCTCACCGGATCGGCGAGTTTTCGTTTCTGTACCGAATCTGTACAGATTCTTTACCGAGAACCACTACTTGACTGGCTCGGTTTGCTATGGGTCTTGCGGGGTGAGGCGGGAGTGACGGGACGGGCGAGTCTAATGGTTCAGTAGTATTCGGTACAGAGATGGGTAAAGGATCTGTACAGATTCGGTACAGAAACGCAAACGGAATGATAACGCGCCATCCGGTGAGGAAGGAGCCTTAATAAGTAGAGACCAAACCGAGGTGAATCCCGCGCGGGATGCGGGACGTGACTGCGCGCATCGATTGTTTTAATGTTATGATAAGATAAACTCAGAGGTCATAGGAAGTGACGCGACTATTCGCAAAGTTTAACACCTATTAGGTTAACCGTTTTTTGACAGCTGTCTTAGAACGTACATATTCCAGAATAAGTAAAAGTTAACTTTTAAATGCGTAATAAAATAAATATATAAACTGCCTTATCTTCTTGAATTATCTTATTTATGGCTTATTACAGACTATAATGCCGTACGTGTATCAATCAATGTATTGTGTGTTGCTGCAATCACTAGTTCCATCTGTCAAAAACGGTTTACCTAATGGACAGGTTGACACAATTGATGCGAGTGAATTTCGTTGCGCATCCTGCGCGGGATTAGCTTCAGCGTGACTCGTAATTTTTTGATTAATAAAGGCCAAACTTAATCCTCTAAAATATATGTTAAACTAAGCATTGTTATTTTCTTCTACTTAAAATAAAATGGAGGACAATAGCACCTAATTTTTACTCTAAAAATGATTACAAAAAAAAATGTATGAAAAACTGTCAAGAAATCAGAATATTTTTGTGAATTGTGAATTATTTTAGAAGAGTACAATTTGTGAAATGAAAAATGTTTCAAAATATCTAGATATACAACAAGAAATACGCGAATTGCCCTTAACTTACATAATAATAATGGTGCATAACGAATAAGTACATTTAAATGAAAACATAATTAAGAAACTATACTCGAAATTATCTACTTTTCTACTTTGTACATGCTTTGGCTTATCTGCGAAATAACTATTATCTAAGATGGTTCGCGATATTTTAAAGATAATCAACAAAAATAAAATAACTCAACATGTATAATGTATACAGGGCGAGAAAAAAAAATATTACTTGCATAAAAAAAAGAAAAAAATATGTTTTTCCACCCAGTACCATAAACAAATAATAATAACTTAATTTAATATTGTAAATATATGTGATATAGAGGATCTGAAGGCTAATTTCTGTAATTAAAAACGTTCAAAATCTAGTCGCAGTCATCTCAGCGACAATTAATGTCAAAAATATAGGGATAGAGATAGTTTTAACAGATTGACACAGATCAGACTGTGAACGTTCTTAAAATTACAAGAATCGCCCCTCTGATTTAGCGTAGCAAATAGGAGAATAGGTCGCTTTAAGCCTTGTCCTAATGCATATAAGCGATCGTCGCGATATTTTTTTTCGGCAAAACCTGAACGCGTCAACGCGCCGACAAAGTGCGCGTTCCGGGTTTCCGAAAGTAAGAGACAAATGATCGCGACTGTCGAGTATTCGCACGACGATCGCTTTCCCTTGTGCACTAACTGAATACGCGATTACGCGATCATTTACATGAAGTACGACTTGCAAATGCGACTTTATTGATCGCGCGAGTACGTCATATTCATATAAACTAGGATCACGACAACGCCTCACAGCCGCGTTCGGTTAGGACACGGCCTTAGGACAAAGCCGTACACGCGATTATGCGACGCGATTAATCGCAAGTCGCAGTTACGATTAGTATTGACGCATTTATTTATTCGTTTTGTGTTGTTTAGTTTCGATTTTGAAGCGATAGTGATGAGCATAATTTAATTGAACGAAGTACAACGAAAATGGCTACGGGTTTCTAGAAGAGGCGAATGACGTCACTGAAATGTTATTTATGAATGTAAGCTGCGTGTTTCCCTAGAGAGCCCAAAGATTTAAATCGCTAGATTGGTCATCGTACTTAGCCACGCGAAAAGGTGTCCATACTGAGAAGAGTGATTTCTATAGCGTTCAAAATCAAATCAAAATATTTTATTTCATATAAACCTACATGGGCACTTATGAAACGTATGAGCTAGGTGCACGGTTCCAATTGGTCGTTTCTTATGCAGAAGAACCGGCAAGAACTCACGATGACAATCAAGCCAAGTCACTCCATCATTGTGTGTCAGGGGTGTCAAAACGAAAATGAAACGCGACCATGTTTTGACGCAGCATCTAACGATTTAAATATTTTGAGAGCGTTTTTTTGACACCGTAAACTCAAACCCCGCTGCCGTCATTTTCATGACAGCCGCCACTACGGCCGTCACGTGGCGGCACCGCTCTTCTATGAAACGTAGCTTTACAGTAATGTCGCCAAATCACAATCGCATCGAAGTCCTTCAATATTAGTGTATTTAAATGTTGAATGTTTTTAATAAAGGATGTACCTATGTTAAGAATAAACAGTATTTGTTTTAAATTTAAATAAATGCGGTTAGCATCATTTTCTGTTGTTTTATTTTACTATCCAAGCAAGGCTACACAGTTGTAATAAATATGCGCCTTCTAATCCTTTAAGTTTGTATGGATGGATGGATGTGTTACTTTTTCACGCAAAAACTACTGAACGGATTTAGATGAAATTTGGCACACAGACGGTTTATAACCAGGATTAACATATAGGATACTTTTTATCCCGATATTCCCAGGGGATCGAAACGTACGCGGGTGAAACCGCGGGGCGTAGCTAGTAATAATCTCAAATGATCAAAAAAACACTACTCTGTGGTCTTTACTAGCAGAACGTATTGCATTTTTTTCGTAAATAAAGATTTGCTTAATTGTTTATTCAAATTCAAATTCAAAATTATTTATTTTGGGACAACTAGACCCACCGGTTAGTATACAAACCTTAGAAAATATTGTTAGTACCTACTTAAATTCACTCATCAAAACCATCACAAATACCCCTGTGCTGAGACACCCCGCCCCATCAAAATAACCAACAGGGAGATACCTCCCTAAAAGATCACCAGACGAACGAAATGCCTCAACACAGGCGCACGCACATCTTCAGCTATGGTTTTCAGGATGCTGTTGTGACTCCCCCGCACCCTCCTCATAAGTGACACGACTTTTTTCCGAACGACGGCATGAAAACCGTCAGTATGAGCCTTCGCGAACATCTCGGAGGCACTGCAGAAACGAGGAAGTCCCATCATCACCCTAAAAATGTTATTATATTGGACGCGCAGTTTAATAGCCATGATATTTTCATTAAATAATAACAGGCACTGGTGATTGGTAACGGCCGCGATTTGCGTGTTGTAGGTCGCGGGTTCGACACCAAGCAGGCACTTTCCTTTGTATAAATGCATCACCACTGCTCTCAAACCGGTGAAGGAAACCGGCATGTCCTAGAACCACAGATTTATAAACTAAAGGGAGATATGGTGTGGCTGCCCAACTGTTCGAGTCCGGCTGTCGCCTTCAACTACATACGAGTATGCACTACAATACGAACACGCGCTCACTCACACTATAACAGTCAATTCTTATTGAAAAATCAACGGCGCCCGCGTTTGTTTCTGTTTTGTGCATACATTCGCACGCGCCACGCCCCCTTGGCATATCTCCCTTTAGTTTATAAATCTGTGCCTAGAACCAATAGTTCCCGCACTTTGGTCGTGTGGTGGATTACGGCCCACTCCCTCTCACAGAGAGGAGGCCTGTGTCCCAGCAGTGGGAACACTATAGGCTGTTTGTGAAATCCAGGTTTCCTCACGACGATATTCTTCACTAATGTCAGAGGTCAATTGCTAAGACCTCTGACATTAGTGAAGAAATGTTTCCACTGGACCACCACTGCATTTTTTTTTCTTTTTTCTGGTGGGGAATCATCAAATGACCCCTCCCGCTCTGGGTGGAGCGGAAGGGAGTGTCAGACTCTTACTGATTAAAACCCACCCATGTTCCTTCCTTCGCCCTTTATGTTCCGGGGTAGCGGTAACCCTTTCGGACAATCCCGCTGACCCGGCAGGCTTCGGCCCTAAGGGGCCCCTCGAGACCATCACTGCATTGAGTTAGTTACATTTGGTATCGACCTTGAAATGTTAACTTATGTTCATGCACAGCCGATCGATTCTGTAAAAATCTCACCATGAAAAGTTAGGTGAAGTGAAGTTAGTGAAGTCAGGTGGTGTGTTAGAAAAAAAAAAAAGTGGGCTTAGAGTGAGCTGCAGTGCGATTCTGTAACCATTTCACCGTGAAAACTTAAGCGAAGTGAGCGTGGAGTGAGCTGTCATTCCAACTAATGCTAGGGATTGACACTATTGACAACTCATTCTAAGCTCACTTCACCTAACTTTTCACGGTGAGATTTTTACAGAATCGATCGGCTGACAATAGTGTTTCATCCATAGCATTAGTTGGAATGACAGCTCACTCCACGCTCACTTCACCTAAGTTTTCACTGCGAGATGGTTACAGACTCGCACTGCAGGAAGATCGTTTTGCTATCAAAAATATTACATAGTTCCAAAGACGCTTACGTTGCTGTCAGCGCCAAAATGGCGAAAATCAAATGGCTTCATTTTGTCATCAGTATTTTCACGTGACCAGAGGGCTGGCCTGTTTCTTGGCCAAAGAATTAGTATCGCCATACAACGTGTCAATGCTGCCAGACTTTTGGGCACTGTTCCTGTTGACAGCGATGCGGACGAATTTTTTGATGCCCTATGTTTATTTTGCTTATTTTTTCTCATGTACAGACGCCAGCACATCAAGCTACTACAATCTGTCAAATTTCTTTTATAGATTTTCAACTTTATCGCTAAAGCATTGAGGTTCAAGGTTGATTGGGAAAATTTGACAGTTTCGGGTAGCTTGACCTGCTGGCGTCCGTACATTTATCATTATTTTAAATGTTAGCTTGTATGAAGTCCAGCGTACTTGTTTATTATAGGTCAGTGGTGCAGATGTAATATTTGGGTTTGGGTGGGGTACAAAAAAATGGAAATAAAACACTTTTTTAAACATGAAGAACTTTTTACTATCAGATTTAACGTGGACGTATTGACACAGCGACAAAGTAGTATTATTTACCATAATGTATTACACTCCTCATTAAACGCCCAAGGGCACAACTGACCTTAAAAATAAAAACACCGTAGACATTATTTGTCATTGTAAAACGTGGAATTTGAAGATGTTCTGTCATTTTACACGAATTGGCGCGAAAGGATTTTAAATTAAAATTTTGCAGTTTTTTTTTCTGACAGGTTAAACAAGACAGAGATAAAAGATTTTTAAAGTTGTCAGTAAAGAAAATAAAACTTCAGCTTTTGTATTGTCAAAGTATTGTACGCAGTCAGATTACTGTCGTCTATTCTGTAAAAACTTTACCGTGAAAACTTGGGTGAAGTGAGCTTGCATAGAGCGGCCATACACTAGGGATTGACACTATTGACATTCTCCTAAGTTTTCATGGTGAGATTTTTACAGAATAGACCAACTGAATTTGACGCTCCGAACGGATACAATACTGGCAACTTAAGGCTGCATTTCAAATAAAAAAAAAAAGTATTTAGCTGGAAAAGTTGACATGGACAAATTCTTCGCGCCAATTCGGCAGCCATGACAGTTTATATCTTCAAATACATTGTTTACATGATTATATGAAAGGGCGCCTAAAGTTGGCATTAGACACAAGCATGGGTCTTCAATTTCTTGTTGAGTTATGAAGGGACGTTATAATTATTTTTCTCACTTTTGAACCAGCATAACTATTCACAACCATCTGACAGGCTGTCGTATCGAACATGACACATGTCGATAACCTGATTTGCCTCGCCCCCGACAGCAAACAGCTGTCGGAAGAATAGCGCTCGTCTATTTGATTTAAACTGACAACATTTTCGCGTTTTGGACTTGTGAACAGCGTTTAGATGACTCCTACAATAACATTGATTGATGTTCGATTGTGAATAGCTAGGCAGAATAAAATGCTTGAGAAATAGAAAACGGTCTATAAAAAATTAATTGTGAATTTTAGTTTCCGACCCAGGCTTGTTTTTTGCAATAGAGCGAAAAATAAATGACATAGTTATTATAATATATACATAAGTGACACAAAAGTTTCTCAGTCATATTCAATTAATTACTTTATAAACCATGATGCCTTATCTCATTGTGGGGTAGACAGAAGATGTGGTAGAAGAGATGGCAGTTTGCAATTTGTTTCACAGAAATTAAATTATTTAAAAATATATATATGTTTATGTATGTGCTACGTGCTAGATAAGTTACCTGTTATTTTTACAAAGGAATCAATAAAAAAATTGTTACTATATTTTTATTTAAAAGAGTCTTCGTGGAGTTTCTCGCCCGTTCTTCTCCATAGGAACCTACTAGACTTTGGAATGGCAACTAGATTCATATTTCTGACTGACGGACCCCTTGACAATTCAAGTTTTAAGTTTTAGTTTGAAATAATTGCTTTCTAATAGCCCGGTAAAGACTGTGAAGGTCAGATGTTAATTAGGAGTTAGTTAGCCAATCAGAACAGACATTTTGATCTTTGTTTTTTTCACGGACACTGAGGTGGAGAATATGACAGAGTCAGTCTGAAATCCCAAAACCAAAAGAACAACGAGAATAGCTAATTCAGTTTCTCTCTTATAGGCACGAACTATATGGGCATAGCTCATGCCGTGGCAAAAATATTAGCCGGCCGGTAAGGTGGTAACGGGACTGACTGTTCAGGCAGCGACTTAGGCATATACAGGGTTATTTTAAGTAGGCTAGCTAAACTCCACAGACGCGATGGGTATCCATATCTGTCGCCAATCGTAGACTTATGTACTCATTTATTTATTTACGCTAGTACGTAGTACATACTTAATAATATCTATTGATTAAAAACGTTTACAAAATGGTTTGTAATATGAGTCAATTGTACTGAGGATGTTTTCAAACAGATATAGGTAAAGTAAAAAGTAATTTAATTGCTTAACAAATCGACTGCTAACTTAAATTGTCCGTTTATGTACTGACACATCACAACTGTCATTGTGTGACAGTTGTATAAAATAATACGGCAAATAAATTTCCCCGACCGTATGGTCGATTAAAGTTGTCAAAAAATAAAACGTCCGTTTTGACATTGACAGTTCAGATCAAATTCGCAAAACACGTATTCGTTTGTATGAAACTGGCAGGTGTCAAGAACGCATTCTCAAATGTCAAAACGGGCCTTTTATTTTTCGACAACTTTAGGTGTAATATTGTAAATAGACAAATATATAATATAACATCAAGTATACGCGCCTATAAGTCAATAATATAGGTATTATGAGGATATCATTGCAGGATAGTATTGGCGCTGATTTTGAAGTGTACAACATAAACCTTTTTTTTAATTAGTTTTTATTTGTTTAACACCTTAATTCTTAAACGTTGCTTAAAGTTAAGTAATGATTTACCATATATTTTTGACGTTTAGACGTCACTGAACTTTAATCATCATTTCTAAATAAACCCCTATGCCCTGTCCATTAGGTAAACAGTTTTTTGACAGATGAAATTTGTTGTTACCCTCCATGTTAATATACAACAAGTTCCATTTTAAAGTTGACTTTTACATAATCTGGACTATGCACAGACGCCAGCAGGTCAAGCTACCCGAAGCTGTCAAATTTTCCCAAGAAATATTGAACCTTAATGCTTTAACAATAAAGTTGAAAATCTATTAAAGAAATTTGACAGATTGTAGTAGCTTGATGTGCTGACGTACGTATGACAGCTGTCAAAAAACGGTTAACCTAATGGACAGGGTATAATCAATGTATTCTTTGAATTTTGAAAAAAATAGTTTAGTAAAATTTGGCACAGTAGGTACCGTAACTGCGCCAAATTTTACTAAACTGTTTTTTTCTGTCTTTCAACAAAACTAAAAAAAACCTATCTATTTTGCATAGGAAGTTGATTTTAGTTTACACAGTATCAAACAGAATCAGCGCCATTCAGCAAAAATAAATGTAAAGTCAGGAAATGATTAATATTTTACTGGCAACACATTTACTTTGCTGATTAATAAAATCATTAACAATTGTTTAAGTATTGGCAAGTTTTATAAATATTTCAGGGTATTCAAACTTAATTGTAACATCTCTAGAAATTGGTAACTGTGTAACAATGGATATAGGTAGATAGTTTTAAAAAAGACATGTCATTTATCTGTTGCAAAAACCATTTTCAGATTATAACAAGAAAAAACAATATTCAGATATAAACAGCACTTTTTATAAACCCGGTTTTGAAATGGCAACACAACACATAGCCGACATAATTATAACTGTCAAACTCTTGTCAGAGATTTGATTGGATATTAGCAGTCTGTTGCAGAATTTTGTGTATACTGATTACTTTTACAGAAAACCGGTAAGATAACAGTTTGCACATATATAAGATTAACAAGTTGACTGCCAGATAACAGACACAATAGAAAATCTATTGTTGGCGGACACCGTGTGACTGCGGTGGCAGTCAATGACTTAAAAACAATATTAAAATTAATTGTATACAACCGCCATCTTGAAATGAAGTGTCAATTTTAAGTGGGAAAATTTGAAATATAGTTTATGTTTGGAAATATAGATGTGTGAACAGTGAGCTGCTTAATTAGGCTTAATAATAATGAATTACTTAAATATTGAAAATTCCTCAAGAGCTTTTGAAAATAATTACAAATCCGTCATGGCATGCAATGAGTGATAAAAATTTTAAATCAATTCCGGTCTGGTGAAAAAGCGTTATTTCCTCCTTCTCAAATATGAGTTTTTATAGTTTTAAATTCGGTCTGAAAGTATAATGTATCTAAAGGTTATGAGAAGTGAAAATTACCAATTTTCGTTCATTTTTATTTTCTATTTCATTTAAATACATATGTCAAAGTCTGACATTAGTTCCAAAAACGACCGCTAAGGGCGCTGCTGTTGCTAATTGGCATAATGACAATTTTGTTTTAAGTTTATAAAAAAATGCTAAGCCGTTAACTTATAAATAGGTAAGTAGTTCGGGACTATGTCGTACCCGAAACAACAGACTTGAATCGGGAAACGATAGTTCATTATTAAAATAAATGAAAATTGATAATTTTGCAATAAATATTTAAAAACGAACATTGAATCCGATCCATTTTAACAATCGTCAACACTGATAGTATATTTAATAAAATTATTTTTACTATAATACTTACTAGTTTTTAAACTATAGTACACTAAAAATGTATTATATCTCTTTTTGTGACTTTTTTGATGTAAGTAATAATTTATGGCAAGGATGTTTTTATTTTTATTTATTATTTAATTTTGAGAGCATTTTTAGCCCAATTGTTCCAGAAGGTGTATAATGTTTTCTTTCTCCTCTTCGTATTTTTTGTCTCTGCTCCGTTTTTGTTTTTTTGCAATTTTTTTTGTCTTTCTTTCTTTCCTTACCTTAACTATGTACATCAAAAAAATCACAAAAGTCTATAAAGTCTAAGAAAAAATCAGCTACAAGAACTGTTAGTTCACGTCAGGAGAAATCAGTCAAATCCAATAATTTTAGTACATATTGTATATATGTACTAGGATTCATAAGACATTTTACCTAAAATGTAGTCTACGATATAGGTCGCATCGTTGGCATTGATTTTTAGCCGTTTTTTTTTGTTGTTTTTTTTTCGATTATTATTTTTGAGTAATTTTTTTTGTTTAATTAAATGTAAATTTTTATTAATTTCTCAAACAAAAAGTTTATTTAACGGCGCCGCAACTTTGCATTTTTTTTCTTTTTTTTTGTATTTTTTTCTGTCAAAATATTGAAAATCGACTAAAAACCGATGCCCGATAACCGAACACTCATAGTTTCTAAAATAAAATCTTAAGCATTAAACTGAGCGATCGAAGTTAAAATTAAATTAAAACAACAAAAAATACTAAAATTAGCTTCCAATTTCTACATTTTGTATTATTTTTAATTTAGTAATAGTTTTTTTTTCTATAGTGATGTATGTACCGACTAGTGGCTTTGGATAATCAACAAGTTTACATTTTAAGAACAAACGCGGTCACGTCGTCTTTGGCGTTCCTTCCATATTTCCTAGTATTCCCCTATTTTCTCACTGGTTTATGATGCTAGCCTAAATATTTTGACGTAAAACATGTAATGCGGTGGGTTAGACCAGGGTCGCCACGCGCTTAAATTAATTAGTATTTTTAAAATAAAGAATAATATTTTCTTTTATTTCATTTTTTTTATTATGCCTTATTTATTTCCTTTAATAAATGGTTTATTTTCAAGCATATTTTTTAAACAAAACAGTTTCGATGTTTTACATCTACCAGGCGCTTCGCAACGGCTCAATTTTTTAAAGATATAATGTATCACTACCACCCACCCACCACTGCCTTGTTCATATGTTCTTAAAATTATTATAATTACGCCAAAAGCAGGAAGAAGTAGTAGCTGCTATAGGTAATTAACCAGGGAGAAAACAGAGGAATACGTTAGTATGGAATGAACGCCAACGACCGCGTGACAACGTTTCCTCATAATATCTCTTCGAATCCAGGAGCTTATCGAGATTTTTAGTGGTACTGTGTAATAAAGCCATTTCTCTTTCTAGATCAATATGGTTATTTAGTTACGGTACTAATGACTAGAAATATTAAGGAGAATCGACTAATCGAGTATTCGGTAACTTACTAAAATAAAAACTAAAAACAATCTGGTGATTATTGAAATATTTGGTAACGATCTTCATTCTAACTGTTTTATTGGTACGCAATTCCCGTAATAATTACAATTAAATAAATAAAGACTAGTTTACAATTTTTATTTTAACAAAATTTGTCATTAACAACATTTCTTTACTTAAAAAAAGCAGCTAAATTTAAAAATAAATGCAAAGCTTACGAACTAATTTTACAAAAAAAAAACTTTTAAAATTTTTGATTTACTAAAATAAATTAAACTTAAATATGTGATATGACAGATAATTGCTTGTAGTTCGATTTTTAAAACATTATTCTCTAAGTTTTATGCTTAGATTTAAAACACCTGATAAAAAGGTTTGATTTGATTTTTAAGCGGATTAAGGCCATGCACAGACTGTGTCAAGATTGCCTGTTAGCAATTAGCCCAGGTTCGCCCAGGCAATTTTATATCGCGTCATTTTTTTTTGGTGAGAGTTTTCGTGTGTTGATAATCCAACAGTATGTTTTCTTGACGCGCTGGGATGCTGTCTGTTGGATTCTCAATGCTCGGCTCAATACCGAGAGTTGAAAATACATTGCACGAAAAAAATTGTCGCGAAAAAAATTCGTGAACCTGGGCTTAGACAGACTATCGCTGTGAGAAAACAATGATAGCTTGCACACTCGCAACTAAACAGTCGTCTCAGTTAAAGTTGTTAATAAAATGTAAGTGAAAAACGGGTTTGTGTATTTTAAATAAAACTGTTTAGTTTCCAGTGTGCACATAGCCTAAATGGCGAATGAGTGGTTTTTTGTAAAGACGAAAAAGAAATAACGGTTTGTGAAATCTAACTCCATTCATAAAATGGAGTTCGGAAAACTGTTTGGTTAATTGTAAATAATATTTTTTACTCAATTCCTCGGTTTATTTCAGTAGTTTTTCATGAAGTGCACTATTTTAATTATTACTGCGTTATCCAGCAAAATCGAAACGTTTGCATGCTTCAAAGAAAACAATAGGGTGCTTGTGACCAGACGATAGGAGTGAAAACTTACAACTGTAGCCGAGTTTACACGATTCAGCGCCGAGTATACGCGATTCAGCGTCACCAACCCGGTCCAGGGGGCCTACTTGCTAAGCACAAAGTCCGTAGTTTCGGCCGAAGTTACTTGCGGTGACTACATCGTACCAGTTATCGACATAAGTTTAGTTCGGGCACCGAACTACAATGAAAGACAACACGATTTGACAGTTGTCCCTACTCCCGATATTTGACACTTGTTGTGATGTATCAGCTACTTTCGGATGAGCACGTGTCATAGATGATGGACTTAGAGAGTACACCCCCAATTTCGTTCACTGTTTAGAAAGACCGCAAAGTGCGTTTAATAAGTTTTCACTTCAAAAACAAAAAATATAGAAATTATGAGAAAAATAGTGAGAAAAATGGACAAAAATAATAAATTGTAAAGTGATTGCCCAAAAGGATGTCAAAGCTCTTTAAAGATCATTATAAAAATCGATAAAATTGGACCAAAAAAGCCAAAAGAATCTTAGAAATAAATAAGATTGATTTCAAAAAATATCATATCGTGGTAAGCACATCCAAAATTCTTTTATTTTTTTTTTTGTATAACACTTGTCTAAATTATATCCAGATGTCACTGTACCTTAGGAGCGGCTTGTTACCCTGTTGTTTCGTTTTTACAAAAAAGTAAAAAAAAAAATAACTTCGGTACACAACCATGGATATAATTTTTATTAAAAAAAAAAATAAGTCAACCATAGTGTAAGAACAGGCTTGGAATTAAATAAACAGAAATAGCAAAAAGTTCGTTATTTTTTTAAAATTTCGGTTTTTAAATCTAGGTAATTTATTTCCTTTTTAAAACTTTTTAAATCTAAGGATCAATGCTTTAAAGAGGCTACGTAACGCTTATAATAGTAATTTAATAGTTTTGGGATATTTTTAGTAAATCATACTGATTTTCAAGAGGATTCGACTCCATGAAAATAATTATTTAAAAAAAGTTAGTCTACTAAATAATCAAAATTATATTTGGTATTTAAAATTATATTTGGTATTTAAAACTATATTTGGTATTTAGAATTATATTACGGTATTTAAAATTATATTACGTATTTAAAATTATATTACGAATTTAAAATTATTACTGGGTTTTTTAAAAACAATACATTGAAGGAATAAACAGAATGAAGTTTAAAATGATTAAAAAAGACGTTTAGAGCGAGGGATTTTAATTAATTATGTATGTCAAACATGTTGAGGTTCTGTTCTTTATTCTTGCGAATCCGAGTACCTATGCTCCGACGTTTTTAGGAAGTGCATGTTTCAAACTGTCTCCAAATAAAACAGTAAGACCTATAGAGGAACAAGGTGGTATGTACCTGACACAAAGGGAGGCTCAACTGACAGCTGTGCTGCTGCGGAGTTTGTCTTTTGAAGAAGAAGTGGCCTTCCTCCCAGCTAAAGCACTAGGAAGTGGAGAAGGGCGGGCGTTTTGGTGGACTGTCTTATTTAATTTATGTTCTAAAAGTTCCGATTCTCAGCATATGTAGTTTGAAAAAGTTACTTTGATTTTGATCTTTCAACCAAGCTTTATTTCACCTGATTTCACCGGTTTTTAAATAGAACTCACACGGTTCTTGTGGTTTTTAAAACAATATATATATATATATATTTTTTAAGTTTTAGGGTGTTTTTTGATACTCATGCCAATTAACGAATCTTCGTTCTTCCTTAATTTGTAATACAATATTATTTCGTAGCTATTACCAACGTGCCCTCATAAAATCCGAAGAACAATAGATTTAAAAAGGAAAATGAACGCTATAACCCAAGGGATAGAGTCGAAATCCTTTCAAAAAACCATTCAAATCTAGAAAGCATGAAAGACCTTCCAGGCAGGAACAGCGGCTAAAATTGCAGCAGCAACACGCTCCTAATCCTAGGTCGCACGACGCGGACGTAGAACGCGTCGAGCGCGGCCAGGTAGTCCGCGTAGCGGCGCCCGCGCATCCACGCGACGGCCGCGCGGATGTAGCTCGCGTCGCGCGCGCACGCGCAGCGCCGCAGGTGCGCCGTCCGCACGCTGCGGCGCTTTACTACGGTCCTGTGGATAGGAGATGGGTGTTGTGTTATCTATGCAATTACGATCAGATAGAGAAAAAGGAGTAGGTAAGCTAGGAGCAATGTTGTTTGTCTTATTAAAGTCCTGAAAATAATGAATAAAAAAAAGTTTTCTTTTTTCCTGGAAGTTGCTTATGCTGTGCATGACGGGCAGGAAAGAAGATGTGACATGTCCTGTGAAGAGGCTACACACCGTGTTTGAGATGGGATAAAGAACCCTGTATGAGATAAAGAACCCTCGAGGAGCAGGGACGCCGGCACGCAAACTACTATAATAATAATCTCTTTATTTCAGAATACAATTCCATAATTACAAAAGGTACCAAGATGTTAGTAACTTAAAAACTATGTTAGTAGGCCTTACCAATATTTACAGGAGCATGTAGCTGACTTAAGTGCCAGATGAAAGGACAATCCAGTTTGTTGGCAATGACACTCAGGAGACTGTTGTAACTGGCTCGCACCCTGTGCAACAAGGGCACTGCTCGCTGACTATGACTATATAAATGTAACCGTGAATTCAGCACACGAATCTGAACCCGTTGAAACAATTCAACGGTGATAAAAAAAAATTTGCTGTTCCATACATTTTGACCGCGGTGATATTGCACTCCTCTATGGAACAGCTGTTTTTTTTTAACCGACGATAAATTTCTACACTAGGGAGTCTAGAATAATGTTACAGAGATGATACACAGTCTGGCCATAAATACTGTTACAATAAAAAATAAAAAAGATACATTAAGTTACATTTGAATTTGGAATCTGTCATTTTTATACGATTGTTCATTGAGTTTTCTAATTTTGGCGCCAATACATTGTACAATATTTTGCGATATTAAAATGAAGTGGGGTGATAAACAGAACCGAAACGCTGTGATTGCATTACACAAAGTTGGTATGGAGCCAAATGCAATTTTTAAAACTCTCCATACGCTTGGTATTAGTCAAATGTTTGTGTACCGGGCTATTAATAGGTACAATGAGACCTCCTCTGTTTGTGACAGAAAAAGATCTGGCCGTCCACGTAGTGTTCGTACGAAAAAGGTGGTCAAAGCAGTAAGGAAAAGAATTCGAAGAAATCCTGTCCGAAAGCAAAAGATTTTATCTCGGGAGATGAAGATAGCACCCAGAACCATGTCGCGTGTGTGGCAAGACTAGGTATATGAGTCTAAATTAACGGTGACAGTTTCCGAATCGATGTTCCTGTCACCCTGCATGTATCTACCTTCCGCTTGGAGAAAACCAAATGTTCCCTCTTCTGTGCACAGGCCCATAGGCAGTCGCTCCATGTAAAATACTGGTATTCAGCTGCACCCGGTTAGACTGGCAGGCGACTCCAACATAGATGAGGAACAGCTAGGCAGTAAATGATGAGGGGAAACAGAAAAAAGTCGTGATCATCAATAGACAGTACCAATACCTGACGGGTGATGCCGCATGTGCTGCGTCAGTCTGCCGTCATAGGCCCGTGTCGAACATCTGCAGTGACCTGGTTATAACGTCATCTTTCAGACAAGACTCCAGGAACTCCTCGATCGTGATGACGCCGTCTTGGTTTAGGTCCAGCTTCCTGAAGACGCGGTCCACCTGGAAATTGAGAAATGGGAATTGATTGAAATATGGTCTACTGGTCCAATTTTAGATTTACCGCCTAATTTCTGGGCACAGGCGAAGTCTATATTCATGCCTTTTTTTTTTTTTTTTTTTTTTTTTTTCCGGATGGGAAATCATCAAATGACCCCTCCCGCTCTGGGTGGAGCGGAAGGGAGTGTCAGACTCTTACTGACTAAAACCCACCCATGTTCCTTCCTTCGCCCTTTATGTTCCGGGGCAGCGGTAACCCTTTCGGACAATCCCGCTGACCTATATTCAGGCCTTACGTCCAAAATTGGGTTAAAAATTATTCGTCAGTTGGACGAGTAAAGTCACTTGATTTAGATTAGGTCATAAAACCCCTGAAAGCTTCCACAAGTGATGATTTCTGTAAAGGTCTAGGCATTTATAATTCCAAGGCTCGCTTCCAAGCTTACTGACTAGTTTATTTAATTATTTAATTCGGGAAAACAAACAGTTACACAAACATCGTAATAAACATGTAGTAAGAAAAAAAAGATATTATATATGTGTAGCTCACGACGTTATCCGCATCTTAAATACTACAAAATTATTATGGAACTATGTATTTGCACACGAGTGACACTTAAAAGGCAAAATCTTAAGATTATTTTTAAATGAAAGGAAAAGATAAACACTATTTTACAATATTAGAGAAAGAACAAATCAAAACAACTAAAAATCTAAGTCACTAATTAATTTTATCAATGAGCTTCTAAACTTATTAGCAGACAATGTAAACAAATCCAAAGTAAACACAGTGTTAAAATTATTAGCTATACGACGAAGAGGTGCGCGAACTCCAGCGTTAGTGCGACAGTAGGAAACGGCAAAAGCGGATGTGCGCGCACCTGTCGTCCAATGACAGTTGCGCACCTGTCGTCCAATGACAGTTCTCAGAACAACGTAGCTTGGCTTATTAGTAAGATCTAGTTGATCTACACACCATGACATAGAGCTTCCTATTGTCATATTTTATCTTTAGCTAATGTACCTAATTGGCAGATTGTCGTTTTATGCTAAACTAGCTGTGCCCGCGACTTCGTTCGCGTGGATGACGGAACTTATCAATGAGTTTTTTGTGGAAAGTGCTATTTGTGTAGAACGTTATCTATCGAGCATACCGGTATTAATACTTCTGTCCCGGCGCGGGCCCTTTGTGGCTAATTACAATAGAAAAAACCAATTGTGTCTTATTAGCGGTGATTAAGAGGGTATATGATATCTTTGCTCGCGGCATCGCTCACGTTCTGTAAGTTTTTTGTAGTAGATTTCTACTTTGGTACCTGTTTAGCAGGATAACCGATAGCGAAGCTGACGTTCATTGCGACGAATGCTCACAAAGATAATGGTAACGATCTATACGGTCTACGCCTTAACTCAATAACAGTAAATAAAGTACCTACCTACCTAAATAAACCTATTTCTGATGATAACTAATCTAAACTCAATAAATAAGGAAAATCCCTAAAAACTAGTTTTTAGGGATTTTGCGATATTGTATCTTAAGATAAAATATTATAGTATCTTAGCCGTGTGCAGCGCCCCTTAGTGAACTCCACTGCGGGTGACGTAACCTACGACAAACTTATTATTTGCGGTTGGTACAGTAATCGGATCTAGGGATCGAACCGCAAAATTAAGTTTGTTTTTTTTTTTTAGTTTGTTTTTTATTGTATACGAGTATACTTTTCCGGGATAAAAAGTACCCAGTGTGGTGCCCAGGATATTAAAGAATAATTATACCAAGTTTCATCGTAGGTAATCGATCCGACAGACCGACAGACAGACAGACAGACAGACAAATTTTTTTTAAATCACATTTTTGGGTTCGGTGTCGGTCTAGTAACACCATGCCATTTATTTTTTTGATATTTTCAATGTACAGAATTTTCACTTCTACAGATTTATTATAAGTATAGATTAAAATAAATAAGGAAAACATTACAACTTCTGCCAATACTCGTAAAAGACAAGAAGTTGTGGTTTTTTGCTTCTAAAATCCGCATTTATCTACCTACTAACCTACCGGCAAGGACTTTTGGACCTTGTACCTCGGTTCTCGTACCCTCGTGTCAGAGCGAGAGAAAAAATGCCCATTAGAGACATTGACCATCGAGAAAAAACTCCATTAAGTCTTGCGATCTCTTTGAAAATGCTAGTGATAAAAGTCTTCACCTGTTCATTAGCCTTAGCATCATCCAGCCTTGCAGCCGGTGACCCCGGCGGCGCCCTCCTGCCCAGCAGCTCGTGCACAGCCACCACCACCTCTGCCAGCTCCTGCCGCGTGATAGCACCGTCGCCATCCACGTCGTACAGACGGAAGGCCCAGCGGAGACGCTCGTAAACCGAGCCTCGGAGTAAGGTGGATAGAGTGACTAGGAGTTCCTGGAATTCGAGATGGTTTTATATAAATTTCGGGGTGCATAAATACAGTATCTGCCTAGCTTATACCCGACTATGTTGGGGTCGGCTTCCAGTCTTACCAGATGCAGCTGACTACTAGTGTTTTACATGGAACGACTACCGCTATCTGACATCCACAACCGGATGAGTAAAATCGATGGATGGATGGATGTGGAATGGATCATGGATCTTACTGGGTAACACGATACCCTTTGGTAGGACTGGTGGTAGAAGCCTTTCGAGTTTCTGACTACCCATTACGACTGTCAAAGATTTAGGAATGATAGCCGGGACCAACAGCTGTACGTGGCACAGAGGATCTCGATATATATAGATGGTTATCCATCCACGGACTGACCTAGGAAACCGTACTTAACCATCAGTCAACCCGTGCAGCTGTTAAAAAATCGACCATAATAAAATAAAATTAATCGAAAACACCCGAAAATCAAACTAGAGCTGATCCTTTGAACCATTCACGCATATTACATATTAACAAATCTATTTTCACCTAATCCGAATTTCCGACCACTCAATCGATTGTCAATGCTCCGCCGCCATCTTTGTTTACAACTATAACCTTTATCTACCATAGAGTATAACGCTTTGGCAGCATTTAGCACTTAGGTACAGTTATCCATAGATAAATCTGTAGGAATTCGTCTGGTAAGCCAGGATGATCAAGACGGATGGACAGGAAAGCCCGTGTTGGCAACAGTTGGCAATATTGTCCGTTGAGGAGTAGACTGGCTGACGGCCAAGCGCGAGCGTGCCGTGAAGTGAAAGGTACCGATTTGAATAGGATTAGGGGTGGCACCCATTATTTGAATTAGATTGTGGAAGTATTATTTGGATTTGGGAGATTAACCGGAGAAGGTAACGTAAAGGAAACAGCGGAAAGCTGTGGCGGGATCTCTACCCAGCAGTGGGACAATAAATGAAGAACAACATTTTGTATTTTTTTTATAATTTCTTAAAACCTAATTTTAATTTTATATTACTAATTATGTTGTAATTAAATTGAGTACATAACGATTGTTGAAAACAACAATCGTTATGTTAAAATATTTGAATGCTGTAATGGCAAAACATGGCGACCTATATAACCCTAGATAGATAACCATATTTCACTGTACACTAAAGATAACCATACGTCGATTCGACGTGCGAATGTTTGAGTGAGCATTTTTTGGATTATGTGTATATTAGGTTTATGAATGTGATATTATATCTTAGTGTATGTAATTTTGTTGTGAGTAAATGAAAAACATTAGACTTTATTTATATTTTTATTAGAAAAAAAAATTAAAGAACAAAACAAGGAACTTCTTGCTTTACAAAACTTAAACATTTAGGAAACTCTCCATCAGTCTTATAATTTACTATGTTAAATTTTCAAAATCAACTTTTTATAATCTATATAATATAAAAAAGCTAAGTAAATAACACTTTTTATTAATTTTGGCCTCAAAGGCACTTAGGACAGGCGCTGGACTTGTGCTCTCCACAAATGGGATTTTTGCAGCTGTCGCACATTGTCTTTGTCATCCTTCTAATTTTTGATGGACAAAAGGCACAATATTTTCTTTTCTTAGGTTCAGGTACACCTTCACGTTGTGTGTTGTTGTGTTCGGCTTGTGTTTTTGGCAATATACTACTAATTTTTTCTTTTATATTTGTCGGCAAAGTAGTCATTTGCTGCCTTGTCTCCATCCATGGGGTCATCAAGCTATTGCTGAGTTTCTTCATGAAATCTCTACGTCCCAGCGGCTTTTCTTTCTTGGATAGGACATTATCACAGTAAATAATGTATGCGTTTATAAATGCCGTATTCAAGATCCCATAAAACATAGCCATGGGCCACCTGTTTGTTTTGCGGCTGCACGACATCGACGAGCACATTTGGTCGAAAGTGTCGACTCCCCCTTTTGTTTCATTATAAAAATGAATCATATTTGGCTTGCCGGTCGTAGGATGAACAGTGCCCTCTTCATCACACGATGATAGAACCAACACCATTTTGCTCGGTTTTGGTTTGTACGACACTAACGTCAATGGCCCATCATAACAGAACATCGATGTTCCTACTCGCCTGGATTGCATCTTTTGCAGCTCGTCAGGTATTTCCCCTTTATTTGACCTAATAGTGCCGACCAAGGTCAAGTTGTATGGCTGCCTTAGCAAATTTTTTGCTAATGGAACTGATGTGAACCAGTTATCACATGTGACATTTCTATTACTGCCATGAACTGCTTTTGTAAGTTCTTTTACATAAAATTCACCGAGTGGCAAGCCATTGGTTTGAGTGCATTTGCCTAGATATGGCATAGCATCAATCATGTATCGTGTAGCACTGTCACATGTCATTACAATTTTTATTCCGTATTGTTATCTCCATGGTCCATTTTGTTATCTCCTCCACAATGTCATCAGTAATAAATATACTGAAACTTTCTAAAGGCTCATAAAGGCATTTATTCATCCGAGTGGGACCCCTAGATGTCCGTATAATATTAGCAGATGATACTCTGCCACTTGTTCTACCTTTAGTGGCCGTCCAACGATGATCGTTTTTGCCTCTAAGAATTTGACGCTGTGGCATGACAATACAACTAGGCATACCTACTTGGCGAAGCTCTTTCAGGAGTTTCAGGGTCATTTTCAGACACATCTTCAGTATCCAATAGGTTTACCACTGGTGGATCACTCACCTCATAGTCTTGGGCATCACTCTGTACTTCATCTTCTAATAAATTGTCTTCAGTTTCACTGTCTGACCCCTGAATCTCTTCATCGCTCGTTTCATGCAACAACCGACTGATTTCTGCATCGTCTGCACGTGTTCGTGACGTCATTATGTTATTTTTATTGTAGCCTATAAAAAGTAAAAAAACGAATAAAAAACATGTACATTTAATATCAAAAAAGGAAATAACACATTTTCCCAAAAGTCTAAAAACTAACACTAAAGATAACCATACGTCAGTTCGACGTACGGTAGGTAAATATTGACGAAAGTATTGCACTTACCGGAGCGATACGGGTGTGTCCTGCAAGCTCCGATGGCCGACTGAGTTGGCGGGAACGGGCAGTTTAGTGACGCGAAAAACAAACGAGTTATATCGATTTTCCAAAATCGATTACGTCGTTTCGACGTAGGTTATCTATCTAGGGATAAATATGTAATGCAAGAACCCAATGTACAGACGCCAGCAGGTCAAGCTACCCGAAACTGTCAAATTTTCCCAATCAACCTTGAACTTTAATGATTTATCGATAAAGTTGTAAATCTATTAAAGAAATTTGACAGATTGTAGTAACTTGATGTGCTGGCGTCCGTACCTATGTTTGACAAATAAAATTCTGATTCTGATCCTGAACAATAAAAGTTCTGTGGTCTACATCGCCACATGTGAACCTCGCATCATACTGATGTTACGCAAAATGCCGTGTGAAATGGAGGCGTGCAATAGGAGAGGCCTATGTCCAGCAGTGGACTGCTGTAGGATGATGATGATGATCTTTTGTAGTTATTTATTGTATTACTAGCTGCGCCCCGCGGTGTCACCCGCGTAAGTTTCGATCCCGTGGGAATATCGGGATAAAAAGTATCCTATGTGTTAATCCTGGTTATAAACTATCTGCGTACCAAATTTCATCGAAATCCGTTCAGTAGTTTTGGCGTGAAACAGTAACAAACATCCATCCATCCATCCATCCATACAAAATTCGCATTTATAATTAATATTACTAGCTGCGCCCCGCGGTGTCACCCGCATAAGTTTCGATCCCGTGGGAATATCGGGATAAAAAGTATCCTATGTGTTAATCCTGGTTATAAACTATCTGCGTACCAAATTTCATCGAAATCTGTTCGGTAGTTTTGGCGTGAAAGAGTAACAAACATCCATCCATCCATGCATCCATCCATACAAAATTCGCATTTATAATATTACTAGCTGCGCCCCGCGGTGTCACCCGCATAAGTTTCGATCCCGTGGGAATATCGGGATAAAAAGTATCCTATGTGTTAATCCTGGTTATAAACTATCTGCGTACCAAATTTCATCGAAATCCGTTCAGTAGTTTTGTGTCTGCGCTCTTCCGTCTCATAACTCGTCATAACTCAAGAGAAAGAGTAACAAACATCCATCCATCTATCCATCCGTCCATACAAACTTTCGCATTTATAATATTATTAGTAAATAAGTAATTAGTAATATTAGTAATTAGTACAGTATATTAGTATAGTGTCAGTAGGAAGTAGGATAGGATTTCAACAGACTGATAAGAACTTCTATAACCGCTGTATTGTTTAAAATGTGATATCCTAATCGCTATTAAGTATAAGTAGGTGCATCTCTGCCTAACCCTTCGGGGAAAACAGGCGTGACGTTATGTTTATAACGGGTGTAAAAGATACTTAACGAAGCCGAGACTCCCTTATTCCCTTGTACTCCCCGTCATTGCAATTTTTTTTTTGTACTGGACCATACTTGGGAACCTTCTGGTTCTTGTGGTTTTTTTTGTACTGGACCATACTTGGGAACCTTCTGGTTCTTCTGGTTCTGGTGGTTGGTATTGAAGCTCAAAATTCCAACTTTTACTGTCAATTTTTACGAAAACCTCTTTTTAATTTAGTGGGGGTATTAAAACACAACTTTTAATACCCCCACGAACCCTAGACCGTTGAAAGCAAGAAAGAAAAATGCGTTTATTGGCACTATACAAAATGAATACACCTTAAAACTATAAAAACAGAAAACAAAGATTGTGATGCCAAAAGGGCCTCAGCTCAGCATAAGTCAGATGACAACGCAAGTGTACCACCTGACGCTGATTGCGCGTTGCATGCTCCCATAAGCACAATGTTTTGCGGGCGTTACATTGCGCACTACTGCAAACAGAAAATTTTCACACCAAAATTAAAATTCGTTTCCCAGCAATTATTTTTGTGCAAGTGCAATGTTACTTAGTTTGATGTACAGATTGCGTAGTTGACGGCAATGTGATGGGTCTTTTTACATTCTGTATGTGCATGTTAATACAAGAACACAACCCCAATCTGACATTAGTACAGCGACCTGTTTTCACGGAAAATGAACTAGACTGGAACATCTGTATATCCGAAGGCTACATTTATTTTCGTTCCGAAGCGGAAATCGACCGAATGACCTTTTAGCATGTAACCTTCTCATAGGCAGTAGATGTATTACTATGGCAGTTTTGTTGGATTGTTACTGTAGTTCATAAAGATTCTTTTAAAGTTATTGAATAGCAAACAAGAAATGGTGTGACAACTAGTCTTGCCAAGGGGTATCGTGTTACCCAGTAACTGGGTTGTGGAGGTCAGATTGCTGCTGGGGCACAGGCCTCCTCTCTGTGAGAGAGAGTCGGCTGTAATCCACCACGTGGGCCCAGTGCGGGTTGGTAGATGTCACATGTCTTCGAATTTTTGGTTCGAGGATATGCCGGTTTCCTCACGATGTTTTCCTTCACCGTTTTAAGAGTAGTGGTGATGAAATAAATTGCACAAAGTAAAGCGAACTTACGACCTGCAACTTCGAAAGTGGGGGCGTTAACACTGGTCCACGACTGCTCTCTAAGGGCTTACTGTGTTAGATTGTTACTGTCCTACTCTCCTACTAAACCTACTTCCAACTAATATTATAAACGTGAAAGTTTGTATGGATGGATGGATGGATGGATGTTTGTTACTCTTTCACGCAAAAACTACTGAACGGATTTTGATTAAATTTGGCACACAGATGATTTATAACCAGGATTAACACATAGCATACTTTTTATCCCGATATTCCCACGGGATCGAAACTCATGCGGGTAAAACCGCGGGGCGCAGCTAGTAGTTCATAAAGTTTTTATTTATTAGATGGCATATAGCAGGAGTCTGACTACCAGTCTTATCAAGGGGTATCATGAAACTGGGTTGTGGAGATCAGATAGGCAGTCGCTCCATGTAAAACACGGGTCTGCATCGGGTTAGACTGGAAACCGACCCCAACATAGTTGGGAAAAGACAGGCAGATGATGAAGCAACAATTTTCTTTAAAGCAACCCATTAATTAACAACAGACAATGAATCAATCGCAAAACTATCAGAAAGTACATCGTTGCAAAAATACCGAGGGGATAATTTGAAAAGTTTCAGCTGAAAACTTGCAGACCATTAATTTTCGAATTGCCTTCCGTGCTAAACTTCGCCGGCGGCTGGCACCCAATTTAGCTGCACAAAAATATCGAATAAGTTTTTGAAGTTCAACTTCTATTACCTAGTTCAGGTAAGGTTGATTTATTTGATAGATGGCTGTGAATGTCCTGGTGAATGTGAGGGGCCCGTGGCTAAATAATAACAGCCGCACAGGTCGATCGATCAGGTTAAGCTACACTTGCCGCGGTTGGTCTATGGATGGGTGACCATCTTTACATACCGAGACCCCTCCGTGCCTCGGAAAGCACGTTAAGCCGTTAGTCTCGGCTGTCATTCGTAGATCTTTGACAGTCGTTACGGGTAGTCAGAAGCCCGAAAGTCTGACAACTAGTCTTACCAAGGGGTATCGTATTACCCAGTGACTGGGTTGTGGAGGTCAGATAGGCAGTCGCTCCATGTAAAATACTGGTATTCAGCTGAATCCGGGTAGACTGGAAGCCGACCCCAACATAGTTGGGAAAAGGCAGGCAGATGATAATGATGGCTGTGAATGAAAAACTAATGTTTAAAGTCACAATGAGAACGGTTCGTCATCAGCCTGTAGCGGTCCCCTGCTGGGCATACGCCGCTCCTATTGCACGCCATTCAACCCGATTTTCGGCAACTCTCATCCAGCTGCTACCAGTCATTCCTGCGAAGATCGTCGCTCCATCTAGCCTGAGGGCATCTTACCTTACGTTTGCCGATTCGTGGTCTCCCCTCAAGACGACCTAACCACACGCGTCACACTAGCTAACGTCACGATCATGTCTACCTAACGGTCATCGGTTCTACGGCTAATATGCCACTTCAGCTTGCTTATTCTGTGAGCTATGTTGAAAACTTTCGTTCTCTGCCGGATCAGCTCGTTGCAGATTCAATCCCTCAGAGAGATCCCAAGCATATCTCGTTTCAGCGGGATTGTCCGAAAGGGTTACCGCTACCCCGGAACATAAAGGGCAAAGGAAGGAACATGGGTGGGTTTCAGTCAGTAAGAGTCTGACACTCCCTTCCGCTCCACCCAGAGCGGGAGGGGTCATTTGATGATCTCCCATCCGGAAAAAAAAAAGCATCTCGTTCCATAGCTCGCTGAACGACCTTGAATTTATGGACCGGCCGTACCGTGAGTGTCCACGTTTCGGCTACGTAAGTCATAACTGGCAGGACGCATTTATTGAAGACCTTAGTCTTTACGCTCTGTGGAATACGCGACGAGAAAACGACCGATTAGGTATAGCAATCTCTCAATTATTACGTCAAAAAGAAATTATTAACCGACTTCGAAAAAAGGAGGAGGTTCTCAATTCGACGGTGTTTTTTTTTTTTGGGTGTTTGTTACGCGATTACTCCGCCAGTTGTGGACCGATTTTCAAAATTATTTTTTTGTTCGAAAGGAGATACTTCTGAAGTGGATTCATAGTCACCAAGACAGGATCTGATGATTGGATCCTGGAGAAATCGAGGGCAACCGTCAAATTTTATGGGCCCACACATCGTTTTTTTTAAACCAAAATTACTAGTGAAAATTACAACTTAAAAGTGAAAAATAAAAACTTTTTTGCAAAAAAAAAAACCGACTTCCAAAAAAGACACTACAAAGTGAAAAATAACTTTAATTTCGGAAGTCGGTGGCAAACAACGAAAATGCGAACCCAACGACACCGACTTCCGAAATTAAAGTTATTTTTCACTTTGTAGTGTCTTTTTTGGAAGTCTCTGAGAAGAAAGACCGAAGCAAACTCAGAGGTCACAGTCTCTTTTAAAGTCCAGACATAATCTTGATCAGATTTTTCTTGATCTAGATCTAAGTAAAGCATGTTTGTGTTTATGTTTCAAGTACTATGTGATGTAAGTAATTATCTTAAACTATGTTTTGTGTTTGTAATGGTGTAATAATTTAATAATGTTGTTAGTTTTAATTTTTTTAATTTGAAAGAAAGAAAGAAAAAGTATTTATTGCGACACAGGATTATAAACTAAACTAAGCTAAACTAAACTAAACACAGTTAAAAATAAAACAAATTATATAAAAAAAAAGGAAAAATGAAACAGAAAGTCCTATACGAGGCCAAAAGGCTCCTATCTCAGCATGATGCTATTCTGATAGGGCCCGCTGTGATGTCACGGGTAATCACAGTAATAAATAATAAAATAGATATAATTATGTAAAATATTAGCAATAAAATAATTATTATTTATTTTTAATCCGCGCCAGACGTAACCTCATTATTTGTCTATGCCCCGAGTGTCAGAAGCACTCTGTGGCATTAATTTGGTTATTGTAAGCTTTGGTTATTAATTTAAGTTTTTAACTATCGAATTAGGGTAAACCCTATAATGATAGTTTAAGCTGTTAAAAAAAATGTGGAGGCCATATAGATTAGTCTCTGAAATGGTATTTTGAGAACAACACAGATTTGAGAGGACCTGTCCATCATTTTTCTTCAGTCGTTATTATCATCTGCCTAGTCTTTTTCCAACTATGTTGTGTCGGCTTCCAGTCTAACCAGATACAGCAGAATACCAGTATTTTACATGAAGCGACTGCCTATCTGACCTCCACAGCCCATTTTTCTCGTATCTGCAGAAAATATTTTAGAATCTAGCGTAATGCCGTCGTAAAAACATAGGTAACTAGCTGCGCCCCGCGGTTTCACCCGTATAAGTTTCGATCCCGTGGGAATATCGGGATAAAAAGTATCCTATATTTAACCCGGGTTATAAACTATTTGTGTGCCAAATTTCATCCAAATCCGTTCAGTGGTTTTGGCGTGAAAGAATAACAAAAATCCATCGGATGGATGGATGATTGTTATTCTTTCACGCCATCCATCCATCCATCCATCCATACAAACTTTCGGGTTTATAATATTATAGTATAGTAAGTATAGTAGACAAGGTTATTGGTAAAACACCAACAACCTCTTAAGAGGTCATGGTACTCATCATTATGAACAACTTTTACTATGGGACCAAACCAGAAATCGCGAAAAAAAAATCAGCTGTTCCCTACATTTTGACGAGTTAGGCGAACATAAATGTAGGGAACAGCTGTTCTTCGCATCGTAAATTTATCGTTGTAAGGTGCATGACCTATGGTTAGACATAATCAGCTGATAGGAAAGATACATCGTGTTCAAATGGTGCAAAAACTTAAAAAATCATTTGCGGCTAAACTACTGCTCTTATTTAATTGATTTTTAGTACAGAGCTTGTAAATGGTACCCAGTATAGGCTGTTTAAAGGAAAGCCCCTCTGTCGTATCAACTTTGTATAGTATAGTACCACCTCGCTGAACGGCTTATCCTACTGATAAGCCGGTCAGCGAGGTGGTAGAGGCTTAATGTGTTTACACCAATATAAAACTGTTGTACAGCACTTTAAAATTGCCTCCACAACTGACGATACTTAAATGTACTAGTACTTGTAGTCAGCCCCACTATCATCTTGTTGACTGGATAATATTTTTATCATGGCTGTATGAGCTCTTATACAAGGTCAAATTAAATTACCTAGCCTGATGGGTGGTACAGGGTGGCGGGACATCGACGCGCAAACTAAAATTGAAATGCATTGAATTTTTTTTGAAAAAAATTGAAAGGATGTATTCAGCACATGATTCTAGATCCCAAGCGTAGATTTTGTACGTCGGTTATCAGAAAATCTCCTGTTTCATAGAAAACTGCTATACCCAACGCAGGCAAAATGTACGGAACTGCTAATTAATAAATAAAAATAATAATTATAATAAAAACAATGGCCAATGGTCTGATGGCCGAAAGCCTCGATCAACATCTATCGAGGCTCTCGTTAGGCGGTTGGATCAAGGGCCTGATTCAGAAGGCAGTACTCCTCGATACGGCTCGCATTGTGAGGAGGTTTCTGTCTCTGGAGCCCTAACCGACATCGGCGGATCACAATTTTTTTATAATTTTAAATGTATTTTTTATATTTAAAAATGTAATAAAATAATATAAGTAAATAAATAAACGAAATAATAATAATTATTGTAATAATTAAAATTATTAAGTGGCAAAGTTTTGCGAAAATAACATTTAAAATACAGTCGTGCCAGCGACACGTAGAAGTATTAATTAATGATTCTGAAACCCCCTGGTTTCAGAATTATTTACTGAATCCATGGTAACAGGTTCCACGCCGATGTCCCTGCCACCCTGTGAAATAAAAATAGTCACCTGCGGCCGTTGACCTAAAATAAACATCAACAATTTTTTTTGTTTTCTCATGTTTATTTATTACCCCATCACGTATGTGGAGTTTTGCTAGCTAATTTAATTTTACCTTGCAGTTTGTGTTTTTCTCATGTTTATTTATTACCCCATCACGTATGTGGAGTTTTGCTAGCTAATTTAATTTTACCTTGCAGTTTGTGTTTTTCTCATGTTTATTTATTACCCCATCACGTATGTGGAGTTTTGCTAGCTAATTTAATTTTACCTTGCAGTTTGTGTTTTTCTCATGTTTATTTATTACCCCATCACGTATGTGGAGTTTTGCTAGCTAATTTAATTTTACCTTGCAGTTTGTGTTTTTCTCATGTTTATTTATTACCCCATCACGTATATGGAGTTTTGCTAGCTAATTTAATTTTACCTTGTAGTTTGTGTCGTGACCAGAGTTTTGAGTATGAATGTCGATGGCTATAAGAGTAGGGGAAGACCAAAGAAACAACGGATGGACTGTGTGAAAAGGCTAGAAAGGGGTGACTACTGAGACGACGACAAATAGAGAAGTATGGATGAAAAAGATGTGTTGCGCCGACCACAGATAAATTGGGATAAGGACAGGAGAATGATGAGTTTGCGCCTATAGGAGAGACAGACAAGATCAAACCCGTGACCCTGTAGCACAGAAACCAATCTCTTAACCACTGCGCAAACCACACGATCAAAAACCAAAAACAACAAATTTTAATTTACCAAAAAGCCAACACAGCCAGATAAGTTTTCACAATCTCTTAATCTCGAATAATAAATGCCATCGATACGATATCATAAAATAAAATTTCCCCATTCCTGGCTTACTTCCAAAGACTTGAGCAACTCTTGGAAATTTTTATTGTACCTACCGTTCGATTAGACTTTTATGGCGGTTATAAATTTTGTTCTGACGTTACAAACAGGAACTAACGTTTTGAGGTCTCTCATCTTGCCAAATATACCATGTTCTCTTGTCTGATTTATTCCTGTTGTGTTGTTTGTGTATTTCAATTAAATCAAATCAAAATCAAAAGTCATTTATTCAAAATAGGCTGAGAATCAGCACTTTTCGAACGACAAAATTACAAAAGACAGTCCCGCAAAAACGCCCGCCCTTCATTAAGAAGTATGTCCTAAATAGCCCGCGAAATTCAAATTTTCTTAATTTTTCTACAATGATGCAAGAAAGTCCCTGGACACCCTTTTAAGCCCCACCCCTAATGAGTGTAGTGTGTGGGATTTCTTAAGGATTGTACAGTAACCTACTGCGTCGCACATACTGCGCAGGATTCGCCGCAGTTCTTCCGGAGCTTAAGGCAAAAGGTTTTTTTGTAACGTTAATATCGTCATCCTTTGTCTAGATTTTTCCCAAAAACTATGCTGGGATCGGCACCCAGTCTAATTGGATGCAGTTGTACACCAGTATTTTACATGGAGCACTTGCTTCGGGTCAGATAGACAGTTGCCAATCTGACCTCTACAACTCAGTTTATGGGTAACACTATTTGGTAGGACTGGTTCTAAGACTTTCGGGCTTCTGACTACCCGTAACGACTGTCAAAGATCTACGAACGACAGCTGGGACCGACGGCTATTTTTTCCTTCACCGTGAAATAATATTCATAAAAAACGATGGCAACCCTTAACATAATGGGTGTCGTAAACGATATCGAAGTTTTGAACTTTTATGAAATCTTGCCAGCACTGTTGACAATTTTATGGGGCCAAGTTCTGACATTATTTAACTCAAGGTGAATAACGTTTTACTGTAAATTAGTTAAATGTTACTTACATAAACGTTCTTCTACAAAAATCAAATTATATTAATTATCTGTAAAGAGCCATGATTAGGCCTGCATAGTTTTAAACAGCAGGGGTGACCTGAAGAAATGTAAACAAGGGCAATTAACCTTTTATAACTAACTAGAGGACCCGGCAGACGTCGTTCTGCCCGGAAAGCAGCGCCCGCTACCGGGTCCAATTGTGTTTTCAAACCATCCAGGAACCCATTGAAATATACACACAAAATTTCATCCAAATCGGTCCAGCCGTTTAGGAGGAGTAGGGTGACCAACACAAGTACAGAAGAATTATATACATATAAAGTCTATTCAAATTGATGTTAATTCAAGTAAAACAAATCAACTCAGTCTTACGCAGTCCACTGCTGGACATAGGCCTCTCCCAGGCTGCGCCACAACACCCTGTCCTCCGCCAGTTAAACAAAGATCAACTTTATTTCAGTGTTTATTAACTTGATTTCAGAGTGACTAGCCCTTTTGAAAAAGTTATAAAAATGTTTGAAGTTGTACCCTAAACAAATAAATCGCGAATGCAGAAGACATCCTTTGTAAAATTTATATACTTATGTTCTGTAATTTATATGGTATACATAATAAAGAGTATTCTATTATATAACGGACTAGCTGCGCCCTGCGGTTTCACCCGCAGGGCAGGGGGATAAGTTTCGATCCCGTGGGAATATCGGGATCAAAAGTATCCTTTATGTTAATCCTGGTTATAAACCATCTGTGTGCCAAATTTCATCCAAAACGGTTGAGCAGTTTTTGTGTGAAAGAGTAACAAACATCCATCCATCCATCCATCTATCCATCCATCCATACAAACTTTCACGTTTATAATATTAGTAGGAGTAGAATAATTATAATCTTAGCATTAAAGATGACAGATGAAACAAGGTGCCTTACATTATACCTACTCTAAACAAGTAACACGGCTATGTGTCAGGTTGCATCAATTATTTGTGCAGGCGTCCATACTTTCAACAATGCCCAATGGAACCGACCGCAACTAACGAGTTGTAGGTCGTAGGTTCGAACCCAGACAGGCGCATCATCATCAGCTCATTTTTTTTAAATTGTATCATCACCATTGCTCTGAAAACGGTGAAGGAAAACATCGTGAGGAAACCGGCATGTCCTAGAACCAAACATTCCAAGACATGTGACCAGGCCCGCCGCTAGCTACTTAGTAGCCCGCGTGCAATACCGATTATGCCGCCCTACGACTACTTATGCTGAGTTTTGTCAAAAAAGGCTATTTAATGTTTTCTCAATTAAATAAGTTATTGCTAAAAAAGCCAAATATTCGGTAAATGTTTTTAACTCGTCGAATCTATCCTTTAAATTGTTATTGTCTGATCTAGGACTCTAAAATAAAACTCTACTCTATATTTGATTTTGGGGTCTACTAAAACTTCCATCACTGTGTTCATATTGAAATTGTGTTGGTTTTCTTCTTGGACGAATTGTATTTATTGGTGGGAAATCTGTTTCTACATTGAGCCTGTGAGCCACTTTGGAAGCTTCTGCTAACACCATTTCAAAGTGTTCATCCGTACGATATTCTGTAAACTTACCAATCAACTTATTTAACAAATTTATGCAGATTTGATTATTCATTGTGGGGCTCTGCATCATTTTGCTCAGAGCATAAATTTCGTTTAAAATATCGAACCAAATTACTACCGAGCAAGTAAATCTATAATTTTGAATGTTCAGAGCAAGTGCAACCAATGAGCTTTGTGAGATGTAGTACAATCCCATTCCAAGGAATCACCAGATATTTCCAGCAAAGCATCAAATATTTTTTCGAGGTGATACCGTAATGGTTTAACCGCATCAATTTTGTTAGACCATCGCGTGGCGCTTAAAGCTTTTAATTTTAAATTTGGTAAATGTTTGCAAATTACCGACCACCTTTTTGTAGATGATGAAAAGAAAACGTAAATATCTTAAATTATATTAAAGAAATTCAAAGTTTCGTGCGTAATATTTGCTGCATCATTCACTATCAAATTAAGACTATGAGCCGAGGATGGGACGTAAATACGCGGTTATTGATTTCCCTATATTTTTTTTTTTGTAATCCATTGTGTTTTCCACGCATATTAGAATCATTATCATAACCTTGACCACGTACGTTTTGAATGTTAAGATTTAATTGTGAAAATAAATCTCAAACAAAATTTAATAGACTTTTACCTGTGGAGCTGGTGATCGGACAGAAACCAATGAAATTTTCACAAATCGCAACATTTTTGGTTTCATTATTTAAAACATTACAACTGTAATTTGTTCTGTGTGACTTACATCTGGTGTGCTATCTAATATAATGGAGAAATATTTCGAATCTCTGACTTTGTTCAATATATAATTTTTATTTTTGTGCCGAGCAAATCAATTATTTCATTTTGAATTTGATCTCCTAAATAGTGAGTCATACGACTTGAATTCGAATCGTATCAGGAAACGGCAGAACATTCGGCCGATACCACTTCGGAGTTACTATTTGGTTCGGTCGGTCCCGATCCTACACTACTACACTCTTTCGAATATTGCCTATGGTCCCGACCCAACTGCGAACTTTTTTCGCATTTTTCAATAATATTCGGTTCGGCCATGTGTCGGTCCGATCCGATCATTCGCACTTTGCACTTCGTAGTAGACCCCCTGGTTCTTAGTAGTACCTTCTCTTGTTTTACTGGACTCTCCTTCTGAAGAGCATACATCTTTTTCTTCAGACAACTCCACTGCTTCTTGATTTAAGGCTGTGCTTGTTAAAGCTAATTCATCATTTTCTTGACATTCCGGTTCCTTATTTTCTGGTTTGTTTAAAAATTTCATTTTTTTTTTCCATGCTGCATTACATTTCTTATTCTGTAGGTGGGGTGGGTATTATGACAATGATTTTGAATATTACGTGATGAGTCGCTCGATTTGCCGCCCCCCTGGACGTGCCGCCCGCGTGCGGTGCACGCCTTGCACGCCCGCTTACGGCGGCCCTGCATGTGACATCTACCAACCCGCACTGGGCCCGCGTGGTGGATTACGGCCCACTCCTCGCTGAAAGGAGGTTTGTGTCTCAGCAGTAGGAACCTTATAGGCTAAGGCTATACAAATCAAGCAAGACCCTCCATATCTCGGAAAGTACGTTAAGCCGTTGGTCCCGGCTGTCATTCGTGGATCTTTGACAGTCGTTACGGGTCGTCAGAAGCCCGAAAGTCAACCAGTCTTACCAAGAGGTATCGTATTACTCAGTAACTAAAGGTGAAATAAGCAGTCGCTCCATATAAAATACTGGTATTCAGCTGCATCCAGTTACAGTGAAAGCTGACCCGATCATAGTTGGGAAAAAGCCAGACAGATGGTTTTACAATTATTAAAAACATCCCTGAGGAACCATATTTCTTTTATAAAGTTATAATTGACTAGTGGGATACAACTACTCCGAGGGCACAAGTACGAGTAGTTCATGCATGATTATTTCCATTTCAACTTTAATTTGTTCTGTGTATCTCTGCTGCTGCTGGCATTGTTAGCATTTTGTCCTTTTTGGGACATGCCTTAGTATCGGGAGACTTTATGTAGGTCCTTACAATTAGGACTGCGGAGGGTACCCCATTATTTTGTCAAATGTTGCGAAGAGTTAAATGTACAGAAAAGGTTGGAGGCGGTTTAAAATTATGTCTACATTTGAATTAGAATTTGAGATCTTTTCCAAGTTATGGAACGACAAACGGAATATAATACTGAACGAAGATCAAATTCCATTGCAACCCAAAACTTATTAGGACCTTTTTGTTACAAATTGTCACTCCAATATCAACTTAGAATACATTTCACTAAAGTAGATAACAGAAGGCCAATTTTCGTAATGAAAACCGTTCAAAATCTAGTCACAATCTCATCTCAGCCACAATCAATGACAAACATGTAGGGAAATTAGAGGTATTTTTGACAGATTGAGACTGAGATCAGACTTTGAATGTTCTTAATATTACGAGAATTGCCCCTCTGATTCTACGGCGATGGAATGTACTCGTAAATTATCAGAGATTATTAACACTGCTATAGTAATGGTTTTCATAGGTTTAAACTATTTCTAATTATGGTGGCAGCATAAGTAATTTTAAATGGATTCTAAAAGAGACTGATCCCAAAAACGTCAAAAAAAATGTGTAAGTAAATGTATTTTTTTTTGTAATGTGCGTTTCGTGCGTGCTGAATAAAACATTTTTCTTTCTTTTTTTTTTCTTTAAACGCTTTCTGTTGCAATAATACATCTTAAATTGACAGTGGCGCCGATTCCCTTGTTCACAAACTAAACTAAATTTAAGTTCAGTGCATCTTTTTCTTTCTATTTCATTAAGAAAAGGACAGAATTATTTTAGTTAATATTAGTTAAGTCCTGTCAAATTAGTCAGCGCCTGACGTAAATTGACGTATTTTTAGTATCCATGTTTTTAATCACATCTAATTTGTCTATGGAGTATCTTAATTTGACAGGACTAAACTAATATTAATCTTCTGTCCTTTTCTTAACGAAATAGAAAGAAAAAGATGCACTGAACTTAAATTTAGTTTAGTTTGTGAACAAGGGAATCGGCGCCAGTAAGAGTATGAAACGAGACTAAACCGCGGAAAAATATGAGTTGCGTTTGTGTAATCTGCGGATAGCAAAAAAAAATCAGCGCAAAGTTTAGAAAAACACGATTATTTTTATTTTTCTGAGCTAACCAACATACAGCACCGACTTACCACAAGAACTCCCAACTCTTCGTAAGTCGGTCAGTCATTGTTGTCAAAGTTCAGACATAAAAATAAGGTTAGACCGAACTATGTTACTCAATAATAATAAAATAATAATAATAAAACTTTATTGCTCAAAAAATTACAGAGATTTTACATTGACCCCAAACTGACGTCTTTTTTGCCTTAAATATTTTTTTTTGCAATTATGACGCGTGAAAACAGAGAAATTTCTTGATGCTATTTGTGAGGTTAAGCTGCGCATACCACGGCTAGTCCGTAAATGGGTGACTGTGTGTTTTATCTGATAATAAACCTACAATTTTTAACTTATAAAAATCTTTTTATAGCTTTCGCAAAAAGGCACTGTCGTGTAGATCATGTTATCGTAGCAAATGAGCTACGCCGTAGCAGGGGACCTACGTTGTAGCACGAGAGCTGCACTGTGTAGTAGGATAGCTACGCTGTAGCAACATTACTGCGCAGCAGCAGGATAGCTACGCCTTAGGGTCAGTTCACATCGAGACGCGACGCGACGCGACGCTGCGCGCACACTTTAAAACGACCTACTGCACCGCGCAACGTATTCTGAACTCTCACAATGCAATGTGCACCTTTTCGTGTAGAAAATAAAGTATATTTTGAGTCACTCTTTTAAAGTGTGCGCGCAGCGTCGCGTCGCGTCGCGTCTCGGTGTGAACTGACCCTTAGTAAACCCGCTACGCTGTGTACCAGGAGGGGCAATTCTCGTAATTTTAAGACCGTTCAGTCTGATCTCAGTCTCAATCTGTCAAAAAATACTTCTAATTTCCCTACATTTTGACAAGTTTTTGACATTTTTTTGTCACTGAGATGAGACTGCGACTATATTTTGAACGTTTTAAATTACGAGAATTGGCCTTCAGGACGTAGCAGGCTACATACGCTTTATAGCAGGATAGCTACGCCCGTAGTAAGTCAGCTACGCTGTGTAGCAGGATACACAGCGTAGCTGACTTACTACGGGCGATATATATAAGCTACGCTTTAGCAACATGACTACACCGTAGCAGGATAGCTACGCCGTAGCCGGTCCGCTACGCCGTAGCCGGTCCGCTACGCTGTGTACTAGGACGTCTACGCCGTAGCAGGTTAGCTACGCTCTATAGTAAAATAGCTACAAATCAAATCAAATCATATTTATTCGTAAATGTAGGTTACATTACTGTTGGATACTTCCACCCGGCCCAGGAACGGGGGGGGCGCGGTCACTATAAAACCTTCGCAGGTGGCGGGTCAACGGGACTTTTTCGTTTTAACCTATCTGCTAGTTCTCTTTGGTTTTGAACTACGTGGCGTACGGAAGCGCTGTCCGCCGGTGGTTCGGTGTAATCTGCTAAATCTGGTATCTCTGTATCTCATTATTCTCCTGTTGATTTCTTTGATTTGATTAGATAGTGATGATTTTGTTCCTCTGATTGTAATTTTGTTAAGTTTGACAATTATTTTTATAGAATTCATGTGATTAGTTTTTAGGTTAGTAAATAATGTTTTTCTTTTAATTGTGATTTCACTTCTGTCCTAACATCAGAAGTGGGATAACAATCCAGTCCCAATTTAGGCCCCTTGACCAGTCTGAATTTTATAATAGTCACAGGAACTTTGTCGTTACCCACTTGTGTGAATTTTTGTTTTTCTTTTTGTTGTTTATTGTTTTGTGTACATAAAACTTATTTTGGCGGCTGAACATGCCTAACACGCATAGTTCACGGAGCAGATCGCATAGCAGATCGCACCGACGGCATCATAGGCGCGATCGGTCGCGAGATAGCTCGCGAAAATTCCGGAATAAGTCACGTAGTCGTCGCGAACGGACTCCCTCTAGAGTACAATCGAACGGGACGCCGCCCCTTGTGTCATGCATTAACCAGACAACGCGGTCTACCCCTGCAGAATCGCGAACGCTAGACACAATCTTATGCCGTCTGGAAATGATCGAGAACAAATTCACGTCTACCCCTATTCCGCAACCGGACCCAACGGCGCCGTCCGTGGCTCAAGCTATAGTAGATGCAATTCGCTCCATAAATCCGGGACGTTCTCATTATTTTGTGTCAAACTTTGACCCGTCTATCCATGACGTGGAATCTTGGTGTGATGAAGTGGATCGCGCACAAATAGCCAATCGCTGGAACGACAGAGAATGCCTGTCACGCGTAGCCGGATGCTTAAAAGGCGACGCGAGAACTTGGTTAAACGAATGGGTAACCTCTGATAGATCGTGGAGTAGCTTTAAACGCGAATTCAAACCACTTTGCCCCCGAAAATTAGATTACGCGACGATACTTTTTGAAACGATGAATACGACGTCTAACAAATTCACGTCGTACGCTGAGTACGCGAGACGTACCCTGCTCCGCTTGCGCATTATTAAAGGCCTTAGTGAGGAATTAATGACGCAAATAGTGGTCCGTGGCATAGACGATGCACAAGTGCAGGCAGCAGCGGCAAACGCAGAACTCTCTTCAGAAAATCTGGTGTCCTTTCTATCTATATATGCGAAACCAGATCAAACGAAGGGTGGCTTAGCTAAAACTACGGCCCACCCACTGTCACGAAAACGCGGTACAAAACATGCAGATTCGAATCAGCGGAAGACCTGTTTTAACTGTAAGGACCAAGGTCACTTGTCTCACAACTGCCCTAAAAAATCTAAACCGTCTGAGTCAGTATCCAAAGTACGTCCCAACGTTCCAACCTGCACGTTCTGTAAAAAGATAGGGCATACGGAGGACGTTTGTTTCGCCAAAGAAAGATCGGCTGGACCACAGGGTCAGCAGAACAAACGCAATATAAATTTTTGTCTGGATCCTACGGAAGAAACAGCGACATAACCACTGCAGTAGTACACGGCATACCGGTCGATGTGTTGATAGATAGCGGTGCACTTAATGTCTCCCTCATATCGTCCGACGTAGTAAAACATTTGGCTTGCGCAGTAAAACCTACTAAGCGTGTGTTGAAGGGTATTAGTAACCACGAAGTTGTGTCCACATCTTACGCAACCGTTACGGTTGAGTTTCCTAATATTGCACTAGAAGCCGATTTCGTTGTAGTACCAGCCGCGTTTATGAGTACACCCCTGATAATTGGAACTGACATTTTGAATAGGGATGGTATAACATACATCAGAACCAAAGACCGACAATATCTGACACGCGCGCCTGACAGCCAGAACACGTCTTGTGTGTTCACGGTCTCTACAGAGACTAACATACCTATAGTTACACCACTACAGGGTGCAGAGCGAGAATCTCTTAAGAGGGTAATTGATGATTTTGCGGAGTTTTTTATAACAGGCACAGCGACAACTACTGTCACTACAGGCGAAATGCATATCAATGTAACCAGTAACGTACCCATTACCTACCGCCCTTATAAACTTTCAATGCCTGAGAAAATTAGAGTTCGCGAAATCATCAATGACCTTCTACAGAAGTGCATTATCCGAGAGTCCGAATCCGAGTATTCTAGTCCGATAATTTTAGTGAAGAAAAAGGACGGGTCGGACCGGCTTTGTGTTGATTTTCGCGCTTTGAACAGGGTAACTGTCAAAGAGCGATATCCGCTCCCATTAATAGATGACCATATTGATCGTTTAGGCGACAAAAACATGACAAGATACTCATCTCTTGACATGGCCTCTGGCTTCCACCAGATAAAAATTGCTGACGAATCAGTCCATCGCACCGCATTTGTTACGCCCGAGGGGCATTATGAATACTTAAAAATGCCATATGGTTTGACAAATTCGCCCATTGTGTATCAACGCATCATCAACAGAACGCTGCGCAAGTTCATCGACGCGGGAAAAGTTCTAGTTTACATAGACGACGTACTGTTGATGAGCGCCACAGTGGACGAAGGTGTCGACCTGTTGCGACAGGTACTTACGACCTTGACTAAGGCAGGGTTTTCGATAAATGCACGCAAGTGTGTCTTTCTCACCACCGAGGTTGAATATCTTGGCCGAATAATAAGTCAAGGTCAGGTTAGGCCGAGCCCTCACAAGATCCAGGCATTAGTAGACTCGCCCGCCCCGGAAAATGTCAAACAGGTTAGGCAGTTCCTAGGACTGGCCGGTTACTTTAGGAAGTACATAGAGGGATATGCAACGAAAACGTTCCCAATCTCACAACTGACCAAAAAAGATGCTCAGTTCAACTGGGGTCCCGAACAGGAAAAAGTGCGACAGGAAATCATTTCAATTTTGACCAATGAGCCTGTGTTAGCAATTTTTGATCCTAGTCTACCCACAGAGGTTCACACGGATGCGAGCAGCATCGGTTATGGCGCAATTCTTTTGCAAACTCACCCGAACGGTAGTAAAAGAGTTGTGGCTTACTTCAGCCGGACCACTCAAGGCGCAGAGAGTAGATACCACTCTTATGAGTTAGAAACGTTGGCGGTCGTGAAGGCATTGCAGAATTTCCGACACTATTTGATCGGACTCCAGTTTAAATTAATTACAGACTGCAATGCTCTCAAATCCACCGAACGTAAAAAGGATTTGTTACCGAGAGTTGCCCGCTGGTGGGTGTACCTCCAAGATTTTACCTTCGAGATGGAGTATCGAAAAGGGGCGATGATGTCACACGCTGATTACTTAAGTAGAAACCCCCCTCGTAAAGTGCTTCATGTCACTCAACATCGCAATTGGGCTCAGATAGCGCAAGCAGCAGATACAGAGACACGAGAGCTTCTCCAAAAACTTCGAGAAGGCAGCCTAGACCCTAATCGCTATGTTGAGAGAAATGACCTTCTGTACTATAAGTACACTCCGATTGGCGAGCAACCGCGATTCCTTTGCTTTGTCCCCCGAGGTCACAGACTTAGTCTGCTTCGAGTGTTCCATGACGAGCACAACCACATTGGCTATGACAAGACCTTGGATTTAATTCTAAGGCACTTTTGGTTCCCAGGCCTTAGGCAATTCGTTAAAAAGTACCTCGAACATTGCTTGATTTGCATCTCCAAAAAACGTGTGCCTAGGGCTCCACAACAAAATATAACTTCGTGGGAAAAACCCGATCAACCTTTTTCAGTTGTACACTCAGATGTACTAGGTCCACTTCCCGAGTCAAACGGCTTCAAGTTTGTTCTTCTTATTGTGGATGCGTTTACTAAGTACACGCTCCTTTACCCCATTTACAGACAGGATGTAGAAGAACTTTTAAGAGTGTTCACAGACGCAATTTCACTTTTTGGTGTACCAAAACTGATTGTAACCGACAGAGGCAGAATGTATCAGTCCGCTAGGTTCTTAAATTTTGTGAAAGATATGGGATCGGAGATACATTTGGTTACTGCAGAGATGCACCAATCAAACGGCCAGGTCGAGAGGTACGCCCGCACCATTCTGAACCTTCTTCGTATCGAAACCAATCACAAAGGGGCAGCGTGGTCCGAGACGCTGTGGAGACTTCAACTGACCCTCAACGTGACCAAGCAGAAGACGACTCAGGCATCACCGTTAAATCTGCTGGTGGGCACCGACGCGGCGACCCCCGTCATCAGGTCACTGGTCCGTGATGTCGCTTTGGAAGGTGTAGAGCCGAACCGTGAAGCACAAAGAGAGTTACGTCGAGCCCGCGCAACTAATCTACTAAAACAAAACCAGTCTCGACAGGACGATTATGTAAACCGAAGCCGACGCACACCAAGAGTTTTTAATGTGAATGATTTGGTTTTCGTCATTAAGTTTTCGCAGGCAACTGGAAAGATGGACCACGGGATGCGAGGGCCGTACAGGGTCACACGCGCGCTGCCGAGTGGGCGGTATGAGCTGCGCTTGTTGGCCGGCTCCTATGGCAAGACGACGCAAGCTGCTGCTCAGTACATGGTGCTCTGGAAAGGGGAGTGGTGTCCTGAGACTTGCGCTGCATTCTTTGAGCGTAAGGGTGCTTGCGTACTATGAGGGGTCTACATTGCCATAAAGGGTTGTGCAGATCTTGGGGTGAGACAGTAGACGGACTGCGAGACGTCTACGTCAGGTAAACTGCGAGGTACCTGACCGCTCTCACAAAGAGTGGCCTTGCCACCCACGTTTAACGGATGTCGTTCCCGAATAACGTGTGTTTTGACGTGTAGAGGACGGACCGCGAGACGTTCCTTTCGGTGATTTGGTAATCGCCCTACACGATGTGTCATGTAGAGGACGGACTGCGAGACGATCCTTTCGGCGGTAAACGCCATACATGACAGTGAATGAACATGGATTTATGTGTGATGAATGTCTATGACACAAGTTATGATGATTCTGTGTGATGAATGGAACTCTATGGAGTACTAAGATGACGTCTTGGTACCCCATAGACTATTTAGCTAGTCAGTTTATGTGTCTGAGGAATGAAAGAAAAAGGCCACGTAAGACGAATTGAGTGCAAGCAAAAGAATAGGCAAATGTGTTTGCTCTCCGAGAAACGATAATCTTCCTTGTTGCTTTCACAGAAGACGACCTGACTGAAGACACCACTTCTGCTTATCATGGTGCAGAGCCAATCGCTGGACCTTCCCGTCCAGCTGACGAAACCCATGGAGCAGCCATGCAGAGCTTGCCGCACCTTTCTGATGCTGTCGAGGACGACGCATGATCAGGATGGCCGTGTTGGATACTTCCACCCGGCCCAGGAACGGGGGGGGCGCGGTCACTATAAAACCTTCGCAGGTGGCGGGTCAACGGGACTTTTTCGTTTTAACCTATCTGCTAGTTCTCTTTGGTTTTGAACTACGTGGCGTACGGAAGCGCTGTCCGCCGGTGGTTCGGTGTAATCTGCTAAATCTGGTATCTCTGTATCTCATTATTCTCCTGTTGATTTCTTTGATTTGATTAGATAGTGATGATTTTGTTCCTCTGATTGTAATTTTGTTAAGTTTGACAATTATTTTTATAGAATTCATGTGATTAGTTTTTAGGTTAGTAAATAATGTTTTTCTTTTAATTGTGATTTCACTTCTGTCCTAACATTACAATATGATGTTATAATGAGGTGGTCAGTTCGCTACATGTTACTCGAGAGCTCGAGAGCTTTAGTAATAAAATAAAATTTGACGGCACGGTTGGCGCAGTGGTTAAGCGATTGACTGCTGCGCTGCGTGTCGCGAGTTCGATTCCCGCACGGAACAAATATTTGTATGACATACAAGTAGTTGTTCCGGGTCTGGCTGTTTGTGTATCTGAGTTTAAATGTTTGTAAACGCACCCACGATACAGGAGAAAAACCTAGTGTGGGGAAAGGTTTTTAAAAAAAAAAATGTTTGTTGTGTCGAAATCACAGACACACATTTAAAATAAAATAACTCAATTACTTATATACTAACATACAATTCCTTACGTACTAACACACAGTTACCTATGTCAAAAGAATACACCGTAGCAAGTCCGCGTCGCTGTTTAGCGGGATGAGTTTGTGTGAAAAAATCATTTGCCAATCAACCGACTATAGTGACTAAACTATTGGATATATGGCGGGACGGATGAGGGAGAGAGCCTCCCGTCCCAGCCGCCGCGGGAGACGCTTCGGGCGTCGGGAGTCGAGTGACGACTACCGGCCACCGTAGGCGCGGGCCTGCGGGCGGAGAGCAATGGGCAGCTCACCGCCCGATCAGGACCAGGCCCGTGCCGGACGGCGCGTAAGTGTTCCACGCGCGCCTCAAAGAGTTTTTTTTTTTTTTTTTTTTAATCTTATTTTATTTTGGGGTTTTTATCCGAGATATGACAACCCCATCATACCCGTTTACAAAGTAACCACTGTTTTACAATATTATTCTGCTTAACCAACTTAGTATCTATTAAAATAACTTAGCATCTATTAAAAGCAAGGAAGGCGAATCACTCAGTTGTAAAAGATTCTGTGAGTTAGTGATAGTTCATTATCTCACAAAACCTTCTAGTTAATTCCGAACATGGTGCAGATAAAATTGTTTGTATTAATCCCACATCCGTCACATTCAGATTCAGCTCCAACATGAGTGATTCACGTTCACTCTTATTTCGGACACAATCCATCAGCAAATGCTGTACATCCTCGACTTTATTGCACACTGTGCAGTTTGGAGAATCACTCTTCTTCATAAGAAATGCAAACTTTGCCGATGGGTAGTGTCCGGAGCGGAGTCTTAAAATTAATTTTACATATTTTTTATTCAAACTAATACTATCAAACCACGGCAACCGAGATGGCCGACCTTGAATACTTCTATACCAAATACCTTTATTCTCTGAAATATTGTTGAAATGTTGAGTCCAAGAATCAAAACATATTGTTTTAATTTGTGTTAAATGTTCCCAATGATCGGGTATATAGTTAATAAGGGTACCATCAACTGCGGCTGATTTCGATAACAGGTCGGCCTCCTCATTGCCATGTAGGCCAATGTGTCCTGGAACCCACTGCAACTTAATGTCAGTGTTATTATTTATCAGAGTAGTTAACTTGTTCAAGATATCATACGCTATCGCTGCCCCTCTGCTATGACCAGAGGCACATCGAGCTATATGTTGCAGTGCACTCTTACTGTCTGAAAAGATTACCACTCCATTGATATGTTGATTTAATATATAATCCACTGCTTGATAAATTGCAATAAGCTCCAGTGACATGATTGATATATTACAATTCACTCTAAAACCTAATTTTATACCTAAATTCTGATGATAAAAACCCGCTCCTAAGCCCTGACTGCTTTTCGATCCATCTGTAAATATTTTGTGGCATTGACTATAATTATTATTTAATTCCATGAGGACATCATTCAACAGGATGTTTGTGTTATAGTTTGATTTAGCACTGCGCAAACATTCAAGATCTATTTTAATTATATTTGTATTTATACGAGTTGTCCAAATTTCTAAACTAAACATTCTAAGAATACTTGAAGATGTAATTTCTAAATTTTTAGTATCATTATATGTTTTTACTAACAAAGGTTTTTTTTTATTTCCCCAATAGGAGGTTAGACAAAGCGCACCCAATTCCGACAAAAGACCAATTGTAATACTATTTGCCCATGACATTAATTTGACACAATATTTATAAGCTAAAAATTCTCTTCTTATAAATAATGGGGGAATACATAAATCAGACTCCATGACGTGAATAGGGGTACTCTTTATATAACCACCTATGATACGTAAGGCTTGGTTTTGTAATTTATCCAATTTTGAAATGTGACATTTTGCACTGCAGTCATAAATAAAAGAACCATAATCCAATCGACTCCGAATTAAAGAGATGTATAATCTACGTATATGTTTTGTATGAACACCCCATGAACTCCCTGTTAATATTTTTAATATATTCAAATACCTTAAGCACTTGCTTGAAATTTCATTAATATGTTTTCCCCAACGTAAACTACGATCCAACCACATTCCTAAATATTTTGTACATTCTGAAAAACTAAGTGTCTGTTCATTAATTTTAAGAGATGGCAATATTCTACGTCTGCCCCTACTAAACACACAATATGTAGACTTGGTTGAAGATAGTTCTAGACCAAGACCAGCCAAATTTACCACAATATAATCTAAGGAATTTTGTACATAATTTTCACATTTCTTTATATCTTTATCTTTTATATAAATTACAAAGTCGTCTGCGTATTGTGATATTACTATATTAAGAGGAAGTTGGAAAATTTTATATGTAATTAAATTAAAAAGTAACGGAGATAACGGATCTCCTTGGGCCAATCCCTTGTTAGTACATCGAACCGTTAAAACATCACTATTGTTTGATTTAATTTTTAGATATCTTTCATTTAAAAAGGCATAAATGTAGGAACAAATCTTTGATCCTATTTGAAGCTCATCCAAAATATTAACTGCGGCATCAATTGAGACATTATTGTATGCGTTCTGAATGTCCAAGAAGCACGCCAGTGTTGGAATGTTTTTAGAAAAGCCAATCTGTATATAGTTAATTAAACGCACCAGGGAATCAAGACAGGACAACGATTTTCTAAAGCCTACGGTGTATGGTGATAATATTTTGTTTTTTTCGACAAACCATTCCAAACGTTTTGCCAACATTAAGTGGAAGATTTTACACAAGCACGATATCAGGGATATGGGCCTCAACTTAGGATTTTCTGTAGTGTTGTTAGCTTTGGGAATCGGAATTATTTGAATGTTACGCCATTGAGTAGGTAAAATACCGGATCTAAAAATGTTATTATATAGGTTGAGTAAATAGTTCTTAGCTATGTTGGGTTGATGATAGATCATTGAATACGAGACCCCGTCCTCACCAGGTGCGGTATCTTTCTTCTTTAAACAATTTTCCAACTCCTCCATACTAAAATCACATTCCAACATATCATTTTGGGACATAAACACTGGTTTTTTATTTGGAGCATAATCAGGTGTTAAGGAACGTAGTAGTTCTTTTTGTTTTTCAACCGGAGGATGAGTAACTGATTGTTTATATCCCTTCATCCATCGCATACGCCGCCACATGTCAGATGCTGACACTGTCTCATTAAGGGAATCACAAAATCTTTGCCACCCTAATGATTTCGCTTTTTGTATCATTTTATGAGATTCTGTAATTTTACTTTCTAATTTAGTTAAATTATCAGGAGTGGGGTTGCGTCGAAATTTTGATAAAGCTAATCTACGTTGTGCGATTATATGGGATAATTCAGGCGTCCAATAACTTTTTGGTTTAAATTCTTGTGCAGGTTTAGAACAGTTTTTAATAAAGGGAATATATTTATCAGCGGCTTTATTTATATTATCTAAGAAAAAATTGTACATATCCTGTACACTACCGCCTTCCGGGAGTGACATTTTTGATAAAAGGTCACGGTATTTCTTCCAATTGGCTTTTTTGTAATTTCTCTTTTTAGAAACGGTGAAATCATCAGTAATATTGATTGTCATTTTAATCATAAGGTGGTCACTACCCAGGTTTTCATTAATCACTTTCCAGTTAAGTTCTATAGCAATATCAGAGGAAACAAAGGATATATCTGGTGATGTTTTCTGTATATTCCCGCTAACTAATTTAATTCTTGTGTGACTACAATCATTAAGATAAACAAAAGAACTTTCGAGGGATGAATCCATTATATGAGTCCCTCTCGTGTCAGTTTTAGTTGACCAGTTAACATGGTGGCCATTGAAATCGCCAGCAATTAAAGTCTTTTTTGAAAATAGAGAAAATACCTGTTCCCAGTCTGAAGGCTGGGTAGATACCGAAGAAGGACAATAAAGTGACACCACGTTTTCTAAGTCTTTACAATTAATTAATTTAACACTTACTACCTCTATACCTGTATTTAAAAGTTTATATGAATTACTATGTGATTGTATGGATTTATGTACAAAAATTGCAACCCCTCCATATGAATCGAACCTGTCTTTTCGGTATATGTTATATCCACTTACATGAAGGTCAGATTCCCTGTCTAACCATGTTTCACTTATGATTGCTATGTGAATATTTTGTTTATGTAATATGTCTGTGAATGAACTTAATTTTGGCAAAAGACTTTGTGAATTCCATTGAATTATATTGATACTAATATTTTTACTTGAATTATCCATTTATAAAATTAATAATTTTGTCTAGAAAATTTCCTTTCATAAAACAACTTACTACGATTTTCTTCAATTCTTCACATACAATTTTAAACAACAATAATATTTTATCTTCAAATGTTCCTTCTGATATAAATGTTCTATTTAGTTTAATTAAAAATTTCTTAAATTCAAATTTGTAAAGTAACTGTTCATCTCTCTGATAATTTAGTTCTTCCTTTTGGGAATCAAAACAATCTGGATCTTCTTCTATCGGTGTTCCATTCCTATTCTGCCTCTTCCTCTTGGTTTCTTTTTCTTTTTTATTGATATTATTGTTAAAAAATATTTTCTGAGACGGCTCTTCTTGCTGTTGACTCGCTTCTGTTTGTCTAGAACGCTCTTTGCTTTCTTCCCGTGTGACCGGAAAATTGGGGTTTGCGCTATGTTTATTTAATGATTTTGTGAGCACAGTGCTGAATGTTTCCGACTCGCTTCTTAAGTCCGTTTCAATTGAAGATTTCGAGTTATTATGAAAACCATTATCATGTTGTTGTTGTATAAATAGCTGAAGGGCTTTTCTATATGTGACTTGTTTGGTACTCATAATTTTCCTTATATTCTTTTCTTTTAAGAACATAGGACATTTTTTGTCTAAAACAAAGTGATTCCCCTTGCAATTAAGGCATGATATTTTAATTGTATCACAATTATCATGGTTACCCCCACATTTTGGACATATTTTTTTCTTTGTTGGGCAGTACTTCATTATGTGTCCAAATTGCCAACAACCGGAACATTGTGTCACAGGAAAAACGTACGGTTCCACCTTAAATCGGCAATCATAAGCATATACATAAGCCGGCAGACTACTGTTGTTAAAACAGATTCTCACGGATTCGCTGTCAACCCATTTACCTTCAGAGTCTACCCGTCTTAATCTCTTCACAGATATCACCTCGGTACTAGATTCAAATATATCCAATAGCTCAGTTTCAGTTAAGTCCAAATCCACCCCTTTGACAACACCATAGGATAGGAACAACTCATCTATTAGCTGACATCTACATCCCATATCTTTAAATTTTTGGCATTCTAATAATTTGAGTGCATCACTTTTTTCTTTAAACTGAATGAGAACTTTATTAAAACTTTTGTATTTTATTCGTATTACATTTTTTATGTTTTCCGACCTTAACAATTTAGCTAAAGCCATTTGTTTAGGTATGCTTTCTAACGAAGTTACACATATTTCATGTCGTATGGTATTATTTACACCGTTATCTTTTTCTTCATCTACCCTCTTATTATTTTGTGCCTCCACTGATAAACTTCTATTTGTTCGTTTAGGTCTCCTTCTATTAACAGTAATAAAGTCATCATCATCGCTCAGTTCACTCTCTCTCTCTTTTCTCTTCTCAGCTGCTTTCTTCTCATTTTCTTCGATTACTTTATTTATTCGGCGTATTATTGCTGGTTCCAAAGATTTATCAATATCTCCTTCTTTACGTAATATTTCCACATCACCACCACTTTCTTCTTCTTCGGTCTCCATAATTGGTAATATAAATAAAACAGAATAAACTTATTTATGACTGACACTGATCGCGAAACTACTTAAGCCGCGTATTTATACACGCCCGCACGAAACGAGTGCCTCAAAGAGTTGTCAGCATAATCTGAGGGGCCCCTTAGGGCCGAAGCCTGCCGGGTCAGCGGGATTGTCCGAAAGGGTTACCGCTACCCCGGAACATAAAGGGCGAAGGAAGGAACATGGGTGGGTTTTAGTCAGTAAGAGTCTGACACTCCCTTCCGCTCCACCCAGAGCGGGAGCGGTCATTTGATGATTTCCCACCAGAAAAAAAAAAAAAAAACTATTGGATATATTTGATTGAATTTTTGTTTACAGACTGGGAAGGTAACTACACGAAGTTCAAATGACTGTCGTATCGTCATCTCCTCCAGTTTATTGTATACCAAAGAAAGAAAGAAAGAAAGAAAATACATTTATTACATACACATACACATTACATTACATTTTTATTTTTACCAGGGTGTATGTACCTTTTTTTTTAATAACTGACGAAAAGTTTTCAACGCATGGGGGTTCAGAATTATGTGCTGCTGGGGAGTTTGTTGCGCCACTTCTTCTTCCCAGCGAAAGCACTAGGAAGTGGTGAAGGGCGGGCGTTTTGGGGGACTGTCTTTTGTAATTTTGACGTTCGAAAAGTGCTGATTCTCAGCCTAATTTGAATAAATGTCTTTTGATTTTGTGCTGAATCTTACCGTTTCTTTTATATTTCATGTTTATACTATTTTTTTGTAATGTATATATATTTTATTTCTTATTTTGACTGTTGTTTTTATTTATAATATCTAATCGTACGCTGTACTGGTTGACGTCATCACGTCAACGCCGGCTCTCGCAGAAAGCCAGCGCTGGGGCTCTGTCTCTTATAGGGTCTTAGCATTATGCTGAGCGATGGCCGTTTTGCGTGCATGTTTTTCCCCAAACTTGTTATTTTTTTTTGTGTTTGTGTTCTTTTTATGCGTCATTTTTGCCGCAAATAAACGTATTTTCTTTCTTTCTTTCTTTTTTATTTTAATCTATGGTAACAGGTTGCGCGTAGATGTCCCTTCCATCCTATAAATATTTCAATATTACCGATAACATCGCAATTTGTTCCATCTTCATAAATTCTACTTAAATCCTTTACCAAACCGTGCCCCGCAAAGTGAAGCTATTAAATTTATTACATTGATGTTACCGCCGCGTCAGACCATTACTTCTGAGGCTTCAGCTATAAATGTAAGAGAACATAAAAGCTACTGACTTTATTTCTCCAGATTAGTCGGTGTTCCTCAAGGGGGGCAGGCAGAAGTGTATAGAAAACCTTTTCACTAATTATATCGAAGTCTCATGTATGGCTTATGGTCCTTAAAACGGTAATCGACCCAGTGGTATTGGCCTCGCCAAAGGAGTTGAAGGTCGTGGGTTGGGACTGAAAAGGCGCTGGTACTTTGTGTAAATTATTTCATCACCACTCCTCTCAAAACGGTGAAGGAAAACATCGTGAGGAAACCGGCATGTCCTAGAACCAAAAAATTCGAAGACATGTGACATCTACCAACCCACACTCTCTGAGAGGAGGCCTGTGTCTCAGCAGTGGGAATATTATAGGCTGTTTAGAATAACCACCGAAGGCCGCCATGGCCCACGCACAGTGGTCCACTTGAAGGACTAAGTGCGGAAATCAAACCCATAACATAGATCTTAGGCTGGTTATGCTTAATAGCTGTTACTAGTTAACTGCCTCGTTGGTCTCGTGGTCACGCGACTGCTATAGCTATAGCGGCTGAGTGTGAGGTCTTGGGTTTAATTCACAGGTCGGGCAAAAGTGATAGTGGGTTTTTTCATTAGGAATTTCTCAGTAACAGCCCGGAGTTTGCCAGTTAGCGGTGTAATACCTTCGTGCCTAGATAAGCACGTTAAGCTCAGCAGCTTAACAGATCAGGCACAGAACCAACGTTCTGTGCCTGATCTCTCCCCGGTCGTGTCAAATTGCCGTCCCATCTAACTCTGAACGGGAGGAAAGAGAGGGTGTACCTGTGCGCTATAATATCTCCTGCGTCGATGGCTAATCTCCGCTGAGATTGGCTGCCATGGCTGAAATTCAGCCTGGGGGACTACTAGTAATAGGTTACGAACATATGACTAGGGACTAAGGAATATACGCATGTGTACTTATGTTCGCTTTGTATGAAAATTTAGGTGGGATCGCCCACTGCAGCCGACGGCCATGTTACGCACGGAGGCGTGGCTGGGAAACAAATGAACCGCGCAGTTAACGTCATACGTAGCAATGGACGGTCGACGTATTGTCATTGGGTACAAATGAGTACAACTGAGTGCAAGTGTTTATTTTTCCACCCTGCAATCGGCAGTTTGTTTTTTATTGTTGTTTGTTTTTTGATATTTAGATTGACAAAAATAAATGATGTTTTAAAACTAGATGAGTTCGGTGTTTCCTAACCAACTGCTCTGCAAAGACAGACCGAAACAAACTCAGATGTCAGTCTCCTAAGGAAGTAAACAAAAACGAATCGCTTTGCTTACCAATGGTAATATTTTTTATTGCCAAAATGGGAATATAAACAGATTCGTAAGCCAATTTTACCCGTGCTAGCTACTTGCATATGGGAGAGTCTACTACGCAAAGCTACGAGGCCTTTGCTCCATTATTAACAACCAACAGAAAACTGAATAACACTGCCCGACCTGGGAACCGAATCCAGGACACTCAGTATCGAGTAAATAACAAGAATAGGCCAGTAATTCTCAATTTGTATTTTTCTGGGTACCCAAATAACTATCCTACTATAATAATATTATGAAAGTGAAAGTTTGTATGGATGGATGGATGGATGGATGTTTGTTACTCTTTCACGCAAAAACTACTGAACGGATTTGGATCAAAACTTATGCGGGCGAAACCGCACTAAAACAGCTAGTAGACCATACAAATATTTGATCCGTACGGAAATCAAACCTACACCTATTTTGTTGACACTTTGGGCTTGGTTGCCAAACACATTACTACACATTATCGCACGTAGACGGCTAAGCCCACGTAACAAATAGGTTTGTTATTCTAATAAAATTCTTTTATAATAATAAATTGTAGCAGCCTGTATACATGGGGGAGGAAAACACGCTGTATCTACGATCAAAACAAGAATATTAGAGCGTGTGTTGTATTCGAGAATGGCGGGATATAGAAACTAAGGAGTTGAGTAAAAAATAATATTATTTTTACAATTATGACGGTACTAAGAACATAATAGGTGAAATGGCGCCCAACGTGGGACTTAAATGAAGCGTAAGCATTCACACAACGTTCAAAATGGACTGTCGTCCTGATACAAATTACGAAAGGAAGGAAGACTTACGTCAATAGCAAATGTATTTTCACGAAAATGCTCTTTAATTTCGTCTCATCGTCCCATGTTGGGCGCCACTGAAATGGTAAAGGTAAAGCGTTTATGTACTGCATCTCTCTCGAATCCAAGATATAGGTTCTTTCCGAATTAAAAATGTTAAAAATTCGGACGTAAGGATTTCCGATCTAGTGCCTAAAAAGCAAATACGCAAATATGATGGTAGTAAGAAAACTAATAGTTGAAGTGGCGCCCAACGTGGGATCACAGAAGAAAAGTAATGGTTCAAGTGGCGCCCGACACAGGACTAATCTAAAGTTAGTTATTGCGAAAATTCATATCGACATAACCTATTACTGTTTCTTTAACCTTCAATAAAATTGTTCTTACAAGCTTTTGAAGCTATCTATTTAAAATACAAAAAAATCGTATGAATTTTATGTTACGGGTACTTATCTGGTCCACTCAAATCTGTGTGGTATTTTCCTCAAAATACCATTTCAGAAATCAATGGTCTTCACATGATCTGACCAAGATTATACCTGGACTTTAAAAGAGACTGTGACCTCTGAGTTTGTTTCAGCCTTTCTTCTCAGAGTAGTCAGATAGGAAACGCCGACCTCATCTAGCTTATTATTTATTTTAATTTATAATTATGACGTGTAAAACTGATTTCGATATTCTATTTACACAATAAACACAACACACCACAATAAACCTTGGAGTCTACTCCGAAGTTGTATCGACCGAATGTTCGGCCGTTTCGTGCTACGAAGTTACTATTTGGTTCGGTCGGACCCGATCTTACACTCCTACACTCTTTCGAATATTGACTATGGTCCCGATGCAACTGAGTCGATCCGAACTTTTTTCACATTTTTCAATAATATTCGGTTCGGCCATGTGTCGGTCCGATCCGATCATTCGCACTTTGCACTTCGTAGTAGACCCCCTTGACAATTCAAAAGTGCCGGTAATTGGTTTAGTTGAAATAAATACTTTGAGTTTTGAGTTTGAACAAATTCAAATCATTTCTTCAAGCATTTATGTTAAGGCTTCTTGTTACGTATTACTTCGTTAAGCTATTTCGAGCCTATTGTCAGACTTTCTACACTTGCAGCCTCTGGGTCAAGTATACATACGCAGAAGGCATACAGCACTCTGCGTGTACAATATAACAATGCCTTCAGAGTGTTTGTGGGGCTGCCGCGGTTTTGTAGCGCTTCGGGTATGTTTGCCGATGCGAGGGTGGATGATTTTTATGCCATCGTTCGAAAGCGATGCGCTCTCCGTCACAGAACACGCGTCAGCTCCCATAGTATGTTGAGGGCATTGAGTGACCGGTGGGACTGTCCGATGCTTGGCCGGTGGGTGAGACTGCACACACAGGTCGGCGATAGGTAATTTACGGGCATATAATGTTTTCTTTTTTATTTATATTTTCTTTGTGGTTGTATGTGTCTAAAAATAGTTAATTAAGTAATTTTATGTAAATACTAACACTATGGACTGCAAGGTCTGCAAATAAAAGTTTATTATTATTATTACTTACACAAGTACTTGAAATATTTACCCAAATTCATGGAAAATATCTAACCATAACACACTATTCTAGTGCACTTAATAAAATCAATTCAACTCCACAGTTTTCCTAGTCTAACCTTACTTTTACGTTCAAAGTTCGAGCTTGCGATTGCTTTTGCTGTCGTTACATCAACATAACACAAAAACATAGCTTCGCTGTTTCTTTTCACATATGTATTCCTCTGCAGTCTCTGGATCTGTCTGAGTATAGATAAAATATACGGTTGTTTTCGCTCGATAAAATTTATGAGTGAAATTGAATGGAATGCGGTAGAGTAAAGAGCAGCCGTGGCCCAGTGGTAACGGCCGCGACTTGCGAGTTGTAGGTCGCAGGTTCGAACCCAAACAGGCGCTTTACTTTGTGTAAATTATATCATCACCACTGCCCTCAAAACGGTGACGGAAATCATAGTGAGAAAACCGGCATGTTTTAAAACCAAACATCCGAATATATGTGGCGTCTACCAACCCGCACTGGGCCCGCGTGGTGGATTGTGGGCCACTCCCTCTCACTGACAGGAGGCCTGTGTCCCTGCAGTGGGAATATTATAGGTTGATTATGACGAGTAAATGTATGAATTAAAGTATTTTTAAAGTGAAGACTTCGTTAGGAGCACTTTGGGCTCTTTCTGAACAGTGAACGAAACTCAACCGTCACGCTCGGCCGGTGACGCTGAATCGGGTATACTCGGCTAGAGCCGGTTTGTGCCGCTGAATCACGTATACTCGGTTGCAGTCATAAGTATTCTCTTCTATCATGACTGTGTTTATAAGCACACACCCTCTTTTTTTATTCAACCAATATAATTATGTACAGACGGCAGCACATCAAGCTACTACAATCTGTCAAATTTCTTTAATAGATTTTCAACTTTATTGCTAAAGTATTAAAGGTTGATTGGGAAAATTTGACAGTTTGGGGTAGCTTGACCTGCTGGCGTCTGTACATATTGTCCTTCCTACTTACTACTACTTATCCTACTTCCTACTATAATATTATAAACGCGAAAGTTTGTGAGGATAAATGTTTGTTATTCTTTCATGCAAAAACTACTGAACGGATTTTGATGAAACTTTATAGTAATATAGCTTATACATCAGAATAACACATCGGATACTTTTTATCCCGATATTCCCACGGGATCGAAACTTATGCGGGTGAAACAGCGGGGTAGTGCTAGTAATATTATAAACGCGAAAGTTTGTGAGGATGGGGTAGATGGATGTTTGACTCGTTCACGCAAAAACTACTGAACGGATTTGGATGAAATTTAGCACACAAATAGTTTATAACCAGAATTAATACATAGGATACTTTTTATCGCGATATACCCACGGAATCGAAACTTATATCTAGATTAATACCTAGAATTTAGTACCAGTGTTTTAGTTGGTTCAATACAAAATTTATCCAGGCAACTGCATTTAATAACTATTTAACATGATAGTTTCATATAAATCAGCTAGTACCTGTACAATTTGCCCCATGACGAATAGGCAGAGGACTCTTGTCATACAGAAAAGAAACGATCTTTAATAGCCAAGCTATATTTGCTACTAGCTGCGCCAGTGGTTTCACCCGTGGTAATATCGGGATAAAAAGTATGCTATGTCCTAATGCAGGTCGTGGTCTACCTATGTGCCAAATTTCATCCAAATCCGTTCAGCCGTTTTAGCGTGAAAGCGTAACAAACAACCATACAAAAATCAAATAATATTAGTTAAGATGTGTCTGTGATTTCAGACTAAAACAGGTTTCTCTTGAATTCATACTTCTAGTTAGTTATAGTAGACACCTGTCTTTTGCAAATATATAAGTCAACGGGGTAACTGCGTAACACACTATCGGTAGCAATAACTTTCATGTTGACAGTTCAACAACATTCACTGCGTTATTTACGTTGGTGAGCAGACACATTTTTTGAACATATGAAGCAATGGATTAGCAATACCCTTCAAAATGATTCAGATTTAGATTTATATGTTGCAGATTCGTAGGATCACTTTGAATTAAAATCATTCTTGAGGCACTCTATAAAGCTTAGGACGTAGCATCCTATTTTGGCATTCAGTCTTACTGAATGACCTATTGAATGAATTAATGATTGATTGATTGAATGATACTCACTCTGAAGCTGATGGCGCCACTGCAATTCACGTCAAAGGCTTTGAACACATAATGGGCATAGAGAGCGGAATCTGGAACAAAATATTTTGGTCAATGAGATAATTTTAATTAACAGATCAAAAGTAGTATGTATTACATAAATATATACTTGGGGCTGAAGAGATGCGCTAATATCAAATGTATAAATATAACACTTGCATAATTATACGTAAAATAATTAATAGAAACATATTTAGAGGTATGAGGAACAAGGTGTAAAGACCTCCGACCAGACGGGTGTTGTGTTTGGCGGGCAATTGCCCAACGACTGATGTCGGGAAGTTTGTATGTATGCTAATTGCGCGGTAAACTCTGCTTGCGAGATGCAGGATTTGCGTGACGTCAGTATGACGTGTTGTTCGCATGTGGCGTTGTAGATACCGCTACACATACATACACAAATAACATTTACAAAAAGAATGCAAATTCTAAAGCGTAAGACGAGACAGGTTAACCATATAATTTTAAGAGCTCCTTGGATAAATTACGGTAGAAAGACTGTCGTTTATGAGGTGAGGGGGCACAACTCTAAACTCTATACCTAAAGTATTTAAGGAATCAAAACCACTTTTAAAGGCTATTAAACCACCATGTTCAGAATAATGTTTGAATTTTAAGTCTGTGCTTTTCTTTATTTTACTTTTATGGCTTAAAGCAAGTACTACCAATAATATTTTATACTTACTGCCATGAGGAAAGAATTTCGCGTAGATGTCTTTAAAAGACTCTTCTTGTACTACACCTTCGGGACACTCCTGCAACAAAGAAATAATAACGTTAGGTCCGCATTTGACTACCTCGTCTCAGTCACTAGAATCAATTCTATTTTAATGTAATTTTTGACGTTCAAAAGTGCCTTTTATGTGCCTATAAATGATTTGACTTTGTCAAGAGCGACTACAAAACGTGGGGTCCTGGACCTAATCTACGTTCCAGCCAACATTTTGCAGGGTGTTAATTGGAATTTTCAGTCACAATCCGAATTCTGACTGTAATTTTATGCCCGGTAGTATGAAATTAAATTCTTTATTCTGTAAATATAATTACGAAATCAGTTTTACATGTCATATAAAAAAATAACAATAAGCTAGATGGTATCGACATTTCCTATCTATTTTTTTTTAAAATAAAACTTTGCCCCACACTAGGAATTTCTCCTGTATCGTGGGTGCGTTTACAAACATTTAAACTCACATACACAAACAGGAACCCGGAACAACTACTTGTAGGTCATACAAATATTGGTTCCGTGCGGGAATCGAACCCGCAACACGCAGCGCAGCAGTCAATCGCTTAATCACTGCGCCAGCCGTGCCGTCAAACACACATTGAAGGAAAACATCCTGAGGATATCAGGACTGAATACTTCGTAACCGCCTCCTATACACCGTGTTCTTCACGTTATCCATAAACTTTGGCACACGCTTCTATACATAGCTTTTACAAATCAAATCTAACAAAGGAAGTAGTACTTAAAAAGGCTTCGTTACAAAGATTTTTGTAATTTCATTTAATGAAATTTAATTGAGCTATGCAGTAAGAAAGGGTCTTAATTTGGCCTGTGTTGTCGCTTAGTGCAATTAAAATGATAAATCTATCAAATCCTTCGGACAAAGAGATGAAGAGGCATGCATATCGAGTGATTTACGTCAAGGTATTTAGTTTGTATGAAAATTGACAAAAAATTAAAAATAAGAATTCATCAATGTGACCATAATGAAAAATGCTTATTTCCATGGTCGAAGTTTATGTATATCGTCCGGAACATGGTGTATAGTCGACCACACGTCAGTAACACTTGAACTATGGAATACGCCTTTCCTGCTACGACATAGAGGCACTATTTATGTAAAATTTCTGCCTGTCTTTTCCTAACTAGGTACGTTAGAATAGGCTTCCAGTCTAACCGGATGCAGCTGAATAAATATTTGTTATAATAGGCAGTCCTTGCATGTAAAATACTGGTTATTTTACATGGAGCGACTGCCTACCTGACATCCGTAACCCAGTTACTGGGTAACACGATTCCCCTTGGCAAGACTGGTTGTCAGACTTTTGGGCTTCTGACTACCTGACACAGATCTACGAATCACAGGGACCTAGAAAGAAAGAAAGAAAAAAGAAAGAAAGAAAATACGTTTACCTACGGCTTAAAATCAAAGTATTGTATTTCACATAAACCATAACCTGGGCACTTATGAAACGTCAGAAGCTAGATGTACAAAATATAGTAAAACATTTTAAAACGGTGTTGGTCGTTTCCTATGGAGGAGAGCCGACAAGAAACCCCACAGTTACTCTTTTAAAAATAACTAGCTTTTACAATGTTTTCAATTACAGTAGGTATGGGAGGACAGCGGACTTAACGCGGAGGGCTCGTCATATGTAATGGGTGTTCACCTATCCACGAATCTTTTCCTTATATTGACACGAACTATAATAACAGTGTAGCTTCTCATCATCTGCCTAACCTTTTCCCAACTATGTTGTGGTCGGCTTCCAAACTAACCAGATGTAGCTGAGTACCAGTATTTTACATGGAGCGTCTGCCTATCCTCCACAACCTAACTGGGTAATACGAATGCCCTTGGTAATACTGGTTGTGGTGTTGTGGTTGTGTCATGTTCACTAGTTAGTGTATTAGGACTTCTGCTCGCACGGATTAAGCAAGCTAGGGTTGCGAAACTTATCCTCTGGTCAAGGTAAAAGCTAGTCCTTGGGTCACGGGAAATGTCTATAGCTTCTACTGTTACTGTTACTGTTGGCCTGCATCATCCCAGCCTGCTCATTCGATCCAGGGCTAACGTAAACCACTGGTCGTTTGTTTTGTCCAGCTCGTCCCACCATCTTCTACGGGGTCTGCCGCGACGCCTTCTAGCTGTGTCAGGGCTCCACGTGGTGGTTATTTTGGTCCACAGCTTATTGGGCATACGGCAGACGTGGCCAGCTCAGTCCCGCTTCAGCTAAGCGGCTTTTTGAGCAACGTCAGTAATCTGTGTTTTAGAGCGCAGTGTGGTGTTGCGAATATGGTCTGTCAATTTGACGCCCAGAATACTGCGCTCTATTGCCCGTTGGCAAACCTTGAGTTTGGAGTTTTCAATGTTTGTCAAAGACCAAGTCTGGGATCCATAGGTCAGAATTTGAAGGATGCACATATAGCTTCTACTGTGATAAAAATATTAGCCAGTCTGCTAGTTGGTATCGGGGTTGACAGCTAAACTGCTCCGGACGAACATTGAAGTATCATTAGAAATACAACAAAATGCGTTATATAAACAACTATAATACAATCAAGGAAACTAATGGTTAAGCAAGACTTCACGACCCTGCCTCTAATGTAAAAACTTCCCTATTGTTACATGTCATAGGTACTACGTTTATACATGTAGCTATTGATTTTATACATAGCTTGTCTGTTGGGAAACTCATAACAATAGGAGGGTAGTCGTATCCTTAACTTGTGGGGTTCAAGTTATGAGCGATATCTTTGTGCAAATATTAATATTAAGACAGTTGTGCATGACGGCTTCGTTTTGAGACACTTAGGGCTGACTTTTCCATCGCCAGATAACTTTTATTCGAGGAATAAAATTGACGTTTGACAGTTTTTGTATGATAAAAATGTTTTTTTTTTTTAATTATTCCTCGAAGTTATCAGATGATTGATAAATCAGCCTTTACACGATATAATGTGACAAACATTACTACTTATGCCGGTTTATTGTAATCAATTATTACACCATTTTGAAATTACGTAGGTCTACGTAAGTTACATCTTAATAAAAACCAACTTGTAGTGATGGAAAAAAAAAACCATAAAACATGTCTTAATCTCAGTTTAAAGTTCGATATCTGCAATGCCCTGTGAAACAGAAATCTTTAAAAAAAAAACAAGAAAACTACATCGGTACAGCAATGCAATTCTGTAACCATTTCACCGTGAAAAGTTAGGTGAAGTGAGCTTAGAGTGAGCTGTCAATAATGTCAATCCCTAGCATTAGCTGGGAATGACAGCTCACTCCACGCTCACTTCACCTAAGTTTTCAGGGTGAGATTTTTACAGAATCGATCGGCAGTTACTTTAATACGCTGCTTCAGCATTTCAAATAATAGTCACAAGACTATTACGTTTTTTTACATCTTATTTTATTAACTGAAGTGTTAACATCATTTTGTTGCTTAGAAAGAAATAAAGTATGTATTGTAGACTCGTACAGAAAGATCAAAACCCAAACACAGTCGAAATTAAAAAATTAAAGTAACAAAAATAAAAATGAAATAGAAAAGTCCTATACTTTTTTGCTGAGCAACGACCTGTTCTTGCACAGATGCGACGCACGGCTAATGTGTTGTTTGTTTTGTTACAAAAGTAGTTACACTAGTTATTTCGCCACACTGCATTTGGCATTTTTGTTTTTATTGTGATTGTTATTGTTTTGTGGTCATTTGCCAATATCTGTACTGTCAACTGTCAATTAATGTTAGTTGTCATTGGTCCATGGCCTTGACAGCGAGCAATGGACAAAAGTGTCAACATTTTTTATGCATGAGTACGTGTCTTTTGACTATATGTATCTTATGTCTTTTTCGTTTTTTTTTTAATTTATTATTATTATTTTTTTACTTGTAATTGTGCGTTTTGTTTGTGCAGAATAAAATATTTTTCTTTCTTTCTTTCTTTCTATACGAGGCCAAGAGGCTCCTATCTCAGCATGAAGCTGCGACATTGAAAAAATAAATATCGTAGCGCTGTGGTAATCTGATAGGGCCTGCTGTGATGTCACGGGCAGTTACGGAAATAAATAAATAATAAAATAGATATAATTTAAAGTATTAGCAAATAAAATAAATATTCACTTAATCCGCGCCATACGTAACCTCATTACTTGTCTATGCCTGGAGTATCAGAGACACTCTTTGGCATTGCTGTAATAAGCAAAAGGCGCACGTGCTGATCCTCCGGCGAAAATAAATAAATACATTATAAATACAAATGTACTAACTACTAACTGTACTCTATGGTTTAACTAGCTGCGCCCCGCGGTTTTACCCGCGTAAGTTTCGATCCCGTGGGAATATCAGGATAAAAATCCTATATGTTAATCCTGGTTATAAACCATCTGTGTGCCAAATTTCATCCAAATCCGTTCAGTAGTTTATGCGTGAAAGTGTAGCAAACATCCATCCATACAAACTTTCACGTTTATAATATTATAGTAGGAAGCGACACGGTTCGTTAACTCTTAAGGTTACCAAGCTGTGGTTGGTTGGTGGTTAGTTGGTTCTAAGGTTTCCAAGCTTCTTTTTTTTTTAAATAATTGTAACTTTTCAAATACTAAAAGTCAATATTTACATAAAATCGCTTCCGCCCATGTCTCACACCACACACACATGCTCGCACGTCAAAACAGCCCCCGTCGCAACGGAAGCGCTTCCAAAGCATGTCACTTTTTGACCGACTATGTCGACATAAAGAGGTGCTGTGCTTTTCACAATGAACAACAAAAATGAATGATATAACAAAAAGGTCGCGCTGGCTGGCAGTATTTTTAGGGCTCCTTAGTCATATAGTAAAAATGGAACGTTTATGACTTCGTGTCGATGGCAATATAAATGGACTCTGCCCAGAATTCGGCTACGTGTTTGGCGCCATCACCAGCGTCCATCAGTTCCTGTAACGTGCAGCTGACGGGACACGCAGGCCACGATAATAAGTGTCCTATCGTTTGTGGAACAGCACCACTCTAAGGCGGTCCACCTGAACAGGTTTTCCTTGCTTCGGCCAACCTGGGTCCGGTGTTTAACGGCTTCCAAATTACCCGACGCAACTCATGTCCAGGTAGGAGATCCTTAGCGGGTGGAACGAATGGTTTGGGTAAGGAAGCATTGCCTCGCCACAGCTCACAGTCCTTTCTTTTGGTCAATCGCCAGTAAGTGGAACTGTCCGGGTGAAACTCAGCCATTTTATTCGGAGACTATAGATAGGCACTATGTCGATAAAATTTGGAAAGAAGGTGTATTCTAAACAATGGTGTAGAGGTACTCAGTAAGACTGCCCGTGAGTTTCTTGCCCATTCTTCTCCATAAGGATCTATTACGCTTTGGAATGGGCAACTCCCTTCATCTTTCTGACTGACCGACCCCTTGACCATACAAAAAAGGCTTGAAATTGGTTTATTTGAAATAAATGCTTTGAGTTTGATCGACCCGTGTGGCCGTTACTATGTAGCCACGAACCCCTTTACACTGTGCATCGGATTCTCTACAAATAAATCCTCTTCTGTCTCAACATGTCCTAACAAACAAACAGACACGTTCACTGTCTATTTCGGGCAGCATTTCAGGCAAAGCCGAGCGGGATCAGCGGGAGTGCCTTTCGACGTCGCTCATGTGTCCGCAGCCGACATTCTAAGTGTTATGACACTATTTTCTGCAAAAATACAATTTTTCGGCGTGGTTTAGTTGCAGTTTTCACTTGTGAAATGAAAAGTGTGCAATTCAGAGCAATTTACTAACTAAGTAATAACAGCCGCACGGGTCGGTCGATCAGGGAGGAAGCTACGCTTGCCGCGGTTGGTCCGTGGATGGGTGACCATCTTTACATATCGAGACCCCTCCGTGCCTCGGAAAGCACGTTAAGCCGTTGGTCATGGCACTCATTTGTAGATCTTTGCCAGTCCTTACGGGTAGTCAGAAAGTTTGCCAGCCACGCTTACCAAGGGGTATCGTATTACCCAGTAACTGGGTTGTGGAGGTCAGAATTAGAGGCTGAATATCAGTATTTTGATACTGATTGATATTCAGCTGCATCTGGTTAGACTAGAAGCTGACCCCAACATAGTTGGGAAAAGGTTAGGCAGATGATGGCTCTAGTCACGTAGTTGTATTGACATAATGATCCTGTTGAAAGTCGTTATAGAAATACGAAAAGTTTTGAAAGCGATTGCTTGTTTTTAGGTAAGGAGAGGGGGGGGGGGGGGTAGGTTAGTTATATTTTTTACCGACTTCAAAAAGGTTTCAGGTTCTCAATTAGACCGTAGTTTTTTTTGCATTTTTGTTGCGCGTTGTGTACGCGATATCTCCGGCAATTGTGGATCAATGTCGAAAATCTTCGATCTTCGATCAATGTCGAAATTGTTTTGAAAGTCGGTATTTTTTTTTTTTTGTAAAGAAGTTTTGTAGAGTTTGACATATTTTTCGTTATGTATTTTCGTGGTGTACAATAATGTATGTGTAAATATAAATATATGGATCAACTAAATATATGAATCGGTCTTAATCTTGCGAGGGTGTGAATTTGGCTATCATATTCATTAATTTTAAATTAGATTATGAAACCTTACCACTAAATCAAATGAGATTAATTTGTATTGCTTCTCTAACTTTTGTTGGCCCCGGAGTTGTATTGAGTAGTTAGATAAACTTCTTTACTGACCTAGATATTTAAAAAAAAATGAATAGAACACTGTGGGAACAACAGTGCGGACCAGCCGATCGATTCTGTAAAAATCTCACCGTGAAAAGTTAGGTGAAGTGAGCTTAGAGTAAGCTGTCAATAGTGTCAATCCCTTAGCATTAGTTGGAATGACAGCTCACTCCACGCTCACTTCACCTAAGTTTTCACGGTGAGATGGTTACAGAATCGCATTTCAGTAGATGACACGTCTTCAAATTTTTGGTTCTAGGACATGTTTCCTCATGATGTTATCCTTCACCGTTTTGAGAGCAGCGGTGATGACATAATTTACACAAAGTAAAGCGCCTGACTAAGCGGATGAGCTGGACTCCTTTGATAAAGATTGGTCCTTGGCAGCTCTGGACCTAGAGCAGTGGAAATAGTGTAGGGTGGCCTTTACCCAACAGTGGGACATTCAGCTCAGCCTATAGCAGTCCACTGCTGGACATAGGCCTCTCCCAGGCTGCGCCACAACACCGTGTCCTCCGCCTTCCGCATCCAGTCCGTCCCAGCAACCTTCTTAAGGTCGTCCGTCCATCTAGCTGGCCGTCTCACATTACGGTCGTCGATACGCGGTCTCCACTCCAGGACTCGTCTGCTCCACCGGCCATCGGTCCTTCGACAAACATGGCCAGCCCACTGCCACTTCAATTACAGTGGGACATTAACGGCAAAAAATAATAAAAAAGCGCCTGACTAGGTTCGAATCTACAACTCGAAAGTCGGAGCCGTTACAACTAAGCCATTACTGCTTTCTATTTAGTCAGTAATTACATAACTTTATCTAAATTCTAAGTGCCCTATTAATACAAAATGGCGACTTGTGACAGCTCTCTATTTTTGGCGGGAACGGTCATTGACTTTCTACCCTACTGACCTTTTGCTTGAAGCTGACACAATACACAGCTAGCTATCTCTTTCACTCTAACAGAAAACGTATAGTGGCGTCTCGCTCTCATTCATTAGCACCGTTTACACGAGTCATTTTGAGTGTTTGTGAAGTAATAATAATAATGTCTGTTTGTATGTTGGGGAAAAATGCAGATGGCGGGATTTTCAGCGCCCATTGTTGTAAAAGGTTGGTTGTTATTTTTTATAGGGGCAAAGAAGGTGTTATGTCTTAACTATCTAGGTTTTTTGCTGGAGATTTCGTTCATATACAAAGGGGATGTTTGATTATTTTGTTTAAAATTCAGAGAAAGAAAGAAAAAATATCTATTGCGACTCGTACAGGAAGATCGCAAACTAAACTATGTAAAGACAGTCAAAGATATGAAAGAGAAAGTCCTATACGAGGCCAAAAGGCTCCTATCTCAGCATGATGCTGCGACATTATTTTAAACATCTATACAACAAGATGTAAGCACTATGACACTGTTTCTGTTTGTATTAATGTCAAAGACAAAGACAAAGACATTTATTCGTCGGATATGGTAGGTACAAAGGTGGTTGGTACATAGGTATGGATAAGTTCGACACATCCGCCGCTACTAGCGGCATACGAATATTTATAACGTGAACTTCTCAGTATCTTAGTCAAAGACAAAGACATTTGCTCGTCGGATATGGTAGGTACAAAGGTGGTTGGTACATATGGCTAAGTTCGACACATCCGCCGCTACTAGCGGCATACGAATATTTATAATGTGAACCTAATGTACATGTGGGTATAAAACCTAACTTATATACTACTTATACTCTAGTAAACAATACAAAACACTTATACTATGGACATTTGTACTTTAGTATACAACATAAAATAAAATAAAAACACAACAATAACGACATTTCTATTACACAGCTAAATAAATCTACTTTATTATAAAAAAAATAAAAAAATATTTACTTATTAACCCTTATAATCAAAAAAATCTTTTAATGTGTTAAAATTATTTTGGAGTAGCCAATTTTTTAGGCTTTTTTTGTAAAAATTAATTGGTAGCTCTCTTAATTGTTTGGGAATATGGTTATATATTTTGATGGACATAAGGTAGCTGTTTCTGTAGTGGAGAGTACTATTACAATATTGGTTTTTTAACTTGGTGGGGTCCTTTTTTGTAAATCTATTGTTTTCGGCTACTGTGGAGAAGAAGTGAGAATTTTTCCTGACAAATATGGCTATTTCTAAGATGTAAATAGAAGATAAAGTTAGAACCTTTAACTTTTTAAAAATTGGTCTACAGCTCTCGTATGGTGGCGCCCCAGTTATTGCTCGCAAGCATTTTCTTTGTTTTTTGTCAGCTATCGATATAGGTAAGCTTCACGCGTGGCCGCCATTTTGAAAAATAAACAAGGTGGTGGACAGGTAGGTGTGCCAAGGACTTTCAAAGCCATTTAAGCCTTGGTTTGACCCGCTTAGAGGACTGACAGAAAAAGCGGGACGACTGAATTTATAGATAATGAGATTAATGATCAAAATCAAAATTCATTTATTCTAGTTTTTTTTTACCAGGCTGTGAGTCAGCACTTTTCGAACGTCAAAGTTACAAAAGACAGTCCCCCTAAACGCCCACCCTTCACCACTTCTAACTAGTGCTTCCGCTGGAAGAAGTTATTTTTAAGATATGTTTCCCCCTTTTCGAGGAAGACTATAATAATCTATATCTTAGTAATATACAAAGTAAAAATACGTGTTATAAAACCATTTCTAGAAGCAACGGAGGCAGTTGCGACCCCCCACCCGCCCCTCGTTTCCACGAATGTTACTAAACGCCACAAAGGTGTGATATGAAATATCGTAGTGATTCATTGAATTTTTTTCATGTATTAACATGAAATTAAGTCATTTTTAATAAAAACAAACAATCATTTTAGACACTAATAATAAAACATTATTCAAACATGCGTTGTATAAAGTTAACCTCCAAAAACTGCGCAAACAGAATCGCGGGAAATGGCTAGTTTTTAATCCAAGAAATTACTATTCTTATACCAAGCAAAGCCCTTACAAGAAGCTAGTATACCAAAGAGAATAGAGCGCCGTCAAAAGCGCGCGATGTTTTGTCAGACGCAGTCTGACACTGCCTTTATGACTCATATGAAAGAAAACTACATTGTATAGTCTGTTCCAAAATATCTGACGAAAGTGTAAACAAACTATTTTCAGCATCCTAATTGTATAACACACTATCGATCACAATCTGAATCATTTAGAAGGATATTGCTATTGTTTGACATATATTATAAACGCGAAAGTTTGTAAGGATGGATGGATGGATGGATGGATGTTTGTTACTCATTCACGCAAAAACTACTGAACGGATTTTGATGAAACTTTACAGTGATATAGCTTATACATCTGAATACGTTTTATCCCGATATTTCAATGGAATCGACACTTGTGCAGGTGAAACCGCGGGGCGCTGCCAGTTGCTTCATATGAAGGAAAAATTTGTCTGCTCACCACGTAAATAACACAATGAATGCTGTTGAACTGTCAAAATGCAAGTCATTGCTACTGTTAGTGTGTTGCGCAATTACCTCACAAGTTAAATTCTTGCGCAATCACTCACTAACGAGATTTAGTGACATATTCATCTGTAAGTGTTAATACAGTTTAAACTTTAAATATCACTAGTTTTTCCAGCAGTCCGCATTATTAACGAATCATGGGCAAAAACTATCACCATGTGGGTCCCAGAAAACGTCCGGCGACATCGACGCAGACTCAAGAGAAGATGGCGGGATGAGCTTGACGCCTACAGACAGGATTGGTTCACACTAGATCAATACAGAGGGGAGTGGAAAGGAGAAAGGGAGGTTTTGCCCTGTATTGGGACAACATAGGCTAAAAATAAATAAATAAAATTTATTAAATAGTAATTGAAAAGTCATCGACGAAAATTGGGGTTATAAATTTAACCTCAATTATCAAAGGCTATTGCCATATAGCGTGGTAATGCCACCAGTCTCTTGGGTACAGACGCCAGCACATCAAGCTACTACAATCTGTCAAATTTCTTTAATACATTTTCAACTTTATTGCTAAAGCATTAGGTTCAAGGTTGATTGGGAAAATTTTATAGTTTCGGGTAGCTTGACCTGCTGGCGTCTGTACAATACCAGTCGACAGCGATGGGGATGAATTTTTCGACGCTATATTTTAGTTTACAATTAGTTTTTTAGTTAAGTTAGGTTATCATTTCGTTATTTTTATTAATTAACTAGCTGCGCCCCGCGGTTTCACCCGCATAAGTTTCGATCCCGTTAGAATATCGGGATAAACGAGTATCCTAAGTGTTAATCCTGGTTATAAACTGTCTGTGTGCCAAATTTCATCCAAATCCGTTTAGTAGCTTTTGCATGAAAGAGCAACAAACATCCATCCATCCATACAAACTTTCGCGTTTATAATATTATTAGTAAATAGGAAAGGATTAGGTATTAGTTGTTATTTACTTACATATTATATTAATGCGAAATAATATAATCGATTATTATAAGAGACTGTTACCTCTGAGTTTGTTTCGGCCTTTCTTCTCAGAGTAGTCAGATAGGAAATGCCGAACCCATCTAGTTTAAAAAAAAATATGATTGACGTGTAAAAGGGTTTGTACAAAACTACTTACAGAAAATAAATCATTTATCATTAACAAATGATTAATAAATATCTTTAATGTGATTTCAAATTAGAATTTCGTGTATAAGTATTCAAATAATTAAATGAAAGCATTCAATTCGTACGTAGCACTACAAATTGGCATCCATAGGTACGTTTTCATATCCATTTGTTTACATAAAAGTACATACATGCACACATAATAACACATTAACAAAGTGTTTATAACATCATATCAGACCCTAAGAAACTGGAACGGACTTGGTGTAAAGTACAATCAACACTGTTCTAAGTTTTAAAGTAATTATCACGTAAAAAATGAAGTTAGATTAAAATTGATTACTAGTCTTATAGGCTAGATTGTAATTAATTATTAAGAACCAGGGGGTCTACTCCGAAGTGGTATCGGCCGCATGTTCGGCCGTTTCCTGCTACGAAGTTACTATTTGGTTCGGTCGGTCCCGATCCTACTCTCCTACACTCTTTCAAATATTGATTATGGTCCCGACCCAACTGAGCCGATCCGAACTATTTTCGCATTTTTCAATAATATTCGGTTCGACCATGTGTCGGTCCGATCCGAACATTCGCACTTTGCACTTCGTAGTAGACCCTCTGGTTTTTTTTAAATAAAAGATTTAAAAAACATATTGTTTACATTTTCTTCAGATACATTTCGAACGGATCATAGTCTATCTTCTATATGGAGTCAGCGTGAAAGTAATATGCAATAAAGAAGACATTGTAGTTTGTGAGATGAGGTGCTTTGACATAAAACTGGATGAGAAATAGTTACTTTGATGTTAGACACCTAGGTGCAGATGAAAAAGGGACAGATTTGGGCTTGTCTGCCTCGTTAGGCTTCCTGTAACCCAGAACAGACAGCTGTGCTGCTGGGGAGTTTGTTGCGCAACTCGAAGTGGTGAAGGGCGGGCGTTTTGGAGGACTGTCTTATGTCATTTTGACGTTCGAAAAGGGCGTAATTATGGGTGTTATATATTTTTATTACTTATGTGTATATTTTTAGACTGCAGTAGCTCAGATAGCAGTATGAGTGGCATTCATCAGGTCATCCAAGGTGCAGGTGAACGGGCAAGTGCAAGCGGAGCATGGTCTGAGGCACCGTACGCACTATTATGGCTGATTAATAGAATTAGCAAAACGATCTACATCTATTCTTTTACCAAAAAGAAATGCAAGAAAAGGCTATGAAAAGAAAAGAGCATTGCTCTAAGTATCAAGCTGTATAATTATTTAATGGGTTGCCTTCTGAGCTAAAGATCCTGATTTATAACACCCACTTGTTTAAAACAAAATTAAAAGCCTTTTTGTTAGAAAAATGTCTGTACAATATATCGGAACTAATGTCACACAATAGTACCTAAATGACAATTACATTACATGTCAATTTTTTAATTTTTAATCACTTGACATTAAATAATCTAGAATATTTTGACATTAAATTGAAAACGGTTTGACATTATATATTAAACCTGGTTGACTTTATATTTGGAGGTGTTTAACATTAGATTTTAAAACTGTTTGACATTATTTTTGAAACTATTTGGCACTGTTTTTGAATTTCACTTGGAATGTTAATTAATAATTCATAGTTCTTTGTATTTGTTTTGTAAATTGCATGTGTATATTGTATTCAACACAATGTAAATTGTTTTTATGAATAAATTAAATGAATGAAATGGCTCGATACTTGGCTAAAATCGCTTACATGTGATGCAACTGAAAAACTGGTGGGAGTGTAACACATTCACACTCACACACGCTAACACACCCTTAGACACACACACACACACCAGAGCGGCAATTCTCGTAATTTTAAGAACGTTCACAGTCTGATCTCAGTCTCAATCTGTCAAAAATACCTCTAATTTCCCTACATTTTGACAGGCGTTTGACATTTGTTTGTCGCCGAGATGAGACTGCGACTACATTTTGAATGTTTTAAATTACGAGAATTGGCCTTCAGGTCACACTTACACTACACTTATCCCGTAATTATATTGCCTTTGTTATTTCCTCTTTTTTTCCTTTTTATTTTTAACTTATATATAGTTTAAAATATTTTTCTTATCTGGAACGAACTACCCCCTAACTAGGAGCTGGGCGTTGATAACTGCGCCACAGTTATTAACTTTTGCAGTTATCATCGTTTAACTATTTTTACGATTGTATCTGTTTTTGTTCCAAAATAAACGATTTTTATTATTACTTTTATTACTTAGCCACAGACAGGATTGGTCCACACTTGCTCATGACAGGAGTGGAGAGGAGAAAGTGAGGTCTGCGCCCTGCAGTAGCACAGTATAGGCTAAAAATAAATCAATATTAGCCACGAACTTTATTAACTAAATAGGATGTAAGCACGGTTTTTTCAGGTTAAAGACCTCGCTTCATTCTTTAACTAGACAATGACGCTGATTCCCTTGTTCACAAACTAAACTAAATTTAAGTTCTGTGCATCTTTTTCTTTCTATTTCATTAAGAAAGGACGAAAGATAAAATATTAGTTTAATTATGTCAAATTAATATACTCCATAGACAGATTAGACGTGATTAAAAACATGGCTACTAAAAATACGTCAATTCACGTCAGGTGCTGACTAATTTGACAGGACTAAACTAATATTTATCTTCTGTCCTTTTCTAAATTAAATAGAAAGAAAAATATGCTTTGAACTTAAATTTAGTTTAGTTTGTGAACAAGGGAATCGGCGCCAATGTTTCACTACGAATTCCAGTTGATATTCGAATTGCTAGCTTCATCCTACCATAGCTACCGCGGTCTGCCTCGATGCCGCCTCGTCGCCTCGCAGTGTCCTAATCCCGTCTGTGCGGTATTGTGGTCGGCTACTTTCCGGAATCCGGCAGACTTGGTCAGTTCTATCCTGCTTATAAGTTTAGCGGCTTTACGAGCGGCGTTCGTTTGTTAGTTTTATTTTTGTTATCTGTGGTTTTGCAGCGCTCTCTAGTGTTATAAGCCTTGTCCGTTTTTAGCACCAAGAATGCAGTGTATTTGGAAAATAATCTTTTTCATTTTTTAGAATGTTGTTGTTAAGAATTCTTCTTTTGTTTATTTTTTTTGTTTCTACTAGCCGTGCCCGCGACTTCGTTCGCGTGGTTGTCGGAAAATAAATTGGGGATTTCATGGGTTTGAATTTTATGGATGTTTGTTACTCTTTTACGTAAAAACTACTGCACGGATTTGGATGATATTTGGCACACAGAACGTTTATAACTAGGATTTGAAAAAACACACAAAGGATACTTTTTATCCCGATATTGCCACGGGATCGAAACTTATACGGGTGAAACCGCGGGGCGCTAGTAACCTAAGTTACTCCTTATAACATCCGCTATCTGCCAGTGAAAGTCTCGTCAAAATCGGTCCAGCCGTCTCGGAGATTACAGATAACAGACAGAATTTTTAAAATTAAATTTAATTTTTTTTTTTTGTTATATATACCGTTTATACTTTGATAAATGATTTATTTTCCGTAAGTAGATTTGTGCAAACCCTTTTACACGTCAATCATATTTTTTTTAAACTAGATGAGATGGCGTTTCCTATCTGACTAGTCTGAGAAGAAAGGGCGAAACAAACTCAGAGGTCACAGTCTCTTTTAAAGTCCAGACATAATAATAAAAAAAAAAATATTTTTCTTTCTTTTCTTTTTTTTTTAATCTTCGTCAGATCATGTGAAGACTCAATACTCAATACTGAATACTCAATATCTTTATTGCTTTATCATAATGTGTACTTAGGTGGTATACATATAATTTAGATCATTATGAACCCTGTAGGGCACAGCAAAAGGATAGAAGAGAGGAAACCCTGTTTTAGGAAAAGACCATGTAGATTGATGTCTGAAATTTTCTTTTGAAGAAAAAACCACACAGATTAAGTGGACCTGTCCAGTCAGTGCACACATTTGTCTGTAATCGTGCAGCTCAACTCAAAACTTAAGGAGCTCAACGATTCGACGAACAATATTAAAGAACAACATCGTTTTTTTTAACGGACTTCAAAAAAGGAGGAGGTTCTCAATTCGACTGTATTTTTTTTAGGCTGATTATTATAATCAAGACAACTAGATATGACATTTGACACTGACTCGAACATTAGTTACAGAGAAAAGTTAGTAAATAATAAAATTAAAAGTGCCAACTATGTGCGAATTACTAAGTTTTTTTCTAACAGAACAAACTGTTTGTTAAACGTGAACATATAATTATTAAAATGTTCATGTTATTCATTAGGTTCATTAGCTTGCGTGCGATTACTAAGAGAGGTGACTTGTGGTTCACAGACATAAGATATTGTTGTGCTGATAGTGTAGCTTAAGCTATTCTATGCAAAGCTGTAGGATATAAATAAATAAAGTCCTCCAGAACTTATTTCGGCCACGGCGCGGCGGCCAATCTCAACGGAGACTAGTCTTCAGCGCGGGAGATGTTATAGGCACAAGTGTGTGCGCACACGCAGAGCTGATCTTCCTCTACGAGTCGCAAGAAATAATATTTCTTTCTTTCTTTTAAACACTTATCAAAAATGTAGAGAGATTATATATTTTTGACAGATTGAGACTGAGATCAGACTGTGAACGTGCTTAAAATTAGGAGAATTGCCCCTCTGACCTCCACAATCTAGTTTCCTGGTAACGCAATACCCCTGGGTTATTTTGGTGGTCAGACTTTCGGGTTTCTGACTACCCGTAACGACTGAGAGCTAGCGATGTACGGACGCCAGCACGTCAAGTTACTGTGTACTGACTATCTGTCAAATTTCTTTAATAGATTTTCATCTTTATCGCTAAAGCATTAAGGTTCAAGGTTGATTGGGAAAATTTGACAGTTTCGGGTAGCTTGACCTGCTGGCGTCTGTACGAATGACAGCCGGTACCATTGGCTTAATGTGCTTTTCTATAAGAGTGAGGGAAGACTGTATGCACCACGCCGAAGGCTGATCTCTCTGAGATTGGACTCCATGGACGAAATTTGGTCTAGAGGACTTTATTTATTTATAATGTTGTCTCTTCCCGTGACCCAAGGGCTGGGTTTTACCTCATCAAACATCAAACATCTCAGGGTGAGATTTGGTACATATTTCCTCAATATAAATATCAGTTAATGTAAGTATTCTAAGTTCCTTGAACAGTGGTTGAAAATAGAACTATCATTCTTTGGCATGATAAATTGAAGGCTGAAAACTCTCGGGCCGTGGGGTCCGAGTGCTAATTGCTTGTTCAACGACATCTCCAAACGGATGGTTGACAGTTCCCGTGACCCAAAGGCTGGCTTTTACCCTGGCCAGACGCTAAGCATTGCCAGACAACGTGGCAATGCCGCCAGTCTCTTGGGTACATTACCAGTCGACAGCGATGCGGAGGAATATTTCGATGCAATATTTTAGTTTTTTAATAGTTTTAGTTAGATAATTAGTATGATTTATTTTAATCATTTGTTGTTTATTTAGTATTAGAAGTTTGTATTATAAATACCTATTGAAAATGTAAATGATACTCTATGATTTTTAAATACCTAAATAAATCTATCTTAATTTATAATGTTTTTTTTTTGTATAGCCTATACTGTCCCAGGTGCTTGCAGGTTCTTGGTGCATATGTCCAGGAGGGCTTGTGGCTAAATAATAACAGCCGCACGGGTCGATCGGTCAGGTTAAGCTACGCTTGCCGCGGTTGGTCCGTGGATGGGTGACCATCTTCACATACCAAGACCCCTCCTTGCCTCGGAAAGCACGTTAAGCCGTTGGTCCCGGCTGTCATTCGTGGATCTTTGACAGTCGTTACGGGTCGTCAGTAGCCCGAAAGTCTGACAACCAGTCTTACCAAGGGGTATCGTAATACCACCACCAGCCACCAATCGGTCCATGGAAAATACTGGTATTCAGCTGCATCCGGTTAGACTGGAAGCCGACCTCAACATAGTTGGGAAAAGGCTAGGCAGACGATGATGAGCCTATACTGTCCTACTGATAGGCAAATCCTTTATAATGTTCCACGGACTTTTCTGCCGCCTATTTGTGCCCGACAAATACCTTAGGCAACGTCAGACCCGCCGTCATGACCTGTTCGCACTACCGCTATCTAGATCTGTTGCTAGAGCCGAATCGCCTGTATGTCGAACCCTGAGGATGCTAAACGCCCTCCTGACTGCCGACCCTGAATGTGATGTGTTTGCTGATGAATGGAAGAAAATAATGCGTGCTTGTCTGGTGTTTTGTGAGAGACGATATGCGAGGGTGTCCACCGTTACATCTTAGTTTATGATGTATTTAATTTATTTAACCATTTACTTAAACAAATATTAGTAATTTTATTCACGAATTGTAGGTATATCTTTGAATTTGAATTTAATTTTTGTATTGTATGTTATTCGAATGCTTATTATATTCTAATTTTTGTAATTCTATATTAATTAATGTAATTGGACCTGTGCCGTTTTAATTAACTATAAATATATAAATAAATAAATAAATAAATAAATAAATAAATAAATAAATAAATAAATAAATAAATAAATAAATAAATAATTAAATAAATAAATAATGTTATGTTTTAAAAGACGTGGTTCCATTTGTGGCTTTGGCCATTGTGTGGCTCCTAGTTTAGGAGGCAGGGTTTTCACTATATAAGCAACCTTTGTTTCCCAAAGTTATGTTCCTGTTTGAATTGTATGAGCTTTGTATATTAAGGTTTTTGTGTTAATAAACTTATTTTTTTTTTTTTTAATCTTATTTAAAGACATTATTTTTATACAAAACAAAAAAGCTTAGCTTACACTATACAACAGCAAGTTTCCGTGTCCCGCCACAGTATTTGTGTTAAAACACGCAAAAGTGCGTGCCAATGCCGATACGTACTGTGTTTATTTTATTGTATTGTGAACTAGTTTCTGACCTGGCTCGGTCTGCGTTGGAACGAGGGAGACTAATAATAATATTTAATAATTTAATTAATTTAAATTTATTTAATTTTTTTGGTTGTTGACATGTGGAATGTGAGCTCGACTGTCATTGTGCCGATTGTTGTATCGGCCAATGGCCTGATGGCCGAAAGCCTCGATCAACATCTATCGAGGCTCTCGTTAGGCGGTTGGATCAAGGGCCTGATTCAAAAGGCAGTACTCCTCGAAACGGCTCGCATTGTGAGGAGGTTCCTCTCTCTGGAGCCCTGACCGCCGGTAGCTTGGACCCTGTTCCCGATACCGGTGGGCAACTATTTTTTATATTTTTAAATGTGTTTATATCTTTTATATTCTAATATTTAAAAATATAATTTATATGTTTACATTTAAATAAAGGAGATAATATTTAATAATATTTTTATTTTCATAAAAGAAGAAACACATTGCACTGTAGATTATAAATTTATCATTTTTCACATTATAAGCACAATTTTGAAGTCTCTATCCCTTAAACTAGGTCTAGCCTGTATCCTAAGAGATAGTGTTCAGACATATGGGTACAGTAAATTATTGACATTCTGTAACAAGTGAAACGGTGTCGGTGTTACATAATAAAATTATGCTAAAGTTATTGAGTTATTGTTATTTAATGAGGACATCCGCAAGAGAACCAAGGTTACCGACGTAGCCCGAAGAATTGCCAAACTTAAGTGGCAGTGGGCAGGGCACATTGCTCGCAGAACGGATGGCCGATGGGGCCGAAAAGTTCTGGAGTGGCGACCGCGAACCGGAAGACGTTGCGTTGGAAGGCCTCCCACTAGGTGGACCGATGACCTGGTGAAGGTTGCGGGAATCCGCTGGATGCGAGTCGCACGGGACCAGCGGACGTCAGCGCAGTGGACGTCTATCGGCTGAAATGATGATGATGATGATGAAAGTTATTCTATGAAATAAATGTAGGTACATAGGTTACTTAGTTAGGGTTGTGTATGTAAGTGTGAGTGTGAGTTCGTGTATGAGCGTGTAGGTGTGAGTGCGTGTATATGTATGTGTGTGTATATGGGCGTAGAATTGTGATTGTATTTAACGAGATGTGTGTTAGAAAAAGACCGTGTCAGCAGTTTTCAAATATTGTCGAGACATTTCCAGTGCAAACTTTTCGGTTTGCTTTTTCAATTGTGAACACCCACCCCCCCTATCTCCTTTATTTCATTTAGGGCTGATTTTTCAATCGACCGATAATTTTTATTCGTGGAATAAAATTGACGTCTGACAGTTTTTGTATGGAAGAACTGTCAAAAATTCAAAATTATTCCTCCGATAAAGTTATCTGGCGTTGGAAAAATCAGTCCTTAAAAACTTATAAATTACATTTTTAAATATTTTTATACTTAAACACAAAGATAAAAAAAAACATTCAAAAATATAAAAAATAGTAGCCCACCGGTATCGGGAATAGGGTTCAAGCTACGGTCAGGGCTCCAGAAAGTAAGAAAAAGTGTTTATTGCGACTCGTACAGGATTATCATAAACTAAACTAAACACAGTTAAAAATAAAAAAATAAAAAACAAATAAATGAAACAGAAAGTCCTATCCGAGGCCAAAAGGCTCGTATCTCAGCACGATGCTGCGACATTTAAAAAATAAATGTCGCAGCGCTAGTATTCTGATAGGGCCCGCTGTGATGTCGCGAAAGACAAACCTCCTGACAATGCGAGCCGTGTCCAGGAGTACCGCTTTCTGAATCAAGCCAGCCCATCTGCAACGAGAGACTACTCAGGTGTTGGTCGAGGCGCAATGATCGCTGAGTCCACAGCTCACGGGGTCTACTCCGAAGTAGTATCGGCCGAATGTTCGGCCGTTTCCTGCTGCGAAGTTACTATTTGGTTCGGTCGGTCCCGATCCTACACTCCTACACTCTTTCGAATATTGACTATGGTCCCGACCCAACTGAGCTGGTCCGAACTTTTTTCGCATTTTTCAATAATATTCGGTTCGGCCATGTGTCGGTCCGATCCGATCATTCGCACTTTGCACTTCGTAGTAGACCCCCAGATGTCGACAACGTCGCGAGCCAAGTTAAGATACTTGATTTGTTTATCTTTTTCGGCTTTGAACATTATTATTAATAAGATTCAATATTATTTTTTAAAGCGCCGCCAGTAGCTACATATTTTGAATACAGATCATCATCTGCCCAGCCTTTTCCCTCCCTTAGAGAGATTCCAAGCATATTCCATAGCTCGCTGAGCGACCTTGACTTCGGGCTGCTACTGAGGAATTCCAGATGGAAACACCCAATGACACTTTGCTCACCTTTGAATCGCACCCCAGACCTCATGCTTGGCAGTAGTGCTTGCGACCGCTAGACCAACGAGGCACTCTCTTTTAAAGACCAGACATTATCTAAGTCAGAACTCATCATCTGACTGCCTTTTCCTACTATGTTGGGGTCGGCTTCCAGTCTAACCGGATGCAGCTGAATACCAGTATTTTACATGGAGCGACTGCCTATCTGACCTCCACAACCCAGTTACTGGGTAATACGATACCCCTTGGTAAGACTGGTTATCAGACTTTCGGGCTACTGACGACCCGTAACGACTGTCAAAGATCCACGAATGACAACCGGGGCCAACGGCTTAACGTGCTTTCCGAGGCACGGAGAGGTCTTGGGATGTGAAGATGGTCATCCATCCACGGACCAACCGCGGCAAGCGTAGCCTAACCTGAACGATCGACCCGTGTGGCTGTTATTACTTAGCCACAAGCCCCTCCCATTTTAAATACAGATAAGCATCAACAAAAAATCTAGAGAAGTATTAAAAAAAAAAAAACCGGTATACGTTTTAAAATTATTTTGAAACACAGATAATAATTTTATTTTTGATTTAATTTTTATTTTTAAAGTGCCTGCCTGGGATGGAACTCACGATCGCCACTACGGCTCCCCTCTTCCAAATCACAAAACTATGCATTTATTGTCAGTACAAAATCAAACTTAACAGACAAACTTCCATGATTAAAAATATTCCTACCCAACCATAGACAAAACAAATGGCGCTGTGTTTTGTTTATGGCCCACTAAATATCTTTGATTTAATTCAAGAGGTTTCGTGGCTGCTTCAAGGTAGTTTTTACTGTTTTATAGGAAAACTGAGGTCGGAATGATATTCTGTCACCTACTTTGGAAAACAGTTTTAAAGGTTTATTATTATAGATTTTAGATTTTTCATCATAAGCCTATAGCAGTCCACTGCTTGACATAGGCCTCTCCAATTGCACGCCATTCAGCTCGATTCTCGACAACTCTCATCCAGCTGCTACCAGCCACCCTGCGAAGATCGTCGCTCCACCTAGCCAGAATGCGTCCTACCTTTTGTTTGCCGATTCGCGGTCTCCACTCAAGAATACTTCACCACCACTTCTACATTAACATTAATAAATCTTCCAATCATGTCACTTGATTCATGTGTTCTTTATAATAGTCGGCACTGTTGTTTACTTATTGTAGTTTAGTTAAACTAAGTAAAAAGGTTTTATCCTTTTTGGTCTTGGTACCCTTTTTAATGCCTAGGTGAAAAGGTGAAGAGTCACTTCACCGAAACTTTCACGGTGAGGTTCATATACAATATAGATCAATGTCAAAAACATGTCAAAAATGTAGGGAAGTTAGAGGTATTTTTGACAGATTGAGACTGAGATCAGAGGGGCATAATTCTCGTAATTTTAAGAACTTTCACAGTCTGATCTCAGTCTCAATCTGTCAAAAATACCTCTAATTTCCCAACATTTTTGACAAGTTTTTGACATTGATTGTCACTGAGATGTGATAGCGACTAGAATTTGAACGTTTTTAATTACAGGAATTTACCTTCTGACCTCAGTCCCAATTTGTCTACATTTTTGACAATTGTTTGTCGCCGAGATGAGATTGCGACTAGATTTTGAACGTTTTTAATTACGGGAATACGCCTTCAGATCTCTTGTTAAAGAGCTTAATTTTAACAGCTCAACAGCATCCATTCCGTTGAGTTTACATAAACAAAAAATAAATACTTATAAACATTTCACGGGCTAAATAATTCCAAATTACCTTCGAACTTTACCCACAAGGTCATTTTCCCTGTAAAATAGCTCACAAAAGAACTACATATCGTGTTTAACTCCTATTTAATACTCGTAAAGAACTACTGATATTATTTCTGAACTAAGTTTACAACCATGGTTTGGTCGTAAAATATTTTGAACAGGTCATTATTCTGAGGTTACTTGGAAAATATTTGACTGAAAAAGCATTGTTATAAATTACACGAGCGGAACGAAATGTTGCAATTTTCAAATACATTTTACTTTATTGAAACTCAAATTAATTAATAACATAACATCACGACTGTAACCACTGAAGGGTTAGCCAGAGGTGTACTTATAGTACTGTAGAGACTATAGCCTATTTGGTGCTTACATGCAACCTCAAAATACGAGACAAACATTATCATAGTTTAAGATTAGAAGAGATTAGGCGTCAGATTTGACTGACAAGCAAAATAATTAAGATTTAAAATACGTAGAATATTTTATAGGAATAGTTATTGAACATACATGAGATGGGGGGCTAGTGGCTAAGTAATAAAAGCCGCACGGGTCGATCGATCAGGTTAAGCTACGCTTGCCGCGGTTGGTCCGTGGATGGGTTACCATCTTCACATACCAAGACCCCTCCGTGCCTCGGAAAGCACGTTAAGCCGTTGGTTCCGGCTGTCATTCGTGGATCTTTGACAGTCGTAACGGGTCGTCAGTAGCCCAAAACTCTGACAACCAGTCTTACCAAACTGGGTTGTGGAGGTCAGATAGGCTGATAGGCTGGTATTCAGCTGCATCCGGTTAGACTGGAAGCCGACCCCAACATAGTTGGGAAAAGGCTAGGCAGATGATGATGGGTTATTGAACATAAGTAATAAATTGTGGTTTTATTTATTCCTTTTGGTATCCTGAAGCTCGTAGACAGCTTCACAGTATTGCTCAAGTCCATTTTGATATGGGGCGAGCCCATTGCCATCAACTGGGCGCGAATTCCGGGCTGCTACTAAGAAATTCCAGATGGAAATATTCAAACAAAAATTAAAATTAAAAAATATTTTCCATGACAGTTCTAATCTAATAAAAAAGACGAAAAGAATCACTCACCGTTTTAAAACCTCTGTACATGACGCGGATCTCCTGTTTCGAGAACTTCGTCTGCCGACAGAGTTCTTCCAAAGCCACAGGAATTGGTTTCGGCGTCCTACTTGGCTCCAATTCATAGGCATGCTCCTCGACTGGAGACTCAGGCGGAGTAGCCATCTTGAATTTTTCTACTACTCCAAATTTAAAGTTATAATTTTCTTGAAATCATTTTGAATGTTTCCAAATATACTATCTGATTTCCAGATTTTAATTTCACTTCACTAGTATTTTTTAGCTGTGGTCCAATTGACAGGTCATTTTGGCGGGAGTTTTGACAGTTGACAGATTAAAAAGAATAGTTAATGGATGGTTAGAGGGCAGGATTCCGGTTCTGAAACAAAGAAATAGGAAATATTATAACTTTATATGTACAAATTCAAAGTATATTATCAACCTATTATCAACCAATCATGAAAATGAAAACCCTCGTTTTCATTTTCATGATTGGTTGATAATAGGGGCTCGTGGTGAAATAATAACAGTCGCACGGGTCAATCGAAGGTTAGGCTACGCTTGCCGCGGTCGTTTCGTGGATGGGTGCCCATCCATAAATAACGAGACCCGTCTGTGCCTCGGAAAGGACGTTAAGCCGTTGGTCCCGGCTGTCATTCGTAGGTCTTTGACAGTCATTACGGGTAGTCGGAAAAGTCTGACATCCAGTCTTACCAAGAGGTCTCGTGTTACCCACTAACTGGGTTGTAAGAGTCAGATAGGCAGTCGCTTCATGTAAAATACTGGTATTCAGTTGTATCCGGTTAGACTCGAAGCCGGCCAAATAGTTGAGAAAAGGTTAGGCAGAAAAGAGTTCAGTGATAGGTAGAGTATATGTGTATAAAAATAATTATTCTTTATTTAAAGCATTAACTAAAAGTTGTGCCCCTGCTCAACACACGACGATTGTAACAAATCCAGTTCTATTTTAACTAATGCTTGGCAGCCGACATTTGCACCTGCACGAATGTCACACCGAGAGAGTTTGTAAGCCAAATAGTTAATTATATCATGAATGTGACTAATTTTGATGTAGGCACTCGCTGAATTATGGATTTCGTTTTCGTTTCAGAAATATTTCCTCCAAACGTCATTCTTAGGTTGCTTTTCCATCAGAGATGTGCTATGCAGCTATGCTGCGAGGATGTGAAAGTTAAGCTAACTATTTAACCTAAAAACATTATACTAACATGCATACTAACAAAGAAATTTCTAACTAACAAAATACACTCACAAATCACTTTCAAACGCAAAACTTACCACTACAACGCTAGGTATAGAACTGCCTTCAGTTAGAACCTTTTACGGAAGGAAAACCATACAGTTTGAGGGAGCGCAGCTTTATAATAAGTTACCTAAAGAAATAAGAGACTCCTCATCGATGAACATTTTTAAAAATAGATTAAAGTTGTATTTTGCCAACCAACAATAATAAATGAATACCACTGTATGTACGACAGATCGAAAGACAACTATGTTTAATACAGTAATATTTTATTTTCGTTAAGTTTCTCATATTTAAGTGAACTATGTATGTTCTTTTTTGAGAAACAAACTTCTTTAAACCGAAGCTACGAAACTGTGCGACCGTTTCCACGTATGCTAAGCTGTGTAGCGGAGCGAGTAAGATGTGCTATGAAGATGCGCCGCCGCGAGGTAGCTGTGCGAGGAAGATGCGCAGCTCGAGGTATGCGATGTATCCACAGTAGGGAAGGCACGGTAGCTACACCATTCGCGTATCCGTAGCTCCCATCCATAGCACGCATCCTTCCATATAAAAAAACATAGTTTAATTGAACCCGTTTCCACGAGTGCTGTGCTATGTGGACAAATGAATATGATTGGTGGATAACAAACGCATCCATAGCAACGTAGCGTAGCACATCTCTGGTGGAAAAGCAGGATTAGCCTAATCCTGCTTTCCTTACTTAGTGATTACTAAGTATGTTTAGCTCTTAGCCAATTAAAAACACCGTTCTCGACATTTTCATTTAGTATGTCCCTTCCTTTACATGACTCATATACAGTATTAGCTGCGCCCCGTGGTTTAACACGGATAAGTTTCGATCTCGTGGGAATATCAGGATAAAAAGTTCTATCCTATATGTTAATCCTGGTTATAAACCAGCTGTGTGCCAAATTTCATCCAAATCCGTTTAGTAGTTTTTGCGTGAAAGAGCTGCAAACATCCATCCATACAAACTTTCACATTTATAATATTAGTAGGATTTAGTACACTCGTATTAAATCGTATGTCACATTGTCTTTACTATAAAAGAGACCATGACCTCTGAATTTGTTTCAGTATTCCTTATCACAAGCATTAGTGCTGAGCATGAAGTCCTGCGTTCAATTCCTAGGTCGGGTAAAGTGTTATTTGCATTTTTCATCAGAAATTTCTCGGTAGCAGCCCCGAGTGTGGATTTGTGTCCGGGTGATGGCAATAGGCCTACCCCCTATGACGTGGGACTTAAACATAACTGGTGAAATGTATGTACGTGTAATACGAAATACATTTTTTTATTTTTACACAAATTTATTTTATTTATATATTTAAGTATGCATTCACACGTTACGTTGCAGTATAAAACTGATTTACATCCGTCACCACACACATCAGGTCCAGTTGAAAACCAACGCCAGGCACTAGTTGTCTGGCATTTTTTGCTGAATTGGGCCTTTTTGCCGCACCCGTGAGGCACACTTTTCCTGCTAATTTCATACATCGGACTTCACACTTTTTATTTAATCTTTTATTTTTTATTTTATTTTATTGTGTGTTTTATCTGATGTATGTATCTGGTGTATTGTGTGTCTTTTAGTTTGTGCCAAATAAATTCATCTTCTTTCTTTCTTTCTTTACGAGTAAATAAGCCGAGAGTCACTAGTACTCCCCGTCATTGTGATATTTTTTTTGTACTGGACCATACCCGGGAACCTTCTGGTTACGGAGATATTTGAAGGTCAAAATTTCAACTTCTACTGACGTTTTTTTTACGAAAACAAGTATTTAACACAACTTTATATACCCCCACGACCGCAGTGTCGTTGCAAGCACCCATAATCACAATGTTCTGCGTGTGTTATATTGCGCACTACCCGCAAACATCAAATTTTCACACCAAAAACTCCAGCAATTATTTTTATGCAATGTTACTTAGTTTGATGTACAGAATGAGTTGTTGACGTCTATGTGATGAGTCTTTTTACACCCTGTAAGTACACCTCTGCCTTACCCTTCGGGGATACAGGCGTGATGTTATGTATGTAGTTTTTCTAGTAGCAGCTCGGGGATCTGGCCCAGTTGATGTCAATTACAGGCTCGCCCCTTTTTACATGACGTGATCTGGACAACGCCTCTGCGCCGCAATAAACGGGGCCACCTGCTGGTCCGAAACTATAATATATGTAGATCTATACAGGGTGGCATAGAAACTGCCCCACAAACTACCTGGTAATTAATTATCCAAACAGAATTAATAATTCATAAATCCCAGTAGTAAATAATCGTCCACAAATTAATCACCTACCTTGTATCCTACCGACCCAAGCACGCGACAACCGTGAAGGTATCATGAAAATAGCCAGCAGACATGAAATACAACTGCTAAAAGCAATAATATTTAATTGAAGCGTTACATTTCCCGCCATCGCTGGCTGTGTGCCAAGTCGGAAAAAATGTGTTCGTTTTTTTTTTTAAATAGCAATGTTTTTGAACTTTTTAATCGTTTTGTTTGACGTTCGAAATAAGAATGGGCCTTGAAGGGGGTCGTTGTAAAGGCTCGTTTACACAGAAACATTAAAATGCGAACGGCGAATGTCAGCTGTCACTTTTCCCAACTATGTTAGGGTCGGCTTCCAGTCTAACCGGATGCAGCTGAATACCAGTATTTTACATGGAACGACTGCCCTCCACAACCCAGCTACTGGGTTATACGATACCCCTTCGTAAGACTGGTTGTCAGACATGCAGCTAGCAGACAGAAGGACGCTGTTGCTCATCATCAATCTTCATCGCCACATGCGAACTTCGCAACACATTGACGTCACGCAAAATCCTGCATCGCGCTAGTAGAGTTTACCGCGCGACTAGCATATATACAGCGTCTCGACATCAACTCTTCGGAGCCCTTAGGCCTTAATTTACTAAGGCATCCACAGGCAAGCCCGGTTAAGGAGACGACAACCTCATAGGTTGAACTGCGAGATGCCACTGACAACAAAAAAAAAAAAAACAACCGTTTGGCAGTAGCCCACCTCTCCACCAGATACGACACCAGTCTGGTCGGAGGATCCTCCCTTTTCTATGGAGGATGAGTGAACTTTACACCCTGTTCCTGCTACCTCTATAAACTTAAACTCAAAGTAGGTATTTATTTTAGTTAAACTATTTACAGGCACTTTTGAATTGTCGGTCAGTTAGTCAGAAAGTTGAAGCTAGTTGCCCATTTCAAAACGTAGATCTCTATGGAGAAGAACGGGTGAGAAACTCCAAGGAGACGCTTAGATACTACAAAATCTTGGGTACATTATTCTTGTTACTTCTATATGTGAGAACCTTTTGACGTCATCGCTTTTATTACCGCGGGCGAAGGCGGCAAAGGCATTCCGCCCTAGTCATAAAGGGCAAAGGAAGGAACATAAAGAGCAAAGGAAGGAACATAAAGGGCAAAGGAAGGAACATGTGTGGGTTTTATTCAGTAAGAGTCTGACACTCCCTTCCGCTCCACCCAGAGCGGGAGTGGTCATTTGATGATGTCCCATCCGAAAAAAAAGGCCCTATTCACTATGACCACTTAACGATTCATTGCTTCGAAACCACGTCAATTCCTTAGTTAATCACGACACCTGCAATTAACATATTCTCTATGACGCAATGGCGTGGCTTGAACTGTCAAAATACATGTTATCCGTACGGTTGACATTTCGATTTCTTGCCGATAAGAGGACACGATATTGACGTGGTTTGCACGTGGTAAGATTTCGCGGGGAATGATACAGAATTGGGGCCCAGTACGGATTCGGAATTAAGGTTCATCATCATATCAGCCGCACGACACCCACTGCTGGGTATAGGCCTCCCCTAAGGATCTCCACGACGATCGGTCCTGCGCTGCCCGCATCCACTGGCTTCCCGCGACCTTCACCAGATCGTCGGTCCACCTTGTCGGGGGCCTACCCACTGAGCGTCGTCCGGTGCGCGGTCGCCATTCCAGAACCTTTCCGCCCCAACGGTTACGGAATTAAGGTTAGCCTAATCTATTTAATACCTCTCAGTTCCAGAATCAGATTTGCAACAGCGTTTGAGCTTGCTTCAGATGTCCACTTGGCGAGATGATGTTATTAATATGTATCTACTGAAAATTGCCCCAGACTCTGTCCCTGCGGATTTTGCAATATTACAGGTCAATCAGTCTGCCTAGCCTTTTCTCAAGTATGTTGGGGTCAGCTTCCAGTCTAACCGGATGCAACTGAATACCAGTATTTTACATGGAGCGATTACTTATCTGACCTCTACAATCCAATTACTGGGTAATACGATAACCCCTTGGTAAGACTGGGGGTCAGACTTTCGGGCTTCTGACGACCCATAACGACTGTCAAAGATCCAAGAATGATAGCCGGGACCAACGGCTTAACGTGCTCTCCGAGGCACGGCGGGTCTTGGTATGTAAAGACGCTCACCCATCCATGGACCAACCGCGGCAAGCGTAGCTTCACCTGATCGATCGACCCGTGCGGCTGTTATTACTTAGCCGTAAGCTCCTCTCTATATTGACCATATCCTAATTAAAATTATCCCTTTTACACGTCATATTTAAAAAGAAAAAAGGTGAGTCGACATTACCTATCGAAATGGCGCAACAAATTCAGGAGCCGAAGGCTTTAAAAAGTCCAGACATTATATATCACAAATATTATGTAACAAAATACAGGGTAGCATCCGGACTGGCCTCACAACCTCAGTGTATAACCTGTTTAGGGTTCCGTAGTGCTGACAAGGAACCCTTATAGTTTCGTCATGTCCGTCTGTCCAAGGTTTTGCTAAGAGACCGTTAGTATTAGAAAGCTGTAATTTTGTAGGAGTGTGTATATCAATTACGCCGACAAAGTGGTAAAATAAAATTTCGGAAAATATTTTTTTTAGGGTAGCTCCCCTACATGTGAAGTGTGGATGATTACTTTTTTCGTCGTCTACCCCATCGTGTGTGGTATCGATGAATAGGCCTTCTAAAATGACTTGGGGGTTGCTACAATTATTTTTCGATTTAATGCTCCATTTACGAAATATTAAATATTAAAGTGCACATTTTTGTTCCAGTAGGGCGTACCCCCCGCCCCTCTAAAAGCTAAACGGCTGGCTCGGAAAATCTAAATAAATTCATGATGGTAGTCCATGTGATGAACTTTGAAGGAAAACTATAACGACTTAGATAACTTTGTTAGTTTAGGAGTTACAGAGGCCTAACTTGTAAAATGCGCTTACTTGGAAAACTTCATACAAAAATAATAAGTAAACATGTAAAATATCTTTCTAAATCCACGTGCCATTATGGGTGACTACGGAACCCTATTCTATGCGTGGCCTGATACACACATGGCCGGTTTTTAAAAGAGTAAATATTCGACCCAGTTTCCCTATTCTTACAATGCGATTTTCCTCCCATCTCCGCTCACTACGTCTGACTTTCCTTTCAAAGTTTCCTCTAACTTTATCTCGAAAACGGAAGAGCCGAATATACATCGACCCACGTAGAAACTATCTCCTAGCTAGTAGCTATATTAATTCTGGTAACTTTATGTATATACCACAGAGTAAGGCTGCTTTTCCACCAGAGATGTGCTATGCTATGTTGCTATGGATGCGTTTGATATTCACCAATCATATTCATTGGTCTACATAGTTTGGAAGTATGAGGAACGGGTGTAAAGTTCACTCATCCTCCATAGAAAAGGGAGGATCCTCCGACCAGACGGGTGTTGTCTGGCGGGCAATTGCCCAACGATTGATGTTGGCAAATTGTATCTATGCTAATTGCGCGGTAAACTCTGCTTGCGAGATGCAGGATTTGCGTGACGTCAGTATGACGTGTTGTTCGCATGTGGCGTTGTAGATACTGCTACAATAACATAGCACTAGTGGAAACGGGTTCCATTCATCGGGTCCATTAAGAAAAGGACAGAAGATAAATATTAGTTTAGTCCTGTCAAAATAGTCAGCGCCTGACGTAAATTGACGTATTTTTAGTAGCCATGTTTTAATCACGTCTAAAATGTATATGGAGTATCTTAATTTGATAGGACTAAACTAATATTTTATCTTCTGTCCTTTTCTTAATGAAATCGAAAGAAAAAGATGCACTGAACTTAAATATAGTTTAGTTTGTGAACAAGGGAATCGGCGCCACTACCGCATTGGAACACTGTAATGGTAGTATATTTATGTAATAAATAAATACATGTGCCCCGTGGCTTCCCTAACTCAAGCAGCGCATCTTCCTCGTAGCTGTACGGCAGCGCATCTACATAGCATATCTTAGTCGCTCCGCTACATAGTTTAGCATTAGTGGAAACGGTCACATAGTTGCCTTTTTTTTTTTTTTTTGTTCCCGGGGTGGAAAATCCTCATGGATGTCCGCCGCCCTGGGGCGGGCGACGGGGTCTGTCAGACTCTTACTGACTGAAAACCACCCCAGTGTTCCATCTCTCACCTACGCCGGGGGTCGCGGGAACGTAAGATCCCTCCGCAACCCCCGACTGGTGCCGGCCCGCCACCGCGGGCCTCCTCGGCTCAGGGGGGGGGAGTGAGGTGTTTGACTCCCCCCGCGACGTCTAAGAGAGGCGCGCGTGGAACACTACGCGCCGCCATCTCGGGTCCTGATGTGTGGGGGGCGACGGACGTCCCCAAGTCCGTCGCCCCTGGACCCATTTAGGGGGGCTGGAAGAGGGCATTATCCGCCCTCCGCCGACGCCCGGTGCGCCTGCTGCGGGCCGGGTGAGAGGACGAGATCTCCCTCTCCTTTTCCGCAGCCTCCTTCTGCGAGACGACCGTTTCGCAGAAGGAAACCACCGCGTCCCAGGACTCTTCGCTGCCGACCATCGACTCGACCACGGCCGGCAGATCACATAGTTGCCTAGCTTAGCTTTCACATCCTCGCAGCATAGCTGCATAGCACATCTCTGGTGGAAAAGCAGCCTTATACAGAAGGTCGGGTTCATACAATGAGCGAACACGCACGGACACCTAGACACGCTTCACGTACAGATTCCAGCACATCAACCTACTACAATATGTCAATTCTTTAATAGATTTTCAACTTGATCGCTAAAGCATTAGGTTCAAGGTTGATTGGGACAGTTTCGGGCAGCTTGATTTGTTGGCGTCTGCACAGCGAGTGTAAGCTCTCTTGCGACTAGCATTTGTTTTAGATTGCTGTACAGACGCCAGCTGCAGGTCATGTCAAATTTTCCCAATCAACCTTGAACCTTAATGCTTTAGCGATAAAGTTGAAAATCTATTAAAGAAATTTGACAGATTGTAGTAACTTGATGTGCTGGCGTCCGTACGTACGCATCTGAGGGGCAATACTCGTAATTTTAAGAACGTCCAAAGTCTGATCTCAGAATTAATCTGTCAAAAATACCTCTAATTTCCCTACATTTTTGACATTGATTGTCGCTGAGATGAGATTGCGACTAGATTTTGGACGTTTTTAATTACGGGAATTGGCTTTCTGATGTCTGTTCCAAATGTATTTGATAAAAATGTAAACAAATGGATCTGCAGTGCGATTCTGTAACCATCTCACCGTGAAAACTTAGGTGAAGTGAACGTGGAGTGAGCTGTCATTACAACTAATGCTAGGGATTGACACTATTGACAGCTCACTCTAAGTTCACTTCACCTAAGTTTTCACGGTGAGTTTTTTAGAGAATCGATCGGCTGTTTGATCAGAAAACGTACCTGTGGCAATGCCACTTACAAATTGAGTGATTTGATTATTTTAATACTTAAACAGCCTTATTTATAAAAATCTCGCTAATCACTCATTAGCTACTGTTTAGCTTACCATTTATTTAGCTCTTAACCAATGCTTAACTTTTAGTTATTCATAAACGCGAAGTGATTAGTAGCGCCATTTGTTATTGTTTTTTTTGTGTTCTTTATTGCGTCATGTTTACCGCAAATAAACGTATTGTCTTTCTTTGAAAGCACCTCCAAGCACCTCCACTTCGACCGGTTCTGTGCTTCTCGCATCCAACGGGTGCCTGCGGCCTTCACAAAGCCGTGGGTGGACTTTTTGGGACGCCTATTTATTTTATTCCCTATTTCAGCATAGCACAAGATTATCCTGTCAGTAAAGTTGGTAAACAGGGCACCGGACGTAGGTAAGTGTTGCCGCCACTCGTGGGGGTTCTGTAAGGCTCTCCATATGTATTCTTTAGCCTAGAACTATTATGTTCTTCAAAATAAGTGGGTTTATGTTCCCAAATAGCTTTAGCGTGTGATTCTAAGGCGCCATCTCCACGGGCGAGAGAATCGCGGCGATAGGCTCGCCGTGCAATCGAATTCTCGCCGCGATGATATCGCAGTGTGGAGACACGTTCTAAGAGAGTGTATAAATATGTGGCACGACGATAATATGGCCGCGATTCTTGGAGACGGCCCATAAAAATCACAAAAAAAAAAATCGGAAGTCGGTGACTAAAAACGAAAATACAAAACCAAAGACCGACTTCCGATTAAAATTAATTTTCGCTTTTTTGAAAATCGTTTTTTTTTATGTAAAAAATGTTTTTATTTTTTACTTTTTTCTAATATTGTGGTACCTACCCCACATAAATTCGTATACAACGACTTGTTATGTAAATAAGAGTGACAGGAAGTTATTATAACATCATCAACATACATACACTAAGTGTAAAAAATACGTAACTATGATTAAATCTAACTCCAAAACCACTCATTGTAAATTGTCCAAATTTACATTGGACCACCTGGGAAATGTACCCTTTTAAATAAAAAAAGAATTTTCCAAATTCGGTCCAGCCGTCTTTCAGTAGTCGGGGACTGAGAACAAGCTCCTTTTGAAATCAATAAAAAAAAAGATTTCTTCTTTATAAAACGGTCGATTTTTTGTTCGTATAAAAAGTTGACTTCAACGTAGCTCAGAAATAGTTAGGGACACTATCATTAATATATTTATTGTCTAGCGGTCGAAGATTCGCGTCTCGCCACGCCTTCTACTTTTTTAATAAAATTGTATTTTTACGATATAACCTACGTTCGGATACAGATTCGTATTCTATAGAATGCATTCTGGAGAGTGTGCGCGGGAATTACATGACTTAATTCCGCTATCACCGTTCCATCATCGGACAACCCGTCGTAGAGCGAGTTTCCAACATAATGTTGTTGACATTGCTACGATCCGGACGAAGCGTTTCGCCTCGTCGTTTATACCGCGAACATCGAAGGACTGGAACAATTTGCCTGTGGCGGTTTTCCCGTCAGATTATAATTTAAGTGTCTTCAAGGCTAGAGTGAATAGGCTCATAATAAATTAGCGCGCTTTACCATCAACGATTGCATCACTGCTTTCCATCAGGCGGGATCGCAGTCAAGCACCAGTTTATTTATTTATTTATTTATTTAATCTTTTTGCACAAAAAAAAGGTACAAAGGCGGACTTAATGCCTTAGGCATTCTCTACCAGTCAACCAAGGGTGGTGAAGAGATTAGATGGCAGTTTATATCATTAAAAAAAAAAGATGCCCTTTATAATACGTTTTGTGTAACAGCAAATATTGTAGATATAACCTGGTGTTGCTAGTTCTAAATATTAGTTATTTTTTTACATTTATTGCAATGGCAACATTCGGAGACAGTTGTTACTGTCTGGCTTTTTCTTCAAAAATAAAACTAAATATCCAACGACCAGCCGGTCTATTCTGTAAAAATCTCACCGCGAGAACTTAGATGAAGTGAGCTGTCATTCCATCTGATGCAAGTGATAGACACTAATGACAGCTCACTTCAGCCAAGTTATCATCATTTCAGCCGAAAGACGTAAACTGCTGAACATAGACCTCCCCCAAGCACCTCCACTTCGACCGGTTATGTGCTTCTCGCACAACGGGTTCCTGCGGCCTTCACAAGGTCGTCGGTCCACCTTGTGGGAGGCCTTCCAACGCTACGTCTTCCGGTACGTGGTCGACACTCCAGAACCTTTCCCCCATAGTCTATCAGAATTTTATTCTCGTAATTTTAAGAACGTTCAAAGTCTGATCTCAGTCTCAATCTGTCAAAAATATCTCTAATTTCCTTACATTTCCATATCGGTGTATCGGATTTCTTCATTTCTGATATTTATGGAGTAGTACCTGCTACCAGTTACCCTAACGAAAAATATGGCAAAGGACATATTCAGTTCCTGCCCTCTGGTTACGTGTAATGTTATGGATTTATTCATTCTGTAATACTTGCAGGACTAAAGAAACGATGGATGGACTGTGTGAATGATGATATGGTTAGGAAGGGGGTGACTGCCGAGATGGCCGGGATAAAGAAAGAAGTATGGAAGAAAAATACATGTTGCGCCGACCACAAATAAATTGGGATAAGGGCAGGAGAATTTGACGACATGGTTGGCGCAGTGGTTAAGCGATTGACTGTTGCGCTGCGTGTCGCGGGTTCGATTCCCGCACGAAACAAATATTTGTATGACCTACAAGTAGATGTTCCGGGTCTGGCTGTTTGTGTATGTGAGTTTAAATGTTTCTAAACGCACCCACGATACAGGACAAATTCCTAGTGTGGGGCAACGTCTTTTTTAATAAAAAAAAGTCAATTTGTCACATAAAGGTGACAAATTGTCAAGCGCGCCTAAACTGCTGCGATTGGCTGTTGATGAATCATTCAACCAATCACAGCTGTTTCCGAGCGCTTCACAATTTGTTACCTAAATTTTGCGATACTTTTCGTTCGAGAAACTGACCCTATATTATATGTATTGCAACACGCACTGATACCATTTTCCTATGTGGATATGCAGAACATACCTCCCCCTATACAGAATGAAAATGAATAGGTGCGACAAAGTAAAATAATTATCTAATTTAACATGTTATAAAGCAAATTTAAAGCATGTCATTAGGAAAAGGGATGCACATACGTGCGCGTAGGCGAGCGATTTGGCAACGTCGCATCGTCGTCGCGCGCCCTTTTTTTCGGAGGAACGGTCAAAATTAGGTAAATACCGCTAGTTCAACGCGTTGACAACTTGCTTCATATTGTGAACTCAGTGATAAATGGATCTTATGATGATATGATACTTTAATTATCTTAATAGTTTTCATAATTTTGAAAACAAAAAATGAAAAAATCTGGAACGACGATAATTCGTGTCTACTTGAAGGCAATAACTTAGCTCCTATTTCGATTTGTCGCAAGTTTTCAAGTTTATCCTGTACAATTTTTCTTCATTCTATTAAATGTCATCTTCTGATACCTGTGACGTTATTTCGTAACACAACGACAATTGATCGCAAGCAATCATTTTGACAGTTCCGTCATGTTCATTGCGATATTTACATTGTTGAGCAGACGAATTTATCAAACCTATGAAGCAATGTATAAGGAATTTTATTCAAAACGTTGGCTTGTGATAGGTATGACGTAATTGGGGTGCTGCTTGTATGTCTGTTATCCGATTCTGAAATCTTCTGTAGAACCTGCTTATATGTGCGGCCAAAGCGGTACCAAAATCGCTTTCAGACACCGCTGCTTAGTATTTAACCGTATCATACCATTTAATATGAAACATTTGCATACAAACACCACACAGCCCATTTGGAACAAGCCACACGAAAAGATAACCGTATGACACATTTATTTATGCTAAAACCAGGGAGGTTATAAGGAACAAAATGGCGGCTTCCCGCGCTTTGCCGCCATTAAGCCTCGGAATTCGCCGCCCGATGTTTATCCACCGCGGTCGCTAGATTATGTTAATGTTGGTAGCATATTATTTTGTTGGATTTATAGAGTTGTGCCGTTGTGAGTGCTGGTTAAGTTGAACCCAACCTTCGAGGGTTTTACCTTCAGGTAACTGGTGACAGAAGTTGGACCTTGATGCGGGTTATCTTGCACCGCGTACGGAGGCGTTTTGCGCAAATGGGGGTTTTATTCAAAGATATGGAAGAAATAAAAAATCCGAGCTGATCGTCTACTTTGAATTGGTGAACGATACAAGGAAAGCAGAACTTTTATCCGTATTTCATCATTATTAACTGCCTAGCCTTTTCCCCAACTACGTTGGGGTCGGCTTCCAGTCTAACCGGATGTAGCTGGATATCATTATTTTACATGGAGCGACTGCCTATCTAATCTCCACAACCCAGTTACTGGGTAATACGATACCCCTTGGTAAGACTGGTTGTCAGACTTTCGGGCTTCTAACTACCCATAACGACTGTCAAAGATCCACGAATGACAGCCGGGACCAACGGTTTAACGTGCTTTCCGAAACACGGAGAGGTCTTGGAATGTAAATTGGTCACCCATCCACGAACCAACCGCGGCAAGCGTCGCTTAACCTGATCGACCGACCCATGAGGCTGGGGTTACTTAGCCACTTGTGTACAGACTCGGTTAGTTGGCAGACATAATACTTTTTTCCTCTAAAAACACAATAGCTACTTGCGATGGTCCACCAACTCGTGTTAAGAACTTTTGCCACTTTTAAAGGCGAAACCAAACATGTGCTTGCGCTAAAATATATTACAGCCCCATTTAAAAAGCCCCGTGTACACGTCACTTACGTCAAGTGATTAGCAAAGAAAATGATTTATTACTTGGCGCCCGACGTGGGACCGCGCGTCAAAGATAGCGGAATTGGAATCATTAATGTAGGTACACAGATGTAGATTGCAGTGTTATGTAACTATGTGGGTGTCATTAATTACGAATGGTGAAGGACGGAATGGAAGAACATTTTTAATTCGTGTAATTTATGATGTTTTTGAAGTGAAACTTCTTTACGCACGCTTGACTTGGGGAGTAAGCTGGCGAACGCGTGACGTAAGCGTTACGAAAAGTGTGATCGGGCGAGGCGAACGGGAGTTGAGTGGCGGATATAAGCAAGAGAAAGCAGTGCGCGCGCACATTTTCTTTCTCTCTTCCTCTCATAGCCAAATACGTTTCGTATATCTAAGCACAGTGCAGGCCTATTATCTGTATCACAGTGTAGGAGCAAGAGAGAGCAGTGCGCATGCACATTTTCTTTCTCTTATAGCTAGTAAGTGAAATATGTATATATCTCAGTCAGTAGTTCGTTTGCGAGTTTACTAGCGTTACGCGAACGGTGATTCTTTGGTTATTTTTCGTAATTCTATTTCAGTCTGTATTTCGACGAATAGTTAGGCACAGGTTTCCACTCTGCAATTGGTATTTTGTTTTTGTTTTGATTGTTGTTGTTTTGTTGTCATCTGTCAGTGCCGCGGGCGCATCACGGATTAATTTGTATTGTCAATGTCAATTAATGTGTGTTGTCTTTGGTCCTTGACATCAAGCGATAGACAAAATTGTCAACTTTTTATATGCTTGAGTACGAGGCTTTTGACCACGTTGCCATGTTTAGATATCGAAACCCATCATATCTGCAGAGTTTCGCTAGCTAATTTAATTGGACCCTGCATAAGCATGCAACTTTGACTTAAACTGTCTCAACAACTTATCAATTATTAATTTAGTCTTCAATACCAATCCATCCGTGTTCTCCGTCAAAATAACGATACCTTTCGATCTTTCAGCGCAATTCACCCAGAGAGAAGCCCCTCAAAATATTGCTCAAGTCAGCAAGATTTTACAGCAAGCCGTTTAGCGACTTGACTTCAAAAAAGATCTCTTGAAAAGCCCTTCTTTGCAGGCCCTTTAGCTTCTAATCTACCTTCGTACAATAGCCTACATTAGAGCCACTTCAGGCTACGTAAAATGGTGGCCTAGTGGCTAAGGTGAGAAAGTCAAGAATTTTTAACCCTTCTAATTGCGACATATCTATATTTCTTGATTTTCGTCTACGAAAAAAATCAAATGATCATTTTGTGATGGTTGTGTGTTAATACCTCGCCTCTAATTCAACGAAGATGTGGGTTCAAATCCGGGCAAGTACCAAAGTAGCATAATCAGCCTATAATGTTCCCACCGCTGGGACATAGGCCGCCGTTCTGTGAGAGGGAGATTTTGTTTTATTAAAAAAAAAAAAAAAACGTTGCCCCACACTAGGAATTACTCCTGTATCGTGGGTGCGTTTACAAACATTTAAACTCACATACACAAACAGCCAGACCCGGAACAACTACCTGTAGGCAATACAAATATTTGTTCCGTGCGGGACCCCGCGACACGCAGCGCAGCAGTCGATCGCTCAGCCACGGCGCCAACCGTGTCGTCAAAGTTGGCTATGGCCCGTAGTTAGCCAGTGTGACCAATGCTCGTGCCTTCTTTGTATGAGAAGAGGCACTTGCCCTGGAGTGGGACAGTAAAAGGCCGTTACGGGTAGTCAGAAGCCCGAAAGTCTGACAACCAGTCTTACCAAGGGGTATAGTATATGTATGAGTATATAGACGCTTCAGGTAAAATACTGGTATTCAGCTGCATCCGGTTAGACTGGAAGCTGACCCCAACATAGTTGAAAAAAGGCTAGATAGTCTATCTAGCCTTTTTTCAACTATGTTGGGGTCTATCTAAGATAGAAGATGATGACAAGCTACATCATCTACAGCCCTTTCAAAGTTATTAATTTACGTCTGATTTTGCATCTCTGTCAAAATCACAGTGATCTTTATTCTCGTTACAATAAGGTTGCTGTTGGTTGCTGCTATCACAGGAAACATAAATGTAAACGGACTCTTTATTACCACTCTCCGTCAATGACGTATTTCAAAAAAGCATTTGACATCTGTCACAAAACCCCGCCAAAAATCCCAAGTGACAGCTCCAATGAAAAAAAAAATAATATAACACAACTGGCAACTCACAATAAAGATTCCCAAACACGATGTTTCGTAACACAACACGTTTTTTCGATCATAAAAAGGCTTACCCTTCTTTTTATTAAGCCCGGCACATGAGTTCGGCTCGTAACTACCATGTTGGACCTTAAAGCTGTTGATTTTATATTCATGTTTTCTGTAATGGCCGTCAGGTTTACTGGCGGGAAAAGGTCAGGCAATACGGTGAGTATTTCTGAGGTTTACTGTGAATAGGTGTACATGTTTTTTTTACTAATGTATCATGGTTGTAGTAATTTCTTGAGCGAGGTTGGCTTTTTAGTGCCAGCGCAAACAGTGCGTTTTGTTGCTGCGACTAGACAAAGAGTTATCGTTTGCATCTGCGTCTATGTAGTCGTTGCGACCATGGGCGTAGCTAGGGGGGCAAGGGTGGGCAATGCCCACTCTAGAATCATTTTTGCCCACCCTAGAAATATCGACAGTATTGAAGATTTACTGTTTAACCGCTTCTCCTTATAGGATCACTTCGTTGTCCGTCAGTCTGTCTGTCAGTCAAGACCCTTTTTCTCAAGAACGCGTGGAGGTATAAAGTAGAAATTAATATCAAATACGTAAGGAAAGGATCTACCAACCCGCACTGGGCCCGCGTGGTAGATTACAGCCCGCTCCCTCTCCAAGAGAGGAGGCCTGTGTCCCAGCAGTGGGAACATTATAGGCTGAATATGTAGGCAACCTGTAGAAATAAACCCCTACATTTTCAGCTTACGAAAAATACGTCCTAATAAACCCTTTTATTCGTATAAGACCATAAAAATATTAAGTATGAATTTTATTAGCTCGCGTATAAAATACAAATTTTCTTACATGCGTCCATATATCAAGATAAAGATCTTTCGAACGTAAAATATTGAAGAAAAATTGACTTTAAAAGGCGGTAAAAGAGTATGATAAAGCAAGGTATGTACCTAGCTATGCTCGGAGTCTCTTTGAAGGCTAAAATCAGGAGTTAAATTATCCGGAAAAGATACGGAGTTACCGACATAGCTTGCAGAGTAAGCAAACTGAAGTGGCAGTGAGCTGGCCATGTTTGTCGAAGAACCGATGGCCGTTGGAGCAGACGAGTCCTGGAGTGACCGCGCATCGACAAGCGAAGTGTGGGACGCCCGCAGGTAGATGGACGTCGACCTAAAGAAGGTAGCTGGGATAGACTGGATGAGGAAGGCGGAGGACAGGGTGATGTGGCGCAGTGTGGGAGAGGCCTATGTCCAGCAGTGGACTGCGATAGGCTGAGTTGATTGATTGATGTAATAGAATCCCGACCGATTTCGGTCACGCTGGCCAATCTCAACGGAGATTAGCCAGGTACGCAGGAGATATTATAGTGCACAAGTGTGTGCGTAAACACAGGAGCACTCTCTGTTCCTTTACTCTCATAGTCCGATGGGACGGCAATCCGACACGACCGGGGAGAGACCAAGGCTTTGTGCTTTCCGAGACACGGGCAAGGTATGTACGTAAGTGTGCTATCTGCATAGCTATTTCCAACCTTCCGACAGGCTTCCGAGTTGAAAATTACACATTTTAGGTTACATTATTTTTATCTCACGAAGCGATGCACGCTTTACTTGTGGTTACCAAAAGTAAAGCTACACATAGGGAAAAGGTTAGGCAGATTGATCATATGGGAATAAATAATAGTAAATTAAAATCAAATAGTTTTAGAGAAAATCGACAGTGACAGATAATTATACAGAAACCGGATTGATTCGAGAAGTGTTACTCTTTGCCAATTTGAGATCGAAACAGTAACAAATTCGAGCTTCATTCATTATTCATTCTTCCATTCGATACGAGTCTGTGCTGAATCAAATATCAAACAAAGTTATCAAAGGAGTCCTCTGAATACTGTTCCAGAATTCGGAACCTGGCTTTTTTTTACAGTATTAACCAAATTGTGCCGGACGAGCGTGATCGCTGGACAAGAAGGGTACGGGAGGTTGTAAGGTTTACAACCTCCCGTACCCTTCTTACCCCTTCGTACCAGAGGTGGTCAGGTCTCTCCCAGTCCACAGCGGCGCTGACGTCCTGCACCTATAAGTTCCGGGTTTCTTCACGAGTTCGGAGTCTGCGGCTACGTACTGAAGTCTTCGTGTATAATCGAGGAGTATGAAATAATAATACCAAGTTCACAGATCTTCAAAATACTCAGGAAGCGATTCTGGTACTCTTGAGGGGTTCACTATTGACCTATTTTAGCCGTTAAAGTCCCTTGCCGATTACGACGAATTGCCGGCTCTGATGCGCGCGCTTAGTTCGGTCCAAACATTACCTTAACGAGGACCACGAATCGCTTCCTGATCTAACTTTATTTTTAACAATGTTTTCACTGTTACATGCTTTCTTAAAGCTAAACTCCCTAACTTAGCAACCCTATCCGGTCATGTTACATCACTGGATTCCTCATAAAATTCCCTATCTATTGACACTACAGGGGTGACTGTGTGTCTTTCAGCTGAAGCACCATTACAGTGTAAAGGAAAAAAAATAACCTTAAAATTACGACCGTAAGTACGTATGAATTTTTTTGATTAAATGTTGTCCCGCTCTACTTACTAGCCTAACGTTCTGTTAAAGATTAAAATAGTAGCGGTTTTGTTTTGTTAACTTAGTTTGTCTACTAACATAGTTTTAAGACCTTTGTAACTAACAATCATTATGGATGTACTAACATTAGTGTTTAAGTTGTGCATGTATCTACTAACAAATTGGATTTTATGATCTAAAAATAAATGAATTGAATTGAATAGCTAAGAACACTCCCGACGAATTCACCTTTCAAACAAAAAAAAAAAAACAAAATCGAAATCGGTTCATCCGTTCGGGAGCTACGATGCCACGGACACACAAAAAACCACGTCAAACTTATAACACCCCGTAGTTTTTGCGTCGGGGGTTAAAAACAGTTCAAACATAACTTTATTACTTAAGTCTAGTACATTATTTCATTAATGTCCAGGCTAGATTTAAACCTAAGATATCTAAAACAATATATTTCAACACTTAATTACCTACTATAAAAGAATTTCGATATTAAGCCTCTATCTGGGTACGTACGCGCAAATAGTGCTACGCCGGCTACCCACGCATTTTAATATTGGCATATCGAGTTAATTACATTAACAAAATAGTATATCTTATGAAGTTTTTTGATGACGCTCCGTCGCGAACACAAATAGACGACCAATATTCTTCCGTCGCCTATTCGCTGTTGGAGACTAAGCAAATCAGGTCATTATTATCATCATTTCAGCCGAAAGACGTCCACTACTGGACATAGGCCCAAGCACCTCCACTTCGACCGGTTCTGTGCTTCTCACATCCAACAGGTTCCTGCAGCCTTCACAAGATCGTCGATCTACCTTGTGAGAGGCCTTCCAACGCCACGCAAGCAAATCAGGTATAGTATTTGTATCTCACGAAGCGACGCGCGCTTTACTTGTGGTCACCAAGTGTACACACGCTATGAAGACACGAGAAGAAGTGTAGCGTCAGCACATAACACACACTCGTCCGATTTCGCCATTATCACGTACGGTAGCGAGAGCGCCTGCGCTTACACACACTTTCACAGCATGTTTGTACACTTGTGGATAACAAACACGCTGTCACTGTACATGGTGCATTATATTATCTAGGTAGCTCCTTGTTCCTAAACCTGGCCAGGCTTTTAACAATGCATGTGCCCCATTTCAGCCGTGGCCTGCACTATCGATCTATTATGTAACTGTAATAGCAGATTGCATTTAAAATAGATACGGACGTGACCAGTCTTACCAAGGGGTATTGTGTTACCCAGTAACTGGGTTGCGGAGAGAGCAAGTCGCTCCATGTATAAAATAATATATAAATACAGGTAAGTAGTTGCATCCAGTTAGATTGGAAGTCGACCCTAACATAGTTTAGACCCTAACGTAGAGACAAGGCTAGGCAGATAATTTCGTATTTTTTGGTTCTAGGACATGCAGGTTTTCTCACGATATAGTATGAGAAGAGGACACTGAAGCATAAAATCAGGAATGAAATTATCCGGAAAAGAACCGGAGTTACCGACATAGCTTGCAGAGTAAACAAACTGAAGTGGCAATGGGCTGGCCATCTCTGTCGAATGACCGATGGCCGGTGAAGCAGACGAGTCCTGGAGTGGAGAGTGTGGAGACCGCGTATCGGCAAGCGTAGTGTGGGTCGCCCAGATGGACGGACGACCTAAAGAAGGTGGCTGGGACAGACTGGATGCGGAAGGCGGAGGATAGGCTGAGTGAGATATGAAAAGAGGCAAAGCAAGTTTCAAGTTATTACTGTGATTGCCCGTGACACCACAGCGGGCCCTATCAGAATACCAGCGCTGCGACATTTATTTTTAAATGTCGAAAAGCATCATGCTGAGATAGGAGCCTTTTGGCCTCGTATAGGACTTTCTGTTTCATTTTAACTTTTATTACTTTTTTTTTAAATATAATTTGTTCTATTTTTATTTCTAATTGTGTTTAGTTTAGTTTATAATCCTGTACGAGTCGCAATAAATACTTTTTCTTTCTTTCTTTCTTTCTTTCAGTGGTATGCTAACTGCGAACTTCCAGTCTGCTGGACTTCTAAACAACACAAGTGCAGACTCCAAGTCTTAAAATCCGCAGATAAGATAGGTAGTCATTACTTTATAAATAAACTCACAACTACTTCTGTTTGTGTAGCTAGGGTTCGCACGCGTTATCATGTTTTTTTAGTTATTATTTTTTATCGTTACCCGGTATATTGTGCCTCACTAAAAATCAAAGGCCTCCCCATTTTTCTTCCAAACCTCTCTGTCTTGTGCGATCTCTGGCCATGTTGGCCCTGCAAAAGTTATTAGAGCGTCACACCACCTTAGGAGTAGCGTTGGAAGGCCTCCCACAAGGTGGACCGACGACCTAGTGAAGGCCACAGGAACCCGTTGGATGCGAGAAGCAGATAACCGGTCGAAGGTGGAGGTGCTTAGGGGACGTCTTTCGGCTGAAATGAGGATGATGACACCACCTTCGCCGTGGACTGCCCCGACGGCGATGACCTCCCTCAGGCGTCCAGTGACTGGCGATCTTTGCCCATCTCTCCGGGTGCATTCGTGAGACGTATTGAATTTCATATATTTATGTTTTTACTAGGTGCGCCCGGCGGTTTCGCCCGCATATGTTTCGATCCCGTGGGAATATCGGGATAAAAAGTATCCTATATGTTAATCCTGGTTATAGACCATCTGTGTGCCAAATTTCATCCAAATCTGTTTAGGAGTTTTTGCGTGAAAGAGTAACAAACATCCATCCATCCATCCATCTATCCATCCATCCATACAAACTTTCACGTTTTTAATATTAGTAAAATAGAAAGTAGGATTTATTAACTAGCGCCCCAACCTGCATTGCAAGGTCTCTACTCTCCATTTGACAAAACATCGAGATTTCTTTTTTGCATATTACTCTATAGTAACATTACAAAGAGGTAAAATTGTGTGTTGCTGAAATCACTATTTCCATCTGTCAAAAAAAACGGGTTACCTAATGGACAGGATATAATAGAGATGTAGGGAAAGACATGTTGCGCCGACCCGAATAAATTGGGATAAAGGCTAGGTAGATAATGATAGAGTTGTAGCGGTATCTACAACGCCACATGCGAACAACGCGTCATACTGACGTCACGCAAATCCTGCATCTCGGAAGCAGAGTTTACCGCGCAATTAGCATACGTACAAACTTCCCGACATCAGTCGTAGGCAATTGCCCGCCAGACACAACACCCGTCTGGTCGGAGGATCCTCCCTTTTCTATGGCGTATGAGTGAACTTTACACCCTGTTCCTCATACCTCTATAGAGTCATCATCTGCCTAGCTCTTATCCCAATTTATTTTTTCTGTGATCGCCAACCCTGCCGTCCACTCCAGATATTCTATCACACTGAGCAATAAATAAGTCACGAACACAGTCTACATTTATTTAGAGTGTATTCCGATTCTTATTTTTGACGCTGGCAAGGTCGAGGAGGATGAGATGGCGGTAACAACAACATGAGATGTTTTCGTAGCTTTTTTTTATCAATGAAAATGTGTTAAGGCACTTGTCCAACTGCCTAGGAAGGAAGAAAACGACTAGCGATCGACTATTTTCTCGCTGAAGAAACTTGTGCTGCTGGTGAGTTTGTTGCGCCATTTCTTCTTCCCAGCGTAAGTACTAGGAAGTGATGAAGGGCGGGCGTTTTGGGGGACTGTCTTATGTAATTTTCACGTTCGAAAAGTGCTCATTCTCAGCCTAATTTGAATAAATGACTTTTGATTTTGATTTACAATAGATATGTCAGTAAAAGAGATGCATATATTTATAGTTGATCGCTGATTGTTCACACTGCCGGCGAGAACTCTCTCTCTCCATTAGTTTGTAACCCTAACCTTGATTCAGCGGGATTGTCCGAAAGGGTTACCGCTACCCCGGAACATGAAGGGCAAAGGAAGGAACATGGGTGGGTTTTAGTCAGTAAGAGTCTGACACTCCCTTCCGCTCCACCCAGAGCGGGAGGGGTCATTTGATGATTTCCCATCCGGAAAAAAAAAACCCTAACCTTGATAATGCGTAACCCGCTTTCAATCTCAAACTGAATAATTTTGAAGGATATGGCTAATCCATTGCTTCATATGTTCGAAAAATTTGCCTGCTCAACAACGTAAGTAACGCAATGAATGTTGTTGAACCGTCAAAACGAAAGCATTTGCTACTGTTAGTGTGTTACGTAATCACCCCGCAGATTTACGAACGTAGACGAGGCAAAACGAATATGTAACGATCGTAGCAGGTGGCTTTGTGTAGTTTCTGCCTACACCCATTATCATAGAAAGAAGGCGTGAATTTATATTACGTATGTAAATACATGCCTTTATAATCTAGGTATCCACTCTACCGTAGAGTGGATACCTAGATTACTGTACCCTGTCCATTAAATTAACCATTTTTTGACAGCTGTCTTAGAACGTACATATTCCAGATTACGTAAAAGTTTACTATAAAATGCGTAATAAAATAAATATATAAACTGCCCTATCTTATTGAATTATCTTGTTTATGGCTTCTTACAGACATTATAATACCGTACGTGTATCAATCAATGTATTGTGTGTTGCTGCAATCACTAGTTCCATCTGTCAAAAAACGGTTTACTTAATGGACAGGGTATAGGGCACTGGTAACGTAGTCTCTACTTTACTAAAGGGTAAGCGGTGAGCCGCACTGCAATGCCCACTATGCTGACATTTAACTACCGAGTTATGCTATCAGCGGGAATTATCTAAATATACTATGATTACTAGTTGCAAGCACTAATAACCGTAGTGTTTGTGTATTTAAAAACCGTGTCTTTTTGATTATATCAATGTCATGCATAGACAACGTCCAACAGCAAAAAAAATGTATACTTATTTATTTTGAAAACCTTATTTCTTTTTGTTTTTGTTTTCGGGGGGAAACCTTCAAAAGGCACCCGACCTCAGGGGAGGGAGGTCGAGGAATGAGGGATTTTACCTCACTAAAAGCACCCCGGTGATCACCAGCACATAGAGGTGGTCCCGGTTCCTCTCAAAAGACGAATTCCGGAACCCCCCCTGCGCAACGCCTGTAAGGCACATCTCCCCTGAGCCTCGTTATGTACGGCAGCACGTGACCACTGTGCCACTGTCGTCTCTGGGGTCACTTGGTGGGCGGTGACCTTCACAACCCAGTTACTGGGTAATATGAAACCCCGGCCTGTAACGATTGACAAAGATCCACGAATGACAGCTGGGACCAACAGCTTAACGTGCTTTCCGAGGTATGGAAGGATCCCGTACAAAACTACAACTATAATATTTAGAAGGCATATTCAACTTTTTATTTTAAAATTGGCAATGAAACAAAATACACATCTAATTACACTCGGTATTATTTTTCAGGCCACAAGTGTTGCCAATATAATCTGATATCTGACAGTTACAAGTGCTAGTCAAATAATGATGCTAAACAGAGCCAGCCACTCGAGATTTGTAAAATTAATAAAAATAGATTATTTTTTGCACATGGTAACATCGCACGAAATGATTTAGTGCTGGCCATATTATTTTAATTTTTATAAAATGCCTCTCGCATTCCAACCTATGAGGTTGTCGTCTGCTTAACCGGGCTTGCCTGTGGATGCCTTATTTATTAAGGCTTTCAGGCAAGGCTTAAAAAACTTAAAAACTAAGCGAATAAAACGCTAAGGGCACCCCCTGTGGGGTACGGACCCCGGCTTAGGGCGTCGCTGGGAGGGGGCAGCAAGGGGAAGACTGGATCAGAATTATGGCCTGGCCATTGTTCGTGCTTTGGCTTAAAAAAGAAATAAACCAGCCAAGTGCGAGACGGACTCACGCACGAATAGTTCCGTGGGGTTTTCCTTTAGGAAATTCTTAGTAGCAATCCAGAGAACACACTACTTTTTAGGGTTCCGTATCCAAAAGCTGAACACGGGGCTCTATATTGGTTCTAAGCCCAGGCCATCTGTGTCTGTCAGTCATCATCATCTGCCTAGCCTTGTCCCAACTACGTTGGTTTCGGCTTCCAGTCTAACCAAATACAGCTTTTATTTTTTTTATTTTTTTATTAATAAGAACTAGTGTTCCTAGTAATTTATTACAATCTAGCCTAACAGACTAATAAGCAATTTAACTCTAACTTAATATTTTACGAGATAGATTATAACTAAGAATAAAAAATAAATACAGCTGAACATCAGTATAATACATGAAGCGACTGCCTATCTGACCTCCACAACCCAGTTACAGGGTAATACGATACCCCTTGGTAAGACTGCTTGTCAGACTTTCGGGCTTCTGACGACCCGTAACGAAGCTGCCACAGATCCACAAATGACAGCCGGGACCACCTGCTTAACGTGCTTTCCAAGGCACGGAGAGGTCTTGTATTGACATGTAAAGATGGTTACATATCCACTGACCGACCGCGGCATGAGCTTAACCTGATGGATCGACCCGTGCGGTTGTTATTACTTATCCACAAGCCCCTTAACACTGTAATGTAAAAGCCAATTGTTTGTAAAAGAGTGAGAGAAACAGAGAGAGAGAAAAATAAAGCGACTCGTACAGGATTATAAACTAAACTAAACATATTACGTATTGATGATGATGACATTGCAGTGTTAATAGGTATGGGAGAACAGTGTAAACAACCTGTCAACAAGTACCAGGTCCACAATTCTGTGTTAATCCCCGCGAAATCTTAGTCTTGTTAACGGCAAGGAATCGAAATGTCAACCGTACGTACAGACAACGATCTTTGACAGTCATTACGGGTCGTCAGAGGCCCGAAAGTCTGACAACCAGTCTTACCAAGGGGTATCATATTACCCAGTAACTGGGTTGTAGTAAATGTGGCGCTGTTCCACAAACGAGCACGACGTGATATGATATTAAGTGTCCGTGCCCTGCGTGTCCTGTCAGCTGCACATTACAGGAACTGATGGACGCTGGTGTTGGTGCCAAACAAGTGGCCGAATTCTGGGCCGAGTCCATTTAGATTTCTATCGACACGCTAAGAAGAAGAAGATACAGCTGCATCCGGTTAGACTGGAAGCCGACCCCAACATAGTTGGGAATAGGTCAGACAGATAATGATGACATACGGACACTATGTATTTTGACAGTTCAAACCACGCCATTTTGTCATAGAGAATACGTTAATAGCAGATTTCGTGATTAACTAAGGAATTGATCGAGCACTTCTGGAGAAATGAAGGCATTGAATGGGTGTAGTCTAGTTTGTAACCGATGACGGCGAGCTTTACGTAATTTATATGTATATTTTAGTATTGTTCTCAAGTGAGTGACATTTGTCTTTATCCTACGTCCTACTAATATTATAAATGCGTAAGTTTGTAAGGATGGATGGATGGATGGATGGATGTTTGTTACTCTTTCACGCAGAAACTACTGAACGGATTTGGATGAAATTAGGCGCACAGATGGTTTATAACCAGGATTAACATATAGGATACTTTTTATCCCGATATTCCCACGGGAACGAAACTTATGCGGGTGAAACCGCGGGGCGCAGCTAGTTGAGAATAAAACCTAATTCTATAAACCTAATTGTCGCGGTTTCGAAGTAAGGAATCGTTAAGTCATCAGGCCTTCCCCAAGCACCTCCACTTCGACCGGTTCTGTGCTTCTCGCATCCAACTGGTTCCTGCGGCCTTCACAAGGTCGACCGTCCACCTTGTGGGACGCCTTGCAACGCTACGTCTTCCGATACATGGTCGCCACTCCAGAACCTATTACTTACTCGCCCCTAATATCCCTTCTACGACCAGCATCGTCATCATCATTTCCCCTTCAAGCACCTCCACTTCGACTGGTTCTATGCTTCTCGCCTGATCTGAATCGTTAAGTGGTCATAGTGAATTAGGGCCCTGGTATGATCAGCAGTCGTGCTCGTAAGCACTAGGCTACTAAACCCGAGAAAGCCATACTTTATAAAGCAAGTTTAATACAGGATGCCTATCTCGCGCACTCCAACAACGAGAATGTTTACATATTATAAAACAAATAAACAAAAGATATATAAAGAACATCAAAGATATCGTAATCGTAAAATGTATTAAAAAAACGTTAAAACATTACGTTCGCTTGTAAAAAGATGTTAAAATGTATATTTTGATAGCTACCGTCCGAGATGCTAATAAAAAACACATTGTCTTTTGAGATACCAGTTAAAAAGAACGTTTCCTACCTATTTAACGGTTCAGTTCTGAGTTCTGAGGAGGTTAAGCTACGCTTGCCGCGGTTGGTCCGTGGATGCGTGACCATCTTCACATACCAAGACCCCTCCGTACCTCGGAAAGCACGTTAAGCTGTTGGTCCCAGCTGTCATTCGTGGATATTTGACAGTCGTTACGGGTCGAAAGAAGCCCGAAAGTCTGATAAGCAGTCAAGGGGTGTCGTATTACCCAGTGACTGGGTTGTGGAGGTTAGATACATAGTCGCTCCATGTAAAATAGTTGTATTCAGATGCATCCGGTTAGACTGGAAGTCGACAGTCAGATGATGAGTTCTGACTTAGATAATTTCTGGTCTTTAAAAGAGAGTGCCTCGTTGGTCTAGCGGTCGCAAGCACTACTGCCAAGAATGAGGTCTGGGGTGCGATTCAAAGGTGAGCAAAGTGTCATTGGGTGTTTCCATCTGGAATTCCTCAGTAGCAGCCCGAAGTCAAGGTCGCTCAGCGAGCAATGGAACGGCCTATGCTTGGAGTCTCTCTGAGGGATCGAATTCGCAACGAGATGATCCGGCAGAGAACCAAAGTTGTCGTCTACCTCACAGAATAAGCAAGCTGAAGTGGCAATGGGCCGGCCATGAGTATATTAGCCGTAGAACCGATGACCGTTGGAGTAGACGTGTCCTTGAGTGGAGACCGCGAATCGGTAAACGTAAGGTGGGACGCCCTCAGGCTAGGTGGAGCGACGATCTTCGCAGGATGGCTGGTAGCATCTGGATGAGAGTTGCCGAAAATCGAGTTGAATGGCGTGCACTAGGAGAGGTCTATATCCAGCAGTGGACTGCTATAGGCTGATGATGATGCCCGGAGTCTAGATTTGTGCCCGGTTGATGGTAATACGCTCGCCCCCTATTACATGGGACTTAAACATGACTAGTGAAATGTGGGTGTAGGTACTATCCACATCTGCCTACATCTTCGGGGAAAATAGACTGTTATGTTATTTTCAGTGGTTTAGGCTGAGCGTTGTCTGTCTGTCTATCTGTCGGTCGCAGAACAGCTTTACTCCTAAAATTATTCTTTTTCTTAGCGTGTCAATGGCGCCGATTCCCTTGTTCACAAACTAAACTAAATTTAAATCTAATTAAGTTCAATGCATATTTTTCTTTAAAAAGGACAGAAGATAAATATTAGTTTAGTCCTGTCAAATTAGTCAGCGCCTGACGTAAATTGACGTATTTTTAGTAGCCATGTTTTTAATCACGTCTAAACTGTCTATGGAGTATCTTATTTTGACAGGACTAAACTAATATTTATCTTCTGTCCTTTTCTTAATGAAATAGAAATAAAAAGATGCACTGAACTTAAATTTAGTTTAGTTTGTGAACAAGAGAATCGGCGCCAACAGCAATCTAAATGGACTCCGCCCAGAATTCGGCTACTCGTTTGGCGCCACCACCAGCGTCCATCAGTTCCTGTAACGTGCAGCTGACAGGACACGCAGGACACGATATTAAGTGTCCCATCGTTCGTGGAACAGCACCACATTTACACTCCAAGGCGGGTCGTCTTCGTCTATGAATCTCCACCTGATCAAGTTTTCCTTGCTTCGGCTACCCTGGGTCCGGAGTCTGTTTAAAGACTTCCAGGTTACCCAATGTAACTCATGTCCAGGTGGGAGATTTTCATTGGGAAAGATATTTATTTAACTAGATTGAAAATTCAGTTTTTGGATTGGATTGCCTAGAAATGTACCGTTTGTTTATTAGCTTTCTATTTCATTATTTTGTTACGAGTTTTTTTCGGGAACCATTGCCAAGAAATAGATATGAAATTATACATATTGGTGTTCTGGATTTAAAGACATTTCAAAGTCACTTGAAAACTGTTTTATGTCACATTCAAACTTAAACTTACATAAAGCATTTATTTCAATTACCACCAACCATTTAGAGGCACTTTTGAATTGTCAAAATTAAATAGTCGGTCAGTTAGTCCCGAAAGTTAAAGATAATTGCCCATTCTAAAACGTAGATGTCTATGGAGAAGAACAGGCAAGAAACCAGTCCAGTCCCAATCACATACCGTTTTCCCAACTATGTTGGGGTCGGCTTCAAGTCTAACCAGATGCAGGTGAAAACCAGTATTTTGCATGGAGCGACTGCCTATTTGACCTTCACAACCAATTTACTGGGTTACACGACACTCCTAGGAAACATTGGATGTTTGCAGACTTTTGTGCATCTGACCCGTAACGACTGTCAAAGATTAACAAATAACAGTCGGGAACAAACGTGCTTTCTGAGGCACGGAGTGTCTCGATATATTTCGGATGGTCATCCATCCACGAACCGACCGCGGCAAGCGTAGCTTAACTTTCGATCGAACCATGCGACTGTTATTACTTACGCTACGAGTCACCCATCTATAAAACAACTTTATTTCCCGCGAAAACTACGCCACAAACTAACACAAACGTCAAACGTCGCGCTGCCAAAACTATTAGACCTCTCTACAGATGAAAATTAAATTAACATGCGAACTCCTTAGTTGCGTGGCACCCCGCCAAAAAGTCGACCGATTGTATTTAGTTTAGATAGTAAAATATTTGGACACGCGTAACTACAAGAATTTTAAGCATTCGTCATGTTTTTCTGTTGTGGAGTCCCGGAAATAGTTTTCTTGAATTTTTCTTAAAGTTTTTTGCCGATCTTGAAAAATGCAGTATTTTTGAGATTCATTGTAGGGTAGTAAACACTGACAATCTATAACGGAAAAGATTTAGTTTCTATGGCTAAAATTTGGTCTCTCAGGAGGTAATGAAAATTAGAATTAGAGCTAGTTAATGAACCATTAAATTTCAGTAAGTTAATGGAAAATTAATTTTGTAGTGAGTTAAAGGACTTATAGTTAATGCTACATTAAGTTAAGTTTGTTTAGATATTATTACTTAAAATAAAGAAAATACGTTTATTTGCAGCCAACATGACGCAGAGGAAACAAAAACGAACAAGTTGGGGAAATATGCGTCACATCCATGCAAAACGGCCATCGCTCAGCATAATGCTACGACCTTGTTTATGTTAGGCATAGGTAAGCGAAGTTAATCGTTATGGGTATCGTGTTATCCAGTAACTGGGTTGTGGAGGTCAGATAAGCAGTCGCTCCATAGGCTGAGCCGGTTTCCCATGACCCTCCCATCACATCGATTGAGTTTTAGTGGGTATACTGTCGGTGCGGTTTCGACAGGAGTCCCACATACCCCGTCTCGTCTCCCGCGAACGGGGATGCGTAATGCATTTCTCAGCGGCAAAAAAAAAAAAAAAAAAGGCAGTCGCTCCATCTAGGCAGATGATGAGGAAGCGAATTGCAGTAACTTTATATGGTAGATAATATAAAGGTACCACTACTGATGTCAATGCTTTGCCCATATATTCAAAAGCATATCCTGTCAGATGTTGAATTGTTTATGCCCGATGCACCAAGATTATGATGTAGCAATCGTTTGTAATAAATAACGAATGAAGATAATGGCTCATAATAATTCAGTCTGTTAGCAAGTACAGTATACATGGCCGAGGTACTTCGAGTCTTAGGATAAGTAGCGATAAATAAACTACCTACATACATAGTTGTCAGGAGAATCAACACGAATATCCTACTTCCTACTAATATCATAAACGTGAAAGTTTGTATGGATGAATGGATGGATGTTTGTTACTCTTTCACGCAAAAACTACTGAACGTATTTGGATGAAATTTGGCACACAGATGGTTTATAAACAAGATTAAAATATAGGATACTTTTTATCCCGATATTCCCACGGGATCGAAAGTTATGCGGGTGAAATCGCGGGGCGCAGCTAGTGCCTTAATATCCGTTTGGTTCTTCGAGCCGGATCGGTATTTTTTTTTTATCATGGTGATGACTGTTCTAGTCCATAGGGATTTACGCTTGAGAAAGGGCAACCACCTACTAACAGATCCAACTTTCTGACTTACTGCCCGGCTCCTTGGTAACTCAAAGGTGCAATCACTCAGTAGCAATGGCTTTCATTTCGACAGTTCGAAACATTCGTTGCATTATTTACGTTGTTGAACAGACAAACTTTTCGAAACTATGAAGCAATGGATTAGCAATATCCTTCAAAATTATTCGGATTGAGATTGATAGAGTTACGCAATTAGGGTCTTAGTTCAAACACAAATTAAACGGAAATCTTAATGCGATCTAATTTGAAGAGACGAAGATAGCCTAGTCATAACCAAATGATGGAAGCGTAAACATAATCTAACATCAGTCGGTTCAGATGTTTAGACATTGTTGCAATACGGTTTAAAATGCTGGCCCGCAGGTTTGCGCGACGTAAGAAACCAGTTAAAGTTACGCTATTCAAAGCTTACTGTGAGTCCTTCTACACGTGCAGCCTGTGGGTCAACTTCACTCAGCGAGCTTACAGCGACCTACGCGTTCAATATAATATAATGCACTGAGAGTTTTCAGTTCTCAGAGATGTTTGCGGATAATAATCACAGGGTATATCGTGCAAATTGAAGCGACAGAGATAGCCCAGTCATAACGAAGTGATGTAGACGTAAACATTTAACATCAGTCGGCTTAGATGTTTAGACATTGCAGCAATACGGATAAAATGGTTCACTCGCAGACGTTCGCGATCACCACAATGTAGGAACGGAGGATATAGGCCTACATATTCCTATTGGTATAGGAAATATTTGAAGCTGTGGGTTGTGAATAATATCGGGGGGAGATGGCACGGTCTGGTGTTGCACTTCGACGGAATTCTTAGAGTACGTCCCGCGGAAATAAGTGGAACTAATTATTATTATGTAGTTAGCAGCATTCCTACAACAACCCCCCTACCTCACACACTTTTCTCTCTTTAAGATTGAGCATTTTACGAGTATTAACCAGTGCGTGTAATAAGGAGTGGAGATAAATATATTAATAAACAAAGATGTCCGACGCCTGCCTGTGGCGCTGCGTCTGCGGGACTTCATGCTCACTTAAATTTCTCCCTGATGGTGGCGCGTGTGTGGGATCATTCGGTTCCCTATAAAATGGTTGAGCTGGATGGTGCTGTTCTTTTGTTTTTTTACTTTATCCTCACATATAGAAGCAACAAGAATAATGTTCCCAGGATTTTGTAATATCTTGATTTAAAAGAAAGCCCTTGAAGATACTTGCCCGTTCTTCTCCATAGAGATCTACGTTTTGGAATGGGCAACTAGCTTCAACTTTCGGACTAACTGACCGACTATTTAACTTTAACAATTCAAAAGTGGGTTTAATTGAAATAAATGCTTTGACTTTAAATTACTTAAAACATTCTTCTTTCACTTGTCAGCAACCTGCCACATCGATTTCAGCCGAAACAATGACTGAGCCGATATAAATCTTGACTGGGGTTGTCGATATGTGATCCTGGCAGTTTTTATGCGTAAAAGCTAAAGTTTAAACGGTCAATGGCTTAATAGCCAAAAGCCTCGACCAAGGCTCTCGCTATGTGGAATGGGTACGGAAATCTATCGACTTTTGAACACAGCCGTATTATTAGGCAGTACTTTTCTCTGCATACCTATTCCAACCATCCGACAGGCTATCGTATCGTATTTTTTATGTATTGACACATTTCGATAACCTGATTTGCTTTGCCCCCGACTGCAAAACAGCTGTCGGAAGAATAGCGGTCGTCTATTTGATTTAAACTGACAAAATTATGGGGTTTTGGACTTGTGAACACCGTTTAGAGGACTTCTACGATAAAATTGATTGATGTTCGATACGGTACGGAAGCGTTGAGAGACAGGGACAGGGAGTTATTGAGCCCTGATCAGCTGGATAATTGCGTAACACACCAACAGCTGCAATGGTTTTCATTTTGACAATTCCACTACATTAATTGCGTTATTTACGCTGTCGAGCAGACGAATTTTTGAAACATATGAAGCAATGGATTATGAACTTCCTTCAAAATCCTTCGGATTGTGAAAGAAAGTGTGTAACTACGCTTCCTAAGGTTAGATTTTGTTCCACTTAGGGCTGATTTTTCAATCATCCGTTATTTTTTATTTGTGGAATAAAACTGACGTCTGACAGTTTTTGTATGGGCGAACTGTCAAAAATTCAAAATTATTCCTCCGATCAAGTTATCGGGTGGAAAAATTAGCCCTTAGGCAATTTTTGTCCAGTATTTTTTTATTTTTTTTCTACATACTTTTTATTTCGGAAATATTTAAAAAACTATACGTACTTTGTTAATTATTAACCAACCAAAAGATATAACGTGTCAAACCTATGCCAATAATAGCCAATATTAATGTGCAGTTAATACAGGAATGCCAATATTAGCCCGCACTGGGGGCCGTTAAATATCATAGTTTATTTTGGCAGCCTGGTTTATGTTGGCGCCACACTTTGCCTCATTGTTTAGTTGTTAAAATGTGAACAAAGAAATAGCAGTTCTGTTCACTTCTGTGGGTGGTCCGCTGAGAAATAATATGTTATTGTTACGAGCAGAGAACCAAAGTTGTCGACATGGCTCACAGAATAAACAAGCTGAAGTGGCAATGGGCCGGCCAAATTAGCCGTAGAACCGATGACCGTTGGGGTAGATGTGTTCTTGAGTGGAGACCGCGAATCGGTAAACGTAAGGTGGGACGCTCTCAGGCTAGGTGGAGCGACGATCTTCGCAGGATGGCTGGTAGCAGCTGGATGAGAGTTGCCGAAAATCGAGTTGAATGGCGTGCAATAGGAGAGGCCTGTGTCCAGCAGTGGACTGCTACAGGCTGATGACGATGATGATGAGAGCAGGGGCCCGTGGCTAAATAAGAACAGTCGCACAGGTCGATTCATGCGGTTAAGCTACGCTTGCCGCGGTTGGTCCGTGGATGGGTGACCATCTGTACATTCCGAGACCCCTCCGTGCCTCGTAAAGCACGTTAAGCTTTTGGTCCCGGCTGTCATTCGTGGATCTTTAACAGTCGTTACGGGTCGTCAGAAGCCCGAAAGTCTGACAACCAGTCTTACCAAGCGGTATTGTATTACCCAGTCAGTGGGTTGTGGAGGTTAATTAGGCAATCGCTTCATGTAAAATACTGGTATTCAGCTGCATCCGGTTAGACTGGAAGCAGACCCAACTGGAAAAGGTTCGGCAGATTGATTGAATTAATCTCCCCGACTGTTCCTACTACCTTCGATTTTTTAAAATTCTTTTTCAATTACCCTACATACCGGTATCAACTGACAGCTATGTACATTGATAATTAATGGCTGCCCTGTCACTTGTCACTTGGTACCGTTTCCCACGGTATTATAAAATGACCATGGAACAGGAATGCATTTGCCAGGTGATCTTTCTCAGGCTAAAATAATGGATCTATTTTATAAAACTTTTGATATATTTTCCAGCTACGGTTTTAAGTTTTGTTTTACATACTTAAATCGTACGTACGTTCAGCAAAGGAGATAAGTAACCAAGATCGTCGGATATAGTTGAAGTTTAGTATGAAAGCGATGGATGTTTCCGAATGAAATTTAATTTGATAAATGAACTGTATGTTAAATTAACAATTAAATTACGTCAAATAACCCATCCACAGACCAACCGCGGCAAGCGTAGCTTAACCTGATCAATCGCCCTGTGCGGCTGTTATTATTTAGCCACGGGCCCCTCTCAATGTCAAAAATGTATGAAAAATTACAGGTATTTTTAACAGATTGAGACTGAGATCTGAAGGTCAATTCTCGTAATTTAAAACGTTCAAAACCTAGTCGCAGTCTCATTTCAGCGACAATCAATATCAAAAACTTGCCAAAAATGTAGGGAAATTAAGACGTATTTTTGACAGATTGAAACTGAGATCGTCCTGTGAACGTTCTTAAAATTACGAGAATTGGCCTTCAGATCTCAGTAATTTCTTTTTCTTTGCACCGTGTTTGTTTAACAGTGAGCTCAGAAACCATTTCTCTAGAGGTTCCTTCGTAAAGTATAGACTCAGGCACAGATTCTCAAGGTGAGATCGTCATGCATTTTTAACACTACATACCTCTACCTACAACGTTAAACTATTATTCAGGTGAGTCCCTGGTGTACAAGGAGATCGGAATCTACCGTTTTTAAACTGGGTATCTAACAGACGATGCCTTTTTTATCCTTTATTAAAAAGAACCAGGTTCTTAATAATTAATTACAATCTAGCCTATAAGACTAATAAGCAATTTTAATCTAACTTAATTTATTTCGTGATAATTATTTTAAAACTTAGAATACTGTTTAGGTATTGTACTTTACACAAGTCCGTTCCACTTTCTTAGAGTCTGATATGATGATATAAGCACTTTGTTCATGTGTTATTATGTGTGACAGACGATGCTTGAGATAAATTTCTCGCATACTTCTTGATATACGATTTAGTTGAACTGATACGCAAGAAATTTATTTCAATTAAACCATTTAAAGAGCAGTGGTGGCTTCGTGGTAACGGCTCTGACTTACGAGTTGTAGGTCGTAGGTTCGAACTCGGGCAGGCGCTTTACTGCGAGTAAATAATTTCATCGCCACTGCTCTCAAAACGGTGAAGAAAAACATTGTGAGGAAAGCAGCCTATAATGATCCTACTGCTAGGACTGAAGCTTCGTCTCTTCGAGGAGTGGGCTGGAATCTACCACGCGGGCCCAGTGCGGGTTGGTAGATGTCACATGTGTTAGAATTTTTGTTTTTAGGACATGCCGGTTTCCTCACGATGTTTTCCTTCACCGTTTTGAGAGAAATGGTGATGAAATTATTTACACACGGTAAAGCGTCTGCCTGAGTTAGAACTCGAAACTCAGGCAAACTGCTCTCTTATAACTCAAATATCTCATGTGCCTGTAACTACACCAGCGCTGGAGCTCTGTCTCGCATAGGGTCATAGCATTATGCTGAGCGATGGCCGTTTTGCGTAGATGTGACACATGTTTTCCCCGAACGTAATATTTTTTGTGTTTGTGTTCTTTTTGCGTCATGTTTAGCGCAAATAAACGTATTTTTAAAAGACTTCAAAAAAAGGAGGAGGTTCTCAGAACTCACCTCAGAACTTCATTATTTATAAGCCAATTTGCAAAATTCTTTTTTTTATTTGAAGGGATAGGTATACTTTCTGATTTGTTCCATAGAAATTTCATCAAAAACAGTTCAGTAGTTTGGTTTTTAAACCTTTACTGGTAAAAATTACAACTTAAAGTAAAAAACAAAAACTTTTTTCCAAAAACAAAAAAAACAAACAACCGACTTCCAAGTGTCCAACAAAGTGAAAAATAACTTTAATTTTGGAAGTCGATGGCAAAAAAAACGAAAGGACACCAACTTCCGAAATTAAAGTTATTTTTCACTTTGTAGTCTTTTTTGGAAGTCGTTTTTTTTTTTAAGTTATATTTCTTTTTCTGTCCTCTAAACTGGAACACAACAACGCTGCTTTACGGCTAAAATAGGTATGGAGTTGTGAGATTATTACCTTAACAACCGTATTCCCTGGACGACATGAGATCTTCGTGCCCAAAAGGGCTCCTTAAATATGTCATGAAGATAAACGTCACTTAATAACCCTTACCCTTTTGAACTGCACCCTAGGGGTATTTCAGGCCACAAACAGTAATTATGACGAGACATAGACGTTGGTTTGAAAAAGCTTTTTATTTCCTTTCCTTTGTATTGTTCGCCGAATCGTTGAGCTCCTTAAGTTTTGAGTTGAGCTGCACGATTTCTGACAAATGCTTGCACTGACTGGACAGGTCCTCTCAATCTATGTGGTTTTTCCCTCAAAAGACCATCTCAGACATCGATCTACATGGTCTTCATATGATCTGACCAAGATTATGTCTGGACCTTAAAAGTGACTGTGCCTTCTGAGTTTGTTTCGACCATTTTTCTCAGACTAGTCAGATAGGAAACGCCGACCTCATGTAGTTTTTAAAATATGATTGACGTGTAAAAGTGTTTGTACGGACGCCAGCACATCAAGTTACTATAATCTGTCAAATTTCTTTAATAGATTTTCAACTTTATCGCTAAAACATTAAGGTTGAAGGTTGATTGGGAAAATTTGACAGTTTCAGGTAGCTTGACCTGCTGGCGTCTGTACTACTACTACTTACAAAATAAAATTATTTATCATTTATGCAGAATTTATAAGATTCTCAGTAGCAGACTGGTGTTTGGAATTGTGCCCGGTTAATGGCAATAGGCTTGCCCCTATTATATAGGACTTTGGCGAAATGTGGATATGTACACCTCTGCCTGACCCTTTGGGAAAACAAACACCGGTGAACTGCGTACCGCCTCATCATCTGCCTAGCCTTTTCCCAACTAAGTTGGGGACGGCTTCCAGTCTAACCGGATGCAGCTGAATACCAGTATTTTACATGAAGCGACTGCCTATCTATCCTCCACAACCCAGTTACTGGGCAATACGATACTCCTTAGTAAGACTGGTTGTCAGACTTTAGGGCTTTTGACGACCCGTAACGACTGCCAAAGATCCACGAATGACAGCCGGGACTAACGGTTTAACGTGCTTTCCGAGGCAAGGCGGCAACCGTAGCTTAACCTGATCGATCGGCCCATGTGGCAGTTATAACTTAGCCACAAGCCCCTTTTCTTTTGTTATTGTATTATTTTATTTTATTTTACTTTATTGGTTTACCAACAATTGTTTACACAGGTTCTATGGTAGAGGTAACATGCAAAATGTGTGAAAATAACAGTGCAACAATCACTTAAAGGTAAACTCCGCATGCGTAAGGAAGTTAAATTAAATTCAGATTTTTATTAAAATACAATGTATACTCAAAATGAATTAAGTTCAATAAATGTTTTAAAAAAGAATTAAGTTAATTAGAAGTCCTTTTTCCTCTGGCAGCAGAGGAAAGAGAAGAAATAAAGAAAATACATTTATTTGCGGCAAACATGACGCATATAAAAGAACACAAACAAAAAAAAAAAATAACAATTTGGGGGTAAACATGCGTCACATCCACGCAACGCACGCATGCATGCGTTATGCTGAGCGATGGCCTTTTTGTGGGTCTGTTTTGTATAGCCCCAGCCCCAGCCCCAGCCCCAGCGCTGGTTTTCAGCGACAGCCGGCGTTGACGTGATGACGTCAACCAGTGCAGCATACGATTAGACATAAATAAAAACAACAATCAAAATAAACCAGTGCAGCATACGATTAGACAATAACTTTAAACGGACTGTAGGTAAAAGGGTATTTGCGCACTTTTCTTACCAAATACCTATTATTTATCAAAGTGAACATAACACGTGACGCCAGTGTGTCTGGCAAAACGGTGAAACTGTCGGTCCCGACTCCCGTAGTCGGTCCCGGTTGTCACGCGAGTTTATGAAATATAAATAAGCTAGATGAGGTCGGAGTTTCCTATCTGACTATTCTGAGGAGAAAAGCCGAAACAAACTCAGAGTTCACACAGTCTCTTTGGTCACAATCATGTATAGATTAATGTCTGAAATGGTCTCTTGAGGACAGTACCACACAGATTTGAGTGTACCTGTCCAGTCAGTGCAAGCATTTGTCAGCAATCGTATAGCTCAACTCAGAACTTGACGAAGTATCTTCTTACTTATTGTGGATCTTATTATTTGTCACTAGGTAAGTAATTACAGTTACGTCTTCCCTTCAATTACCGCGCCTCCCGGTCTACTCCTTGGTATGTAATGGTCGCTGTAGCACCATGAACATGAGGCTACAGGAGGTAGTGCGAATCCTGGCGTTCATTCGATTAATCGAGTCTGGTCAAACCACGCTGGGATCATGCAATGCATTCATTAATTAAGTAAGTATTTACATGCAGACAAATATTTCCTCCACTATTATAAGGATATTGAAGGCATGTAAGACGCTCTGTGGCACTATTGACGCGCCTGTACTAAATGCTGTGCTGACTTGCTTCTTTGTCCCAGACAATTACTGCCGCGGCAGGAAGCAGAGGCTGTTTGCTGTGCCTCCATGACTGTCGCACCGTTGCGCGTACTAAGTCCCCAGTACCACGTACTTACTCTGGCTGCACTTAATGATCTCTTGAATTCTAACCCAACAAACGATCTGTTTGCGGACGAATGAAAGATGATTTTGTCGGCATGTCAGAAGTACTGTGAGAGGGATTTACGAAAGAGTAGTTAACTTTTTTACCTGAACTCGACGTTTTTATATTTTCTCTTTTATGTGTACAAACTGTCTTTAATTTTTGTAATTTGTTTTAATTAAAGAAATATATACATTTGTTGCGAAGACATACCCTAGATTTCTTGTGTCCGGTTGTTGGGTGGTCTTTCCATGAATTCGTCTTTAGTTTTTAAGTTACTAACAATAATATTTTGATTGCAAATATTTACTAACAATTTATGCATCTTTTTGTTGTCCAATATATTAATTTATCATATTTATTTTATTTATATGCTTTCGAGAGATTCCGAAAAATAATTTAAGCGCCAATTTTTTGTGTTCTCTAGCATTGTCTATGGACAGGATTCAGGGGTCTTCATTAAAAAAAAAACATTTTATCCCTCCGTGGTTCCCTTGCGATCTTTGGTAGCTACGTAAATAATTAACCTTTGATACCATTGTCTAGGTATGCACCAGGTATTGCAATCATTAGTATTAAATGGCAGGAAAATTTAAAAAGAAAACAATATGTTTTTATTTTTAAAAAGTATTAGCTAAACAAGTGCAACAGTTATTCGGTCTAGAAAAATAAATAAAAAAAAAACTGCTTTATAAAATTTGAAAATACAGATAATATTCAGCCTCATAGGTTTTCATTTTAATAAATAGATTTTCAATTGGTTAAACAAGAAAAATATATTTCGTAAAAAAATACTTACATTCAGATTGACAGGCAAGCACTCGCAAAACATCACAATTCAATTACAATTTAAAAAAAAAGAACACCAATAGACAATCGATTAAAAAAAAGAAAATCGGAAAAATATTACAATCACCGTCCCTGTAATGCCTTTCGCCCAGACGCGTCCGATTTCAGCACGCTGAATAAAATAATATTACTAACAAAAACACCAAATTCACATATTTATTCCTCGAATTTTATTCATGGTAAAGATATTTTACTCGTTTATTTTTTACCGCGGTAATATTTGTGGGTTTTTACGGTAAAAATAGCAATGTTTACCGCGTTACTCGCGTGTGTCTACGCCCGGGATCGGGCGGGTACTGGCGACCGAGGTTGCCCTATTTCTAATTTATGTTACCCAAGGTGTATTGACTAAGTATTTCACAGTTAGGGGAGAGGTGAAATGGGAATACCTTCGGGGTTACTCAATGCAGTTTCCTTTGTAAATTTAAATTATTTAGTGCGACGGTAGATTAGCAGGGGTAACTTGTTCCCAGGAGTATCTTTCAGTATTTTTAATTGGGAAAGTACTTTAATGATCTGTATTCGTCCATTATAAAAAAGAAATACGCATTAGTTATATGTTTTCAACTCAATTCAAAGCATTTATTTCAATTAAACCATTTACAAGCACTTTTGAACTGTCAAAATTAAATAGGCGGTCAGTTAGTGAGAAAGTTGAAGCCCATTCCAAAACGTAGATCTCTATGGAGAAGAACGGGCAAGAAATTCCAAGGACACTCTTTTAAATCAAGATATTACATCATTCTTGTTGCTTCTATATGTGAGAAAAAAATAAATGAAGAAACAACTCAAAATATAAAATTAAAAATAAGCCCTGCCAGTTAAGATACCTACCAAGGATTGGTCTATCCGTACCTAAATTGAAAACATTTCTACATCTACGGTTAGGTATTCTATTTTATTTATTAACTTCTGCCATTTGAACAAAAATACGTAAGCCTTATTGTGCTAGTTTTAAGATTTTGTTTTCATTCATAATCAAAATATACCTTGCTTTACATCATCATCTGCCTAGCCTTTTCCCAACTATGTTGGGGTCGGCTTCCAGTCTAACCGGATGCAGCTAAATACCAGTATTTTACATGGAGCGACTGCCTATCTGACCTCCACAACCCAGTTACTGGGTAATACGATACCCCTTGGCAAGACTGGTTGTCAGACTTTCGGGCTACTGACGACACGTAAAGACTGTCAAAGATCCACGAATGAGAGCCGGGACCAACGGCTTAACGTGCTTTCCGAGGCACGGAGGGGTCTTGATATGTGAAGATGGTCACCCATCCACGGACCAACCGCGGCAAGCGTAGCTTAACCTGATCGATCGACCAGTGCGGCGGTTATTACTTAGCCACAGGCCCCTCCTTAGCCACAAGCCCCTCACCTATACCATGCCTTTACATATTAATACAATAAAAATTACAAACCGATATCATTTAAATATTTTACGATTTAAATCCTGTGCTGTATGTGCGTCCAAAGTTCTAAATACCAAAACTCCTTGTTTCCAGGGGAAAATGCTTAGGACGGCAACACAGCGGCAACTCCGCGCCGCCATTACCGTTATCGATGTCCCACAGATTATAGCTCGGCTCGAGGATGCCGATACGTTTCGTTGTTGCTTCAAAGGAACTGTATTTTTAAAGGAAAACGTTTGGTTGACAAACATTTTTGTGATCGGTCAAGTCGACCGGCTATACGATAATAGCTGATTCCGTGGGTTTAAGCACGGTTGGTAACGAGGCTTCTTTCTACAGTGTGCTTGGTTCAACGCGGGACATACACTATCAGGGAGTGAAGTACTGTAGCAGTAATGGAGTGCTACCAGTAGACCAATATTATGAGGGGGCGTTAAATAATAAAATATTATTGGGGAAGCGCCAGGGTGGCCCGCGAAATTCAACTTTCTTACGATTTTTTGCAATTTGCAGGTCATTAATTATTCACATTGGCGCCGATTCCCTTGTTCACAAACTAAACTAAATTTAAGTTCAGTGCATCTTTTTCTTTCTATTTCATTAAGAAAAGGACAGAAGATAAATATTAGTTTATTGCTGTCAAATTAAGATACTTCATAGACAGTGGCGCCGAATCCCTTGTGAACAAAGGAATCAGCACCAGTTTAGACGTGATTAAAAACATGGCTACTAAAGATACGTCAATTTACGTCAGGCGCAGACTAATATGACAGGCCTAAACTAATATTTATATCCTGTCCTTTTTTTAATGAAATAGAAAAAAAAAGATGCACTGAACTTAAATTTAGTTTAGTTTGTAAACAAGGGAATCGGTGCCAATATGTTCTTCTTCTATCATTATATTATATTAACAAATAATCATTCATTGGGATAATACGACCATACAGGGTTGTATTGGGGATTTTAATTTGGGTGATTATAATTTTGTAAAGTCATAAGCCCGTTGGATGCGAGACGCACAGAACCGGTCGAAGTGGAGGTGCTCGGGGAGGCCAATGTCCAGCAGTGGACGTCTTTCGGTTGAAATGATGATGAAGGTCATAATTGTTACGGTCGCGAATCATATTCTATATCAACATACCATCTGAGACTGACCTGCAAATCGCAAAAACCTAAGAAAACTTGAATGAATTGAATGAACGAATGAACTTGAATTTCGCGGACTACCTAGTGCACCCCCTTATATTTATTCCGTTTATTCCAGGGACACTTGTAATAATACTTGAAATGAAATGGTTTGCTTCTATATTTAACGTATCGATAGAATTACATGTAGGTAATGAGATGTTCGGACCGCGACGCGACAATAATGAAATCGAAACCCGCTCTTAGCGGCTGCTACGGTCGAACTACCCGTATTATAAAGTGCTCTGTGGGTCGAACTGCCGCGCCGCGCCCGCCGGCCGGCGGCGCTAGCGCGCGTCTGTGTGACGTCATCAGCTATCCCTCTCCTCCCGCGTCCCGCTCATGCGTAGTTGGGGCGCGTGTGCACGCCAACACGTGTTTACGCGCCTATCACTGTTGTTATTTCAAAACAAAACCCTCAACATCATCTTCCTAGCCTTTTCCCATGTTGGGGTCGGCTTCCAGACTAACCAGATGCAGCTGAAGAGCAGTTACTGGGTAATACGATAGTCCTTGGTAAGACAACCATCTGTATGTACGTATTGGAAAAATATTTTAACAGATTTTAAAAAACAAACGCTTTTTTAAATTAAATGCAAAAATAGAATTTATTATAAATAATAATTATAAGGAATGTAGCACACGATCCCATTCATTTGGATCACGATTGTCCGTCCTGGGGGAAAAAACGAATCATGTAGTACCAGCCTAACAATAATATGGCGCCCAGCATGGGCCAATTTTTATTAAAAAAAAAATAGTATTAAGCTAGAATTTTATATAAATAATAATATGTTTATATAAATAATAATATGTTTATATAAATAATAATATGTTTATTTACATTTATTAAGCACATATTTATAAATGTGTACATAATATTAACGTTTGAACCAATTTTGATGCAATTTTCCAGATTTTTACAAAAAAAGTGTAAAATTTTATTTTTATAGGTCGAAAAGGTTGTCCACATGCAAATAAAAGCCTTTTCATACATTAATACTTATATTTGACAAGGTGGTAAGAAAAATAGTAACATTATTATTAAATTATTAAAAATACCATTACGACAAGCCCCCTTTTGGTTATGTCGTGAAGATACAATCATCATAGGAATAAAATTAGAACATTAAGTATATATGTCGCAGCCAACTGGTTTAATTAGCCGTTTAGTTAACCGCCTAGCCTATTAACTAAACGGCGGCCGTTCAAGTAACGGCCTGAATGTTATTCAACAAATTATAGTTTAGGTTGGAACTGTAACCAATCACGTACGAGCCGAATTGGTCGCAGTAACTAAGCCAGGGCACCCCGACCAAATGGGTTAGGTTAGAACTGTGATCAACCGCGTGCGAGCCGAGAGAGCGAAGCGACGCGAGCACTACTACCAAAGGCTAGGCGGCTGACTAAACGGCTAATTTAACCAGTTGGCTGCGACATATATATTACAAAGATTTTCTATTTCTAGCGAGGACAATCCCCTTTATCGACTGAAAATCGGACGAACTCTCAAACACCACTCAACTGTGCGTAGTTGTTAACGCCCAGTTTTATTACAAGTTAACATGACTTGGAGAAACAGGGATAATTCATAAATATAATTCAAGTTGATAATTCTATTCAGATTCTTGTACTTTGTAGGTATATTGCAAAGATTCTTTAGTTTTAATATTTATGCCAGATTCATAATTTCTAACCGCCAGTAGGCGCGACAAGCTACCCGAAACTGTCAAATTTTCCTAATCAACTTTGAACCTAATGCTTTAGCAATTCAGCGGGATTGTCCGAAAGGGTTACCGCTACCCCGGAACATAAAGGGCGAAGGAAGGAACATGGGTGGGTTTTAGTCAGTAAGAGTCTGACACTCCCTTCCGCTCCACCCAGAGCGGGAGCAGTCATTTGATGATTTCCCACCAGAAAAAAAAAAATGCTTTAGCAATAAAGTTGAAAATCTATTAAAGAAATTTGACAGATTGTAGTAGCTTGATGTGCTGCCGTCTGTACCTAAATTAATAAATAATATGTATGCATGCTATGTACTTAATCTGTTGTAAATACCAGCCGCGTAACACACTATCAGTAGCAATGGGTTTCATTTTGACAGTTCAACAACATTCATTGCGTTATTTACGTTGTTGAGCAGACACATTCTTCGAACATATGAAGTAATGGTTTAGCAATATCTTTCAAAATGATTCAGATTTAGATTGATAGTGTTACGCAATTTGGGTGGTGTTTCTGAATTGAATATTTGAAGTAAGTAACTTTTGGAAGGGGAAATAACGATCGATTTCGGGCTAACTTAGCGGTCTCTTAAGTTATGGTAAAAATCACCTTAAGTAATGTTTAAGTAGTAATAAGTTGCAAATTCTCAAATTAAAACTCTCAATTCAGAAAACCGATGAGTGCCTCATGTCAATCAATCACAACGGAGAGGCAATTCGTCCTAAAATTACGGTTTAACAACGTTCGTATTCTAATCTTAGGGCCGGTTGTTTCAAACGGTTGGTTAACGTAACATACGTACGTTAAATATTAACGATTACGTACTCGTTATTATTTGATGTACGGCAAGTCCATAATTTTGTAATTATAATTTGATACAATGCTTTTTTTGACGATAATTAGCGCTATTTTTGACGTATACGCGTGCGTCAAGTGGACGTGAAACAACCCGCCCTGTCTCAATCTGTCAAAAATACCTCTAATTTCTCTAGATTTTTGACAAGTTTTTGACACTGATTGTCGCCGAGGTGAGATTAAGAGTAGTTTTTGAACGTTGTTAAATACGGGAATTGGTCTTCAGATACCGACTTCTAATAAACAAGTACGCTGGACGAAATCTACTATACGAAATGACAGTTGTTTTTTGTGCCGATTCAAACCGAAGCTCAATCGTCTCAGGAAATAAAATTGACACATTGTTGCAAATGGCCGTCGTGTTGTTTTGGTACGTCTTTGATGATTTAGGTCCAAATCGTGGAATAAGACTTTTTGTGTATTTTTTGTTTACTACGAGATATTTAGAACATTTTTATCATGAGAGTATGCGCATTTTGTAAAACTCACTATCAAAAATATTAGTTCCACGGACGCTCACGTTGCTATCAGCGCCAAAATGGCGAAAATCAAATGTCTTCGCTTTGTCATCGATAGTATGATGTCCAGCGTACTTGTATAATATAGGTCAGTGCTTTCAGATAACATGAGATTTCACAGCAGATTGACTGATTAGGCTTTTTGTAACCAGAGGTGTCTATTACATAATAAGTATATTTTTATACACTACATAATAATAATTCATTTAAAGTAAATTAGTTTACATTTATTTATATAAAAAATAAAAACGCAAATTAGGATCGCATATTTATTTAAGCATTATTTTTATATTATTTATTTATAAAAACAACTTTGAGAGGTTTTTGCCCAGCAGTGGACAAAGTTGACTAATGGCTAGTTTCTGAGAGATCTCCAGATATACTATTTATGTCTATAAATTAGATAATTATCCATTCGAGCTAAATTTTTCCTTAAGGCTACGCTAATTGATGGCTTGAACTCGTTCGTGAGCGAGGGCTAATATTACAAACGCGAAAGTTTGTGAGGATCGATGGATGTTTGTTACTCTTTCACGAAAAAACTACTGAACGAATTTGGATGAAATTTGGCACACAGATATTTTATAACCAGGATTAACATATAGGATACTTTTTATCTCGATATTCCCACGGGATCGAAAGTTATGCGGGAGAAACCGCGGGGCGCAGCTAGTACTTTAATATCCTTTTGGTTCTTCGAGCCGGATCGGTATTTTTTTTTATCATGGTGATGACTGTTCTACTCCATAGGGATTTACGCTTGAGAAAGGGCAACCACCTGCTAACAGATCCACTTTTTATCCCGCTATCCCACCGGATCCACACTTATACGGGTAAAACCGCGGGGCGATGCTAGTTATAAATGAAAAAGTTCCTTGCACTGCACTGAGAGTACTGCCGCAGCTGCCGTGGCGTTGTAGGGCATCAGGGATGTTTACGGATGAAAATATTAATGGCTTTGCCGCCATTATTAAGAATAGATGCACATCCATGATGACGCGTGTTCGCGGCGGCACCAACAGTATTCTCAGTGTGTTCGCAGATCGGTGGGATTCCCCGATCTTGCGGAGGTGGATGCAGCTCCACGCTGAGTTTTAATTGTATGTACATCTGTGTATGTAAACTACTAACACTAGAAGTTAAGTAAAATTGTTACTAACCCTATGGACTCCTGTCTGATATAAAAGTTTCCTATTCTATTCTAAAGCCCGGAATACACATGCCTGCTTATACACGTACTGAACCAGCGTTGCCTTAAGAGTTCAAAAACTCTAATGTATCAAGATATTGAACCAATATCCCTATTGAATAGGTATAGTCAGGAATACCTCAGAAACCAGCCACAATTCGATTAAGGGCTGATTTTTCAAACGACAGATAAATCTTATTCGGGGAATAAAATTGACATTTGACAGTTTTTGTATGGAAGAACTGTCAAAAATTCAATATTATTCCTCCGATAAAATTATCTGGCGTTGGAAAAATCTGCCCTAAAACTTATACCGAATGACAATCGGCTTTCGACCAGTCGTGGAAAGTTTTTCAAGCCGATTTATATCAAAATCGGTTGGAACAATATTCAAGAATTGACTTAACAAGTAAAACCGCATCAAAATCTATTCATTCGTTTACACATATATTACAAAGACGCAGAACCCAGCCGAGTGTGTGTGGGTTCGATTCTTGGGAGGCGTTTTAAGGTTACAAATGCAGGGTAGGTAGATTTTTTTAAAACCAAAAACTACATGAATTTGCTATAATAAACGGCAAACAAATATTAATTTACAACATAAGAACGATTTTATATATAAAAAAAAAGATAAATCGTTTATTCTGCACAAACGAATCGCACCATTAAATAGGTACAGATGCCAGCACATCAAGCTACCCGAAACTGTCAAATTTTCCCAAACAACCTTGAAACTTAGGGCCCTCGCCCACGGGCGACTTTTTGTAGCGATGCAGTCGCGATGCTCTCGCGCGTAGCATCGATACAGACGCGAAGCAGTCGCTAGCTGTGTGCCCGCGCCCACGGGACCAGATTCAGTCGCGATGCAAACGCGATTTGGTCGCGATGCAGTTACGATACAAAAATACCTTGGATCAGTACAGTTGCAAGATGGACTCCGTTGAGGCAACATTAGTCACGTTGTCTTTGGTGCTGCTTTTACGTAAGCAGCCGAAGCGTAGGCAACGGAAGCAGCGTCAATATTGGATGCATCCATTTAATACCCAGAGATTACTTTGTGGACCTCATGTAACAACATTAAAAAAACTCAAAAATTATGATCTTAAATTCAAAAGTTGTTATAGAATGTCATATTCGGTCGCGCGTTTGTATCGATACAATCGCGATGCAGTAGCGCGTTGCAAATGCGACTAACACGCGTTAGAAGTGATGCTGTCGCGCGTTTGCTAAACGCGCGACTGCATCGCTACAAAAAGTCGCCGTGGGCGAGGGCCCTTAATGCTTTAGCGATAAAGTTGAAAATCTATTAAAGAAATTTGACAGATTGTAGTGCTTGATGTGCTGGCGTCTGTACTATTGTATTATTATTACTAGTTAGAAGATTTTTTGAGAAATTGCTGGGAATGTTGGAAAAACAGTACATTTAATTTTTAGTAAAACCCTGATATACCAAAAACTGGAATATATTAATATCAATGTCGGAAAATTCGTGTATATTCGACCTAATACCTCTTTTGACTAATAACTTCCAGTAAATTGATATTTCACTAAGGTTGACATTGGCGCCGATTCCCTTATTCACAAACTAAACTAAATTTAAGTTCAGTGCATCTTTTTCTTGCTATTTCACAAAGAAAAGGACAGAAGATCAATATTAGTTTAGTCCTGTCAAATTAAGATACTCCATAGACAAGTTTAGACGTGATTAAAAACACAGCGACTAAAAATACGTCAATTTCCGTCTGTTTCCGAATCTTCTGTCCTTTTCTTAATGAAATAGAAAGAAAAAGATGCACTGAACTTAAATTTAGTTTAGTTTGTGAACAAGGGAATCGGCGCCACTATCTGTCACATAGACAATTATATCTTGTCTGTTTATGACGCGTAAGTGACATTCAACACACACACATTCACAGCACATCAAACTACTCCAATATGTGAAATTTCTTTAACAGATTTTCAAATTTATCGCTAAAACATTAAGGTTCAAGGTTGATTGGGAAAATTTGACAGTTTCGGGTAGCTTGATGTGTTGGCGCCTGTACAACCGCTACGCGACGGGGCGCGGGAAAGGGAACCATATGCCCGCGCGGAAACGCGTTGTCATTGTATTTGTATGTATTCTTTATTTCAAATCTGATCTGAGTTTGCACTTAAACTTCAAACATTTCTACGACTTTTCCAATAGTTCAGTAAGTTCAGTAATAAAGTTGATATTTGTTTACTTGGTAATAAAATTAATTGGTGTTTCCAATTGATTTTATTTCCACATAAACAAATGTCAACTTTATAACACTGCAAACTAAGTTGATTTCTGAATGACTAGAACTATTGGAAATGTCAAAAAAGTGTTTGAAGTTGTAGCGCAAACTGAACTTTATGCGTGGGCATTACAGTTATTTTTCCAAGAACACATATATGTTTACACTTTTGGAAACAAAATTGTGAACCTAGTCTAGAAACAATTATGCGGGGGTGCGTGTGCCGCGCACCGGAGTGTGGCCCGCGGTAGTGTGAGACCCGCCTTCGGAAGTTCACGCAATTAGATAGACTATAGGTACACACTGTAGATCCTACTATCCAATCCTACTAATATTATAAATGCGAAAGTTTGTATGGATGGATGGATGGATGTTTGTTACTCTTTCACGCAAAAACTACTGAACGGATTAGGATGAAATTTGGCACATAGATAGTTTATAACCAGGATTAACACATAGGACACTTTTTATCCCGATATTCTCACGGGATCATAACTTATGCGGGTGAAACCGCGGTGCGCAGCTAGTACATAAATAAACTAAAAAATATGCTTCAAATACAATAATAATAACCTCTACCTTATTCAGAGTCGGATAAAAACACTTCCCCATAATATTCCCGAATCAAATCTCCCACACACACATAAAAATAAAATGGAAAAACAATAATTTACAATAGCAACACTCACTTCACGTACACTCAGTTCAATGTTTATACACTACAAATATATAATATGTAACATTACATATTTATGTACGCACTAATATCATACCATGTTGCGGCCGTTATCGCCTGCTATCCTGTCCACGATCTGTGAAAACATAATTAGAAATAATAAATTTTATTATTTAGCAGTAATTTGAGCCAGCTAAATACAGTCCTCCAGTATAGCTATTCACAACGACCCGACAGGCTAAATTCTATCTAAAATTCTATATAAAAAATATCTAAAATTACACATATCGATAACCTGCCGATCGATTCCGTAAAAATCTCACCGTGAAAAGTTAGGTGAAGTGAGCTTAGATTGAGCTGCCAATAGTGTCAATCCCTAGCATTAGTTGGACTGACAGCTCACTCCAAGCTCACTTCACCTAAGTTTTCGCGGTGATATGGTTACAGAATCGCACTGCTGATTTGCCTTGGCCCCGACAGCAAACAGCTGTCGGAAGAAAAGCGGTGGTTTATTTGTGAACAGCGTTAAGAACTCCTACGATAACATTGAATGAAGTTCGATACGGTTCAGCGGGATTGTCCGAAAGGGTTACCGCTACCCCGGAACATAAAGGGCAAAGGAAGGAACATGGGTGGGTTTTAGTCAGTAAGAGTCTGACACTCCCTTCCGCTCCACCCAGAGCGGGAGGGGTCATTTGATGATATCCCATCCGGAAAAAAAAAATAGTTCGATACGGTACGGAAGCGTATCTAGTGGTTCTGAATAGCTATGCAGATCTAATTTCGGATATGGCGACCTAGCGACCTAGACCTTCGGCGCCGGAGATATTGTAGTCAAAAATAAAAAATCAAAAATTATTTATTTCTCCAACAATAACTTAGGCTAAACAGCCGATCGATTCTGTAGAAATCTCACCGTGAAAATTTAGGTGAAGTGAGCTGTCAATAGTGTCAATCCCTAGTATTAGTTGCAATGACAGCTCACTCCACGCTCACTTCACCTAAGTTTTCACTGTGAGATGGTTACAGAATCGCACTGCAGATTAGTGATTGGAGCCTCCCTTTAAGCAAGTAATGCCTGTATGGGAGACTCCGCTCTTCCATACCGAATACTATTGGATAACAATAAAAATAATAAAAAAGTAATAATAAAGTAATAAAAAAAATACACTATTTGTGTGAGCGTGTGTGAGTGAGTGGGTTTATGTGAGAGTATATGGGAGTGCGTGAGTATGTGTGTTTGTGCATTTGTGAGTGTGTGTGAGCCTGTATGTGTGTGAGTATAATATGAGTGCCAACATGAGATGTGAGGTAAGGACGTGGGTCACACTTCAACTATCCCTTCAACACTTAAGCTGTTGCACTCCATTGCATGCAACAGTTCAAGTGGACAGCCAACCATGCTTCATGATCATCAACTCATGTGACATGTGATGACAGTGCCTCCGTTTAGTAGTGTAGCGTTTAGTAGTGCAAGCGTAGGTGCGAAGACACGGGTGCACTCTCTCTTCCCTCACTGAAAGTCTAATTTAGCTTTTGAAATGACAACAGATACGTAAAGTTCCTGTTTCTAGAATCATTTTACAGTCCAACCGTCGAGAGAAGCCGTTCTTGACACCTGTTAGTGCGACAATTCCAGTAACTAATAAAGATCAAATTCGCACAACACGTATGAAACTGTGTAAAGAACGCATTCTATAGTCGACCACTCTAGAGTCCGCGCAAACTAAGTATGCGCGCTGTCAATAATCGTTTGCCGCCATCTCGACGTTTATCTCAAGTGTCAAGAGAGTGTACTGGGGGTCTACTCCGAAGTGGTATCGACCGTTTCCTACGAAGTTACTATTTGGTTCGGTCGGTCCCGATCCTACACTCCTACACTCTTTCGAATATTGATTATGGTCCCGACCCAAATGAGCCGATCCGAACTTTTTTCGCATTTTTCAATAATAATCGGTTCGGCCATGTGTCGGTCCGATCCGATCATTCGCACTTTGCACTTCGTAGTAGACCCCCTGTGTTCCGTGTTCCCCAAAGTAAATATTCGCCATCATTATACCGAATGTGATTACAAGTGCTGCAGGATAGTCTTGAAGTTCAAACACGCGCGCAGGCTTACGAGTAGCTTGCGCGCACTCTATAAGCCTTTTGACTAAGCTGAATGTGATCAACAAAAGTATAAACTCACCCCTCTTATGATTGGAAAATTAAGCAGAGATCCTAGTACTGGCACCATTCTTAAGAAGTTCACGGCTGCTGGCAGGAACCCTCTGTAAACAGAAATGAGTACGTAATCAATATCTGCATGAATTACATTCAATCAACTCAGGCTATTACAGTGCACTACTGGACATAAGCCTCTCCCTTGCTGCGCCACAACACCGTGTCCTCTGCCTTCCGCATCCAGTCTGTCCCAGCCACCTTTTTTAGCTCGTGTGTCCATCTATGTATGTCTAGCTGGGGGACGTCCCACACTATGCTTGCCGATACGCGGTCTCCACTCCAGGACTCGTCTGCTCCACCGGCCATCGGTCCTTCGACAAACATGGCCAGCCCACTGCCATTTCAGTTTGCTTACTTACTCTCCAAGCTGTATCGGTAAGTCCGGTTCTTTTCCGGATAATTTCATTCCTGATTTTATCCTTTGTAGCGGTATCTACAACGCCACATACGAACTACGCGTCATGCTAACGTCACGCAAAATCCTGCATCGCGCAGTTTACCGCGCAATTAGCATATAAACAACAGCCCGACATGATTCATTGGGCAGTTGCTCGCCAGACACAACACCCTTCTGGTCGGAGGATCCTCCCTTTTCTATGGAGGATGAGAGAATTTTACACCCTGTTCCTCTATACCTTTAAAGAGCGCTGAGCGACCTTGAATTTGTGGACCAGCCCGACCGTCATGTCACCTCTGCCTAGCCCTTCGGAGTTTACAGGCGGATTTAAAACGTATATCCATAAGCTCAAACTCACCGGAACAACAGCAGAAACCCGTAAATCTCAGCGATCATGCCAATCATGGGCCATCCCAGCAGCACGATGGAGATACCACCGAAGAAGGCTACGGAAGCCTTGATCTTATGCCGCTGGAAAAAGAAGAAAAACGTCCGCTGCAGCCCTATGACGCAGGCCAAGCCGCTGATGAAGAGGATCTGAAATGATTATAAAACAATATCATCATCTTCCTGCACCTTGTCCCATTATAGATGTATGAGGAACAGGGTGTAAAGCTCACTCATACTCCATAGAAAAGGGAGGATCCTCCGACCAGACGGGTGTTGTGTCTGGCGGACAACTGCCCAACGAAGTATACTAGTTGCGCGGTAAACTCTGCTTGCGAGATGCAGGATTTGCGTGACGTCAGTATGACGCGTTGTTCGCATGTGGCGTTGTAGATACCGCTACACCATGTTACTTGGGGTCGGCGCAATACGTTTTTTCCTTAAGGTAGCCCGCGAAATTTTATTTTTTAACATTATTTTGCAATTTTCAGGCCAGTGTTGGCTCGCAAGTTGATTATAATATGATTCGCTACCGCAACAAATAGAAAAAAGAGCAAAGAAAAAAAGAGCAAAGAAAAAAAAGAGAGCAAAGAAAAAAAAAAGAAAGCAAAGAAAAAAAAAAGAGAAAAAAAATAAGTCGGTCTTTCTGCCTTTTTTTTCTTTTTGCTCGGCTCCTAAGGTGTAGCGTAATGTAAAGTAGTCTGTAACCTTTCGCAAGAACAGGGCTATACAATGCAAAAAGAAATTTTAAATCCGACTGGTAGTTCCAGAGATTAGTGCGTTGAATAAAAACAAACCCATCAGGTTTATTATTTCAATCCATTCAACCTATCGCAGTCCACTGCTGGACATAGGCCTCTCCCAGGCTGCGGCACAACACTCTGACCTCCGCCTTCCGCATGCAGTCTGTCCCAGCCACCTTTTTGAGGTGGTCTGTCCAACTAGCTGGGGTGCGTCCCAGACAACGCTTGCCGATCCGCGGTCTCCACTCCAGGGGGTCTACTACGAAGTGCAAAGTGCGAATGATCGGATCGGACCGACACGTGGCCGAACCGAATATTATTGAAAAATGCGAAAAAAAGTTCGGATCGGCTCAGTTGGGTCGGGACCATAGGTAGTCAATATTCGAAAGAGTGTAGGAGTGTAGGATCGGGACTGACCGAACCAAATAGTAACTTCGTAGCAGGAAACAGCCGAACATTCGGCCGATACCAATTCGGAGTAAACCCCCAGCCGATCGATTCTGTAAAAATCTCACCGTGAAAAGTTAGGTGAAGTGTGCTTAGAGTGAGCTGTCAATAGTGTCAATCCCTAGTATTAGTTGGAATGACAGCTCACTCCACGCTCACTTCACCTAAGTTTTCACGGTGAGATGGTTACAGAATCACACGGACTCTTCTAGTCCAACGGCCATCGGTCCTTCGACAAACATAGCCAGCTCACTGCCACTTCAGTTTGCTGACTCTGCAAGCTGTGTCGGTAACTCCGGTTCTTTTCGGGATAATTTCATTCCTGATTGATTTTTTTTTTAATTTTTTGTATTTAGTATCTTTAGATAATATTATTAAATAATTTAAAACTTAGGTAATACTTACATTGCCTATAGCCAGCAGGCCTTTATCAAATAACAGCAGCACTCCTAGGAACAGGAATGTCATGCCGAACCCGGCCAGGCCTACGCCTATTTCTGTAATTAACAAATAATCAAAATTTTATTACATAGGCAGGGACGAGGTCACGAGGTGCCTAAGGGAAGTTTATAACGTTCCCACTGCTGGGACACAAGCATCCTCTCTGAGAAGGAGTGGGTCGTAATCCACCACGCGGGCCCAGTGCGGGTTGGTAGATGTTACATGTCTTCGATCTTTTTGTTCTAGGACGGTTTCCTCATGATGTTTTCCTTCACCGTTTTAAGAGCAGTGATCATGAAATAATTTACACAAAGTAAAGCACCTAGCTGGGTTCGAACCTACGACCTACAACTTGTAAGTCGCGGCCGTTAGCACTGGGCTACCACTGCTCTCTAGGGATAAAATAGTACCAGCCTATTATTGCCACAGTGCAGCGGGGTAATTGCGTGACACACTATCAGTCGTAATGGCTTTCATTTTGACATTTCAACAACATTCATTGCGTTATTACGTTGCTGAGCTGCCAAATTTTTCGAACATATTAAGCAATGGATTAGCAATTTCCTTTAAAATTATTCAGATTGAGATTGAATTTGTGTTATACAATTAGGGTGCAGTTCAAAAATTCTAATTGTATAATTTAATTGTATAACTGTCAATACTCAGGCATGGAGGCCCAAAGGCCTCTTCTCATACAGAGAAGGCACAAGTATTGATCACCACTCTTGCTCAAGACGGGTTGGCGATTTCAGACTTATATATTAACTATAAGTCCAGGTTTCCTCACGATGTTTACCTTCATCGATGTCAGAGATGTTCCAGATACACTAAGAAAGTAGATACATATGAATTGAAAGACACATTAGTACTTGCCGGGATTTGAAAATTCGTGCATGAGAGGCGAGGCCTAGGCCATTACCTCGGACCTCTATGCCAGGCCTTACTCGGGCCCGATCAGAATATCATGATGCTGCGAAATTTATTTTTTAAATTTCGCAGCATCATGCTGAGATAGGATGTTTTTGGTCTCTTATAAAGAGGCAGGCAGGCAGGGGAGGATTTGCATTTTTCTTTTTGTTATTTTTTTTTTTTAGTATCATTTGGTAATGTTTACAGGGCAAACATGGCCAGAGACAAGACCCCTGTCTTGTCTCTGGCCAGGGCAAAGGCCTCCCCTTTTTCCTAAAAAGGGGAGGCCTATGCCCAGCAGCCTCATAAAGGATCATCATGATATAGTGTTGTTTGCAGATGACACTTCACTTTTGTTTAAACTTAAACGTCAGTAGCGGGTTACTGACGATGTAAATAGCGCGATCACTAAAGTAGTGCACTGGTTCAATGTTTATAATTTACTTTTAAACGAGAAAAAAATCAAATGCATTAAGTTTACGCTACCTCCCGTCAGGTAGGTGAAAACTAATGTGTTTGATAAAGAATGAAGAATTTAATCCTGAAGACATCACAGTATTCTTGAGCATAACTTTGGATGCTAAGCTTCAGTGGGGTCCACATATAGACAAATTGTCAAAAAAGCCAAGTTCCGCAGCATACGCTGTTAGAAAAATTCGTAATTTAATTGATATAGAGACAGCCCGTTTAGTGTACTTTAGCTATTTTCATAGTGTAATGTCATACGGTATTCTATTGTGGGGAAATGCCGCTGATATTCAGACTATCTTTGTTTTGCAAAAGCAAGCTGTTCAATCAATTTATAAATTAAGTCCGAGACACTCGCTCAGAGACAAATTTAAAGAGATTAATGTTATGACTGTGCCTTCTCAGTATATTTATGAAAATCTTTTATATGCCCATAAAAATATAAAATTGTTTAAAAAATACAGTGATATCCATGATATAAATACTAGGAACAAACACAAATTTGTTGTACCAACAACAAGGCTCAAGAAAATAGGTGGCTCGTTCAGATGCCAATGTATACGCTTTTATAATAAAGTTCCAAGCCCAACCAAGCCCAGTTCCAAGCCGCGTTCAAGATCTTAGATCTTGAACAGGGCTTGGAACTTTAATAAATTCAAATCATTCGTTAAACGTAAGTTGTGCCAGAAAGCCTTTTATATCGTTAAGGATTATATCAAGGACAAAAAGGCTTGGAATGGAGCTGCTTCCAATATTTACATATTGAATGTTTTTACTTTTATTTTCTGTTGTTTTTTTATACATATACACTTTGACATTAATTAATTTTATATATACAATGACATTTGCTTATTTTGTAAAGTATTCTATTATTTTAATTATTGTGAATGTGAAGACTATGTGGGTCATTTTATTTATATTATTTTTTAGTTTTCTCTCTGTTCTGTTAGTTTTTGTCATAGTCTGGCAGTTTGAGTAATTAATGTGGCCTACCCAAATATCCTTTCTTTGGTATTGTTCGTCGAATAGTTGAGCTCCTTAAGTTTTGAGTAGAGGAGTTGCGGACATCAGCCCATATTACCTACCTGATAATTTGCAAGATTAATCAGATAATTAAAATGCATGATTCTTGAATCATTCATTATTAAGGATTATACATTTATCAAATCTGATAGCGTCAGCATTTATCTACGAGATTCACAATTTTAGCAGAAAAAGTCCCTGATTTTAAATATAATAACAAAATTGTAAAACAGGATGGTATTTATGTATTTCATCACGACTACCTTCAAAACAGTGAAGGAAAATATTGTGAGGGAAACCCGTATGTTCTAAAACCAAAAACTCTCAGATCTACCAACCCGCCAACTGGGCCCATTTGGTAGATTACAGCCCACTCCCTCTCAAAGAGAAGAGGCTTGTGTCCCAGCAGTAGGAATATTATAGGCTAATGATGCTAATAATCTAGACAGAGAGTAGGAACGGCCACATTTCAACTGATTAAGTCCAAAGGAGTGTATTACCATGAACACAGGCAAACTAGGACGACTGCAACTTAGGTACCCTTAGTGTAAAAATTCAATATTTGCATGATACAACCAAAAATTCGAAGACTGACATCTACCAACCCACACTGGGCCCGTGTGTTAGATTACAGTCCACTCCCTCTCAAAGAGAAGAGGCTTGTGTCCCAGCAGTGGTAATATTATAGGCTGATTATGTTATTATGCTGTAATATAACTGACAAAATAAGGGTTTAATATACAAATACCCTTTGTAGAATGCAGGCATATTGCTATGGGAAGACTATACCTAAGGATTATTGGGGTCAGAATATAGATGCTATGAGGGAGAAGGTCTTCAGAATTGGTAATGGCTTTGACGATATTAGTAACATTTTGAATAGGGCTTCGAAAAACGGTGAGTCATTTTGAAAGGAGATTTTCACGATATTTCATCATTTACTACTGTAATTTCAATTTGAATACAGAGGGGACATTGTACGGATGCAGATAATATCCAGATATATGTTCTAAGAATCCAATTGATTGAAATAAATATGTTTTTTGTTGCAAATTCAACGTAAAAATCGAATAACTTCAAACTATGACATAAAAATGCAAATACTTACTCTGAGTATCTGTGATCTCGATCATTTTGTGCTTTTTAGCTACTTATTAATATTTTAAACTATCTTATCGCGTCTATTTGTGTTAAAACATATATTTTTTTACTAATTCATAACCTCGTCTCCACGTCATTTTATCAATTTGTTTATGTCATTATGACAGTTGACAATGACAATGACAACGTTATTTGAGTTGCCAGTAAAACAATATCTAAAAAAGGTTTTTCCAAAATCATTACAATATTGCCACAAGAAATGATAATAAAACTAAAATAACAGCTTCTCTTCAACATTATATTTAGTTTACAGATTTAATTTTAAGATTTCAAGAGTGTTCTTGTCTGCTAGTCTGTTTATAAACAACCACTATCGTGACCAACATGGACATAATATAGAACTGAGAAAAGAGAACTTGTGGCGACTTTAGCGTGGCGACTTTAGCGGCTCGGCTGAGCGATCGTGTTTATTTTAATTTGCCGTATTTATTCAAATAATAATTGTTTCCGTGCGTTGTTGATTTAAATAAATAGCTAAAATCCTTAATCTTTAATCAGTCAATAACCAGTTTAGCAAGGCCATTGACTTTTAGTTTTACGTCTTTAGAATGTAAATAAAATATCTAAGAAAGATGGACTTTGCAGACCGTATCAAGTTCTTGTACAGGCAACCGCACTCGCGAAAGCCGCGCCCTTATTACTACGTCAGCGCTACCTATCAATGCTAAATTATAAAACCTCTTGACCGTTTGGTAATGGTTTCGGATCGAATAGCGAGAGATCGTGTAGTCCTGAATTCGACTGAGCTGCACTTTTCCTATAAATTCACTCTAGTGCCCACTAGAGTGGATTTATAGGAAAAGTGCAACTTGCCCACGCGTTCAAACAAAAAAGACTGAAGAGTTTGTTTGTTTGAACGCGAACATCACGCTAGAATCCTTAGGAGACGGGCAAAATAAATACAGTCAGAAAGAATCCTAAGCGAAAACGAAGTAATATCGCGGGTAGGCGATGCGATGCGACGGGATGGGTCGGGGGAACAAGAATTATAAGAAAACGTGTTTTCTTTTCGGCGTTTTTTTGCCTAGTGATACGGAGCCCTTTGTGTGCGAGTCCGACTCGCACTTGGTTGGTTTTTCTACGGTCATTCTCGTCGACACACCGCGAGAAATCACAATGTTGGTACAGACGCCAGCAGGTCAAGCTACCCGAAACTGTCAAATTTTCCCAATCAACCTTGAACCTTAATACTTTAGCGATAAAGTTGAAAATCTATTAAAGAAATTTGACAGATTGTAGTAACTTGATGTGCTGGCGTCCGTACCTATAACATAGGTAAATAATTGGTGGTGACATGGTATGTAAGTATTTGTTCATTAATCATGCGTCACGAAATGATTACATAATCATCATTAATTTCATCTCTTTTTTTTTAATGTGCCTATGTTTATTTTATTTTATTTCATGTTTTGATTGTTGTTTTTTTTTTTTTTGTTTGTGTTGAATCATAATGTTGCAATTGTTTATTTTATTTCTTGTTTTGATTGTTGTTTTTATTTATCCTACTATCCTACTTCCTACTATAATATTATAAACGTGAAAGTTTGTATGAATGGATGGATGCATGGATGGATGTTTGTTACTCTTTCACGCAAAAACCAGTAATATTATAAACGTGAAAGTTTGTATGGATGGATGTATGGATGCATGTTTTTTACTCTTTTACGCAAAAACTGCTCAACGGATTTGGATGAAATTTGGCAGATGGCTTATAACCAGGATTAACATATAGGATACTTGTTATCCTGATTTTCTCACGGGATCGAAACTTATGCGGGTGAAACCGCGGGGTGCAGCTAGTTTATGTATAATTGCATGCTGCACTGGTTGACCTCATCACGTCAACGCCGGCTGCCGCTGAAAACCAGCGCTGGGGCTCTGTGTCGTATAGGGTCTTAGCATTATGCTGAGCGATGGCCGTTTTGCGTGAATGTGACGCATGTTTACCCCCAACTTGTTATTTTTTTTTGTGTGTTAGGTTGTTTTTTATGCGTCGCTTTTGCCGCAAGTAAATGTATTTCCTTTCTTTCTTTCTATTACTTAAACTATGTTGTAATTGACCAACGGGGAAAATGGATTTCAGCTTAAAGATAAGACAATTTAGACAAGATATGATAATTAACGTCGTTACGGGTAGTCAGAAGCCCGAAATTCATGTAGTTACCTATTTACTTATCTATTTTCTGGTGTAAAATAAAGTACTGGTGCACAACAAAGACATAAATAAGTCTGAGAACCGCGGGGTAACTATGTAACACACTATCAGTAGGTATGGGTTTCATTTTGACAGTTCAACAACATTCATTGCGTTATTTACGTTATTGAGCAGACACATTTTTCGAACATAAGAAGCAATGGATTATCAATATACTTCAAAATGATTCAGATTGAGATTTATAGTGTGTTACGCAATTAGGGTCTTACCAATGGGTACCGTGTTACCCCGTAACTTAGTCATAGAGGTCGGATAGGCAAGGACTCCTTGTAAAATCCTAGTTTTGTGGTTAGACCCTAGACCCTATTACCTTGTAGTGTATTACTCGTGGCTAAATAAAAACAGCCGCATGGCTCGATTGTCAAGGTTAAGCAACGCTTGCCGAGGTCAGTCCGTGGACGTATGTCCATTACATACCGAGGCCCCACCGTGCTTCGGAAAGCGCGTTACGCTGTTGGTCCCGGTTGTCATTCATAGATTTTTGAGAGTCGTTACGGGTTGTCAGAAGTATAAAGTCTGACAATCAGTCTTACAAGTTGTCATGTTACCCAGTGACTGGGTCGTGGACCAGTCGCTCCATGTAAAATACTGGTATTTAGACTGGAAGCCAACCCAAATATAGTTGGGAAAAGGCTAGGCAGATGATGACAAAAACCTACGTAATTAGTTTATTTGGTACTATGGAAGGTATAAAAGAGCCCTCTGAGGTAACCGGAGGAACCAAACAACGGTAAGACTCCTTTAAAATTACTACTACTTACAAAACAGGTTTTTTATTTGATATGGGAATCGTCCACTGACCTTCCGAGTTCCGCATTGTTTTACTAGATAATTAAGTGTTTTAAAATGTTAGTCATTAGTCATTGATTATCATATGATTTGTAGGTCGTAGGTTCAAACCCAGAAGGCGTATTCTCGTAATTTAAAACGTTCAAAATCTAGTCGCAGTCTCATCTCGGCGACAAACAAATGTCAAAAACTTGTCAAAATGTAGGGAAATTAGAGGAATTTTTGACAGATTGAAACTGAGATCAGAGTGTGAACGTTCTTAAAATTACGAGAATTGCCCCTCAGGTAGGTAGGCGCTTTACTTTGTGTAAATTATTTCATCACCACTGCTCTCAAAACGGTGAACGAAAACATCGTGAGGAAACCGGCATTTCCTAGAAAGACAAAATCAAAGACATGTGACATCTACCAGCCCACACTGGGCACGCGTGGTGGATTATGGCCTTCTCCCTCTCATCGAGAGGAGGCCTGTGTCCCAGCAGTGGGAACGTTAAAGGCTGACTAGGCATTAATTATAGTAATATTCCCCTTTATTCATAAACGTTACTTAAATTTAAGTACCAAGTGATTAGCGACTGTCTAACCATACATTTGACGTCTAAACGTCACTTAACTTTTTTTTTTTTTTTCTGGTGGGAAATCATCAAATGACCGCTCCCGCTCTGGGTGGAGCGGAAGGGAGTGTCAGACTCTTACTGACTAAAACCCACCCATGTTCCTTCCTTCGCCCTTTATGTTCCGGGGTAGCGGTAACCCTTTCGGACAATCCCGCTGAAAACGTCACTTACCTTTAATCATAGTTTTTATATAAACCCCCAAAGTCTTTGGTACAGACGCCAGCACATCAAGCTACTACAATGTGTCAAATCTCTTTAATAGATTTTCAACTTTATCGCTAAAACGTTAAGGTTCAAGGTTGATTGGGAAAATTTGACAGTTTCGGGTAGCTTGACCTGCTGTCGTCCGTACTTTAATAGGCAAAAACTACAGAACGCCATTTGCTACGATCCTTATAATGTTAATACTTTATTTGTTTTTTATTATTCAAAAGGAATAACAAATAGATTATATTGAACAATGCGAAAAAAGTTCGGATTGGCTCAGTTGGGTCGGGACCACAGTCAATATTCGAAAGAGTGTAGGAGTGTAGAAATTACATAACACGCCATAAAACTCAATTTGAATAATTTTGATGAATATTGCTAATACATTGCTTCATATGTTTGAAAAAAATCTGCTCAACAACGTAAATAACGCAATTAATGACGTTGAACTGTCAAAATGACACCCATTGCTACTAATAAATAAACTTTGACTTTGACATTAAGAGTAAAATACCATCATTTCCAAATCTTACAATAAATAACCAACTGTTACGAAAATCAACGCATGAAAAGTATCTGGTCCTAATTGTAGACAGCAAATTGACATTCAGAGCGCATATTGACTACGTAAGATCTCGAATAATCCCACTAACCGGAGCCATACGTAACATTGCAAAATGCGTACCCTACAACCTAAGACATACTATTTATAACACGCTAGTCGAGCCACATCTGGAATATCTGATCCAAGTATGGGGACAAGCTGCAAGAACTAATCAACAACACCTACAACGAACACAAAATAAAATCATCAAATTCCTTTTCAATTACAACTAATAGTACGGACGCCAGCAGGTCAAGCTACCCGAAACTGTCAAATTTTCCCCATCAACCTTAAACCTTAATGGTTTAGCAATAAAGTTGAAAATCTATTAAAGAAATTTGACAGATTGTAGTAGCTTGATGTGCTGGCGTCTGTACCTAGTTGTAATTGAAAAGGACGGATGGACCTTTTGTTTTTTTGTAGGAGTATAGACTCCTACAGAATTACTCCGAAAGATCCTGAAGACCAACATACACACAAATATTTCATTCACACAAAAGACCCATAGATATAGGTACCTAATACCCGTAATCAAGACGACCTGGAAGTACCAAGAGTAAGAACCCTCCATGGCAGGAAAACTATACAGTATGAGGGGGTTCGGCTGTATAATAAATTACCTAAAAAAGTCAGAGAGTGTACAAGCATAGGAACATTTAAAAAATGCCTAAGGAATTATTTGTTAGACACACAAGATTAATTTTTAATAGACTAAATTTAGCGTGAACTGCTTTTGTATTCTAGTTATACCTAACAACATTGGTAATTGCTTTTTTTTTCTTTATAAAAAATACGGTGCTCAATTTATTGGATGACTCGACGTCGTTAATGTAACCTACAAATTATTGTTAATTTAGTTAAGACGTTTCTCTATAAGTGAAATGTATGTTCTTTGAGAAAATAAATGTCTTTAAGCCGAATAGTATGTACCTAACGCAATTACCCCGCTGGTAATATACCACGCTGGTCACGAAGACTACGCACCTGACCTTTCTGAAGAACATTCATCAAGAATGTCCTACTAGGGCGTCCCCTTTCTGCCTTTCCCCTACATCTGGGGGACTATTCTCTAAGTCCCTCGTCGTAGATACGGGCCCGTCCGGATGAACGAGTAGTTCGCATCTTCAACGGGTAGAAACACACGGGGTGTAGGGACAACTGTCAAATCGGTGTCATTCATTCTTAAGTTGCTCCAAACGAATCTTTTGTCCGTAGGTGATATGGAATAAGCCCGTAACTTGGGAAGAATCTATGGATTTTAATTGTGCTTAGGAAGTAGATTCTGTACTTTGTTTTAGTCGCCTTTAAATCATCATCTCAATGACTAAACGGAAAACACCAAATAGCATTACCTAAATAAAAAACCTGCCAAGTGTGAGTTGGACTCGCACACGAAGGGTTCCGTACCACAAGGCAAAAATCGCCGAAAAAAATAAAGAAAGAAAATACATTTATTTAGCACAGACTAAAAGACACACCATACACCAGAACGTCAATTCTCGTAATTAAAAACGTTCAAAATCTAGTCGCAGTTTCATCTCGGTGACAAATACGTAAGCCACTACATAAGTTTTGTCGTATGCGAAATAAATGTAAGATATTGTTTAGTTGAGGGTAGATTTATAAAGGCAAACTAACATCAACAATAACAGTACAAGTTTCGTAACGTAAAGTAGCTTTGTAGATTTATAGCGATTTTTTGAAAATTAAAAATGACTGAATTTACTCGTCGCGATATTCGTGTAATAATGTTATATAATTTCAAGCGTGGCTTGACTAAGCAACAGTGTTTTGAAGAAATGAGTGGTGCATTAGGACAAACGTGTCCTTCCTTAGGGACTATAGAAATATGGTTTATTCGGTTTAATCGCGGCAATTTTAGCTTGGAGGACGATTCGAGGCCGGGTAGGTCAATAGAGGTAACTACCGATAGAAACATTGAGGCAGTGCGAAAACTACTGGAAGAAGACCGGCATGTGACATATCGACAGATCGAGGAAACCCTGAATTTAAATGCACCAACTGTTCATCGAATTCTTCACGAACATCTAAAAGTTAGGAAACTTGGTTCACTTTGGGTACCACATTCGATGACTGACGAGTTAAGGGAACAGCGTATGAATTGGTGTCATGAGATGTTAAAAAACTTTGACGGCGGCAAATCTAAGTAGGTCAATTCAATCATTACATGTGATGAAACTTGGCTTTAGTATTTTGATGTCCCAACTAAATCCCAAAGCAAAGTATGGGTGTTTCAAGATGAAGATGCGCCAACGTCTGTCAAAATGTCTCGATATGTTAAAAAAAGAATGGTGGCTGTATTTTTTCTCAAAACGCGGAATATTGTCAACTATCGTGCTTGATAAACAGAAGACTGTTACTGCAAGTTGGTACACGGAAAAATGTTTGCCTCGAGTTTTAGAAGCGTTGAAAAACGAGCGGCCAAACTCAAGACTCGACACATGGATTCTGCATCAGGACAACGCTCCCGCACATCAGGCTAGCAAAACTATAGACTACTTGCGTGAAGTTGGAGTGAAATTACTGGGACATCCTCCTTATAGACCAGACTTTGCGCCATGCGACTTTGCACTTTTTCCTTGTGCAAAAAAAGCATTAAAAGGACGCAAGTTTTCTAATGACGAAGAGCTAATAGGCGCATTTGAAGAGATATGTGGTAGTGTTCCAGATGGTTTCTGGGGCGACATATTTAGTACATGGTTCGATCGTATGAGAGCATGTATCAGTGCTAATGGGCATTACTTCGAAAAAAATTAATAAATAAAAAAGTACGACAAAATTTATGTAGCGACCTACGTAAATGTCAAAAACTTGTCGAAATGTAGGGAAATTAGAGGTATTTTTGACAGATTGCGACTGACATCAGACTGTGAACGTTCTTAAAAATACGAGTATTGCGCCTCAGATACATACGAGTACATCAGATAAAAACAATAAAACGTCAAAAAAATCACGTCTGTTGTATGGGAGCCCCCCTTAAATATTTATTTTAATTTAATTATTTATTTTTAAAGTGAATATACAACTAAAAATTCTGTGAATATTACAAGCGTCTACACCTGTTGCCGTTATTAATATCGAGCAAAAAATGGCAAAAAATCACGATTGTTGTATGGGAGCTCCACTTAAATATTTATTTTATTCTGTTTTTTGTATATTGTTGTTATAGCCGAAACAGAAGTACAAAATCTGTGAAAATTTCAACTGTCTAGCTATCACTGTTCATGAGATACAGCCTGGTGACAGACAGACAGACGGACAGTAGAGTCTTAGTAATAGGGTCCCGTTTTTACCCTTTGGGTACGGAACCCTAAAAAGTAATTACGCAAGTAGGTACTCAAATTATGTACCTACCTACATACATACGTTATCGATCGATTAGTTCTTAAAAAGGCGTTAAATCTATTGCTTAGTTTAGAATTAGTTTCGCTAAAACATCAGTGCCGCACTTAAGCGGTCAAAATAGGTCGTTTCGCGAGCTCTTCCTCAAATACAAAAATGTATTATAATTTATTTATCGTAGCGTTTTGTTTAGTTGGCTTTTGTGGTGTTTTTTGTGATGACGACGAGCTGTCGGAAGGTACGTGGTGGATTTTTTACATGATTTCGAAAAAGAAGGTTATGACTGGTGTAAAAAGACACTTCGCGAAGCCGATACTCCCTTGTACTCCCCGTCATTGTAATATTTTTTTTGTACTGGGCCATACCTGGGTACCTTCTGGTTACGGAGATATTCAAGGTCACAATTTGTTTTCTTACGAAAACAAGTTTTTAATGTCATAACACAACTTTAAATACCCCCGTTGCATGCACCCGTAAGCACAATGTTTTGTGTATGTTACATTGCGTACTAAGTACCGCAAACAGCTTTACACCAAACCTAAAATTCGTTTCCCAGTAATTATGTTTGTGCAATGTTACAAGAGTTTGATGTACAGAATACGTAGTTGAAGGCTATGTGATGGGTCTTATTACACCCTGTATTTGTTCGTCTGAATGTTTTTTTTAAAAGTATGTTCAGCGATATCTTCATCAATTGTAAACATATTTCTATGATTCTTTTTTTGTTCGAAAGAGTATTTTTTCGAGATGGTCCCGTATAAATTTTATTAAATTTGCTTTGGTAGTTTTTGAGTTAGCTTCAATAATACATATTTAATTTGTGTATGTTCATGATGTTATATAATTTCCTGTCACTATTGTTTACATAGCAAGTATTGGTAAGTATACGAATTTGTGTGAGGTAAGTAGGTACGACAGCTTAAAACTGTGTTTTTTTTTTTTAATATTTTTTATATCAATAGTTCTTCTAACTGAACAGACAGCTGTGCGGCAGGGAGTTTGTTGTGCCTCTTCTTCTTCCAAGCTAATGCACTAGAAAGTGGTGAAGGGTGGTCGTGCAAGGGGTTCCACCCCGACCCTTGCTCGACCAGCCCGCGCCGCTGAGCCTGTAGCTTTAAATTCGTCACTAAATAATTCCTATCCTGCCTGTCCCTTGCTGCCCTCTCCCAGCGATGTCCTAAGCCGAGGTCCGAACCCCACAGGGGGTGCCCTTAGCTTGTAGTCGTTTGAATGAATCCAAGTGTCCCGGGTTCGTTCTTCGGGTCCAATATGATTGTTAGACTGTCAAAAAAATATTAATTAAATTATTATTAACTAGCTTGCGTCTGCGACAAACTCACCACCTAGATAACCACCTACGTACAGACGCCACCAGGTCAAGCTACCCGAAACTGTCAAATTTTCCCAATCAACCTTGAACCTTAATGATTTAGCGATAAAGTTGAAAATCTATTAAAGAAATTTGACAGGTTGTAGTAGCTTGATGTGCTGGCGTCTGTACAAACTCACTAATTTTATAATTTTAGTTTAGGTAGGTAAGAAGGTAGTTATTCAAAGAAGGTAATATTAAGGCTCTCCCCCGCAGGCGCGTTCTTATCCGTCGATAATATTGGATACGTTATTGCGATATCTGTTTTCAGTACGGACGCCAGCACATCAAGTTACTACAATCTGTCAAATTTATTTAATAGATTTTCAACTTTATCGCTAAAGCATTACGTTTCAAGGTTGTTTGGGAAAATTTGACAGTTTCGGGTAGCTTGACCTGCTGGCGTCTGTACATTTTGTATTAGGACGGCCACGAAGTTACACACTGCTGCGATAATAACGACGCAATAGAAGCAGGACGCTTGCATTCCTCCGTCCTGTGATATTTCGATATGAGTTTTTAGAACATTTTGTATTAGGACGCACAAGATCTAACACACACCTGCGTTAATACAGCGTAGTGACGTGTAGTGCGGGCTAGGGGCCTGTAGTGTAGCTTACAGCTGTATTTATGAATTATAATCCTACTATTCCTATCTGAAGACTTTTAATTTATTTGAATTGTATCGTATACAATGTTTTATTTAATTTATACTATTTTAAAATTAATAGTTAAAGGGTAGATTTATGAGTTTCTATAAAATATCTGTAAGACCTGTTATATCACCAAAAATCGCACAAATAAATACTTTGCCTTTACACGCACACGTAAGAAATATCGGACGATAAAAATACAGTTGTGACGCAAGGAATCGGGACGCATTATCGCAATAACGCATCCGATTTTATCGACTGATAATAACGCGCCTGTGGGGGAGAGCCTTTATCCTTATCGTTATTAATATAATATACATTATAATAATAATATACAAAACACTTTATTATTTTATTTAAAATTTTCTAAATTGCCATAACCAAACCATGTTTTTATTTGAACAAGGCTGACACACGTTTAATCGATCTTTTACTCAAACAATTTTAAGCCTTAACATAATTTCTTAGAATACATTTTGGATTGTCGCTTGTCAATTAGGTACAGGCTATTATACCCTGTCCATTTGGTAAACCGTTTTTTGACAGCTGTCTTAGAACGTACGTGTTCCGGATTACGTAAAAGTTAACTTTAAAATGCGTAATAAAATAAATATATAAACTGCCTTAGCTTATTGAATTATCTTATTTATGGCTTCTTACAGACATTATAATACCGTACCTGTATCAATCAATGTATTGTGTGCTGCTGCGATCACTAGTTCCATCTGTCAAAAAACGGTTTACCTAATGGTCAGATGTTCCTGTAATATGTACCTGTGCCATAAAGTTTGACAAAGCTGTCAAACTTTAACTTTGCTTAGCCAAAATTAGACATTTGTTTTTTTCGATCCTATACTTCTAATTGTGCAACGCTTCATATAAAATAACTCTTCCCACCGACAGTTCTCTCATATTGCCCTATTTTTTTTTTACTTCCAGGTTCGGAATGCGTCTCCGAAGAGGGCATGATAGGAACCTGCGTGGACATACACAAGTGCATGCAATATGTGCAGTACTTAAAAAATAGAAATAGGTATCCACAGGTAAGTGATAAATGATTTTATTTTTTAAATAGGTTTGTACAAACACTTTTACACGTCAATCATATTTTAAAACTAGATGAGGTCGGCGTTTCCTATCTGACTAGTCTGAGAAGAAAGGCCGAAACAAACTCAGAGGTCACAGTCTCTTTTAAAGTCCAGACATAATCTTGTTCAAATCATATGAAGACCATATAAATCGATGTCTGATATGTTCTTTTGAGGAAAGAACCACACAGATTGAGAGGACCTGTCCAGTCAGTGCACGCATTTGTCAGAAATCGTGCAGCTCAACTCAAATCTTATGGAGCTCAACAATTCGAAGAACAATACCAAAGAAAGGACATTTGGGTAGGCCACATAAATTACTCAAACTGCCAGAGCATGACAAAAATTAACAGAACAAAAGCACTTTTAAAATGATAAGTTTAAAGAAATAGGATACAATGAGGGCTACCGTTTCTGTGCTCACCAGTTGGCGCCACTATCAAGTAAGATCCTGAAGTAAAGCTCTCAAAGTTTGTTATTACGGGCGTGAAAACAAAGTTCACATTTAAATCATATTTAAATAACCTAAAAATATGTTGGCAAGTGACATGAAACGTGGTGGATTACAGCCGACTCCCTCTCACAGAGAGGCCTGTGTCCCAGCAGAAGGAACATCATAGGACGATTGGATGAAGCCATCTAAGAATAGGGAAGACCAAAGTAACTATGGATGGACTGTGTTAAAGATGATTTGGTAAGCAAGGGGGTGACTACCGACATGACGACTAATAGAGAAGTATGGAAGAAAAAGACATGTTGCGCCGACCACAGATAAATTGGGATAAGGTCAGGAGAATGATGATGGATGAATCCTAGACTGATTAATATGTTAATTTTTCAGATGTGTTCATTTAAGGGCCAGATACCGATCGTATGCTGTACAGATTGTGAGCTTGTGAACGATACCAGGTAAATTATTCCAATTTTGGTACCTTCTTAGATTTTTCAGACTTCTCCCCTTCTAGAAAAAGGGGGGGAATAAGTAGGAGGGGCTTGTGACTAAGAAATAACAGGCGCACGGGTCCATCAATTCGATTAAGCTACGCTTGCCGCGGTTGGTCCGGATGGGTGACCATCTTTACCTACATACCAAGACCCCTCCATGCCTCGGAAAGCAAGTAAAGCCGTTGGTCCCAGAAGTCATTCGTGGATCTATGATAATCGTTACTGGTCTTCAGAAGCCCGAAAGTCTGACAACCAGTCTTACGGGTATCGTATTACCCAGTAATTGGGTTGTGGAGGTCAGATAGGCAGTTGCTCCATGTAAAACTGGAAGTCGACCTCAACATACTTGGGAAAAGGCTAGGCAGATGATGACGATACTTCTAGAATAAGTAGTAATGAAGCTTCGACTACTGAACTTACATAGGATCCCGGGTTCGATCCTCGAATCACGCAAATGTTGCGTTTTTTACATTACGGGAACCTAAATTAATGTCGGCACTCTTCCTCTGTTCATGTTAATAGGCTCCTTAGGACTTAAACAAGCATAATCAGCCTATAGTGTTCCCACTGCTGGGACACAGACCTCCTCCACGCGGGCCCATTGCGGGTTTGTGTGACATCTTCGTATTTTTGGTTTTAGGACATGCCGGTTTCCTAACTATGTTTTCCTTCACCGTTTTGAGAGCAGTGGTGATGAAATCATCATCATCATTTCAGCCGAAAGACGTCCACTGCTGGACACAGGCCTCCCCCAAGCACATCCACTTCAACCGGTTCTGTGCATCTCGCATCCAACGGGTTCCTGCGGCTTTAACAAGGTCGTCGGTGCACCTTGTGGGAGGCCTTCCAACGCTACGTCTTCTGGTACGCGGTCGCCACTCTAGAACCTTTCGGCCCCATCGGCTATCTGTTCTGCGAGCAATGTGCCCTGCCCACTGCCACTTAAGCTTGGCAATTCTTCGGGCTATGTCGGTTACCTTGGTTCTCCTACGGATCTCTTCATTTCTTTGGTGATGAAATACTTTACTCAAAGTAAAGCGCCTGTCAGGGTTCGAACCTATGACCTACAACTCGTAATCCGCGGCCATTACCACTGGGCCACCACTGCTCTATACCTTATTAGCTTTGTAGGTATTAACTGGCATATTATGTATTTGTATTACAGAAATGTCCTGGTAGATCGATTTGGACTGCATTACTTCAAAACTGGAAAAAAGGCTCATGACAGTAAGTAACTTAAATTCCATAGGTCTAGCTAATGTCCTTTCTTTGGTATTTTAGAGGTATGAGGAACAGGGTGTAAAGTTCACTCATCCTCCATAGAAAAGGGAGTATCCTCCGACCAGACGGGTGTTGTGTCTGGCGGGCAATTGCCCAACGATTGATGTTGGGAAATTTTATCTATGCTGATTGCGCGGTAAACTCTGCTTGCACGATGCAGGATTTGCGTGACGTCAGTATGACGCGTTGTTCGCATGTGGCGTTGTAGATACCGCTACAGTATTATTCGTCGAGTCGTTGAGCTCCTTATGTTCAGTGTTGAGCTACGCGATTACTGACAAATGCTTGCACTGACTGGACAGGTGCACTCAAATCTGTGTGGTTCTTTCCTCAGAAGACCATTTCAGACACTAATCTACATGGTCTTCACATGATCTGACCAAGATTATGTCTGGACTTTGAAAGAGACTTTGAACCCTGAAAAGAACCGGAGTTACCAAGATAGCTTGCAGAGTAAGCAAGCTGAAGTGGCAGTGGGCTGCCCATGTTTGTCGATGGCCTGTGGAGCAGACGAGTCATGGAGTGGAAATCGCGTATCAGCAAGCGTAGCATGGGACGCCCCCCCCCCCCTCCAGATGGTCCGAGGACTTTAAAAAGGTGGCTGGGACAGACTGGATGCGGAAGGCGGAGGACAGGGTGCTGTGGCGCAGCCTGGGAGAGACCTATGTCCAGCAGTGGACTGCGATAGGCTGAGTTTATTGATTTTTGAATCTTGAGTTTGTTTCGTCATTTCTTCTCAGGGGTAGTCAAATAGGAAATATATGTAGCTTATTTTTTTTTACATCTGACGTTTAAGTGTTTCTGATATCCTATTCACAGAATAAACAATTTCATTTCTTTTTATTTAATAAATAAAAATAAAGTGCGATCAGGGAATCTTGCTCTAAATGTCTCAGCCCATAGCGCATTTAAGCGTCAAAGTTTTTATTAAGTGATCGAAGGGTCAAAGAGAAAATTTAAAGAAACTTCTCCTGCCAGATACATTGCTGACCTCAGTATACAGAAGACAGAAGAACGCTGCTACCCGTTCTTGATCATTATCATTCTTCTTCCCTTATCCCAATTTATTTGTGGTCGGCACAACATGTCTTTTTCTTCCATACTTCTCTATTAGTCGTCATCTCGGTAGTCACCCCCTTTCTAACCATATCATCATTCACACAGTCCATCCATCGTTTCTTTGGTAGGTACCCATTCTTGGTGTAATCGTTTATTCACTTTTTACGAAATAAATAATTGGTTAATTGGCGGTTAACTTTTTGTCAGCGACAACATAGGTAAAGCACTCTTAATTTTTAGGGTTCCGTAACCAAAAGGTGCCAACGGGATCCTATTACTTAGGCTCCGCTGTCCGTCCGTCTGTCACAGGGCTGTATCTTTTAATCTGTAACAGGTAGACACTTGAAAATACTACTATGGCCTCTATAACAACAAATAGTAAAAATATAATAAACTTAAAAACAATAAAAGGGGATCCATATACAAGAAAAATGTTTTTACGGCGTGTTTTTAAAAAAATACTAGCTGCGCCCCGTGGTTTCACCCGCATAAGTTTAGATCCCGAGGTAATATCGGGATAAAAAGTAACTTATGTGTTAATCCTGGTTATAAACTATCTGTGTGCCAAATTTCATCCAAATCCGTTGAGCAGTTTTGGTGAAGGAGTAACAAACATTCATCCGTCCATCCATCCCCATCCATCCATCCATCCATACAACTTTCACGTTTATAATATTAGTAGGATTTGTTGCTATAGCAGCCACAGTAGTTCACACTTTGTGGAAAATTTCAAGTGTCTAGGTACCTATTACGGTTTAAGAGCTACAGCCGGCTGACAGTCAGACGGATGGACGGACGTTGGCACTCTTTTGGTACGGAACCCTAAAAAAAGTACCGTTGAATATTGTACGGTGGTACAGAACTTTTCATGTGCTGTCCGACTTGCACTTGGCCACTTTTTTTCGCGTATTTCTTGTACCTTATTGACATAAGTGGTGTCTAAGAATAGGATTAACGTCATTGTTTTTTAACCGACTTTAAAAAAGGAGGAGGTCGTTATGACTATCTTAATTGGTAGGTAGTTTGCATAGATATGTAGTTACATATCTATGCAAACTCCTGTTTGATTTGACATTACATAGCATACATACATATTCCTAAAATGTTCCCATTGCTGGAACGCAGACCTCCTCTCTGTGAGACGGAGTGGACCATAACCCACCACGCAGGCCCAGTGCGGGTTGGTAGATGTCACATGTCTTCGAATTGTTGGTTCTGGGACATGCCAGTTTCCTCACGAGATATTTTTCTTCACCGTTTTGAGAGCAGTGGTGATGAAATAATTTACACAAAGTAAAGCGCCTGTCTGGGTTCGACCACCACGACCTACAACTGATCGACTGGAAGGCGAGAAGTGGATGATGATAGGTATATCTCATGGAAGTATTCCTGAAAATACTCATTTATCTGTTTCAGAATGTCTGGAATACATAGTAGACGAGCCTTACCCCTGTAACCTGTTTGGGGGTGTGCAGAGGTACCTGGATGATGAGCGACACTGTTACGGGTATACGCTGACGGCCATCTTGGCTATTGCTGGGGGACTGGATGCGGTGAGGGGGCAGTATCCTCATATGGTAAGAATCGTAGTACTAGCAACCGATGTGTTTATACGACCAGCGGGGTAATTGCGTGACACACTTTCAGTAGCAATGGCTTTCATTTTGACAGTAAAACAACATTCATTGCGTTATTTATGTAATTGAGCAGACACATTCGACGACACGGTTGGCGCAGAGGCTGAGCGATCGACTGCTGCGCTGCGTGTCGCGGGTTCGATTCCCGCACGGAACAAACAAATTTTTGTATTGCCTACAGGTAGTTGTTCCGGGTCTGGCTGTTTGTGTATGTAAGTTTAAATGTTTGTAAACGCACCGACGATACAGGAGTAATTCCTAGAGTGGGGCAACGTTTTTAAAGAAAAAAAAAAATATTCGAATATAGGAAGCAATGCATTAGCAATCATCATCATCCTCCTGCCCTTATCCCAATTTATTTGTGGTCGGCGCAACATGTCTATTTCTTCCTTACTTCTCTATTAGTCGTCATCTCAGTAGTCACTCCCTTTCTAACCATATCATCATTCACACAGTCCATCTATCGTTCAGCCGCCGATGCATGTACTGATACAGTTGTCTCTGTCACCATGAGCATTAGAGTCTGCGTATCACTGGTCAGTTTCTCCTACTCGTTAGTTTATTTCAAGTCGCCTGTTTCAGTTTCAACAATTGGTCGGTTTTGTGGATTACATTAACGCCTCTTCACCTTTTTCTGACAGGCACTACTAGGATACGGCGATGACGAACAGTCAGCTCAGTGGCTGTGTGGAGGTACGCTCATCAGCCATAGGTATATCCTCACCGCTGCTCACTGCAAATCAACTCACCATTCGTAAGTCTTATAAAACTATACTTATATACGTTTTTAATGGTAACAATTTTACTGTGACCTATTTTCTACAATACAACTCTCTCGGTTCAAATTGACTGCAAATGTCATGATTCCATAAAATAGTCAAAAGAAAAAAAAAAGTAAAAGTTAAGTGTAAAGTGCGTAATAAAATAAATATATAAACTGCCTTATCTTTGTAGCGGTATCTACAACGCCACATGCGAACAACGCGTCATACTGACGTCACGCAAATCCTGCATCTCGCAAGCAGAGTTTACCGCGCAATTAACATAGATACAATTTCCCAACATCAATCGTGAGGCAATTGCCCGCCAGACACAACACCCGTCTGATCGGAGGATCCTCCCTTTTCGATGGAGGATGAGTGAACTTTACACCCTGTTCCTCTTGCCTCTAAATCTTATTGAATTATTTTGTTTATGGCTTCTTACATCCTACTATATATACTTTCTAATCCTACTATAATAATATTATAAACGTGAAAGTTTGTATGGATGGATGGATGTTTGTTACTCTTTCACGCCAAAACTGCTGAACGGATTTGGATGAAATTTGGCACACGGATGGTTTATAACCAGGATTAACATATAGGATACTTTTTATCCCAATGTTCCTACGGGATTGAAACTTATGCGGGTGAAACCGCGAGGCGCAGCTAGTACATTATAATACCGTACGTGTATCAATCAATGTATTGTGTGTTGCTGCAATCACTAGTTCCATCTGTCAAAAACGATTTACCTAATGGACAGGGAGACTGTTGTATTGGTGATTTAAATGATTAAGAAACTTTGAATTTCGGAAACCTGGAATCGCTTAAGGCAAACGCGGACTTCTGTGGCGCTTTTGCTTTAACCAGTCCCGCAGCCGCGGACTTATCTGTCTGCTATCATCCTTTGAGGAGGTACTCCTTGCCATCTCCGAAGGTCTTCGTCAGATCTTTAACGATCTTTCTTTTTATTTTCTTTTTTCATTTATATTTCCTTCTACCATCAAAATCGGGTCACAATTAGCGAAGATATCGCTGAACATACACACCTTCAGTAAAGTTAAGAAACTTTTGCTTCTTTAAAAATCAGTTAAATATAATGAAGAGTATTCCAAAAACTTCCTTTTCTCCACAGCGGTCCAGTAAAATATATTGCTCTGGGTATACTCAGACGCTCGGACCCCCCCGAGACATGGGAGATATACAATGTTCAGGATATTATCATCCATCCGGAGTACAAGCCTCCCTCCAAGTACCATGACATCGCACTGCTGGTCACGGACAAATGGTAAGTCATCTACTGTCCCAGTCCATAATGATAAATGATAAATGATTTATTTTCTGTAAGTAGGTTTGTACGAACACTTACTAGATGTGTTCGGCGTTTCCTATTTGACTACTCTGAGAAGAAAGGCCGAAACAAACTCAGAGGTCACAGTCTCTTTTAAAGACCAGACATAATCTTGATCAGATCATGTGAAGACCATGTAGATTGGTGTCTGAAATGGTCGTTTGAGGACAGAACCACACAGATTGAGTGGACCTGTCCAGTCAGTGCGCGGATTTGTCAAAAATTGTGCAGCTCAACTCAGAAATTGAGGAGCTCAACGATTCGACGAACAATAGGTACCAAAGAAAGGACATTTTGGGTAGGCCGCGTAAATTACTCGAACTGCCAGATCATGATTAAAACTAACTAACATAGCGCGGATAAGCGTCAAACTTTTTACTAGCGAACCAAGGGTCAAAGGGACAGCGGGATTGTCCGAAAGCAGCGGGATTGTCCGAAAGGGTTACCGCTACCCCGGAACATAAAGGGCGAAGGAAGGAACATGGGTGGGTTTTAGTCAGTAAGAGTCTGACACTCCCTTCCGCTCCACCCAGAGCGGGAGGGGTCATTTGATGATTTCCCATCCGGAAAAAAATAAAAAAATAAAACGGGTCAATGGGAAAATTTTAAGAAATTTCTCCTGGCAGAGAGATTGTTGATCTCAGTATGTTGGTATTAGCAGAGGCAGGAGGCCGCTGCTACCAATCATCTGCCCAGCCTAGTCCTAGCTATATTGGAGTCGACTTCTAGTGGCAGGATGCAGCTGAATACTATGTATTTTGCACGGATTTTGCCAATCTGACTTCCAGAACTCAGTTACTGGTTCATCATCAACATCATGGGCCTTTGGGCCGCAGTCGTGAGGCAGACTTTCCTGCTAATTTCTTACATCGGACTTTACACTTTCTATTTGATTTTTATTTGTTGCTATCTGATGTATGTCATCATCATCTGCCTAGCCTTTTCCCAACTATGTTGGGGTCGGCTTCCAGTCTAACCGGATGCAGCTGAATACCAGCATTTTACATGGAGCGACTGCCTATCTGACCTCTACAACCCAGTTACTGGGTAATACGATACCCCTTGGCAAGACTGGTTGTCAGACTTTCGGGCTTCTGACGACCAGTAACGACTGTCATAGATCCTCGAATGACAGCCGGGACCAACGGCTTAACGTGCTTTCCGAGGCACGGAGGGGTCTTGGTATATAAAGATGGTCACCCATCCACGGACCAACCGCGGCAAGCGTAGCTTAACCTGATCGATCGACCCGTGCGGCTGTTATTACTTAGCCACAAGCCCCCTTGCTATCTGATATATGTATCTGGTGTATTGAGTGTCTTTCAGTCTGTGCTTAATAAATGTTTTTCCTTTCTTTCTTTCTCATCTTCCTGCCTTTCCCCATGTTACTTGGGTTCGCTACAACATGTCTTCTGCTTCCATTCTCCTCTGTCAATAGTCAACTGGTTACAGTCTATTATTGGACTGGTTGTCAGAATTTCGGGCTTCTGACTACCCTACGTGATGTCGACTGCCATAGTTCTATGAATAAGATTCGGGACCGACGACTTAACATGCTTATCGAAGCACGAAAAGATTTCGGTATGAGAATTGAAGGCCACCCAGTTAATTACCATTTCAGGGTACAATTCACACATCTGATATTGCCCGCTTGCCTGGACACTGGAGACACTGACGGCACGGTTGCATTCGCGACTGGTTGGGGATCCCTCGGACATCGGCAGAGCTTGGCTGATACATTACAAACTGTAAGTCTATTGCCAGTCTGCGTGGCGTAAGAATATTTAGCATTTATTGTTCTCACTGCTGGGAACACACAGGACTCCTCTCATCGGGAGGGTGTGGGCGTATCCACCATGCGGGCCCAGTGCGGGTAGATAAGCCACATGTCGAATTTCTGGTTCTAGGACATGTCGGTTTCCTCACGATGTTTTCTTTCACCGTTTTGATAGCAGTGGTGATGACATAATTTACACAAAGTAAAGCGCGTTCGCGAGAAAACCAGCATGTTTAGAACCAAAAATTTGCAGACATGTGACATCTTCCATCACCAACCCGCACTGGGCCCGCATGATGCATTACAGCCCACACCCTCTCAAAGAGAGGAGGGCTGTGTCCTAGCAGTGGATCTATTAGACCAAACTTATCACTTATTAAAACATATATCTTCAATCTTCCAGGTGGCTCTCAGTGCCTACAGCGAGTCAGAATGCACAGCCTTCTACCCACCACACAGACTGCTCCTGCATGGGTACAACCACACCACGCAAATGTGCTACGGAGATAAGGATTTGATTAATGATACCTGTGAGGTAAGAACATGTAACAACACGATTTGGATCTCTTTACAACCAGTGTGACCTCAGCTAGAAGGTGCGTAAGCCTCAATTTTTTTAAATAGCTGCAGTGCTTTTTAATTATAGAATAGAATAGAATAGAATACTCTTTATTGTACACCATACAAATTATAAAACATAAATATACAAAATTTTTACAAAGGGTGACACAATGGGCGGTCTTATCGCTTAGAGCGATCTTTTAAAGACAACCTTTGGATGGATTAAAATTAAAGAGAGGCAGCAATTATTTTACTTTTTCTAAAAGAAAATTCTCACTTTTCAATTGTGAACAGAAGTGGTTATTTCAATAGTTTTAACTATTAAATATAGTATATAGTAATATGTTACTGCTTGTATGTTCACAACACAAATTTTGTTATAAATCTAAACGCGAAGATTTGTAATTGGCTTTATGTCGACTATTTGTTTCCTTTTTTTTTTGTTTTATTTTTTAGCTGTTAGTCTTCCATGTTGTAACAAATAAATAAATAAACATCACGCCAATGTCCCTAGAAAGGCTGGGCAGAGGTAAATACTCGTAGTACACCCATATGTCACCAGTTATGTTTTACTTGTTATGACGACAAGCCTAAACTCCAGGCTCCGAAATTATGCTCAGTAGTGCTGCGCATAATTTTTCTGATAATCACATTAAGAATATTGACAATCCCATCGGCATCGAATTCAGGAACTCATTCACAGTCAGGCCGTGTCCTAGCCGAAAGCGACTCGCGCGAGTAAGTACGCGATTGTCGCACTCGTGAATATTCTTTGTAGCGGTATCTACAACGCCACATGCGAACAACGCGTCATACTGACGTCACGCAAATCCTGCATCTCGCAAGCAGAGTTTACCGCGCAATTAGCATAGATACAATTTCCCAACATCAATCGTTGGGCAATTGCCCGCCAGACACAACACCCGTCTGGTCGGAGGATCCTCCCTTTTCTATGGAGGATGAGTGAACTTTACACCCTGTTCCTCATACCTCCAAATTCTTAAATGGTTAAAACGAAAGAGATTGCGGTTATTTATGTAAATAGTGTGTATAGATACGCAGAAAAAAAATGTAGGTTCTAGTTAGATTTTAGAGAGAGATAATGGTGGTATTTTAAAGGGACTTTGCTTTACAACTAAACCCCATTTCTTCCACCCCCAGGGTGACAGCGGCGGCCCTCTTCAGGTGCACTCAGAGCTATCATCCTGCGTGCACACAATCATCGGTGTGACGTCACACGGCAAGTCCTGCGGGTTTGGCGGTGGCTTCGGCGTGTACAACCGAGTCTCCTACTATGTGCCTTGGATCGAGAACACCGTGTGGCCTTAAGGAGACCAGGCCACATGACAATAGGCCATACGGCCAGGCTACATGATCAGGCTATACCCTTGCAGACTTAAATCAATGAGAAATTAGATTAAGGAGCCTTTAATCGTTGTTTGATTCCCCTTTTCATGTCCCTTTTCCTAAACTGCAACTAATTCTACTTATGCAACAATTAAACGCTGTATAAAGACTCAGTTTGTGGCTAAGTAAAAACATCCGCATGGGTCGAACGATCAAGGTAGCTATGCTTGCCGGATGGGTGACCATCTTTACATACCAAGACCCCTCCGTGCCTCGGAAAGCACGTTAAGCCGTTGGTCCTGGCTGTCATTCGTGGATCTTTACCTACGTAGCAAATAGTAGATTTAAAATTATTAAACTTTTATGTAGGCTGATTTGAAATCCAAGAGTTAGTCCCTCCATCTTGACGGTAACGATAGATCGACCCGTGCGGTTGTTATCCCAATTAAACTAGGCTGGTTACTATTACCAATAATATAATGGATCGTTAAACAAGGCTGGTTAGACCGACTCATCGAAGTTCCTCGGGTACTCTCATCCAGCTGGCACCAGCTACTCGAAGGCCCGTATCTGACTTGGACACCATGGTGGCGCAACCAAGGTCGCACTGCCAAAAAAAATGTATGATTGGTTGAGCAACCGATTGGTACATAGCTATTCACAACCACTGTATACGCTTCCGTACCGTATCGAACATCAATCAATGTTATTGTAGGAGTCCTCTGAACGCTGTTCAGAAGTCCAAAACCTGAAAATGTTATCAGTTTAGGAGCTGATTTTTTCAACGCCAGATAATTTTATCGGAGGTATAATATGGTATGGTATGGTGTGGTATTATTAAGGCCTTCTGTCAATCTTTTTACACCTGCAGCCTGTGGACTAAGTACACGCAGCGTACATACAGTGCTTTGAGAGTACAGTATAATAACGCGTTCAGGGTGCTGTTCGGACTGCCGAGCCACTGCAGCGCTTCAGCAATGTTTGCGGTGAAAAGCGTGGATGGTTTTCATGCCATCATGCGGAGGCGTTGTGCATCTCTTATGAGGTGCATGCGGGCTAGCTCGAACAGCCTTCTGAGCATGTTTGTGGGCCGCTGGGACTCGCCGATGTGGAGGCACTGGATGCGACTACACACTGTGGGTGATCGCATCCAGGGTTTGGCATAAACTGGCACTTCTGGGCGGTGCCACTTTGTGATTTTGATTTTTTCTGTGGATTTGTATGTACTAACAATAGTTTTTTTAAGGTTTTTTGTGTTACTAACAGTATATGGACTTCGTCTGAAATAAATTTCTTATTATTATTATTATAATTTTGAATGTTTCACAGTTCCATACAAAAACTGTCAAACGTCATTTTTATTCTTCGAATAAAAGTTATCTGGCGATGGAAAAATCAGCCCTTAATAAAATAAACGACTGCTATTCTTCAAGCAAAGCAAATCAGAGGGGTAATTCTCGTAATAAAATACGTCTAATTTCCCTACATTTTGACAAGTTTTTGACATTTGTTTGTCGCCGAGATGACACTGCGACTAGACTTTGAACGTTTTAAATTACGAGAATTGGCCTTCAGGTTATCGTAATGTGTCATTGTCGATACGATAGCCTTTCTGATGGTAGTGAATAGCTATGCTCTTGATATACCTATCATAATGCTGTGTATATTTTGCTAGCAACGCGACCATCGTTGCTCTATCATCTGCCTGGCGCTTTCCCAACTACGTTGGGGTCGGCTCCCAGTTTAACCGGATGCAGCTGAGTACCAGTATTTTACATGAAACGACTGCCTATCTGACCTCCACAACCGAGTAACTTAATACGAAACCCCTTGGTAAGATTTGTTGTCACACTTTCGGGCTTCTGACGACCCGTAACGACTGTCAAAGATCCACAAATGACAGCCGAGACCAACGGCTTAACGTGCTTTCAGAGTCACGGAGGAGTCTTGTTATATATAGATGGTAAACGGAAAGCGTAGCTTATCCTGATTGATCGACCCGTGCGGCTGTTATTACTTAGCCATCGTTGCTCCATCTAGTGAGATAATTAAGTGCCAAAGGTCGTCCCTCGATCTAGAGCTTATTGTTAACTCTGTACTCTTCCAGAAAGTCTAATCATAGTTTAAATATGATAATATTAACTGTTATTCAGGTTTATGGCTTTCAGGGATGAGATTTTTAGAAATAATAGACACTTTTCCATGTAATTACTTACTTATTGTATTTCTCCAACACACGATACCAAATATACTTAACAATCAACACTAGGTATCTTTAAAAACACAACTTGAGCTTTAGTACTCGTATCACGACGTCTTAGCCACGAACGATCTCGTAGCGCTGGCACGACAACCAAAGTCCCGTTTTTCCGCCATTTTCGTTCCCGCCATGTCATTCCTTCCATAGATTATACACTATGATTCCTTCGTCGTGCCATCTACGAGTCGGTACTCAAATAGTCAAAACAATACTTTTAATATTAAAACAAATTAAGTTTAACGTGGCTAATTTTATAAGATACGATATGATATAATATAATATTGATAACATTATGTTTTGGTCATCAATTCGCGGTCTCCATTTTAGAACACGGTCATCGGTTTTACAGCTAACATGGCCGGCTCATTGCCACTTCAGCTTGATTATTCATACTATGTCAACGTAGGTGACTAGCCGTAACTGATTAAAAACACGTACATCTAGCCATAACTAATTTTAAACTTCACATAGGCCGTACAAAGCTAATCGTAGTGCTAATTAGACGTATGAGCCGAAAAATGGACTTGAAGTCATCTGTTATATTGGTTTTATTTCTTCGGTTTCGTAATGTTTTATCCAGCACTTTGGAGGAAGGTTAGTAGGTCGACTGAGTACTCATAAGCGACGCGTACATCTTCACCCTAATTGCGTCACACAGTATCAATATCAATCTGAATCATTCGAAAGGATATTGCTAATCCATTGCTTCTTATGTTCGAAAAATTTGTCTGCTCAACAACGTAAATAAAGCAATGAATGTTGTTGAACTGTCAAAATGAAAGCGATTGCTACTGATAGTGTGTTACGCAATTACCCCCCCTTATCCGTCATCGGCCGAATTATGCTCGTACGTCGTCGGCCGAACTCGGACGTTCAAAACCAAACATCATGTAAAAGAAAGTTGGAGCGTATACCTTGTCATCGGACGTCATCGTATATGTCGGTTGAAGTAATGTACCTATGTCTTTTTATTTTATTTTTTTATTTACTAAAATTACAAAAGACCTCCAAAACGCCCGCCCTTCACCACTTCATAGTGCTTTCGCTGGGAAGAAAAAGTGGCGCAACCACAGATTTATAAACTAAAGGGAGATATGCCAAGGGGGCGTGGCGCGTGCGAACAATGTATGCACAAAACAGAAACAAACGCGGGCGCCGTTGATTTGTCAATAAGAATTGATTGTCAATGTAGTTGTGTCTCAACGTTGCGATCTGCGTTAAGCGATTGGCTCGCGTTGAGTGTGGTGACTGTTATAGTGTGAGTGAGCGCGTGTTCGTATTGTAGTGCATATGTAGTTGAAGGCGACAGCCGGACTCGAACAGTTGGGCAGCCACACCATATCTCCCTTTAGTTTATAAATCTGTAGGCGCAACAAACTCCCCAGCAGCATCGATTCGATCATTCAGTTTGATTCAATCGGCCTAGTTCGGCTGACAACGTACGAGCATACTTCGACCGATGACGGTTATGGTTAAGTTGGTTAAGGAGCTTGTCTGAGGAAGTAGTTACCATCAGTTATCTGCATAATGGAACCCCTCTTCCCCTCTTCTTCTCTGTAAGAGGGGTAATACAGAGTATTGTCCGTATTACTTTTCGAGCCGCCAAGAACCGTTGTTGTGTTGTATGCCGGTTTAAAGATGTGTGTGCTGGTGTAATTAGGTATTTTCGATTTTCTTATCTGACCAACATAGTATAACCAACTCGAACTGTGCTCTCGTGGTGGATTACGGCTGTCTCCCTCTCACAGAGAGGAGGCTTGTGTCCCAGCTGTGGGAATATTATGGAATGATTATGCTTTAATATGCTATACAGGGTGGCAGGGACATTGTCGCGCAACCAGGGGATCTACTCCGAAGTGGTATCGGCCGAATGTTCGGCCGTTTCCTGCTACGAAGTTACTATTTGGTTCGGTCGGTCCTGATCCTACACTCTTTCGAATATTGACTATGGTCCCGACCCAACTGAGCCGATCCGAACTTTTCTCGCATTTTTCAATAATATTCGGTTCAGCCATGTGTCGGTCCGATCCGAACATTCGCACTTTGCACTTCGTAGTAGACCCCCTATTACCATGGATTTATCGAGAGTACATGATGGTGAACGTTGCATTGAAATTTTCCTTTGGTTATAAACAAACCGACCAAGTGCGAGTCGGACTCGCGAACCGAGGGTTCCGTACAAATTTGTTGGTATGTAATTACTGTTTTCGGATTTTTTCCTTTACTTGTGCTACATGACATTCTATCCAAATTTCGTGATTCTAGGTCAACGGGAAGTACCCTATCGGTTTCGATTCCCTTGCGAGTGTCAAAATATACGGCATAAACGAAACATAAACGCTCGTATCTTTTGATGACATTGACTTAGAAGTTTGATTTTTTCACTGCTTCAAGTAATTGCAGCCTTGAGTATTTGATATTAATTTTAACTTGATAACTCCACGTGTTCCTGAGACAAAGGGTCTTGACTGACGGATAGACAGACGGACAACGAAGTAATCTTATAAGGGTTCCGTTTTTCCTTTTGAGGTACGGAACCCTAAAAATAGCTGCTTCATACATTTCGCGTAGGTTAACAATCTTCTATGAAACAACAGATTTTTATTTTTTGACTAGCTGCTCCCCGCGGTTTCACATCCATAAGTTTCGATCCCGTGGGAATATCGGGAAAAAAAGTATTCTATGTGTTAATCCAGGGTATCAGCTACGTCCACACCAAATTTCACCAAAATTGGTCCAGCCGTTTGAGCGTGAAGAAGTAACAAACAAACAAACAAACAAACACACACACACACACACTCACTCACAAACTTTCACCTCAATATTAGTCTGATGACAGACTAAATTTTTCTAGGCTGGAGGGTCTAGAATCAATGCTAAATTCATGGTTACAGTTCGCTTGTCGATGTCTCTGGCAGCGTATGTTTCTGTTAGATTCAAATTGTCATTGTTTGAATGCTTGTAACTGTTACACGGTTATTTGAAAAGCTTCGTGTTTTTTATGGAAACAAAAAAATTGAGTTTTTGTAAAAATAGTATCTATACACGTTTAGTTTATACTCTTTTATGAATAGGGAAAAAACTAAAGGCACAGTTCCATTGCTCACAGCTAAGCTATGCACATTTATATGAAAATGTAGGTGAGATAGTAAGAAAAAGAAAAAAGGTTTATTTGCAGTAATCATGACGCAGAAAAATAACACAAACACAAAAAAAATAACAAGTTGGTGGGGAAACATGCGTCACATCCACGCAAAACGGCCATCGCTCCGCACCCACCCACACACAGAGAGGAGGCCTGTGTCCCAGCAGTGGGAACATTATGCTTATGCTTACCACCTCACGCTACGCACGGATGCGTGGCTGGAAAACAAATGAACGGCGCATAACTAACGTGGTGAACCTCTCCGTGCACATCCTACGTAGCAGTCACAGATTTATAAACCTAAGGGATATATGCCAAGGGGGCGTGGCGCGTGCGAACAATGTATGCACAAAACAAAAACAAACGCGGGCGCCGTTGATTTGTCAATAAGAATTGTCAATGTAGTTGTGTGTCTCAACGTTGCGATCTGCGTTACGCGATTGGCTCGCGTTGAGTGTGGTGACTGTTATAGTTTGAGTGAGCGCGTGTTCGTATTGTAGTGCATATGTAGTTGAAGGCGACAGCCGGACTCGAACAGTTGGGCAGCCACACCAGATCTCCCTTTAGTTTATAAATCTGTGGTAGCAGTGGATGGTAGACTCAATTCTTTGACTTCCAGGATCACCATGTGAATTGAAAGATGGCACCAAAGGGGTCTGTTTACAACTCTCAGATTGCCACCACGCCAACGAGGATTTGAAAAAAATTGTTCTTCCACAGGTGGGTACGAGTAAGTAAGTGAGTCCGCCTATCACTTGTCAGTTTCCCTCAGTCGTCAGTTTATTTAGTTCGCTAGTTTCGTTGATTAGTCAGTTATATACAAAACTGACGAATCGACGAAAACTGGCGAATACTGGTATACGGTATCTACAACGCCACATGCGAACAACGCGTCATACTGACGTCACGCAAATCCTGCATCTCTCAAGCAGAGTTTACCGCGCAATTAGCATAGATACAATTTCCCAACATCAATCTTTGGGCAATTGCCCGGCAGACACAACTCCCGTCTGGTCGGACGATCGGCCCTTTTCTATGGAGGATGAGTGAACTTTACACCCTGTTCCTCATGCCTCTAAACTGGTGACCCCGACGTGATCGTCAGCGCAGTCTTCGTGCGTGACGTCATCATGGAAACTATCGAGTTAACGCAACTGTCTAATCGGCAAAACTGACGAATCAGTGAAACTGACTAATCAATGAAACTGGCTAATTAAATAAACTATCGACTACGAAAGTCTGACAACCAGTCTTACCAAGGGGTATCGTATTACCCAGTGACTGGGTTGTGGAGGTCAGATAGGCAGTCGCTCCATGTAAAATACTGGTACTTAGCTGCATCCGGTTAGACTGGAACCCGACCCCAATATAGTTGGGAAAATGAATTACAGTTCTTTTATTTTATATTTTTTATAACAGTTTTGCTCACTAAATCTTTGGAAGCCAACAGTCTGCTGTCCCGACTGTCGTTTTATTCAAGATAGGTAAGTCATTATCATCATCAAATCAAATCATTTATTTTTTTGCAAACATGGGTAAAAGATACATAGATGTTTCATATTTATAACCCAAGTTCTCCACATTTTACCGTACAATGGGCATGCAAATAGTGTACATATAGTTTCAGTTTAACATACTTAATTGAGAACATAATTAAATTTAATACATTAAAAAAAAAAGAGAAAAATGACAATAATGAATAAAAATAAAAATTCAAACGGAGTAAAAGTATGTCAAACCATAATAATAATATGTCAATCAGAGTAATAATAATCAAGTCTTCATCATGAGCCTAATGCACGTCATTCAACTAGATTTTCGGCAACTCTCACCCAGCTGCTACCAATCATCCTGCGAAGATCGTCGCTCCACCTAGCCCGAGGGCGTACAGCTGTTCTTTAGCCTGCTTCTCTCAAGGAAACGTAGACAAGTCTTAATCCTGATGGCCTACCCGATCCAAATAGGTTCAACTTCATCATCATCATCAGCCTGCAGCAGTCCACTGCTGGACATAGACCTCTCTTATTGCACGCCATTTAACTTGATTATCGACAACTCTCATCCAGCTGCTTCCAGCCATCCTTCGAAGATTGTCGCTCCACCTAGCCTTAGGGTGTCCCACCTTACGTTTACCGATTCCCGGCCATTCAAGAACACGTCTACCCCAACGGTCATCGGTTTTACGGCTAGTATGGACAGCCCATTGCTACTTCAGCTTGCTTATTCTGTGAGCTATGTCGACAACTTCGGTTCTCTGCCGGATAACCTCGTTGCGGATTCGATCCCTGTAAATGTCTATATGCCCCTATATATACATATCGATATATCGATACAGGGTGACAGGGAAACTCGACGTATGATCAAATTAAGTGCAGCGAACTAGGGCTCGACCTTTTTTTCTGAGATTATGTAAGTATAACAAGCATTTTTTTAAAATGGTCACTCATTTGTCAACTTTCAGAAAATTCAAAAATCAATTAAATGTTTGGAGCGGAGTTGTTTTTTCTCATAACTAATATTGTTTTTGGTAAAAAGTGAGACAAGTTCTAAAAATCGAAGAATTGACACAGCTCGGTAATCATCCAGTTTTGAACCCTAGTTAACTGGACTAAATTTGTTGCTAATGACCTCTAGTATAGCGCCTTTCGAGGAATGCGTCGAGTTTCCCTGTCACCTGTATATATCGTAGTATTTTTCTTACAACTAAGTAATTTATATCGGCTGATATTTAGTCGCTTTTTTTTCAGTCGCTGTGTTGAGCTTCAAAAAAGCAAATAAATCGCTGATTGCTATAGTTTGCAGTGCTTAAGCGTAGTCGCTGCATCGAGCTTCCTTCACGTTCAATTATCATGATCCGTTTAAAATCAACTCTGATTCTATCGCAGACCACTGCTGGATATATATCCATATACCTTTCGCAAGTTGCGCCACAACACCCTGTCCTCTGCCTTCCGCATCCAGGCTTTCCGGCTGGGACCTTTTGAGGTCGTCGGTCCATCTAGCTGGCTCCGAAGCTTAATCCGTATCAGTAACCAGAATCCGTAAATCTCATTTCATCTATCGAAGACTGTACTTTTGGTATTTTGCGTTTCTGGTATTTTGCATATCTGGTATATAGCGAATCCGGTGTTTTGCAAGTCTGATAATTTGCGAATCTGAAGGCCAATTCCCTTAATTAAAAACGTTCAAAATTTAATCGCAATCTCATCTCAGCGACAATCAATGTCAAAAATGTAGGGAAATTAGTTATATTTTTGACAGATTGAGACTGAGATCAAACTGTGAACGTTCTTAAAATTACGAGAATTGCCCTTCTGGTATTTAGTGATTCTGATATTAAGCTTAGGAGCCATCTAGCTGGGGGGCGTCCCACACTACGCTTGCCGATTCGCGGTCTCCACTCCAGGGACTCGTCCGCCGAGTCCGTGATCCACCTTAGCTAAGATTTAAACCAAACTAAAAATATGTATCTGCGTGTTCCAGGTTTTTTGACGGGATTAGTGTTAAAGTTTCATTGTAAGCTCATCGTTTTGATATCATTATATTAATTGTTTTGTTTTCAATGACGGCCGACGGAATCAACTTTATTTGTATTTATTTTTCAGTAATTTCCAATTAGAAGTTAAAATCAGTGACTCTGGAAAAGTTAATCATGAACGTAAGTAGGAACCTACTTGTACCCACAAAAACATCTTACGAAAATAAAAACTTGAAACTTACTAGTTAATAGGTAGAGACTAGGGACCGACTCGGATTTTTAACACGGTTTTATTTCTATTACAGTAAGGAAATATAAGAGAAAAAGTATAGGTATGTCAAATCACATTTTTTTTTAAATATTTTTTCGTTATTTTTAAAGTTGTTTTCTTAGGTTTTCTTACTTTCCTATTTCCAAAGCGTCTTTCTCTTCCAGAATGTATTGAGGAGTTCCTCCAGAATTTTCCTTGCAACAAGTACGAAGACTTCAAAGATTTGGACAACAGTGTCAAGTGTTACGACAGTCCCTACAATACTGAAAACGTTATAGTGGAAAAACGTGATGCTAAGGGAAATGTGTACCATCATCTGGTGAGTTTACCTAACTGGCTGTGCACCCTGGTATAAAAACTAGCCTATTATATCTGCTGAGAGAATAGGAGCAGTGGTGGCCTAGGGGCCTCGACTTACTTTAGTTGTAAGTCGAACCCAAGCAGGCACGTTACTTTGTGTAAATCATTTCATCACCACTGCTCTCAAAACGGTGAAAGAAAACATCGTGCAGAAACCGATAAGTCCTTAAACCAAGAAATTCAAAGACATGTGACATCCTCCAACCCGCACTGGGCTGGCGTGGAAGATTATATACCGCTCCCTCTCAAAGAGAGGAGGCCTGAGGGAACATTTTAGCACAATTGTAGGCTGATTATGCTATTCGTAGTACCTATTTCTATGCGACAAATCATGTCAATCCGTCACTCCGTTTCTGCGTGAAAGATAGACAAACCAGAGGGTCTACTCCGAAGTGGTATCGGCCGAATGTTCGGCCGTTTCCTGCTACAAAGTTACTATTTGGTTCGGTCGGTCCCGATCCTACACTCCTACACTCTTTCTAATATTGACTACGGTCCCGACCCAACTGAGCCGATCCGAACTTTTTCAATAATATTCGGTTCGGCCATGTGTCGGTCCTATCCGATCATTCGCACTTTGCACTTCGTAGTAGACCCCAGCACATCATTCATCAGCACTCACCAACATTTTATAATTTTAGTAGAATTTATGCAAAAGGATATATTATTATACACAATACTTACAATAATATGTACAAATATATAAAAAGGAGGGGAAATAATCAAAGGCGCATCAAAAAATTCTTCAGCCCCGCTGTCAATAGGAAACGTGCCCAAAAGGCTGGCAGCATTGCCACCTTGTATGGCAATGCTGATTCTCTTAAAAGGATGTTTTTTGTGTGTTAAATTTTAACGTAAAGTCTGTTCTTGAAAGAAGATATCATAAATTAAGCTTTTGCCAATTGCGTACGATCGGAATCTGAAACATGACGGTTCAAGATTTAAAACGGTACTGTTAGCTCAATACATAATCAGTCTATAATGTTCCCACTGCTGGGACACAGGCCTCCTCTCTGTGAGAGGGAGTTCGCCATAATCCACCACGCGGGCCCAGTGCGGGTTGGTGGATGTCACATGTCTTCGAATTTGTGGTTCTAGGACATGCCGGTTTCCTCACGATGTTTTCCTTCACCGTTTTGAGAGCAGTGGTGATGAAATAATTTACACAAAGTAAAGTGCCTGCCTGGGTTCGAACTCACGACCAACAACTCGTAAGTCGGGTCCATTACCGCTGGGCCACCACTGCTCTCCATGCATTGGTATGTTAGCTCAATACACGGAGTGGTTATTGGCAAGCTTCAACCACAGACAATTTAATGGCCCCCTAGATGCCACCATAGCTACCTTTATCTATTCCTTTGAATTTCTCCTCCTTTTAACATGAAAAAGTAAATTCTAAACGGCCACTTCTTTCACCAGGCTCTTATTGGCTACGGAGATGACCCTGAGTATGCTAATTGGATGTGCAGCGGCTCTGTCATAAGTGACAAGTATATCCTCACTGCTGCTCACTGTACATCAAGTCGTGTACTGTAAGTCATCATTATTTGCCCAGTCTTTTCCTAACTATGGTAGGTTCAGCTTCCAGTCTAACCGGATGCAGCTGAATACCAGTATTTTACATGGGGCAATTGCCTATCTGACTGTCACAACTAAGTTACACGATAACATGATATCCCTTGGTAAGACTGGTGATCAGACTTTCGAGCTGCTGACTACAACTAACGGTATTCTTGATGGTGAAACCCGACAACACCTGAACCTGGACCTCATGCTCAGCACTTTCTTTTACAGAGGAGAAATAAAGTTCGCAGCAATGGGCGTTCCAAAACAGATGGACTATCACAGAAACTGGCAGATATATGACGTGTTCAAGATCATCGTCCATCCGGATTACCAGCCTCCTTCCACATACCACGACATCGCATTACTGGAAACTGGAGCTAAGTAAGTGGGGTCATAATTCTCAACATCAGTCTTCAGTTGAAAGACGTCCACTGCCACCAAGGCCACTCTCCCCTTAACATCACCACATCTACCGGTCCTGTGCTTCTCTCATTCAGCGGATTCCAACGACCTTCAGCAGGTCATTGGTCTACGTTGTGCTTGGATTACCAACGCTGTGCCTTGGTCTACGCGGTTGCCACTTTAGAACATTTCGCCTCCATCGGCCATCTGTACTGCGAGCAATATACCCCATTCATCATCATCATTTCAGCCGAAATAAGTCCACTGCTGGACATAGGCTACCCCCAGCCACCGCCACATCGACCGGTTCCGTGCTTCCCGCATTTAGTGGATTTCTGCGGTCTTCACAAGGTCATTTTTCCACCTTATTCCCGGCCTTCCAACACTACGTCTTCTTGTTCGCGGTCGCCACTCCAGTTATACCTTACGGCTGTTCTGAGAGCAATGTGCCCTGCCCACTGCCATTTAAGTTTGGTGATACTTCAGGGTCTCGTTCATTATATCACTTAATTCTGGCAATGCGATAGGTGGCTCACCATCGGCCTAGCCCTTTCCCAACTAGTTGGGGTCGGCTTCAATTTTACCCAGATTCAGCTGAATACCAGTATTTTACTTGGAGCGACTGCCTACCTGACCTCCACAACCCAGTTACAGTAACACGACATAGGTACACATGATGTCACAGGCTAAAAAATAACACCAACATCATGTTGTTGTTGTCAGGATAAGATACAATCACGAAGTGATACCAGCATGTCTTTACCAAGGGGAGGACATGGCTGAAGTCGCCACAGCAACGGGATGGGGGGCGATGGGCCATCGTCAACCTTTAGCAGAAATTTTAAAAGGTGTAAGTATCTTATTTCCCTAGCCTTTGTTTTTGTTGTCGGTCTGGAAATCCTCATGGATGTCCTTCGCCCTGTGGTAGGCAGCAGGATCTGACAGACTTTTACTGACTAAAACCACCCCGCTGTTCCCTCGTATACCTGCGTCGGAGGCTGCGGGTGCGAATGCGACTTCCGCTGTCCCGGACTGGTGACGGTCCACGCTATGCGGGCCACGTCCCGTAGGGGGGAGTGAGGTGTTAAACTTCCCCCGTTACCTCTTAGAGGGGCGCGCGTGTAACACTACTCGCCGCCAGCTTAGGTTTTTGCCCCAACTAATCCAACTCAACAACAACTCCAACTCTCCTCTCTGTCTTGTTCAACTTCTTCTTCTTTATCTTTGCATTATGCTGGGCGATGGCTGTTTTGCGTGGATGTGACGCATATTTTGCCCAACTTTTTTGTGTTCGTGTTCTTTCTCCGCGTCATGTTTACCGCAAATAAACGTATTTTCTCTAATACCAGTATTTGACATGGAGTGACTGCCTCTCTGAGGGGCAGTTCCCGTAATTCTAAGAACGTTCACAGTCTGATCTCAATCTCAATCTGTAAAATACCTCATTTTTCCCTACATTATTGTCAAGTTTTTGACATGGTCGCTGAGATGAGATTGCGACTAGATTTGAAACGTTTTCAATTACGGGAATTGGTCTTCAGAATCCAGTGAAGTACTGGGTAAAACGATACCCCTTGGTAAGATTGGTTGTCAGACTTTCAGGCTTCTGACTACCTGAAACGTCAGGCAAAAATCTACGAATGTAACCATGCCTTAGTTGAGGCGATTTAATTCAAGGGTGGTATATAGTGACTACTTACTCACCGGCTCAGTATTGAATAATTTCAGGTGGAGATCAGCAAATTCTCTGACGAAAAATGTATGGAAGCCTACCCAAAACACAGAAATCTTGTAAATGGTTACAACAGCACCACTCAAGTGTGTTATGGGGATGAGGAGCAGATCAATGATACTTGTGAGGTAAGACTGATGAGAAGAAAAGAAAATCAATTAACTGCATCATGAAGGAGTGTGCAGTTTTTATCCACAGGTTTCGGGAAGCCTGGACCCGTACCACAGCTCTTTGCGGGGAGTTTTGAGTGTGGGCAGGTCCAGTTCACAGTAATAGTTGCACCAGATATGGCTCAAAAGGGCTTGTGGCTAAGTAATAACAGCCGCATGGGTCGATCAATCAAGTTAAACTGCGCTTGCCGCGGTTGGTCTGTGGATGGGTTTACCTCTCCGTACCTCGAAAAGCACGTTAAGCCGTTGGTCCAGGCTGTCATTCGTAAATTTTTGGCAGTCCTTACTGGTCATCAGAAGCCCGAAAATCTGACATCCAGTTTTGGTAAGGGGTATCATATTACCCAGTAACTGGGTTGTGGAGGTTAGATAGGCAGTCACTTCATATAAAATACATTCAGCTGCATCCGGTTAGACTGGAAGCCAACCACAACATAGTTGGGAAAAGGCTAGGCAGATGAGAGATGACATAAATGGCTCAAAGATACCACTCGGTTGAAGTTTTGGTCATGTCTAGAACCAAAAAATCGAGGACATATGACATCATCCAACAACGAAGATTACAGCCCACTCCCTATCCCTCTCCGAAGAGTGCCGCCGTAGTGGATTACAAACCGCTCCTTCTAGAGAAGGCCTCTAGATCCCAATAAAGAGATCAATATAGCCTCGTGATCTCGTTACTGGGACTTAGAGGTTATTCTGCTCCCAAATTCTTATTTTATAATTGACCTATTTTTCTTCCCTCAGGGTGACAGCGGCGGCCCCCTACAAATTAAGACCAGCGAGAAGAAATCTAAGTGTTTATACACCATAATTGGCGTCACATCGTATGGCAGAGCCTGTGGTCACTTTGGTAGCTCCGGCTTGTACACCAGGGTCGACCATTATGTGCCATGGATTCAGAGCATTACGAAGGAGCAGAGACGAGGAAGACCGTCGGAAAAAAAAATTTGATGAAGAGAAGGAAATATTATTTAAAAAAATTATGATATTGTAAAATAGAAAATAGATATTAGTTGTTTCAAAAGTCTGTCTTTTTTCTGTCATCATCAGCCTAGCATTTTCCTAACTATGTTGTGGTCGTCTTTTTTTTTCTGGGTGGGAAATCATCATATGACTTCTCCCGCTCTGGGCGGAGCAGAAGGGCGTGTCAGACTTTTACTGACTAAAACTCACCCGTGTTCCTTCAGTTGCCTATGCCAGGGACCACGGTATCTCTTTCGAACAACCCGCGGCCCTGGCAGGCATCGGCCCTAGCGGACCCCGTCAGTTTGTGCTGACATCTCTTTGAGGCGCGCGTGGAACACAACGCGCGGTCGACTCGGGCCTGGTCCTTGCCGGGCGGCGAGCAATGGGCAGCTCGCCGCCCGCAAGCCCGCGCCTACGATGGCCGGGAGTCGGCTGGTGACTCCCGACGTCCAGGGCGTCTCCTGCGCCGACTAGGGGCGTGAGGGCGCAGAGATTGCCTCTCCCTCACGCACTCCGCCTCCTCCTTTGCGAGCAATGTTTGGGTCGTCTTCCAGTCTTGTTAGACTGGAAAAAATGGAGAAATGCATCCTGTTGGATGCAGCTGAATATCAGTATTTTATAGTGCGCCTATCTGACCTCCATAACTCAGTAACTAGGTAACACGAAACCTCTTGGCACACTCTTGATTTGACTGGATGTCCGACTTTTGGGCTTCTGACGACCCGTAACGACTGCCAAAGATCTACAAATGACAGCCGGGCACCAACGCCTTAACGTGCTTTCCGAGATACGAAGGGCTCTTGGTATGAGTGAATGATGGTCACCTATCTACGGACCGACCTCGGTAAGCGTTGCTTAACCTTGAAGATCAACCCGTGCAACTGTTATTATCGAGAAACGAGTCCCCCAAGTTCAAAAGTATTTTATCACCCATAAACATGAATTAAGTCCTAAAACTAAATAAATATTATTTGCGGAACGAATCGTCTCCATTTTAAAACCGTTCGAGTTTACGTTACATTATTATTTACTCCGTGCAGTCGTACTAGGACCACAGAATCAGATATCAAGTTACTATTGTGTATGTGTTACTAATTTCCTGATTGAAAAATGTTAACATGACTATTTTATTTTATCGGATTGAAACTGACCGGAATGCCGACTGTCTGGCAATAACAGTGCCCCACGAAGGCAATAGGAACTTTGACGTGTTTGCAAAAAGCCTTAGCTCGTCGCCGGCACCAATTTTAATCCGACACAAGTACAAACGCGCTCGTAGCGTTAAATGGACGTGCATACTCAAAAATGGATTTGAAGCCAACAGCTGTTATATTGTTTTTAATTCTACGGTGCCATAATGTTTTATCTAGCCAGGTGGAAGGTATGTAACTCTTACCAACATTATTCTCCTGTCAATTTATTTGAGGTCGTCGCAACACGTCTTTTTCTTCCATACTTCTCTATTAGTCGTCGTCTCGGTAGTCACCCCCTTTCTAACCATATCATCATTCAGACATTCCATCCATCGTTTCTGTGGTCTTCCCCTAACCTTGGATGTAACACTCTCCAATTTGAAAAATATGAAGGTTTGGCAAACAAGCTCATGGTCCACCTGATGGTAAGTGGACACCTCCGCCTGTGGACATCTGCAATGACAGAGGCATCGCAGGTGAGGTGCCAACCCCGAGACAAAGCTAACATGTGTGATGTGCCTGTAATTACACGCGCACCCGTTATTTGTTTCACTAAGGGCTGATTTTTCAATCGACAGATAATTTCTATTTTTGGAATAAAATTGACGTCTGGCTGTTTTTGTATGGAAGAACTGTCAAAAATTCAAAATTATTCCTTCGATAAAGTTATCTGGCGTTTGAAAATCAGCCCTAAAAGAAGCATTTGCCTCAGATACAGTGGGATCGGAAACTAGCTTCTGAAGACCAAAATATGCTCAGACTATGCTCCATCTCCTATCCTGCCATCTGTGTCCCAGAGCTTGCTGTCAAAGTGACCTCTGCGCTGCCACCGACGACGCCGTGGAAGTGGCCAACGAGACCTGAGAAAAGTCGTGCCATCAACACGAAGAAGAAGACCAAAATGAACGATTAAAGGAGAAATTGACATATTCACGACTTTGATCATCGCAGTATGTTGTTTTAAATAAGGACTCTGGCACATAATATTGACTTACTATAAATTAATAGATGCCTAGTCCTCTTCGAGGAGCTCGTGGCTAAGTAATAACAGCCGCACGGGTCGATCGATCAGGTTGAGCTACGCTTCCCGCGGTCGGTCCATGGATGAACGGAACGAAACAATGTCCCGGAGCTGTCATTCTTGGATTCTTGACAGTCGTTACGGATAGTCAGAAGCCCGAAAGTCTGACAACCAGTCTTACCAAGGGGTATCGTATTACCCAGTAACTGGGTTGTGGAGGTCAGATAGGCAGTCGCTTCATGTAGAATTCTGGTATTCAGCTGCATCCGGTTAGACTGGAAACAACCCAACATACATAGTTGGGAAAAGGTTAGGCAGATGATGAGAAGCTACACTTATATTATAGGTCGTGTCAATATAAGGAAAAGATTCGTGGATAGGTGAACACCCATTACATATGACGACCCCTCCGCGTTAAGTCCGCTGTCCTCCCATACCTACTGTAATTGAAAACATTGTAAAAGCCAATTATTTAAAAAAGAGTAACTGTGGGGTTTCTTGTCGGCTCTTCTCCATAGGAAACGACCAACACCGTTTTAAAATGTTTTAGTTATTATGATAATGGCTGTCACGATTATTATTATTATTTTAAGACTGTTAGCTATCTGTCTGATTAACAGTTATTTCAAAACAGTTATTTAAACATTTTCAATTATCTCAAATAATTATTGTAAATACATGGTTCTATAGTATTTTCATGCGCAAGTGCTTGTAACTGTTTCACGGCTATTTGAAAAACATCGCGATTGTGGAAACAATGAAATGGAGTTTTCGTAAAAAAAAAAAATTATAATAAAAACGTTGCCCCACACTAGGAATTACTCCTGTATCGTGGGTGCGTTTACAAACATTTAAACTCGCATACACAAACAGCCAGGCCCGGAACAACTACTTGTAGGTCATACAAATATTTGTTCCGTGCGGGAATCGAACCCGCGACACGCAGCGCAGCAGTCAATCGCTTAACCACTGCGCCAACCGTGCCGTCAATAACTGCTAATAGGTTTTTAGAGTATGGCTTTGTCTTTTTGATTTTTAAATTGAGGGCATATTTTATTTCTTTATCTCCAAACTTCGTTAGACTTAAAGCCACATTTCGGTTTGAAGACATTTATTTCTCAAAAAAATTACGGTTCACTTACATATTGAGAAATGTATAGAAAATATATAATAAAAGTAGATACAATACAACAGAATTAAAAGATTTAGGTAATAGGTGACATTTGGTGTTAGTACGGACGCCAGCACATCAAGTTACTACCATCTGTCAAATTTCTTTAATAGATTTTCAACTTTATCGCTAAATCATTAAGGTTCAAGGTTGATTGGGAAAATTTGACAGTTTCGGGTAGCTTGACCTGCTGGCGACTGTACTTCGTCCTAACGTATTCTTCAAGGGCTTTTTTATATGATATAATAATAATAAGTTATTTATTTATTAAAATATTGTACAAAAACAACTTAAAAACTAAATAAATTATAATAAAATAAAAAAAATGATTCAAGTATAAAGTCATCATCATTCTCCTGCCCTTATCCCAATTTATTTGGGGTCGGTGCAACATGTCTTTTTCTTCCATACTCCTCTATTAACCGCCATCTCGACAGTCACCCCCTTTCTAACCATATCATCATTCACACAGTCCATCCATCGTTTCTTTGGTCTTCCCCTACTCTTATAGCCATCGACATTCATACTCAAAACTCTCCTCACGACATTTTCCTCGTTCCTCCGTAACACATGCCCATACCATGACAACCGATTTCCACACAACTTTTTAGTTACCGGTGCCACTTGCAGACTTCCTCTTATGTACTCATTTCTTATTCTATCCATTCGTGTAACACCACACATCCCTCTTAGCATTTTCATCTCTGCTGCATGCAATTGCCTTTCATTCATCCCTTTTGTGGCCCAACATTCTGATCCATACAAGACAGCAGCAGTGCGATTCTGTAACCGTCGTCACCGTGAAAACTTAGGTGAAGTGAGCGTGGAGTGAGCTGTCATTCCAACTAATGCTAGGGATTGACAGTATTGACAGCTCACTCTAAGCTCACTTCACCTAACTTTTCACGGTGAGATTTTTACAGAGTCAATCGGCTGGTCTAACAATGGTTTTGTATATCTTTCCCTTAAGTTTAAGAAAAATATGATTTACATTAATTACAATCGAAAAAAATTAAATTCTAACTGTAATGTACACCTGCCTGATCTAGGTTTATGAAAAACCTGTGTTTCAGGCCATCAATTTACATCAAACATTTAAAAAGAAGACCACAATAAATGTATTAGCAGCTAAATTGAAAAGAAGGTATAATATTTCAATGACTTAAACGGTTACTATTTGGATATATTATTTTAAAACTAGATTATGAGAGATGTACAATAATGTTTAAATAAATTAACGAATAATATTAAAGTAGATAAAGTGGAGACTATATTTAATTAGGTAAAGGAAGAGACTTGTATTAGAGTAGGTAGATAGATTTTATTTTAAAATTTCTAGTAGTTTTTATGTATACCATCTGTTACTGTTGAACACATCATCGGGTATTTAATTATAAAGCTTTCATTTAGGTACTGTCTCACTATAAAAACGTCCATCAAAATGCTTAACTTTACATTTTACGCTTAACAGACTTTTATGAAATAGGAGTTAATTTCTAACCGAGTTCGGTGAAGTTTTGAATCTTTAGGTACAGTCGACCGCATGCTAGTGATAAAAAATCTAGTATAAGCTGGCCTCTTTTTTATTCTTCAACTTCTTGTCGCGGGCACGACTGATTTTTATATCTTGTTGAGCCAAAACTTTGCCACTTCCACCGCGTCGTCAGTGGAAGCGCAGAGGTCATTTTGACTGCATGTTTTGGGAGCCAGAGGGCAGGATAGGAGGTGGGTTTGCGATATAGCTCCATAATCACACCCTACTGCCGTTCCGTCAAGGTAGCCCCACTTTACCAGGTTGGACTTACATCTTCCCAATTGTTTTATTGAAACTCCAACCGCTCTAGAGCAGCTCAAGGTCAAATGATGTACTAGAAATATTTGCACGACTAATAAGTTGAATATAGTGAGACTGAAATTTCATTATTTTACCATGTTTTTATGTAAGCACCTATATTCTGGAAAATAAATACAATTTCATTTCATTTCAAGGAAAAGTGAAAAGTATAGCTTCTAAAATAAAATATGAAAAGGTGAAGAGTTTCCACAGTATACTAGTTCACATATCAAATTATCAGATTGTATTTTTCGGGATTTTAGTATTTTGGCTTAAAGACTTTTATGGAAAGGGCACGCCGCGATAGCGGCGATAAGACCCCTCTTTGAGGAGTGGCTAGAGAGGCGCCACGGCGCCCTCACCTACCGCCTGACGCAGGTCCTCACCGGACACGGAAGTTTCGGGAGGTTCCTGCACATGATCAGGCGGGAGGAAACGCCCGGGTGTCACCATTGCCAGGATCGCCCAGAGGACACGGTGGAGCACACGGTGGAGGTCTGCCCCGCTTGGGCGGAGCACCGCCGTGTCCTCGTGGAGGCGATCGGCAGCGGCGGCGGCCTCTCGCGCCCGGACCTGGTGCAAGCCATGGTCCGGAGCGAGAGGGAGTGGGAGGCAGTCGCCTCCTTCTGCGAAGCAGTCATGCTAGCGAAGGAGGTGGCGGGACGGATGAGGGAGAGAGCCTCCCGTCCCAGCCGCCGCGGGAGACGCCCCGGGCGTCGGGAGTCGAGAGACGACTACCGGCCACCGTAGGCGCGGGCCTGCGGGCGGAGAGCAATGGGTAGCTCACCGCCCGATCAGGACCAGGCCCGTGCCGGACGGCGCGTAAGTGTTCCACGCGCGCCTCAAAGAGATGTCAGCATAACGAGGGGCCCCTCAGGGCCGAAGCCTGCCGGGGCAGCGGGATTGTCCGAAAGGGTCACCGCTACCCCGGAACATAAAGGGCGAAGGAAGGAACATGGGTGGGTTTTAGTCAGTAAGAGTCTGACACTCCCTTCCGCTCCACCCAGAGCGGGAGGAGTCATTTGATGATTTCCCATCCCAAAAAAAAAAAAAAAAAAGACTTTTATGGAATCATGGTAAAGTCGACATCTGCGGGGTAGTTGCGGGGTACTATCAGTAACAATGGGTTTCATTCAGTGGCGTAGCTATCGGAGAGCTAGGCGGTGCCGTGCACCGGAGCCCCCAAGCTCACGGGGCCCCTCGACCAGCAAACCACGACCCGACCTAGCAAAAATTTTCTTCCACCTTCAGAACATAAAAATAATAAATTATTTCTGTTGTGTTGTGTAATTTCTTGTTCAGCCACTTGAACCGATCAGCTGTTACGACCGATTTGTTCATATTAGCTTACTCTACCGAAATATTAACAGAGTACCAGAACATTATAAGAGTGACAGACCCCACCCCCCCAGGGCAGAGGACATCCATGAGGATATTCCTCACCGGAACAAAAAAAAAAGGGGTTAGGTTACCCGTAGAAAAAATAAAACCTAACCAGTTTAGATAGAGCCCCAACTTTTAGCGATTACTCCGCCAATTGTGGACCGATTTTCATAATTATTTTTTTGTTCGAAAGGAGATACTTCTGAAGTGGTCCCATAGTCACCAAGATCCTCCAGATCTCTCCAGGATCTGATGATTGCATCCTGGAGAAATCGAGGGCAACCCTCAAATTTTATGGACCCACACATCGTTTTTGAAACCAAAATTACTGGTGAAAATTACAACTTAAAAGTGATACGACACCGACTTCCGAAATTTTCACTTTGTAGTGTCTTTTTTGGAAGTCGGTTTTTTTTTTTTGCAAAAAAGTTTTATTTGAACATATGAAGCAATGGATTAGCAATATCTTTCAAAATGATTCAGATTTATAGTGTTTTACGCAATAAGGGTGCTGGTACAAGTAAGACGCAGTCTTTTAAAAGTTTTTATCTTCCAGGCTCGTCGTGTTTATTGAAAGACGGTTCCGAAGGGATCTGCACTAAACTGACCAGTTGTGACCCCGCCTGGACGAATATGAAAAGTTTAAACTTTCCAAAGGTACCTTGGGTTTTACTTATTCACATTTTAAAGATAATGGCGTTTAAATGACTACATGATGAGCTCTACTGCATACGTTGTGACCAGGTTTTCAAGACAAAATTTGGTTTTGCAAGTCACCAGAGAGCTCACGAAAAAAAAAAGAAAAAAAAATAGTTCTATTTCCTTCAATTGTACAAAAACACTTTAACAACACTATGCAGCTTTACAACTAGGGAAACAGAGTGTTTTCGATGAGCTCTGGCACCCAATGTAAGATTTAACTTGTGCTTCGGGTGCCAGCGTCCTCGCCTAAGATTTCAACATGTAGCAGTAGTTATAAGACGAGCACAGTACGTCATCAATAACATTTTCAATAATTATTATTAATTATCATTAAGTTACAAGCCAATATTGTATCCTTTTTATGTAGCTATGTATGTGTGTGTGTATTTGTGTGTGTGTGAGGGAGAGATAAATATGGTGAAAACATGTGTTGTGTTAATGTAAGACTGTTTTAAAAAATAATTATGAATATATTACTTTATTAACTAAAGAAATGAAAGATAGTCTGGGTCGGTGTCGCCAGATACGGGGAAGAGGACTTACTTCGACCGAGTGCGGTGACGTCACGCCAGATGACCGACACGTCGCCTGTTGTCAAAACGTTCGGTGCCGCCGTCGCACCTGGAGGCAGCGGGTGGCGTGCGAGCGAGACCGCGCCCGTATATTTACGAACAGCATTCGGACGTCATCAGTGACGGACGGTTACAAGTCGCGGCGTCGTCTGTCGCAGTCGGCGTGTGGTTAGATAGACCGCATCCTTAGGGGGCACCGAGCGCCAGTCGCTCGCGACACCTCCAAAGAGCCTGCGTCGTTCACGGCGCTCTCGTAGACCTTCCGCCCGTGTTATGGTCAACTGCGGCGGCGGTAGCAAGGCGAGCTGCGAGTGCCCTGTAATTTCTAATTAGAAGTGCTGAATAGGGAGGGGGGAGGGTTGCCATTTTATGTATGTTACACAAAAGCACGTTAAAGCGCGAAAATTAGGGAAGTCGTTGGTGTGTTGACCAAATAACTGTAGATGCTACAAACACGTTTTGATTTCAGTTTTGTTCATTCAATGTATTGAAGCCAGTAGTGTGCTGTCCTGACTGCCGTGCTGTTCAAGAAAGGTGAGTTGTTATACGGTTCCGTATTCAGGTTGCTATTGGAACCCTATTTCTAAGCTTACGCTGTCTGTCTGTCCGTCTGTCTATCTGTTACTTGACTGTATCTTTTTAACCGTAAGGCCAACTGATATAATCAGAAAATGCGTGTTACTTAAGAGCTCATACACACCAGCGACACGCAACTACAACAGAGGCAACTGCTTCCGTTGACACCCTCGTGTATTTAAGTAAGGTGCTCAAAGATAAATCCAGACTCCGGGCTGCCACTGAGAAAATCATGATGGAAAAACTCAATATCACTTTCCCGACCTGGGAATCGAACCGAGGACCTCACTCAGCAGTAGCGCTTACGAACTCCACACCAACGAGGCACGAGACAATTTAAATGAGGGCGTTTTAATGATGTGCCAACTAAATTAATGTTATTGTTTTTATGTTTCAGTCACTATGATTTCGGATTCTTGATCAGTAGCTACGCAAATGCTAGCGAAGGTAAGTCCTTTATTTAATTCCTGCTTCGATCGTTTGTAAAAAAGTATGCGGCTTGTACAAACGCCAGCAGGTCAAGCTACCCGAAACTGTTAAATTTTCCCAGTCAACCTTGAACCCAAATGCTTTAGCGATAAAGTTGAAAATCTATTAAAGAAATTTGACAGATTGTAGTAACTTGATGTGCTGGCGTCCGTACTTAAAAGAGAAAAAAAAGCAATAAGTATGTAGCGACATCTACACCGCCACTTGCGAACTACGCATCATACTGACGTCATGCAAAACCCTGCATCGCGCAAGCAAAGTTTACTGTGCGACTAGCACACACACACGTCGTGAGGAAACTGGCATATTCTAGAACCGAAATTCGAAGACTTGTGACATACACCCACCCGCGCTGGGCCCGCATGGTGGATTGCGGCCCACTCCCTACACATTATAGGCTGATGATGCACGTGTTAGCACCGCTCTTCAATGAAACCTTAGCTTTACACAATTGTCCCGCAGGTGTAATTAAAAATGCCTTTTTCTTTTAGAGTGTCTTGAACAGTTCTACAATAAAATCAAATGTAACAAGTACGCTGAATTGGCAGCATTGGATGACAGCGTCATGTGTTACAGCAACCCCAAGAAGCTAGAAACTGTAATAGCTGGAGGTTATGATGCTCAAAGGAACGAGTACCCTCATATGGTTAGTATTTAATCTCGTATAAATAAATAAAAGTCCTTCAGACCGTATTTCGGCCACAGCGGCCAAGTGTGCCCGCAGACACAGGTGCACTCCCTCTTTCCTTACTCTCATAGTCCGAGGGGACGGCAATCCGACACGACCGGAGAAAGAAAGAAAATACATTTATTTGCGGCAAATATGACGCATAAAAAAGAACACAAACACAAAAAAAATAACAAGTTGGGGGTAAATATGCGTCACATCCACGCAAAAGAGGGATTCGGAGTATTTAATATACGTAGGGCACTAGCAAAGTTTTGAGATATAATAAAACTATCAACAATATGAGTGTCAAACTGTTGCCGATAATAGCATAGCCCATTAGTAGTAAGAAGCAAGTAAAAAAAAAATTATGTCTACCCGCAATATTTTTTTATGAATTTTTAGTTAAGTCAAGATGGCAGAGTTAACGCGTCGCGATTTTCGTGCAATATGTTCTATAATTTCAAGCGAGGTTTAAGTGCTGATGATTGTGTCAGTGAATTAAAATTTGTGTTTCAAGAGAAAGCACCGTCCCGTAGCTCAGTGTATCGATGGTACAAACAATTCCAAAGAGGAGATTTTAACTTATCTGACGATTCTCGATCCGGACGGCCTGTTGAAACAGTGTCTTCAGAAAACATAGCCGCTGTTAAGAAACTCATTGAAGAAGATAGACATATAAATTATAAACAAATATAAGAAATCCTGAAGATTAGTGCACCATCAATTCACACAATTTTACATGGCCGTCTTCAAGTTAAAAAAGTTTGCACCTTGTGGGTACCGCACCATTTAACGGCGGCCCAAATGGAGTGTCGTAAGAAATGGTGTCAACAAATGCTCACTATGTTTGATAGCGGAAAATCTCCTCACGTGAATTCTATAGTAACAGGTGACGAATCTTGGCTTTATTACTATGACGTGAAATCTAAATCTAAAAACAAGGTATGGCTCTTTGAAGATGAGGAACAACCGACCACCGTCAAACAGTCTCGATCCGTAAAAAAGAAAATGGTCGAAGTATTCTTTGGCAAAAGGGGTATAATTAATAGAATATGTCTTGAAGAACAGAAGACTGTTACCGCAAAATGGTACACAGAGGTTTGTTTACCTCAATTGATTGAGAGTCTCAAAAAACTCCGGCCGAACTCGCGCATGGACACTTGGCGGCTACATCACGATAACGCACCTGCACATCGCGCTCAATTAACTCATGATTTTTTGCGCATCACTGGTCTAATTTTGCTTGAGCACCCTCCCTACAGCCCCGATCTCGCACCCTGCGACTTTGGTCTCTTCCCAATGATAAAGGATAAATTGAAAGGTCAACGGTATTCCAGTGATGACGAACTAATTCAAGCGTGGGACTTGGCGTGTGAAGAAGTCCCTCAAGAAGTATGGCAGAAAATTTTTGATGATTGGTTTCAGCGTATGGAGAAGTGTATTGCAGCCGACGGAAAATATTTTGAGAAAATCTGAAGTTCAAGTGCCAAATCTCAAAACTTTGCCCTACGTACTTACCTAATATCAATCAACAATCCATATCATACTGAGACGCTCGTAGGGGCCGTGCCGTCCCGGCTGTCATTCGTGGATCTTTGCTAGTCGTTACAGGTAGTCAGAAGCCCGTGTAGAGGTCAGGAAGTCGCTCCATATAAAATACCAGTATTCAGCTGCATTCAGTTAGACTGAAAGCCAAGCTAAACATAAGGGCTGGGTTAAGGCTAGGCAGATAACCAAGCACAAATACAAAACCCGGGTTGCAAAAATTTCCAAGTAGGGAACCCCAATAACACTTTTCCTTTAACTCAAATCAAATGTCATTTATTCAAATTAGGCTGAGAATCAGAACTTTTCTAACGTCAAATTACAAAAGACAGTCCCTCAAAATGAGCCCAGCCCAGCCCTTCACCACTGCCTAGTGCTTTCGCTGGGAAGCAGAAGTGGCGCAACAAACTCCCCAGCTCCCTTAATTGAGTCGTCGCAAACGTTTTTACTGAGCTTGGAGTCTTGGATTCAATCCCCAATCGGGCTCTTATCCAGTAAAAAATGGTGGGCAGCCCGGAGTCTTACCTTCCATTGGTAACCAGTGAATTCAAAATGGCCGCTTCTGTTACTAGGCTCTCATTGGCTACGGAGATGACCCTGACAATGCTGACTGGATGTGTGGCGGCTCCGTCATCAGTGATAGGTACATCCTCTCTGCTGCTCACTGCATATCAAGTCCTGCACTGTAAGTATATTGAAACATGATGTAACATTACGCCTGTATTCCCCAGAGGGGTAAGCAGATGTGTATTGTATGCCAACATTTTGTCAGTTACGAATGGAAATCTATGTGATACGTAGAATTTGTGGCGGCGGATGTACATACTTCGCCACATGCGAACTACTCATCATACTGACTTCACGCAAAATCCTGCATCGCGCAAGCAGAGTTTACCGTGCAACTAACATATATACAACGTCCCGACATTAATCCTTTGGCAGATGCGTCGAATCGTCGGGCAGTTGCCCACCAGACACAACACTCGTCTGGTCGCAGGATCCTTCCCTATACTATGGAGGATGAACTTTACACCCTGTTCCTCATACCAATCAATCAACTCAGCCTATAGCAGTCGACTGCTGGACATACATAGGCCTCTCCCAGGCTGCGCCACAACGCCCTGTCCTCCGTCTTCCGTATCCAGTCTGTCCCAGCCGCTTTCTTAAGGTCGGCGGTTCATCGAGTCTGTCCAGGCCATTTTCTTAAGGTAGTCGGTTCATCCCGTCTGCGTCAGCCTCTTTCTTAAAGCCACCGGGTCCATCTAGCTGGGAAGATACCTTTAATATATCTTTTTATTACAGAGGAGAAATAAAGTTCGCTGCTCTCGGAGTACTAAAAAGAACGGACCACCCCGACCTGTGGCAGAAATATGACGTGGTCAAGATCATCGGCCATCCGAACTACAAGCCTCCCTCCAAATACCACGACATTGCATTATTGGAAACAGGAGCTAAGTAAGTCTTCATTTATTTCTTGTAATAAACTTGGCGTGTATCTTACGCCCCGAATCTATTTCTACAGGGTGGCAGGGATATCGACGCACAACGTTGCCATGGATTCAGTATGATTCTGAAAGCCACAGCGTTTAAATTTTTCGTCAGTTGTTAGAAAAACAAAAAATTAACATTGGATGGATGAAATGGCGGCAGGTCACGGGAACAATCTGTGACTCCCGCATTCCCCTTAGACTTAAGGGGAAGATATATAAAACCATGATTAGACCTGCTGTCTTGTATGGATCAGAATGTTGGGCCACAAAAGGGATGAATGAAAGGCAATTGCATGCAGCTGAGATGAGAATGCTAAGAGGGATGTGTGGTGTTACACGAATGGATAGAATAAGAAATGAGTACATAAGAGGAAGTTTGAAAGTGGCACCGATAACTGAAAAGTTGTGTGGAAATCGGTTGTCATGGTATGGGCATGTGTTACGGAGAAATGAGGAAAATGTCGTGAGGAGAGTTTTGAGTATGAATGTCGATCGGTATTAGAGTAGGGGAAGACCAAAGAAACGATGGATGGAATGTGTGAATGATGATATGGTTAGAAAGGGGGTGACTACCGAGATGACGACTAATAGAGAAGTATGGAAGAAAAAGACATGTTGCGCCGACCCCAAATAAATTGGGATAAGGGCAGGAGAATGATGATGTTAGAAAAAAATAAAATAACTGTTCCATACATTTTGACCACGTTGATGAAAAATTTCAACGCAGAATCATGTGCTGAATTCATGGTTACAGTTTTTTTTTCCGGATGGGAAATCATCAAATCACCCCTCCCGCTTTGGGTGGAGCGGAAGGGAGTGTCAGACTCTTATTGACTAAAACCCACCCATGTTCCTTCCTTTGCCCTTTATGTTCCGGGGTAGCGATAACCCTTTCGGACAATCCCGCTAACCCGGCAGGCTTCGGCCCTAAGGGGCCTAAATTATGCTGACAACTCTTTGAGGCGCGCGTGGAACACTTACGCGCCGTCCGGCACGGGCCTGGTTCTGATCGGACGGTGAGCTACCCATTGCTCTCCGCCCGCAGGCCCGCGCCTACGGTGGCCGGGTGTCGTCACACGGTTCCCGACGCCCGGAGCGTCTCCCGCGGCGGCTGGACGTCGATGTCCCTGCCTCCGCCTCAGCCGCAGTGAGCGGTATTGTTTGCTGCGGCAACGGTTCTTTTGTGAAATTGTAACCTAAACAAATGAAAAACAAAACAAAATCTTTTCTTTTCAGGATACGATTTAATCGGGAAGTTATACCAGCCTGTCTTCATAGAGGGAATGACATGGCAAAAGTGGCCATAGCAACGGGATGGGGAGCGATGGGCCATCGGAAGCCATTAGCTGAAATATTGCAAGTGGTAAGGCCCAGGGAAGCATGGCTATAAAGGGAGAACAAGACTGCCAATGACGATGGACGATGAAAGGCTGACGAACATTTTAGCGGGCCACATCACAACGCAATAATCTCCCATATCACTTTTGAATTTGTATTAACCATCGTAAACAACATGTTTTGCGCTGCGGCCCGATGCGGTACAGATCTGCTGAGCATGAAGATCGTGGCAACGCAATAATCTCCCATATCACTTTTGAATTTGTATGAACCATCGTAAACAACATACGTTGCGCTGCGGCCCGATGCGGTACAGATCTGCTGAGCATGAGGATCGTGGATTCTTAGGTCAGGCAAAGTGTCGTTGGGTTTTCCGTCTGGAAATACTCAGTAACAGCCCGGGGTCTGCATGTGTGCCGGTTGATGGCAATAGGCTCGCCCCTTAATACATGGGACTCAAACGCAACTGGCGAACGGTGGGTGTACTATGGGTACACCTCTACGTAACCCATCGGGGAGCAGCAGTGATGTCATGTTATGTTGATATATTTATTATTTCCAGGTGGATATCTACAGATTCTCTGATGCTGAATGTATGGAAGCCTATCCAGTACACAGACATCTGAAAAATGGTTACGACAAGACCACCCAGGTGTGCTATGGAGATGAAGAGCAGATCAATGACACTTGTGAGGTATGAAAATTATCAGAATTTTTTAAATCACTCTCAGAGAGGATTATGTTTATATTTACGCTTGTGGCGGCATCTACATCGGCCACATGAGAACTACGTATCACACTGACGTCACGCAAAATCCTCCATCGCGCAAGCAGAGTTTACCGCGCCACCAGCATACTTAAATACATTTATTGATCTCCTCATGAATAACATGGTTTTATGATAATGTAATTCTAACAACATATGGACATTTCATCATAATCATCATCATCATTTCAGCCGATAGACGTCCACTGCTGGACATAGGCCTCCCCCAAGTGTCGCCACATTGACCGGTCCCGTGCGACTCGCATCCAGCGGATTCCCGCAACCTTCACCAGGTCATCGGTCCACCTAGTGGGAGGCCTTCCAACGCAACGTCTTCCGGTTCGCGGTCGCCACTCCAGAACTTTTCGGCCCCATCGGCCATCCGTTCTGCGAGCAATGTGCCCTGCCCACTGCCACTTAAGTTTGGCAATTCTTCGGGCTACGTCGGTAACCTTGGTTCTCTTGCGGATGTCCTCATTTCTGATTCGATCACGCAAGGAAACTCCGAGCATAGCCCTCTCCATTGCCCTTTGAGTGACTTTAAGCCTTCTGATGAGGCCCATTGTGAGCGACCACGTTTCAGTCCCGTATGTGATCACTGGCAACACACACTGGTCATAGACTTTCGTCTTGAGACACTGTGGTAAGTTGGACGAGAAGATACCGCGCAGCCTCCCGAACGCTGCCCAGCCGAGTTGGATTCGACGATTGACCTCTTATGGACATTTAAATAGTCTGAATTATACGAATTTAATTTAATTTTAATATATACACCGTCCCGACATCAATCGTCAGACAGTTGCCTACCAGACACGACACCCGTCGGAGGATCCTCCCTTTTCTATAGAGTGAGGGAACTTTACACCCTGTTCTTCATGCCTCTATATACTTACGTTACAGTATTCAAGTTCTCGGAGAGTGGTAGGTAGAGACAGGTAGACAGGTAGTCAGAAGCCCAAATATATAGCAGATAGACAGTCGCTCCATGTAAAAGAATACTGGTATTTAGCTGCATCCGGTTACAGTGGAAGCCGACCCCAACTTAGTTGGTAAAAAGCAACGTAATTTTTTGCATTGAGATGGAAAAATACACAGTTTCTAGATCACAGGAGTAAAACCTTGATAGATACCTACGTGTGTACATATTATTAAACCACCTTTTTCTTTTAAGGGTGACAGTGGCGGTCCCCTCCAAGTCAAGACCGAAAGCAAAAAGAAATCAAAGTGTTTATACACTATTATCGGAGTGACATCGTATGGAAGGGCCTGTGGTTACGTTGGCAGTTCTGGAATGTACACCAGGGTCGCCCATTATGTGCCCTGGATTGAGAGCATTACGGGGAAGTTGAGTTAAAGGAATATGATGGGTGATGGGAGAGGAAGAAATACCTGAATACAATTCTGGTATTTGTTTTAATGATAAATATTATCGAACAGTGTCTTTAGAGTTTTATTCTCGTTGTGTTAGTCCTTTTCTTTATCCTGTGGCGGCATCTACTTCGACACATACGAACTACGCATCATACTGACGTCACGCTTATTCCTGCATCGCGCCAGCATATTTGAAACGTCTTGATATCAATCATCGGGCGGTTCCCCGCTGGGCCTCCCCCAGGTAACTGGAGGTCTCACCTGGCGGGGACAGACCGCCGAGGTGTCGTGAAGAAAGCGGCGCTGAGTCGGCGTCGCAATGCGCCTACAGAAACACTCATAGCAACCACTCACATGGACTGCGCGCGTCCATGTAAGTGATTGCTATGAGTGTTTCTGTAGGCGCTCACGCACGTTGACAATGAGGGGCCTGTGGTTACAATTTACAGGCCACCATATAGCACTCCGCGGCCGGGGGGCGAAGCCCACCAGACACAACACCCGTCTGGTCGGAGGTTCTATAGAGGATGACTTTACACCCTGTTCCTCACACCTCATAGCTCATCCCTTTTACTCGTAGTAGGCATGTACATACGAGGGTTGTACCGAAGAAGTTTGTACAGGTAGCCGTCACATTTATTTCTACAGAATTCTGTTTAACGCCCTAAATGCTCAATCCCACTGCAGCGTAGGATGTATAGACGCCAGCACATCAAGCTACTACAATCTGTCAAATTTCTTTAACAGGTTTTCAACTTTATCGCTAAAGAATTAAGGTTCAAGGTTGATGGGGAAAATTTGAGTTTCGGGTAGCTTGACCTGCTGGCGTCTGTACAAGGAGAGGTTACTCATGTTAGGTGCGCAAATTCAGTTGTTTGCCAGCCACGGATCCGTGGATAGCAATGGGACGGGGAATTCCCGCGGCGTTTAAGAGGTCATCGGTCCACAGACATGCTTGCTTTGAATTGTGTCACGAGTTCAAAAATCTCATTTTTGTTTTATAGTCTAGCTATTCATACGCATCACGCCTGTGTAGTTTCGCGAGCTAAATTAATTGTAATATATCTATCCTGTTTTGTCGCACTGCAGGTCAAAGGCCTCCCTCCCATTCCCACATAATTCTGTCTTTTGCGAGTGCCGGCCAGTTCAAATTAATTAGACCTTATTAACAGTAAAACCACATTTCGGCAATTTAGTAGAAGTCCCAAGTAATAGGGAGCGAGTCTATTAATAAATAATTAAAACACAAGTTTGGTATGTCAGTATATTTATTTTAGGGCTATTTTTTTCAACGGAAACGAATTTTATCCGAGGAATAATTTTGAATTTTTGTCAGTTCTTCCATACAAAAACTGTGAGACGTCAAATTTATTCCACGAATAAAAAAATTCTGCTGATTGAAAAATCAGGCCGTAGAAGATATTTTTATATAATAATATAAAACTTATGCTAAATTATAAATCTAAGCGGTAACTGCTTCTTGAGCTTCATCATCTGAAAATAAAGTAAAATATAAGTAATATATTAATTAATTTAAATAGACTTCGGACTCAGGGTAGGCCGAAACAAAGAAAACCTGCTCAGGGCCCTAATTCACTATGACCACTTAGGGCCCGTTGTTTCAAACGGTTGGTTAACGTAACATACGTACGTCAAATAATAACGAGTACGTAATCGTTGGTATTTGACGTAAGTCTAGGTCGTAATTCTGTAAGGGCTGATTTTTCCATCACCAGATAACTTTTATTCGAGCAATAAAATTGACGTTTGACAGTTTTTGTATGAGATAACAGTCAAAATTTCAAAATTATTCCTCGGATAAAGTTATCAGATGATTGAAAAATCAGCTCTAAATGCAATATTTGAAATAACGCTTTTTTTGGTTTGACGATAGTTAGCGCCATTTTTGACGTACACACGTGTGTCAAGTGGACGTGACCACACTTAACCATTCCTTACTTCAAAACCACGTCAATTCCTTAGCTGACCACATCTGCCAATAACGTATTCTCTATGACACGATGAACGAAACCGCGCTAGACTGGTAGCTGACCCCAACATACTTGGGAAAAGACTAGGCAGATAACTGTGTGGGACGCCCCCCAGCTAGATGATGGACAACATTAAGAACATGCCTGGGACAAACTGGATGCGGAAGGCAGAGGACAGGGTGTTGTGGCGCAGCCTGGGAGAGACCTATGTCCAGCAGTGGACTGCGATAGGCTGAGTTGATAGGCACATAATCGTTAATTTTTAGTTTTATCATATATATACTACAATATTCCATGTAGAGTTCTCTTTTGACCCTTTTACCACCAAAGCCCATTCTGCACGCACTCAGCTGAATGCCAACTATTTTAACAGCGCGTAGTGCTTTATTTTTTAGTTTAATTTTTCCCCATGTCACTAAAGCCTAACATGGCGTCCGATTGTATTTAGTGCTTGTTGCTTATTTTAATTCTTTTTATTTGTACTTTTATCGTGCTTGCTATTTAGTGATCCCTAAAGATCCTTTGGGTTTCCTACACACGAGCGGCTTACAGTGCCCTCCGTGTCCATTACAATAACGCGTTCAGAGCGGTGTTGGGGCTGTATGTTGTATTTTTTGTAAATGTCTATTAACTGCTTCCAAATTACGATGTTTATCTATTTTTATTTACTTTTTACATATTCCTTTGACTTAATATTTTTATTATTTGACATTAAATACCTAAAATTCTAATTTTTACTGTTGTGAGCGACATGTGGCAGGCTGATGTTACTAAATAAGCTCGACCATCTCTTTTGTAATTTGTTGATTTAATTTTGATTATTTTTATTTTCGTATATGTAATGTGACTGAATGAGTGTATTTGTTTGTATTATGAGTCAGTGATACTCGAATTAAAATTATTTTATTTTTTATTTTTATTTTTTAAGTTTTCTGCTACTTTATCCGTTTCTAATCGTGAGAACCTGTAATTGGCTTTGTGTCGCTTATACAATTGTTATTAATTTGGTTCAGCTGTTGGTTCTCCTACTTGCAAATAAATATATATATATTTAATTAGATTACCTTTATCATCAGTGTCCATAGCTTCCGTCGTCTCCTGGTAAGCCGGGGCCAGTGGCGACACCACCACGCCGTCCCAGACGGTGATCTCAGTAGAGATGTCCTTGCCACCTTCAAAGGCCTGCAGGCCCAGCACGTAGCGATGGCCGCCGCGGGCTACGACGCGGAGTAGGCTGTGGATAGAAAAAAAAAAGGTTATTCCCGCTCAATTGTCATTTTTCGTAATTTTTTTCGTCTGTAAATACATATTTGGTGTTGAACACGTGGCTGACGTGTAAATCCAGCTCCAATGTTAGAATAGAATAGAATAGAATACTCTTTATTGACCCCCCCCCCCCCCCTCTTTGTTTTTCTTTATTGTTCTTTACCAAAAATAAAGGAAAACGTTCGAATATAAATATTTTTTTTTAGTTCGTTTGAATTTTCTCTTAACTCTTAATTTTGTGGTTTTTTTCAGTAACCAGCGGGGTTACTGCGTAACAAACTATTAGTAGCAATAGGTTTATTATTCAACAACGTCCATTGCGTTATTTACGTTGTTGAGCAAACAAATTCTTGGAAAATATGAAGCAATGGATTAGCAACATCCTTCAAAATGATTCAGATTCAGATTGATAGTGGTAGGGTACAGCAGTGCGATTCTGTAACCATCTCACCGTGAAAACTTAGGTGAAGTGAGCGTGGAGTGAGCTGTCATTCCAACTAATGCTAGGGGTTGGCACGGCACTATTGACAGCTCACTCTAAGCTCACTTCACCTAAGTTTTCACGGTGAGATTTTTACAGAATCGATCGGCAGCAGGTCTATTAATACTCACGTCTGAGCTGTAGCAGCAGCCAAGTCCTGTGCGGCGAGATCTAAGGCGGTGTGTGCACGAGCGTGCGCCGCCTCGCACGGGTCCGCGAGACCCGCGCAGCCGGGGAGGAACAGACCTCCAGCTAGCAGGGAGAGCGCTCGCCTGTAGGACAAAATAATATTTATTTTAATATATAACATCATGTATGTATTGCTTGAAGGGGTAGGAGGCTGAGGTGTGTTGCATGATCAGCCTTTAAATGTTCCTAATGCTGGGACACAGGCCTGCTCTCTGTGCGATGGTATAACGGAGTGAGGAACAGGGTGTAAAGTACACTCATCCTCCATAGAAAAAGGAGGATCCTCCGACCTAACGGGTATTGTGTCTGGTGGGCAACTGCCCGATGATCCATGTCGGGCCGTTGTATATATGCTAGTTGCGCGGTAAACTCTGCTTGCGAGATGCAGGATTTTGCGTGACATCAGTACGACGTGCAGGACGCATGTGGCGTTGTAGATACCGCTACAAAGGAGTGGGCCGTAATTCATCACTCGGGCCCAGTGCGGGTTGGTGGATTTCACATGTCTTCGAAGCTTGGGGAGAGTAGATAGCTTGCAGTCGCTCCATGTAAAATACTAGTATTCAGCTGCATGAGGTACATCTGGTAAGACTGGAAGCCAACCCCAACATAGATGTGTAAAGGCTAGGTAGATTCATTGTAATTTAATAGTTGTTTTTATAAGGCTTTTTGTCATTTTTTCTCCCAATAAATGCACTTCCGGCTTCCATTCTTCGGTACTTACAAACAGATGCAAGTACTTAATTGAGTAGGTACTTCAGGAGCATAAACTTAAAATAAATAAGCCATTGACAAAACGTTGCTAAAGCTACCGCTATTTTTTCCCGGATGGGAAATCATCAAATGACCCCTCCAGCTCTGGGTGGAGCGGAAGGGAGTGTCAGACTCTTACTGACTAAAACCCACCCATGTTCCTTCCTTCGCCCTTTATGTTCCGGGGTAGCGGTAACCCTTTCGGACAATCCCGCTGACCCGGCAGGCTTCGACCCCTCAAATTATGCTGACAACTCTTTGAGGCGCGCGTGGAACACTTACGCGCCGTCCAGCACGGGCCTGGTCCCGATCGGGCGGTGAGCTACCCATTGCTCTCCGCCCGCAGGCCCGCGCCTACGGTGGCCGGGAGTCGTCACGCGGCTCCCGACGCCCGGAGCGTCTCCCGCGGCGGCTGGGACGGGAGGCTCTCTCCCTCACCCGTCCCGCCACCTCCTTCGCTATAAAGCTACCGCTTATACTACAATTTAAATACGATAATTACCTAAAAGCGACATTAATAGGCAGAGCCTGTCGTGCCGGGTTGTTCATGATGCAGTGGTGCGCTAGCAGGTCGATCATCCACGGGTTCAGGGGTTCGAGTCCCGAGTGGCGCTGGCACATGTCGCGGAGGAGGCGGATTAATACCTGTGGGTAGCAAATATAAAATTATCTACAGAAATAAAGTTTATTTTTGATTTGGGTCTTCTACTAAATAAAAATCTTAAATTGATTCATCCAGACAACACACAGCCTTAGGGACTAAGTGCACTTATTCAGCTCTGTTTAGCTTTTGTCCATAGAAAACAACGATTTTGTATGAGATGCGATGCGATACGATGCGATTGCGTACGCATTCCATACAAAATCGTGATTAGTCCCTTAACCACTAGATCTATAAGCATGGATGCACAAGAGTACCTTTGTAACGAAAGTAAGCACTAAAAAGGATTTTTGAACATTCATCCTCCAAGGGCTTATTTTCCATCGCCAGATAACAGAAGGCCAATTCTCGTAATTTAAAACGTTCAAAATCTAGTCGCAGTGTCATCTTGGCGACAAACAAATGTCAAAATGTAGGGAAATTTGAGGTATTTTGACAGATTCGAGACTAAGATCAGACTGTGAACGTTCTTAAAATTACGAGAATTGCCCCTCTGTTATTCGAGGAATAAAATTGACGTTTGAGAGTTTTTGTTTGAAATAAGTGTGAACATTTCAAAATTAAGAATAAAGTTATCAGATGATTGAAAAATCAGCACTAAAGGCGTTAAATAGTTGTACACGGCACGGTTTCTTGACGATACGACAACGTAGAATAATTGTGTGAGCTTGTATACTCGCATACGGGCGACATTATCGCTTTCTGCGATCTCTTCCAGGCGACCTTAAAATGGACAGTAGTTAGTTTTTCACGACAAGAAAAATGTGTTTACAATTTATGGGTCTAAGTATACTGTGTGTGTATAAGTACAGACGCCAGCAGGTCAAGCTACCCGAAACTGTCAAATTTTCCCAATCAGCCTTGAACCTTAATGCTTTAGCGATAAAGTTGAAAATCTATTAAATAAATTTGACAGATTGTAGTAACTTGGTGTGCTTGGTAAAAAAAAAGGTACGGACGCCCCCCGTACCTTTTTTTTTTCCGGATGATAAATCATCAAATGACCCCTCCCGCTCTGGTTGGAGCGGAAGGGAGTGTCAGACTCTTACTGACTAAAACCCACCCATGTTCCTTCCTTTGCCCTTTATGTTCCGGGGTAGCGGTAACCCTTTGGGACAATCCCGCAGAGTGTATAAATACCTTGATGGAGGAATGATGAGCGTTCTCCTCGAACCAGCGGCTGTGACGTATAGCGGCCAGGTGACTGCTGATGACCTTGTACTCTAGGTGAACCTGTTGAAAAGTAAATTGCTTTTAAAAACTTGGTCAATTGTGCTTAGTTAGTGTTCCTATGGCAAACAGCCGATCGAATCTGTAAAAATCTCACCGTGAAAAGTTAGGTGAAGTGAGCTTAGAGTGAGCTGTCAATAGTGTCAATCCCTAGCATTAGTTGGACTGACAGCTCACTCCACGCTCACTTCACCTAAGTTTTCACGGTGATATGGTTACAGAATCGCACTGCAGGCTGACAGCCCATACTCATACATTTACTCATCATAATCCTACTTCCTACTTCCTGTGAAAGTTTGTATGGATGGATGGATGGATGGATGTTTGTTACTCTTTCACGCAAAAACTACTGAACGGATTTGGATGTAATTTGGTACACAGTTAGTTTATAACCAGGATTAACACATAGGGTACTTTTTATCCCGATATTGCCACGGGATTGAAACTTATGCGGGTGAAACCGCGGGGCGCAGCTAGTCAACTTATAATGTTCCCACTGCTGGGACACAGGCCTCCTCTCAGTGAGAGGGAGCGGGTCGTTGTCCACCACGCGGGTCCAGTGCGAGTTGGTAGATGTCACATGTCTTGAAATTTTTTTAATATTTTTTTTTTTGGTTCTACGCCATTCCAGTTTCCTAACGTTTTCCTTCACCGTTTTGAGAGCAGTGGTGTTGAAATATTTTTGTTTTTTGCTGTCGTGGGGAAACCTTCAAAAGGCACCCGATCTCCGGGGACCGAGTTCGGGGAATGTAGGATTTTTACTTCACTAAAACCACTCCGGTGATCACCATCCGCACATAGGGGTGGTCCCAGGTTCCTCTTAAAAGACCAATTCTGGAACCTGGGAGACTAAAGGAGCCACCCCTAAGCCTCGCTATGCACGGCAGCACGTGACCACGATGCCACCGTCTTCCCTGGGGTCACTTCGAACCTACGACCTACAACTCGGTAAGTCCCTACCACCCATTACAGGCCGTCACGCGACCACTGGTCCATGAATACATCGTGTAACGTTAAAAGTGCAAAACCTCAGACACCCCAACTGATTTTTAATTCAATTGACCCATTTCAGAGAGAAAAAAAATCATTAAAAAAAAATTAAAGGTTTTGTGTGCTGTTTTAGGTTTACTGGCAATTCTGATCGTTTCTTGCGTCTGCGACGACGCTCTATCGACGGAGGAGTCGTCACCGGGCCGCTGCGCCGCGCTGACATTATTATTTATTATGTACGCTCATAAAGAACTTAGGTTATCTTTGAACAGTAATTTAAATGTTTCCATCTCACTTTTCCATGCTTTGGACTGGCAACATTAGGTAACCCACATATTCAATTCGTATTTGCATTGAAATAAAAGCTATTATTGTCCCGCGTATGAGAAAACTAAAATTGGTCGACAACAATTTGTGTTTGTTTACCTATTTTGGCGGGTTTGTGATGTCTTGACCTATTAATAAATAGACACGGCAACGTTTTTAATGAAGATTTTTTGAAAAATGACACCTATATTAAAAAGTGGTCCAATTGATTCTGATCAAACTATTTTCAGGTTTTGCGCATTTAACGTTCCACGTTGTAGAAGAAAAGTGTAATAATCTAGTGTACGTACAGACCAGCAGGTCAAGCTACCCGAAACTGTCAAATTTTCCCAATCAACCTTTAACCTTAATGATTTAGCAATAAAGTTGAAAATCTATTAAAGAAATTTGACAGATTGTAGTAACTTGATGTGCTGGCGTCCGTACCTCAGGCTCCAGCTTCCTAAGGTTCTGGTGCAGCGTGGTGATGAGCACGCGCACGGCCGCGGTGGTAGCGGTGACGGTGAAGCCGCGCTCGTGGCACGCCGTGGTCACGGACGTGGCTGGGGTCTCGGCACGCATCAATTTGTTGAGTTCCTCGTTGACCTGGAAAATAAATATTAAGTAAACAGTAGCTTACAACAGACTAACGACCTAGTGGCTCCCGTGTAATGAAAGCGACAAAAGAAAAATATATTTTTTTTTTTCAAACGTAGCCCCTACCTTAGGAATTACTCCTGAATCGTGGGTGCGTTTTACAAACATTTAAACTCACATACACAAACAGCCAGACCCGGAACAACTACCCGTAGGCAATACAAATATTTGTTCCGTATGGGAATCGAACCCGCGACACGTAGCGCAGCAGTCGATCGCTCAGCCACTGCACCAACCGTGTCGTCAGTTTATTATTTATTTATTTATTTATAAATAAATCATCTGCCTAGCCTTCTCCCAACTATGTTGGGGTCGGCTTCCAGTCTAACTGGATGCAGCTGAATACCAGTATTTTACATGGAGCGACTGCCTATCTGACCTCCACAACCCAGTTACTGGGTAATACGACACCCCTTGGTATAAAGACTGGTTGTCAGACTTTCGGACTACTGACGACCCGTAACGACTGTCAAAGATCCACGAATGACAGCCGGGACCAACGGCTTCACGTGCTTTCCGAGGCACGGAGGGGTCTTGATATGTGAAGATGGTCACCCATCCACGGACCAACCGCGGCAAGTGTAGCTTAACCTGATCGATCGACCCGTGCGGCCGTTATTACTTAGCCACAAGCCCCTCACTTAGCCACAGGCCCCTCTTATTTATTTATAAATAAATCCTAACTAATATTATAAATGCGAAAGTAAGTTTGTTTGTTTCCTTTTCACGCCTAAACCCCTGAACCGATCATCCCGATATTTTGCATATACGTTGTCAAGTGTACAGAAACGGACATAGAGTAACTTTCATCCCAAAAAAGTGCTGTTCCCGAGGAAAACAACAATAACGTTATTATGATAATAGATGGCGCCACGTGTCTTACAACCCGAATTGATTGTCAAATTCTAAAACAACGCGAGGGAGCTGCGGGCAAAAGCTAGTAAATAATAAACGACATCACGACAGGCCCAGACCGACATGGCGGGATGAGCTGGACTGGACTCCTTTAGTAAAAATTGGACCTTGGCAGCTCTGGGCAGAGGTGGAATGAGAGTAGGGAGGCCTTGGGAAATCATCAAATGACCCCTCCCGCTCTGGGTGGAGCGGAAGGGAGTGTCAGACTCTTATTGACTAACCCACCCATGTTCCTTCCTTCGCCCTTTATGTTCCGGGGTAGCGGTAACCCTTTCGGACAATCCCGCTGACCCGGCAGGCTTCGGCCCTAAGGGGCCCCTCGGATTATGCTGACATCTCTTTGAGGCGCGCGTGGAACACTTACGCGCCGTCCGGCACGGGCCTGGTCCTGATCGGGCGGTGAGCTACCCATTGCTCTGCGCCCGCAGGTCCGCGGAGTAGGGAGGCCTTTGCCCAGCAGTAGGACATTAAAGGTTAATAAAAGAAAAAGTTTGGATATCATACCTTATTAGACAATCCCTCCACAGCCTCCTTGGTAGGCAGAGTCTTCATGATGCAGACTATGTCAGCAACATTTTTACCAGCCATCATTGTACCCTTCTTGTAGGAGCCGACCTGACGGACCTCCTCGAGTTGCTGTCAAAAGAATATAGAGAATGAAGATAGTTGTTACAATGCTTGTTTTAAGACAGTTAACAGATATTATGCCCGGTTTCTGAGGTCAGATAGGGATAGTGAGGAAGCAAACTTGTTAAAATTTTAGGAAGATCATCTACTAAAAATTGTATTTGTTTTTGTTATGTGTTTTATGGTGTACATTAAAGTATATCTAAATAAATAATTGTACAATATTTGTAAATATGTGTGGACCATGTATCTATCACATAATTAATTTACCTGTCGTCATTGCTTTATTTATTATTTATGTACACACAGTAAAATACATAAGGATATGACACCTTTAGTTTATGACTACATTTAGATTATTTATTTATTTATTTCACATATATATAACATAATACACATATATAAACAGACAAGAAAAAACAGAACAGAAAAATAGGTACAGAGGTGATGCTTATTTCATAAGAAATCTCTTCCAGCATACCTGCGATAGTTACCTTATGATAAATAGATACATTTTCTGGTATTTTAATTTTATTTTTCACATATAATTATTGTATACAAAATATTATAAACCATTTTAAAAGAGTAACGGTGTTGTGTCTTGCCCATTCTTCCCCATACGAAACAACCTTTTGGAAGGGACTAGAATCAATTCTGTTTTGTGTAAATATTGACGTTCAAGTGCCTTTTTGAAATAAATGATTTGACTTTGACTAAGACAGGAATTCGCACTGCTAGAAGACCGAAGACGTAGTCAATGAGTATGGTGACTCCATATTGGTAGTTTTTATACAGTGGATTCTGTTCAGGATACCTGAAGGCCAATTCTCGTAATTATAAACGTTCAAAATGTAGTCGCAATCTCATCTCAGCGGCAATCAATGTCAAAAACTTGTCAAATATGTTGGGAAATTAGAGGTATTTTTGACAGACTGAGACCGAGATCTGACTGTGAACGTTCTTGAAATTACGAGAATTGCCCCTTTGATTAACTCAATAGTACCGACTTAGTTATCTTTTTAGGCATTTATTATCCTTAAGGGAGAAATAAAAAAACTTTTTTTTTTTTTTTTTTGTTTTATTAAAATTAATTAATTAATTTTAAATTTTTTGCAATTTGTTAGTCAGTGTCAGTGTATTTTGTGTAAATAAGATTCGCGACCGTTTTTTTTTTTTAATCTTTATTTATTTAGGGGCATTTGTCTCCATGGACATGAGAGCCCCAACGTATCCTAAACTAAATTACATTCTTAATTTATAAAAGAAAAGGAAAGGCAGGAGTCACTGGTGCAAAATTATATTTTCAACAATTGATTTTGGTGCGTCAGATGTTGGTTCTGCTGATATGGTTAGGAAAGCGCCTTGATCGTATTTGTTTATATTAAATTTTTGCATCAATGCCTCCCTCCCCTTCCGATTCTTATCACTTTCGCGACCGTAACAAATATGACTTTACAGAATTATAATCATTAAAATCATCAGTCCAACCCACTAAGTTCATATAATCCTATTGATTTATCCCATTCCTACTAATATTATAAATGTGAAAGTTTGTATGGATGGATGGATGGATGTTTGTTACGCTTTCAAGCAAAAACTACTGAACGGATTTGGATGAAATTTGGCAGACAGATGGTTTATTTATTTATAAAGGTACACCAACAGCTTCTGTATACAAAATATCAATTAACAGTAGATAACAGTCATGTGCTTATACAGTAGATAATAACAGGTGAACCAACATTCTCAAATACAGTGATAACATAAAGTATAAAAATTAAAAAAAAAAAAAAAAAAAAAATTCGAAATCTATAAAAATTAAGTGGTACCTAACAAACTATATAAACAGAAATATAAAATGACACAAGAAATAAGTTACAGAGGTTGCAAGAAATACCTACATACTAACACAATGAATCCTTAGATTGTGTGGGTTGCATGCTTTGGGACCCTAAAATTTGAGTTTTAAAGATGTTAATGGAGTATAGTTTATAACCAGGATTAACATATAGGATACTTTTTATCTAGATATTCCCACGGGATCGAAACGTATGCGGGTGAGACCGCGGGGCGCAGCTAGTATTTCATAAAATAGTCATTCAATAGGGGTTATATGAACTTGAGAGATGTATTGATGATTTTATGACTAGGAATAAGGATCATAGATTTAAAAAAATCTCAATTGTTAGCTGGGCCTAAAGATAAAAGGGCTATGTAGGTTCGTGACAAGCCTAACAGGCCGATCTTTTTTTCCGCCACGCATGAGACCTATATAAATCGATAATCAAACATCTGTGCAAGGAGATATACGCAAGTTAAAAAAAAACCGGTCAACTGCAAGTCGGACTCGCGCACCGAGGTTTCCGTACAATTTTGTAGGTATGCAACTACAAATTTACGTTTTTCGGAATTTTTCCTTTACCTGTGCTACATGACATTGCTTCTTGACAAATTTCGTGATTCTAGGTCAACGGGAAGTACCCTATAGGTTTTGATTCCCTTGCGAGTGTCAAAATTACGAGTGGCATAAACGGAACATAAACGCCCGTATCTTTTGATTGCGTTTACTTAGAAGTTTGATTTTTTCACAGCTCCAAGGGACAGTAAACCTGAGTATGTATTTGATATAACTTTCAGTTTGACACCTCCACGCGTTCCTGAGAAAAAGGGTCTTGACAGACGGACAGACGGACGGACGAACAGCGTAGTGATCCGATAAGGGTTCCGTTTTTTCCTTTTGAGGTACGGAACCCTAAAAATGGATTCAAATATGGATATTTCGTGATCAAGTTTGAACGTTAATATCTCGGAAACGTGACGTTTTACGGGGTTTGGTCCTAATATGTTGTCTGTTTGCATTGATGTCAGCTATCGATTTATACACCGTGTTCCAGACGATATACATAAACTTCGACCAGATGTTCAGACCATGGAAATAAGCATTTTTCATTATGGATACATTAATGAATTCTTATTTTTTATTTTTTGTTAATTTTCATACAAACTTTTTAAATACCTTGACGTAAATCACCCGATATGCATGCCTCTTTATTTCTTTATCCGAAGCATTTGATAGATTTATCATATTAATTGCACTAAGGGTCAGTTCACACCGAGACGCGACGCGACGCTGCGCGCACACTTTAAAACGACCTACTGCACCGCGCAACGTATTCTGAGCTCTCACAATGCAATGTGTACCTTCTCGTGTAGAAAATAAAGTATATTTTGAGTCACTCTTTTAAAGTGTGCGCGCAGCGTCGCGTCGCGTCTCGGTGTGAACTGACCCTAAGCGGCAACACAGACCCTTTCTTACTGCATAGCTCAATTAAAATTCATTAAATTAAATTACAAATATCTTTGTAACGAAGCCTTTTTAAGTACTACCTACTTCCTTTATTAGATTTGAATTGTAAAAGCTATAGAAGCGTCTGCCAAAGTTTATGGATAACGCGAAGAACACGGTGTTTAAAAACCATGCGTGGCCGCCATTTTGAAAAAAAAAAAAAAAAAAAATGGCGCGACAGTAGGTATGCCACAGAACTTCAAAACCCTTTCTAACGTTTTTTTTGCAATTTGCTGGTCAATCAGGTTACCTGGGTCTATATATAAATCTTGTTGTGTAATTGTGTTTGAGATCAAACGAATACCAAGAGTCTAGAGTACCTCAAAAACCGGGCGCCAGAGCTCATGCAAAGCAGAAACTGACATACACATAATATCTAAAACGGGAAAATTCACTGACTACAAACATCAAAAAAATTAATATTGACTGAACTTGCAAAGACATAGGAAGTTGATCGATAAAAAAGCTGTACCTCAGACTGATCCTGAAGAGGTCAGCATAACATTAAAATTGTAAATATTAAAATGTTACAATTGCTGATAATGTAAGCAAGTGGGCACAGTGACAGCTTCATCTTTCTGAGTGATCAACTCATTGACAATTAATTTTTTTTTTTTAATTATTATTACGCTAATACCTGCTCTTGACCTCGATGACACCTGATGGTAAGTGATGGATGAGCGAGCGTACCCAGAAAATGCCTGTTCAATCTTGCTTTCAAGGCGGGTTAGATGTGGAAGGGAACACAGATGCTGGCAGAGTTCTGCACTTTGGCTGTGTGCATAATAAATTTACAAGCAACATTACGCCGATGAGCCAGGCTGCAAAGTCTAGCCACCCGTCGCCTATAAGGCTTATTACCACAGATAAACGTATCTTCATTCTTTCTTTTTCTACACATTTATATTCTTATATTTTTTAATCCCCTAGTGGGAATTATAGATGTCCATAGGTGTGTCTGTGGTATCACATCGGGCGTATCAGAATACCAGCACGGCAGATTTCTTTTTTAAATACCGCAGTATTATGCTGATATAGGAGACTTTTTGGCCTCACACAGGTCTTTTTTCCTTGTTTTTTATTTTTAATGTTTTTTGTTAGTTTTTACCATTTGTATTTCATGTGCGTGTCCCAAATAAAACGTTTTTCTTTCTATAAGGTAAAGTAATACTTACAGCGGCAGCGAATTCACCGGGAGCAACAACAAGGTTGTCGAGAACAGTCTGCAGTTTTGTGACCAGACTTAGCACAGCTGACTGCTCAGCGGGTGTTGGGCATAGCTCTGCATGCCTTTTGAGGAGGGCCTGTAAATAAATGATTTAATTCATAAATCATCGCCATCTGATGATGGTTTTGTATTGATCTCATTGTTTTGACATTTTATTAATGTCTCAGTAGTGTCAAAATAATTAGCTGAGCTGAGTTTCTCAGTCTAATTCAAATAAATGACTTTTGATTTAGATTTTATCTGTCCACAATTTTAACCTGCCCTGTAATATGATGTTAATAACAGTTATAATCTGCCTAGCCTGTTCCCAACGAACAGCAGCTGAATACCAGTATTTTACATGGATCAACTGTTGATAACACAATACCTCTTGGTAAGACTGGTTGTCAAACTTTTGGGCTTCGGATTACCCGTAACAACTGTCAAAGACCTACGAATGACAGCCGCCACAAAGTTCGTAATTGAATTTCTATAAAACCAGATTACCAGGCCAAAACCATAACCTAGTTGCATAGAAGGACACATGTCAACATTGCGGACTGCTTGGGGATTTACCTCGGTGCCTGGCATGTATGTGCGTGTCTATTAACATGCATTTATTTTACATGGAGGTGACATTGAGATAGTAAGCTAAACCGTGACCGCGAGGTATCACAGTGAGACATCTTCGGCATGTAATTACCCTAAGGACATGCTTGACTGTTTGTTTCCAAGAAAACAATTTACTTATAAAAATCTTCAGAGAGAGAGAGAGTTCTTTTCATCACTATGCAGTTTAAAATACAACAATTTCTGTTTGTTGGTCATAAGATTGTATTTAATAGCAGTCTAGTTATAATCTATGCCTGTTACAAGTGAGAATTCGCAAAATATAACCCAAAAACTTAGTAAAATTAACTTTCTAGTACTTGTACTATCGCCAAAACCTATATCTGACCATTTTGAAAGCAAAATCACGGACGCAGCTGTGGTCATCAAGTGCATGGGGCACATGATGACCACAGCTGCGTCCGTAAGTAAAACAAAAGAGGATCCTTGTTAGGTTAACTAATAATATGCGCTGAAAGCAGGAATAGTCTTTACGGTGGTCGGATATAGATTTTGGCCATAGTACATGTTTTCAAGCCTCAGTTTATTTACTAACAACCAAATACACTCAACTCTCAAAGCCAAATAAACGTAAAAATACCACCAATATGAAGGAAGATGTTGTAAAGGTCAGATAGGCAGCAGCTCCATATTAATACTGGTATTCAGCTGCATCCGGTTAGACTGGAAGCCGACCCCAACTTAGTTGGGAAAAAGCTAGGCAGATGATGATGATGATAATGATGACTAACGATCAGACAAAATGTACCTGTGTCAGGGCAGTATCGTCCGGCGCAGGCTTGCAGCGTGGAAAAGCCGGTTCAGCAAGTACGAGGTCAAAAGGGGGCCGTAGCATCAAAACGCGAGGCCTATTGAATGGGGGCCGCCCCATACCACCTCGGACGCCCATACCGCGGCCTCCACGACCGGTTCCTCGTACCATATTCAGTTTGACTGCAGAAAACACAAATTACACGAAATTTGTTTTGTTAGGTTAGCTTGGTGTCCTACAGCAACACCCACTCTGTATTTCTCTTTATTTTTATACGCTGTGCTAGCGTAAATAACGTATCTAATTATTTACTCGGGTAAAACAGTTGTATTTTGCGGATAATAAGCGAATTTAAAACAAAGATGGTAGCCGACGCGGTTTCCTTCTCGCTTCACTGACACAAACAAAGCTTTTTTAATTATTTTAATGATGTGAATTGTCAAATTACGGATACTTGGACTTTGAGCCAATATTTTGATTAGTAAGTACTAATGTTTTAATAATTAATTAATTATGAACTTAGGCAGTCACACTCTTATGCACAAACATAGGTCAACATAATTTATTATGTTTATTATATATCTTAATCTATACTTATAATAAATCTGTAAAGTGAAAATTCTGTACATTGAAAATATAAAAAAAATAAATGGCAGGGGGTGTTACTAGACCGACACCGAACCCAAAAATGTAATTAAAAAATTTTTTGTCTGTCTGTCTGTCTGTCTGCCTGTTTGTTCAGGCATCACGCAAAAACTACCGGTTCGATTACGATGAAACTTGGTATAATTATTCTTTAATGTCCTGGGCACCACACTGGGTACTTTTTATCCCGGAAAAGTATATACAATGAAAAACAAACTTAATTTTGCGGTTCGATCCCTAGACCCGATCACTGTACCAACCGCAAATAATAAGTTTGTCGTAGGTTACGTCACCCGCAGTGGAGTTCACTAAGGGGCGCTGCACACGGAACTACTGGTTCGAAATGAAAAATTATTTTTGTGTTGGATAGTCCATTTATCGAGGAAGGTTTTAGACTATATAACATCACTCTGCGACCAATAGGAGCGGAGCATCAATGGGCAATGTTGCAAAAACGGGAAAAGTGATTCCTTTTTTTTAGCTTCCGTTGCGTGCGCTGCGTAAACGGCACGCAACGGAAAAAAATCATATATGAAGGAATTGTTCCTCTTTAAAAGTTCTAAAAAAAACGTCCGCGACAGCATATGTCTATCTTTTAAGATTGACTCACTATAGCCTTTTTTATGATAATCAAATTTGTTGGAAATTAATGAATTATTTGCGAAGGTGTTTTATCAACATGATATTAATCTTTATCCAAATAAAGAAGTTATTCATCACAAGTATTTAATTATGAACAAAATTGCCATCATTTGATTCCAATCAACATCTTAGGAGATGTCATAATTTTAAAATAACTCCGCAACAAAATAGGTATGATAACGTTCTGATCGGTTCAACATCACGCTAGGTCAAAATGAATACAGTCAGAAAGAGAACTAAGCGAAAACGGGAAGTGAGCGATGCGATGCGACGGGGTGGGGCGGGGGAATAAGAATTTCACGCGGACGAAGTCGCGGGCAGAAGCTAGTATACTATAATATACTATTTTGTCACCTCCTAAACGGCTGGACCGATTTGGATGAAATGTTGTGTGTATATTTAAAATGGGTTCCTGGATGGTTTGAAACACACAATAATAATTGGACCCGGTAGGCGGCGCTGCTGTGGGTATATGATGACTCAACCGGACAGGACGACGTCTGCCGGGTTCGCTAGTTATAATTATATAAGTCTGAAAGTACAGACGCCAGCAGGTCAAGCTACCCAAAACTGTCAAATTTTCCCAATCAATCTTGAACCTTAATGCTTTAACGATAAAGTTGATAATCTATTAAAGAAATTTGACAGATTGTAGTAGCTTGATGTGCTGGCGTCTGTACCAAAAAACATATTAATGCCAACAATATTTTGGACATTCGTTTAAAGTTACACGGTAGTCGCACAGTTATTGATTCGCTGAATTTCGGCAGTTACCCCATAGTAGAAATAGACATGACCGCTAGGTATACTAAGCATTATGCTGAGCGATGGCCGTTTTGCGTATATGTGACGCATGTTTTTCCCCAAATTGTTTTTTTTTTGTGTTCTTATTCTTTTTATGCGTCATATTTACAGCAATTTTTATATGTATTTTCTTTCTAAGTATTGCCTCTTCTTGTCGCTGGCACGACAGTATTTCAAATCTTGTTGGCTACAAACTTTGCCACTTCTACGGCGTCTTCGCTAGCAGCGCAAAGGTCACTTTTGCGAAGGTTTGAATAGGTAATAAAAATAACGACAAAAAGATTTAGGGGCAATATGTTTTTATTATTTTTTAACACAGAGTCGTCACCAATCGTCTAGCGCGAAGACTCGACGAGTTTAGCCATTCGAGGTTGTTCGAGAATACATACATTAACAGGAAAACTCTGAAAGAACAAATTTGAGAGGGAGGCTACATATATTCAATATATCGATGGTCAAAGGTTGACAACACGTAACTGCAATGTGTCAAATTTTACAGGAGGGGAAAAAAAAAGCTTAATTTCGAAAAAAAATTAAATAGAAATAAAACAAAAAAGTAGTTGGTAGGTAATCAAATTATTTATTGATATAGCTTAAAACAATAAACTGTCCCCATAGGTTTTTCATTAAATAATCAATAAACAAACAGATAAGAGTTATCAATATTAAAAATACCTCACTACTAACGTGTTACAAGTAGTCAACATTTACTTACGAGCTGTCAATTTTTAAAAAAACATTATTATATTAGATTAAACCAAATTACATGTGCGGCAAATTATCGTAAAAAGAATGATAATCAGAAGGTATTACAGTTTTAAGGGCTTGCAAATCATTATATTTGCATAAAGTAAGTTTAGGCGAGTCCTCAAAAAGTTGCTCGTAGGTTGATATTGGAAAATTAATTTTTCTTGGTCTACTTGGTAACAAAGAATAGTTTTCATTGCAGATGTCAATTTTATAATAAATTTTGCCATCTGGTTCGTACAGTAAAACTTTAAGATCTGTGACAACAGGATCTCCTTTCTTCTTTCCAGGCCTAATACTTTCGTAACGCATCACTTTTGGATCATCATATTTTTTGAAAAAGTCATATTTTAACATTTTGACGTCGTATGGATCTTTGCGTGATTTCTTAGTTATATCTGCGTATTGTGATGGAACATAAATAGCGTCATATTTTTTAATGCCACGTTCGATGGCAGCATGAACGCTATCCACTTCCATTTGCGTATGGCCAGGTTCTAAATATTTATGGTAAATGACCACATTATTCACAGCAGCAAAGTTGGATAAAGCATTTGCTAATACTGCATTCCTGTTTTGATAGGTGCAACCGTCGCTCCAAATAATGATAGGCTTTGTTACAAATTCGCCTTCAGAGTTGCAAATCATATCACGTAGGTAATCTAATATACAACTAACAAAGACTGATGCCTGAGTATCACAGTCGACTTCTGAAAACCAATAACATCTTACTTTTTTGGATGGATATTCATAAACCGTAAAATTATGGTTGATCAACTTTCTTCGGTAATAGGCACTGCTGGCTCTTATATATGGGCATACTTTCACAGCTTGAACATCCTGTTCTAAGACAATACATTTTCCTTCATCTGCCTCCTTTAAATCCTTTTCTTTTTCTTCTCTTGCATTTTGTTTCCTGAGCTGATGATCTTTATACTCCTGTTCCGATATTTGTTTAGTATAGTAACTTAGACACGTATCACATAAATCTTTTTTTGGCTGCTGAAAGCCAATATTTTTTTCTTTTATAATGTTATCAAACATAGTTCTACATAACGAAACCAGGTTTTTTATTGTGTTCGCTTCAGTGTAGGTCCTATACACTTCCGCCATACCTCCAGGAATCGGTTCTAAGTATGCCTTAGACGTATCTTTGCGGCAGTAGTGTGATGGGAGCTTTGGTAAATTTTCGATATACTCGACTAAAAATTCACGTGACAGTCTTTTCTTCTCTCCCCTCTTTTTTTTTTCTATTTGCTCAGCAGTTTCTTTTGCGAACATACCACATTCGGATTTATTTACCCAGCTCCTTACTGACCACTCTCCAATACATAAAGTATTTAAATACATTTTCTTACAAACTCTCAATTTTATATCCCCTTGTTTCAAGTAATATTGAAGCGACGCTTCTCTTCTGGTATTACCTTTGGGTCTTAAAGTTTTTATTTTATCGGTAGTGTTAATCACAAACATTTTCTTTTGATCCCAACTTAAACTCCAAAATAGATCAAACAATCGCTGTCTACATTCTGATTCTGATTTAAATTCGTGGCAGTGGCGTTCTTTGGACGCGCGACAGAAAGCAGAACTGCAAGTCTCTTTCAATGTTTTTGCTAATCGTGGTGCATTATGCGTATTACATGAATTTTCATTTCTTCTCCACCCTATGTAGTCTTTTCCCTGTTCTCTTAACTTTTTATTCATGCGGGCTTTCCAATGCTCTGCATCAGCTAAGCCTTTTCTTTTCTTTGTCTTCCTTCCAGTACTATTCCCCTCGATCATACCACTGTCATCATCTTCAGAAGAGCAGGACGTCTGATCCGGGTCATAGTTATCATCATCCTTCGTTCTACTACTCGTGGCTACTACAAGAGAAGTTGATAATCCAGGTTCTAAGTTAAAATCATACGAGTTCAAAATAGTAGGAGAGTCTGTATCAGTTCGTGTTTCCTCAACAACATGAAAATTTCCAATTTCAAAATCATATGAGTTCAAAATTGTAGGAGATTCTGCATCAGGTATAACTTCTACAATACTCTCGACAATGTTTTCCGAGTTATGACTTGGGCTGGAAGGTATCTGATGCTGGTTTATAAATGACGAAGTGGTAATATCGTTCAAAACAGTAATTGATGAACCTGTATCTGTCCCGCCATTATCTTGACAGCTCTGTTCGGCGCTAAATACAGGAGTACAGACTTGGGAATGTTCCAGGAGAACATTCTCAAGTCGATCTGATGTGTTCAAAAGTATCATTTCTCCGTTTCCATTTACCTCGTAGTTGTACAACTGTAACTCGGAAGAGCTCGATGACTTTTGTAATGATTCTTGTGATTGACTTTCGTAGACAAACTCACTCCTCTTATTACGATACACGTTAACAGAAACTAGTCCTTGTTCCTTCAAGCCCGTTACAACATCATTAAAAAGCTCTTCTTCACTGTTTTTCTCCATGATAACACTAAAAAAAAAGACGTCGAGATAAGTACCTACCTAATTATTCCATTGCCTGCTTAAATAATCCATGTTGAAACTTTATCGCATAGATCTTAGATGATAAAGAATAAATCGCTACTTTATTACGATTATTACATAAAATAACTCAATACTTCTCATTAATTAGTTTTAAATAATTATTAAGTTATCGATGATAAGATGGCTTAAAATTTCAATAGTGAGCTTTTATTGAGCGTTCTACGTAAAATAAAAATGAAAACTTACCAATATAACTTCAAGGACACTTTTCGGAAATAAATAGACGTATTTAAAGTTGTAATTAAACGTAAAACTATTTTTAAACAATTAAAACCCACGCCGTAATGTTACTCTGTCAGTGAATTTTGCGAACTGCATTTTGCGTTGACACCTCGTAACTCGCGCAATAGTGAGTTCAAGTTGATACTCGTTCGTTGTGAGTTGTCAACTCTGGCATAAATTGTTCGAGCGACATTTTTTGTGAATTACGAGTTATCAATAGAAAGATTCGGCGGTTAATTTTAAAATTTTTGATGTACATAACTCATTTTGTGAAAAAATGTGGGTTACGAGTTGTCAACCTATGACCATCGATATATATATATTTACTATATCAACATAGCTATGAGCATTAAAATCAGAATGTTGAGAGGCTGCATTTTCAGAAAATTCTTCCAAAGAAGTGTTCTGCAAAATGTAGTTGATATATGCGGGCCCGGGTGGGAATATACAATCGGAAATGACATAAGAGATAGACTTTTATCGAGTTCGGAACAAGCCGCGCTCCAAGTTGTTGCAGTGGTTCATCATGCATCGTCGGGACGTGTTGGCTACTCGACTAAACTGAGGGACATTCACTAAGGAATCAGGTATCAGCTGCTGTAAGCCGAGTTGACTGACTGGTTGATGTTCATTTCAGACACCAGACGCCGTGAGCCAGTTCACTAAGGCATCACAGAGAAAAATTAAATAAAAGTTCATAATTTAGCAACAAAAAAGTTAGTTTGCCAGCACAAATTAAGGTTCTTCATCTGCAAACACCAATTTTGAGTAAACAACACCGCAGATTTTCGCTGTTGCAATTTCCCTAAGTTCCAACGTGGTCGACTCACATCAGAGTATTGATCGTGACCTGCGCAGTGCAGCTGACCTCATTTGGTGCATACAGGAGGGAGGCTGTTCTGTGCCGCAGTGCGCCAGCCGACGTCTGCCGTGCACCACGAGTTCATCTTGTTGCCGGGGTCGGGGCTCTGCAGTCCTATATCACCGCGTGTCCCAGCTTCAAAGACTAAGGTATGTGTTTTATGACCGATGCCTTTAAATTACGAACCATTAATAGTTAAAATGAAGGCTTGTATCTTTACCAATACTGAAGTAAAGACCTCATATCTTTGCATAGTAGACACTGGTGTGCATTGGTTTTCAGAATAGGTAGGACGGCACTAGTTGTCTGGCATTTTTGCTGTATTGGGCCTTTTCGGTGCAGCCGCGAGGCACACTTTAATGCTATTCTCTTACATTGGACTTTATACTTTGTATTTGAGTTTTATTTGTTGCTATCTGATGTATGTATCAGGTGTATGGTGTGTCTTTTAGTCCGTGCTAAATAAATGTATTTTTTTCTTTCACTAGGCCGGGTCTAGTCTAGGCAGACGCGGTCGCTAATTAGAAACATAAAAAAGTATCTATTTTGAATGTTCAAATTATTTCCTAACCCACTGTGCGCCTTCTATTCACCCAATCAAAAAAAAAAAAAAAAATACAGCGGCCATCTTGAATTTTCATCTTTTTTTATTATCGGCTCCAGCACCCTCGAAAACCATGAAAACGACACCCATGTCGATTCGCTTACGAATCTGTTTATATGCCCAGCATTGGTAAGCAAAACAATTTGTTTTTGTTTATATGAGCCGAGCTTTAATGAATCCTATAGTATCTTAATTGTGACTCGATGGTAATAAAGTTGAAACATTCGTAATTCCTTCCCAAGATGGTCGCGGCTGCACAAAATATTTCGTGAATGATATTCACTTGCAGTGGAGCAGTTTTCTATGTGTTTATATCCTATATAGTCAGCCTATATACTCCCACGGCTGGGACAGGAGTTGGGGAAGGGGAGGGGTTCTTACTTCACCCCCCCCCCCCCTTCCCCAACCCCTGTACATCTTTGTAGGTCAGTGGGCACGGTCTAAAATCAATAATGTTTTACGTCCCTCTAGCTATCTCCCTCATTGGTCCTATGTATTGACGATACACAGAACACAGATATCGTCTGCGCCCCCTTTTACTGAGCATTAACATAATCAGCCTATATTGTCCCAACTGCTGAAACATATGCCTCCTCTCTGAGAGAGGAAGTGGGCAGTAATACACCATGCGGGCACAGTGCGGGGTGGTGGATGTGGCATGTCTTCGAGAATTGGTTTAGACATTCTGGTTTCCTCATGATTTTTTCAATTATTTAAAAGTGATCGGTTATTTAAACTGTGGGCGTTCACTTATGGCGATTAATACACTGCCACGCAGTACGCAGCGTAGCGCGTGAATGCGTGTTTTAACGTTGCTTGTAAGTATCTCCATTTGTATAGAAAACATGCACAGTCCAACACACGGAAAATACATCCACGCGCGTTTACAAGCAACGTTAAAACACGCATTCACGCACTACGCTGCGTGGTGCGTGGCAATGTGTTAATCGCCCAAGATTCTCATCCTTACATTAAATATACCGGTCTCCAGCTACATCGGGTTATAGTGAAAGCCGATCGCAACATAGATAAGAAACTGCCCCGTTGGTCTCGTGGTCGCCAGCGCGACTGCTGAGCGTGGGGTCCTGGGTTCGATTCCCATGTCGGGCAAAGTGTTATTGGATTTATCCATTAGAAATTTCTTAGCAGCAGCTCGGAGTTTGAAAGTTAGCGGTGTGATATCCCCGTGGTTCGCAAAGTACGTTAAGCCGTTGCTCCTGAGCCTCATCTCTCTGCAGTCGTGTCGGATTGCCGTCCCATCGGGCTAAACACGAGTACTAATAATATATCCAGCATCGAAGGCTAGTCTCCACTAAGATTGGCTTCCATGGCTGAAATTCGGTCTGGAGGACATTGTTGTTGATGAGTTAGGAAAAGGCTAGGCAGATACTCATGTCAAATAATCATTTAAACTAACTTTAAGGATGCTCCTGACTTAAATTCCACCCTCAAGGCATTGGCGCCGATTCCCTTGTTCACAAACTAAACTAAATTTAAGTTCAGTGCATCTTTTTCTTTCTATTTCATTAAGAAAAGGACAGAAGATAAATATTAGTATAGTCCTGTCAAATTAAGATACTCCATAGACAAGTTTAGACGTGATTAAATTCAAATTCAAATTCAAAATTATTTATTTTGGGACAACTAGATCCACCGGTTAGTATACAAAACTTAGAAACTATTGTTAGTACCTACTTAAAATATAATACAAAGGACAACACTCATCATAAATATCACAAAAATACCCCTGTGCTGAGACACCCCGCCCCATCAAAATAACCAACAGGGAGATACCTCCCTAATAGATCACCAGACGAACGAAATTCCTCAACACAGGCGCACGCACATCTTCAGCTATGGTTTTCAGGATGCTGTTGTGACTCCCCCGCACCCTCCTCATAAGTGACACGACTTTTTTCCGAACGACGGCATGAAAACCGTCAGTATGAGCCTGCGCGAACATCTCGGAGGCACTGCAGAAACGAGGAAGTCCCAACATCATCCTGAAAATGTTATTATATTGGACGCGCAGTGTGTCCAGGGATTTTTTGGTATAACTAGTCCATAGACTACCCGTATACAGACCCTGACAATACGATTTAAATAGCGTGATCTTGACTTGGTCCGTACAACGGGCAAATCTACGGGCCAGCATGTTGCCACGGACTGACAGAGCCCTGCGCTCCCTCTCTATGTCAACATCGTCCTTAAGGTCGTCGGTAAGGTAATGTCCGAGGTACTTAAACTGCGACACCCTATCCAAGTTAACACCATTCAAAGTAATGGGTGGAACAGATTCAGGACACCCACCGGCGGTCTTAAAGACCATGTACTGACTTTTCTTTACATTGTAAATAAGTCATAAAAACATGGCTCCTAAAATATACTAAACTACTAGATAACTACAAAACTAAGTATCTTAGTTTGTAAATAAGGGAATCGGCGCCAATGTTAGGTATGTTGTATAAAAATTAAAATGTTATTGTATTCTGTTTCAGGTCCCTGTGGGCGATGTCAACATCCACTCGTCGCGAGCTGATGTGACACGATGCAGCACTTCTGGCCACTTCTCTCCCTACCCGGCTCCTGACAGTAACTAACACGCTGAAGAAACCAGTTTATTTTTTTTAGTTTTTGCACTAACATGCTTTGAAAAATATACCACCATATTTTTCATTGTAGGTTGAGTTGCAACCTGCTTTGAAAAATATACCACCATATTTTTCATTGCATATTAGTGATCTCGACAAGAGATGTATCGACCTGTTAAGTGACAACGGCAGGCGCGGGTTTAGGATTAAGGGGAAAAAAGAATCACAGAGATTATTGTTTAAAAAGATTATAGTCCTTTGATCTTTTTCTCATTAATCTTGGATCCGCGCCTGAACGATAGCCACCAATGGTAGGAACACGGTGCCTTCGATTGTCTTCAGAAAAGCCGACATTCATTTGTCAAATTTTTCGAAGGCCGCCGATGACCGTGGTCGTACTAAATATATAAAATAAATGCATTATTATTTTAATTAATAATAATGCATTTACATAAACAGTGAGAATGGTAATATTACATTGTGATATTGCTATTGTAGTGTGAACCAACTCCTCACAAGAGGAGTGAGGAGTTCTTCGGAACATTATTGATGAACGGTCAGTACTTTGCATTGCCTGACCTCTCTAACAATGTAGAGGAAAGAGGGTTATGCAAGCTACTGGCTGTAAAACGCATTGCTAGTATTCATAAATAACACTCTTTTCTCCTTTCGAATATCTTTTTTACATTTATAAAAAAATGGTATTGGATTGACGTTATAATAATAATAATAATAATCTTAATAATAAAGTCAAGTCAAGTCAAGTCAAGTCAAGTCAGTGTCAAGTTATTAATATAGTCTTGTGCTTAGATCTAAGGTATAATAATCTTAACAATTCTATTATAATTAATTAATAAAAACATGTAATCATAGTACGTAAGGAACGGATCGTTTTATTTACCCACAATATCCTAACCGGCCGTCGAGCCGTTGGTCCCGGCTGGCAATTGGAGATCATTGACAGTCGTTACGGGTTGTCTGAAACCTAATAATAATAATAATAATTCTAAGGTACCGTATTAAAAGTATGTGCCCGACCCAGTTCTTGAAAATGACCATGTCACGTTGTACTGGGATCGGTCTATCATTACTGACAGGACTATTGTCGCCAATAAGCATGATATAGTGGTGATAGATCGATTAGCGCGCCGCACAATGATTGTCGATGTTACCATTCCACATGACGGGAACCTCGTGAAAGCTGAGAAAGAGAAACAAATTAAATAACTGGACTTAGCACACGAGGTTGTTGACATGTGGAATGTAAGCTCGGCTATCATTGTGCCGATTGTCGTATCGGCCAATGGCCTGATGGCCGAAAGCCTCGATCAACTTCTATCTAGGCTCTCGTTAGGCGGTTGGATCAAGGGCCTGATTCAAAAGGCAGTACTCCTCGATACAGCTCGCATTGTGTGGAGGTTCCTGTCTCTGGAGCCCTAACCACCGGTAGCTTGGACCCTGCTCCCGACATCGGTGGACCACTATTTTTTTATATTTTTAAATGTTTTTTTTTATACTAATATTTAAAAATGTATTAAAATAAGATATCTAAATAAATAAACGACATAATAATAATAATTTATTTGATCTCAGAAAAAACACTTTACATTCTGGTTTCGAGTAACACTGGACCCCACACTAGGATACCCTGTGTCGTGAGGTCCAGTCTCTTTCATCACAAGGTTTGTTTATATGGAAAAAATGAAAGGGGTGTTTATGTTAAGTATAGTATGTAGTGTAAGTGTGTAGTGTAAGTGTGAAGTGTAATGAGAGCGTTGTGAGAGAGTGAGTGTTGTGATGTGTTTGTGTGTGTTGATTCGCTAATAGTGATTATCCTTTCGGTGTTCAAATAACCAAAATCTAGCAGCTAATTAGTTACAATTTTGTCTAGTCGAGTTTAAGATATTCACTTCTTTATTTATTTTTGGGTATAGGTGTGGGCCCATGAAAGCAAAAGATTTTTTGGCAAAACTCAGCTTGCAGGTTGGTCTCTTCCATTTGCATCTTCTTTGTGAACGCTTGTCATCAAGGGTAGCATGGTGCGCAGTTTTGTGAAATCTAAGGATAACAGCCAGTATGTATAGTTTGCGCACCGTTAGAACTCTAGACTCTTGGTAAAGTAAGTGTGTTGGGTGGCGAGTTCTCCTCTCATACATTACCTTTAAAATTGCTCTTTGTGCCCGCTCTGCAGTATTATGATGACTTTTACTTGCTGACCACCGGTCAGGACACAGTATCCTAGGATTGACTAGCAAAGAGCATGGTAGATCATCTTAAGCGTCGAGATATCTGCCAGAGATCTTAGTCTCTTGAATATATAAAGCAGCTTTCTGACTCGAGCACTTAGCGTTTCGATTTGTTTCTGCCATTTCAGATGCTGGTCAATAATAACACCTAGATATTTGATAGGTACTATTCACCCCTTCAAAGGCTGTGCAGTTGCAAGTGTTACCCGAAACATAGCCGCATGTATGAAGTTTAACTGTGAACAGTGATGGAGCCAATGTTTTTTTTGTTACGCTGAAGTTAATGATTTTGGTTTTTTCCACGTTCAATGTTAGTAGATTGTGCTGCAACCAGTCAAATACTGTCTGCATTCCGTGAAAAACGATGGCAGTGTCGTCCCACACTGTTTCTTTTAAACAGTGTGGGACCAAGGACACTGCCCCGAGGCACCCCGTAGTCAACGTGCACAAGAGAACTCTGGTAATCACCTAAGCAAACCCTTTGTTTGCGGTCAGTGAGGTATGACTCGAACCAGTCCAGCGCAGCGCCCCTGATACCCGCACATTCGTTTTTTTAATAGTCTTAACCTGAAAGTCTGACAATCAGTCTTACTAAGTGGTATCGTATTACCCAGTAACTGGGTTGTGGGGGTCAGATAGGCAGTCGCTCCATGTAAAATACTGGTATTCAGCTGCTTCCGGTTAGACTGGAAGTGAACTCCAACATAGTTGGGAAAATAATAGGCTTACGCTAAGCCTAACCTAAACTAACTAAACGCTAGTAACCGGATAGCTACCTATGTCCAGCAATGAACGTCTTTCGGTTGAAATAATGATATTAAATATCCTACTCCCGTGATTCATCGAAGTATGAGGAATAGATCATTCATCCTCTATAAAAAAGTGAGGATCCTTCGACCAAATAGGTGTTGTATCTGGTAGGTTGACGGTGGTGGACGAGTCGTTGTATAATAGGGTGGTAATTACTGACCGATTGTTAAATGAATAATGCATGGTAAAAGTGAAATAGTTTTATAAATTAAAAGAAAATTCTAACTAACAAAATACACTCACAAATCACTTTCGAACGTAAAACTAACCACTATTAACTACGCTAGATATAGGGATAGTATAGAACTGCCTTCAGTTAGAACCTTGTACGGAAGGAGAACCATACAGTTTGGGGGAGCGCAGCTTTATAATAAGCTCGTAACTAAAGAAATAAGAGACTCCTCATCAACCAACCAACAACAAATCAGCCAAGAATAATAAACGACTACCTGACTGTATGTACGACAGATCGAACGACAATTATGTTTAATACAATGATATTTTATTTTCGTTAAGTTTCTCATATTTAAGTGAACTATGTATGTTCTTTTTTGAGAAATAAACTACTTTAAACCGACATTGAATTACAGCTGATAGTGATTTATTCTTGTTGGGTACTCAATATTCTACTGGGGTGATAGGGGGGGGGGCATGCGCTTGATAAATTAAAAAAAATCTTTTCTTTGGGAAAATTGTTTGTTATTATGTGTACGCCAGCACATCAAGCTGCTACAATCTGTCAAGTTTCTTTAATAGATTTTCAACTTTATCGCTAAAGCATTAAGGTTCAAGGTTGATTGGGAAAATTTGACAGTTTCGGGTAACTTGACCTGCTGGCGTCTGTACAACATATTTACGTTCACGAATCCGCTCTGGAAATCTTTTGTCATGGTATGGGCATGTGATGCGGAGAAATGAGGTGAGCGGCGTATTAAAAGTTTTGAGTATGAATGTGGATGGCTATAAGATTAAGGAAAGGCCCAAGGAAGGATGGATGGACTGTGTGAAAGATGAAAACAATATGGCTAGAAAAGGGGTGACTACCAAAATGACGACTAAAAGGAAAACATGTGGCGCGGACCCTAAATAAATTTGGATAAGGGCAGGAGAATGATGACTGCGTTCACTAATGATTCTAGTGTTGAGAGTATGGTACCAGACCAGGGGGTCTACTACGAAGTGCAAAGTGCGAATGATCGGATCGGATCGACTCATGGCCGAACCGAATATTAATGAAAAATGCGAAAAAACATTCGGATCGGCTCAGTTGGGTCGGGAACATAGTCAATATTCGAAAGAGTGTAGGAGTGTAGGATCGGGACCGATCGAACCAAATAGTAACTTCGTAGCAGGAAACGGCCGAACATTCGGCCGATACCACTTCGGAGTAGACCCCCAGACCAGAGCAACGCTCACTGTACTTACAGGCGATGCATGTCAGTGATCTGTTCTTTCTATTGAAATTCTCAACTTAAGCCTGCTTGACCGAGTCGGTACTTTGTAGACTCACTGGTGAGAGCCGCGATTTAGTTGATCGATTTATATCATTCTATATATTTATATAATATCTCCGCTCCGTACTGCACCGCTCCGCTCATCGTGAACTCAGTGGAACGACGCAAGTTAACAGCTACTACCCAAGTAGCACATGACAGCCGCACAGTGACTTGATTATAGAATTTAGAGACTATTATGAGAATTATACTCCTTTCGTAACCCAGGGGGTCTACTCCGAAGTGGTATCGGCCGAATGTTCGGCCGTTTCCTGCTACGAAGTTACTATTTGGTTCGATCGGTCCCGATCCTACACTCCTACACTCTTTCGAATATTGACTATGGTCCCAACCCAACTGAGCCGATCCGAACTTTTTTCGCATTTTTCAATAATATTCGGTTCGGCCATGTGTCGGTCAGATCCGATCATTCGCACTTTGCACTTCGTAGTAGACCCCCTGTTGATCCCTGCACTGGCTGACTTACGCCAAGCGAACGCACTGCTCTGACAGCGTGTGGACGATATGTCAGGAACAATAATAGGAAAATAGTAGAATATACAGGACGAAATAAAAAAAAAAACAAAGATTTGATTTTTTTTGGGTAAGTGTTCTTTTTTTTTTTTTTTAGAAATGGAATATCGCAGTTCAACCTATGAGGTTGTCGTCTGTTTAACCGGCCTTGCCTGTGGATGCCTCAATAAATTAAGGCCTCCAGCCAGGGCTGAAAAAACTTAAAAACTAAGCGACTACACGCTGCGGGCACCCTCTGTGGGGCACAGACCTCGGCTTAGTGCATCGCTGGGAGAGGGCAGCAAGGGACAGGCTGGATCAAAATTTTTTCGTAAGCTTTCTCTGATATGTGTTAAGGTTTTTTTTTATCGTGTTTATATATCACGTCACCTATCACGTCTGTGAAGTTCACATAATTTTTTTTTTTCAAGTGTCTTCACTACTTGCGGTTAAAGACCTAAAAACAAAACTCATCAAATTAATTTATTTTTTGATAGATCATGTTTAGATATCGATACTCATCACGTCTGCGGAGTTTCACTAGCTAATTTAATTTAACCCTGCAGTGCGTATTACCTTTATGATGATAGGAAGAATTCTCGGGAAGTATGGATGAAACAGTTATTATTATTTTATATATTTATTATCTGTAATACCTAGGGCATTGTCTTGCCGCTGACCTCAGGGACGATGTAGACATTGAGAGGGAGCGCAGGGCTCTAGCGGTCCGGAGCAATATGTTGTCCTGTCCCATAGATTTGCGCGGTGTACAGACCAAGTAAAAGTAACACTTTTCAAGGCTTATTGACAAAGTTTGTACACGGGCAGTCTATGGGTCAATTGTACTAAGTGATCGGTGGATGTCCTGCGCGTCCAATATAACAATGCTTTCAGGATGTTGTTGAGGCTGCCTCGTTGCTGTAGCGCGTCGAACATGTTTGCGCAAGCCCGCACCGACGGCTTCTATGCAAATATACGCAAAAAAACTGCGTCGCTTCTCAGGAGAGTGAGGGACAGCATCCTGAAAACTGTAGCCGAGAGTTTCAGCTCTCCGATAATAAAACAGTTGGTGCGAAGGTTGATTTTTACTAACACTAGGCAATAAGTTATTTTTTGTTTTGTTACTAACACTATATGGATATTTTGTATCCGAAATAAAGCTATTCTATTCTATTCTATTCTAATACATAGTTGATATTACTAACACAAAGAGAAATATTATCATGCAGTTATTTGAAGATTTTTTGACCGCCATTTTTTTTTATTGCTTCATGAGCCTGCTCTTGGCCTCGATCACGCCTGATGGAAAGCGATGGATGAGGTCTATGATGGAACGAGCGTGCTCAGAAGATGCCTGTTCACTCTTGCTTTGAGGGCAGACGGGCTAAATGTGGGAGGGAACACAGATGCACACAGAGATGAGAGAGTTCAACACTGGCTGTGCGCATAAAAAAAATCCGATCCATTCTGATGTTTTCAAGTGCAGCAGCTCCACCATAACCAAGTCGTCAATAAAAAAACGAAAATAAATGAAAAACTAAATGGTAACTAAAAAAATATCCATGAGAATGGAAATTTTCCAGGCCATGTACGGAGCGAGAGTGCCTGACGGCGTCTACTCCCGCTCCGTACTAGTCTGGACCTCTTTCATCCTCCTTCTGTGAAGCAGTAATGTCGCGAAGGAGGATGCGGAGCGTGTGAGGGAGACACAATCTCTGCGCCCTAATGTCCCTAATCGTTGCAGGAGACGCCCTGGACGTCGGCAGTCAACATCCGATTCCTGGCCACCGTAGGCGCGGGCTTGCGGACGGCGAGCAATGGGTAGCTCGCCGTCCCGTAAGGACCAGGCCCGGGTCGAAGGCGCGTTGTATTCCACGCGCGCCTCAAAGAGATGTCTGCACCAAGTGACGGAGTCAGCTAGGGCCGATGCCTGCCAGGGCCGTGGGTTGTTCGAAAGAGATAACGTGGCCCCTGGCACAAGCAACTGAAGGAACACGGGTGGGTTTTAGTCAGTAAAAGTCTGACAAGCCTAACGACTTCCCATCCAAAAAAAAAATGTGGCGTTCAGAATCATGTACTGAATCCAAGATAACAGGTTTTGCGGTGGTGTCCCTGCCACCCTAGGTATAAAAATTACAATAAACATTTGATAAAATATGTACGGATAGGCTTACCAAATAAAATATTTCTCTACTGCTACGTCACAACTACTTCCTCCGTTGATCCTTCGCGATTGCCTGGTCCAAAGTTTTCATCATTCCAAAGTTATTAATGCCTTTTCGTTTCAGAATTAGGTCCATGATTCTCTCTATTTTGTAATGTATGCGTTATAATAATACTGTTAGGTTTATGATCGTGTCTTGGGTCTTGGTAGTCAGCCCACAACGGTTGGCTGTTACCCGATGCTCCTTTTTGTTTGTCGGCCATTTTGTAAAAAAAAAAACACTACGTTTGTCTTTGACGGTTGGGACACGACTACTGAAAGTAACTGATGTGAATCATTTTATTTAGATGTTGGTGAACAATGAAATCAATGAGTGAGTAAGTTCGGGGAACTTGGTCATAGTTTTTTTTTTTCAGCAGCATGTAAGCCGAGGTTTACCAGAGAGCTAGGGAAAGGAGTATTCTGGGTATTATTATAGATTATTTTGAGCAGTGGTGGCTCAGTGGTGACGGCCGCAGCTTACGTGTTGTAGGACGTAGGTTCGAACCCAAGCAGGCACTTTACTTTGTACAAATTATTTCATCACCACTGCTGTCAATATGATGAAGGAAAACATCGTAAGGAAACAAGAATTCTAAGACATGTGACATCTACCAACCCGCACTGGGCCCGCGTGGTAGATTACGATCCACTCACAGAGAGGAGGCCTCTGTCTCAGCAGTGGGACATTAAAAGCTGATTATGTATTATAGATTTTACTTGTGTACCGAGTAAAGAATACAACAATCCGTTCCATCAGAAAAATAACTGATGTCAGTCGGAAAGCGGCCACGCTTAAATTGAATTGGGCTGGACACATCTGCCGCATGTCAGACGATCAATGGGCCAAACTTATGACCGTATATACTTTGATATACATTTAAAAAACAAAAAGCTGTTATTTTGACACATTTTGTTACAAACGGACACACATAATACATTTTCTATTTTCCAGATCATAAAATCCAATTTGTTAGCAATTACTTATACAAGTTAAACAGTAGTGTTAGTTAGACGCCGATTCCCTTGTTCACAAACTAAACTAAATTTAAGTTCAGTGCATATTTTTCTTTCTATTTCATTAAGAAAACGACAGAAGATAAATATTAGTTTAGTCCTGTCAAATTAAGATACTCCATAGACAAATTAGACGTGATTAAAAACATGACTACTAAAAATACGTGAATTTACGTCAAGCGCTGACTAATTTAACAGGACTAAACTAATATTGATTTATCTTCTGTCCTTTTCTTAATGAAATAGAAAGAAAAGATGCACTGAACTTAAATTTAGTTTAATACTGTATAAGAACATATTTTTACATGGCCATCTCTCCCTAACTTCCCCAGGCTTCCCCCTAAGTATTCGGGACCTATTATTGTCATACGATGCGACCGCAAGATCGCCAACCAATCATAGGGCAGTAAAATGACGCGATATCATGCTGTGATTGGCTGTGTATATTAGTAGGAGATATGACCAAATAGGTGTACCAATTTTTAGTCCCGATTCTTGGGAATCATATCTAGTCTTCAGTAACTTTTCAACACCTAAAGTCATAAAATAGTTGTCAATATGTTTCATTACCACTTTTTTATCGTTTTAGGGTTCCGTGCGTCAGAAGGAAAAACGGAACCCTTAGAAGATCACTTCGTTATCCGTTTGTCCATCAGTCCGTTTGTCAAGACCTTTTTTCTGAGGAACGCGTGGAGTTATCAAGTTGAAATTAATATTAAATACTCTGGGCTGCAATCCCTTGAAGCAGTGAAAAAATCGAAGTTCTAAGTAAACGCAATCAAAAGATACGGGCGTTTATGTTCCGTTTATCTCGCATATTTTGACACTCGCAAGGGAATCAAAACCTATAGAGTACTTCCCGTTGACCTAGAATCACGAAATTTGGCAAGAAGTAATGTCATGTAGCACAGGTAAAGGAAAAATAGGATTTTTTTTAAAAGTGATATTATAACTAGGTACTTGAACAGGAAAACCAGGTAAAAAAAACTATTTGTATGTGTTAACAATACTATATATAATAAGAATTAGTACAGGATTCAAGTTGGTGAGTAAAATAATACGTAATTTATATATAATTATATATTTGCGGTTATATATTTTTTGTTAAAACTAGTATGTTTCTCCAGAACCTTATTTTAACTCAGTGTGTAATTCTACTGCCACGATTTTTACAAATATGTTGAAGCATTAAATAAGCTTACTACAGATACCAATATTTTTAATCTACGTATCAGATTTATGTAGATAAAAATATTTTACCTGGGCGCTAAAGTTCCGGCCCGTCAAAATTTTAGCTTGTAAATAATAAATATTGTACTATGCAATGTGGTTTTTATTTATTTTTTATGTTAAGAATAATCACACCATGTATTTTAAACCTTAAAACGTATAGATCATCACTTGTTTTTTTTTTTGTTATAGCCATTTACTTAAAATCTAAGATAAAAATTATCTTTGTTCATGTTTACAACCAATTTTGTAAATTAATACAATCATAAATCCAAACGAAACGCTGCCACTTTAAAGCCCTTTTGTTTACCATTACAAAAAACATTCAAGTCTAAGCACCACTTGAAGAACTTAAGTCGTAAATCAGCTTCGTTTAAAAACACCTGGCGCCCGGGGGTCGTCCGCTGCGATGACGTAATCGGGTGAATCATGGATCGTCATTAAAGTCCGTTTCACAAAAGAAGTCTCGTAGACGGGGCGCCACTGTCGTAAGACGGAATCATAAATATTGATTTATTTATTTATCTCGACATCATATACAAGTAGCAGGCTTGGTTATTGGTTAATAAAATGCACATTCTTAAATAGAGAAAGGTGTCTGGGGTAGGAGAGTTGTTGTAGGAATGTTGCTAACTATATAATAATAATTAGTTCCACTTATTGCCGCGGGACTTCTTTCGGGAAACGGACTTTATGTATTAACTAACGCGTGGCCGCCATTTTAAGAATGACACCACACATGGTGGGTCATGGTACGCAGAGTGTCTTGTGTCGCTCCACCTAAAATATTGTCATTCAGTTGCATCCCGTTTGACTTGATGCCGACCACAACATAGTTGAGAAAAGGCTATGCAGATGATGGACGGTCACCAAAAGGAGATAAGTGACCAGAGTCGTCGGATATAGTTCACGTTGTTAGGGTTAATGGAGGAACACCAAAGGAAAGGCTGTTATAAGGATTTATATAATACGTTTATTATCCTTTTATATTTATATATTGGAAGGTGTGTTTACTAATATTACGTGAGGCGTGTGATCCCACACAAGGCTAAAAGAGTAGTACAGTCGCTATGCGACAGTAAGGATTTCGGTCAAGTGGTAAGGGCGGGCTCGATAGTAAAAAATAATATTTATTTATGAATTAGAAAGACGATGGTGTTGAAGTAGGATCGATTTGTTTTTGCTATACTCCAACATGCGCCCTCAAAAATAAATCCCTTTGTTTTGATTACGATATCATGTTTCAAATATCTTTATGCAATTAAAAATCACACACCTCCAATTTATGTCTCTCTCTGGGAATACAGTCATCATAGTCCAACATTCGTTGCGCAAAACTTCGTGGTGTGGAAACAGCCGGCGCGCGCTTCCGCAAACATGCCCGAGGCACTGCAGAAGCAGGGCATCCCCAACACCGCTCTGAACGCGTTATTGTACTGGACACGGCTTGCTCGTAAAGCTAATATTATTCGTTTAAAACTGCCATTCCTTCTGACTACCTGAAAACCACGAGCCACTAATTTCACTTTATACTTCAAGGGTTTTCCAAACTCATCATTTGTAACTATAAATACCCACTTACAATCGATAATATTTCTATTATCTGGCTTTGGTACTAAAGTCCACGTATCATTTTCAATAAGTGAATTAATTTTGGTCTATGATAGCATTCTCCCATAGATGCCTATCATCCCTGGTTTTAATTTGTATACGATTGAGGAATTTGAAATATCAAAGATTATTATCACTATCCAATTTCAAGTTCAGCAACCTTTTTCAAAGAGACAGCTCCGTCGCCTCGCTTTTTCTTTCAAAGATAGAATCAAGCTTCACGAAAATTTGTTTTGCGGTGTTTTGTTCTGTTGTCAGACCAAGTAATAAGTTTGACAAACATTATATTATCGTATTCTTAGCTGATGCATTATTTTTAAGCCACTCAGCACTTCTTTCAGTCAGAGCTTCATCGTTGATAACGTAAAGAACTCCAAGTTCACTTTGTAGATTGCGAGATCGAATTTTCCACACACTATACTTTTCCCCATCAAATTGTTTGATGTTCCTTTTAGATCTAAAGTGCAATCACTTTCACTTTAAATTATTTAATCGCACTTTGGCTTAGCGCTCTGGGCCCCAAGGGTTAATGGAGGAACACCAAAGGAAAGGCTGTTATAAGGATTAATATAATATGTTTATTATCCTTTTATATTTATATATTGGAAGATGGTGATTGGTATAGTGTGGGGCTTGTGGCTAAGTAATAACAGCCGCACGGGTCGATTGATCAGGTTAAGCTATGCTTGGCCCGGTTGGTCCGTGGATGGGTGACCATCTTAACATACCAAGACCCCTCCATGCCTCGGAAAGCACGTTAACCTGTTGGTCCCGACTGTCATTCGTGGATTTTTGACAGTCGTTACGGGTTGTCAGAAACCTGAAAGTCTGACAACCAGTCTTACCAAAGGGTATTACCCAGTAACTGGGTTGTGGAGGCCAGATAGTCAGTCGCTCCATGTAAAATACAATAAAGAGAGTGGAAGCCGAAACCAATATAGTTGGGAAAAGTCTAGCCAGATGATAGTAGATATGGATGGCGTGATAAATGATAGGTTAACCGCCCAGAAGCCATTTAAAAAAAAATAAACATAGTGTTCAGTAGCAGGTAGCGAGGGTAACGCGTAAGAAATGGGTGTGTTTCTACGATCAGTAAAAGTGTAACGTCATTCTCTACCCTCATTGGTTGAGAGCACGCGCACGGCTGATAGATCTTAGGGGTGAAAAGACATTATTTTTGAAAGGGAGTGAAGACGATACGACCAGTAGATTCTTATGCTTTCTAAGCCACTCCGCCCTTTATAAGTAAAACAGCTTTCTATCTATATTGTTTTTTTTATACTATTTCAGGTCTACGAGGGTTGCGGTGTTGTGAATTGGCCCTACGATCCGCCACGAGGCTGTTCTACCACGCGGGCCCAGTGTGGGCGGGCAAAGAGGCAACTGTACTTTTTACGAGATTCACTTTTTTACATAGTTTGAATCAGAATTCTTAGTTAAATCAGGCGCCGACTTCTTAAGATTAAGACAAAATGTTATGTAAACTGAATAAAACATTATTTTTCACTTTTAAATTCGTGTTTTTTTGAGAGTGAATCTTTTTCTGTGAAAACAAAATATTTTTTTTTTTGTATTATTCGTCCCCCAGACAGTCTTTCTGTTATGGCGGCCTATCTCAAAGGTCTCGGCGCGGGAGATAAAGTGCTCAAGTTTGTGCGCAGACACAGGTGCACTCTCACTTTCCTCACTCTCATAGTTCGATGGGATAGCAATCCGAAACGACCGGAGATAAGGCGCAGGACCAACGGCTTCACGCTTTCCGAGACACGGCGGTATCACACCGCCAACTTCCAAACTCCTGGCTGTTACTGAGAAATTCCTAATGGGAAAATCCCATAACATTTTGCCCGTACTAGGAATCTTACACCATGCTCAGCAGTCCCGCTTGCTACCATGAGCCCAACGAGGCAGTTTATTGTACCAAGTAGAAAAGAATCTGTAGCGGTATCTACAACGCCACATGCGAACAACGCGTCATACTGTCGTCACGCAAATCCTGCATCTCGCAAGCAGAGTTTACCGCGCAATTAGCATAGATACAATTGCCCAACATCAACCGTTGGGCAATTGCCCACCAGACACAACACCCGTCTGGTCGGAGGATCCTCCCTTTTCTATGGTGGATGAGTGAACTTACACCCTGTTCCTCATACCTCCATAAATCTACCGTATTTTCGAAAAAAATAAACAGGATGGCAGGGGCATCGACGCATAACCTGGTATGTATTAAAAATTGCTGTTTCATACATTTTGACCGGCACGGGCTAACTACAATGTACCTAGGTATATCTCACATCAAAGTATTGATCGTGACCTGCGCAGTGCAGCTAGACTTTGTCTAGTCAAGACCCTTGCTGCAGTGCCGCAGTGCGCCAGGCGCCGTACTCCGTGCATGACGTGGTGGTGTTGACGAGAGGCCCCGGAGCGAAGAGCTACCATGGAGCCCTACTGTACGGCGTATCCGTCGGACTTAGATGAAGGTACGTGATTAATGCTTGTCTTCACTGACGGAAGAACTTCAATTATGCTGAAAATGAATGCTTAACTAAAAACGCGTTGTTGGATTTTCAACTTTCGGGCGTTTAGCTGAGCGTTGAAAAATCATCAGTGTTTCTTCTCTTTTCATAATCGATGATAAAATATCAATATCTAGGCATTTTTCGTGATAAGAAAGTAATTGCAAAGAGTAGGATAATTTGAGCTTTAATTCATGAAACTCATAATTATGGTGATTTGTGAGTAGGACTGTTAAATGATCCATTCAGTGCTTCGAATAACATAATTTATAAAAAGTTTCGTCAAAACGTGGTCATGGTTCAGGGGGGAAAGAGGGGTGTCAGGGGAAGGGAAGTAGGCGCAAATGATTTATGTTCATGGTTCAGTGGCGGGGGGAGGGGGGGAGCCGGAAAGGAGGTGGAGCGGGGAAAGCACGGGAAGGAGGGGTGTCAGGGGAGGTCGTTGGCGTGTTTCTACGATCGATAAAACTGAAGCGTCGTTCTTTCACCTCATTGGTTGAAGACACGAGCATGGCTTTTGTGGTAAAAAGCTATTAACACGCAGGTGGAGCTAAGATGATAATTTTGACCGATAGGATGCTTGTATTATTCAATCAGCTCAGCCTATCGCAGTCCACTGCTGGACATAGGCCTCTCCCAGGCTGCGCCACAACACCCGGTCCTCCGCCTTCCGCATCGAGTCTGTCCCAGCCACCTTCTTTAGGTCGTATGGCATTACATCGGCTTCTATACATTTATGTTCTTAATGTATTCAATAAATAAATAGTAAAAAAAAAAACATAAAAATGAACATAGAACCTCCTTCTTTTTTTTTAAAGTCAGTTAATAATATAAAACACAGTCAGTCAGTTATAATAATACCTATATTATTAAATGACTTTAAAAAAAAAGGAGGAGGTTCTATGTTCGTTTTTATGTATTTTTTTACTATTTATTTATTGAATACATTAGGCACATTATAGAAGCCAATGTAATGCAATAGGCATTTTTTTTCATGGCTTTTCTTCGATATTTTGGTCAATTGTGGAATGATTTTGATTTTTTTCTTTCATTTGGTAAGGAAAGTTCACGCGGGGAAAAGGGATAAGGAAAAGGCTAGGCAGATGATGATTTATACCTATTCTAAAAAATATTTATTTTTGTAAATCTTCAGGTCCTTGGTCCACGAAGATCTGCACTCCGTCGGCGACCCTGAAGGCTGAATCATCAGAAGGTACTCCATCTGCGTGGTTCGGTCCTCCGAGCCGACTGGGGTCCAGGACCAGGGCTAGATGTAAGTGTTTTAAATTTGTTTTCTATTTTTAAATATTAAGATCTTTGTTGAAATATTGTGGCTTAGTAATAACAGCCGCACGGGTCGATCGATCAGGATAAGCTACGCTTGCCGCGGTTGGTCCGTGGATGGGTGACCATCTCTACAAATCAAGACCCCTCCGAGCCTCGGAAAACACGTTAAGCCGGGACCAACGGCTTAACGTGTTTTTTAACTTAACTTATTAACATTCGGCTTTTTCGTTTTTCAGTACCCTGGGCGCTCTGCGGAGATAGCACCTCGTCTCAAGGCAGCTGACATAGGCTTCGCCTCGTCTAAACATCACTGACGAGGCTGTGACGGATTTCTGGGCTCCAATTATTATTGTTTTTGTCTGTTATTGTTTTTGCGAAGACAAAGGCTGCCCTGCGACTAACTAAACATTCCACTCCAAACGTTTGGCCTTTAGCGATTTGTAGTGCTGCCTTACTTCAGATTTCCCTTAGTTCTATTCAAATTCTGTTAATAAGATTAGTAGGTAGTAGAGTTCTTTGTGCAGACCTCGTCCGGGGAAGTACTACCCCCTTGGATGCCGCAAAACAGCCATACTGTTTTCCGGCTTCAAGGTTGCCGGTGTAGTTACAGGCACATGAGACATTCCAGCTTTTGTCTCTGAGATGGCTCTGGTATTGCAGTTGTCTATGGCAGTGGTGACCACGTACCATCAGGGGCGCCGCTGCTGGTTTGTTCTATAACATCATAAGTGGTTTTAATAATGCTAGAGTATTTCCACACTATAAAACTGTTCGTCTATAACACTTATCAATGCCTAGTTAATAAGTTTAGATTATAAGTAGGTTAAGTTAATATAAGCACTAGGATAAGGTACTCATTTGTTTTATTTTGAAAATTCCCATCGTTGCCTTTCTTACTTTTCCTGCAGTGCGATTCTGTAACCATCTCACCGTGAAAACTTAGGTGAAGTGAGCGTGGAGTGAGCTGTCATTCCAACTAATGCTAAGGATTGACACTATTGACAGCTCACTTCACCTAACTTTTCACGGTAAGATTTTTACAGAATCGATCGGCTGGTGGCCTAAAGGTCAGCACACGTATGAGCACTAAAACTCAAATTAAAAACATTCATTTCAATTAAACCAATTACAGGCACTTTGATTGAATTAAATTTGTTAGCAAGGGGTTTGAACATCTACCTAGCCTTTTCCCAACTATGTTGGGGTCGGCTTCCAGTCTAACCGGATGTAGCTGAATACCAGTATTTTACATGGAGCGACTGCCTATCTGACTTCCACAACCAAGTTACTGGGTAATACGATACCCCTTCGTAAGACTGGTTGTCAGAGTTTCGGGCTTCTGACGACCCGTAACGACTGCCAAAGATCCACGAAATATAGTCGGGACCAACGGCTTAACGTGCTTTCCGAGGCACGGAGGGGTCTTGGTATGTGACGATGGTCACCCGTGGCAAGTGTAGCTTAATCTGATCGATCGACCCGTGCGGCTGTTATTACTTAGCCACAAGCCCCAATTGACTGACAAACCCCTTGCTTGATGCAAAGCAAGGGGTTTGTCAGTCAGAAAGATGAAGCTAACACCCTTGGTTGACTGGTAGAGAATGCTTAAGGCATTAAGTCTGCCTTTGTACCTTTTTGTGCGAAAAGTTTAAATAAATAAACTAGTTGCTCATTTCAAAGCGTAGTAGATTCATATGTGGCAGAAGGAAAGAAATTCTCGGGAACTCACTGAACGGGATCAGCATTCCCTCAATTCGAGATGTAAAGCATAAATTTTTCGAAACTCTATGCTGCGAAGCACACTCAGGTATGATATGGTACGTGTGTATGTGTGATGTTTGTGTGGTAGGTGCGTGGCGTGTGTGTTAAAGTGCGTGTTTGTTCCATACATCTTTATATTGATTGTTCCGAGTCCTGAGGGACAATTCTCGTAATTTTAAGAACGTTCACAGTCTGATCTCCGTCTCAATTTGTCAAAAATACCTAATTTGCTTACATTTTTGACAAGATTTTTTGACATTCGTTTCTCGCCGAGATGAGACTGCGACTAGATTTTGCGTTTTTGCGTTTTAAATTACGAGAATTAGCCTTCTGATCTATAGCAGTAGCTCATCCAAAGACATTAAATTATTTAGTACCTATCTTAAATCTCTTTGAGCACATCTGACAGTTTATCCCAGTGAATTACTCATTATGAGCAGTCGTAACGACAGTGACTTACCTACGTGTCGTAGGTCGTGGGCTCGAACCACATTACTTCGTAGCACATTACTTTGACGGACTGACAGACAGACGGACATAGGTTCCTTGACTAAAAGGCACCTTGCATACTACCTACTGCCGTAATTTTTCGCAATATGTAAGTTCTGTCAACCGGACTAACAACCGAACTACTGCTACTAAAGTGTATGCTTCGATCTCTACGGCTAATATGATACAAATACAACCATTTAGCTGGCTTGGCTTTCTGTACTAAGTATCTGAGCTAAGTCACGGATACACAGATAGACAGACAGACGGACGGACATGGCAAATAGGGTTCCTTGCTGACTACAGAACCTTCAGAAGGAAACAGTGTTGAGGGTTTTACGAAATAAAATAACACAATCCTTAACCTACGGTTTATTATCTAGTTCCTTATGTTAATCGTCGGCAAACAAGTAGGCAGCCCACCTGATGGTACGTGGTCACCTGCCTGTGACACCTGCAATACCAGAGGCATCGCAGATGCCTTGCCATCCCAAAGACAAAGCTGGAATGTCTCATGTGCCTGTAACTACACCGGCTCCATACACTTCAAACCGGGACACAGCTACGCTGCATGCCAGCAGAGATAGGCATGGAGGTAGTACTTCCCCGGACGAGCTCTGCACATACAGAGCTCTACTACCTACAACTAAACCAACTGACTTTAATATACCAAAGAAAAACATTGTAAAATACACTCCAAATAAAACAAAGTTTTTAAGAATACAAGCAATCGTCGAAACCATTTGAGAAAGAAAGAATACAGATCAAAAGCCACGTACAGACTCGCGAGGCATAGTCAGCCTATAATGTCCCCACTGCTGGGACACAGGCATCCTCTCTGGGGGAGGGAGTGGGCTGTAATCCACCACACGGGCCCAGTGCGGGTTGGTAGATGTCACGTCGAAATTTTGGTTCTAGGACATGTCGAGCCTAGTTTGAAAAAATGACTTTTGATTTTGATTTTGTCAGTTTCCTCACGATGTTTTCATCTTTCTGACTGACCGTCCAAAAGTGCCTGTGATTGGTTTATTTGAAATAAATGCGTTGAGTTTGAGTTCTTCTTCACCGTTTTGAGAGCAGTAGTGATGGAATCATTTACACAAAGTAAAGCGCCTGTCTGGGTTCGAACCTACGATCTGCAACTCATAAGTCGCGGCCGTTACCACCAGGCCACCGGGTCCTTTGATGATTTCCCATCCGAAAAAAAAAGCCTTAATCCATCACGCGGACAGATTCCGGTGTTGGTAGCTGTCACGCATGTCTGTACGTGACTAAAACTAAATGATTACAAATTAAATTAGATCCGATTGACGACCCTATCCATCCCTATTCGTAGAACCCAAGGGTGCGGCAAGGCCCCCTTCGTGAAGTCTTCATCTTCGTCTTTGGGCGGTTCTGACGAGGAGAGGAACACATCTGCTCCAAGGAACTGTAATAAGAAATAAAGTTATGTTGATAAAAAGTTAGCGTAGCGTAGTCGCTCCCCAACTAGATGGACTGACGACCAAGCAGGTGGCTGGGACGGACTGGATGCAGAAGTCGGAGGACAGGGTGTTGTGGCGCAACCTGGGAGAGGCCTATATCCAGCAGTGGACTGCGATAGGCTGAGTTGATTGAGAACTTAACGAGCACAATGATTCAACGAACAATACCAAAGAAAGGACATTTGGGTAGGCCGCATAAAATCCTTGAACTGCCTTTCAACAAAGATTATAAATGAAGGGTCTGCAGAAATTACTTAAATACTAACCTTCATCCTGATCTTCGGTTACGCTGAACGTTGGTCCACAAAGCACTGACTCAAAGGACCAAGGTGTTCTTATCAGTAACTTTCAGACACGACGGCGACCTGAAAACATTGTGAAAAATAGTTTAGAAGATTGTAAAATAGAAATGACCAGAGGGGCAATTCTCGTAATTTTAAGAACGTTCACAGTCTGATCTCAGTTATAATCTGTCAAAAATACCTCTCATTTTCTCACATTTTTGACATTGATTGTCGCTGAGATTTTTCGTGCAGTGGATTTTTCGTGCACTGCTTAGTGCCGAGAGTTGACAATCCAACAGTGTGTTTTTTGACTATGTTGTGCTCTGTTCGATTCTTAACGCTCGGCTCAACACCGAGAGTTGAAAATCTAGTGCGTGATAACATCCCGCCGCGATATTGTGACGTTGGTGAAAACTTGGGCTTAAGGCTGGGGTATATTACAGCCGCATTGTGACCGGTATGCGAAAGAGATGTAAGTAGTAGGATCTCCGATAGGTTGCGAGGTCCGCCCCGAAACTGCGCAGCCTTTATCGATCGTATGACCACTCCCACATCCGCATCCCCGCACCCCCTGCCCTGCGTAACTTCCCTGTACCCCCTCTTGCCGCCCCCCTACCCCCTCAATGACAAACTTTTTTCACAAAACACTCCTTTTATCCGTTACAAAGATGCACTGATTCACTTACCTGAGTTTCCAATCCTGGGAGATGCGCTCCTGAAGTCCTACAGAGAGTAGTGTTCCGGTGGCAACTCTAAGTACCGAGACGTCATGCACGAGAGGCGACGGAAGGCGCACTGTGGATTGCAGGGGTGTAAGAAGGCAAGCTAGGTGGTCTGAAACAAAGCTAGCTGCAGTGCGCAGGTCACACAACCCTGATCGATACTTCGATGTGAGGTATACGATGCAATTTTGTTATGTTGAGGTAAGTAGGACACAAAACATAAAACGTGCCGAAGGTTAACTTCTTGTTACCCGACTACGCGACAGCAAAGACGGGGTTATGTTTTTCAGGTGTAGGTATCTATGTATCTGTAGCAGCATCTACATCACCACATGTGAACTGCGCATCATACTGAAGTCACGCAAAATCCTGTATCGCGCAAGCAGAGTATACTGCGCAACTAGCATATATACACGTCCCGACATCAATCGTCGCGCAGTAGTACACCAGGCTACAGCCATCTGGTCGGAAGATTCTGTAAAAATCTCACCGTGAAAAGTTAGGTGAAGTGAGCTTAGAGTGAGCTGTCAATAGTGTCAATCCCTAGCATTAGTTGGAATGACAGCTCACACCACGCTCACTTCACCTAAGTTTTCACGGTGAGATGGTTACAGAATCGCACTGCAGGTCGAAGGATCCTCAATTTTCTATAGACGATGAGTGAACTTTACACCCTGTTCCTCATACCTCTATATAATTATTTATCCCGATTTATTTAGCCGGCGCAACATGTCTTTAGTCTTCCATACTTCTCTATTAGTCGTCATCTCGGTAGTGTAGGGGGTGACCCCTTTCTAACCATATCATCATTCACACAGTCCATCCATCGTTTCTTTGGTCTTCCCCTACTCTTATCATCCACATTCATACTCAAAACTTCTACGTCTGGATGACTTGATTCTGGATGGATGGAATCTGGATCATGGCTGGATGTATTTTAATACATGAGATGTCTATCGACTTGTCTATTTGATTACTTGGTTGTCATCTTAGTTGCGTAAATGGTAATAGGCTAGGTTATTTTTATAAAATCAAAATGGCGGATTTGAGGCATCAATTAGAAAATACTTGAAAAAAAGTCAGAGCCATGACCATGTGGGGGAGCAAAACGATGATATTGTTAGAGCCCAGTTAGTAGCCCAGTTGCGGCGTCTGTACATGGTCATCCAAGGAGCATGTGAATGGGCACTCAGGGCACTCCAGAAAGTGGGGCATGGTCTGATTAGAGGCACATAAAATACTGATATCCAGCTGCATACGGTTTGACTGGAAGCCGACCCCAACATGTTGGAAAAAGGCTAGGCAGATAATTGGTTAACATACCTTCTTAATAAGAACGACTGTCCACACGTAATTGAATACAACAGACTTACGAGTTGTAACTCGTAGGTTCGAACCCAAACAGGCGCTTTACTTTGTGTAAATTATTACATCACCACTGCTCTCAAAACGGTGAAGAAAAACATTGTGAGGAAACCGGCATGTCCTAGAACTAAAAATTCGAAGACGTGTGGCATCTAAACCGCACTGGGCCCGCGTGGTGGATTACAGTTCACTCCCTCTCACCAAGAGGAGGCCTGAGTCCCAGCAGTGGGAACATTATAGGCTGGTTATGCTACATACCCATACATGTAACTAATTATAATCTGACCACTGACAAGGAGTTCCAGTCCTTGTGCTTATTTAATCATAGTCAGGGTGACTATCCTGTCCTGTCCTTATCCCAATTTAATTGGGGTCAGCGCGAAATTGTGTACATTATACCAAAGTCACCCCCTACCTACGAACCGCCTACGAACTAACTACGGCGTAGCGGCGTAGCTCACCCTGCTACGCCGTAGGCCTTGCGACTCTATAAAATTGTAGGTGCTTTCATTGTATAACTAAATAACATCCATTAATTTTCTAAAAACAATTCTATTCATTACTCATTTATTTTTTATTCTGTTAGGCTTTCGAGGTGGCTAAGTAATAACAGCCGCACGGGTCAACCGATCAGGTTAAGCTACGGTTGCTGTTGGTCCGTGGATGGGTGACTATCTACATATCAAGACCCCGTCCGTACCTCGGAAAGTACGTTAAGCCGTTGGTCACGGCTGTCATTCGTGGATCTTTGGCAGTCGTTATGGGTCGCAGGAGCCTGAAAATCAGACAATCAGTTTTACCAAGGGGTATCGTCTTACCTACTAACTGAGTTGTGGAGGTCAGATATTCAGTCGCTCCATGTAAAATACTAGTATTCAGCTGCATCCAGTTAGACTGGAAGACGACCCCGACATTGGAAAAGGCAGGCATATGATGTGACTATTATGAAAGGTATCTTCTTGCAATCATTCTTTCACGAGAAAATCACTTTTGTTTTTGCGAAAGTACTCGTATATTCTCGTGACTGCTCCTACATCATTTACCAGCTAAATTTGAGGCTGCAAGGGCCCCGGGGCTTACAGTCCATGTCCCGGGAGGGGTTCGGGGGGGCGGGGAGGCAGCTGCACCCCCCTGCACTCCCGCGTACACCCATGTACATACCAACATACATTATAACATCAACCACAATGTAATATACGCTGCAGAAGGTCCATTTCTCTCTGTGTGCGAGAAACAGCACACACACAAATCAAATAAAATCAAAAGTCATTTATTCAAATTAGGCTGAGAATCAGCACTTTTTGAACGTCAAAATTACAAAAGACAGCCCCCCAAAAACGCCCGCCCTTCATGCACAACTAAAGTCTATTTATTAATCAATACGAGTACATATTATAAAACAAAGTCCCCCCGCCGCGTTTGTCTGTCTGTCCGAACGCGATGAACTCAAAACTACTTACCAGATTTTCATATGGTTTTCCCTAATGGACGAAATGATTCATGATGAAGGTGTATACTGAAGGATTTGTGGTGTAAAGTGTAAATTTAGGTGTAAGGCCTTTTTATCTGACGTAGTCGGCGCATATACCTGTATTAATTTCAGGTAGTACCTGTCAGCGAGAAATTTTGCTACAGGCCCCGCCTAGCAGGCCTCGCCTGGCCTAAATCCGGTACTGATAATATGGACTATCACGTAGCAACATGGCTGAATACCACATCAAAGTATTGATCGTGACCTGCGCAGTGCAACTTGCCTTAGTGCAATATCGCAGTGCGTCAGCTGCCCTCTGCCACGCATCACGAGCTGATCTTTAGAGCCACCAATTGAGTCGCGGCTCTGCAGCCCCACAGGACTGCGTGTATCAAGCTGAAAGACTAAGGTATGGGTTTTAAAGAAATTATGTTTCGTCAGTTTGAGTTACATGTCGTTGTAAAAGTGCAGGCTTTGTCTAATTTCATACATCTGTTTACGAGAAGGTTGGGGCTGCAAGAAAAAATTGGCAAATTACTTATGCCGTTGGTCCCGGCTGTCATTCTTGGATCTTTGACAGTCGTTACGGGTAGTCAGAACCCCTAAAGTCTGACAACTAGTCTTACCAAGGGGTATCATTATATAAAGTAAAATCTGCCCCGTTGGTCTCGGGGTTGCAAGTGCGACTGCTGAGCGTAGGGTCCTGGGTTCGATTTCCAGGTCGGGCAAAAGTGTTATTGTGTTTTCCATTAGGAATTTCTTAGTAACAGCCCGGAGTTTGGAAGTTGGCGGTTTAATACCCCCGTGCCTCGGAAAGCACGTAAAGCCGTTGGTCCTGCGCTTGATCTATCTGCGGTCGTGTCGGATTGCCGTCCCATCGGACTATGAGAGTAAAGGAACAGAGAGTGCACCAGTGTTTGCACACACACTTGTGCACTATAACATCTCCTGCGCACCTGGCTAATCTCCGTTGAGATTGGCCACCGTGACCGAAATCGGTCGGGAGGCTATTATTATTATCATTATAAAGGTTGTGGAGGTCAGATAGATAGTCATACATAATCAGCCTATAATGTTCCCAGTGCTGGGACACAGACCTCCTCTCTGTGAGAGGGAGTGGACTGTAATCTACCACGCGGGCCCAGTGCGGGTTGGTAGATGTCACATGTCTTCAGATTTTTAGTTCTAGGACATGCCGGCTTCCTCGCGATGTTTTTCCTTCACCGTTGTGAGAGCAGTGGTGATGAAATTATTTACACAAAGTAAAGCGCCTGTCTCGGTTCGAACCCACGACCTACGACTCGTAAGTCGGGGACGTTACCACTGGACCACCACTGCTCTCAACCTCAAGATAGGCAGTCGCTCCGTGTAAAATACTAGTAGCCGACACCGTAGTTGGGAAATGGCTAAGCAGACGATGATTATGTTATCAAAAGCTCAGTCAAGCTTTGAAATATGAAGCTATACCTACTTCCAAATATTCTATGTCATGCTAAGGTATCAGTTGATTCAGTTCCTAAAAACAGTATTCAAATTCAAATTCATTTATTCACATTTAAATAGAGTAATTACAATCGATGGTTTCTCATGTTACATTATTCGGTCTTATATTCTGTTTACCCTGTAGTATGGCATGCGAAGTTTATTTGGTCTAATATGTATATAAAGAGACAGAAAATAAATGGGAATTTAATATTAATACTTAATAATTTAGTCACAATGTCTCTGGAATTTGGCGTGCACGTCAATAATATAGTACCTGGTCAAATACAGTCCAATACAAATACAAAGTCAAATATTATTATTATTATTCTTTAACGTTAAGCAATGTCGCACTTTTACACACAAAATATATATATTATTCCTGTAAACATTCGTTCACGGAGTAAATCATTTTTTTTAGAAGTACCTCTTTAAGCACTTTCTTAAACTTTGGTAGAGGGAGATCTTGGATGGTTGTTTGTAACCTATTATAAATTTTAACACACATAGCTAAACAATTCTTATTAAACACCGCAGTCTTTGGTACAAATTCTAGCACCAGTCGTTGACCATGTCTTGAACTACGAGGGTATATATTATCACGTTTATAAATGTCACGAGCCTTCACAAAGAGGTTAGGATTAGATTTTACAAACACACAAATTTCAAAAATGTACATGTACATTTTTGAAATTTGTAGTGGTAAAATACTTGGTAGTGGTATTTGCGGTGATTGATTCGTTCATAAAAGAAATATTAATCTGTATAAAAAAAAATATTACAAGCCCAACAATCATACAGGGTGGCAGGGGACATCGACGCAAAATCTATTACCATGGATTTAGTGCATGATTCTGAACCCCCGTGCGATATCTATCATACATCGTTGGTAACAGTTAGACCTTGAGCTGGCCTGGCGTAGTGCGGAGTTTCAATAGTATACGGAGCTAGCCTAAACTGGTTTCTGTTACCCCTGACGTATTAATCAATCTGCCTAGTCTTTTCCCAACTATGTTGGGGTCGGCTTCCAGTCTAGCGCTTGCAGCTGAATTCCGGTATTTTACATGGAGTGACTGTTTATCTGACCTCCACAACCCAGTTACTGGGTAAAACGATACCCTTTGGTAAGACTGCTTAACAGACTTTCGGGCTTCTGACGACCCGTAACGGCTGGCAAATATCTACGACTGATAGCCAGGACCAACAGCTTAACTTCCTTTCCGAGGCACGAAAGATTGAAACCCGCTTAAATTTCCGACATCACAGCAATCACCTATACTTCCATTAGGTATGTATATCAAATCCAAGTATTGATCGCCAGGTTGTGACCTGCGCAGTGTTAGCCTTTTTCTAGACTAAAAACAGGCTACCTTTGTCCAATGTCGCAGTGCGCCACCCGCCGTCTGACGTGCAGGACGAGTCGGTCCTTCGAGCCGCCGGCGGGGCCCCGGGGTCTGCATTGTAGGTGCTCTTCGTGACTCTGAGTTAAAAATGGAGGTAAGTGATGAATTTAGTATTGATTCACTAGTAAGTAAGTAATTATTTATTTTACTAAAAGACAACCTAGGTAACATTAGTATTATTTTAATAAGGGATGGGTATGGTTGTTACAGATGAGAAGGCCTCTGCCTTTTAAACTAGGAAAACCTGTATCTTGAAGGACAGTGCACTTTTAAGGGATTGACACGTTTTTCCAAAATATCCATAGTTGCGTAATAATATATACATGTCGGGGATTCGTCACCAGGGGGTTGAGACATCATTGGAGTTTCGAAATAATACTCGCCAAACTTTGGTTTACACATGTAATTACTGTTAACAAAGTTAGAACACAAAATAATCTAGGATGCCTAAGATCTAGATAGATTAGATATTAGGAACTCGGGAAGTTTAGTGCGGAGTAACAGCCAACCACTCAATCTCACGGTCCGACCAAAAAGTTCGCGCTCCATCGTCGCACCCGGCGTCCATCTTTTTCTCGTTCCCAACCTAACTGTCAGTGTCTACCATCATTCAAGAACTAATTCGGTCATGCGTTCGGTATTGCCATTACTCCACACTAACCATCCCCAAGTTATTACTTGACGTACCTAAACGAACGACTAACTGTCATTCGACTTAGTTCCTTACTAGAAAGATGGCGTTAATTTAAATTGAGGTTAGATACGCGATGTGTGCGTTGACCCTTCGACATACATATGTATTAAAAGGGCTTAAAAGCTAATTGTGGGGAGTGTTTGTGTGAATGTGTTACTGCATACTAAACATCTTCACTGATTTCGATTTTCTCAATAGAAATTTAATGTCATAACGCTTGATGTAAAGTAAATCATCAATCTTTCTGTCTGTCTGTCTGTTCGGATGTGATACAAGCACTATATAAAAGGTATCGATGAAAATTGGAAAAGAGTGTTTATGTGCACCTCTTTTTTTTCTCAGCGTGTCGATGGGAAACATATAGTTTTTTTTTTCTTAAATTTGTTTGGCCCAAAAATTCAGCAACGCGGATACCTTTCGCTGATGCAGCCATTAGTTCCTCATTGTGTGCAGTAAGTAGACCGCAGCAAGGAAAACCTCCACAAGTGGGGGTTCATGAAAGGCTCACCTCCGGTGTGTATGCGGCGTCTCTCCACGGACAATGGCTCACCTCCCATCTTGCACCGCATGCCCTGTCACGTGCACACGTGAGGACCTAATGTGCACCACTAAACAATGGTGTAGTGAAAGTACGTTTAGGTACTAGTAGTTGTAAGAAGTGGGTGTGTTTCTATGATCAATAAAAGTGTAACGTCATTCTCACACCTCATTGGTTGAGACCACGCGCACGGATAGATCATAGGGGTGAAAAGACATTTTATTTGAAAGGGAGCGAAGACGATGCGCCCAATAGATTCTTATATATTTTCTACAGCGCTCCACCCTTTATAAGTAAAACGGTTTTGTACATTGTATTTTTTAAACTTTTTCAGGTCGGCGCGGGTCGCGATGTCGTGAATTGGTCCTACGATCCACCACGAGGCTGTCAGACTCTACTGCCCTAAAGTATAACTCGGTTAACGATGGAGGTAAGTCTTTCAATATATATGTAGTGATCTTCTTAACTTTCTTCAGACTTCTCCTGACTACCTGTACACGGCACACATTCACAGCGTGTTTGTACACTTGGTTACTACAAGTGCGATGAGAGTGAGGAAAGGAAGAGTGCACCTATGTCTTGCTCACACTTGTGCACAACAATATCTCCCGCGCCGAAGGCTGGTCTCCTCTGAGATTGGTTGCTATGGCTGATACTCGGTCTGAAGGACTTTTTTTTACTACAAGTATAGCGCGCGTCGCTGCGTGAGATACAGATAATGTACCTACTAGCGATAGTAGCAGTGGATAGTGAGCAGTGGTGGTCCAGTGGTCACAGCACCGACTCACGAGTTGTACGAGTCTTAGGTTCGAACCCAGCCACGCACTTTACTTTGTGTAAATTATGTCATCACCACTGCTCTCAAAACAGTGAAGGTAAACGTTGTAAGGAAACCGGCATGTCCTAGACCCGAAAATTCGAAGACATGTGACATCTACCAACCCGCACTGGGCCCGCGTGGTATACAGCTCACTCACTCGAAGAGAGAAGTCCTGTGCCTCAGCTGTGGGAACATTGTAGGCGTATGATGCTAGTGTTAGTACTTTTTAAAACAGGTAGAACTATTTTTTTATCATTACCTTATTTCAAATTTCAGGTCACTGGCAGCAGCGTCATATCAGGCCATTGCGGACCTGATCTCACTCGATGGGGTGTAAGTGGCTCTACCAACGCCTGAAGAGCCAAAGTCAACCTCACCTGCCCGCGGTACACCCTGCTGAACTTACCAATGAGGCTCTGGCGAATCCCAGGTCATAGAAGACCGAGGATCTGGGAAGAACGTGCGGTCAAGTGGACTGAGGGGACAGAACTGTGTTTTTGTTTATCGAAAACGCTTTCTTCTTCTCAAAAATTTGTTAACCGTACCTAGGTTTAGTTAAACACACCATGAAAATTTATTATAAGGTATTACAATTTGAAGGTTAGATTAAGAACATAGGTAATAAGATTTTTATACAATGAGATAGTTTAATTATATTATAAGTTAGGTTAAGGCATTTTATTGTTTTATTTGAAAAATCCACTAACATAAATCCCTACTTTGCCTCCTACTCTCGCGGTAAAAGATGTAAATCTTATTTTCGTTAGTTAGCGCGAGCTGCGGCTTGGACATGTACCCGTCTAGAGATAACAACGATACAACAGCAACAAACAAAACACAAACACAACACAACACACACACACACATCCACATCCACACCACACACACGACACCACACACACCACACCCACTCACACACACACCCACCACCCATCCACATATTTATACCTTGTGGCATGCAAATAAACGAATATGAATATATGAATAACAACAGAAAAACACCAGCTAAGAGCTGTGTCTGTGAGATAAATCTAGGTAGAAACTCAGCACTGAAGCGGCACAGCACGACTTCAGGTTTATGGGGAAGGAGGGGTGGCATTAAAACTGTGTAAAGTTCACTCATCCTCAATGGAAAAGGGAGGATCCTCCAACCAGACGAGAGTTGTGTCTGGTGGGCAACTGCCCGCCGATAGATGTCGGGACATTGTGTATATTATTATGCTAGTTGCGCGGCAAACCCTATGCATGATTTTGCGTGACGTCAATGTGACGTGTAGTTCGCATGTGGCAATGTAGACGCCGCCACAAAACCACGCCATATCCAATATTAAATGGTTAATCCATCCAATATGTCATATATTATTTAGTCTTTTGACTCATTAGGAGTCAAAAGACTAAATAATATATGACATATTTGAAGAATTAACCATTATATGTTTAATTTCATCTTTCATCATGTCTCTAACCGCGGTAAGAGATCCATTCCATGAGTAGGTACTGTACATTAGTATAAAAAATCAAATTCAATGGTGTGCATAACTCCAGCTTCCTCATATGTGATAGAATAATTCTACCTATGCCAATATTTATTTATTTATTTATTTATTTTATTGGTTATTTTGTTTATTGTTACATCAATACATAATAAAAAGAGCACAAAAAAATCATACTAGATGTACAATATTAAGAGATATAGGATATATGTCATATATTATTTAGTCTTTTGACTCATTAGGAGTCAAAAGACTAAATAATATATGACATATTTGAAGAATTAACCATTATATGTTTAATTTCATCTTTCATCATGTCTCTAACCGCGGTAAGAGATCCATTCCATGAGTAGGTACTGTACATTAGTATAAAAAATCAAATTCAATGGTGTGCATAACTCCAGCTTCCTCATATGTGATAGAATAATTCTACCTATGCCAATATTTATTTATTTATTTATTTATTTTATTGGTTATTTTGTTTATTGTTACATCAATACATAATAAAAAGAGCACAAAAAAATCATACTAGATGTACAATATTAAGAGGTGAACACAACCACATGAAATATATAAAAAGAACAACTTTAAAAGTAAAAAAAGGACCAGATTTTTTTTTGTTTTTATGTGATATTACTGAAAATACATGGCGTAGTAAATATGGCATTAAGTGAGATTAGTTAAAACTATCTTAGACTAGGCTTGTACTAACTATATACTAAATTAATGTTAGAAACAATTGGTGCTTGAAGTGCTGAAGGGAAGAGCCAAAGATATCAATTTTACTAAATTTATTATGTAGTCGACTAAGTCTAGGGATCGCAGAGTTACGACCTGAAACAGTTCAACGAAATGGTGTATATAGGAGATCAATAGGATTTCCAGGATAATTGTGCGGAATATGGAATTTTAATTTATTTAGTAGCTGTGAAGCTTGTTACTTAAAATTTTATATAGAAATATGAAATCAATAATATCTCTACGTGTTTCGAGGGATATCATATTAAAGGTGCTTAAACGTTTTGTGTAACTCGGGATTTTCCGTTTCGCAGTAGATATACTAAGTTATTTAAAAATCGCTTCTGGATACGTTCAATCCTCAGGCTGTGGGTTGTTTAAGGCATAATAGCTGCAATCAAAGTTCCCAGTCTTAATTTAGCTGCCACAAAAACTTCGGTCATATGAGTGGTTTAGTGTGTGTTAGCTGGAGTGACGTCACCCCAGCTTCCTCATTCAATACAGACAAACTAGTGAGGTTAGAGTTTTGGACAATAGTTAAAAAAAATAAGGCCTAATAGCTGCACAAGGAAGGAAAAAACTGAATGATAATACTTAAAAAGTGTTGAAACTACGATTAAAAACGTGTGTGTAAGCTGGAGTGACGTCACCCCAGCTGCTCATGTTATATCTTTCCAAAGAAAGAAGATATGATTATGTATTATATCTCAAAAGTTAAGGCATAATAGCGGCCATAGGCAGCAAAACTTTCAAATCTCTAGGCCTTGTAGTTTCCACGTAATAAACAAAAAAGGAATAACTGTTCAAGTATAAAATATTGAATTCAATGACATCTATCAGTTTTACTATTCATACGAACTGCAATACCAAATGCAACCCATCTTCCTGTACAGTTAGTACCACCCTTAACCAACAGATGGCGTTAATATAAGAACCAAAACCTTCGAGAGATGGCTAGCTACAGCAAAAAGAAACTACATTCGCAAATAAATCGACAGCAGCAAGGTACAAAGAGTCAACTGCACTTTTGACGAAATTCACTTTTTTTTACATAATTTGATTTAGAATTCTTTGTTTTTCATAGCATTTTTTTCTGTTTAATTATTAATTCAATACAAACAATGCCAATATTTTTAACACTCTTAGCAAATAATTAGCTTTACTTGTACAGACGCCAGCAGGTCAAGCTACCCGAAACTGTCAAATTTTCCCAATCAACCTTGGACCTTAACGCTTTAGCGATAAAGTTGAAAATCTATTAAATAAATTTGACAGATTATAGTAGCTTGATGTGCTGGCTTGATCTTTACCTAATTAATAAACAATGTAAACAAAACTTAGAAGTCACTTTTAACCTACTTCTAAATGTCGCATCGAAATGAAACTTTGTATATGTATGTAGCTTAAATGACAAAACGATAATTTGGTATCTTGGAGCTAATCTGATGATGGAATCAGGAGGTGCATGATGGAACTCTTCAGTGGCTACTAGTTTACCTCTCGAGTTTGAGTACATATAATTTGTTTTAACGAGTCCAACAGATTAGGCTTGATAAAGAGGGTCTGGTGATGGAGCCAGGAGATGGATATTGCAACTATTCAGTAGCTACTCGTAAACTCCTCGAGTTTAGGGTCATATGATTCGTTTTTGATGAGTCCAATATATTGCACTTGGTGTCGAGGGTCTGATGGTGGAGCCAGGAGGTGGATAGTGCAACTCTTTAGTGGCTACTAGTAAACCCCTCGAGTTCACGGTCATATGATTTATTTTGATGGGTGCAACATACTGCACTTGGTGTCGAGGGTCTGACGTAGGAGCCAGCAGGTGGATAGTGGAACTTTTTAGGGGCTTCATATTTTTTTTGTCAAGTAAAATCATGATTTTGCAGAAAACCGTATATACTTTGCGGCCGTCGCGCGATTAATTAATAACTGCAATATACCTATATCTCACATCGAAGTATTGATCGTGACCTGCGCAGTGCAGCTAGCCTTTGTCTAGTCTAGACCCTTGCTGCAGTGCCGCAGTGCGCCAGGCGCCGTGCTCCGTGCATGACGTGTTGGTGTTGACGAGAGGCCCCGGAGCGAAGAGCTACCATGGAGCCCTACTGTACGGCGTATCCCTCGGACTTAGATGAAGGTACGTGATTCATGCCTGTCTTCACTGACGGAAGAACTTCAATTATGCTAAAAATTAATGCTCAAATAAAAGCGCGTTGTTGGATTTTCAACTTTCGAGCGTTGAGCTGAGCGTTGAAAATCCAACAGCAATTTAATTTATGCATAATTTTTTCAGGCATCAGTGTTTCTTCTGTTTTACTAATTCGTTGATAAAATATCAATATCTAGGCATTTTACGTGTTAAGATCGTGATTGCGAAAAGTAGGATAATTTGAGATTTATTTAATGAAACTCATAATTATGGTGATTAGTGAGTAGGCTGTTATAATTATGATTCACTAGCTGCGCCCCGCGGTTTCACCCGCATAAGTTTCGATCCCATGGCAATATCAGGATACAAGTTTCCTGTATGTTAATCCTGGTTATAAACCATCTGTGTGCCAAATTTCATCCAAATCCGTTCAGTAGTTTTTGCGTGAAAGAACACATCCATCCATCCATCCATAAATACTTTCACGTTTATAATATTAACAGGAAGTAGGATAGTAGGATTGAGTACTCCGAATAAAGTACTTTGGAGAGTTTTGTCGAAACGTGTTCTTTGTCCAGTGCTGGGGGGAAGGGGGGAAGGGGGGAGAGAGAGGGGGTTTGGGGTAAGGGGGGATACAGAGGTGCCAGCGGTGAAGCGGTTGGAGAGGGGGGAAGAGGGGTGTCAGGGGAGGGTAAGTAGGCGTGTGGCTACGATCGATAAAACTGAAGCGTCGTTCTTTCACCTCATTGGTTGAAGACATGAGAGCATACTCTTTTTTGGTGAAAAGCCATTAATACAGGCGGAGCTAAGATGATAATTTTGACCGATAGGATGCTTGCAGCCTATCGCAGTCCACTGCTGGACATAGGCCTCTCCCAGGCTGCGCCACAACACCGTGTCCCTCCGCCTTCCGCATCCAGTCTGTCCCAGCCATCTTCGTTAGGTCGTATTATTGACCGACTTTAAAAAAAGGAAGAGGTGTTATGTTCCTCGGTATTTTTTTTTTGTTTATCGATAGGTATATTCGTCAACAGTGGAACGATTTAAAAAAATATTTTCTATTTATTTGGTCCCATATAATTTTTATTGATTTATACATATTCTAAGAAATAATATTTTTTTTGTAAATCTTCAGGTCCTTGGTCCACGAAGATCTGCACCCCGTTGGCGAACCTGAAGGCTGAATCATCAGAAGGTACTCCATTTGCGTGGTTCGGTCCTTCGAGTCGACTGGGGGCCAGCACCAGGGCTGGATGTAAGTGTTTTATATTTGTTTTCTGCTCTTAAATATTATGATTTTTATTGTAATATTGTGGCTAAGTAATAACAGCCGCACGGGTCGATCGATCAGGTTAAGCTACGCTTGTCGCGGGATGGATTGGTCCGTGGATGGGTGACCATCTTTAAATTCCAAGACCCCTCCGTGCCTCGGAAGGTAGGCCCAAAGTCCCAAAAGTATGATACCTGTTTTACCAAGGGGTATCATATAACCCAGTATCTGGGTTTTGGAGATCAGACTAGCACAACAACACACAGCCTAACCTTTTCCCAACTATGTGGTCGGATTCCAGTCTAACCGGATGCAGCTGATTACCAGTATTTTACATGGAGCGACTGCCTATCTGATCTCTACAATACAGTTATTCGGTAGCACGACACCCCTTGGTAAGACTGGTGGGCCCTTTCGTACTGTGTATGTATTATATTTTAGGATTTTATTAACTTTCTATTATTTCATTTTTCCAGTCCCCGGGCTGCTCTGCGGAGATAGCATATCGTCTGAAGCCAGCTGACACAGGCTTCACCTCGTCTAAACATCACTGACGAGGCTGTGACGAGTCCCCGGGCTCGACTGTGTCCAAGACACAGTGGGGGCCGTCTACTTACAAATTCAACCTTGTTTTTATCTGTTATTCTTTCTACGAAGACTAAGGCTAACCTGCAAATAACTAAACGTTCCAAGCCAAACGAATCAGTTTGGTATTCAGCGATTTGTGGTGCAGCCTTCCTTCACATTTCTGCTCTGTTCAAATTCTATTCTGTTAGTGCTGAAGGTAGTAGAGCCCTCTGTGCAGAGCTCGTCCGGGGAAGTACTACCCCCATGCCCGTTTTTACCAGCAAGCAGTTAAGCTGTCTCCCGGTTTGACGGGTATGGCTGCCGGTGTAGTTACAGGCACAGGAGACATTCCAGCTTGATCTCTGCAGTGACATGTGCGATACTTCTAGTATTGCATATGTTAGCAGGCGGCGGTGACCATATACCATCAGGTGGCTGCTGGCTTGCCCCAAAACATGACACAAAGAAAATTTGACAACTCATATTCATCGGTAGACAACTATTATTAATTAAAGGTACTTATGTAGGTTAGGTATAATTATAAGAACTAGGATAAGTATTCATTTGTTTTATTTTGAAAATTCCCATCACTGCCTTCCTTTAGTATCCTGATAGTCAAGGTCAGCACATGTCAGTCAGCACTGGAACTCAAGCTCAAAGCATCTATTTCAATTAAATTAACAGGCACTTTTGAATTGTCAAGGGGTTGGTCAGTCAGATAGATGAAGCTAGTTGCTCATTACAAAGCGTAGTAGATTCCTATGGAGAAGAACGGGTAAGAAACTCCCGGGAAATCACTGCACGGGATCAGCATTGCCTCAACTCGAGCCGTAAAGCATTCTTTGAAACTCCACACTGCAAAGCACATTCATCGGCATCGTGACGTCATCGCCTCGCCTCGCGGTTACCTAGTAAACGGATGCGGTTAGTAGGCAACTTGTGGCGCCATCTACATGCAAACTACGCATCACACTGACGTCACGCAAAATCCTGCAGCGCGCAACAAAATTTTACCGCGCAACTAGCATATATACAACGTCCTGCCATCTATCGTCGGGCAGTAACCCACCAACAACTGCAGGGTCAATGCGTAACACACTAACAGTAGGAATGGCTTTCTTCATTTTGACAGGTCAACAACATTCAATGCGTTATTTAGGTACTGACGCCAGCACATCAAGCTACTACAATCTGTCAAATTTCTTTAATAGATTATCAACTTTATCGCTAAAGCATTAAGGTTCAAGATTGATTGGGAAAGTTTGACAGTTTCGGGTAGCTTGACCTGCTGGGCGTCTGTACGTTGTTGACCAGACAAATTTTTCGAACATAATACGAAGCACTAGCTGCGCCTCGCGGTTTCACCCGCATAGTTTCGATCCCATGGGAATATCGGGATAAAAAGTATCGTATGTGTTAATCCGAGTTGATAGTAGTAGGTATGCCACATTTCATCCAAATCCGTAGTATTTGCGTGAAAGAGTAACAAACATCCATCCATCCATCCATCCATCCTTACAAACTATCGCATTTATAACATTAGTAGGATAATATGATTAGGAATATCCTTCAAAATGATTTAGATTCTGATTATTATTGTATTACGCAATTAGGCTGCTGGTCGGAGGATCCTCCAGTTTCTATGGAGGAAGAGTAAATTTTACATCCTGTTCCTCAAACCACTATAAACTCACAGTCGCCGCGCTTTCGTCGAGGCGTTGACTGGACGCAGAGAACTGATATAGGATGATGATGATGAAACATTTCACTCTGGGATGGCAACCTGCCTGCGACACCTTTGCCCACTGACCATCAGGTGGGCTGCCTGCTTGTTTGCCATCAAATACCGAAGATCTTTTATTATATCAGTTGATCAACCTGTGCTGATGCGAGAAGCATAGCATCGGTCGATGTGGCTGGTTCTGCTTGGTTGAGGGTTATGTCCAACAGTAGATGTCTGGGCTGCATGTTTTGGGACACAGAGGGCAGCATAGGCGGTGGAGCTCAGTTTGCGATATACATAGCTCCACAGCCCCAATTCACCAGGTTGGAGTTATATCTTCCCACTTGTATCGGGAGACGGTTGAGGGACTTCCAGTGACCTCTGCGCAGCCACCGAGGACGCCGAGGAAGTGGTGAAGTTTTGAGCCAAGAAGATCTATAATACAGTCCTGCCAGTGATACGAAGAAGAAGTGGACGTATTTCGGGCGAAATGATGATGATATACTTAACTTAGATAAAGTCAGGATATATTCTATTGCCATTCTGTTGTTTTGTCAGAAAAATAGATTCTTAGACAAAGTTAGTATCTACCTATCTACGTATTCTATCGACTGATTTTGGCTATTTCATTTTCTGACAAAACAACAGCAAGGCGGCCTGTAGCATCTGATAGGACATAATTATGTGACAGTAGCATATTTGTCAGTTTATTCCAGTGAATGTTTTTTTTTTCCATTATGATTTTTTGTCTTTCCAATCTTACCAAGGCGTTAAAATTTTTCGTTAGTTATTAAAAAATAATTAGCTGTTCCATACAATTTAACCGCGTAAGCATTGCACTTTTCAGTTTTTTGATAAGCGACAAAAAATTCTGCGCTACGGGTTCCAGAATCATGTGCTGAAATCATGGTTACAATTTACGTGCTGATGTCCCTGCCACCCTGTATACTACCTACTGCCGTGATTTTTTCACATATCCAATATGCATGCTTCGACCTCTACGGCTAATATAATACAAATACAACCATTTCGCTGGCTTGGCTTTCTGTACTAAGTATCTGTGCTACGCCACGGATAGACCGACAGACAGACGGACGGACATGGCGAATAGGGTTCCTTTTTGACTACAGAACTTTAAAAAGGAAGCTGGGTTGAGATTTTTCGAAATAAAATAACACAATCCTTAACCTAAGTTTTATTATCTAGTTTCTTATGCTAATCGTCGGCAAACAAGTCGGCAGCCCACCTGATGGTACGTGGTCACCTGCCTGTGATACCTGCAATACCAGAGGCATCGCAGATGTCTTGCCATCCCAGAGACAAAGCTGGAATGTCTCATGTGCCTGTAACTACTCCGGCTCCATACCCTTCAAAACGGGACACAGTCACGCTGCATGCCAGCAGTGATAGGCATGGAGGTAGTACTTCCCCGGACGAGCTCTGCACATACAGAGCTCTACTACCTACAACTAAACCAACTGACTTTAATATACGAGTACTAAAGAAAAACATTGTAAAATACACTCCAAATAAAACAAAGTTTGTAAGAATACAAGCAATCGTCGAAACCATTTGAGAAAGAAAGAATACAGATCAAAAGCCACGTACAGACTCGCGAGGCATAGTCAGCCTATAATGTTCCCACTGCTGGGACACAGGCATCCTCTCTGTGGGAGGGAGTGGGCTGTAATCCACCACAAGGGCCCAGTGCGGGTTGGTAGGTGTCACGTCGAAATTTTGGTTCTAGGACATGTCGAGCCTAGTTTGAAAAAATGACTATTGATTTTGATTTTGTCAGTTTCCTCACGATGTTTTCATCTTTCTGACGTCCGACATGACCATCCAAAAGTGCCTGTAATTGGTTTATTTGAAATAAATGCGTTGAGTTTGAGTTCTCCTTCACCGTTTTGAGAGCAGTGGTGATGGAATAATTTACACCAAGTAAAGCGCCTGTCTGGGTTCGAACCTACGATCTGCAACTCATAAGTCGCGGCCGTTACCTGTGGGCCACCGGTGCTTTGATTTGCGAGGCATCTACTGCGAATGACATTCCGACGTATCTCTCAGGCTCAACGAATCACCACATCCCTCATCGACGAATACTCACAGTGCTATATACACACACATACACACATCCTGAGGCATGCGCGGCAAACCATTCACAGCTGTTGCTGAATAATCAGCCTATGTATATCAGCCTATATATATGTAACGTTACTACTGCTAGGACACCGCAGCCTTAATCCACCACGCGGACAGATTCCGGTGTTGGTAGCTGTCACGCAAGTCTGTACGTGACTAAAACTAAATGATTACAAATTAAATTAGATCCGATTGACGACCCTATCCATCCCTATTCGTAGAACCCAAGGGTGCGGCAAGGCCCCCTTCGTGAAGTCTTCATCTTCGTCTTTGGGCGGTTCTGATGAGGAGAGGAACACATCTGCTCCAAGGAACTGTAATAAGAAATAAAGTTATGTTAATAAATAGTTAGCGTAGCGTAGTCGCTCCCCAACTAGATGGACTGACGACCAAGCAGGTGGCTGGGACGGACTGGATGCAGAAGTCGGAGGACAAGGTGTTGTGGCGCAGCCTGGGAGAGGCCTATATCCAGCAGTGGACTGCGATAGGCTGAGTTGATTGAGAACTTAACGAGCTCAGCAATTCAACGAACAATACCAAAGAAAGGACATTTGGGTAGGCCGCATAAAATCCTTGAACTGCCTTTCAACAAAGATTATAAATGAAGGGTCTGCAGAAATTACTTAAATACTAACCTTCATCCTGATCTTCGGTTACACTGAACGTTGGTCCACAAAGCACTGACTCAAAGGACCAAGGTGTTCTTATCAGTAACTTTCAGACACGACGGCGACCTGAAAACATTGTGAAAAATAGTTTAGAAGATTGTAAAATAGAAATGACCAAAGGGGCAATTCTCATAATTTTAAGAACGTTCACAGTCTGATCTCAGTTATAATCTGTCAAAAATACCTCTCATTTTCCTACATTTTTGCCATTGATTGTCGCTGAGATTTTTCGTGCACTGCTTAGTGCCGAGAGTTGACAAACCAACAGTGTGTTTTTTTGACTGGGTTGCGCTCTGTTGGATTCTTAACGCTCGGCTCAACACCGAGAGTTGAAAATCCAGTGCGTGATAACATCCCGCCGCGATATTGTGACGTTGGTGAAAACTTGGGCTTAAGGCTGGGGTATATTACAGCCGCATTGTGACCGGTGTGCGAAAGAGATGTAAGTAGTAGGATCTCCGACAGGCAGCGAGGCCCGCCCCGAAACTGCGCAGCCTTTATCGATCGTATGACCACTCCCACATCCGCATCCCCGCAACCCCCGGCCTGCGTAACTTCCCTGCCCCCCACCCCTAACCCCCGCGCTTTCGTTCCCTGCCCCAATGACACACTTTCTCACAAAACTGTCTTAAAGTTAGGCTCGCCTCCTATTACATGGGACTTAAACATTACTGGCCAAATGTGGGTGCACTATAGATACACCTCTGCCTAACCCTTCCAGGGTTATACAGGCGTGGTGTTATGTTATGTCTTAAAATTTGTTATGTTATATATTTAAATTCGATCCCTTATTAGATTTTAATAATAAGCTTTATTATATTTTAGTTATTGTTTATCGGACTACACCTAGGTACTCGCTCGGGTACAGGGAAGTTACGCAGGGCAGGGGGTGCGGGGATGCAGATGTAGGTACATCTGCATCCCCGCACCCCCTGCCCTGCGTAACTTCGCCTCTCCCCTCTTGCCGCCCCCCTACCCCTTCGATGACAAACTTTTTTCACAAAACACTCCTTTTATCCGTTTCAAAGAAGCACTGATTCACTTACCTGAGTTTCCAATCCTGGGAGATGCACTCCTGAAGTCCTACAGAGAGTAGTGTTCCGGTGGCAACTCTAAGTACCGAGACGACATGCACGAGAGGCGACGGATGGCGCACTGTGGGTTGCAGGGGTGTAAGAAGGCAAGCTAGGTGGTCTGAAACAAAGCTAGCTGCACTGCGCAGGTCACACAACCCTGATCGATACTTCGATGTGAGGTATACGATGCAATTTTGTTATGTTGAGGTAAGTAGGACACAAAACATAAAATGTACCGAAGGTTAACTTCTTGTTACCCGACTACGCGACAGCAAAGACGGGGTTATTTTTGCAGGTGTAGGTATCTGTAACAGCATCTACATCCGACATGCCGGTTTCCTCACGATGTTTTCCTTCACTGTTTTGAGAGCAGTGGTGATGAAATTTTACACAAAGTAAAGCGCCTGTCTGGGTTCAAACCTACGACATATTACTCGTAATCCGAGGCCGTTACAACTGATCCACCACTGCTCTATTAAAGTAATGAAATTATTTAGTAATAATACATATATTAGTATTAAGCACAGTAATTTGTGTCTTACCCCTTTTTTTTTTTTTTTTTTTGGGATGGGAAATCATCAAATGACCCCTCCCGCTCTGGGGGGAGCGGAAGGGAGTGTCAGACTCTTACTGACTAAAACCCACCCATGTTCCTTCCTTCGCCCTTTATGTTCCGGGGCAGCGGTAACCCTTTCGGACAATCCCGCTGACCCGGCAGGCTTCGGCCCTAAGGGGCCCCTCTGAATGTCTTACCCCTTGGACACGAGTTACTCGCTCAAGCGAAACGCGTCTTGTGACAGCGACTGCGCAGAAAACAAATGAAAGAAGTTGCCACCGGTCGCCACTGACAGGTCGTGGCATGGCATGAAATCGCGTCACAAGTCGCAACACTCGAGTTTGTTTGAAGGACTTACAAAGTAAACCTTCGGTATATTTTTGTGTGGTGCTAGACATAGATATAATTAAGTGCATCGTATATCGCACATCGAAGTATTGATCCCCGCGCTGCGGGACCTGCGCAGTGCTGCTAGATGTCTAGACTAGACTCTTTGTTCGATGACGCAGTGCGCCACCCGCCGTGTTCCGTGCATGACGTTGTCCCTTCGAGTCGAGAGCCCTGCAGCCCTATAATACCGGTATCCTAGGATCTAATATGAAGGTTAGTGATTTAGTATTTCTTTTTAGCGTGGGGTCCTGTGTTCGATTCACAGGTCGGGTTGGGTTTTTCCATTAAGCTGTTGGTCCTGCACCTGATCTCCCTCCGGTCGTGTCGAATTGCCGTCCCATAGTACAATAAGAGTGAGACAAGAGGGAGTGCACCTGTAACTGAGCACATACTTGTGCACTATAATATCTCCGCGCCGAAGGCTGGTCTCCGCTGAGATTAGTTGTCATGGCCGAAATTCGGTCTGGACGACTATTTATTTTAAGCATAGATTGCCCGCGACATCTACTAACCCGCACTGGCCCCGCGTGGTGAATTAAGGCCTACTCCCTCTCACAGAGAGGAGGCTTGTGTCCCAGCAGTGGGAATATTAAAGGCTGATTATGTTTATGTATAGATTGCCCTTGATGATAAAGTGATCGCTGTAAAGTGTACTCACTTAATAGGGTACGTGACGATGGTTAGATAAATGCAAAGTGAAAAATAATTCATCCTTTTGTTTGAGCGGGGAAATAAGGGGGAAGGTGGGGTGGTGGGAGGCAGTGGTGTGGGGTGGTGGGTCTTACGATCAATAAAAGTGTGGCGTCTTCTTGTTGGACAAAATATACGAATATGGCTGTTGAGGCTCGCCCCCTATCACATAGGACTTAATCATAATTGGCAAATAAGGGTTTACTATTTACTGGTACACCTCTCTGTCTAATAACAGCCGCACGAGTCGATTGGTGAGGTTAAGTTACGCTTGCCGCGGTTGGTCCGTGGATGGGGGACCATCTTTACATACTAAGACTCCTCCGTGCCTCGGAAAGCATAACGTGCTTTCCGATTGTGATATAATACAATAATATTTCCATAGTTGGGAAAAGGCTAGGCACATGATGATCTCTGTCTAACCTTTCGGCAAAACCAGGCGTTATATTATGTTTGTTTTTCTCAAATGCCACTGTAAACCTTTTGCAGGTGCCTGGGCGAGCAGCTTTTCCCACACGCCTGAGATGGCTGCTGTACCAGTCTTCAGTCATCACCGCGGGTTGGTCCTTGGAGCCGCCTTCGCGCTGCAGATAGAATCTGTAGCAAAATATGACGGTGAGTCTATGCTCGTATATATATATTATATTTTATTTTTTTATTAAACTATTACGTGATGGGTGGCAAAATGATTTGATGTCAATTTATTTTGAGGTTTTCGAAATTTTGGTTCTAGGACATGTCGGTTTCCTCACTATGTTTTCCTTCACCATTTTGAGAGCAGTCGTAGTTTACACAAAGTAAAGCGCCTGTCTGGGTTCGAACCTACGACATATTACGCGCGGCCGTTAGTTACCACTGGACCACCACTGCTCACAGCAATTGGTAGCACTACTTCATCATCTTCCTAGTCTTTTCCCAACTACGTTGGGGTCGGCTACTTATAAAATATATTTAACAGAACGTTTTCCATTTTCCAGGTCCTGATGCATGAGGTAATCTCCCACTCGTCTCTGAAGACTGCTGATCTTCGCAGTCACTTCCAGCCACGGCATACGTCCATTTAAGCGAAGAACTATGGGGTGTAAGTGGCTCTACCAACACCTGAAGAACCAAAGTCAACCTCACCTGCCCGCGGTACACCCTGCTGAATCACCAACGAGGCTCTGGCGTATCTCCCCATTTTGGGGTATTTGAGAAATACTACCCTCTAATGGGGAGACAAGAGTTCAAGAGTATGAGCATTTAATCCTGTACTTATAGTCTTGACAAAACATCAGATGAATTCGCTACTTACTTGTTTTAAAAATAAATATTCGATCTCCATCATACAATCTCCTCGAGGGGATACTTGGGAAGGTACGGACCCATGGAGCGAGGCTCAAATGAATATTGCGACATGGAAGACGGTAATAGTTATTTGTACCTTGTCAAATGGATCTGCGCCTGACCGTGTGTTATCCAACATGTACGTAATGTAATTCATCTGACATAGAAATAATTAGGTTTAACATAACTTACGGGGTAACTAATGGGGGGGGGGGGGGGGGGGGGCTATCTATCTATTTTTTAGGCAATCATATTTTTTTTCAATTATAAACCATATAAATGTACGAAAACTTGTTTTATTTGAATATCCTTACGTCTGCGTCTGCTTGTTGGTCTAGTGGTCACAAATGCTAATGCTGAGCATGAGGTTTTGGGTTCGATTCCCAGGTCGGACAAAGCGCTATTGGGGTTTTCTATCTGGAATTTCTCAGTGGCAGCCCGGAGTCTGGATTTTTCCCGGTCGATGGCAATAGCATCAATCAACTCAGCCTATCGCAGTCCACTGCTGGACATAGGCCTCTCCCAGGCTGCACCACAACAACTTGTCCTCCGCCTTCCGTATCCAGTCTGTTCCAGCCCCCTTCTTATGGTCGTCTGTCCATCTAGCTGGGGGGCAATAGCATAAGCAGCCTATAAATTTCCCACTGTTGGGACACAGGCCTCCTCTCTGTGAGTGCGGGTTGGTAGATGTCACATGTCTTCGAATACGGCTCGACGATAGATGGCAGGACGTTTTAGTTGCGCGGGAAACTCTGCTTGCGCGATGCAGGATTTTTCGAGATGTCGTGTGATGCGTAGTTCGAATGTGGCGATGCAGATGGCGCCACATGCGAATATAATCTAGAAAAACTATAGTGAAAAGGATCTGTTTTATCTCGTAAACTTTAGAACTTTAAACCAAGTTCTATCAAAAAAATTTCCTACACGCCCCGCCTAGCAGGCCCCGCGCTGGCCTAAATCCCGTACTGATAATATGGATAGACTATCACGTAGCAACATGGCTGAATACCGCATCAAAGTATTGATCGTGACCTGCGCAGTGCAGCTTGCCTTATGAGGGTGAAAGAGGCACAAGCTTAGTCAACCTCACATAAGTGGTAACAATTTGCCATAAACAGTGACCGTATGTCGTACCAATAAGGGCGGGTTTCGTAGTGCTAATATTGCTACCGGTGTGCGGTTAACAAGCAATTATAAATGTAATATTATATAACATCGGTGACAATGTAATACACTGCAGAAGGCCCATGTCTCTCTGTGTACGAGCACACACAGTATAACCAGCTTATGTTCCCACTGCTGGGACACAGGCCTTCTCTCTGTGAGAGTGGGTGGGCTGTAATCTACCATGCGGGCACAGTGAGGGTTGATAGATGCCACATAAGTGATGTTCATAAGTTTTCATTGATATAGCGACGTTCGACTCATGTCAGCGCTGACCGTCGGTCGAGCACTAAATCCAGCCTAAGTGTGACATTTTCCGTTTTACTACGGAACCCTGAAAAGTGAAGCTTCGGTACGATGCTTGTTATGTGTCATATACACATAAAATTGCATAGTACACCTCTCATCAAAGTATTGATCGTGACCTGCGCAGTGCAGCTAGATATCTAGACTACAGTTCCTTTGTGCAATGCCGCAGTGCGGCAGCCGCCGTTAGCCGTGCAGCACGAGTCGGTCCTTCAAGCCGCTCACCGGGGCTCCGGGCTCTGGAGCCCTGCAGTACCTACTGTGGCAGCTGGACTATAGACTAAGGTTAGCCAATTACTTAGCATTATTTTCTTCTTGACTATGAGACTTAGTAAAAATAACGAGATTGAATAGATTGTGAGGCTGCAAAGTGCAAAGTGAAGTCACTCCCTCTCACAGAGAGGAGGCCTGTGTCCCAGCAGTGGGAACATTTATAGGCTGATTATACTAAAGTGCATCATTTGTGATAATTACTATTTTTTCTTTATTATTTTTTGTGGAGTTCTTTTCCCATTCTTCTCTATACGTAACCTTTTGGAAGGCGCAACTATAATCAATTTTATCTTCTTGTAAATTTTGACGTTTTTAACGTCAAAATTTACAAGAAGATAAAATTTCCCTTTTTTGTGCCTGTTTGAAATAAATAATTTGACTTTGACTTACCCCGTCATTAATTCACTCCATTCTTGAGACCTTTCTACTCCTCTCCTGAGAATTATCCAATAGGCTAGTTGACTCTTTTTTAAACTAGGTCCTAAATAGTTCATATTTGTTCTACTAAGGTAAAAAAAATATTACTAAATTTTTTCAACACCTGTGAAACTACAAAACTGTAATTTAAAAACAAACTCTTCATGTAGGTGCGAAAACGCTGTCCGCCATTTTAGTCCATAGATTATCTGTGCTCTGACATCATACGTATTGTAAACAAACATTTGACACACACATTTAAACGTGGATAATTTTCCAGTTTACTTTACTTTAAAAACATGATTTCAACTAATTTACATGAAAAATACAGTAATTATCGTCCGAGAATGCAAAAACACATCAATAAAGACCCCAGGAAAGTTGTGGATTAGAGTGCCTAGTGAAACAAATATTCGCAAAACATGGCTAAGACTTGCTCAAAGGGATCCTGAATCATTAACAACTGTAACTCAAATTTATTTTTGCGAAGATCAGTAAGTACCTACCAAAGTACAGAAACTTTTAGTTACTTTTGAAATACTTTTTTAGGTTATTTAAATCATTCAAGGCAAAGAAATTACCAACCATTAATGTATCAATTTTTGGCAAATTTGTGCTGTCTGCTTTTGTGAAACCAACGTCCATAATGAATTTATTATTGTTTTTCAATAAAGCAAATAAATTAAGAACGTGTAAGGAGTTTTTATCGAAATATTTATACTTGTTGTACCTACTCGTTTTGTTTACAATTTGTATGACGTCACATCATGGACGACAGCGTTTTCGGCGATTCAAATTAAAAAAAAAAAAACACATTTTTTAAATTGAATTTATAAATTAATCTTACGCTTTTTGTTATTAAAATCGATATATTTTGTTTTCGTAAGCTAAATACTGTAAGAAATACTCATTTATTGTATGAAATTAGATAAGTGTCAAGTAGCCTATTGAGTGGGGCTACCTTCTTAATTGAAAGCGTTCCATCATTCTATTACTCTGTCATATATTTCTCCTTTCATTAAAGCGAACCGCCAGTAATAATTTTATTATGCATCTTTCTAAATGTTCATTGTTAATCGTTTTCAGGGTCCTGGTGGACGAGCGCCAAAGTCAAGCTTCACAAGGCTCTGTAGGCAGTTCAAGGTGCAGTTCATCGCCAGCATCCCAAGTTGGGCGCATCCACTGCCACCGCCGCGCGTCGCTGCAGCCCTATATCGCGAAATTCGCGAATACCACGATAAAAGATGATGGTAAGTTATTGTCTTATCACTGCAAAATTGATAACTACGATAAAATTAAATTCTATCTACTTAGATACCTAGTCCCAGGTAATTGGAAGCGAACCTGCAGCCAAAAACCCGGCAAAAGTACAGACTCCGGGCTGCTGCTAAGAAATTCCTGGTGCAAAAACCTAATTCACTTTGCTCTACCGGAGCATCAAACACAAAACTACGTCCGCAGCAGCCACGTTAGCAGAACTTCTTTAACATAACGTTCTTTTACAATTTCAGGTTCTTGCCTTGCTAGATGAGCAGCATCACCCACTCGACAGACCACGGCAGTCTACAGCCTTCCGACCATGTCACACATGACCCTACTCGATGGGGTGTAAGTGGCTCTACCAACACCTGCTGAGCCAAAGTCAGCCTCACCTGCCCGCGGTACACCCTGCTGAACTCACCAACGAGGCTCTGACGAATCTCCACTTATGAGGTTTAGGAACTCTTTTACACCTTAACCTCATTTGCGGAGATAATTACGTGTATACACTACCACCTTGTATGCCAGTTATATGCAACACCTACAAGTACATGTAATGAGACTTATTATGAGTAACTCTCTTCAGTAGAAGGTTACTGATATGACTCTCGTCAAGGATACGAGTAACGACACAGCTTGTTTCACGTATTCTTGAATAGAAATAAGAATAAGTTAATTAGGTGCGTCGAGATTAAACACAGAATATATCTAACTCAATCCTTAGCTACAGACATGCACGGGGGATAGGGCAGGGACGGATACATAAGGAGGGGATCAGAGGTCTATGTTTTTTAAACAGAGGATAGGTACTACTCTGGTTGGAAATTCTGACTCTTTGAGCTTCTCCCTTGAGAGTTGGATCCGCGCCTGAACGTAGGCTCCTCCAGCAGGTAACTGCGTTTCATTTAAATAATGTAATGCAGTTATCTCCATAGAAATAAGGTTGTTATTATTTAGTACCAATTTTAGCTCTAGTTTTATGACCTATTTGGTGTTGGTCCCTTACAGGTGATTCAACTTGTACATACTATGTATGTAAAAATATTACAATAAAAAAAATATAATAAAGTTTTCGTTTTATTTCTTAGTTGTACCTTCTGCTCCATCATCATCTGCCTGCCTTTTTCTAGCTATCTTGGGGTCGGCTTCTAGTCTAACTGGATGCCGCTGAATACCAGTATTTTACATGGAGCGACTGCCTATCTGACCTTCACAGCTCAGTTACTGGGTAACACGAGGCACCTTGATAAGACTGTGCCAGTGTGATAGTGTTCGGTGTTGTACCTTCTGCTAAATTATTGTAACTCAACGCTTCCCTGGTCACCTTTCCCTGGCTTTAAGAAGCGACTAGGTGAAGTAGGTGATCATATCAGATAGGTAGATTGCAGCATAATGATATCATCATTCGCAGCGGGTGTTGCAGGTGAATCTGGGCTGAGATCTATCACCAGTAGGGACTAGGGGTAACTTGTAAGCATAACGACTATAACTTTCCCACTGCTGGGACACAGGCCTTCCCTATGTGTCTTTTCAATCCATCCAAAGGTTGTCTTTGAAAGATCGCTCTCAGCGATAAGACCGCCCATATTGTGTCACCCTTTGTAAAACGTCTATTTTTTTTATCTATAATTCATTTGGTGTACATAATAAGGAGTATTCTATTCTATTCTATGTGAGAGAGAGTGGGCCGTAATCCACCAAGCGGGTACAGTGTTGGTGGATGTCACGTGTCTTAAAATCTTTGGTTCCACGACATTTCGTTTTGCTGATGTGGATATTCTGGTTATAAAAGGCTTCAGGTCAGACTCCGCCATTTTCAGGCCTCTGGTAGCCTGAAATAGCGCTGAACATACAATCCAGTATAAATCAGTAGTTCTAGAAACACTATGAGATTTCATTTGGAGAGCCTAAGTATTTTTTCCGCTAGAATTCTAAACATCAAAACCAGTTACATAACAAACTGCATCAGAACGTACTCGTAAGTAGGTCGTCTGCATAGCAAATCCAAGTATTGATCGCCAAGCTGTGACCTGCGCAGTGCAGTGCTTTTTCTAGACCAAACGTCCTTTGGTCATCCATCCACTGCGCCACCCGCCGTGTTCCGTGCAAGACGAGTGCTCCTTCGAGCCGGATCATCATGATGGAGGTAAGTATTTCAGTTTTTCTTCTTAACCGTTGAAATAATATCGATATCCTAAATTACATAACGGCCAATGGCTAGTTGGCCGAAAACCTCGACCAACATCTTTCGAGGCTCTCGAAAGGCGTCTGATTCTGAAGGCAGTATTCCTCAATATGGCTCGCATTGTGAAGAGGTTCCTTTCTCTGAAGCCCTGACCACCGGTAGCTTGGACCCTGCTCCGGACATCACCGGATCCCTATTTTCTTATTCTTAAATATTTTATTTGCCTACATATATTTTCAAATGTAAAATAAAATGACGTAACGCTTGATAAAGACGGCTAGATTGAAAAGTGCATTATTTGATAAAGGATTAAATACATACAAACATAAACTTACACCTTCTTCCCATGGGGGTAGGCAGCAACTACAGAAAGCCACCTGCTACGATCCTTAAATACTCCTTTGGCCTCGTTTACGTACATATATCTGACACGCACGCCAGCTGCGAGTACAACGCACCTGACTTTTCTGAAGAACATCACCAATAAGGTCACTATAAAGATAGAATAGAATAGATCTTTATTTGCACCGAAAGTAGGTACAGGTTACAGATGTTCAGTTTTAAATTATCCTTATACTAACTACCTTACCTAAGGCATGCAAACAGTTTTAGCTATAATAATAAAGACTTTTGGAGGTATGAGGAACAGGGTGTAAAGTTCACTCATCCTCCATAGAAAAGGGAGGATCCTCCGACCAGACGGGAGTTGTGTCTGGCGGGCAATTGTCCAACGATTGATGTGGGGAAATTGTACCTATGTTAATTGCGCGGTATACTCTGCTTGCGAGATGCAGGATTTGCGTGACGTCAGTATGACGTGTTGTTCGCATGTGGCGTTGTAGATACCGCTACAGACTAATTAATAATTATAATAAATGATTAGTTCTCAGATTACAGCTCAGAAGCAAATCATTTGGAATTTTACTCTTGAAAACATAGTCTTCAGTAGCGACAGAGCAAGATGTTCGAATTGGGACACCCCACTTACACCCTGGCCGTCTGTTATTAGAATCAATAAAAGGGTGACCTCATTCTCTTACCTTATTGGTTAAGACCACGAGCACGCCTGTAGATCTTAGGGGTGAAAAGAGATTAACATTTAAGGGGAGCGAAGACGATTTATGACCGATTATATTATATTTTCCCCGGCGGTACGCCTTTTATAAAACAGCTTTCTTTATTGTATTTTTTTGTACTGTTTCAGATCTCTGAGGTGACCGTGGGTGTCGTGAATTGGTCCTTCGAGCCACCAGCAGGATGCGAGCCTCTGCTGCCTTAAAATACCACGAATCCCTGGGTCAAAGATGGAGGTAAGTTTTTTAATATGTGATCTTCCTCACTGATTATTATCGTCAGTAAAGTATTGAGGTAACGATTGACTAGAATGGTTGTAAAGTGCATCATTGTACTGGGTTAGTAAGTGCAGGAAAGGGAATGATTTTGCTCGTGTTTTGACTCTCCTATTTATTTTCATAATCTCTTAACTAACTATTTACACTAGGTACTAAAGTAAGGGACTAACTATATAAATAAATACAAAAACAAAAGGATATTTAGGCGTCGAAGTACTCCTCCGCATTGCTGTCATCCGGAAACGTGCCCAGAATACTGGCAGCATTGCCACGTCGAATGGCAATGCTAATTCTTTGGCCAAAGAATGACCCAGCTGCCTTTTCAGCATCGAAATTTCTTTAAAATGTTCTTTCTCGTGTTTTTAATCTTGGATAATGATGTTTCAGTGCATTCGTTTCAAACCAACCCAACCAACCCCAGCACACTGTGAACGTAGATGGTTACTTAAAATTTTATAGGATCATTGTGAACCCTCTCGGGCACAGCAAAATCGATCATGTTAAACTACACTTACCGCGGTTGGTCCTTGGATGGGTGGCCTCTTTATACACCAAGACTCCTCTGTGCCTCGGAAAGCACGTGAAACCGTTGGTCCCGACTGTCGTTTGTGGATCTTAGACAGAAGCCCGAAAGTCTGACAACCAGTCTTACCAAGGAGTATCGTATTCCCCAGTAATTGGGTTATGGAGGTCAGATAGGCAGTCGCTCCATATAAAATACAGGTATCAGCTGCATTCGGTTAGACTGGAAGCCGACCCCAACATAGTTAGGAAAAGAGTCTTGTGAACTACATCTCAACTTTAATGAGTCTTCTGAACTAAATCTTATAAGTAAATAGCGTGTAGCTTTAGGTAGCCTATTTTTCACTTTTTAGTTGTTACCTACCCCATACAAATTCATGTAACACCACTTGCTATGTAAATATCAGTTACAGGAAAGAGTTATTAAAACATCATCAATATAAACTAAGTGGAAAAAAATCGTATTATTGCAGGTAACTCAAAAGTACCCAAGCAAAGTTAATCAAAATATGGGACCAATCCTGAGGCATACCTTATCCATTAAAAAAAGGCAAATCCGTCTATATTACAATCAGCCGGATTACGATGGAGTTATGCCCGAATATACATAAAAAAATATACAAACATTCAAATTGAGAACCTCGTCCTTTTCCCAAGTCGGTTGAAAAAAATTTTTTTTATGGTACCCGTTTTACACCTTGAAGGACTCACTGCCGCGATGGTTGTACCTATGATTCAACTTTCTAAAATACTATTGTTCTATTTTCCAGGTCCTGGGGGAAAATCAGCATCGCCTACTCCACTCCGGGGGCAGCTGAAGTTCAGTTCACAGTCAAACCTCATTTTCTGCCATGTCGCACACGACCCCACTCTCGCCAAACCGATGGGGTGTAAGTGGCTCTACCAACACCTGACGAGCCAAAGTCAACCTCACCTGCCCGCGGTACACCCTGCTGAATCACCAACGAGGCTCTGGCGAATCCCAGGTCGTAGGAGACCGAGGACCTGGGATAAAAAATGACGTGTGAAGTCTTAGTGCCGTATAAATAAGCTTAGGTTAAGAAATTTTTATTCTTATAAAAAATATAATCGTAGACGTGACTCCATTCAATATTTAACTAGAATTAAAATTAGGTTAAGGAATTGTTTTGTTTTATTATGTAAAATCCCCACACTTCCTTTCTCATTCTGCCTTTTTAGGGTTCCGTACCAAAATGGTAAAAAGGAACCCTTAGGCGCGGCTCCCACTATCGGTGGGCATCGGTGCAGCTCGGTACAGCTCGGGCGCCTGAGAGCTGTTTCGGGCGGCTTCGGGCTGCCTCGGCAGTCGTAAGCATACCTAAGGACGCCGAGGCTGTCTTCGGGTAGCTCGGGTGGCATTTTCGTGGCAGATACGTCGCCGAACAGTCATAACGTTCACCGTGCGCCTCCAATAGCTTGGCAACACCCAGAAGAAAATAAAAGGCAACAGCCTCATTAATTGCAAGCAAGATGAACAATGAGAAGGAAGTCCCAATCCACCATTATAAATACAAACGCACAACTGTTTTCACGTATCGTTACGACTGCTCTGCGACGTGTCTGCCACCCGAAATATTCTTACTTTTGCCGAAGTCACCCGAAACCAGCCTCGGCGTCCTTAGGTATGCTTACGACTGCCGAGGCAGCTCTCAGGCGCCCGAAGCCGCCCGAAGGAGCCCTCAGGCGCTCAAAGCCGCCGTAAGGCGCCCTAGCTGTACCGAGCCGCACCGATGCCCATTGATAGTGGGCGCCGCGCCTATGGTGCGACTCAGTCTGTCTGTCACAGCTGGATATCTCAAGAACTACCAATGCTATCAATTTGAAATTTGGAATAGTTTTAGATGACGTTTGCCCAACTATTTTGCAAACAAGAAAGAAATATTTTTTTTTGCAACGTACTGACGGGGGTCTTTAAATTTCGAAGTGGGGCTACTAGGGCATGTGGGGTAATAGATGAAAGAGCGCTGTTTGCACATTCTCAAACATTTTTTAATCGACTAAAACCCCACTGTTCGTTCTAGTACCAAGAGTCGGGGGCTTGCGAGACACTTGTACATTCACCCTAGCGGCCATGCCTAGCGGGCCCCATCACCAAGTGCGGACGATCCCACGACCGCACATCCTCCCATTAAGGCGCGCATATTGCATGCCACCTCTTTGAGGCTGACTGCTCGAGCGACGACTCGGCCCCAATTTCGCCGCCGGCAGGCCACTATGTCAAGCGGGCCCTATCACCAATTCTCATTTTGCCTGACCGCCGGAGACACTATTCTCGTGGTCCTAAGAGGCGACTGAGGGAATTTTAAAACAGATGGTTGCTCAGCAGTAGGTACTCCTCTGAATACAGAACACCAGTCTACCAGCTAAGAGTTGTCTGCGTGAGATCAAACAGCAATATTTTTCAATAAAATGTCCTCTGCGCGACTGCAGTGGCTCTCAGACACTACCCACTAATGACCTGAATTTATTATTTAGTAAATATTTAATATTATGGCGGTATAGCTACATCGCCACATACGAAGTGCGCATCACACTGACGACACGCCAAATCCTGCATCGCGCAAGCAGAGTTTATCGCGCCACTAGCATAATTACAACGTCCCGACATCAATCACCGCTATACTGGTGACCCCAAACATGGGCCCCGACTTCCAGCGCCTAGTTCGGTGAGACGTCATCATCATCACTTCCTGCGGCGCATCACTCTGCATGCAGCGCGATGCAGGGTTTTGCGGACTCCACTCTTTTTATCTCAGTAGAGCATAGTCGGTATGATTCTATCTTGCGTCATACCTAAATATTTCTTAACTTTCTCAAGATCTTTCATTTATAAAATGTTGGATACGTTAATTATCGAATTCAATGACATCTATTCGTTTTAATACACATACGACCATGTCATTACTTTACCACACCAGCATGACCGAACTGCATACCCGAATGCACCCCGACTTCCTCTAATTGTTTCAAGCGTCCACCCACAGATGGTGTTATTATAAAGAAACTGAAACTTTCGCTAACAGATGGCGCTAGTACACCACAGAATAACTACATTAGCAAAGTCCAACAAATATAAACTAACTGCATCGTATATCTCACATCGAAGTATTGATCGTGACCTGCGCAGTGCAGCTAGATATCTGGACTACAGTCATAGTACGGACGCCAGCACATCAAGTTACTACAATCTGTCAAATTTCTTTAATAGATTTTCAACTTTATCCGTTAAAGCATTACGGTTCAAGGTTGATTGGGAAAATTTGACATTTTCGGGTAGCTTGACCTGCATGCGTCTGTACCTAGTTACGCGTATAATATACTGCATTTTGTATTGCATATTATATTGCAATTATACTGCGGTACAGTTCCTTCGTGTAATGCCGCAGTGCGCCAGCCGGCCGTCTGCCGTCCGCATCGGGGCTCCAGGCTGTGGAGCCCTGCAGTACCGTCATCCGTGGAATATAGATATAAAAGTCAATTAACATTTCTTGTTTACTAAAAAATGTCTAACTGGCAACCGACGTGCGTATATGACCAGATTTATGGACGTAAACGAAGCAAAAGGAGTATGTAAGGATCATAACAGGTGGCGTTCTGTAGTTTCTGCCTACCCCCCATGGGAAAATAGCGTGAGTATATGTAAAAATTTAGTAAAAATATCAAGTTTGAATAGATTGTGGGCCTGCGAAGTGCATACTTTGAGATAGTTTTGTTAAACTCATTGAATTCGTTTCGTGTTCTTGATGATTATTTGCTGCGCAGAAACTAAGATGTTTTGCGAAATAGTTCATTATAACAGGCGAGGTCGAATGGCACGGGGGGAGGAGGAAATGAAAATCCAACAATGTGTTTTTTTTTGACGCGCTGGGGTGGGTTCTGGTGTATTCTCCAAGCTCGGCTGAAAACCGAGAGTTGAAAATACAGTGTGCTATAAAAAATCGTGTTGCTGAGCTGTGTTTTCTAGTATAATGCAACTCTCTGAAATATCCATTGTTATACTTTTTCAGGTTTGTGAACGAGCATCCGACAGTTTCTGACGGCAGCTCAAGTTTCAGTTCGCAGTCAGTATCGCGAGTTGGGTCTTTGGGATTCAAGATAGAGGTAAGTTTGGTGTGTCTACAGATGTTTTACTATTTTTATTGTGGTCAAAGTCAAATCAGCTTATTAGTCCATTTACAAGAATTTACTCGCCCGAAACGGGCGAATCGTCACTTTTAAAATAATATTTTTTTTTCTATGGGCGACTCGCACGAAGTTAATTTGTTTGTGGGCGAGTGGCAACTCCAGAAATATATGCATTAGGCAATTGGCACATTTTAAATCTTATTCAATAAAGTATGGAGAAAATAACACTAGCGCACAGAAGTGATGTTAATGAACATGCATGATCAAAAGCCGTTCATGAGTTCGACAAAATAAACTGAATTTGTCGAAAGTTGTACAAGACGTAACTAGATGGCGTTGGCGTCGAATTAGAACTCGCAAGCGTTGTGTGACAACGATTTGGTTGGGTTCGTATGAATTTTAGCAAATACTCCCGCGGCTTCACCCGCATAAGTTCGATTCCGTGGGATTATCGGGATAAAAAGTATCCTATATTAATCCTGGTTATAAACCATCTGTGTGCCAAATTTCATCCAAATCTGTTCAGCAGTTTTTACGTGAAAGAGTAACAAACATCCATCCATGCGTCCATCCATACAAATTTTCACGTTTATAATATTATTATATATTATATCAAAGTAGGATAATTCTCTACATTAGACCCATCTGGTTCGATATTCCATTTTTGCATTTTTTCTGGAAAGCGAAAATAAACATTGAAAATACCAGACGGACAATATGGCTCTGATGGTGGGAATTATCAGCTATAGAACAGTATACCTACAGTTTGCTTGTTTCATTTAGACCTTCAACCCTACTATTATACACATAAGGTCAAAATGCAGCACTGAATACCTTCCTTGGTGTTCGACTTAACAAGCGGTAAGAGTTGTATGTTTTTCTTAACTTTCTTTACTTCAGGTGCGTACAGATTAAGTAACATGTTTTATAACTTCTGCTATATAACACGTCCACATTATTTAACATTGTTGTATCACAATGAAACATATAACAAGACCGTACACATTAAAATAATAGTGTAATATAACAATGCAATACGTGTCAGTTCTGAAGTACTGTTCACAATGTCGAAGTTATATAATATCGGTGCACAAACTAATAACATGCTACATAACTTGTTTTTGTAACACCTATCGTCCACATTTATAAAACATATTATTTAACTATGTTTTATAACATGTTTTGTGCTATAATCTGTACACACCTTTGGAAAGGTATCAGGTATGTATCTTTCTAATCATCATGATCCTTTGTATACTTACTTTTTCAGATCCAAGAACTTGGTGTAGTTCATTGTCTGGAGGTGGTCCTTCCAGCCGCCACCACCAGCAGCTCTTCAGTACTGCTTAATTAAATGATGATGGTATGTTTTGATTTCCTACATCATCATCTGCCTAGCCTGTTGGTGTCCACTTCCGGTCTAACCGGATGCAGTTGAATACCAACATTTTATATGAAGCGACTGTCTATCTGACCTCCACAACCCAGTTACTGGGTAATACGATACGCTTTTGGTAAGATTGGTTGTTAGACTTTCGGGTTTCTGATGACCCGTAACGACTGCCATTCACGAATGGCCCGGGACCAACGGCTTAGCGAGCTTTTCGAGGCACGGAGGGAACTTGGTAGGTAAAATGGTCACCAATATCCCTCAGTGCCCCCTACTCTACCCTTACCTTTGCCGCGGTTAGTCCGTACTAACCGCGGCAAGGGTAGCTTAACCTGATCGATCGACCCGTGGGTCTGTTATTACTTTGCCACAAGCCTCTTGTTGTTTATCTACATGTTTTTTTTATTTGATTATAGGGATTTCTTATCGTGTTCTCTCCGCCTACTTATGTAGTATGCACCTTTCTAAATTGTCGTCTATCTACTTTTCAGGTCTTTGATATCCTCGTGAACGTGGTCGTATGTTGGTCCTTCGAGCCGCTACCAGCGGCTGCCTACAATGCTTCTTATGCCGCAGCAAAAGATGGAGGTAAGTTTTTTTTCTACACGAATTTCTGATAGGCTAGATTGTAATGCAAATGAATTATCATTAATTGTGGTACTTTATGAAAGGAAAACAAAAAATGATTTTCTCTCGAGGGGAGACCAAAGAAACGATGGATGGACTGTGTGAATGATGATATGGTTAGAAAGAGGGTGACTGTCGAGATAGCGGCTAATAGAGAAGTATCGAAGAAAAGGACACGTTGCGCCGACCCCAAATAAATGGGGATGAGGGCAGGAGAATGAAATGAACATTTGAAGGGGAGTGATCATTTAATAAGGACTATGGTAAGACAAAACTTTTAACATAACGTTATTTCACATTTCAGGGCCCTGGCAGCAGCATCATACCAAGCCATTGCGGACCTGACCTCACTCGATGGGGTGTAAGTGGCTCTACAAACACCTGAAGAACCAAAGTCAACCTCACCTGCCCGCGGTACACCCTGCTGAACTCACCAACGAGGCTCTGACGAATCTCCACTTATGAGGTTTTGTAATCAACTCAACCTCATTTGTGTAGATAATTGTGTATATACACTGACTCCTTTTTGGCGCGTGGCAGTGCATATACTTTTGTATGGAGGCTTATATCACTAACTTAAATAGGTAAAATGTTACTGATATGGGTCTCGCCAAGGATATGAGTAACAATAAAGTTTGTTTCTCGTATTCTTGAATATAACTAATTGAAGGATTGGGATTTGATTAGTTAAACTTATGAATTAAGTGTCCTCAGACCATAGTGAACGGCACGGGGGCTAAATTGGGCAGGGACGGATACAAAAGGAAGGGATGAAGAAGACCATTTTTTTACAAAAAAAGTGTTGCGTAGAATCAGTCTCGGTTTTGTAAATTATAGCCTTCTGGACTTCTCCCTTTCTCAAGACTTTGGATCCGCGCCTGACCGTGAGATCCTCCAGCAGGTAACTGCATTTCATTTTAGTAATGTAATGCAGTTATTTCCATAGATTTAAGTTTAGATGGTATTAGATAATAATAATATTTTTTTAAATATTTTTAAATATTTTTGTACTTTTTATGTTCTAATATCTAAAAATAGGATTTATATGTATTTAAAATAAAGGAGATAATAATAATATAATAACCCCACCGCCGTATCTCTACGTTGACGTCGTGGTGGGGCTTGCGTGCTCCATGAGCCCTAGGTCTGTGCCGGTAGAGTTTACTGTGCCGAGACAGATCTAGGGTGAGGAGCCAGACCAAGAGAGGTGCAACCCAAGCCAAGGTCGCACATACCGAGGGCTGCATGGCTACGAGAGAGCGCTAGTCGTTAGTGTACCAACTCGGGAAAATAGGGGGACCTCCAGTTTTATTCACCCTTGCCACAGTGAACGCAGGGCTCTGCTGTGGTCGACTTTTTGTGTCCCTAGCTTCTCGTGGGAATTATCATGATAACAAAGTCCAAAACAAAAAAACAAACTCAGGCAAATCAGCCTACAGCAGGGGATGAAACATCGCTGGTTTCATCATCATCCTCTCCGAGGTCCATCCTTTCATCAATCGTATCATCACCACCTTCACGCTCATTAAGATCATCATCATCGTCACCAATGTCAGTAGACGTTGTGTCGGAGGCTACTACTGCCATAAAACCTTCACCCGCTACTGTCACAATCAATACGCGTAAAAAATGGAGCGAAGATATGAACCAATTCGTTTGGCGTACGTATTTAACTATAACCAAATTAGGAACTGAAACTAATTCATACCTTACATCATTGCACGAACAATTCATTAACAGATTTCCACAAATGAATGTCTCGAGGCAAAGAGTTGGAGACCAACGAAGAGCAATAGTTCACAATACATTACTTTCGGTCACCACACTCGATAAAATAAGACTAGAAGTAAGCAGAGAGCTACCAACAGATATCACTCACTTAGATATACACACCCAGACACCGTCACAGTTAAATACAGATCAATGCAACACACAGTTACAATCGCAACGAAAAAGTAGAATGAGGTGGTCGAACGAAATGAACGAAACTATAATTAGATCCTATTTCATCGCTACAAAAATGGAAACAGACATGACTATGTGTAGGAAAAAATTAAGAGAAATGTTCATCGAGTTCTATCCACAATTGGCACATCTATCTGCGCAGAGAATAACATATCAGAAAAGGGCAATTCTAAATAATAAAATTATACCAGATTCACGACTCCAAGAACTGAAAACGTATGCAGAGAATATACCTAACAAAGCGAATTCTTATAGTCAATTAGAACATCACAATTTTATTATAGCTGCAGATGATACCCCAACACAAGCATCCACAAATAGCACAGAAACTGCATACTTTAATAATAATCAAACACTTACACAAGAAACTGAAGTAGAAAACGAGCCCAATTTCTTGAATTGCATTGACTTAGGAACCTTGACATCCACCATTATAAACACAGAACTTAATACGACAAATAGCGAAATAAGCCAGGAAAGAAGTCAAGAACTAGAGGAAACATTCTCACATACACTACAGCATTTTACAAACATTCATCCAACAAAAAGAAATTATATACCCAAACAAAAACCATAAAAAAATAGCACAAATAGTAAGTTACATTATTAACGTCATCCTTCCAAAATATGTCAACGTAGATACAGACTACGAAACCCTGCAGACAGTTATATATACTGCTGATTGGACAGCTGCTAAAACAAATGGAAGTAAACTTTCATATATCACCCCTGAAAGGACGAGTCATATCAATCAGAATAATAAGAAACTGAAATGGCAGAAAAGATTAGAATTAAGAGTTAAAGACTTAAGAACGAAAATCGGAAGAATTACAGCGTACATGCAAGGAAACCGAGGCCGAAGGCTTGTTAGAGAAGTACACAAAATACTAGAAAACTATAGAATGCACTCAACTTACGAATAACCGAATACACAACTCACACATTTCTTAGATACACTAAAACAGAAACTCACTCTTGTAAATAGTAGATTAAACAGGTACAATAATTGTACACTTCGCAAAATTCAAAATAACACATTTTAGAACAACGAAAAGCAGTTCTATCGAACATTAAAAAATTCGACCACAAACCAAAAAGCACCCAATAATAACGTAAACACCACAAGCCATAGCGTACCGTCACTAGGCGAACTTCAACAATTTTGGTCAAGAATTTGGGAGAGGCCAATATGTCATAATACTGATGCAGAGTGGGTTAAAATAGAGACAGAAAAGTATATGCACACTGAACAAATGGAGTTCGAACAAGTTCAAATAGATACATTTCATGATATCCTTAAAAAAATACACGACTGGAAAGCACCCGGTTCTGACTACATTCACAACTTTTGGTATAAAAAATTAACACACACTCACCCATACCTATATAATTACGTCAACACCTTTATTAAAAATCCAACAACAATGCCTACATAGATAGCGGAAGGAATTACGTATATGATCTCCCCCCGTACGTGGTCGCGAGCGGACGTGTTTTGTGTTCTCCGGTATTTTTAATCTAAAATAATAGTAAATAGTGCAGTGTCAATTATGAAAGCTGTTTATACTTGTGACCAATAACAATACCTATAAAGCAGTGCATAAACCATACCTGTGCCTAAACAATTACTCAAGTTATTGTTGAAAACATTTTAAAAGTGACGGTGTCGTGCAAAGTTTATGACCTCTACAAACAAAGGACACGGTCATTAAGCACGTTTAATTCCGTTAAGTTCTTGTAATTTGGGATCACCAATTTGAACGTACATACGTAGAGTCCAGTTGGCGCCGAGGCGAGCGCATTCGACTCACTAACTACGGAATCGAAAAATCGTGACTTCGAACCCACCCTGGAGTCAACTTTTTGTTTTTATAAATCCACTTTTATTTTGATACAGTAGTGTCTACAACACTTTTTGACACTTTATATAAATTTTACGACAGCAAAAGAAGGAGTTGAGTATGTTTAAGACGCCGCCGAAATCTCCTATGGAACTTGCTACTCCGTCACGCTCTGAGTCTGATTTACCAAAACTATGCGTGGAAGAAGGCTTATTGTTAGATGTCAGCCCTATTAACATTACTCAGAGAGCTAAGCGTCGTCGACCGTCTAATGACAGTAGCCACTTGGGCAACTTTGCCGACAAATTCTCGGATCTAAGGAACGAACTTAAGTCCGACCTCAAGGAATTGATAAACGATTTAATGCGTTCACAAAACTCTCGCATGGACACATTCGAAAAGCATATCTTAGAAATTAAATCTCAATATACAAAAATAGAAGATACAACCAAGGAAATCGAAAAATCGATGACAGCAATATCATCTGAATTGACATTTTTAGAGAAGAAAATCGCTAAGCTTGAATTGGACCGTAACGAGATGGCAAAGGGGCTGGTTTCCATTGAAGAAAAACTGGATAATATTGATCGCAGCTGTATAAAAACTTGCATCGAGATACGTAACGTACCTAAGCGTCCAAAAGAAACGAAAAACGACTTGTACACTTTGGTTCAACATCTGTCCAAAGCTCTGGATACTAACATTCAAATCTCGGACATACGTGACGTTTCAAGATTGCCTTCTAAAAAGGAAAATAAAACCTCCAATATCAGCATCGAATTTACAAATACCCTACATAGAAGCAATTTTTTAATGGCCGCCAAGCAGTTTAACCGGGAAAACCCCAATAATAAAATTAATTCAACTCACTTAGGCTTTGAAGGACCTCGTGGTCCTATCTATATTGCTGAACAGCTTACCGCTCTATCCAAAAAGCTTTTCTATACAGCAAGAAACTTCGCCAAGCAGAACGGGTACGCCTATTGTTGGACGTCAAATGGACGTGTAATGTTGAAGAAAAATGCTGAGAGTCAATACATTCTGGTAAAGAATGACCAGCACCTACTGCAAATCTTGCAACTTAGTAATGATCAACAACTGCTGCAAACGTCTCACCCTACTGATGCATGACTCTTAATCGCGCTAGCATGTTTTCAACTTAACTTATTTTTCTCATCTTATATAATTATCTTAGAATATTGTAAAATTAGTAATATTTGCTTGTATACGTTTTTAATGTTAAATAGTTTCAACTCACACTCACACTATCTCACTCAAACATTTATACACTATACCATATATACATACTCATATCACTCCAGATCACACATAACGCGCTCACTTTCCATTCAACATATCTCATACGTGCTTTCATACAACTTATTATCCAGGCCCGACATGGTGAACTCGGTCATTATCTTAGACAACCATTCTACCCTCACCCAAAAATTAATACCATGTCCGATAGCGTTTTAACACTGTTAAACAATGTTGATGATACCTCAGTATCTGATGCACATACCTGCACACCAGAACAAGTAAACCAACTTTTAGGAAACTCAAACAACTACCTAAAAACTTTTTGTCAAAACATTAGGTCTATTAATTGTAACTTTTTAAGCTTGCAAGCATTTTTAAATCGCCTTTCTTTCGACTGTGAAGTATTAGCTTTAACAGAATGCTGGTTGCCTTGCCTGAGAAATCATCAAATTCCTGTAATTGACAGTTACACCAGTCACAAAACTACGAAACATATTAACCAGAGTGATGGGGTGGTAGTCTTCACGAAATCATTTCTTAACCCCACGGTGGAAGAACCTGACTTTAATAATTCAGCTTCTGGGTTAATAATCAAGACTAATATCGGTACAGCAATCCTATGCGTTTATCGCTCACCGTCTACTGATAATATAGACAGATTTTTAAGTGCGCTAAATGACATACTTCCCACCCTACGCGAATTTAAATCTGTTGTTTTCACTGGGGACATTAACATTGACATTGGGTCACCCTTGGATACTCGCTCCCAAAACTACTTAAACTGTCTCGCATTTCATGGCTTTCTACCTGCTCATGCACTTCCGACAAGAGGAAACAACTGCCTTGACCACACTTTTATGCGTACAAATTGTCCTGCAACAACACTAATTTTTGAGTCCTCTATAACTGACCACTACTCCTCTCTAGCATGTATCAAAACTAAAAAAGTGCGCACAACAGACAGCTACACTGTTACTAAAATCAATTTTGAAAGCCTAGACAAATCTTTCCAACTGATGAATTTCACCCCTATTCTATCAATAAAGGATGCGAACGCTGCTACTGATAAACTAGTAAAATTAGTATCAAAAGCTATATTGGAGAACTCAACCACCTCAATACAGCCTGCGAGGAAAAGGGTACTCAAACCTTGGATAACTCCCGGTTTGTTGAGATGTATTCGCAACAGAGATACACTTCACAAAAGGCTTAAAGGGTCACCAAACAACGAAATCCTCCATATGACCTATAAACGTTACAGAAATTTCTGTACTAAACTCCTAAAAAAAGCCAAAAGGCAATACGACAGCGAACAACTAAAAAATGCAGGAAAAAATTCTAAGGCGCTCTGGACTGTAATAAAAAACATAACTTACTCTACCAAATCAAAGCACTCATCTACTCAACTATTACTTAATTCACATTCCCCAATTGATTCATGTAACAAAGTAAATGATTTTTTCGTCAGCATCGGCAAGAAGCTCGCCGATAAAATCACTGGAAATACTGTGCAATCATCTCAAACGACCTCGTCACAGACTCCTACCAGCTTGTCTTCCTTTGTCCTCGAAGAAACCGACAATGATGAGATCCTGAAAACTATCAATTCTTTAAGATCTAGTGCAGCAACTGGCTGGGACGGGATCTCACCTACCATTCTGAAAAGGTACTCTGGTACTCTGGCACCTATTATATGCCATATTTTTAATCTCTCTTTTCAGACCTCTGTCTTTCCCACAACATTAAAAAGGGCAGTTATTCACCCCATCCTCAAGGGTGGCGATGGGAACTTTGTTAACAATTATCGACCAATTGCAGTGCTAAGTGCTCTCTCCAAAGTAATGGAACGCCTTATTAATAAGAGGTTGAGAGCTTATTTAGAGCACTTTAACCTTATTTCACCACAGCAATTCGGTTTTCGCGTAAAAAAGTCCACCTCTGACGCTGTACACGAATTGACTACTTTTATTGTTTCAAACCTTAATAATAATAAAAAAGTACTTACAGTATTTTTAGACCTCGCGAAAGCGTTTGATACCGTTCCCATAAAAACCCTTCTACAAAAACTCGAAAACATAGGTGTCAGAGGTCCACAACTCCAGTTCTTCCAAAGTTACCTCACAGGTCGAACGCAAGTGGTTAAAATGGGAAACTCCGTTAGTAACGAGCTTCCTATTGAGTATGGAGTGCCACAAGGGAGTATTCTTGGCCCTACACTGTTTCTGGTTTTTATCAATGACCTCTGCAATCTAAGTATACCAAATTCTAATATTGTAACTTATGCAGATGATACCGCAATAACATTCTCCGCAGACTCCTGGTCAGAACTTCAAATTAAAGCTCAAAAGGGTCTCGACTCCACCCTTGAGTGGCTTTTGGGTCACACCCTAACACTCAACACTAGCAAAACTAAATATATCACTTTTTCTATTAGTTCAAAATCCCAGCCAAGAAATAATCTGACACTCATAGCTCACACATGCCTCACACAAAATTGTAACTGCGCTCAGATAGAGTCTGTAAATAGTATTAGATACCTGGGCGTAATTTTAGATAATACCTTAAACTTTAAGGCCCATGTGGAAGTATTGACGGGCAGAGTGCGTAAGTTGATGTTTATTTTCAAAACACTTAGAATTGTAGCTAACCAATTTATTATCCGCAATGTCTACTATGCGCTCTGTCAGTCAATATTATCTTACTGCATTTCTTGCTGGGGTGGTGCTTCTAAAACCACATTACTTCCATTGGAAATTGCGCACAGAGCGATATTGAAAATTGCAACCTTTCGTCCAATTTTATTCTCCACCACTCTGTTATATAAAGAATGCAATGTTTTTAATGTACGACAGTTGTTTATTTTTCATGCAATCTTATTACAACATTACCTTACTCCCTTTGTTAAACTTAAAAAACGACGTAAAGATTTAATTTGTTCCCTTCCACAGCCCCGCTACTCCTTTACGAAAGGTTTTTTCTATTATCTTGGCCCTTTCTTGTACAACAAAATTAATGCAAATATTTCAGTATACTGTTTATCATTTCAAGAATGTAAATCAGCAGTCCGCTCCTTCCTACTAGACAAAACGTATGACGAAACTGAATCCTTTCTTCCACACTGAATCTTTTTTTATACTATCATAAGTATACACGCTTCACTCATACTCTCAAAACTTAAACACACACATACACACATACACACATAAACACACACACACACATATACTCCCCACACAGCATACTTTACCCATATCTGATATAGACTTTAATACTTTCAGGCATTTTCCATTAATTTAACTATTTGTTTTATGTTATAAAACTAATATCTTTAATTTTTTAACTTAAACACTAAGCAATTGATTTCTCCATTCTAGAGGGATACGGCACTGTTTCTCTTTACTACAGGCTATTATGTAGCCTATCTAAGAGGACAGTACCCCAACCATTTATGTTGTATACCAGTGTTCATTTGTAAAGTGCAACTGTTTTTATTGTATTTACTGCAACACCTTTTAAGCAATAAAGTTTTTATTTATTTTATTTTTATATGATACCAAAAGACAGTAACGATAGCGCCAACCCAGCAAAATACAGACCAATAACATTTCTACAAACAATATATAAAATAATAACATCATGCATCACTCAAATCATTTACAAACACCTTGAATCAAATTCAATATTATCCGAAGAACAAAAAGGATGTCGAAAATTTAGTCAGCGCTGCAAGGAACAACTTACAATAGATTCGGTTATTCTCAAACAGGTTCAGCGAATGAAAAAAGATCTATATACTGTGCACATAGACTACAAAAAAAGCGTACGATTCTGTCCCACACACTTGGCTAATTGAAAATTTACATATATATAAGACAAACCTTCAAATCATTGACTTTTTGAATAAGACAATTTCACAATGGAGAACACGTTTACATCTTAGGACATCTACAGGAATGGTTGAGACAGAATCTATCAAGATCCAATGAGGCATATTCCAAGGTGACTCGCTTAGCCCACTATGGTTCTGTCTTGCCTTAAACCCCTTATCAAATAAATTAAATTCACTAATGCCAGGGTATAAACTCAATTATAATGACACTACAGATGGCATACGGACGGACAGACACGACTGTAAAATTAACCACCTGCTCTATTGCATGGACGACATAAAATTGTACGCTTCTTCACCAGAGGACTTGAATGACCTCGCCAATGCCACAGAAAATTTTTCGAGTGATATAGGAATGGATTTTGGAATTGATAAGAGTAAAATCAATTCAGTCAGGGCAGGTCAAACATACGAACATTCATATACGACACAGTCAGGTGAAACCATAGATTCCTTAGATGAACATGGAACATACAAATACTTAGGATATATTCAAGCGAAGCAAATTCAACATAAGTCAATAAAAAATAAACTTACACAACAATTTAAACACAGACTAAAATCCATTTTAAACACTCAACTATACTCCAAAAATACAATCAAAGCAATAAATACCTACGCGATTCCCGTCCTTATATGCTCCTTTGGCATTATAAGCTGGACGAAAACGGAACTTAAAAACCTACAACGCGTCATTAACACCAGTTTGACTAAATACAGAAAACACCATCCTCGATCTTGCGTACAGCTACTAACACTACCCAGGAAAGAAGGAGCACCAGGAATAATGGATATAACGAACCTACACAATAAAAAAATCAGTATCCTTAGAAAATATTTTAATACAAAAATTACAACCTCTACCCTACACAAAGCAATAGTTTATAATGATTGAACTAACCCCGCTTAACATATCTGACAAAACAACACAAATTAATGAAAAACAGATTGATAGACAGACTAAAATATCGGAATGGACCCAGAAGTCACTCCATGGAAGACATCGCCATGACCTTTGCCAACCTAACGTCGACAAGTTAGCGTCGAGTAAACAAACATTTATCTTCTGTCCTTTTCTTAATGAAATAGAAAGAAAAAGATGCACTGAACATACATTTAGTTTAGTTTGTGAACAAGGGAATCGGCGCCAATGTGTGTTCTTAAGTTTTATTTTTATGGGTTCTCATGGAAACACATAAAATATATTGTAGCGAAATTAAAAACAACTCTTCACTTTTACACGTTTTAATTTGACTGTATAAAATAAAATATTAATAAAAACATAAAAAAAGACGCAGAACGAATATTATCAAAAAAAGATTACGTCGTTACGCCGACGCGGACGTTTTTTATGTTCTTGAATTGGTACTTGTGTTAGTTTATCGTGTTTCACCCGCATAAGTTTCGATCCCGTGAGAATATCGGGATAAAAGTATCCCATATGTTAATCCTGGTTATAAACCATCTGTGTGCCAAATTTCATCCAAATCTGTTCAGAAGTTTTTGCGTGAAAGAGTAACAAACATCCATCCATCCATCCATACAAACTGTCACATTTATAATATTATTAGTAGGATTAGGAAGTAGGATAGTAGGATAGGATAATTATAGATTATAGATTAACCAACTGTGGTCGCCAGTAAGCTGCACCACCAGCGTTACAATTAGTAATAATTAAAAATGAATAAAATTTTACCTTTCGTGGACTATATTTTAACCCTTGCTTGGGAACCATTGTTGTAAATGGTTATTTGTGCCATTATTGAAATGTTATGTAATTTTGTTTCAGGTCCTTGCGGGAGTTGTCGTCATCCACTCGTCGCAAGCTGATCTGACGCGATGCAGCCACTGCAGCGTCTCTTCTGGCCACTTCACTCGCTACCCGGCTCCTGACAGTACATAACACACTGAAGAAACCACTTCCAGCTTTGTAAATAGTGATGCAGTTACAAAAACAGTGACAGTAGTAATATTACAATGTGATATTACAATGTAATATTACTCTCCTCACATGAGGAGAGGAGAGGAGGAGTTCTCTTAATTATTTAACAATAACCGGACAACACTCGTCTCCTTTCCAATATTTTATTATATTTATATAAAATAAAAAAAGCATTCAGTAGATATTGTGGATTATTATTATTGGAATAAATAGAACTTAGAAATAAATTTTACATGGATTAATATAGTAATTAAATGCATCGTCGTCAATTTGAATCATTAAAATATAATCAACAATGTACAAAGAAACGTTTCATTTACAATAGGTATCCTAACATCGTGTGGTTCTCAACTGAATGAATGAGGAAAATGTCGTGAAGAAAGTTTTGAGTATAAAAGTCGATGGCTATAAGAGTAGGGGAAGACGAAAGAAACGATGGATGGACTGTGAGTACGGTTAGAAAGGGAGTGAGTACTGAGATGATGACTAACAAAGAAGTATGGAAGAAAAAGACATGTTGCGCCGACCGCAAATAAATTGACACAATAGCGGATGTTGGAGAAAAAACCGCCGGGTGGGGCTTCACACCACAAACTTCCAAATTCCGGGCTGTTAGCGACCCTATAAGCCAACCGCTTACCTGAGACGTTGCCTGAGGTAGCTGCGCGGTGCGGGAGGGGTGATAGTTGTCACAAGTGGACGAATCACTGAACTGTCGCATCACGTCACCACACCCCTCCCGCACCGCGCTGCTACATCAGGCAGCGGTTGGCCTATAGGGTGTCGCTAGTATAACAAAAATGACAATCAAATAACACTACAGAAGGCCAATTCCTCTGTTTGCGAGAACAAGATCTCTCAAACACTCACAGACCTACAACAACTCAAGTATTGCAGACCATCTCAGTCACTAACGCGCATGGTTCTCATTTATGATCTGTCCAAGATTATGTCTGGGCTTTAAAAGAGACTGTGACCTCTGAGTTTGTTTCGGTCTTTCTTCTCAGAGTAGTTAGATAGAAAACACCGAACTCATCTAGTTTTCAAATATATGTTAATTGAAAGAAGAAAAGAAGAAAGAAAATGCATTTATTTGGCACAAACTAAAAGACACACAATACACCAGATACATACATCAAATAAACACACACAATAAAAAAAAAAATTAAAATAAAAAATACAATAAAAGATTAAATAAAAAGTGTGAAGTCCGATGTAAGAAATTAGCAGGAAAAGTGTGCCTCACGGCTGCGCCAAAAAGGCCCAGTTCAGCAAAAAATGCCGGACAACTAGTGCCTGGCGCTGGTTTTCAACTGGACCTGATGAGTGAGGTGACGGTTGTAAATCAGTTCTATGTAACTGCAACGTGACATGTGAATGCATACTTAGATATATAAATAAAATAAATTTGTGTTAGATAAAAACATTAACGAATATGTGAATAATTATGCCTAAAAGTGTGATATTGAGTAAACATTCCAAAAATAAACAAAGAAATACTGATAAATAAATAAGTGATAAATAAATAAGTGAGACCGCCGCGCGCAAGACCTTCTCGTGCAAACAAAGGAATTCCTAGAACCGAGTCAGAACAAAAAAAACCCGTTTTAAACGCTGCCTGCCACAATTTATTTATCCGTGCACTGTAGTGTCATCGCACAATACGCTGCAAGCAGCCGAGCGTGACGGACCATTTTCGGACAGTTTGCAACTTGTGTCCGTTCTGAAACTTAGCTGTTGTTTGCATTTGGATCAGATACGATGGATATTACATCTATAAATAAGTCAGCTACACATTGTTGGCAAAAAAAGTGGAAAAGGAAATAAAAAAATATGCACAAATACACGAAAGATATATGAAAGGTAAGCGCTAGTCTGGGATTCTTGTTTATTGTGAAATGCGAAAACTACCCACTTTTAATTTCCGTCTCCATTCTGCAGCCCTAAGGATGTCAAATCACAAACCGCACAGATGTTCGCCCACTAGCAGCGCTTGTTGAATGATGGGTGAAATGGCGACATCCCGACACCGTGCGTCCCACTCGCGCGCAAATAGGCCAGTCAACATAGGGTACGTTAACAAGCAAACGTGGTTCAGCGATGCAGTAGTTGAATTTATAGATTTATTTTTATTTGTTTGTCTTGTATTCTACAGGTCTCACAAACTGCGAATGGGACGCAACAATGCCGCGGATATCGCAACTATAACCACCACCAGCCGAGGATATTTGCCAGCTAACCGAACCGAGCGTGAGCACGAGCAAGAGCAATTTCCAGCAATGGGACTGTATAGCCTTAAAACAAGTTATTTAAATTTTCGTGCAGCACTCATCGACATAAATACCGACACACAATTCAAGGGGGTAGGTACATACATCATATAATTGAGACATTTAGTGTGACCATATCTAGTTTCCTTTGCGCATCCATGAGATACTGCCGTAAGCGTAGTTTAAAAACTCCCATTGTGTTAATCACTCTAATCGGTGGTGGCAAGTTATTCCATACTTTGGATGCCGCATAACGAAAGCTGCCTCTGAAAGCAGCCGTACCCTGAGACTGAGTCGAAAGTTGCTGTGAGCATTGCCTTCTCCCGCATTCCCGTCTACTCGTAACCCAACTCAGCTTATTATAAAGGTAGTCTGGTTTTTGATATTTGACCACACCGAACAGAAGGCAGGCCAAGTGCAGCTTGCGTCTGGATTTCATCTTCAGGGTGAAGTGCTTGTTTAGAAAAGGTGTTACATGGCTTTTGCGAGGAATATCGTAACAAAACCGAGCACAAGCGTTTTGTACCCTTTGTATGAGGCGGTCAGTACGAGCCAATAGGCGCGGCCCGTAAACCGTATCAGCGTAATTCAACCTGGACAGAACCAGGGTTTCCACTAGCTGTTCCCGTAGTTTTTCGGATAAATAGGGCCTCATATTGTATAAAACCTTTAGGCGATAAAAACAGTTTCGGACAGCGTCTGCTACGTGTTTCTCAAAACGTAGGTCTTTATCCATAACGACACCCAGATTCCGCGCTTCGTACACTCGCTCGATGGGCTCTCCCATAAGTCTCAAGTCAAATGTCACAGGTAGTCTAGCCAACTGCTGTCTTTGAAGTGTTAAAGTGATTTTTTATATTAGAATTGTTTATAATTTTTTTCTTCACGGACGCTTTTAACTTTCTGCATCGTTCTCACATGCATAATTTCAACATGAATGATGTAACCAATAATTTGATTTAAGCGAGTGTTTATGGAGTTTCTTGCCCATTCTTCTCCATATGTAACTACTACGCTTTGGAATAGGCAACTAGCTGTCCCGACAGACGTTGTGTTGTCCTTTCAACAATTGATACAAAAATCCCATAGAAAAAAGGATGGTCAGTTTTTCCCGAATATGATTTTATTCCAATTTTTCTTTCCATATAAACCTATATCGGACTCATCATTCTCCTGCCCTTATACCAATTTAATTGGGGTCGGCGCAACGTCTTTTTCTTCCATACTTTTCTATTAGTCGTCATCTCGGTAGTCACCCCCTTTCTAAACATATCATCATTCACACAGTCCATCCATCGTTTCTTTGGTCTTCCCCTACTCTTATAGCCATCGACATTCATACTCAAAACTCTCCTCACGACATTTTCCTCATTTCTCCGTAACACATGCCCATACCATGACAACCGATTTCCACACAACTTTTCAGTTACCGGTGCCACTTTCAGACTTCCTCTTATGTACTCATTTCTTATAAACCTATATCGGACTATTACAAACAATATAAAACAAAAAATAGCCAATTCGATCCAGCCGTTCTCAAGTGATGCGCTTACCAACGAACAGCATTTCATTTTTGTTCATGAAGATTTACAGAATTAAATATTCATTATCATTTTGTAGTCTGCTCCTGTAGTAATTATACAGCGTTATCATTTATATACTTTAGCTAAAACCCGCAAGAGTTAACTTAAGACCTCGCTCGGATGACGTAAGCGTGGAATACTGAGACCACGGTAATGTTAATTACCGTGCTCTGGCGTCGATGGCGAAAGCGGTAACAGGGCCCCAATTCTGTATGGTATTTATTATTTCCCGCGTGATCAAAATGACAAAACGAGTGCCTAAACGTGGACACTGGCGGTCGAGCTGGTCCACAAATTCAAGTTTGCTCGGCGGGCTAAGTCTTACCTAGTGGTGTCGTACTACCCAGTAACTGGATTGGGGAGGTCAGGTAGGCAATCGCTCCATGTAAAATACTGGTGTTCAGCTGCATCTGGTTAGACTAGAAACCGACCCCAACATAGTTGGGAAAAGGCTAGGCAGATGATGATTCTGGTTTAGAGAAAAATGAGGGTTTCAAAACGACATTGTAGTAAATAGTGGACCCACGGTACTATTTTTGTTTTGTGTTATAAATACACATTAAAACTGTATAGTACATCTCACATCGGAGTATTGATCGTGACCTGCGCAGTGCAGCTAGATATCTAGACTACAGTTCCTTTGTGCAATGCCGCAGTGCGCCAACCGCCGTCTGCCGTGCAGGACGAGTAGCCCCTTCAAGCCGCTCACCGGGGCTCCGGGCTCTGGAACGCTGCAATACCTACCGTGACCGCTGGATTAATGATAAAGGTTAGTAAATACTTAGGATTATTTTCTTCTTAACTAACTTTTGTAAAAATAATGAGATTGAATAGATTGTGAGGCTGCAAAGAGAAGTCACTCCCTCTCACAGAGAGGAGGTCTGTGTCCCAGCAGTGGGAACATTTATAAGCTGATTACACTAAAGCGCACCATTTGTGATATAAGTACGAAATTCATTTTGTTAAACTCGATTCAACTGTCTGATATGATATTTCCTGCACAGAGTTTAAGACCTTTGTGAAGCGGCTCTTTAAAACAAGCGGGGGAGGGGCGGTACGGGGGCAGGGTCGAAGGTGGGTGGTGACTGCCCACGATCAATAAAAGTATAACGCCATCCTATTGTTAGATTTTGAAATAGTAACTGTGGAATTTCTTGCCCACACTTCTCCATACGTAACTACCTTTTGGAAGGGGAAACTAGAATCAATTTTATATTCTTGTAAATTTTGACATTCAACCGTGCCTTTTTGTGTCTATTTGAATTAAATTATTTCACTTTGACTTCGTCATCATCATCTTGCACGGCCTGACTTCTTCCACAGCTGGGAACAGGCCTGTCTTTTCTGTCACTCACCACGCTCCTGTGCCAGCCTCATCCAGGTTTTGCCCGCGATGGCAACAATGTCATCTACCCATCTCGCCGCCGGACGACCAACATCTTGTCTTCCAGTCCTTGGAAGCCACTCTGTCACAGCCTTACTCCACCTGACACTGCGACTTTCACTCCCCCGTCATTATTTCACTCCGTTGTCGAGACCTTTCGACTCCTCTCTTGAAAGTTATCCTATTTCATGGTGCTACATTCTAATTAAAAATGTTCCATAATTTTATTACTCTGTCATTGTTCTCCATTTATTGAACTTTTATATATCTCCAGTAATATTTTTATTATGCATCTTTCTAAAATATCATTGTTAAACGTTTTCAGGTTCCTGGTGGCCAAGTGGCCGAAAGCAGTTCAACTTGCAGTTCATAGTCAGCGTCCTAAGTCGGTTCTTCGAGCCACTACCACCACTGCTGCACTGCCACCACCGCTTCAGCGAATACTACGATAAAAAATGAAGGTAAGATTTTATTTTTCCATTGCATAATTGATATCTACGGTAAAATTAAATTCTATCTTCTTAGGTACCGAGTCCCAGGTATTTATATAGGAAGCAAGCCTGTAGCCAAAAACCGGGTACAAATCCAGACTCTGGGCTGCTACTAAGAAATTCCGGGTGGAAAAACCCAATTCACTTTGCTCTGCCTGAGGATCAAACACAAAACTCCGTCCGCAGCAGCCACGTTAGCAGAACTTCTTTAACATAACGTTCTATTTTTCTGATTTCAGGTTTTTGCCTGAAAACCTCCCACGAAAGCGCGCGAAAAGTAGATAACGGTTCATTGTGAAGCCGATTACGTCATCGCAGCGGGCGGTCGGCCGGGCGCCAGATGTTTATAAACATACTTGATTTACGATACGGTTCCTCAAGTGGTGCTTACACTTGAATGTTTTTTGTAATGGTAAACAAAGGGGCTTTATTGTGGCGGCATTCCGTTTGACTTTACGATCGTATTCATTTACGAAAGTGGGTTTAAACACGAACATAGATATTTTTTATTTTTTTATTTTATGAAAATGGCTATAACTTTTAAAAGCGATCTTTGACCTATACGTTTTAAGGTTTAGAATGCATGGTGTGAGTATTCTTAACGTAAAAAATAAATAAACATCACATTGCCTAGTACAATATGTATTATTTACAAGCATACCAAGTTAAGAAAAACATTTTTACGGGCAGGAAAGTTAGCGGCCAGATAAAAAAAAAAAAATCTACATAAATCTGATACGTAGATTAAAAATATTGGTACCTGTAGTAAGCTTATTTAATGCTTCAACATATCTGTAAAAATCGTGGCCGTAGAATTAAACACTGTGTTAGAATAAGGTTATTTTGTACAAATGAAAGTTTTAACAAAAAATATTACTTGCATATTTTTTTCAAATACGGAAATGTAATGACCTATACGTTTTAAGGTTTAAAATGAATGGTGTGATCATTCTTAACATAAAAAAGAAATAAAACCACATTGCATAGTACAATGTTTATTATTTACAAGCATACCAAGTTAAGAAAAACATTTGCACGGGCCGGAAAATTAGCGGCCAGATAAAAAATTAACACATAAAATTTTTTCTACATAAATCTGATACGTAGATTAAAAATATTGGTACCTATAGTAAGCTTATTTAATGTTCCAACATATTTGTAAAAATCTTGACAGTAGAATTACACACTGGGTTAAAATAAGGTTATTTACTACAAAAGAAAGTTTTAACAAAAAGTATGTAACCAGAAGTACATAATTATATATAGATTACGTAATACTTTATTTTTCCAATTAGAATCTTTTATTAATTCTTATAAGATAGATTTTTAACACACACAAATAGTTTGTTTACCTTGTTTTAATGTTCAAGTAGTTATAATGTCACTTTTGATTATTTCGCTGACGTAAAAAATACCGCGAATACGACACCGCGAACAGAGAAAGTATATATTTTTTATCTATTTTTTCTAGATGAGTTGGGTATAGTGTTGTCATATATTAAAACACGCGGAATTTAAAGACCTATTATACAAAACAAACAGAACTAGAAAGTACCACTTCAAACTGAAGCAAATCGAAAAAAACGAAATCACAAAAAAAAATGTTTGCTGAGTCAGCCGCCTGGGAACTTTAGATCCCGCTCACAATCAACGGCATAAAAAGTCTGGGAACTTTAGTTCCCGCTCGCAATCAAGTGGTTAAGACCTTTGTGAAGCGGCTCTTTAAAACAAGCGGGGGAGGGGCGGTACGGGGGCAGGGTCGAAGGTGGGTGGTGACTGCCCACGATCAATAAAAGTATAACGCCATCCTATTGTTAGATTTTGAAATAGTAACTGTGGAATTTCTTGCCCACACTTCTCCATACGTAACTACCTTTTGGAAGGGGAAACTAGAATCAATTTTATATTCTTGTAAATTTTGACATTCAACCGTGCCTTTTTGTGTCTATTTGAATTAAATTATTTCACTTTGACTTCGTCATCATCATCTTGCACGGCCTGACTTCTTCCACAGCTGGGAACAGGCCTGTCTTTTCTGTCACTCACCACGCTCCTGTGCCAGCCTCATCCAGGTTTTGCCCGCGATGGCAACAATGTCATCTACCCATCTCGCCGCCGGACGACCAACATCTTGTCTTCCAGTCCTTGGAAGCCACTCTGTCACAGCCTTACTCCACCTGACACTGCGACTTTCACTCCCCCGTCATTATTTCACTCCGTTGTCGAGACCTTTCGACTCCTCTCTTGAAAGTTATCCTATTTCATGGTGCTACATTCTAATTAAAAATGTTCCATAATTTTATTACTCTGTCATTGTTCTCCATTTATTGAACTTTTATATATCTCCAGTAATATTTTTATTATGCATCTTTCTAAAATATCATTGTTAAACGTTTTCAGGTTCCTGGTGGCCAAGTGGCCGAAAGCAGTTCAACTTGCAGTTCATAGTCAGCGTCCTAAGTCGGTTCTTCGAGCCACTACCACCACTGCTGCACTGCCACCACCGCTTCAGCGAATACTACGATAAAAAATGAAGGTAAGATTTTATTTTTCCATTGCATAATTGATATCTACGGTAAAATTAAATTCTATCTTCTTAGGTACCGAGTCCCAGGTATTTATATAGGAAGCAAGCCTGTAGCCAAAAACCGGGTACAAATCCAGACTCTGGGCTGCTACTAAGAAATTCCGGGTGGAAAAACCCAATTCACTTTGCTCTGCCTGAGGATCAAACACAAAACTCCGTCCGCAGCAGCCACGTTAGCAGAACTTCTTTAACATAACGTTCTATTTTTCTGATTTCAGGTTTTTGCCTTGCTAGATGAGCAGCATCACCCACTCGACAAACCACGGCAGTCTACAGCCTACCAACCATGTCACACATGACCCTACTCGATGGGGTGTAAGTGGCTCTACCAACACCTGCTGAGCCAAAGTCAGCCTCACCTGCCCGCGGTACACCCTGCTGAACTCACCAACGAGGCTCTGACGAATCTCCACTTATGAGGTTTAGGAACTCTTCTACACCTTAACCTCATTTGCGGAGATAATTACGTGTATACACTACCACCTTTTATGTCAGTTAAATGCAACACCTACAAGTACATGTAATGAGACTTATTATGAGTAACTTTCTTCAGTAGAAGGTTACTGATATGACTCTCGTCAAGGATACAAGAAACGACACAGCTTGTTTCACGTATTCTTGAATAGAAATAAGAATGAGGGACAGGGCAGGGACGGATACATAAGGAGGGGATCAGAGGTCCATTTTTTTTAAACGGAGAATTGGTACAACTCTGTTTGGAAATTCTGGTTCTTTGAGCTTCTCCCTCAAGAGTTGGATCCGCGCCTGAACGTAAGCTCCTGCAGCAGGTAACTGCGTTTCATTTAAGTAATGTAATGCAGTTATCTCCATAGAATTAAGTTTGTTATTATTTAGTGCCAATTTCAGCTCTAGTTGTATGATCTAGTTGGTGTTGTTCGTACTGGTACATGCTATGTAACAATGTTACAATAAAAAAAAATATAATAAAGTTTTCGTTTTATTTCTTATTTGTACCTTCTGCTCCATCATCATCTGCCTGTCCTTTTCTAGCTATGTTGGGGTCGGCTTCTAGTCTAACTGGATGCCGCTGAGTACCAGTATTTTACATGGAGCGACTGCCTATCTGACCTCTACAACCCAGTTACTGGTTAACACAATACCCCTTGGTAAGACTGGTGGTCAGACTTACGGGCTTCTGACGACCCATAACGACTGTCAAAAATCTAAGAATGACAGCCGGGACCAACGGCTTAAAGTGCTCTCCGAGGCACTGCGGGTATTGGTATGTGAAGATGGCCGGACGCCTCTGGTATTGCATGTGCCCCATAGGTAGCAGTGATGACTTAACATCACCAGGACCGCTGGCTTTTATGCCATCATAATGATATGATGGCATAAAAGCCAGCAGTCCTTAGATCATGAGATCATCATATTATCAGCAGCCTACAGCAGTCCTCTATAAGCCTCTCCAATCGCTCGCAATTCAGCTCGATTCTCGGCAAGTCTCATCCAGCTGCTACCATAGCCACCCTGCGAAGATCGACGCTCCACCTAGCCTGAGGGCATCCTGCCTTACGTTTGCCGATTCTCACGGTCGCTCGGTGGCAATTCAGGCGCCATCTAGCTTAGTTCATGTTTTAGACAACAGCCACGAGAGGGAGCCACCAGTATAGTAGTTGTGTACATATGTATCCTTTGATGTAACAAATGCATAGTACAAGTAATATACAGGGTTATTGGTAAAACACCAACAATCTCTTTAGAGGTCATTGTGCTCATCATTATGAACAACTTTTACTATGGGACCAAACCAGAAATCGCGAAAAAAAAACAGCTGTTCCCTACATTTATGTTCGTCTAACTCGTCAAAATGTAGGGAACAGTTGACTTTTTTTTTCGCGATTTCTGGTTTGGTGTTTTACCAATAATTCTGTATACATCACTGTAGTATCGCCAACATTGTAGAAACACTGCAGAAGGCTTATGCCTCTCAGTCCCCGAGAATAAGCTCACACACTGTAGAATTCAAAACAAAACTAAACAAACTATAGATTTCAAAACAAAACTGGTGTAGACAGTCAGTCAGTCTTATTAAGAAGTTATTTTAATCAATCAATCTGCCTAGCCTTGTCCCAACATGTTGGGGTCGGCTAGTTGGCGGGTAACCCAATACTCAATACCCTTGGTAAGACTGGTTGTCACTGTCAAAGATCTACGAATGGCCGCCGCCGCCAGGACCAACAGCTAAACATGCTTTCCGAAGCACGGAGGGGTGTCGATGTGTAATGGATGGTCACCCATTCACGAACCGACCGCGCCAAGCGTAGTTTAACCTGCGATTGATCCGTGCGGCTGTCATCATTTAGCCAGATTACTGTGACCTCCACCAGAGGAACAGTACACCTGAGGGGCAATTTTAAGAACGTTCACAGTCTGATCTCAGTCTCAATCTGTCAAAAAATACTTCTAATTTCCTTACATTTTGTTGTTTTATAAGTTTTTGACATTTGTTTGTCGGCGAGATGAGAATGCGACTAGATTTTGAACGTTTTAGATTACGAGAATCGGTTTCTGGTGGTCTACCAACGCTGCGAAGAATATCTGAAAAAAAAGGGAAAAATAAAAAACTCGAGATAGTCGGGTTTCTTTCCTCACATGGTCATGGCACAAAACTTTTGTTTTTTTAAGTCATGACTTAATACTTATCGACGTCTCAAATCCGTCATTTTGATTTTATAAAATCAACCTAGCCTTTAAACGAGTAATAAGCAACGAGTCACGATAGACACCTCATGATTTTTTTTTAAATCCAATCATTCAATTCTTTATGTCATCGACCCCTCCTAACGATGTGTCGATGACATAAAGAATTCCACGTACCACGACCGAGCGGGTCCAGTGAGTGAGGGAAAAGTGAGTGCACCTGTGTCTGCGCACATATTTGTGCTATAGAGGTATGAGGAACAGGGTGTAAAGTTCACTCATCCTCCATAGAAAAGGGAGGATCCTCCGACAAGACGGGTGTTGTGTCTGGCGGGCAACTGCCCAACGATTGATGTTGGGAAATTTGTATATATGCTAACTGCGCGGTAAACTCTGCTTGCGAGATGCAGGATTTGCGTGACGTCAGTATGCCGCGTTGTTCGAATGTGATGTTGTAGATACCGCTACAGTGTACAATTCTATATCTCCCGCGTAGTCGTTAATCGTAAATTCGGTCTGGAGGACTATTATTAGATACGCATGAAAGCCATAACCCTGTCTTTGCTGTCGCGAAGTCGGGTAAACAAGGCGTAAACCTTCGGTACAAATTTTGTCTTGTGCCATACTTAACGCAACATAACAAAAATTGCATCGTATACCTCACATCGAAGTATTGATCAGGGCTGTGTGACCTGCGCACTGCAGCTAGCTTTTTTTAGGCCACCTAGATTCCTTTTTTCCCTGCAATCCGCAGTGCCGTCGCCTCTTGTGCATGACCCATCGATACTTAGAACTGCTACTCCGGCACACCAGGCTCTGTAGGACTTCAGGACCACATCTCCCAGGATTGAAGTCAGTGTCAGGATTGAGTAAGTGAATCAGTGCGTCTTTGAGACGTATAAAAGCACTGTTTTGTGAAAAAAGTATGTCTTTGAGGGGGAAGGGGGCGGCAAGAGAGAGGGTACAGGGAAGTTACGCAGGGTGGGGGGTGCGGGGATGAAGATGTAGTTCGACAAACAACAACAAAAAAAACAATAATAAAACTCACTATCAAAATCTACTACGTGATGTCTATTCAACCTAAAGTTTCAAATTGATGTTATTTCAATTTAAACAACCATCAACTTTATCAATATTAATTAAGTTGATTTCAGAGTGATTAGCACTATTGAAAAAGTTATAAAAATGTTTAAAGTTGTAGCGTAAACTGAACTTTATTGTGTAGTATTTAAAGTTATTTTTCCATAAAGTCATTTGTCTACATTTATGGCAAATAAATCGCGAATACAGATTAGGTTGACTGCACAGTCACAAAAAAGTTTAAGACACAACAAAACAACACGCATGTATTCCCCGAAGGGTTAGGCAGAGGTGTTCCTAAAGTACACCCACATTACGCCAGTTATGTTCAAGTCCCATGTAATAGGAGGCGAGCCTAAGACAGTTTTGTGAAAAAGTGTGTCATTGAGGCAGGGAACGAAGGCGCGGGGGTTGAGGGAGGGTGGAGGAAAGTTACGCAGGCCGGGGGTTGCGGGGATGCGGATGTGAGAGGGGCATACGATCGATAAAGGCTACGAAAAATGTGGGGCGGACCGCCGAGAACCTACTACTTACATCTCTTTCGCACACCGGTCCCAATGCACCTGCAATATACCCCAGCCTTAAGCCCAAGTTTGCACGACCGTAAAAATATTTTGGATTTTCAACTCTCGGTGTTGCGCCGAGTTTTTATCTTGGGGAGGATAGTTGGGGAGTTAGTTGCAACACGTCTTGTTCCCGGCTGAAGCACTCGGAAGTGGTGAAGAGCGGGCGTTTTAGGGGACTGTCTTATGAAAGAAAGAAAGCAAATACGTTTATTTGCGTTAAACATGACGCAAAAAAGAACATAAAAAACAATAAGAAAAGGTTGACATGCCTCAAATCCACGCAAAATGGCTATCGCTCAGCATTATGCTGCGACCCTATGCAGGACAGAGCCCCAGCGCTGGTTTTCAGCGACAGCCGGCGCCGACGTAATGACGTCGTACGGTGCGGCAAACAATTATCCATCAACAAGTATTAAAACAATGACTTATATTTTTAAAGCAACCAGTTATTAGGACGCTATCCAGCGTACAAAAAGCAAAATAATACAATTCACTATGTCATACATACATATACTTATGTCATTTTGACGTCCTAATTTGAATAAATAAATTACTTTATTTTTACCGGAAGACATAACGTTGGAAGGCCTCCCACAAGGTGGACCGACGACCTGAAGTCCGCAGGAACCCGTTGGATGCGAGAAGCACAGAACCGGTCGAAGTGGAGGTGCTTGGGGGAGGCCTAGATGTCCAGCAGTGGACGTCTTTCGGCTAAAATGATGATAACGATGATTTTATTTGTACACGAGCATGGCAGTAACGGATGTCAAATCATTAACATAAAGGAGAGACTAGCAGTGCGATTCTGCAACCATCTCACCGTGAAAACTTAGGTGAAGCGAGCGTGGAGTGAGCTGTCAATCCAACTAGGGATTGATACTATTGACAGCTCACTCTAAGCTCACTTCACCTAACTTTTCACGGTGAGATTTTTACAGAATCGATCGGCTGATGTTAACATTGATCAACAAGCAAGATACTCTTTTTTGCTTTTTTTTTTCATTTAATTCAACATTTTCCAACGTGTATAAAGATCATCATTCTCCTGCCCTTATCCCAATTTATTTGGGGTCGGCGCAACGTGCCTTTTTCTCCCATACTTCTCTATTAGTCGTCATCTCGGTAGTCACCCCCTTTCTAACCATATCATCATTCACACATTCCATCCATCGTTTCTTTGGTCCAATGTGTTTAAAAATGGAGACAAGAAAGGTGATGAGTGATGGGTGATGTGTAAGATGTGTGTGTGTAATTTGTTATTTAAAAAACCATTTAAATATTAAAACATAGAAGAGTGTCCTTGGAGTTTCTTGCCCGTTCTTTGCCATAGGTACCCACTACGCTTTACGATGGACAACTAGCTTGATCTTTCTGACTGACGACCCCTTGACAATTCAAAAGTGCCTGTAAATGATCACTGGTATGTTACATTTTTTTAATATTTTATTTTATACCTTTTTCAGGTCGCCGTCGTGAAGAAGACCTTGGTCCTTCGAGCCAGCTCTTTGTAGAACTACGTTTCGAGTATCCGAAGAACAAGATGACGGTAAAAGGTTTAGTATTTTTTTTTGGACCCTTGTGACAGTTCGTGACTACTTTCAGTGCTGAGCCGAGCGGCACTTATATAGGGTAGCCAGCCTTTCGGTATTCTATAGGATGCGTTCTGGAGAGTGTGCGCGGGAATTACATGACTTCAATCCGCCATCACCATTCCATCATCGGACAACCCGTCGCACGGCGAGTTTCCACCCTTACGTTGTTGAAACTGCTACGATCCGAACGAAGCGTTTCGCCTCGTCGTTTATACTGCGAACATCGAAGGACTGGAACAATTTGCCTGCAGCGGTTTTCCCGTCCGATTATAGTTTAAGTGTCTTCAAGCCTAGAGTGAATAGGCTCATAATAAATAAGTGCGCTTTACCATCAACGATTGCATCACTGCTTTCCATCAGGCGGGATCGCAGTCAAGCACTAGTTTATATCATTAAAAATACACTACTACACACTACTATACACACACACACACTACTACACACTACTATATACTTAGGCCACAATCGACTCAGCCTATCGCAGTCCACTGTTGGACATAGACCTCTTCCAGGCTGCGCCACAACACCCTGTCCTTCACCTTCTGCATCCAGTATGTCCTAGGTCGTCGGCGCTGACTTTTTATTAACATAACATTTTTTCTCATTACAGTTCCTCGTAGCAGGTGTGTTCCTCTCCTCATCAGCACCACCCCAAGACGAAGATGAAGACATCACGAAGGGGGCCTTGCCGTCCCCTTGGGCTCAAGTAACAAGGCCGAGGAACTGATGGGGTCGTCAATATCATCTAATTTAATTTAGCCACGTATAGACATGCGTGACAGCTACCAACACCGGAATCTGTCCGCGTGATGGATTAAAGCCAACTCGCTCTGATAGAGAGGAAGCCGCCGGCTGGTTATCCAACAACAGCTACGAATGGTTTGCCGCGCATGCCTCAGTCTGTTTGTATGTGTGTATGTGTGTCGCTCTGTGAGCATGTCGTCGATGAGGGATGTGGTAATTCTGTGAGACTGATAGATACGTGGTAATGTCATTCGCAGCAGACGCCTCGCGAGTCAGAGCAGCGGTGGCGCAGTCGTAACGGCCGCGATTTATGAGTTGTACCTAGATCGTAGGTTCGTACCCAGAGAGGTGCTTTACTTTATGTAAATTATTCCATCACCACTGCTCTCAAAACGGTGAAGGAAAACAACTTGAGGAAACCGTCATGTCCTAGAACCAAAAATACGGAGACATGTGACATCTACCAACGCCATATTCCCATGGGATCGAAACTTATGCGGGGGAAACCGCGAGGCGCAGCTAGTGTTTCATATTATGTTCGAATTTGTCTGCTCAACAACGTACAGACGCCAGCAGGTCAAGCTACCCGAAACTGTCAAATTTTCCCAATCAATCTTGAACTTTAATGCTTTAGCGATAAAGTTGATAATCTATTAAAGAAATTTGACAGATTGTAGTAGCTTGATGTGCTGGCGTCTGTACCTAAATAACGCATTGAATGTTGTTGACCTGTCAAAATGAAGAAAGCCATTCCTACTGTTAGTGTGTTACGCATTGACCCTGCAGTTGTTGGTGGGTTACTGCCCGACGATAGATGGCAGGACGTTGTATATATGCTAGTTGCGCGGTAAAATTTTGTTGCGCGCTGCAGGATTTTGCGTGACGTCAGTGTGATGCGTAGTTTTCATATGGCGATGTAGATGGCGCCACAAGTTGCCCACTAACCGCATCCGTTTACTAGGTAACCGCGAGGCGAGGCGATGACGTCACGATGCCGATGAATGTGCTTTGCAGTGTGGAGTTTCAAAGAATGCTTTACGGCTCGAGTAGAGGCAATGCTGATCCCGTGCAGTGATTTCCCGGGAGTTTCTTACCCGTTCTTCTCCATAGGAATCTACTACGCTTTATAATGAGCAACTAGCTTCATCTATCTGACTGACCAACCCCTTGACAATTCAAAAGTGCCTGTTAATTTAATTGAAATAGATGCTTTGAGCTTGAATTCCAGTGCTTATACATGTGCTGACCTTGGCTATCAGGAAACTAAAGGAAGGCAGTGATGGGAATTTTCAAAATAAAACAAATGAATACTTATCCTAGTTCTTATAATTATACCTAACCTATTAAAAGTACCTTTAATTAATAATAGTTGTCTACCAATGAATATGAGTTGTCAAATTTTCTTTGTGTCATGTTTTGGGGCAAGCCAGCAGCCACCTGATGGTATATGGTCACCGCCGCCTGCTAACATATGCAATACTAGAAGTATCGCACATGTCATTGCAGAGATCAAGCTGGAATGTCTCCTGTGCCTGTAATTACACCGGCAGCCATACCCGTCAAACCGGGAGACAGCTTGACTGCTTGCTGGCAAAAACGGGCATGGGGGTAGTACTTCCCCGGACGAGCTCTGCACAGAGGGCTCTACCACCTTCAGCTCTAACAGAATAGAATTTGAACAGAGCAGAAATGTGAAGGAAGGCTGCACCACAAATCGCTGAATAACAAACTAATTCGTTTGGCTTGGAACGTTTAGTTATTTGCAGGTTAGCCTTAGTCTTCGTAGAAAGAATAACAGATAAAAACAAGGTTGAATTTGCATGTAGACGGCCCCCAGTGCGTCTTGGACGCAGTTGAGTCCAGGGACTCGTCACAGCCTCGTCAGTGATGTTCAGACGATGTGAAGCCTGTGTCAGCTGGCTTGGGACGAGATGCTATCTCCGCAGAGCAGCCCGGGTACTGGAAAAATGAAATAATAGAAAGTTAATAAAATCCTAAAATATAATACATACACAGTACGAAAGTGCGCCCACCAGTCTTACCAAGGGGTATCGTGCTACCCAGTAACTGGGTTGTAGAGATCTGATAGGCAGTTGCTCCATGTAAAATACTGGTAATCAGCTGCATCCGCTTAGACTGGAATCCGACCCTCAAATAGTTGGGAAAAGGTTAGGCTGTTTGTTGTTGCGCTAGTCTGATCTCCAAAACCCAGACACTGGGTTATATGATACCCCTTGGTAAAATTGGTTGTGAGACTTTTGGGCTTTTGAAGACCAGTGATGACTGTCAAAGATCCACAAATGATAACCAGGACCAACGGCTTAAGTACCTTCCGAGGCACGGAGGGGTCTTGGAATGTAAAGATGGTCACCCATCCACGGACCAAGCGCGACAAGCGTAGCTTAACCTGATCGATCGACCCGTGCGGCTGTTATTACTTAGCCACAATATTACAATAAAAATCCTAATATTTAAGAGCAGAAAACAAATATAAAACACTTACATCCAGCCCTGGTGCTGGCCCCCAGTCGACTCGAAGGACCGAACCACGCAGATGGAGTACCTTCTGATGATTCAGCCTTCAGGTTCGCCACCGGGGTGCAGATCTTCATGGACCAAGGACCTGAAGATTTACAAAAAAAAAATATTATTTCTTAGAATAAGTATAAATCAATAAAAAATATATGGGACCAAATAAATAGAAAATATTTTTTTTAATTCGTTCCACTATTAACGAATATACCTATCGATAAACAAAAAAAAATACCGAGGAACATAACACCTCTTCCTTTTTTTAAAGTCGGTCAATAATACGACCTAACGAAGATGGCTGGGACAGACTGGATGCGGAAGGTGGAGGGACACGGTGTTGTGGCGCAGCCTGGGAGAGGCCTATGTCCAGCAGTGGACTGCGATAGGCTGAGCTGATTGAATAATACAAGCATCCTATCGGTCAAAATTATCATCTTAGCTCCGCCTGTATTAATGGCTTTTCACCAAAAAAGAGTATGCTCTCATGTCTTCAACCAATGAGGTGAAAGAACGACGCTTCAGTTTTATCGATCGTAGCCACACGCCTACTTCCCCTCCCCTGACACCCCTCTTCCCCCCTCTCCAACCGCTTCACCGCTGGCACCACTGTATCCCCCCCCCCTCCCCCCTCCCCCCTAGCACTGGACAAAGAACACGTTTCGACAAAACTCTCCAAAGTATTTTATTCGAAGTACTCAATCCTACTTCCTACTAATATTATAAACGTGAAAGTTTTTATGGATGGATGGATGGATGGAGGTATGGATGGATGGATGTGTGTTACTCTTTCATGCAAAATCTACTAACCGGATTTGGATGAAATTTGGCACACAGATGGTTTATAACCAGGATTAACATATGTATATAGGAAACTTTTATCCTGATATTCGCACGGGATCGAAACTTATGCGGGTGAAACCGCGGGGCGCAGCTAGTGAATCATAATTATAACAGTCCTACTCACTAATCACTATAATTATGAGTTTCATTAAATAAATCTCAAATTATCCTACTCTTTGCAATCACGATCTTAACACGTAAAATGCCTAGATATTGATATTTTATCAACGAATTAGTAAAACAGAAGAAACACTGATGCCTGAAAAAATTATGCATAAATAAAATTGCTATTGGATTTTCAACGCTCAGCTCAACGCTCGAAGGTTGAAAATCCAACAACGCGCTTTTATTTGAGCATTCATTTTTAGCATAATTGAAGTTCTTCCGTCAGTGAAGACAGGCATGACTCACGTACCTTCATCTAAGTCCGAGGGATACGCCGTACAGTACGGCTCCATGGTAGCTCTTCGCTCCGGGGCCTCTCGTCAGCAACAACACGTCATGCACGGAGCACGGCGCCTGGCGCACTGCGGCACTGCAGCAAGGGTCTAGACTAGATAAAGGCTAGCTGCACTGCGCAGGTCACGATCAATACTTCGATGTGAGATATAGGTATATTGCAGTTATTAATTAATCGCGCGACGGCCGCAAAGTATATACGGTTTTCTGCAAAATCATGATTTTACTTGACAAAAAAAATATGAAGCCCGTAAAAAGTTCCACTATCCACCTGCTGGCTCCTACGTCAGACCCTCGACACCAAGTGCAGTATGTTGCACCCATCAAAATAAATCATATGATCTTGAACTCGAGGGACTTACTAGTAGCCACTAAAGAGTTGCACTATCCACCTCCTGGCTCCACCATCAGACCCTAAACACCAAGTGGAATATATTGGATTCATCAAAAACGAATCCTATGACCCTAAACTCGAGGAGTTTACGAGTAGCCACTGAAGAGTTGCAATATCCATCTCCTGGCTCCATCACCAGACCCCCTTTATCAAGCCTAATCTATTGGACTCGTTAAAACAAATTATATGAACCCAAACTCGAGAGGTAAACTAGTAGCCACTGAAGAGTTCCATCATCCACCTCCTGATTCCATCATCAGATTAGCTCCAAGATACCAAATTTTCGTTTTGTCATCTAAGCTACATGTACATACAACGTTTCATTTCGATGCGACATTTAGAAGTAGGTTAAAAGTGACTTCTAAGTTTTGTTTACATTGTTTATTAATTAGGTAAAGATCAAGCCAGCACATCAAGCTACTACAATCTGTCAAATTTATTTAATAGATTTTCAACTTTATCGCTAAAGCATTAAGGTCCAAGGTTGATTGGGAAAATTTGACAGTTTCGGGTAGCTTGACCTGCTGGCGTCTGTACAAGTAAAGCTAATTATGTGCTAAGAGTGTTAAAAATATTGGCGTTGTTTGTATTGAATTGTAAATTATATTAATAATTAAACAGAAAAAAAATGATACGGAAAGCAAAGAATTCTAAATCTAATTATGTAAAAAAAAAGTGATTTTTTTTAAAAGTGCAGTTGACTCTTTGTGTAGACGCCAGCACATCAAGCTACTACAATCTGTCAAATTTCATTAATAGATTTTCAACTTTATCGCTATTAAGGTTCAAGGTTGATTGGGAAAATTTGACAGTTTTGGGTAGCTTGACCTGCTGACGTCTGTACCTTGCTGCTGTCGATTTATTTGCGAATGTAGTTTCTTAATGCTGTAGCTAGCCATCTCTCGAAGGTTTTGGTTTTTATATTAACGCCATCTGTTGGTTAAGGGTGGTACTAACTGTACAGGAAGATGGGGTGCATTTGGTATTGCAGTTCGTATGAATAGTAAAACTGATAGATGTCATTGAATACAATATTTTATACTTGAACAGTTATTTTTTCGTTTTTTTGTTTATTACGTGGAAACTACAAGGCCTAGACATTTGAAAATTTTGCTGCTTAGGGCAGCTATTATGCCTTAGCTTTTGAGCTATAATACATAATCATATCTTCTTCCTTTGGGAAGATATGACATGAGCAGCTGGGGTGCCGTCACTCCAGCTTACACATATTTATCGGTTTAATAACTCATCGCGTATTTTGACCAAAGATTTGAAAATTTTGCTGCCAATGGCAGCTATTACGCCTTATTTTTTGAGCTATATACATAATCATATCTCCTTTCGTTTGGAAGATATGACATGAGCAACTGGGGTGACGTCACTCCAGCTTACACACACGTTTTTGATCGTAGTTTCAACACTGTTTAAGTATTATCATTCAGTTTTTTCCTTCCTTGTGCAGCTATTATGCCTTATTTTTTTTAACTATTGTCCAAAACTCTAACCTCACTGGTTTGTCTGTATTGAACGAGGAAGCTGGGGTGACGTCACTCCAGCTAAAACACACTAAACGACTCTTACGACCGAAGTTTTTGTGGCAGCTAAATTATGACGGGGAACTTTGATTGCAGCTATTATGCCTTAAATATTGGCATAGGTAGAATTATTCTATCACATATGATGAAGCTGGAGCTATGCACACCATTGAATTTGATTTTTTATACTAATGTACAGACGGCAGCAGGTCAAGCTACCCCAAGCTGTCAAATTTTCCCAATCAACCTTGAACGTTAATGCTTTCGCGATAAAGTTGAAAATCTATTAAAGAAATTTGACAGATTGTAGTAACTTAATGTGCTGGCGTCCGTACAGTTAGGAGTTAGGTTACAGTTAGGTACTCATGGAATGGATCTCTTACCACGGTTAGAGACATGATGCAAGATGAAATTAAACATTTAATGATTAATTCTTCAAATATATCATATATTATTTAGTCTTTTGCAGAAGCGTAGCGTGCCTAGGCGGGGCCCCGTATAAAAATTTGTTTGGGGGCCCTTAGGAAGGGTAAAGATGTCTCACAAAAGAAAAAAACATGTTTGCATAAAATTAAAAGAAATATTTATTCATCATAATTATCTATCTGTCACTTTTTCCAAAACTTTTACAAACAATTCAAATTAAATATACACTCTCCTTGCCTTTTTTTCGGCAAACTGATTTATTAAATCATTTATAGCCGATGACGACTTTAGTTTTTTTAAAGTTTCTGCTTCTATGGACAATAGTGACAGGTCTGACAGGCGTTCCTGTCCCATCGAAGTTCTTAGGTAATTTTTTATAAGTTTTAATTTGGAAAAACTTCTTTCAGCAGTTGCGGTTGTAACTGGAAGGGTCAAGAATAAAACGCATGCTGTTATTACCTCCGGAAAACTGGATGCAAGGCTATTAAATTTTATCAGCAATAGTAGTATACATTGACTTTGAAATAGGATTCCGGGTCTGAAATTCTCTCATCTTGTGATAACTCATCAAAAAAACGCTTCGTTATCTTTCGCCTTTTGTTTTTAAAAACAGTTGTTACCCTCCACTCTTTTGCTAATTCTTTGGACTCATCTAGCAAACTATTGAATGAATTTTGATTTCTTAATTCGTACAGTCTATTCAAAAGATTACTTAATAAAATACTAGTTTTCTGTAAATCATTATTTTCATGCTGTAAAGCTTTAGAAACAGGATTAATGATTTCAAATAATGAAGAAAAAAATGTGACTAGCACTAAGAAATCATAACTCTCTAAAATGTTAATTATATTTTTACATTCTTCACGTTCATCTTTTTTTTTCGAAATTAAATTTAGTTGGTACAAAGTTTTCATGATTAATAAATAATTTTTCTTTACCCCTAATAAAGCGTCGTTCCTTGAAGACCATCTGGTAGGACATACCTTTTTAAGGGTAATTAAATATTTTTCAGACGAATCGTCACTTAACATTGCCCAGCGTTTTACACTATTGCCAAAAAAAGTATATATTTTTTCTAAATTATCGAAAAAATTCGACATTTCACGAACATGTTTCGCAGCATCGTTTAAAACTAAATTTAATGAGTGCGCAGCACAATGAACATAATCGGCATTCGGAGCATGCTCTTTTATTAGGGTTTGTAATCCTCCATAAACACCCGACATAACATTTGCTCCATCGTAACCCTGTCCTCTACATTTAGTCAAATCAATTCCATATTCTTTAATCGTATTTAAAATTTCAGTTTTAAATCCTTCGGCACTGCAATCGGATACTGCTGTAAACCCTAAAAAGGACTCACAGATTTTTAATTCTTTAGGTACATTATCATCATTTTCTGTAATCGAGATGTATCGAAAAACTACAGAAAGTTGGTCAATTTTTGACAAGTCTTGTGTTGTATCTAGAATTATTGTCAGAAATGGAGCTTTTTTAATTTCTGAGATAATATTGTTCCTAACTGCGGTACCAAGCAAATGAATTATTTCATTTTGAATTGTAGGGCTTAAATAATTTATTTCGCCTTTTGGTTTTAGAAGAAGTTCTTTTAAAGTTGCATCATAATTAGATAGCAAACGTAAAATGGCCATAAAATTTCCAGAATCAGAATCATGGCCTCTTAAAGGTAGATTACAAGATGCTAAAGTAATTATAACATTAATTATACGATGCAATACATCTCTCCAGAATGTAATTTTACTATTGATTTCACTTTGCAATAGAGTATCGATGGTATTTCCTTGTAACCAATTATTATAAGATAGGGATGCATTAATATGCTGCAGTGACTTTTCATGGTCAAGTATAGTTTGGGTAAAATTGCTTCTAACGGAAACACCGTTAACCCATGCAGAGGAGTACGATTTACTTTGACGATCTGCTAATAACCAACAGAAGTGGCAATACGGTTTGCTTAAGACATTAGAATAACATAACCATGGTCTTGGAATTTTTATGCCTGCCTTATTGAAATATGAATAATAATAGGCCGAAAAAGGTCGGTTACTTCCTGAATCTTTTGGAAACGGTCCTTGTGGTTTAAATGGACCCAATTTAAAAATTAATTTTCGTTCGCATTCAGTTGGACTGTCAGCAAAATTTCCTCTATCTGATGAAACTATATTACAATCTTCAGATATCTCAGAATCATCGATTTGGGTTTCTTCTATTTCCGGATTGACATCTGATGAAGAATGTGCTTGAGTTTCTCCTATTTCCGGATGAACATCCCATGGAGAATGTGCTTGGGTTTCTTCTATTTCCGGATGGACATCCGATGGAGAATGTGCTTGGGTTTCTTCTATTTCCGGATGAACATCTGATGAAGAATGTGCTTCAGAAGAATCTGAAAATATAATTGTTAAAAAATAAAAGCGAATGTTTTTTGTAAATTTCAAAAATATATGTTAAAAAAATTGCTATACGTAAGATTACGGTTAGAGCGTTAAGACGTACGCAGGCACTACGCGGGTTGTGCGCGTGTTAGTACAAAATTACCTGCGCACAGCCCATGCGTTACACCCGCGTGCGATCCAAACGTAGCGCGTGGCCATACAAAACGAACACAACCCGAGCTCGCGTACGTCTGAACACGCAATTTACGATACGGACTGACAGACAAACAGACAACAAATTGATCCTATAGCCTGTAGGATCAATTTGTTGTCTAGCCTACCTATAAGCTGTAGGTAAGCAAGAGTTCCGTTTTTTTTCGTTTTGAGGTACGGAACCCTAAAAACAAAATTCACCCTTCGCTACAGGTAGATAAGATAAATGGGTTGGGTAGTACTTACCTTTGCAATCTAAATCACTCATAGGAGCTGGTGTCTGAAAAAATGAAGAAATTTTGGGCACTTTTTTTATGACCTCCTCCCTTTTCTGTTTATTTTTTCTTTTCGTAGCTCCGCTGAGATAATCTCTTTTCCTTTCACTCATTGTTTTTTACAAATCGCTACTAATACTACTAAACAAGAAGAACAATTGTTTGTATTTTATTACAAACAATGTAATGCACAATTAAATAAAACGCGTCAATAAACACTGCTCTCCGTGGTTTATCATCGTATCGTATGTACATCGATTTTTGTGGGATTTCCCCGTTTAAGTGACTTAAACGGGGAAGTCCCGCACGCGATAACCGACGATGTAGGGTGTTGCCAACTTTTGAACGCACGCTTTACGTGGGAAAAAAAGAAATTGCTTTTTTTACTTTTGCCATTTGTAAAATAAAAAAAATTGGGAAGTTTTTATTAATTTTTGCTTACGCACGTTGGGGGCCCTTGTGGCTCGGGGGCCCCGTATAATTGATACGGCAGATACGGCGGTAGCTACGCCCCTGGTCTTTTGACTCCTAATGCGTGGTTTTGTGGCGGCATCTACATTGCCACATGCGAACTACACGTCACACTGACGTCACGCAAATCCATGCATAGGGTTTGCCGCGCAACTACCATATACACAATGTCCCGACATCTATCGTCGGGCAGTTGCCCACCAGACACAACTCCCGTCTGGTTGGAGGATCCTCCTTTTTCCATTGAGGATAAGTGAACTTTACACAGTTTTAAGGCCACCCCTCCTTCCCCATAAACCTGAAGTCGTGCTGTGCCGCTTCAGTGCTGAGTTTCTACCTAGATTTATCTCACAGACACAGCTCTTAGCTGGTGTTCCGTGCTCTGGTTACTAACTGCTGGCCATCCATCTGATTGAAAGTTTCTTCTGTCGCCTCTTAGTCTGATGTCTTGCGTTAGTACACTTTTGAGCAGAGGTGGCCAAGTGGTAACGGCCGCGACTTATGAGTTGTAGGTCGTAGGTTCGAACCCAGATAGGGGCTTTTATTTGAGTAAATTATTTCATCACAGTGGTGATGAAAGAATGGTAATAGTGGTGATGAGCAGTGGCTCTCAAAATTTTGGAGGAAACCGGCATGTCCTAGAACAGACAGACAACACGGTTGGCACATTGGCTGAGCGAACAACTGCTGCGCTGCGTGTCACGGGTTCGATTCCCGCACGGAACAAATATTTGTATTGCCTACAGGTAGTTGTTCCGGGTCTGGCTGTTTGTGTATGTGAGTTTAAATGTTTGTGAACGCACCAACGATACAGGAGTAATTCCTAGTGTGGGGAAAAGTTAAAAAAAAAGTACCAAAAAATTTGAAGACATGTTACAACTACCAACCTGCACTGGGCCCGCGTGGTGGATTTCAGCCCACTCACTGAGAGGTGACCTGTGTCCCAGCAGTGGGAACACTAAAGGCTGAATATGCTAAGCGTTAAAGTTGTCAAAAAATAAAAGGCCCGTTTTAACATTGACAGTTCTAGTAGTTAACAAAGATCAAATTCGCAAAACACGTATTCGTTTGTATGAAACTGACAGGTGTCAAGAAGTATTCTCTAATGTCAAAACGGGCCTTTTATTTTTTGACAACTTTAGTAACGTTTATAGACCTCAATTACGAACATAAAGTACGTGCTTGAGGTATTCCTATCACTGTCACACAACACTGTTAAATTACAAGTGCAAGATGGAGACGAGAACATGTCTACACTGCACAAAGGCTCTATTGGCACTCGAATGACGTTGGCGCTATCGGTAAACATTTGTGTAATTGTTTTGTACACTGTTTTAACCAAGGTGGCGGCTTTAGTTCCAATTTTCGCCATGCCCCAAAAGAAACTGTCACCGTGCTACAAGATCTATCTTGCACTTGCAGTTTGACAGTTGTCTTGTGGTGTTTGTGTTAAGTCGTGTTTCGTTTGCGTTGTGTTTGTGTTGAGTTTGTGTTCATATTAATATATTCATATTCGTTTATTTACATGCCACAAGGTATAAATATGTGGATGGGTGGTGGGTGTGTGTGTGAGTGGGTGTGGTGTGTGTGGTGTGGATGTGGATGTGTGTGTGTGTGTGTGTGTTGTGTTGTGTTTGTGTTTTGTTTGTTCCTGTTGTATCGTTGTTATCTCTAGACAGGTACATGTCCAAGCCGCAGCTCGCGCTAACTAACGAAAATAAGATTTACATCTATTAGCGCGAGAGTAGGAGCAAAGTAGGGATTTATGTTAGTGGATTTTTCAAATAAAACAATAAAATGCCTTAACCTAACTTATAATATAATTAAACTATCTCATTGTATAAAAATCTTATTACCTATGTTCTTAATCTAACCTTCAAATTGTAATACCTTATAATAAATTTTCAACGTGTGTTTAACTAAACCTAGGTACGGTTAACAAATTTTTGAGAAGAAGAAAGCGTTTTCGATAAACAAAAACACAGTTCTGTCCCCTCAGTCCACTTGACCGCACGTTCTTCCCAGATCCTCGGTCTTCTATGACCTGGGATTCGCCAGAGCCTCGTTGGTAAGTTCAGCAGGGTGTACCGCGGGCAGGTGAGGTTGACTTTGGCTCTTCAGGCGTTGGTAGAGCCACTTACACCCCATCGAGTGAGATCAGGTCCGCAATGGCCTGATATGACGCTGCTGCCAGTGACCTGAAATTTGAAATAAGGTAATGATAAAAAAATAGTTCTACCTGTTTTAAAAAGTACTAACACTAGCATCATACGCCTACAATGTTCCCACAGCTGAGGCACAGGACTTCTCTCTTCGAGTGAGTGAGCTGTATACCACGCGGGCCCAGTGCGGGTTGGTAGATGTCACATGTCTTCGAATTTTCGGTTCTAGGACATGCCGGTTTCCTTACAACGTTTACCTTCACTGTTTTGAGAGCAGTGGTGATGACATAATTTACACAAAGTAAAGTGCGTGGCTGGGTTCGAACCTAAGACTCGTACAACTCGTGAGTCGGTGCTGTTACCACTGGACCACCACTGCTTACTATCCACTGCTACTATCGCTAGTAGGTACATTATCTGTATCTCACGCAGCGACGCGCGCTATACTTGTAGTAAAAGAAAGTCCTCCAGACCGAGTATCAGCCATAGCAACCAATCTCAACGGAGACCAGCCTTCGGCGCGGGAGATATTATAGTGCACAAGTGTGAGCAAGACACAGGTGCACTCTCTCTTTTCTCACTCTCATTGCACTTGTAGTAACCAAGTGCACAAACACGCTGTGAATGTGTGCCGTGTACAGGTAGTCAGGAGAAGTCTGAAGAAAGTTAAGAAGATCACTACATATATATTGAAAGACTTACCTCCATCGTTAACCGAGTTATGCTTTAGGGCAGTAGAGTCTGACAGCCTCGTGGTGGATCGTAGGACCAATTCACGACATCGCGACCCGCGCCGACCTGAAAAGGTTTAAAAAATACAATGTACAAAACCGTTTTACTTATAAAGGGCGGAGCGCTGTAGAAAATATATAAGAATCTATTGGGCGCATCGTCTTCGCTCCCTTTCAAATAAAATGTCTTTTCACCCCTATGATCTATCCGTGCGCGTGATCTCAACCAATGAGGTGAGAGAATGACGTTACACTTTTATTGATCATAGAAACACACCAACTTCTTACAACTACTAGAACCTAAACGTACTTTCACTACACCATTGTTTAGCGGAGCACATTAGGTCCTCACGTGTGCACGTGACAGGGCATGCGGTGCAAGATGGGAGGTGAGCTATTGTCCGTGGAGAGACGCCGCATACACACCGGAGGTGAGCCTTTCATGAACCCCCACTTGTGGAGGTTGTCCTTGCTGCGGCCTACTTACTGCACACATGAGGAACTAATGGCTGCATCAGCGAAAGGTATCCGCGTTGCTGAATTTTTGGGCCAAACAAATTTAAGAAAAAAAAACTATATTTTTGCCATCGACACGCTAAGAGTTGCACGTAAACACTATTTTCCAATTTTCATCGATACTTTTTATATAGTGCTTGGTATCGCATCCGAACAGACAGACAGACAGAAAGATTGTTGATTTACTTTACATCAAGCGTTATGACATAAATTTTTATTGAGAAAATCGAAATCAGTGAAGATGTTATGTGACTCAGGTTGGCTGGACAAATCTTCAAAATAGCTTGCATTTAACTAGGTCAATAGGTCACTTTATGTGACGGCTAAACACCCTTATTTCAGAATTTGTGACGCTACAGAATCTTAGATAATCGATCGAAAACGTGTCCAGCCATCTTGAAAAACCACTTTTCGCTGGTCTCTCAATCTCGGTAACGAAAGTGATTTTGACGACTTTTTGCATATTAACGGGCGTCACATAAATTTGTGACGGGCACCGAGCTAAAAGTTTTGTGATAAGTACAGTGGTTTAGTAGAAAAATGCAAAAATCTGTGTCCAGCCATCTTGAATTCACGTATAAAACTTATGGCTGGCACTTCCGAATCTCAATAACGGGGGCGTTTTCGAATATGGTTCCTTTACTAATACTTGGTGACGCAATGTGTGACAGTAATAACGTTTGATTTATGGCGTCACATGTAAGGGTTTACGAGAAATCAATAAAAACTTAATGTCCAGCCAACCTGAGTTCAAGATGGCTGGACACATGTATCTCCACTGCCTGATGATCTACGACCTTCGAAATGTGTTCAAAATGTTGTGACGGGGACGATAATGATAACCTGAAATTGTGACGGAGAAACTTTGCGTAGTTTCAAAGATATTGATCATTTAAATTTCCCCATACAAACACTGCAGTAGGGTAACCAATATTGTAGGTTTTATGTAGGACAAGTATATTTTAAGGTGTTTTCATGAAGTTGCAGCTAGGTATTGTTTATTTAATTATAAGAATAATAATTAAATAAACAATATCGATTTCAAAATTTGAAATCAACAAATTGCGTAAAAAATGTATTTAATGTGATTCCTTCGTGGTAGCCCGCGAATATCGATTTTTCTTGCGTTCGTTCGTTAAAAGAAATCAAAATATGATTCGCGACAATAACAAGTATGTATTTACATAATTATAACCATAAGAATCATCATACATATCTATAAGTTATTTGTTTCCGCGGACGAAAAAAATAACTGCAAAAAACTCAAGAAAAATTGAATTTCGCGGGCTACCACGAAAACGTCGGAGGACAAGACAAACTATACTGCCATGATAGCTGATGTTGGTGTCGCCATCTATTGCTTAAAGTTGGTACTACTAGGACAACTGGTCGAATCTTAACTCTTATTTAGGTTGTCTTACCGCAGATTAATTAATAGTTACTAGTACTCTGATTAGTGATAACACTTCGAAAAGTAAGTACATACACTGCCGGCTGTCGAGTTTAGTTCTCATTTTCAGTTACATAAGATAATGAACTAAACGCGAAATACAAGTGGGCTCTCTCTTGCAGCGCTGGTGGTCAATTATTATTTTGAATTAACACATACTTACTCTTTTCACTGCAGGAAAACCTTTTATTCCCACGGGGAAATCAAATACAAAGCAGGCGTGGATGTTACCTACCGGCCAATTAATCGATTAAAAAGAAATCCTTTATTCATGTAAAATTATGGTCACCTCACAATATTAATGGATGTTTGTATGGAAAAATTTAAATGGTCAATATCTTTGAAACTACGCAAAGTTTCTCCGTCACAATTTCAGGTTATCATTATCGTCCCCGTCACAACATTTTGAACACATTTCGAAGGTCGTAGATCATCAGGCAGTGGAGATACATGTGTCCAGCCATCTTGAACTCAGGTTGGCTGGACATTAAGTTTTTATTGATTTCTCGTAAACCCTTACATGTGACGCCATAAATCAAACGTTATTACTGTCACACATTGCGTCACCAAGTATTAGTAAAGGAACCATATTCGAAAACGCCCCCGTTATTGAGATTCGGAAGTGCCAGCCATAAGTTTTATACGTGAATTCAAGATGGCTGGACACAGATTTTTGCATTTTTCTACTAAACCACTGTACTTATCACAAAACTTTTAGCTCGGTGCCCGTCACAAATTTATGTGACGCCCGTTGATATGCAAAAAGTCGTCAAAATCACTTCCGTTACCGAGATTGAGAGACCAGCGAAAAGTGGTTTTTCAAGATGGCTGGACACGTTTTCGATCGATTATCTAAGATTCTGTAGCGTCACAAATTCTGAAATAAGGGTGTTTAGCCGTCACATAAAGTGACCTATTGACCTAGTTAAATGCAAGCTATTTTGAAGATTTGTCCAGCCAACCTGAGTCACATAAGATGTTTAGTATGCAGCAACACACTCACACAAACACTCCCCACAATTAGCTTTTAAACCCTTTTAATACATATGTATGTCGAAGAGTCGACGCACACATCGCGTATCTAACCTCAATTTAAATTAACGCCATTTATCTTTCTAGTAAGGAACTAAGTCGAATGACAGTTAGTCGTTCGTTTAGGTACGTCAAGTAATAACTTGGGGATGGTTAGTGTGGAGTAATGGCAATACCGAACGCATGACCGAATTAGTTCCTGAATGATGGTAGACACTGACAGTTAGGTTGGCTAACCTGAACGAGAAAAAGATGGACGCCGGGTGCGACGGTGGAGCGCGGACTTTTTGGTCGGACCGTGAAATTGAGTGGTTGGCTGTTACTCCGCACTAAACTTCCCGCGTTCCTAATATCTAATCTATCTAGATCTCAGGCATCCTAGATTATTTTGTGTTCTAAGTTTGTTAACAGTAATTACATGTGTAAACCAAAGTTTGGCGAGTATTATTTCGAAACTCCAATGATGTCTCAACCCCCTGGTGACGAATCCCCGACATGTATATAATATTACGCAACTATGGATATTTTGGAAAAACGTGTCAATCCCTTAAAAGTACACTGTCCTTCAAGATATAGGTTTTCCTAGTTTAAAAGGCAGAGGCCTTCTCATCTGTAACAACCATACCCATCCCTTATTAAAATATCACTGATGTTACCTAGGTTGTCTTTTAGTAAAATAAATAATTACTTACTTACTAGTGAATCAATAGGTACTAAATTCATCACTTACCTCCATTTTTAACTCAGAGTCACGCAGAGCACCTACAATGCAGACCCCGGGGCCCGCCGGCGGCTCGAAGGACCGACTTGTCCTGTACGTTAGACGGCGGGTGGCGCACTGCGACATTGGACAAAGGTAGCCGGTTTTTAGTCTTGAAAAAGGCTAACACTGCGCAAGTCACAACCTGGCGATCGATACTTGGATTTGATATACATACCTAACTAGGTGATTGCTCTGATGTCGGAAATTTAAGCGGGTTTCAATCTTTCGCAGGTCTATACGTCAGGGGTGACGGCGGAGGGGCTTGTGGCTAAGTAATAACAGCCGCACGGGTCGGTCGATCAGGTTAAGCTACCCTTGCCGCGGTTGGTCCATGGATGGGTGACCATATTTAGATACCAAGACCCTCCGTGCCTCGGAAAGGACGTTAAGCTGTTGGTCCTGGCTATCATTCGTAGATTTTGCCAGTCGTTACGGGTCGGCAGAAGCCCGAAAGTCTGTCAACTAGTCTTACCAAAGGGTATCGTATTACCAAGTAACTGGGTTGTGGAGGTCAGATAAGCAGTCGCTCCATGTAAAATACTGGAATTCAGCTGCATCCGGTTAGACTGGAAGCCGACCCCAACATAGTTGGGAAAATGCTAGGCAGATTGATTAATACGTCAGGGGTAACAAAAGGGCAGCGGGATTGTCCGAAAGGGTTACCGCTGCCCCGGAACATAAAGGGCGAAGGAAGGAACATGGGTGGGTTTTAGTCAGTAAGAGTCTGACACTCCCTTCCGCTCCACCCAGAGCGGGAGGAGTCATTTGATGATTTCCCATCCCAAAAAAAAAAAAAAAAAAAGGGGTAACAAAAACCAGTTTAGGCTAGCTCCGTATACTATTGAAACTCCGCACTACGCCAGGCCAGCTCAAGGTCTAAGTGTTACCACCGATGTATGATAGATATCGCACGGAGGTTCAGAATCATGCACTAAATCCATGGTGACAGATTTTGCGTCGATGTCCCCTGCCACCCTGTATGATTGTTGGGCTTGTAATTTTTTTTTTATACAGATTAATATTTCTTTTAGGAACGAGACAATCACCGCAAATACTGTTTTTAGGAACTGAATCAACTGATACCTTAGCATAACATAGAATATTTGGAAGTAGGTACAGCTTCATATTTCAAAGCCATTTACAACTCCCTAGTAAAGCCACATCTACTTAATTTAATCGAAAATTGAAGCAGTGCTGCAAAAACCAAATTATCAGAACTTCAAAATAATATACAACTACTCATATCTAACATCTACCAGCAAAATTTATCAAGACACAAAAATAATGAACATAAAACAACTTTATATTTACAACACATGCATTTTCATCAGAAATATTCTCAACAAAAGCGTTCACTCAAACATAACACTCACTCAATATAAACTAGTTAGTCACCGCAGTACACGGCGAGCAAGCTTGCTAGTTTTACCAAAAACAAGAACTAACTATGACAAAAAAATGCTAACATTTGAAGGAGCCCAGTTTTATAACAAATTACCGTCCTATACAAGAAATGTACACTCTTACAATGCATACCAAACTCAACTTAGCCAGCACATAATTGCGGATCGATCACTTCTGGAGAAATGAATGCATTGGGCGGGTAACTATTAAATTGTAATACTGATGACGAACATATTGTTATCTATATTTTTAGTATTGTTCTCAAGTAAGTGACTTATGTCTTTATTGGGAATAAAGTTTCTTTAAACCGAAGTTTGACTGAGCTTTTGATTACATAATCATCGTCTGCCTAGCCTTTTCCCAACTACGGTGTCGGCTACTAGTATTTTACACGGAGCGACGATCTTGAGGTTGAGAACAGTGGTGATCGAGTGGTAACGGCCCCGACTTACGAGTCGTAGGTCGTGGGTTCGAACCGAGACAGACGCTTTACTTTGTGTAAATAATTTCATCACCACTGCTCTCACAACGGTAAAGGAAAAACATCGTGAGGAAACCGGCATGTCCTAGAACTAAAAATCTGAACACATGTGACATCTACCAACCCGCACTGGGCCCGCGTGCTAGATTACAGCCCACTCCCTCTCACAGAGAGGAGGCCTGTGTCCCAGCACTGGGAACGTTATAGGCTGATTATGTATGACTGTCTATCTGACCTCCACAACCTTTGCTTTATGAAGCCCGAAAGTCTGGAACGGAAAGTCTGAAACGCCAAATTCCAGAGACATTGTGACTAAATTATTACTAATATTAAATTCCCATTTCTTTTCTATCTCTTTATATACATATTAGACTAAATAAACTTCACATGCCATACTGCAGGAAGAATATAAGACCGAATAATGTAACATGAGAAACCATCAATTGTAATTACTCTATATAAATGTGAAAAAATGAATTTGAATTTTAATAATAATAATAGCCTCCCGACCGATTTCGGTCACGGTGGTCACCTCAACGGAGATTAGAGAGGTACACAGGAGATGTTATAGTGAACAAGTGAGTGTGCAAACACAGGTGCACTCTCTGTTCCTTTACTCTCATAGTCCGATGGGACGGCAATCCGACACGACCGCAGATAGATCAAGCGCAGGACCAACGGCTTTACTAGCTTTCCGAGGCACGGGGGTATTAAGCCGCCAACTTCCAAACTCCGGGCTGTTACTAAGAAATTCCTAATGGAAAACACAATAACACTTTTGCCCGACCTGGAAATCGAACCCAGGACCCTACGCTCAGCAGTCGCACTTGCAACCCCGAGACCAACGGGGCAGGCTTTACTTTCTAATTATAATGATACCCCTTGGTAAGACTAGTTGTCAGACTTTAGGGCTTCTGACTACCCGTGACGACTGTCAAAGATCCAAGAATGACAGCCGGGACCAACGGCATAAGTAATTTGTCATTTTTTTCTTGCAGCCCCAACCTTCTCGTAAACAGATGTATGAAATTAGACAAAGCCTGCACTTTTACAACGACATGTAACTTAAACTGACGAAACATAATTTCTTTAAAACCCATAACTTAGTCTGTCAGCTTGATACACGCAGTCCTGTGGGGCTGCAGAGCCGCGACTCCGTTGATGGCTCTAAAGATCAGCTCGTGATGCGTGGCAGACGGCAGCTGACGCACTGCGATATTGCACTAAGAAAGGCAAGCTGTACTGCGCAGGTCACGATCAATACGTTGTTGTGGTATTCAGCCATGTTGCTACGTGATAGTCTATCCATATTATCAGTACCGGATTTAGGCCAGCGCGGGGCCTGCTAGGCGGGGCGTGTAGGAAATTTTACCTAGGGGCCCCTTTGATAGAACTTGGTTTAAAGTTCTAAAGTTTACGAGATAAAACAGATCCTTTTCATTATGGTTTTTCTGGATTTTATTCTCATGTGGCGCCATCTACATCACCACATGAGAACTACGCATCACACTGAGATCACGCAAAATCCTGCATCGCGCAAGCAGAGTTTCCCGCGCAACTACAACGTCCTGCCATCTATCGTCGAGCCGTATTCGAAGACATGTGACATCTACCAACCCGCACTGGGCCCTCGTGGTGGATGACGGCTTACTCTCTCTGACAGAGAGAAGGCCTGTGTCCCAACAGTGGGAAATTTATAGGCTGCTTATGCTATTGCCCCCCAGCTAGATGGACGAACGACCTTAAGAAGGGGGCTGGGACAGACTGGATGCGGAAGGCGGAGGACAGGTTGTTGTGGTGCAGCCTGGGAGAGGCCTATGTCCAGCAGTGGACTGCGATAGGCTGAGTTGATTGATGCTATTGCCATCGACCGAGTAAAAATCCAGACTCCGGGCTGCCACTGAGAAATTCCAGATAGAAAACCCCAATAGCGCTTTGTCCGACCTGGGAATTGAACCCGAGACCTCATGCTCAGCATTAGCATTTGTGACCACTAGACCAACAAGCAGACGCAGACGTAAAGATACTCAAATAAAACAAGTTTTCGTACATTTATATGGTTTAATATGTTTGCCTAAAAAATATATATATAATGATAGCTTAATATGATAGCTTAATATAGCACCCCCTAAGTTATGTTAAACCTACTTATTTCTATGTCAGATGAATTACATTACGTACATGTTGGATAACACACGGTCAGGCGCAGATCCATTTGACAAGGTACAAATAACTATTACCGTCTTCCATGTTGCAATATTTATTTGAGCCTCGCTCCATGGGTCCGTACCTTCCCAAGTATCCCCTCGAGGAGATTGTATGATGGAAATCGAATATTTATTTTTAAAACAAGTAAGTAGCGAATTCGTCTGATGTTTTGTCAAGACTATAAATACGGGATTAAATACTCATACTCTTGAACTCTTATCTCCCCATTAGAGGGTAGTATTTCTCAAATACCCCAAAATGGGGAGATACGCCAGAGCCTCGTTGGTTATTCAGCAGGGTGTACCGCGGGCAGGTGAGGCTGACTTTGGTTCTTCAGGTGTTGGTAGAGCCACTTACACCCCATTGTTGTTCGCTTAAATGGACGTACGCCGTGGCTGGAAGCAACAGGACCTGGAAAATGGAAAACGTTCTGTTAAATATATTTTGTGTAAACTACGATTGCTCTCAAAATGGTGAAGGAAAACATTGTAAGGAAACCGGCATGTCCTAGAACCAAAATTTCGAAGACCTCTAAATAAATTGTCATCAAATCATTTTGTTTGTCTTATCATGTTCAGATACCGAGACTCATCACGTCTGCGGAGTTCGGCTAGCTAATTTAATCGGACCCTGTATATTTTATTTTGTCTGGAATTCAGGTAATATCGTTTTTGACGACAAGGTTGGCACAGTGGCTGAGGATGTTTGTAAACGCACCCACGATACAGGAGTAATTCCTAGTGTGGGGCAACAATCAATAAAAAAATAAAAAATATATGTATACAAGTATAGACTCACCCTCATATTTTGCAATACTGGGCTACAGATTCTAGCTGCAGCGCGAAGGCGGCTCCAAGGACCAACCCGCGGTGATGACTGAAGACTGGTACAGCAGCCATCTCAGGCGCGTGAGAGAAGCTGCTCGCCCAGGCACCTGCAAAGGGTTTACAGTGGCATTTGAGAAAAACAAACATAATATAACGCCTGGTTTCGCCGAAAGGTTACACAGAGGTCTAGCCTTTTCTCAACTATGTTGTGGTCGGCTTCCAGTCTAACCGGATGCTGAAATTACCAGTATTTTACATGGAGCGACTGCCTATATGACCTCCACAACCCAGTCACTGGGTAATACGATACCCCTTGGTAAGAATGGTTGTCAGACTTTCGGGCGTCTGACGAACTGTAACGACTGACAAAGTTTCACGAATGACAGCCGGGACCAACAGCTTAATGTGCTTTCCGAGGCACGGAGGAGTCTTGGTATGCAAAGATGTCCATCTTTACATACCAAGACTCCCCATTCACCGGACCAACCGCGGCAAGCGTAGCTTAACCTCATCGATCGACCCGTCCGGCTGTTATTAGACAGAGGTGTACCAGTAAATAGTAAACCCTTGTTTGCCAATTATGATGAAGTCCTGTGATAGGGGGCGAGCCTATTACCATCAACCGGGCACAAATCCGGACTCCGGGCTGTTACCGAGAAATTCTTGGCGGAAAAACCCTACCCGACCTGGGAATCTACCCCAGAACCTCAACAGAAACTGCTCAACAGTAGCGCTTGCGATTACTAGACCTACGAGGCACTCAGAGCAGACTTGAGAATATCTTTACTATTACTGAACATCACGCTAGGACACTTAGGAGCTGAGCAGAAACAAAATGCCAGAAAGAACGCAGAGCGAAAACGAAGTAATTGCACGGGCAGCGGATGCGATGCGACGCGGTTGTGTTATAAATTTCACACAGACAGAGTCGCGGGCAGAAGCAAGTTGCATAATAAAAGGGGGTGGTGACACAAAGAAAACAACGAATGAGAAGAGGCAAGATAATTTACTGTCTAAACTTCCCTTGATGTTAATATTAACGACTTTCTGCCCCTAAGCGCATCAACAGCCATATTCGTATAATTCGTCCAACAAGAAGACGCCACACTTTTATTGATCGTACGACCCACCACCCTACACCACTCCCTCCCCTCCCACCCCCTAATTTCCCCGCCCAAAAAGAAGGATGAATTATTTATCACTGTGCAGTTATCTAACCATCGTCACGTACCCTATTAAGTGAGTTGAATTAAATAAATAGTAAATAGTAGGGATCTCAAATTTTACACTTTACAGCGATCACTTTATCATCAAGGACAATTTATACTTAAAATAAATAGTCGTCCAGACCGAATTTCGGCCATGACGACTAATCTCAACGGAGACCAGCCTTCGGCGCGGAGATATTATAGTGCACAAGTATGTGCTCAGATACAGGTGCACTCCCTCTTGTCTCACTCTTATAGTCCTATGGGACGGCAATTCGACACGACCGGAGGGAGATCAGGTGCAGGACCAACAGCTTAATGTGCGCACTGAGACACGGGGGTATCACACCGCCAACTTCCAAACTCCGGGCTGTTGCTAAGAAATTCCTAATGGAAAAACCGAACTCGACCTGTGAATCGAACACAGGACCCCACGCTAAAAAGAAATACTAAATCACTAACCTTCATATTAGATCCTAGGATACCGGTATTATAGGGCTGCAGGCCTTCTGCGCCCCGGAGGTGACTCGAAGGAGCAAACGTCATGCACGGAACACGGCGGATGGCGCACTGCGTCATCGAACAAAGAGTCTAGTCTAGACATCTAGCTGCACTGCGCAGGTCCCGCAGCGCGGGGATCAATACTTTGATGTGACATCTACGATGCACTTATTTATATCTATTTATGGCACAACACAAAAATTTACCGAAGGTTTACTTTGTAAGTCCCCGATCACAACCTCTTTTTTTTTTGTGGGTGGGAAATCATCATATGACTTCTCCCGCTCTGGGCGGAGCCGGAGGGCGTGTCAGACTTTTACTGACTAAAACCCACCCGTGTTCCTTCAGTTGCCCATGCCAGGGACCACGGTATCTCTTTCGAACAACCCGCGGCCATGGCAGGCATCGGCCCTAGCGGACCCCGTCAGTTTGTGCTGACATCGCTTTGAGGCGCGCGTGGAACACAACGCGCCGTCGACTCGGGCCTGGTCCTTGCCGGGCGGCGAGCTGCCCATTGCTCGCCGCCCGCAAGCCCGCGCCTACGGTGGCCGGGAGTCGGCTGGTGACTCCCGACGTCCACTGGCGATGGGACTTGTGACGCGATTTATGTCAAGCGAAACGCACTCGTGATTTCATGCCGTGCCACCGACCCGTCTGGCGACCGGTGGTACCTTCTTTCATTTATTTTCACCGTAGTCGCTGTCACAAGACGCGTCTCGCTTGAGCATCTAGCTCGTGTTCAAGGGGTAAGACACAAATTACTGTGCTTAATACTAATGTATGTATAGTTACTACACAATTTAATTACTATAATAGAGCAGTTGTGGATCATTGGTAACGGTCTTGGCTTACGAGTCGTAGGTCGTAGTTTCGAACCCAGATAGACGCATTGCTTTGTGTAAAATTTCATCAGCACTGCTCTCAAAACGGTGAAGGAAAGCATCGTGAGGAAACCGGCATGTCCTAGAACCGAAAAATTCGATGACATGTGACATCTACCAAGCCGCACTGGGCCCGCGTGGTGAATTACGGCCCACTCCCTCTCACCGAGAGGAGGCCTGTCTCTCAGCAGTGGGAACGTTTTAGGCTGATTATGTATATTATATGCTAATTACTATATAATTTAAAACACACTTGAGACCCACTTTAACAAACGATAATTCACATAAACTCCTTGTCTCCTTAATCATTTGTCTAGCGTTTTTCCCAGCGATTTTGGAATCAGCTTCTAGTTTAATCGGATGCAGCTACCAGTATTTAACATGGAGCGGATGCCTGCTGCGCGAAGGTGATCAACTCTCCCAAGGCGGTGGCTTTCTAATCAACAAGGAACTCACTAGCAGCGTTGTGGAAATCAGTAGAGTGTCGACACGGGTAGCATACCTTGTACTGAAACTAGCTGACAGGTACTACCTGAAAGTAATACAGGTATATATGCTGACTTCGTCAAATAAAAAGGCCTTTTATTTTTGTATTTTTTTTTCGGATGGGAAATCATCAAATGACCCCTCCCGCTCTGGGTGGAGCAGAAGGGAGTGTCAGACTCTTACTGACTAAAACCCACCCATGTTCCTTCCTTTGCCCTTTATGTTCCGGGGTAGCGGTAACCCTTTCGGACAATCCCGCTGACCCGGCAGGCTTCGGCCCAAAGGGGCCCCTCAAATTATGCTGACAACTCTTTGAGGCGCGCGTAGAACACTTACGCGCCGTCCGGCACGGGCCTGGTCCTGATCAGACGGTGAGCTACCCATTGCTCTCCGCCCGCAGGCCTGCAATCCTTATGTATACACCTAAAACTTCATCATGAACCATTCCGTCCATTAGGGAAAACCGTATGAAAATCTGAGGAGCAATTCTCGTAATTTTAAGACCGTTCACAGTCTGCACGCTAATTTCGTAACACACTATCACAATCTGAATCATTTTGAAGGATATTGCTAATCCATTGCTTCATATGTTCGAAAAATTTGTCTGCTCAACAACGTAAATAACGCAATGAATGTTGTTGAACTGTCAAAATGAAAGCCATTGCTACTGATAGTGTGTTACGCAATTATCCCACTGATCTCAGTCTCAATCTGTCAAAAATACCTCTAATTTCCCTACATTTTGACATGTTTTTGACAGTTATTTGTCGCCGAGATGACACTGCGACCAGATTTTGAACATTTTAAATTACAAGAATTTGCCTTCTGGTCAGTAGTTTTGAGTTTGGCGTTCGGACAGACAGACAAACGCAGCAGGGGGACTTTATTTTATAATATGTATTGATTAATAAATGGACTTTAATTATGAGAGAGCGTGTTCTCGCACACAGAGAGACGTGGACCTTCTGCAGTGTATATTACATTGTGGTCGATGTTATAATGAATGTTGGTTTGTATATGGGAGTGCAGCAGCTCCCCCGCCCCCTTTGCCTCCCCGGGACATGGACTGCTACTCCCTGGGCTCTTGCAGCCTCTCATACGTTTAGCTGGTAAATTATGCAGGTACAGTTACAAGCATAAAATACTTTCGCAAATACAAAAGCGGGTTTTCGTGAAAGAACGATTGCAACTTTGAGAAAAGACTTTTCATAGACGTCTCATGATCTTTTCAGTTTCTCTTTTTAGTCTTCAAAACTTTGTTAACTTATTGATTGCACTAGCACAAAGGTTACAAGCATAGTATAATTTACTTACACATAAATAGATGACGTTAAAATAAAACTTTTTTGCAAAAAAATAAACTGACTTCCAAAAAAGACACTACGAAGTGAAAAATAACTTTAATTTCGGAAGTCGGTGTCGCTGGGTTCGCATTTTCGTTGTTTGCCACCGACTTCCGAATTTAAATTTATTTTTCACTTTGTAGTGTCTTTTTTGGAAGTCGGTTTTTTTTTTCCAAAAAAGTTTTTATTTTTCACTTTTTAGTTGTAATTTTCACCAGTAATTTTGGTTTAAAAAAACGATGTGTGGGCCCATAAGATTTGAGGGTTGCCCTCGATTTCTCCAGGATCCAATCATCAGATCCTGTCTTGGTGACTATGGGACCACTTCAGAAGTATCTCCTTTCGAACAAAAAAAGAATTTTGAAAATCGGTCCACAATTGGCGGAGTAATCGCCTAACAAACACACAAAACAAAAAACAAAAAAACATACCGTCGAATTGAGAACCTCTTCCTTTTTTGAAGTCGGTTAAAAATTAGATATCGGTAGCAATATAGTGATGCGCTTTTTCATCATCTGCCTGCCTTTTCCCAACTATATTGGGGTCGGATTCCAGTTTAACAATACAGCTGAATACCAGTATTTTACATGGAGCGACTGCCTATCTGACCTCTACAACCCAGTTACTGGTTAATGTAATACCCCTTGGTAAGACTGATTGTCAGACTTTCGAGCTTCTTAACGACTGTCAAAGATCTACGAATGACAGCCGGGACCAACTGCTTAACGTGCTTTCCGAGGCACGGAAGGGTCTTATATCAATTCCCACCACGTCTGCGGAGTTTCGCTAGCTAATTTAATTTGACCCTGTATAAATAATTTTGAGGAAAATCGCTTTTGAATTTTTTATTTAATTACCAACCTTAAATACCTTAGAAGGTATTTAAATAAAATTATTTTTCCTTCCTTTGGTTGAATTGGGAAAAAGCTTAGTACAACACTCAGATTATAATTAGTTACACATACATGGCTATGTATGACTAAATAATGGGTGTGTGTACATGTGTGTGTGTGCGAAATTGTGTATATTCTTATTCAAGCGAATTGTACCGTCTACGAACTAGCTACGGCGTAGCGGCGTAGCTCACCCTGCTACGCCGTAGGCCCTACGCCTTTAGAAAGTAGGTGCTTTCATGTTTAACAAAATCATTACCATTTATTTTTAACCAACTTCAAAAAAGGAGGAGGTTCTCATTTTGGATGTTTTTTAAAAACGATTATTTAATGGAGATGCTGGAACTTGTTCAAAAACCTACGGGCTGATTAAATCAGACTAGCTTCTGCCCGCGTGAAATTTCTTGCTCCCCCGACCCACCCTTTAGCATCGCATCGCCTACCCCTTATCTTCCAGAATACATTCTCTAAGTGTGGGCGAAAATCGCATCACAATATATTGTGCAGCTTAGACTATGTTTTGTACTATGTAGGATTAGTTCAAAGAAATTACAATTTATTATACTAAGGGCTGATTTTTCAATCGACCGATAATTTTTATTCGTGGAATAAAATTTAAGTCGAATCGATTTGGCTATTTTTTGTTTTACATTGTTCGTAATAGTCCGATATAGATTTATATGGAAAGAAAAATTTAAATTAATTAAATTCGGGAAAAACTGGCCATCCTTTTTTCTATGGGATTTTTGTATCAATTATTGAAAGGACAATACTTACAACGTCTGTCGGGTGAGCTAGTTGCCTATCCCAAAGCGTAGTATTTAGCTATGGAGAAGAATGGGCAAGAAACTCCATAAACACTCGTTTAAATCAAAATATTGGTTACATCATTCATGTTGAAAATATGCATGTGAGAACGATGCAGGCAGTTAAAAGCGTCCGTGAAGAAAAAAAATAAAAACAAATCAAATTATTATTTTTTTTTTTGCTTGCCTACGCTGTCCCACTCCTGGGCAAAGGCCTCCCTCCAGTTCTTCTATCTTTCGCGAGCCCGCGCGTCCTCCTTCCAGTTTTGTCGGAACATTACTGAAGAGCTGCTGGTGGTGACGGCTCGAAGGACCACCTCCAGACAATGAACTACGACAAGTTCTTGGATCTGAAAAAGTAAGTACATTTACCGTACGGTTTTTACCTTTCTAAGTAAAGAAAGTTAAGAACTACTCTTACCGCTTGTTAAGTCGAACACCAAGGAAGGTATTCAGTGCTGCATTTTGACCTTATGTGTATAATAGTAGGGTTGAAGGTCTGAATGAAACAACCAAACTGTATACTCTTATATAGCTGATAATTCTCGACATCACAGCCATCTTGTCCGTCTGGTATTTTCAATGTTTATTTTCGCTTTCCAGAAAAAATGCTTAAATGGATATTGAACCAGATGGGTCTGGTATCAAGAATTATCAAATCGTTGTCACACAACGCTTGCGAGTTCTAATTCGACGCCAACGCCTTCTAGTTACGTTTTGTACAACTTTTGACAAATACAATTTATTTTGTTGAACTGATGAACGGCTTTTGATCATGCATGTTCATTAACATCACTTCTGTGCGCTAGTGTTATTTTCTCTATACTTTATTGCATAAAATTCAAAATGTGCCAATTGCCTAATATATATATTTCTAGAGTTGCCACTCGTCCACAAATAAATTAACTTCGTGCGAGTCGCCTATAGAAAAAATTATATTATTTTAAAAGTGACGATTCGCCCGTTTCGGGCGAGTAAATTCTTGCAAATGGACTAATAAGCTGATTTGACTTTGACTACAATAAAAATAGTAAAACATTGGTAAACACACCAAACTTACCTCTATCTTGAATCCCAAAGAACCAACTCACGATACTGACTGCGAACTGAAACTTGAGCTGCCTTCAGAAACTGTCGGATGCTCGTTCACAAACCTGAAAAAGTATAACAATGGATATTTCAGAGAGTTGCATTATACTAGTAAACACAGCCCAGCAACACGATTTTTTATAGCACACTGTATTTTCAACTCTCGGTTTTCAGCCGAGCTTTGAGAATACATCAGAACCCACCCCAGCGCGTCAAAAAAAAACACATTGTTGAATTTTCATTTCCCCCTCCCCCGTGCCAACTCGACCTCGCCTGTTATAATGAACTATTTCGCAAAACATCTTAATTTCTGCGCAGCAAATAATCATCAAGAACACGAAACGAATTCAATGAGTTTAACAAAATGATCCCAAAATATGCACTTCGCAGCCCCACAATCTATTCAAACTTGATATTTTTACTAAATTTTTACATACCCTCACGCTATTTTCCCATGGGGGTGGGCAGAAACTACAGAACGTCACCTGCTACGATCCTTACAAACTCCTTTTGCTTCGTTTACGTCCATAAATCTGGTCATACACGCACGCCAGTTGCCAGTTAGACAATTTTTTGTAAACAAGAAATGTTAATTGACTTTTATATTCCACGGATGACGAAACTGCAGGGCTCCACAGCCCGGAGCCCCGATGCGCGGCTCAAAAGACCAACTCGTCCTAGACGGCAGACGGCCGGCTGGCGCACTGCGGCATTGCACAAAGGAACTGTACCGCAGTATAATATATTATACGCGTAAGTAGGTACTATGACTGTAGTCTAGATATCTAGCTGCACTGCGCAGGTCACGATCAATACTTCGATGTGAGATATACGATGCAGTTAGTTTATATTTGTCGGACTTTGCGAATGTAGTTATTCTGTGGTGTGCTAGCGCCATCTGTTAGCGAAAGTTTCAGTTTCTTTATAATAACACCATCTGTGGGTGGACGCTTGAAACAATTAGAGGAAGTCGGGGTGCATTCTGGTATGCAGTTCGGTCATGCTGGTGTGGTAAAGTAATGACATGGTCGTATGTGTATTAAAACGAACAGATGTCATTGAATTCGATAATTAACGTATCCAATACTTTAGAAATGAAAGATCTTGAGAAAGTTAAGAAATTTTTAGGTATGACGCAAGATAGAATCATACCGACTATGCTCTACTGAGATAAAAAGAGTGCAATCCATTACACTGTGGCGGCATTTACATTGTCACACGCGAACTACGCATCACACTGATGTCCCGCAAAACCCTGCATCACGCAAGCAGAGTGATGCGCCGCAGGAAGTGATGATGATGACGTCTCACCGAACTAGGCGCTGGAAGGCGGGGCCAATGCTCATGTTTAGGGTCACCAGTATAGCGGTGATTGATGTCGGGACGTTGTAAATATGCTAGTGGCGCGATAAACTCTGCTTGCGCGATGCAGGATTTGGTGTGACGTCAGTGTGATGCGTGTGAGTTCGCATGTGGCGATGTAGCTATACCGCCATAATATTAAATATTTACTAAATAATAAATTCAGGTCATTAGTAGGTAGGGTCCGAGAACCACTGCAGTCGCGCAGAGGACATTTTATTGAAAAATATTGCTGTTTGACCTCACAAAGACAAATCTTAGCTGGTAGACTGGTGTTCTGTGTTCAGAGGAGTACCTACTGCTGAGGAACCATCTGTTTTAAAATTCCCTCAGTCGCCTCTTAGGACCACGAGAATAGTGTCTCCGGCGGTCAGGCAAAATGAAAATTTGTGATCGGGCCCGCTTGACATAGGAGCCTGCCGGCAGCGAAATTGGGGCCGTGTCGTCGCTCGAGCAGTCAGCCTCAAAGAGGTGGCATGCAATATGCGCGCCTTAATGGGAGGATGTGCGGTCGTGGGATCGTCCGCACTTGGTGATGGGGCCCGCTAGGCATGGCCGCTAGGGTGAATGTACAAGTATCTCCCAGGCCCCAGACTCTTGGTACTAGAACGAACAGTGGGGTTTTAGTCGGTTAAAAAATGTTTGAGAATGTGCAAACAGCACTCTTTCATATAATACCCCACATGCCCTAGTAGCCCCACTTCGAAATTTAAAGACCACCTTCAGTACTTTGCGAAAAAAATATTTCTTTCTTGTTTGCAAAATAGTTGGGCAAATGTCATCTAAAACTACTCCAAATTTCAAATTGATAGCATTGGTAGTTCTTGAGATATCCAACTGTGACAGACAGACTGAGTCGCACCATAGGCGCGGAGCCCACTATCAATGGGCATCGGTGCGGCTCGGTACAGCTACGACGGTTACGACGGTTTTGGGCGCCTGAGGGCTGCTTCAGGCGGCTTCGGGCGCCTGAGGGCTCCTTCGGGCGGCTTCGGGCGCCTGAGAGCTGCCTCGGCAGTCATAATTTACGTAATTATTTTCCTCTGGGTATTGCCAAGCTATTGGAGGCGCGCGCGGTGAACTTTATGACTGTTCGACGACGAAAATTCCACCCGAGCTACCCGAAGACAGCCTCGGCGTCCTTACGTATGCTTACGACTGCCGAGGCAGCCCGAAGCCGCCCGAAGCAGCTCTCAGGCGCCCGAAGCAGCTCTCAGGCGCCCGAGCTGTACCGAGCTGCACCGATGCTCACCGATAGGGGGCGCCGCGCCTAGGGGCTCCTTTTTACCATTTTGGTACGGAACCCTAAAAAGGCAGAATGAGAAAGGAATTGTGGGGATTTTTCAAAATAAAACAAAACAATTCCCTAACCTAATTTTAATTCTAGTTTAAATATTGAATGGAGTCACGTCTACGATTATATTTTTTATAAGAATAAAAATTTCTTAACCTAAGCTTATTTATACGGCACTAAGACTTCACACGTCATTCTTTATCCCAGGTCCTCGGTCTCGTAAGACCTGGGATTCGCCAGAGCCTCGTTGGTGATTCAGCAGGGTGTACCGCGGGCAGGTGAGGTTGACTTTGGCTCGTCAGGTGTTGGTAGAGCCACTTACACCCCATCGGTTTGGCGAGAGTGGGGTCGTGTGCGACATGGCAGAAAATGAGGTTTGACTGTGAACTGAACTTCAGCTGCCTTCGGAGTGGAGTAGGCGATGCTGATTTTCCCCCAGGACCTGGAAAATAGAACAATAGTATTTTAGAAAGTTGAATCATAGATACAACAATCGCGGCAGTGAGTCCTTCAAGGTGTAAAAGGGGTACCATAAAAAAAAAAATTCAACCGACTTGGAAAAAGGTCGAAGTTCTCAATTTGAATGTTTGTATATTTTTTTATGTATATTCGGGCATAACTCCATCGTAATCCGGCTGATTGTAATATAGACGGATTTGCTATTTTTTTTAATGGATAAAGTATGCCTCAGGATTGGTCCCATATTTTGATTAACTTTGCTTGGGTACTTTTGAGTTACCTGCAATAATACGATATTTTTCCACTTAGTTTATATTGATGATGTTTTAATATTTCTTTCCTGTAACTGATATTTACATAGCAAGTGGTGTTATATGAATTTGTATGGGGTAGGTAACAACTAAAAAGTGAAAATAGGCTACCTAAAGCTACACGCTATTTACTTATTAGATTCAGTTCAGAAGACTCATTAAAGTTGAGATGTAGTTCACAAGACTCTTTTCCTAACTATGGGTCGGCTTCCAGTCTAACCGAATGCAGCTGATACCAGTATTTTACATGGAGCGACTGCCTATCTGACCTCCATAACCCAAATACTGGGTAATACGATACTCCTTGGTAAGACTGGTTGTCAGACTTTCGGGCTTCTGTCTAAGATCCACAAATGACAATCTAGACCAACGGTTTCACGTGCTTTCCGAGGCACAGAGGAGTCTTGGTATATAAAGATGGCCACTCATCCAAGGACCAACCGCGGTAAGTGTAGTTTAACATGATCGATCGAATCGTGCGGCTGTTCCCTGTCCTACTATTTTGCTGTGCCCGACAGGGTTCACAATGATCTTATAAAATTTTAAGTAACCATCTACGTTCACAGTGTGGCTGGGGTTGGTTGGGTTGGTTTGAAACTAATACACTGAAACATCATTTATCCAAGATTAAAAACACGAGAAAGAACATTTTAAAGAAATTTCGATGCTGATCGACGCTTCACGTGACCCTCTGGTCACGTGAAGTGTCGATCAGCCGGCGAGAAAAGGCAGCCGGGTCGTTCTTTGCCCAAAGAATTAGCATTGCCATTCGACGTGACAATGCTACCAGTATTCTGGGCACGTTTCCGGATGACAGCAATGAGGACGAGTAATTCGACGCCTAAATATCCTTTTGTTTTTGTATTTATTTATATAGTTAGTCTTTTAATTTAGTGCCTAGTGTAAATAGTTAGTTAAGAGATTATGAAAATAAATAGGAAAGTCAAAACACGAGCAAAATCATTCCCTTTCCTGCACTTACTAACCCAATACAATGATGCACTTTACAACCATTCTAGTCAATTGTTACCTCGATATTTTACCAACGATAATAATCAGTGAGGAAGATCACATATTAAAAAACTTACCTCCATCTTTGACCCAGGGATTCGTGGTATTTTAAGGCAGAAGAGGCTCGCATCCTGCTGGTGGCTCGAAGAACCAATTCACGACACCCACGGTCACCTCAGAGATCTGAAACCGTACAAAAAAATACAATAACGAAAGCTGTTTTATAAAAGGCGGACCGCCGGGGAAAATATAATCGCACTATTGGTCATAAATCGTCTTCGCTCCCCTTGAATGTTAATCTCTTTTCACCCCTAAGATCTACAGGCGTGCTCGTGGTCTTAACCAATAAGGTAAGAGAATGAGGTCACCCTTTTATTGATTCTAATAACAAACGGCCAGGGTGTAAGATATTCGAAGTGGGGTGTCCCAATTCGAACATCTTGCTCTGTCGCTACTGAAGACTATGTTTTCAAGAGTAAAATTCCAAATGATTTGCTTCTGAGCTGTAATTTAAGAACTAATCATTTATCTTTATAGTGACATTATTGGTGATGTTCTTCAGAAAAGTCAGGTACGTAGTACTCGCAGAGAAAGGCACCTCTTCACAATGCGAGCCATATTGAGGAATACTGCCTTCAAAATCAGACGCCTTTCGAGAGCCTCGAAAGATGTTGGTCGAGGTTTTCGGCCAACTAGCCATTGGCCGTTACGTAATTTAGGATATCGATATTGTTTCAAGGGTTAAGAAGAAAAACTGAAACACTTACCTCCATCATGATGATCCGGCTCGAAGAAGCAACTCGTCTTGCGCGGAACACGGCGGGTGGCGCACTGGATGGAAGACCAAAGGATGTTTGGTCTAGAAAAAGGCTAATTGCACTGCGCAGGTCACAGCTTGGCGATCAATACTTGGATTTGCTATGTAGATGACCTACTTACGAGTACGTTCTGATGCAGTTTGTTATGTAACTGGTTTGATGTTTAGAATTTAGCGAAAAAAATACTTAGGCTCTCTAAATGAAATCTCATAGTGTTTCTAGAACTACTGATTTAGACTGGATTGTATTTTCAGCGCTATTTCAGACTACCAGAGGCCTGAAAATGGCGGAGTCTGACCTGAAGCCTTTTATAACAAGAATATCCACATCAGAAACCGAAATGTCGTAGAACCAAAAATTTTAAGACACGTGACATCCACCAACACTGTTCCCGCGTGGTGGATTACGGCCCACTCTCTCTCTCTCACATAGAATAAAATAGAATACTCTTTATTATGTACACCAAATGAATTACAGATACACAAAAATAGAGGCTTTACAAAGGGTGACACAATGGGCGGTCTTATCGCTAAGAGCGATCTTTTAAAGACAACCTTTGGATGGATTGAAAAGACACATGCTGGGACACAGGGGAGGCCTGTGTCCCAGCAGTGGGAAAGTTATAGTCGTTATGTTACGGGTTACCCCTAGTCTACTGGTGATAGATCTCAGCCCAGGTTCACCTGCAACACCCGCTGCGAATGATGATATTATTATGCTGCAATCTACCTATCTGATATGATCACCTACTTCACCTAGTCACTTCTTATAGCCAGGGAAAGGTGACCAGGGAAGCGTTGAGTTACAATTATTTAGCAGAAGGTACAACACCGAACACTATCACTCTGGCACAGTCTTACCAAGGCGTATCGTGTTACCCAATAACTGAGCTGTGGAGGTCAGATAGGCAGTCGCTCCATGTAAAATACTGGTATTCAGCGGCATCCAGTTAGACTAGAAGCCGACCCCAACATAGCTAGAAAAAGGCAGGTAGATGATGATGGAGCAGAAGGTACAACAAAGAAATAAAACGAAAACTTTATTATATTTTTTTTATTGTATCATTATTACATACTTAGTATGTACAAGTTGAATCACCTGTAAGGTGCACCCACCACGCATACACCAAATAGGTCATACAACTAGAGCTAAAATTGGTACTAAATAATAACAAACTTATTTCTATGGAGATAACTGCATTACATTACTTAAATGAAACGCAGTTACCTGCTGGAGGAGCCTACGTTCAGGCGCGGATCCAACTCTTAAGGGAGAAGCTCAAAGAACCAGATTTTCCAATCTATCCGCTGTTTAAAAAACATAGACCTCTGATCCCCTCCTTATGTATCCGTCCCTGCCCTATCCCCCGTGCATGTCTGTAGCCAAGGATTGAGTTAGATATATTCTGTGTTTAATCTCGACGCACCTACTTAACTTATTCTTATTTCTATTCAAGAATACGTGAAACAAGCTGTGTCGTTACTCGTATCCTTGACGAGAGTCATATCAGTAACCTTCTACTGAAGAGAGTTACTCATATTATGTCTCATTACATGTACTTATAGCTGTTGCATTTAACTGGCATACAAGATGGTAGTGTATACACATAATTATCTACGCAAATGAGGTTAAGTTGTAGAAGAGTTCCTAAACCTCATAAGTGGAGATTCGTCAGAGCCTCGTTGGTGAGTTCAGCAGGGTGTACCGCGGGCAGGTGAGGCTGACTTTGGCTCAGCAGGTGTTGGTAGAGCCACTTACACCCCATCGAGTAGGGTCATGTGTGACATGGTCGGAAGGCTGTAGACTGCCGTGGTCTGTCGAGTGGGTGATGCTGCTCATCTACCAAGGCAAGAACCTGAAATTATAAAACAATGTTACGTTAAAACAGTTCTGCTGCGGACGTAGTTTTGTGTTTGACGCTCCGGCAGAGCAAAGTGAATTAGGTTTTTGCACCAGGAATTTCTTAGGAGCAGCCCGGAGTCTGTATTTGTGCGGGTTTTTGGCTGCAAGCTCGCTTTCAATTACCTGGGACTAGGTACCTAAGTAGATAGAATTTAATTTTATCGTAGTTATCAATAAGACAATAACTTACCATCATCTTTTATCGTGGTATTCGCGAATTTCGCGATGTAGGGCTGCAGCGACGCGCGGCGGTGGCAGTGGTGGCGCCCAACTTGGGATGCTGACGATGAACTGCGCCTTGAACTGCCTTCAGAGACTTGTGAAGCTTGACTTGGGCGCTCGTCCACCAGGGCCCTGAAAACGATTAACAATGAAAATTTAGAAAGATGCATAATAAAATTATTACTGGCTGTTCTCATAGCTTTAATGAAAGGAGAAAAATATGACAGAGTAATAGAATGATGGAACACTTTCAATTAAGAAGGTAGCCCCACTCAATTGGACAACTCTCAGGAGAGGAGTAGAAAGGTCTCAAGAATGAAGTGAATTAATTACGGGGTGAGTCAAAGTCAAATTATTTATATCAAACAGACGTTCAAAAGTGCCTTTTTTGTGCCAACATTTACAAGAAGATAAAATTGATTATAGTTGCGCCTTCCAAAAGGTTACGTATAGAGAAGAATGGGCAAAAAAACTCCACACAAAAGATAAAAAATAGTAATTATCACAAATGATGCACTTTAGTATAATCAGCCTATAAATGTTCCCACTGCTGGGACACAGGCCTCCTCTCTGTGAGAGGGAGTGACTTCACTTTGCACTTTGCAGCCTCACAATCTATTCAATCTCGTTATTTTTACTAAGTCTCATAGTTAAGAAGAAAATAATACTAATTAATTGGCTAACCTTAGTCTATAGTCCAGCTGGCACAGTAGGTACTGCAGGGCTCCAGAGCCCGGAGCCCCGGTGAGCGGCTTGAAGGACCGACTCGTGCTGCACGGCTAACGGCGGTTGCCGCACTGCGGCATTGCACAAAGGAACTGTAGTCTAGATATCTAGCTGCACTGCGCAGGTCACGATCAATACTTTGATGAGAGATGTACTATGCAATCTTATGTGTATATGACACATAACAAGCATCGTACCGAAGCTTCACTTTTCAGGGTTCCGTAGTAAAATGGAAAATGTCACACTTAGGCAGGATTTAGTGCTCGACCGAGGTCAGAGCGTACGGTACGCGCTGTCCGTGCGCGCTGATTATCTGTCGTGACCGATCGTTTAGGGCTTAGCTGACGGCAAACTGAATACTCACATGAAAAAGCCGCTCGGTCAGCGTCACACTAAATGCCCCCATATACGTACGTCAGTCGACTGACGCGCTATGTCAGCATAGAGCGTCAGTCGTCTGACGTACGACTGATGGTCCTCGTCGTACGCGCGTAGCGATTCATCAGCGCTGCACTGTAGTTGTTCATAAGTTTTCATTGATATAGCTAAGTTCGACTCATGTCAACGCTGACCGTCTGTCGAGCACCAATGCCAGGGGGTCTACTCCGAAGTAGTATCGGCCGAATGTTCGGCCGTTTCCTGCTACGAAGTTACTATTTGGTTCGGTCGGTCCCGATCCTACACTCCGACACTCTTTCGAATATTGACTATGGTCCCGACCCAACTAAGCTGGTCCGAACTTTTTTCGCATTTTTCAATAATATTCGGTTCGGCCATGTGTCGGTCCGATCCGATCATTCGCACTTTGCACTTCGTAGTAGACCCCCAGGCTTCTAATTTCGTCATGTCCATCTGTCTGTCCGTCCGGATGTCACACAGCCATTTTACTCGTAGACTAGATAGTCTCTGAGTAGACTAAGTGCACTACATAATATATCGAAGCAAATGGGAATAAAGGGGTATTCTGTGCAGTGTGCAACCCGTAGTGGTAGCCCGGGGGTAGCAGCAGCGACATACCGGGTTTGATCTCAGATAGGCGCTTTACTTTGTGTAAATTATTTCATCACCACTGCTCTCAAAACGGTAAAGGAAAACTTTGGGAGGAAACTAGCATGTCCTAGAACAAAATTCGAAGACATGTGGCATCTATCAACCCTCACTGTGCCCGCATGGTAGATTACAGCCCACTCCCTCTCACAGACAGAAGGCCTGTGTCCCAGCAGTGGTAACATAAGCTGGTTATACTGTGTGTGAGTTTGTTCTCGTACACAGAGAGACATGGGCCTTCTGCAGTGTATTACATTGTCACCGATGTTATATAATATTACATTTATAATTGCTTGTTAACCGCACACCGGTAGTAATATTAGCACTACGAAACCCGCCCTTATTGGTACGACATACAGTCACTGTTTATGTCAAATTGATACCACTTATGTGAGGTTGACTAAACTTGTGTCTCTTTTACCCTCATAATGAGCCTATAAAGTTCCCACTATTGGGTCACAGGCCTCCTCTCTATGAGAGGGAGGGTGGGCCGTAAATCCGTAATCCACCAATGACATGTCGGTCAGTGAGTCGTCTTAAGGGAGGAGTTGTAGTCAATTTACTGAATAATGAACTTCCCTAACCTTACATGAAATAAGTTGACCGCGTGTGTTTTTGCGTGTGGCATTTTTTAGGTCCTCAGAAGTGCAGGTGTTTGGACACTCCAACAGATGGGGCATGGTTTCATCAGGAGCACCACATTCGCACTGTGTGTCGGAGGGATACCCCATTTTGCTAGGCTGTTTTTAGTGGCCTATGTATTTGGGTCCGCCGGTAGTCAGGTCGCGTTAATCTATCAACCCGCACTGGCCCGCGTGGTGTATTACGGCCCACTCTTTGTCACCGAGAGGAGGCCTGTGTTTAGCAGTAAGAATATTATATAGGTCACTGAATAGTCTGTTCCAAAAGAATCTGATGAAAGTGTAAACAAACCTTGTTCCGGTTAAATTTTTACGCAATCACTCACTAAAGACAATTAACGACACAAACCTCTTTATTTAGAAGGTTTTAACTTTATATCTTACGACTTTTTCCAGGAATTCTTTTTTAATTAACATTATTACATTGTAATTGAAAAATCTTATAACATTAACCTCAATTATTACCAAACTGTTTTTTTTATTACCAACACGCCGAAGATGCCTCACTGCGATACCTCGCGGTCGCGGTTTATCTCGCTACCTCGATGTCACCTCCATGTAAAACAAATGCATGCTAAGAGTGTAGTAATGTATCGCAGTGAGGTATCCTTCGACATGTAATTATCCTTAGGTGAATTAAAATTAGAAATTCGGGTTTAAATAATTAAATTAAACCACTCAATTTGCAAATAGCACCACAAAGTGGCATCCATAGGTACGTTTTATGGTCCATTTGTTTACATTTTCATCAGATACTACTAACCAAAGCTTGAGAATCGATCAGTACTAGTAAGTACTGATCGATTCTCAAGCTTTGGTTTCCGAAGAAAGCTGTGAACAGTCAAAAAATAACATCATCTGCCTATCCTTTTCCCAACTATGTTGGGGTTGGCTTCCAGTCTAACCGGATGCAGCCAGTATCTTACATGGATCGACTGCCATTCTGATCTCCATAACCCAGTTACTGGGTAATACGATACCCCTCGCTAAGACTGGTTGTCAGACTTTCGTGATAATGACGACCCGTAACGACTGTCAAAGATCCACGAATAACAGCCGGGACCAACGGCTTAACGTGCTTTCACACACGGAGGGATCTTGGTATGTGAAGATGGCCACCCATCCATGGACCAACCGTGGCAAGCATAGCTTAACCTGATCGATCGACCCGTGTGCCGTTTATTACTTAGCCAGCCCCTCACACAATAACGGCAGAACGTTTTTTTGACATCTTACTGCCAAAAACTGTTGAAGATGACAGATTTTCATGATGGCCGATGTTATAATGACGGAACCGCTGTCCTAGGAAATGAAACCTATACAGTTAAGAGCGGGAAGGTCTTGTGCGATCTCTGGCCATATTTGCCCTGCAAATATTACCAGATCGTCACACCACCTTCGCCGTGGTCTACCTCGACGGCGATGTCCTCCCTCAGGCGTCCAGTGAGTGACGATCTTCTGGCGCGGATTCAAGAATAGTCAGCAAAAAACTAAAGAACCTTAATTTAAAAAACTAAGGTCCTTCGGTACTTCTGTCCTCCTAGTCTTAAACCCGCGCCTGTCATAGTCACATGTTAGGGTAATTCATCTTCCAAGATGATCTCTTGTCGAGATCATTAACATGCAATGAAGAATATCTCATGGTATATTTTTCAAAGCATGTTAATAGAAAAACTATAAAAATAAGGCTGGAAGTCGTTTCTTCAGTGTGTTAGGTACTGTCACGAGCCGGGTAGCGAGCGAAGTGGCCTGGAGAGATGCTGCAGTGGCTGCATCGTGTCAGATCAGCTAGCGACGAGTGGATGATGACATCTCCCGCAAGGACCTGAAACAGAATTACATAACATTTCAATAATTGCGCAACTAACAATTCGTAACAATGGTTCGTCCCACTGGTTGGGTCACTGGTTGGGTACCATGAGCAAGAGTTAAAATATGGTCCACTAGCTGCGCCCCGCGGTTTCTTTTTATTAACAAGTAATAAAAGCTTGCTTTTAATTTTTTTTTTTAACTTTTTAGTTTTTTTGATGCGATATTGCCTACGGCGTAGTTCGTAGCGCGTAGCAGTGTTTTTCCGTTATATGCGTTTACTGCACTTAAGCTACCTGTACATCATCAGACCCTGGTTACCATCTAGCACCAAAGTACTCGTCAAGACGAATCAAACGAGCCCAAACTCAATGGGGTTGTGTCGTTTAACTACCGAGTTCCTATGGCCAGCTTCCGGTTCCATCATCAGATCAGCTCCATGTCATAATTATGTTGCATTGTCATCCGATTTACGCATGCATGCAAAATTTCAGCTCAAATTGAGTTGCAAAAGTCTACCCGAACAAACGGTTACATTCATACATACATCGCAAGTTAAATAAAAGCTTGTAATAAAAAGACATGTTGCACCGACCAAAGGGCAGGAGAATGGGCAGGGCAGCCACCACGAACCTGAACCCCCCCCCCCCCCCCCCCCCCCTCCGTATCGTCTCATCCCCCGACTGTTTAATGAGCAGTTTCACAAAGGATCCGAGCAGGAAATAATCCTATCAGGCAATCGAATCGAGTTCAATGAGTTCAACAAAATGAATTTGGAACTTATCACAAATTATCCACTTTTGCATAATCAGCCAATAATGTTCCCAGTGCTGGGACACAGGCCTTCTCTCTGTGAGGGAGAGGGAGTGGCTCATAATCCACCACGCGGGCTTAGTGCGGGCTGGTGGATAAATTATTTCACTTTGCACTTTGCAGCCTCACAATCTATTCAACCTCGTTATCTTTACAAAAGTTCATAGTTCATAGTTAAGAAGAAAATATTGCTAAATAATTGACTAACCTTAGTCTTTAATCCAGCGGTCATGGTAGGGAGTGCAGGGCTCCAGAGCCCGGAGTCCCGGTGAGCGGCTTGCAGGACCGACTCGTCATGCACGGTATACGGCGGCTGGCGCAATGCAGCATTGCACAAAGGAACTGTAGTCTAGATATCTAACTGCACTGCGCAGGTCACGATCAATACTTCCATGTGAGATGTACTATGCAGTTTATATTTGTCGGACTTTGCGAATGTAGTTATTTTGTGCTGTACCTAGCGCCATCTGTGAGCAAAAGTTTTAGATTTATTATAGCGCCATCTGTGGGTGAACGCGTGTATTAATGGCGGGCCCTTATTCTCATACGCCAACAGTATTCAAGTATTTTCTAACTGAACAGACAGCTGTGCTGCTGAGGAGTTTGTTGTGCCACTTCTTCTTCCCAGCGAAAGCACTAGGAAGTGGTGAAGGGCGGGCGTTTTTTCGGGGACTGTCTTTTGTAATTTTGACGCTCGAAAAGTGCTAATTCTCAGCCTGATTTGAATAAATGACTTTTGATTTTGATACTGCTATTGTCTTCGCTGTTTAGACGTGGGCTAATGTTAGAAGGTTGGCCGAAGGTGGCCTGGCGAAGATAGCAGCTTGGCTAAATCATAGTCTCCTCACACTAAATGCCTCCAAATCCAACTACATCTTCTTTACACAGTATTATCATCATATTCATTTCAGCTGAAAGACGTCTACTGCTGGACATAGACCTCCCCCATGCACCTCCACTTCGAGCGGTTCTGTGCTTGTCGCATCCAACTGGTTCCTGCGGTTTTAACAAAATTGTCGGTCCACCTTGTGGGAGGCCTTCCAACGCTACGTCTTCCGGTACGCGGTCGCCACTCCAGAACCTTTCGGCCCCATCGGCCATCTGTTCTGCTAGCAATGTGCAATGTACCCAGCTGCTCATGTGTAAATATACAGGCTACATCATACTAAATATCTAGGTGTTATGATTGACCAGCGCCTGTCCTGGCACATGCACACTGAACTTATTATGAAAAGAGTTAGGAAAATGATATGGACTTTTAAAACACTGCGGCATGTAGCTTCGAAGCAACTTCTGAAGCAAGTATACATATCACTGGCTGAAAATATAGGTAATAGAGAAATCGGGTTCTAATTATTGGGATCTGATTTGCACCCTTTGTTATAAATTGGTCGGACTCTTGCTATCTTAAGTTGTTCAGGGAACATACTCATATTTATGCGCGTATTTATGAGGTGCGCCAGAGGTTCTGCCAATCCTAATAATATTATAAACGTGAAAGTTTGTATGGATGGATGGATGTTTGTTACTCATTCACGCAAAAATTACTGAACGGATTTGGATGAAATTTGGCACACTGATGGTTTATTACCAGGATTAACATATAGGCTACTTTTTATCCCGATATTCCCACGGGATCGAAACTTATGCGGGTGAAACCGCGGGGCGCAACTAGTAAATCAATATGATCTTTAATTATACACTTGACGAGTTTCTCAGTGATGTGTATAACTAGACTGTTATAACTATCAACATTTTTAATTTTATTGATATAATATAGATATTTTTTTAGTTTCTCTCTTGACATATGTATCGGATATATATGTATTGAATTGAATTTTATTTTATTGTTATATTACTACATATCAGTGTCTTTTGGATTTTGAATTGTTTGACTACGAATATTGTTTTTTTTTGTCACTCATGTAGGATGTATTCATAGTATTTGTTATTTCTTATCTTTAAATTGTATTTCATGTTATTTTAGATACCACTAAACCTTCCAGCAGATGTAAGGACATTCAAATAAAACGAGTTTCGTTTACATTAAATGGTTTATAATAGACAGTAATCAACTAGATATTAATATAATAATATTTTTCGGCACCCTAAATTATGTTAAACCTACTTATTTCTATGTCAGATGAATTACATTACGTACACGTTGGATAACACCCGGTCAGGCGCAGATCCATTTGAACGAAGACAAGGTACAAATTAACTATTACCAGCTTTCATGTCGGCAATATTCATTTGAGCCTCTCTCCATGGGCCCGTACCTTCCCAGGTATCCCCTCGAAGTGGAGATGACATGACGGAGTTCGAGTATTAAAACAAGTATGTAGCGAATTCAGCTGATGTGTTTCAAGACTAAAAGTAGTTGGATACTCATATTCTTGAACTTAATTAAATATGACTACAAACTGCGACTGTCATATTTCAGCTACCGCCATTTGTGAAAATGAAGTCACAATTTTAATTAACTCCCCAAAAGAAAGTAGTTCATCGAATACTCCAAATGGGGAGATTCGCCAGAGCCCCGTTGGTGATTCAGCAGGGTGTACCGCGGGCAGGTGAGGTTGACTTTGGCTCCGAAGGTGTTGGTAGAGCCACTTACACCCCATCGAGTAGGGTCATGTGTGACATGGTCGGAAGGCTGTAGACTGCCGTGGTCTGTCGAGTGGGTGATGCTGCTCATCTACCAAGGCAAGAACCTGAAATTGTAAAATAACGTTACGTTAAAAAAGTTCTGCTGCGCACGTAGTTTTGTGTTTGACGCTCCGGCAGAGCAAAGTGAATTAGGTTTTTGCACCAGGAATTTCTTAGCAGCAGCCCGGAGTCGGTATTTGTGCGGGTTGTTGTCTGCAGGCTCGCTTTCAATTACCTGGGACTAGGTACCTAAGTAGATAGAATTTAATTTTATCGTAGTTATCAATAAGACAATAACTTACCATCATCTTTTATCGTGGTATTCGCGAATTTCGCGATGTAGGGCTGCAGCGACGCGCGGCGGTGGCAGTGGTGACGCCCAACTTGGGATGCTGACGATGAACTGCACCTTGAACTGCCTTCAGAAAGTTGTGAAGCTTGACTTGGGTGCTCGTCCGCCAGGGCCCTGAAAACGATTAACAATGAAAATTTAGAAAGATGCGTAATAAAATTATTACTGGCGGTTCTGATAGCTTTAATGAAAGGAGAAATATATGACAGAGTAATAGAATGATGGAATACTTTCAATTAAGAAGGTAGCCCCACGCAATTGCACAATTCTCAGGAGACGAGTAGAAAGGTCTCAAGAATGGAGTGAATTTATGACGGGGTAAGTCAAAGTCAAATTATTTATTTCAAACAGGCACACTAAAGGCACTTTTGAACGTCAAAATTTACAAGCAGATAAAATTGATTATAGTTGCGCCTTCCAAAAGGTTACGTATAGAGAAGAATGGGCAAAAAAACTCCACACAAAAGAGAAAAAATAGTAATTATCACAAATGATGCACTTTAATATAATCAGCCTATAAATGTTCCTACTGCTGGGACACAGGCCTCCTCTCTGTGAGAGGGAGTGACTTCGCTTTGCACTTTGCAGCCTCACAATCTATTCAATCTCGTTATTTTTACTAAGTCTCATAGTCAAGAAGAAAATAATGCTAAGTAATTGGCTAACCTTAGTCTATAGTCCAGCTGGCACAGTAGGTACCGCAGGGCTCCAGAGCCCGGAGCCCCGGTGAGCGGCTTGCAGGACCGAATCGTGCTGCACGGCTAACGGCGGCTGCCGCACTGCGGCATTGCACAAAGGAACTGTAGTCTAGATATCTAGCTGCACTGCGCAGGTCACGATCGATACTTTGATGAGAGGTGTAATATGCAATTTTATGTGTATATGACACATAACAAGCATTGTACCGAAGCTTCACTTTTCAGGGTTCCGTAGTAAAATGGAAAATGTCACACTTAGGCAGGATTTAGTGCTCGACCGAGGTCAGAGCGTACGATACGCGCTGTCCGTGCGCGCTGATTATCTGTCGTGACCGATCGTTTAGGGCTTAGCTGACGGCAAACTGAATACTCACATGAAAAAGCCGCTCGGTCAGCGTCACACTAAATGCCCCCATATACGTACGTCAGTCGACTGACGCGCTATGTCAGCATAGAGCGTCAGTCGTCTGACGTACGACTGATGGTCCTCGTCGTACGCGCGTAGCGATTCATCAGCGCTGCACTGTAGTTGTTCATAAGTTTTCATTGATATAGCTAAGTTCGACTCATGTCAACGCTGACCGTCTGTCGAGCACCAATGCCAGGGGGTCTACTCCGAAGTAGTATCGGCCGACTGTTCGGCCGTTTCCTGCTATGAAGTTACTATTTGGTTCGGTCGGTCCCGATCCTACACTCCGACACTCTTTCGAATATTGACTATGGTCCCGACCCAACTGAGCTGGTCCGAACTTTTTTCGCATTTTTCAATAATATTCGGTTCGGCCATGTGTCCGTCCGATCCGGTCATTCGCACTTTGCACTTCGTAGTAGACCCCCAAGCTTCTAATTTCGTCATGTCCATCTGTCCGTCCGTCCGGATGTCACACAGCCATTTTACTCGTAGACTAGATAGTCTCTGAGTAGACTAAGTGCACTACATAATATATCGAAGCAAACGGGAATAAAGGGGTATTCTGTGCAATGTGCAACCCTTAGTGGTAGCCCGGGGGTAGCAGCAGCGACATACCGGGTTCGATCTCAGACAGGCGCTTTACTTTGTGTAAATTATTACATCACCACTGCTCTCAAAACGGTAAAGGAAAACTTTGGGAGGAAACTAGCATGTCCTAGAACAAAATTCGAAGACATGTGGCATCTATCAACCCTCACTGTGCCCGCATGGTAGATTACAGCCCACTCCCTCTCACAGACAGAAGGCCTGTGTCCCAGCAGTGGTAACATAAGCTGGTTATACTGTGTGTGAGTTTGTTCTCGTACACAGAGAGACATGGGCCTTCTGCAGTGTATTACATTGTCACCGATGTTATATAATGTTACATTTATAATTGCTTGTTAACCACACACCGGTTGTAATATTAGCACTACGAAACCCGCCCTTATTGGTACGACATACAGTCACTATTTATGGCAAATTGTTACCACTTATGTGAGGTTGACTAAGCTTGTGCCTTATTACCCTCATAATGAGCCTATAAAGTTCCCACTACTGGGTCACAGGCCTCCTCTCTATGAGAGGGAGGGTGGGCGGTAAATCCATAATCCACCAACGGCATGTCGGTCAGTGGGACGTCTTAGCGGCGGAGTTGTAGTCAATTTATTGAACAAAGAACTTCCCTAACCTTACATGAAATAAGTTGGCCGCGTGTGTTTTTGCGTGTGGCGTTTTTTAGGTCCTCAGAAGTGCAGGTGTTTGGACACTCCAACAGATGGGGCATGGTTTGATCAGGAGCACCACATTCGCACTGTGTGTCGGAGGGATACCCCATTTTGCTAAGCTGTTTTTAGTGGCCTATGTATTTGGGTCCGCCGGTAGTCAGGTCGCGTTAATCTATCAATCCGCACTGGCCCGCGTGGTGTATTACGGCCCACTCTTTGTCACCGAGAGGAGGTCTGTGTTTAGCAGTAAGAATATTATATAGATCACTGAATAGTCTGTTCCAAAAGAATCTGATGAAAGTGTAAACAAACCTTGTTCCGGTTAAATTTTTACGCAATCACTCACTAAAGAGAATTAACGACACAATCCTCTGTATTTAGAAGGTTTTAACTTTATATCTTACGACTTTTTCCAGGAATTCTTGTTTAATTAACAATATTACATTGTAATTGAAAAATCTTATAACATTAACCTCAATTATTACCAAATGGTTTTTTTTATTACCAATTATTCCCGCCGAAGATGCGTCACTGCGATACCTCGTGGTCGCGGTTTATCTCGCTACCTCGATGTCACCTCCATGTATAACAAATGCATGCTAATAGTGTAGTAATGTATCGCAGTGAGGTATCCTTCGACATGTAATTATCCTTAGGTGAATTAAAATTAGAAATTCGGGTTTAAATAATTAAATTACACCACTCAATTTGCAAGTGGCACCACAAAGTGGCATCCACAGGTACGTTTTATGGTCCATTTGTTATTATTTTCATCTGATTCTTTTGGAACAGACTATTCAGTGATCTATATAATATTTTCCGAAGAGAAAAAACACACACACACACGCTTTGGTATCCGAAGAGAGCTGTGAATGGTCACAAAATAACATCATCTGCCTAGTCTTTTCCCAACTATGTTGGGGTCGGCTTCCAGTCTAACCGGATGCAGCCAGTATTTTACATGGATCGACTGCCTATCTGATCTCCATAACCCAATTACTGGGTAATACGATACCCCTCGGTAAGACTGGTTGTCAGACTTTCGGGATAATGTCGACCCGTAACGACTGCCAAAAATCCACGAATAACAGCCGGGACCAACGGCTTAACGTGCTTTACACACGGAGGGGTCTTGGTATATGAAGATGGCCACCCATCCACGGACCAACCGCGGCAAGCATAGCTTAACCTGATCGATCGACCCGTGCTCCGTTTATTACTTAGCCACAAGGCCCTCACACAATAACGGCAATAACGGCAGAGCGTTTTTTGACATCTTACTGCCAAAAACTGTTGAAGATGACAGATTTTCATGATGGCCGATATTATAATGACGGAACCGCTGTCCTAGAAAATGAAACCTATACAGTTAAGAGCGGGAGGGTCTTGTGCGATCTCTGGCCATATTTGCCCTGCAAATGTTACCAGATCGTCACACCACCTTCGCCGTGGTCTACCTCGACGGCGATGTCCTCACTCAGGCGTCCAGTGAGTGACGATCTTTGCCCATCGCTCCGGGTGCATTTATAAAACGTGGCCGGCCCACTCCTACTGCAGCCTGGCTGTTTTTTCTCCAACACTACTATGTCAATTTATTTGGACTCGGCGCAACATATATTTTTCTTCCATACTTCTGTTTAGGTCATCATCTCGGTAGTCCACCTGGAAGTCCCTGAACCGTTTCCGGACACAAGTAGGAAGATGTAAGTCCAACCTGGTAAAGTGGGGCTACCTTGACGGAACGGCAGCGGGGTGTGATTGTGGAGCTATGTCACAAACCATGCTCCACCTCCTATCCTGCCCTCGTGTCCCAAAACATGCAGTCAAAGTGACCTCTGCGCTGCCACTGTCGACGCCGTGGAAGTGGCAAAGTTTTGGGCCAACAAGATATGAAATTCAGTCGTGCGAAGAAGAAGATCTCGGTAGTCACCCCCTTTTTAGCAATATCACCATTCACACAGTCCATCCATCGTTTCTTTCGTCTTCCCCTACTCTTATAGCCATTGACATTCATACTCAAAACTCTCCTCACGACATCCTCATTCATCCAGTTGAGAACCACACGATGTTAGGATATTGTAAATGAAACGTTTCTTTGTACATTTTTGCTCATAGTTTAACGTAATTATATTATAATCAACTAATCAATGTTTTAATTATTCCTAAAGTGTTTAATTCCAATATAAACAATGCACAATGTCTACTGAATGTCTTTTTATATAAATATAATAAAATATTGGAAAGGAGAAGAGTGTTGACCGATTATTGTTAAATAATTAAGAGAACTCCTCCTCTCCCCTCCTAATAATAATAATATTACATTGTAATATTACTACTGTCACTGTTCTTGTAACTGCATCATTATTTATAAAAAATAACAATATAACATCACGCCTTGTTGCCCTGAGGGGTGCACAGAGGTGTACTCACATTTCGCCAGTTATGTTCAAGCCCCATGTAATGGGGACCGAGCCTATTGCCGTCAACCGGACACGAAGCTGCTACTGAGAAATTCCAGATAGAAAAACCCAGTAACAGTTTGCCCGACATGGGAATTAAACCCAGGACCTCACGCTCAGTAGTAGCTTACGACCACTGGACCAAAGAGGCAGTCAACCATTATTTACTAAAAATAATAATGCAGTTACGAGTATATTAAGTACGACCACGGTCAAAGGTTCCATCGGCTATCTTCGGAAAAGCCGAATACGAAAAGTTTTTCCGAATATAATCGAAGGCACCGTGGTCCCACTCCATGCTCATCACTGTCACTAGTTCTGGCGCGGATTCAAGAATAGTCAGCAAAAAACTAAAGAACCTTAATTTTAAAAACTAAGGTCCTTCGGTACTTCTGTCCTCCTAGTCTTAAACCCGCGCCTGCCATAGTCACATATTAGGGTAATTCATCTTCCAAGATGATCTCTTGTCGAGATCATTAACATGCAATGAAGAATATCTCATGGTATATTTTTCAAAGCATGTTAATAGAAAAACTATAAAAATAAGGCTGGAAGTCGTTTCTTCAGTGTGTTAGGTACTGTCACGAGCCGGGTAGCGAGCGAAGTGGCCTGGAGAGATGCTGCAGTGGCTGCATCGTGTCAGATCAGCTTGCGACGAGTGGATGATGACATCTCCCGCAAGGACCTGAAACAGAATTACATAACATTTCAATAATTGCGCAACTAACAATTCGTAACAATGGTACCCAACCAGTGGGACACTGGCACTAGCACTGGCACCATGAGCAAGAGTTAAAATATGGTCCACTAGCTGCGCCCCGCGGTTTCACCAGCATAAGTTTCGACCCCGTGAGAATTTCGGGATTAGAAGTATCCTTTTGCGTAATTTCCCTTCTTGATTATTGAACGCCGTTGACGGCAAAACATAGAGGTCTCTCTCTGTACCTATTCTATACCAAACACCTATGTTTTACAAATAAAAACTTTGACTTTGACTTTGTAGTTTTTGACTTAGCTTCAATAATACGATTTTTTTCCACGTAGTTTATATTGATGATGTTTTAATAACTTCTGCTGCTGAGACACAGGCCTCCTCTCTGTGAGAGGGAGTGGGCTGTAATACACCACTCGGGTCCAGTGCGGGTTGGTAGATGTCACGTCATTATTTTTGGTTCTAGGACATGCCGATTTACTCACGATGTTGGCTATGACACGGCGAATGAACGTAGTGTGTCAATTTGATTTAAAATGCATTTCGGGACTAACGGCTTAAATTGCTTTTACGAGGCATGGAGAAGAATGGACAAGAAAATCTTTACTTCCTCTTTTAAAATGTAACAATAGGATTGCGTAACAAATGGAAGTAAAAATTAAAAGAAAAAAAAGCTTTTAAAAAAAGAGCTTTTATTACTTGTTAATAAAAAGAAATAAAAAGTTGAAAATTATTTTAAACCTGATAAGAATTTAAAAGCGTGTTACATTTTGATGGAACATTAAAGAACATTTGGCATACTCGTATTATTTATCTTTTGCAATCACAATGTAACGCTTTTATTTATTTCTTATCAGGTTTAAATTATCTTTAACTTTTTAGTTCTTTTTATTAACAAGTAATAAAAGCTTGCTTTTATTTTTTATTTTTTTTACTTTTTAGTTTTTTTGATGCGATATTGCCTACGGCGTAGTTCGTAGCGCGTAGCAGTGTTTTTCCGTTATATGCATTTACTGCACTTAAGCTACCTGTACATCATCAGACCCTGGTTACCATCTAGCACCAAAGTACTCGTCAAGACGAATCAAACGAGCCCAAACTCAATGGGGTTGTGTCGTTTAACTACCGAGTTCCTATGGCCAGCTTCCGGTTCCATCATCAGATCAGCTCTATGTCATAATTATGTTGCATTGTCATCCGATTTACGCATGCATGCAAAATTTCAGCTCAAATTGAGTTGCAAAAGTCTACCCGAACAAACAGTTACATACATACATACATCGCAAGTTAAATAAAAGCTTGTAATAAAAAGACATGTTGCACCGACCAAAGGGCAGGAGAATGGGCAGGGCAGCCACCACGAACCTGAACCCCCCCCCCCGTATCGTCTCATGCCCCGACTGTTTAATGAGCAGTTCCACAAAGGATCCGAGCAGGACATAATCCTATCAGGCAATCGAATCGAGTTCAATGAGTTCAACAAAATGAATTTGGCACTTATCACAAATTATCCACTTTTGCATAATCAGCCAATAATGTTCCCACTGCTGGGACACAGGCCTTCTCTCTGTGAGGGAGAGGGAGTGGCTCATAATCCACCACGCGGGCTTAGTGCGGGCTGGTGGATAAATCATTTCACTTTGCACTTTGCAGCCTCACAATCTATTCAACCTCGTTATCTGTACAAAAGTTCATAGTTAAGAAGAAAATATTGCTAAATAATTGACTAACCTTAGTCTTTAATCCAGCGGTCATGGTAGGGACTGCAGGGCTCCAAAGCCCGGAGTCCCGGTGAGCGGCTTGCAGGACCGACTCGTCATGCACGGCATACGGCGGCTGGCGCAATGCGGCATAGCACAAAGGAACTGTAGTCTAAATATCTAGCTGCACTGCGCAGGTCACGATCAATACTTCCATGTGAGATGTACTATGCAGTTTATATTTGTCGGACTTTGCGAATGTAGTTATTTTGTGCTGTACCTAGCGCCATCTGTAAGCAAAAGTTTTAGTTTTATTAAAGCGCCATCTATGGGTGAACGCGTGTATTAATGGCGGGCTCATAATCTCATACACCGACAATATTCAATTATTTTCTTACTGAACAGACAGCTGTGCTGCTGCGGAGTTTGTTGCGCCACTTTTTCTTCCCAGCGAAAGCACTAGGAAGTGGTGAAGGGCGGGCGTTTTGTCGGGGACTGTCTTTTGTAATTTTGACGCTCGAAAAGTGCTGATTCTCAGCCTGTTCTGAATAAATGACTTTTGATTTTGATACTGCTATTGTCTTCGCTGCTTAGACGTGGGCTAATGTTAGAACGTTGGCCGAAGATGGCATGGCGAAGATAGCAGCTTGGCTAAATCATAGTCTCCTCACACTAAATGCCTCCAAATCCAACTACATCTTCTTTACACAGTATTATCATCATATTCATTTCAGCTGAAAGACGTCTACTGCTGGACATAGATCTCCCCCATGCACCTCCACTTCGACCGGTTCTGTGCTTGTCGCATCCAACGGGTTCCTGCGGTTTTAACAAAATTGTCAGTCCACCTTGTGGGAGGCCTTCCAACGCTACGTCTTCCGGTACGCGGTCGCCACTCCATAACCTTTCGGCCCCATCGGCCATCTGTTCTGCTAGCAATGTGCAATGTACCCAGCTGCTCATGTGTAAATATACAGGCTACATTATCATACTAAATATCTAGGTGTTATGATTGACCAGCGCCTGTCCTGGCACATGCACACTGAACTTATTATGAAAAGAGTTAGGAAAATGATATGGACTTTTAAAACACTGCGGCATGTAGCTTCGAAGCAACTTCTGAAGCAAGTATACATATCACTGGCTGAAAATATAGGTAATAGAGAAATCGGGTTTTAATTATTGGGATCTGATTTGCACCCTTTGTTATAAATTGGTCGGACTCTTGCTATCTTAAGTTGTTCAGGGAACATACTCATGTTTATGCGCGTATTTATGAGGTGCGCCAGAGGTTCTGCCAATCCTAATAATATTGTAAACGTGAAAGTTTGTATGGATGGATGGATTTTTGTTACTCATTCACGCAAAAATTACTGAACGGATTTGGATGAAATTTGGCACACTGGTGGTTTATTACCAGGATTAACATATAGGCTACTTTTTATCCCGATATTCCCACGGGATCGAAACTTATGCGGGTGAAACCGCGGGGCGCAACTAGTAAATCAATATGATCTTTAATTATACACTTGACGAGTTTCTCAGTGATGTGTATAACTAGACTGTTTTAACTATCAACATTTTTAATTTTATTGATATAATATAGATATTTTTTTAAGTTTCTCTCTTGACATATGTATCGGATATATATGTATTGAATTGAATTTTATTTTATTTTTATATTACTACATATCAGTGTCTTTTGGATTTTGAATTGTTTGACTACGAATATTGTTTTTTTGTCACTCATGTAGGATGTATTCATAGTATTTGTTATTTCTTATCTATAAATTGTATTTCATGTTATTTTAGATACAGCTTGCGACCACTAAACCTTCCAGCAGATGTAAGGACATTCAAATAAAACGAGTTTCGTTTATATTAAATGGTTTATAATAGACAGTAATCAACTAGATATTAATATAATAATATTTTTCGGCACCCTAAATTATGTTAAACCTACTTATTTCTATGTCAGATGAATTACATTACGTACATGTTGGATAACACCCGGTCAGGCGCAGATCCATTTGAACGAAGACAAGGTACAAATTAACTATTACCAGCTTTCATGTCGGCAATATTCATTTGAGCCTCTCTCCATGGGCCCGTACCTTCCCAGGTATCCCCTCGAAGTGGAGATGACATGACGGAGTTCGAGTATTAAAACAAGTATGTAGCGAATTCAGCTGATGTGTTTCAAGACTAAAAGTAGTTGGATACTCATATTCTTGAACTTAATTAAATATGACTACAAACTGCGACTGTCATATTTCAGCTACCGCCATTTGTGAAAATGAAGTCACAATTTTAATTAACTCCCCAAAAGAAAGTAGTTCATCGAATACTCCAAATGGGGAGATTCGCCAGAGCCTCGTTGGTGATTCAGCAGGGTGTACCGCGGGCAGGTGAGGTTGACTTTGGCTCCGAAGGTGTTGGTAGAGCCACTTACACCCCATTGGTGTCGCTTAAGTGGAGGTATGCCATGGCTGCAAATGACTTCTAAGATCATCATCATCGGCAGGCTTCAGAGACGAGTGGGAGATGTAGCTCATGCTTCAATTACCTGGAAAATGGAAAATGTTTTGTTAAATATTTAAAAGTTGTGTTACCAAGGGGTATCGTATTACCCAGTAACTGGGTTGTGGAGGTCAGATAGGCAGTCGCTCCATGTAAAATACTGGTATTCAGTTGCGTCCGGTTAGACTGGAAGCCGACCCCAACATAGTTACCGTACCGTATAGAATAGAATAGGATATCATTTATTTGCAAATATGGGTAATACATAAGTAGATAGTAGTAGGTATAGATCAGAGTTCTATCATATTTCACCATTCGGCATGCAAACATTTTCATCATACAAAATTGTTAAAATTTAAATTCTCATTAAAACATTGAATTAATTATTACATTCAATAAATAAAATTATTAAAATTCAAATTGTCATTATGTTTTGACCACGGTTTTTATTCTTATATAATTTTACTGTTAACGACAATTTTAATTTTTGACCATTTTATTTAATGTTGGTATATTGTTATAATTAAGTTAATGTTTTAATGACACTTGAATTTTAATAATTGTTGTTATTGAATGTAATAATTAAGTTAGTTCAAAGGTTTCGGTTTCGGGTATTGCTTTCAAAGATTTCGGTTTGTGGACACAAGTCTCCTAATATTCTATCCAATTCAGCTGTGGTTTCTCGGAGGGTGTATATAAAATGATAAACGTTTTAAAGAACGTAAGGTTCATAAAATTAGTCAAAGTTACAATCGAAAACGTAACTAAAATCTAAGATAGTCTGCGCGCGCATCCGCCTTCTGGCTACGTTCGTGACGGCCGACGAGGGACGAAGGGACCAGCGATAGCGTTTTCAATATGGCTGCGCGCCTGCGCCCGGCCACGTGGTACACACCTCAGCCCCCGTACCAACGTTTCGCGCACTGAATTTTGAACGCACTGCTTACGGCCGAGAGTTGATAATTCAACCGTGTGTTTTTTGACGCACTGGAATTCTCTCTGTTGCATAACTTAATCACAAACAAACATTGATTAGATTTTAGTTTGGAGGTGAGGTAATATAAACTCACCTTCATATTTTGCACTACTGGGCTGCAGATTCTAGCAGCCTGAAGGCGGCTCGAAGACCAACTCGCGGTGATGACTGAAGTACATCAGCCATCTCAGGCGGGTTGAAGCTGCTCGCCCAGGCACCTGCAAAATGTTTACAAAGGCATTTGAGAAAACCAAACATCAAAATAACATCACGCCTGGTTTCGCTGAAAGGTTAGACAGAGGTGTCCTACTATCCTACTAATATTATAAACGAGGACGTACGACTTTATAGAGTACTAGCTGCGCCCCGTTGTTTTACCCACATAATTTTCGATCCCGTGGGAATATCGGAATAAAAAGTATCCTATATGTTAATCCTGGTTATAAACCATCTGTGTGCCAAATTTCATCCAAATCCGTTCAGTAGTTTTTGCGTGAAAGAGTTACAAACATCCATCCATCCAAAAAAAAAGAAAGAAAAAAAAAGAAAAAAAAAACAAAAAAGAACGGAAAAACCAATATGAAGAGAAAAAAAAATGGAGAAACTTCACGCAGACGAAGTCACGGGCAGAGGCTAGTTAACTAATAAAAGGAGATGGACACAAAAAAGCCAACGAAAACAGGAAAGATAATTTACTATCTAAACTCCCATCGATGTTAATGTTAATGGCTTTCTGCCCCTAAGCGCATCAACAGCCATATTCTAATATTTTGTCCAACAAGAAGACGCCACACTTTTATTGATCGCAGGACCCCGCACCACTGCCTCTCCCCTTCCCTCCTTCCCCTTAGTTTCCCTGCTCAAAAAGAATGATGAATTATTTGTCACTGTGCAGTTATCTAACCATCATCACGTACGCTATTCATGAAGTGACACGACCGGAGAGATCAGGTGCATGGCCGAGCTTAACGTCCTTTCCGAGGCACGGGGGCCACCGCCAACTTGCAAACTCCGGGCTGTTACCAAGAAATTCCTAATGGAAAAACCCAACCCGACCTGGGAATCAAACACGATAAAAAGAAATACTAAATCACTAACCTTCATATTAGATCCTAGGATATCCGGTACGATAGGGCTGCAGGGCTCCAGTACCCCGGAGGCGACTCGAAGGAGCAAACGTCATGCACGGAACACGGCGGGTGGCGCACTGCGTCATTGAACAAAGAGTCTGGTATATCTAGCTGCACTGCGCAGGTCACGCAGCGCAGGGATCAATACTTCGATGTGAGATATACGATGTACTTAAATGTATCTACATATGTATGGCACAACACAAAAATATACAGAAGGTTTACTTCGTAAGACCCCGTTCACAAACTCCGATGCGACTTGCAATGCGATTTGCGTGAAGCGAAACGCTTGAGCAACTTCATGCCATATGCGCTAAACGTATTATAATTATCATTCTGTCTTTTTCGTGGATTTTTGACAGTCGTTTGGGTCGTCAGAAGCCTGAAAGGCTGACAACCAGTCTTAATCAAATCAAATTAAATCATTTATTGGTTTGCAAACATGGGTTTTAGTACATAGATGTTTTATTATAAGAGTCCTCCATGCACTACCGTCACATACAAAACAAATTATTATTTAATTTACAAAAAAGATATATATTAAATACATTATAATTTTAAATAACAATTAATAGAAAAATAATACAAATTAATGCAAATCGTTTTATCTGTAAAAATGTCACAGTAATACAGTAAAAATGTCACAGGAATACAGTAAAAATGTCATTTAAGTTACAATAAAAATAAAAAGTCAAAAGGTATAATTAATCATGTCAATCAGTCAGTGATTCATCATTAAGGAAATCGTCAATTGTGTAATAACTTTTTTCAATTAATATTTCGATTAGTGCCCTTTTAAATTTGGATACAGTCATAGTTTTAATAACATTAGGTATGTACTTTGTTATAAATGCGAGGGGCTATGCCAAAAACACTTTTTTGCAGTAGTGCGGTTTTACATTTAACTTGGCACAATTGATGTATATATTGAGTTCGTATTGGATTGCTTCTGACTCCCGACAATTTTTGAAATAGATGTGGATTATTTTCCACAAATAAAGCCGTTTCCTTCCTTACCAAGGAGTATCGTATTACTCAGCAACTGGGTAATAGAGGTCAGATAGGCAGTCGCTCCATGTAAAATACTGGTATTCAGCTGCATCCGGTTAGACTAGAAGCCGACCCTAACATACTTGGGAAAAGGCTAGGCAGATGATGATGCTTTCTTTTTAGGGCTGATTGTTCCAACGCCAGATAATTTTATCCGAGGAATGATTTAGAATTTTTGACAGTTCTTCAATACAAAATCTGTCAGACGTAAATTTTATTTCACGAATAAAAATTATCAGTTGATTGAAAAATCAGCCCTTAATGAAATATTTTAAAGACGTTTAACGTTGAAAGCCTTTGTTGATTTGAATGCAAGCGGGCTTTAACGATATTAGTTTATCAGTGGACTACTTGTGACTTTGGAATATGAGGAACAGGGTGTAAAGTTCACTCATCCTCCATAGAAAAGGGAGGATCCTCCGACCAGACGGGTGTTGTGTCTGGTGGGCTATTGCCCAACGATGATGTTGGGAAATTGTATGTATGCTAATTGCGCGGTAAACTCTGCTTGCGAGATGCAGGATTTGCGTGACGTCAGTATGACGCGTTGTTCGTATGTGGCGTTGTAGATACCGCTACATGACTTTTACATTATAAGAAACTAGCTTTTGCCCGCGGCTTTGCCCGCGTGGAGGGCAGAAATTATCCCACGTACTACTACAATTTAATAGATCTTTTTAAGAGGAATAATTCCGTAATACATTATTTTTGTATAACTCTATTGGTTTACGCGGCACACGCCAGTAAAGCTCCCAGTTGGCATGATTTTTTCCGACATTGTTAACAATCGGACGGCACGGTTGGCGCAGTGGTTAAGCGATTGACTGCTGCGCTGCGTGTCGCGGGTTCGATTCCCGCACGGAACAAATATTTGTATAACCTACAAGTAGTTGTTCCGGGTCTGGCTGTTTGTGTATGTGAGTTTAAATGTTTGTAAACGCACCCACGATACAGGAGCAATTCCTAGTGTGGGGCAACGTTTAAAAAAAAAAAATCTTCGTCATATTTCAACCAATTTACACAAAACCGTAATGAATTATACACGTAAACTTTCCTCATGAATCACTCCGTCCATTGGTGATAACCGTATGAAAATTCGTTCGGTAGTTTTTGAGTTAATCGCGTTCAGACAGACAGTCATACAGATGTGACTTCGTCTGAGTGAAATTTGGGCCCCGACCCATCGCGTGGCATCCCATTGCCAGCCCACCACACTTACTTCGTTTTCACTTAGCGCTCTTTCAGACTATTTTTCTTTTTGCTCGGCTCGTAACGGGCGTCGCGTGATGTTAAATATAGCATTAGTTATTCTGTGGTATAACCTATAAACTTCCTCAAGAATTGAATTGTGAAAGGAGAAAATATTATTTCAAATGCGATTCCAGAGGGGCAATTCTCGTAATTTTAAGAACATTCACAGTCTGATCTCAGTCTCAATCTGTCAAAAAAACCTCTAATTTCTCTACATTTTGACAAGTTTTTGACATTTGTTTGTTGCTGAGATGAGACTGCGACTAGATTTTGAACGTTTTAAATTACGAGAATTGGCCTTCAGAGATTTGTTCCAGAAATTAGCGCGTTCAAACAAACAAATTCTTCAGCTTTATTATTAGTATAAATTAATAAATGGACTTTAATTGTGAGTGAGCTCGTTCTCGCACACAGAGAGACGTGGACCTTCTGCAGTGTATATTACATTGTGATCGATGTTATAATTTATCTTGGTATGTACATGGGTGTACGCGGGAGTGCAGGGGAGTGCAGCTGCCTCCCCGCCCGCCCGTGGACACCTCCGGGGCCCTTGCACCTTCTCATACACTTAGCTGGTAAAGTAAAATTATGTAGCTGAAAATTATGTAACCACGAGCAGAAATACTTTCACAAAAATCAATCAAATCGTTCTAAAACAAAATAATTAAAAGTTAAATAAAACTGCTCAATTTTACTAACATTTAAGTGTTTTTGGAATACCCTTAGGCTAAAGGGGGATTTTTTCTTTCATTGTACAGACGCCAGCAGGTCAAGCTACCCGAAACTATCAAATATTCCCAATTAACCTTGAACCTGAATGCTTTAGCGATAAAGTAGAAAATCTATTAAAGAAATTTGACAGATTGTAGTAGCTTGATGTGCTGGCGTCTTATATTGTGTCCCACTTCTGGGCCAAAGCCTCCCTTTTTTCCCACCAAACAGGGCAATATATTAAAAAAAAATGAAACTAATTCAGACACTTAACTGTTTATTCAACTCCAAAAGACTCTCTCGGCTAAATTATTATTTCTTTAACACACTCTGTTCCTGTTACCACATCTAGCCATGACATCCGAGCTGATACGCACTCCAGATAGCTTCGGCGACATGGAGAACCGGCTGATTCTGGAATCTTCAGTTTTTGGTGACGCGCATTCAGAATATTGAACACTGCCGTTGCCATTAGTAACTTTGCACACCCTCCAAGATATACCTGTTATGGATACAGCAGAATTGTTGGTTAATAGTTTCTGACGGTCTAATTCGCAATAGTTTGAGCGGTATTTCCCATAGATGTCGACATGCTGGATAAGTTTGAGAAGGGCACATTTTTTATATCTTTTTTCTAAGGCTTCACTTTTTATATTTGATGATTTGAATTGTGTAACTGTGCCTGCGTCACGGTGTTCACACATTTTGATTTGAACTGAGATGATTAGTTTAAATCATCTCAGGATTAGGACAAAAACCGATATATTACTTTACTACAAAAATCTTTTACACCGCCATCGCAATCGCTGTCAAATGCTCAATTGTCAGATTGTCAGTTCTTGTTTGTAAAAGCTTGTGACGACGCAAAGGTGATATTTATACAGCCTCGATATTGATTAAAAACCTGTTTTTTTATTTTATTTATTCCGACTACCCTGTCCAATAGATAAACCGTTTTTTAACAGATGGAACTAGTGATTGCAGAAACACACAATACATTGATTGATACACGTACGGTATTATAATGTCTGTAAGAAGCCATAAATAAGATAATTCAAGAAGATAAGGCAGTTTATATATTTATTTTATTACGCATTTTAAAGTTAACTTTTAAGTAATCTGGAATATGTACGTTCTAAGACAGCTGTCAAAAAACGGTTAACCTATTGGATAGGGTATAAAGAGTATAAATCTGCCTTTCTGCTTGCTGTTCGTGGACTACGAGAAAGCCTTTGATTCGATCGAGACCTGAAGGACAATTCTCATGATTAAAAACGTGCAAAATCTAGTCGGAATCTCATCTCAGCGACAATCAATGTCAAAAATTTGTCGACAATGTTGGGAAATTTGAGGTATTTTTGACAATTTGAGACAGATCAAAATGTGAACGTTCTTAAAATTACTACAATTGCCCCTCTGAGCTGTACCCAGTGCAGTCTCTTCATTGGTGCCAGATTGACTATATCGGTACATCGAAATGCTGAAGTGTTTGTTTGACAAAGCCACTTTGCAATGCGCAATGTATTACAAACAACGCGATCAAAATGCTTCGTGGATGGCGCGCGCGCGCTACCTACCGCGATGCCGCGCGCTGCCCCTTCGAGTTTTATTTACATTGCTGTTTCAAATGAAACAAGTGAATTTACTATTTGTTCAATAAAAATCTCATTGGGTTAGATAGAAATAATAATTTTCTACAGTTTACAGTAAAAAAAAATGCAGAAAAAAACTTAAAAATTAAGAAAAAGCCGACGAAAAATTTCAACGCAGGGTCCAGAATCATGTACTGAATCCATGGTAAGCGGTTGCGCGTCGATATCCCTGCCACCTTGTATAAATTCAACGATAAGTATTTAAATTCAAACGCTCGAATGGCGTAGTTCATTAAAATACCACGGCGTATCGTATTGCCTACGAACAAGCTACGGCGTAGCGGCGTAGCTCACATTGCTACGCCGTAGAACCTACGCCTCTAGAAAATTGTTGATGATTTCTAGAATGACATCGACTTGTGTGACCATCAATGATGCCATTTACTTTTTCCGGGGTGGAAAATCCTCATGGATGTCCGCCGCCCTGGGGCGGGCGGCGAGGTCTGTCAGACTCTTACTGACTAAAAACCACCCCGGTGTTCCATCTCACACCTACGACGGACGGCACGGTTGGTGCAGTGGTTAAGCGATTGACTGCTGCGCTGCGTGTCGCGGGTTCGATTCCCGCACGGAACAAATATTTGTATTTCCTACAGGTAGTTGTTCCGGGTCTGGCTATTTGTGTATGTGAGTTTAAATGTTTGTAAACGCACCCACGATACAGGAGAAATTCCTAGTGTGGGGCAAAGGTTTAAAAAAAAAAAACACCTACGCCGGGGGTCGCGGGAACGTAAGATTCCTCCGTAACCACCATTAATGATGCCCACCGCATCCTAGTGAAATTTACCCGGTACTGTAGTGCGTCGAGCATGTTCATAATCAGCCTAAAATGTTCCCACTGTTGGGACACGAGACGTCTTCTACGCGAGTCAATTGCGGATTGGTAGATGTCACATGTCTTCGAATTTTAGGTTCTAGGACATGCTGGTTTCATCACGATATTTTCCTTCACCAGTTTGCGATCAATGGTGACCCAGTGAGAGCAGTGCTGTTCCAGTCATAACGGCTCCGACTTCCGAGTGAACCCAGGCAGGTGCTTTACTTTGTGTAAATAATTTCATCACCACTCAGCTCTCAAACCGGTCGAGCATGTTCGCTAAACATCAAATAGGTGCCTAAATCCAAACATCGAAATAAACAAAATAATTTTTTCAACACACATACTACACAACACAACACAACATAATTATTGTCAATGTTATTAATAGTTTCTATGGTATTAAGACTAACTAACTATATAAATAAATCCAAAAACAAAAGGATATTTTGGCGTTGAAGTACTGGCATCGCTGTCATCCGGAAACGTGCCCAGAAGACTGGCAGCATTGCCACGTTGAATGGCAATGCTAATTCTAATAATAAATAATAATAATCGGAATCGGAGGTGCCGTACTACAGGTATGTGTCCGACCCAGTTCTCGAAAATGGAAATATCACATTGTACTGGGATCGATCCATCATCACTGACAGGACTATTGTTGCCAATTAGCCTGAAATAGTGGTGGTGGGTCGATCAGAGCGGCGCGCAATGATTGTTGACATAACCATCCCGCATGATGAGAACCTCCTGAATGCCGAGAAAGATAAACAAATCAAGTATCTCTTGACTTGGTTCGCGAGGTTGTTGACATGTGGGATGTGGACTCAGCGATCATTGTGCCGATAGTCGTGACAGCCAATGGGTTAAAAGCCAAGAGCTTCGACCAACACCTGAGGAGGCTCTCGTCGGATCAAGGGCTTGATTCAGAAAGCGGTACTTCTGGGCACGGCTCGCATTGTCAGGAGGTTCCTCTCTCTGAAGCCCTGACCGCCGGTAGTTTGGACCCTGTTTCCGATACCGGTGGGCTACTACTTTTTTATATTTTTAAATGTTTTTATATTTTTTTTTTATTCTAATATTTAAAAATACAATTTCTATGTATTTATTGAAATAAAGTATATACGAGTACATATATATGTCGGAGTTGGTTGTCAATTAGAATTGTGGGTAGTCAACAAAATTTGGTATGATTTGTGTTTATATTTTTTTTAATTATATTTAATTTTAATTTTATTTAATTTGTTTGTTTATAAAAAAAAAACCACATTCTCAAACATTTCAACACACCCTCAAACAAACGCTAAACACTACTACACACACTCCTACATACACACCCTCACATACATCCCTCACTCTGACATACACATCCTCACTCTAACATACACACATATGCACCGTAAAAGTCGTTTCTTATATCCCTTATTCCTTCGTTTTTTGATTTTATTGTGTACATACTTTGTTAACCTGCACTGTCAATGACTATTTTTGTAATGTTAAGAACACGACTTAAAAGCTTTCTGGTATCACAGTGACAGCAGAACACTGACCCCTAAGTCTTATCTGTATGACCTTTAGCTAACCATTTTTATGTATAGTCTTTAGCAATGTCAAAGGTTTTTGTATCAATAAAGATTTTTATTTATTTATTTATTATATTAATTTAAGTGATTTTTACTATGAATTATTGTCTAATAAATCGAAACATAATTTATTGAGTACTCGGTGTACGCCCTAATTAATTTTGGCAACTTATTTCGATAAACTGTACCCGTTGGTTTTATTCAAAACAACGGATGACATGTTACTTTGTTTTTAAAATGATTTACTTTGTGAAATCACCATTGTTTAGTTATGACAATTATTCTTGTATTATTTGATTTCTTTATAATGTAAGTCTTATTAGATTTAGCATATTTTAGTGTTTTGTATCAAGTAAACTCGTGACGTGCGTCAACGGACAGAGTTGTCGTGGAGGCATCATCCTATAAAAGAGCATGCACTCGTTTTGCTGGGCAGTCGGTTTTCGGATTCGACTCAATACAGAGTACCTGGTCCCGACAAAACTGTCGGTTTACCTGGTACAGCGCTGCTATATATTTACATAGCTGTGTTGGCTTGCTAAACAGCGAGTAGATACACTTTGTGTTGGGTGGCTTGGCGGCTATACGAACTGTGCCTCTAAAGGGTTTGTTCGATTAACTGTTTTAATATTTACCCATTATTGTGTCTTTTGTATAGTGTATTTTTTGTGTACTGTAATAAAACCCTGTAACAGTTTATACCGTCTTGTTTATCCCAATAATATGGGAACTCCAAACCCTGACGATATACCGCTCGGCACTCCTGATCCTACATATACATTATATAAATACAAGTGTATAATAAAAAAATAGAGAAAAAGGCAGGAGTTCATTGGGCATCAAAAAATTCGTCCGCATCGCTGTCAATCGGATAATTGTCCAAAAGGCTGGCAGCATTACCACGTTGGATGGCAATGCTGATTCTTTGGGCTAAAAATAGGCCAGCCCTCTGTTCACGTGAAGAGTCAACCAACCGCTTGGCGATGTCCCGAATAAATAACAAACTTCACATTTACACGTTTTAATTTGACTGTATAAAATAAAATAATAATAAAAACATAAGAAAAGACACAGAAAGTACATTATTAAAAAAGATTACGTCGTGACACCAACGCGGATTTTTTTTGGTGTTCAAGCCCTATAATAAAGTTTACGTATTCTTGGTAAGCGTCGATTAAGATACGTTTGCAAACGTTTCTAAACTTACGTAACTAGATAAATACGAGGACGACCTAATGGGTAATTGGCACCAACTCAGTTCGTTATTAAGAAGCAACATAATAATTTAAATTACCGCCTGATCAAAATTGTAACAATGATAATATACGGCTAATTGGTAGTACAGTCGCTTGGCAGCATTATCTGACCCACCCTAAAAACAAACGAATTTGGACCCTCTGCCTGTAACATTAAGGTTTATTCAATTTATATGAGCTTATCAGACGGCGCTCGTGCAACGTTGTCGGAGCCACCGGCATTAAGACTATTCAGATTTGTTCATCAAGTAATAGGTTCAACTGAAAACTAAGCTACATAAAATACTCGTATGAAACTCCGGTCTTAGGCTCCACGCTGACAATCAGAAGGCACCTCGCTGGCCTGAATCAGAATCCTCTTAAAAGTGCTGGTCGTGCGCAAGATGTTGTGTTGGGTTCGATTCCCAACAGGAAGCTTGTAGACGTCTGGTACTAGGGTGGCGGGTAGGGCGAATTCTAGATCGCCCTACAGTCTTCGGACAAATCTACAGAAAATAGCAAAAATGACAATCCGAGACGCAGGCAGAATCTTTTATAACCAAAGAACTGAAGAAAAGTAAAATACATACCCGAGGCTTCACGCTTCGCCTCAAGACCACTTTTTAGTGATGTACATGTAATACGTGTATTTTCGGGAACAATGCCTATTACAAAGAAAATAATGGAATAAAATTTAGGAAACGATAAGAACTTTTGAATATTCAATAGGAAAGCAAACATACCCTTGGATCCAGTGGATGACCGCACAAAACTCAGTCGTTCAATCTTTTATAGATTATCGTTAACAAATTATTTAATTGTGAAGGCAGGAAAAAATAATATTTAGACTTCCGTCCTGTGTCCAAAAAAATCCTTCCAATGATAAAATCTCGGTAAGAGAAAAGACATGTCACTTTTCGATTCTAAATTCAAAACCAATATGAAGAAAAAAGCCTTTCTGGTTAAAAATAAGGTTGGATTTGTTAAAAAAGAAGGTCGTTCGTGATAAAATTGTAATGTACAGACGCCAGCAGGTCAAGCTACCCGAAACTGTCAAATTTTCCCAATCAACCTTGAACCTTAATGCTTTAGTGATAAAGTTGAAAATCTATTAAAGAAATTTGACAGATTGTAGTAACTTGATGTGCTGGCGTCCGTACAATACCAATGTTTTTATTTAATAATAAATAAACAATATTTATATTTATAGTAATGACGCATGATGATAAAGAAAACCCTGGATTGGCAAAACCCATAGTCGACTCACTATGGGTTTTGCCAATCCTAGATTTTTATTTTTACTGGTATGATTATTATGTATGTATTTTTTTCTTTTCTTGACATTTGTCATCGGTGTTAATTATGTACCTTTTAATTTATTTTTGATAAAACTACGTAAAAGTTGATTTGCAATTTTGAAACTTGTCACTCATGTCATCATGTTATTTTAGCTGTATTACATTTACGTATACAAATTTACGTTTGTTTTCTTTTTAATTCTTTTTTTTCCTTTTTTTTTAAACGTAATTTTACTGGGTTATTGGTAAAACATTAACAATATCTAAGGACTATATTACTAACATCATAAGCAACAACTTTTGTTCTGTGACTTTTATTAATTCATCAGATATTAATTCATCACAGACTTTCTTACAAAAATAAAACAATTTCAATTTGTTCAGTTGAAATATTCCATTTTCTGTTACGAACTATACGCGAAGCAAAAAAAGGGCTAGTTAGTCAAAGTCAAATCTTCAAATAAATTATATTTGATGATTTCCCAACCAAAAAAAAAAAGAAGAATGGTGCCCAAGTTTAATTTGTTGTCGTATCGAGGTCCCCACCCTGTGTGATTCCCCATGCTTTTTTTTTTTTTTTTTTGGGATGGGAAATCATCAAATGACCCCTCCCGCTCTGGGTGGAGCGGAAGGGAGTGTCAGACTCTTACTGACTAAAACCCACCCATGTTCCTTCCTTCGCCCTTTATGTTCCGGGGTAGCGGTAACCCTTTCGGACAATCCCGCTGCCCCGGCAGGCTTCGGCCCTGAGGGGCCCCTCGTTATGCTGACATCTCTTTGAGGCGCGCGTGGAACACTTACGCGCCGTCCGGCACGGGCCTGGTCCTGATCGGGCGGTGAGCTACCCATTGCTCTCCGCCCGCAGGCCCGCGCCTACGGTGGCCGGTAGTCGTCGCTCGACATCGATTCCCCATGCTTTACGTAAGAATAAATTAATATTTTACATAGATCTATAGTAACATAAATAATAATATTTGGACACAACAACAGGTTTAACATACATCAACATCGGATATCTATGATCTACATTGTACGGTACAACTTGAAATGATAAAGTGTGAGAGAGTTATAATTATAATTTTATTGATATAATGCTATAGCTAATTTATACATTGATCAGTAATGTTAGGATGATTTTAGGATATCGAACTGCTACATCATCATCTGCCTAGCCTTTTCCCAACTATGTTGGGGTCGGCTTCCAGTCTAACCGGATGCAGCTGAATACCAGCATTTTATATGGAGCGACTGTAAAATATAATATGATAATAATCTATATATATATTAATAATATATATATATATATTATCATAATATCGAACTGTTACGATATCATGATAATGAGTACACGCGGCGCAAAAATAAATTGCGCACGCGGTACAAAACTGCTTATTTTGCATCCTACTTTGTCTAGCAATTGGCATAGCAAAGTTTTAATCTCTCGTAAACTAAGTCACTGTAAGAGTAATTAATTTGATTATATTATTTCACTTACGTTATTCATTTAACCTTGAAATTTTATTGTAATATCCATAAAAGCTGTGCTGTCCGTCTGTCGATATATTTATCATATTACCATATAGTAATATGGACTAAATATTTCGGTTGTGTAAACCGGTTTTATATTAAACCGGTCAAGTGCGAGTCGGATTCGCGCACCGAGGGCTCCGTACAAATGTGCAGGTATGTAAATAGTTTTAAAATATATATTTTCTTGTAATATTCCTTTACTTGTGCTACATGACATCGTTCTTGCCAAATTTCTTGACTCTAGGTCAACGGGAAGTACCTTATAGGTTCTGATTCCGGAACACAAACACCCGTATCTTTTGATTGCGCAGAGATTTTTTCACTGCTTCAAGTGATTGCAGCCCTGAGCATTTGGTATTAATTTCAACTTGACAACTTCACGCGTTCCTGAGAAAAAGGGTCTTGACTGACGGACAGACAAATGGACAAAGGAGTGGTGGTACCGTTTCTCCTTTTGAGGTACGGAATCCTATAAAATATAAAATACGAAAGACTGCGCCGTTGGTCTAGTGGTCGCAACCGCTACTGCTGAGCGTAAGGTCCTGTATTCAATTTCTGGGTCGGACAAAGTATTCTTGGGTTTTTCTATCTAGAATGTCACAGTAGCATTCTGGAGTCTGAATTTGTGACTGTTTAATGTCAAAAGGCAACCAATATTACACTATTACATGGTACTTAAGCATAACTGTGGAAATGTGGGTGTAGTACATGTACACCTCTGCCTACCCTTCGGGGATTACAAGCGTGATGTTATGTCTATGATAAAACAGGTAAACATATGACAGCTATTTGCGACGTTGCCATCTCTAAGAATGCAGACTCTTAAACTTAACTTGTTTTAGGAACAAGTTAAAAAATACAAAAGATTACATTATACGGGTTTTTTCGCTCTTCGATAGCGATTTAAATATGTATCGCTATCGAAGAGCGAAAAAACCCGTCTCACCGCCGACGAGGAAGCAACTGGATTTTGGAGGTCAGATAGGCAGTCGCTCCATGTAAAATACTGGTATTCAGCTGCATCTGGTTAGACTGGAAGCCGACCCCAACATAGTTGGGAAAGGGCAGCAGATGATGATCTTAGCGCACCCCCCTTAAACCAACTTATTATCTAGTGTTAGTACCAATTACACTCCGCACAAACTGTTTACATTATGTTCGCGGAGAATGGCGTGCCAGATTTTTACCCACTGATGCGGACACGGATAGCATCCCTGCGGCGAGTGCGCGACAGCTCCGACAGCTTGATGGCTACAGTAGCCGGCCAGCCACTTAAGTTTAGCGGCCATCGCGGCAGGCCGAGACGAAGATGGCGGGACGAGATTGACTCCTACCATAGGGACTGGCTGGCACTCGCAAAAGAAAGAATTGTGGAAAAAGGAGAGCGAGGCCTTTGCCCTGTAGTGAGACAATACAGGATAGTTAAATAGATTAGATAATTTTTGCTACGTCCTGCGGGATAATTTCCAACCTACACGCGGGTGGAGCCGCGGGCAAAAGCTTTATATAGCGTAAATGAGCCACAATGAAACTGCACCTTACGTTCTTATCTCGATAAACACGCTCCACAAGTTGCATATTTATTATTTCATGGTTAGTCTTGCCGCGTCTCCCTCGCGGGCCGGTCGTGTATAATATTACTATTAATTTTATGTTTATCGTTTTTATACAAAATGCTTCGTCATTCGCTAGCGGTGTTTTCCTTGAGTTTGTGTGTGTTATGTGAGATAATTAATAAACAAGAAGGTACGGTATTATTCTTTTGTTTTTGATGTTTCTTTTTTTAGTCTGAATTCCTCAAGAATTTGTTAGTTAGGCGGGGTTTCTGAGATCTCTGTATTTATTTACTTAAACTTTTCGCACAAAAAAGTACAAAGGCGGACTTAACGCCTTGGGCTTTCTGTACCAGTCAACCAAGGGTGGTGAAGAGATTAGATGGCAGGTGCTTTGGTTGAGAGGAACATCATCTTCCTGCCCTTGTCCTATGTTACTTGTGGTCGGCGCTACACATTCCTTCTTCCATTCTCCCCTGTCACCCGTCACGCTATCATTCACTCCCTTCTCTTTCATATCATTCCTCACACAATCCATCTCTTCTTTGGCCTTCCTCTCCCTCTCCATCCATCAACATGTATATTCATCACTCTTTTAGTCACATGCGTTTCGTCCCTTCGTCACATGCCTATACCAGAGGAACAATGATAAAAAAACTCTTAAATCTAGTTACACAAATACATAAATAGGTTATATACTACTACTTAAACTTATAATATCAATAACGGGTGTAAAAATATACTTAACGAAGCCGAGAGTAACTTGTGCTCCCCGTCATTGTGATCATTTTTTTTATTTATTTATTTATCATTTATGTACACACATATATAAACAGACAAGAAAAACAGAACAGAAAAAATAGGTACAGAGGTGATGCTTATTTCACAAGGAATCTCTTCCAGCACACCTAAGACAGGACAATAGATACAGAGATGTAGACAGCGTGTGAAATTGTAAAGGAGACAAAAAAAATAATACATACAATCAAAACCAATTCACTTAAAAACTAAACAAAAATTACGACAATATACTAACATACATACAAATAAACAACATACATACTTCTAAAATAAATATCACTAGAATGATAATAATTATATCATACTCAAAATAATAAATACATACACAACTATGTTGATTTTTTGTACTGAACCGTACCTGGAAACCTTCTAGTTGATATTGTTGGTCAAAATTCCAAATTTTACTGACGTTTTTTACGAAAACAAGTTTTTAATGTTATAAATATGTACATCTTTAAATAATCCAACGACCCCTGTACCGTTGCATGCAGTAATAAGCACAATTACCGTTAACAGCATCACACCAAAATTAGAATTCGTTTCCCAGCAATTGTTTTTGTGCAAAATTACTTAGTTTGATGTACAGAATTCGTAGTTGACGGCTTTGTGATAAGAGCAGTGGTGGCCCAGTGGTGTCGGCCGCGACTTACGAGTTGCAGGTCGTAGGTTCGAACCCAGACAGGCGCTTTACTTTGTGTAAATTATTTCATCACCACTGCTCTCAAAACGGTGGAGGAAAACATCGTGAGGAAACCGGCATGTCCTAGAAGCAAAAATTCGAAGACATGTAACATCTACCAACCCGCACTGGGCCCGCGTGGTGGATTAGGGGCCCTCCCTCTCACCGAGAGGAGGCCTGTGTCCCAGAAGTGGGAACGTTAAAGGCTGGTTATGGCTATGTGATGGGTCTTTTTACACCCCACCCTGTATACATACGTTGTTCTCATATCCAGCACCTTAATTGCGTACCCCATTATCAATCGCAATCTCAATCATTTTGAAGGATATTGCTAATCCATTGCTTCATATGTTCGAAAAATGTGTCTGCTCAACAACGTAGATAACGCAATGGATGTTGTTGACCTGTCAAAATGAAATCCATTGCCAACTGATGGTGTGTTACGCAATTACCCCGCTGGAAAAAAATAAATAATCTAGAGAAACTTCACAGGCGTGCTGGGTAGGTATCGATATCTAAACATGATACAAAAAAAAACTGTTTTATTACATTTCAAGTAACCCTCGTCCGTTGACCCCATAAATTGTGAGTTTAGTATATTTACCGACATAGCTTGCAGAATAAGTAAACTGAAGTGGCAGTGAGCTGGCCATGTTATTTTATTTTGTTTTTTTTTTTCTGTTATGTCCTGTGACATTATTTGCACACAAATATCAATCTGGGACCCGGGGTGTTCTCCGTGTCCGTGGTTTTTTCCTAATTTCTCAGTGGCAGCATGGAGTTTGGATTTGTACCCGATTGATGGCAATGGGCTCACCCCTATTACATGGGACTTAAACATAACGGGCGAAATGTGGACGTACTATAGAAACACCTCTGCCTAACCCTTCAGAGATAACAGGTGTGATGATGTTGTGTTAAGCGTCATTTCTTTCAAGTTTAATTTACGTTGCTCGCCCCCTATAAATACTCGTAAAATGACTTAAACATAACATTTGCGCGCAAAGATTAATAAAGGTCGGCGCGTGAGTCGTTGGCTGGAATATTACCGTTTTGTAAACATTATGTTTATTTATTTTTATTTTTTAAGCCTACATTGTGTGTTGTAGTCACTGCTGGGCAAAGCTTCCTCTTGTTTCTTCCAAACCTCCCTGTCTTGTGCGATCTCGGGTCATGTTTGGCCCTGCAAATGTTATCACATCCTCGCACCACCTTCGCCGTGGTCTACCTCGACGGTGATGTCCTCCCCAGACGTCCAGTGAGTGACGATTTTTGCCCATCGCTCCGGGTGCATTCGTGAGACGTGTCCAGCCCATTATTCCCACTTCGCCTGGCTGTTTTTTCTCCAACATCCTCTACTTGAGTTATGGAGCGCAGCGTGGTGTTTCAAACTCGATCTGTACGCTTAACACCTATTATTTTTATACGGGAGGAAATTGAAAAGGTGCGCCAAATTAAAATATACGTATAACTCAACGTCCACCGACTTCTACTCCTACTCCTTTACAGTGCACGCGGTGCGGTTGTGGAATTCACTACCGCCTGACATTAGGGACTGCCAAACTGTTGCAGTTTTTAAAAGAAGAGTAAAAGAACACTATCTGTCCACTTCATATTTTTTGTTTTTTTTTTTTTGAGTATGATATAATTATTATTATTCTAGTGATATTTATTTTAGAAGTATGTATGTATGTACGTTTATTTGTATGTATGTTAGTATATTCTAGCAATTTTTGTTTAGTTTTTTAAGAGAAATGTTTTTGATTGTATGTATTATTTTTTGTCTCCTTTACTATTTCACACGCTGTCTACATCTCTGTATCTATTGTCCTGTCTCGGGTGTGCTGGAAGAGATTTCTTGTGAAATAAGCATCACCTCTGTACCTATTTTTTTCTGTTCTGTTTTTCTTGTCTGTTTATATATGTGTGTACATAAATGGTAAATAAATAAATAAATAAATAAACGTGTTAGAATGAAAATTTAGAGCATTTAGAGCATCATTAAGGAAAGGGATGGACATACGAGCGCGTAGACGTGTGGTTTGAGAACGTCGTCATGCGCCCTTTTTTCGTAGAAACGGTCAAAATTAGGTAAATACTTCTAGTTCAACGCGTTCAACTTGCTTCATGTTATAAACTCTGAGATGAATGAATTGCTTATCGGGTGCGCGCTAAAATTGATATTTTAATTCTCTTATTTGTTTTGACAATTTATTGTAAAAATAAATATATATTTACTGGAACGACGATAATTCGTGTCCACTTGAAGGCAATTACCTACTTAGTTAACACTTTCTAAGACGAAAATTACACAATTTTTTTCAAGAATTTTGATTCGGGGAATTGCCATTTATAATGATTATGTAACAGGAGGGGCTTGTGGCTAAGTAATAACAGCCGCACAGGTCTATCGATCAGGTTAAGCTACGCTTGCCGCGGTTAGTCCGTGGATGAGTGACGATAGTTTCCGAGCCTCGGAAAGCACGTTAAGCCGTTGGTTCCGGCTGTCATTCGTGGATCTTTGACAGCCGTTACGGGTCATTAGAAGCCCGAAAGACGGACAACCAGCCTTACCAAGGGGTTTCGTATTACCCAGTAACTGGGTTGTGGAGGTCAGATGGGCAGTCGCTCCATGTAAAATACTGGTACTCAGCTGCATCCGGTTAGTCTCGAAGCCGACCCCAACATAGTAGGGAAAAGACTAGGCAGATGATGAATGATTATGTAACAGCACCTCCTATTTCGATTTGTCGCAAATTTTCAATTTCATCCTATAAAAACTATCTAGAAGGAGGTATTGTGTATTTATTTTTATCTTTTATTTCTTATTGTGTTATTTATACTGTACTAGCTTCTGTTAAGTTAATTTAAGTTGGCGTGACCAAGGGAAATAGGGATGCATTTTTATGTATATAGATATCTCATCGTATACTGCACGGGGTGGCGTCATCATGCCAACGCCGGCAGTCGCTGAAAACGGGACAGACGCTAGCGCTGGGGCTCTGTCTCGCATATGGTCGTAGCATTATGCTGAGCGTTGTCAGTTTTGCGTGGATGAGACGCATATTTTCCCCCAACTCCCCCTTTGCCCAGCAGTGGGACAGAAGACGCCAACAAAAGAAAAACAAACCTCTACTTACTCTTTCTAAGGAACGGCGTGATGCTGTGTTCTGTTGCAGGTTCCCGGTGTACTTGGAAGGATGCCACTGGTATCTGCGTCAGTATATATCAGTGTGAAAGTTCTCAAATGTTTCTCAAAACGAGGAAGGAGTTTCCACCGGTAAGCATTACCATTGTTACCTTTTTGTTTTTTTAACGTGGAGAAATGCTCATGCATTCTGCACTACCACGGGGATATAGTCCAGTTATGTGGGACTCTAACCCACTAAAACTCCACGGTGTTCTCCTCTGCCGCTTACAGCGGGAACACGGGCACGCTTTAGCACTCATCCGTGAACCCGCCGCGGCCGTCCGTCACCGGACCCTCCTCTGGGGATTACTCCCCATCACCGGCGCACCAGAACACATGGCACGCCATGACTACCCCAGGGACCAAACCAGCACATGGGCACCAGACGACCCCGTGTCTGGGCACCCTTGGTCCCCCTGCGACGGGTCAGGTCATTGGCCCCGCCGCCTGCCAATTTTCGGCCGCAGAGGATAGGGAGAGCGGCCAACGTCATACCAACACTCCTCTTCCCCTGCAGCCCCACCGCGTCCGCCATCATACGGTGGCGACCCCGTCAAGGCCGCGGAAGGTAGGGAGAGCTGCGCACCGCAATACCGGCACTCCTCCCCCGCCGCGGCCTCCAACCCTCAGCCGTGATGCCTCCCATACCACATCACGGCCCGCCTCAGTTGCGATGTCGCCTAAGCGGCACCGCAACCCACTTGTTGGCCGCCACGTCGTCGGCTTACTAGCAAAGCCGTGACGAGCGGCCCCTCCTCGGGTTCCTCTTTGCTTCACCGTGGTTGTCCAAGTCACGGCTAGTGAGCCCCCCCACCTCGACAATGCGGGAACCCACCGGGGGGGATTACCATTGTTACCTACTACAGCACTCGGCAATAATATAGCTTTAGAAAGAAAGAATAAAATTTATTTGGACACAGTTCGTGAGAAAAAATACAAAATTAACATAATTAAAATAATGTTTCAAACAACAATAGTGTGTGCCAGACAGATGCGGTCTGATGCTGGTTTTCTAATAAAACTTTTGGGACAAGTAACGGTGAGTTCACATAGTTTCAACATACCTAATGCATACTGTTTAGACTTATAAATAAATAAACTAGTAATCAAATATACAGGGTGGCGATTAGGTTATCACATTAAATTGTACAGATGGTATTAGAAGTTGTTATCAGTCCGTTAAAATAATAAAATATATAATTTTAGTAGAATTAAGAAAATGCATTTTTAAGAAAATAAATGGCGTCATAATTGGTAAAAAATAAATCACCCGTTATATTAGTTTACTGACCTGTAAAAGCGGCAACGCCGCAGCGTCGCGCCGGCGGAGCACGCGCCGTACCTACCCTAATTATCATTTTTTTTTTATGTTAGTCTACGCTGTCCCACTCCTGGGCAAAGGCTTCCCTCCACTCCTTCCATCTTTCACGAGCCCGCGCGTCCTCCTTCCAGTTTTGACAGAACCTATCCAGCTCGTCCCGCCATCTCCTACGTGGTCTGCCGCGACCTCGCCTCGCTGTCTCAGGGCACCAATTCTGTGCTATTTGGGCCCACAGTTTGCCCGGCATGCGGCAGATATGTCCTGCCCACTCCCATTTAAGTTGGGCAGCCTTTTGAGCCACGTCAGCTATCTTTGTTTTGGAACGCAGTATTGTGTTTCGAACACGATCCGTTAACTTAACGCCTAGTATACTGCGGTCCATTGCTCGTTGGCAGACCTTGAGTTTGAACTTCTGTCATAATCATTACAAAAACAAAAAAAAAACGAAAAGCAATGGCCTCCCTACTCTTATTCCACCACCAATCTTTATTAAAGGAATCCAGCTCATCCCGCTATCTCCGCCTGGGCCTGCCGCGATGTCGTTTGCCATTAAGCGGGATCCACTGGGTCGTATGTTTGGCCCATTGATCGTCTGATGCGGCAGATGTGTCCAGCCCAATGCCATTTAAGCGTGGCAGCTTTCCGAGTGACATCAGTTATTTTAGTGATGGAACGGATTGTTGTATTCTTAACCCGGTTCACAAGTTTAATACCCAAAATACTCCGTTCCACAGCTCTGTAGCGGTATCTATAACGCCACATGCGAACAACGCGTCATGCTGACGTCACGCAAATCCTGCATCTCGCAAGCAGAGTTTACCGTGCAATTAGCATACACACAAACATCCCGACATCAGTCCTTGGGCAGTTGCCCGCCAGACACAACACCCGTCTGGTCGAAGGATCCTCCCTTTTCTATAGAGGATGAGTGAACTTTACACCCTGTTCCTCATATCTCTACAGCTCTTTTGCAAACCTCGAGCGTGGATCTCTGCTGAATTGTCAACGACCACGTTTGAGAACCGTAGGATAGTAAAAATACACATGTCGATGAGTCTTCTCTTGAGGCATAGAGGAAGATCGCCCTTCATTGGATCTGTCACGGCCCAATAGCTCTTCCAGGCATTTTGTATGATTTGCTTCAGTTACATATTACACACCCATTTATCTACTAAACGAATCAGGAAATCGATATAACAGCCATTTAAGACAAATAGGTGTTAAATCGATTACCTGCTAAGTTTAACGCCTATTAGTCGCATTTCTGACTAGCAGTTGCCTGTTGTTTCATACTATCGCAGAGTACCTACTTAATAAAACAAAACTACATAACATCACGCGTGATTTCCCCAAAGGGTAAGACAGAGGTATACCTACATAATACACCCACATTTTGCCAGTTTTATGTAAGTCTAGAGGTATAAGGAACAGGGTAAAGTTCACTCATCCTCTATAGAAAAGGGAGGTTCCTCCGACAAGATGGGTGTTGTGTCTGGCGGGCAACTGCCCGACGACTGATGTCAGGAAGTTTGTATGTATGCTAATTGCGCGGTAAACTCTGCTTGCGAGATGCAGGTTTTGCGTGACGTCAGTATAATGCGTTGTTTGCATGTGGCGATGTAGAGGCCGCTACAGTCCAATATAATAGGGGCGATCCTATCAATCGGGCATAAATCCAGACTCTGGATGGGCTGTTTGTGTATGTGACTTTAATGTTTGTAAACGCACCCACGATACAGGAGAAATTCCTAGAGTGGGGCAACGTTTTTTTAAAAAAAAAACTCTGGTCTGCCAAGAAATTCCTGATAGAAAACCCAATAATACTTTGCCCAACCTGAGAACCGTTGTAGTTTGAAAGTTGGCGGTGTGATACCCCCGTGCCTCGGAAAGCATGTTAAGCCGTTGGTCCTGCACCTGATCTCTCTCCGGTCGTGTAGGGTTGCCGTCCCATCGGACTATGAAAGTGAGGGAAGAGGGAGTGTACCTGTGTCTACGCTCACACTTGTGCACTATAATATCTCCCGCACCGAAGGCTGGTTCTCCGTTGAGAATGGCCGCCGTGGCCGAAATACTGTCTGGAGGACTCTATTTATTTTATTTATACAGGTGTAATATTAGAAATATTTGTTCATTTTCAGATCTGCATGTTCAAAGGCAAGGAACCCATCATCTGCTGCACAGACTGCACTATAGTTGATGATGTTAGGTAAGCATGAACCCTGCTCAAGTCTCTCAATCAACTCAACCTATCGCAGTTCACTGCTGGAGTTATGCCTTTCCCAGGCTGTGCCACAACACCCTGTCCTCCGCCTTCTAAATCCAGTCTGTCCAAGCTACCTTCTTAAGGTCGTAGCTCCACACTACGCTTGCCGATACCCGGTCAAGTTAAGCTCAAGTGTCTCATCAGAAAATATCTTTTAATGTTAATTACTTTGCATAATTTGAGGGCCTTTGAGGGGTTTGTGGCTAATTAATAACAGCCGCACGGGTCGATCGATCAGGTTAAGCTACGCTTGCAGCGGTTGGTCCGTGGATGCGTGACCATCTTTACATACCAAGACCCCTCTATGCCTCGGAAAGCGTTAAGCCGTTGGTCCCGGCTGTCATTCTTGGATCTTTGATAGTCGTTACGAATCGTCAGTCTTATCAGGGGGTATCGTAATACACAGTTACTGGGTTGTGGAGTCACTTCATGTAAAATACTGGTATTCATCTGCTTTAGACTGGAAGCCGACCCCATCATAGTTGCCATGTCAGCTTCTTACGAAACTTTGTTATATATTTTCAGGAAAATCGTATTCAACCCGAAAACAGAACTGCTGTCTTTAACAGGACAAAAAGCTAATGACAGTAAGTTTTTTTTTTATATGGCATCTCGTGTTTGACCTAGAGAGGTCGTGACTACTTTACCAGGCTATCCTGTGTTTGCCTTAAGTAAACTTAAAGCCTCCAGTCAGGGCTATGACAGTAAGTTAATAGACAACTTGTTAAATATATTCTTCTAAAAAACCACCTTCCCAAAAAATAACAATCGTGCCAATCCAGTTTAATGTCATCATCATCATCAATTCAGCCGAAAGAGTTCCACTGCTGGACATAGGGGCCTATATCCAGCAGTGGACCTCTCGACAACCTTGTAAAGGCCGCAGGAACCCGATGGATGCGAGAAGCACAGAACCGGTCGAAGTGGAGGTGCTTAGGGAGGCCTATGTCCAGCAGTGGACGTCTTTTGGCTGAAACGAGGATGAACACCTACCCGTATTTCAATCCAATTTCACGCCGCTGAGAGGAAGAGGGTGAAGTACGCACCGTTGGTGGACCGTTATCATTTTCTGCCCATTGCCGTGGAGACCATGGGTGCTTTTTTTGTTTTTTTTTTTCGGAAATCACCATGTGACACCTCCCGCTCTGGGCGGAGCGGGAGCGCGTGTCAGACTTTTACTGACTAAAACCCACCCATGTTCCTTCAGTTGCCTATGCCAGGGGCCACTGTATCTCTTTCGAACAACCCGCGGCCCCAGCAGGCATCGGCCCTAGTGGACCCCGTCAGTTCGTGCTGACATCTCTTTGAGGCGCGCATGGAACACAACGCGCCGTCGACCGGGCCTGGTCCTTGCCGGGAGGTGAGCTGCCCATTGCTCGCCGCCCGCAAGCCCGCGTCTACGGTGGCCGGGAGTCGGCTGGTGACTCCCGACGTCCAGGGCGTGTCCTGCGGCGACTAGGGGCGTGAGGGAGCAGAGATTGCCTCTCACTCACGCGCTCCGCCTCCTCCTTTGCGAGAATTACTGCTTCGCACAAGGAAGTGACGGCTTCTCATGCACTCTCGCTCCGTACCATGGCCTGGACCAGGGCCGGACGCAAGAGATCGCCGCCGCCGATCGCCGCCATGAGGAAGACCATGGGTGCTTGGGGCGCTGAGGCCAAGGAACCTCATTAGTGAGATAGGGCACAAGCTCCGTGACAAAACGGGTGACTCTCACTCCGGCTCATTCTTTGTGCAAAGTTTAGCCATTGCCATTCAACGTGGCAATGCAGCAAGCGTTTTGAGCACCTTTGCGCCGGGTACAGTTAGGGGCGGATTATTTGACTAGGCAGACGTGTTGTTCTTATCCTTATATTATTGTATTTAAAATAAATGTATAATTAATTATCCAATTTCATAAAATTTTATATAAACGCTTTGTTACTTTGGTCAATAAAGCAACAGAAATGAAACAAAACTTTTTTACAAAAAAAAAAAAACAAGTAAAAAACAATAAAGTTATTTTTCAGTTTGTTGTGTTTTTTGGAAGTCTGTTGTTTTTTTTTTTTTGTAAACATGTTTTTAATTTTCACTTTTAAATTGTACACTACAACACTACTTGCTATGTAGATATCAGTGTCAGGAAGCTATTAAAACATCATCAATAACTGGACAAAATACGTATTATTGAAGCTAACTCAAAAACTACCCGAGCAAAGTTAATAAAATTTACATGGGACCACCCCTGAGGTTTTGAGGACCTTTACGGTTTACAATTGCGGGAGATATCGCATAAAATACATACAAAAAAAAATACAGTCGAATTGTGAACCTCCTCCTTTTTGAAGTCGATTAATTATGTAAAGATAGCCGCATTTATAGCCACAGTGCATCCCATGACAAATCCACTAAGCCACCACTGAAAAGTCATAGGAAAGCAAACGACGCAATTTCGTCCACTTGAATTTTTACCAGTAATTTTGGTTTAAAAACCAAACTACTGATCTGATTTTAATGAAATTTCCATGAGACCAATCTGAAAGTATATTCTTTTATAAAAAAAAATTTTGGAAATCAGCTTATAAATAACGAAGTTCTGAGGTAATAAACATAAAAAAAATAAATTCAACCGAATTGAACATCGTCCTTTTTTGAAGTTGTTTAAAAATAGAGTAGTCGAGCGAGACTATTTAATTCTTCATCTTTGGCCTCACCTTTTCCGGTTACTCAGGGTCAGCTTCCTCAATCATACGACGTCATTTATTTCGGTCTTGTGTGTCGTCTTCCGTGAGTCCCACTTCCCTCATGTCCTTTCGGGTGAGCGAGAAAGTTAATTAAAGTTTATCAAGTTGTTCAATTAAATCCCCAAACGACTGGTTGACACTTCCCGTGACCCAAGGGCTGGCTTTTACCTTGGCCAGAGGCTAAACATTGCCATACCACGTGGCAATGCCAGTCTCTTGGGTACATTACCAGTCAACAGCGATGCGGAGGAATGTTTCGACGCCATATTTTAGTTTGTTAATAGATTTAGTGACGTTAGAATATTATATTTTTATTTTAATAGTTTATTTAGTATTAGAAGTTTGTACATATTTATAAATTCGGCTTATAAATAACGGAGTTCTGAGATAACAAATATTTTTAAAAAAATAGTAAGTTAAAAATGAATGATTTGACTTGAATCCATAAAATCATACCTTTTTAAATCCTGTTCTAATGACACAGTAAAGATATTTTTTGTCATTTGAAAACTAAAGTTTTTAAAAACTGTATGTATTTATACGATCCTCTATTAATTCGCATTTGGCGCTCTCGTCTTCTCGACTTTGACGATATCGTCAACCCACGTGCTTTTGGACGGCCCTGGTTTCTTTGGCCTAGCCTTGGCCACCATTCGGCCACAGCTTTACTCCATCGGCCATCTCCTCGTCTAGCTAGATGTCCTGCCCAACTCCACTTGAAGTGCATCGCTCTGTCCCCGACGTCGTAGACTTTCGACCGACTACGGATTTCGATTTGGGTTCTTAAAAACACTAAATAGTCAAGTATCTGCTATCAACTTGGACGTAGCGCAGAATTATTTTTAAAAAGTGTGCTTCGGTAGGAGCGCGAAAAGTTTTTAGAGGGTCATTCATTTAAAAAAGTGTCTATCATTAGAAGTATTAGGAAATGAAATAACAAGTTACGACAACGGTGGCTACCTGAGAACTAAATCGGTTATATTTACTCATTCATTACAAAGAATCAAGTGAAGAAATACATAGTACACAATATTATCAATAGATGGCACTACTTGTTTCATTTGATGTATTAAAGTATTATTTTTAACAAGAAGGTCAACAAGTTTTTAGAGGATCAGTTAAGTATCTCCCTTTATACTCACGTTTCGTTGAAGATTTTTGAATAACTATCCTCGTGCAAACGAGCCTGCAAACAAAACAATCCTACTCTTATTACAAACACGAAAATTTGTAAGGATAGATGGATGGATGGATGTTTGTTACTCTTTCACGCAAAAACTATTGAACGGATTTTGATAAAACTTTACAGTAATATACCTTATATATCAGAATAACACACAGGATACTTTTTATCCCGATATTTCCACGGGATCGACAGTTATGCGGACAAAACCGCGGGGCGCTGCTGGTAAAACATAAAAATTGATTTCACTATTTTTTTCTCATTCCAGAATGTGTGAACTTCGTCGACAAATTGGATTATGACTGCAAAATAAACACTAGAGCTAACTACACGAGGACTTTAGATCCTGTATCCACTTGCTACGAAATTGGAGTCACCACTGAAGAGATTCCTGTAGAAATGCCAGCTCCAAGAGAATCTTACTTGGTAAGTCAATTTGCCTAGCCTTTTCCCAACTGTGTTGGATTCGGCTTCCAGTCTTACGGGATGCAGCTAAATACCAGTATTTAGATGGAGCAACTGCCTGTCAGACCTCCACAATCGAATTACTGGGTAATACGATACCCCTTGGTAAGACTGGTTGTCAGAGTTTCGGGCTTCTGACTACCCTGAAATGGTAGCACGGGCAAGACATGGGAAGCGATGCGATGGGGCTAAAATTCACGCAGACGAAGTCGCGGGCAGAAGCTAGTAAATATAATCAAAAATATATGTTGAAGTCCTATAATTATTGACCTACGTTACAAAAACAAAGAATACAAATAAAAATGTTGTCTAGCCTTTTATTCTGAGCACACGTTCTTTAGAAGTCTGAGATTTATTAATGAACGAACCTTGTTATAAAAACTTGTTACATTACGTAATAGTGATCAAAAATAGAAACTTGATTGCAAAAAACGCGAGCGCGTCTTCAATGCACCGCTAATTAAAATATATACGGTATATAAACTCACACTTCTTTCCAGGCAGAAACTACAGTAGTGCTATTCTGTAGAAATCTCACCGTGAAAACATAGGTGAAGTGAGCTGTCAATCGCTAGATTCCCTAGCGTCAGGTAGGGTGACAGCCGATCGATTCTCTAAAAATCTCACCGTGAAAAGTTAGGTGAAGTGAGCTGTCAATAGTGTCAATCCCTAGCATTAGTTGGAATGATAGCTCACTCCACGCTCACTTCACCTATGTTTCCACGGTGAGATTTTTACAGAATAGACCGGCAGAACGCCACCTGCAGTGCGATTCTGTAACCATCTCACCGTGAAAACTGAGGTGAAGTGAGCGTGGAGTGAGCTGTCATTCCAACTAATGCTAGGGATTAACGCTATTGGCAGCTCACTCTAAGCTTACTTCACCTCAGTTTTCACGGTGAGATTTTTACAGAATCGATCGGCTGTTACGATCCTTACGTATCCCTTTTAACCTTTCTTTAGAAAAAAGAAAGAAAAAGTATTTATTGCGACTCGTACAGGAAGATCATAGGTATAACTAAACTAAACTAAACACAATCAAAAATAAAACAAATTATATAAAAAAAAGTATCAAAAACAAAAATGAAACAGAAAGTCCTATACGAGGCCAAAAGGCTTGATGATGCTACGACATATAAAAAATAAATGTCGCAGCGTTGGTATTCTGATAGAGCCCGGGGCCCGCTGTGATGTCACGGGCACAGATTACTGAATAGTTACTACGTAACAGATACTTCACTCAGTAGAAAATTTCCAATACCTATTACGATAATTACCTACTCCCTCGCGTCAACAACCACTGTATGCTAAAATGCGCCTAAATGCTCAAGCGTACAGCAGTGATTGCTTCGCACCGCGCGATTCCACAGTAATCGCAGGGCTGCCTCTTCGATAAAATTAAATTAACATAACTTTTTATCTATGTTATTGAGAACTGTGAATATGTTCTGACTTTTATGTGGCAGTTAAAATTTTTATCATTTATAAAATATTTAACCAACTTAAAAAAAAGGAGGTGATCAGACATACAGGCCAAACTGAGATGTTTGACTTGTATGGTTTGTAGGTATGTATGTTTGTGCGCGATAATCTCGCGTTTGGCTAAACCGATATCGATGCGGTTTTCAGAAAAGGATTTGTTACATTTAGGAGAACGTTTTAAAATAAGCATAATACTTCTTAGTTTGATGATGATCTTTGGAGATGTTCACTAGAAATGAAAAAAAAGCCTTAAAAAAAGAGAACCGACTTCAAATAAAGCACTAAGCCGTAAGAAATAATTTGTTTTTTTTTTATGTTAGTGCTAACAGCTGGTAATTACGAATCGAAAAAGCACCGACATCAAAGAAGAAATTATTTCTTACGGTTTAGTGTTTTGAAGTTGGTTCTCTTTTTTTAAAGTTTGTTTTATTATATTTTTTATTATATTTGTAAGTTTGTTTTGTTTTATATATTGGTGCTGACTGTGGAAGAAACCTAGATAAAACATAATTATAGACATCAGTGTGTAGGTAAAATAAAAAAATGGCACCACACGGCATCGTAATACGCGTACGAACGAACAGCACTATTAAAATTGAACGACGTGCGCGCGCTTCGCTTGCGAAAACCGCACTGAATTTGATCCGCCGGCGGACCGAAACCGCTCGGCTGGGCGGTAGGCACTTATAGCGCGCAAGTACATGGAGTGACGGAGGCCTGTCACGGGCAAGTACAGTAATAAATAAATAAATAGCACTTTAAAGCACGTTAAGCCGTTTGTCCTACGCCTGATCTCTATTCGGTCGTGTCAGATTACCGTCGCATCGGAATATGAGAGTGAGGCTTCCCTCACTCTCTCAGGGAGTGCACCTGTATTTGCGCGCATGCTTGTGCACTATAATATCTCCTACGTACCTGGCTAATCTCCGTTGAAATAAGCCAGCGTGACCGAAATCGGTCGGGAGGCTATTGTTATTTATTGTTATAGATTCCGAGATAGATTCGCTGTTAATAACCCAAAAATTTACTTTTTCAGGCATTGCTGGGATACGGTGCTGACTTGCAAACAGCGCAATGGCTATGTGCTGGGACTATCGTCAGTGACAGATTCATTCTAACGGCAGCTCACTGTCTTGAGAGGCTGTAAGTATAACATCAAATAGTTTCCGCCAAAGGTGTAAGCAGAATCAAACTCAAACTCAAACTATTTATTTCAACTAAACCAATTTCAGGTACTTCTGAATTGTCAAGGGTCAGTCAAAAAGATGAAGCTAGTTGCCCATTCCAAAGCGTAGTAGGTACCTATGGAGAAGAACGGGCAAGAAACTCCATGGACACTTTTAAATCACAATAATATTGTTACAAAGTATTGGTTACATCATTCATGTTAAATATTATGCATGTGAGAACGATGCAGAACGTTAAAAGCATCCATAATGAAAAGATAAAAAAAAACAATTCAAATATTAATTTAAATCAAAATAAGCCATGGCAACAAAGAGTTGACCAGTCCCTACTGACGGCGCCTGTTCACGAACATGACGCATAGATTAGCACCATTCAGCTCAACCATTTTGAAGGGAGCTAAATGATCCAACACATGCGCCACCATCAGCGAGACATTAGAGTGAGCATGACATACTCTCAGCTGCCAAAGAAGAAGTGTATACACCTTCTCATGTCACCAGTTATGTTGTTGTTCCATGTAACGGGAGGCGAGCCTGTTGCCATTAAACAGGCACAAGAAGCACTTGAGGCCCAGTAGTATTGGCCCCAACTTACGAATTGTAGGGCGTGGGTTGGAATTCACGCAGGCGCTTTACTTTGTGTAAATTAATTTCATCACCACTGCTCTCAAAACGGTGAAGGAAAACGTCGTGAGGAAACCGGCATGTCCTGGAATCAAAAATCTGAAGGCATGTGACATCTACCAACCGGCACTGGGCTCGCGGGGTAGATTACAGCCCACTCCCTCTTGTAGAGAGGAGGCCTGTGTCCCAACAGTGGGAACATTATAGGCTGATTATGTTATGTATGTATGTATGACTGCTTATCTGGCCTCAATAACCCAGTAACTGGGTAACATGATGCCCCTTGGTAATACTGGTTGTCAGACTTTTGGGCTGCTGACTACCCGTAACGACTGTCAAAGATCCACGAATGACATGCTGGGACCAACTGCTCAACGTACTTTCCGAGGCACTGGGTGGTCTCGGTATGTGAAAATGGTCACCAATCCTCGGGCAGACCTCGGCAAGCGTAGCTTAACCTGGTAACCTGATCGATCGATCCGTGCAGCTGTTATTACGTTAAGAGTTCTTCTAACATTATGTCTGTTCTAATTTTCAGAGGTCCTGTGAAATATGTGGCAGTGGGCATCAACAAACGTACCGACCCTCCCAAGATGTGGCAGAAATATAGCGTGAAGAGGATCATCGCACACCCGGAGTACCAGCCACCTTCCAGGTACAATGACATCGCACTCCTCGAGACTGAGAAAACGTAAGTATATACGACTTGCTGCGCCCCGCGATGTCACTCGCATAAGTTTCGATCCCGTGGGAATATCGGGCTAAAAAGTATCCTATATGTTAATCCTGGTTACAAACCATCTCTGTGCGAATTTCCTCCAAATCCGTTTAGTAGTTTTTGTGTGAAAGAGTAACAAACATCCATCTATCCATCCATTCATACAAACTTTCACGTTTATTATATTAGTAGGATAGTAGGATAGGATTAGTATACTGAGACTCCGATCGCATATAAAATTCAGCGCCCATGTAAAACGCAGTTCCACAGCCCACAGCTAAGCTAGGCACATTTCATGAATCCCTATAATAATAATAATAAATGAAAATCTTTATTGATACAAAAACCTTCAACATTGCTTAAAGACTAGGTCACATGAATTTCAGTGAATTATGGTCATTCAGATCTTGTCTGTGTCTTGGGAGTCAGTGTTCTGCTGTCACTGTGATACAAAAACCTTTTATTAAAAAGTGTATTAACAAAATCTTGGCAAAAACAGATTTGAAAGTACAACTAAATTATTTTAACAAAGATTTAAAACTAAGAGTGAAGGAATTTATTAAACGGGGTTTATTATGAGTATGCATGTGTAGGTAATTGGGTGTGTGGATGTGTATTAGGGGGTGTAAGTGTGTGTGAGGGTGTGTGTGTGATTGAGATTGTATATATCAGCGTGGAAATGTGTTGTGGTGTTAGTATATATTTAAGTATCTTGCTGGAAAGGGTTGTATCCTATCACAATACTTCTTGCTGTTCAAAGACATATGACACTCACCAACCATCACTGGCCCCGCGTGGTGGATTACAGCCCACTCCCTCTTACAGAGACGAGGCCTGTGTCCCAGCAGTTGGAACGTTATAAAGTCCTATGAGACAAAAGACTAGATACTTAGATTAATGCCAAATCTTTTCTATATTTTCCAGGATAACTTTCAGCAGAGAGGTGCTGCCCGCCTGTCTACATTCAGATCGAAATACAACTGATATATTTTCAGAAGCAAATATCCTTGTCTGGGAACGTGATGGCAAAGACCAAGGAAGTTTGACACAGGTGAGAAATCCTCATTCAATACAACATCACACCTGGGGGTCTACTACGAAGTGCAAAGTGCGAATGATCGGATCGGACCGACACATGGCCGAACCGAATATTATTGAAAAATGCGAAAAAAGTTCGGTTCGGCTCAGTTGGGTCGGGACCATAGTCAATGTTCGAAAGAGTGTAGGACTGCAGGGTCGGGACCGACCAAACCAAATAGTAACTTCGTAGCAGGAAACGGCCGAACATTCAGCCGATACCACTTTGGAGTAGACCCCTTGTACAGCCCCCGAAAGGAAAGGCAGAGGTGCACCTATTATACACACACACACACACACACACATACACACATTTTATGCTTAAGTCCCGTGTAAAGGGGGTGAGCCTAGTCAGTAATGGGAAATCCCAAAAAACACTTTGACCGACCCGGGAATCGAACTTTTGATCGTCTTTACACAAAAAATAGAATTGATTCTACTTGCCTTTTCCATAAGGTAGTTTTGTATAGAGAAGAATGGGCAAGAATTACCACTCCACCGTTACTCTTTTAAAATGTATTCACAGACGGGTCAAAATATTTGGGTAGATTTAGCTGGCTAAGAAATTTTTAGTAAGTTATTTTAAAAAAAATGGATGTTCCATCAATCAATCAACTCAGCCTATCGCAGTCCACTGCTGGACATAGGCCTCTCCCAGGCTGCGCCACAAAACCCTGTCCTCCGCCTTCCGCATCCAGTCTATCCCAGCCACCTTCTTTAGATCGTCCGTCCAAGATAGCTGGGGGGCATCCCACAATACGCTTGCCGATACGCGGTCTCCACTCCAGGACTCCTGCTCCACCGGCCATCGGTTTTTCAACAAACATGGCCAGCGGACTGCCACTTCAGTTTGCTTACTCTGCAAGCTATGTCGGCAACTCCGGTTCTTTTCCGGATCTTCTATGCTAACTTACTTTACATTACCGCGTAGCTACGTACACTTTTCTATGAAAAAGTAGTTTTTTTTTTTTAACCGACGAGCAATTTCTGCTGCAGGTTGCACCTGCAGCCTCTCCCTGCCACCCAGTACAGAAGAATATGTCAATAAATTTTGATTATTGAATATTTCCAGGTCACTCTCCAGCAATTCGATGAGATACAATGTTCTATCTTCTACCCGGCTCACAATACATTAGTAAATGGCTACACTGAAATCTCACAGACCTGCTATGGAGACACCGAGAGACCTATGGACCCTTGTCAGGTACGAAATATAAATAAGCCGACCCCACCATAGTTGGGAACAAGCAAGACCATCTGTCTTGCTTTTCGGGTCGGCTTCCAGTCTAACCGGATGCAGCCGAATACCAGTATTTTATATACATAGAGCGACTGCCTAGTTGACATCCATCTATAACCCACTTACTGGGTAACATGTTAGCCTTTGATAAGACTGTCTTGGTGTTTAAGAAGTCGGCGCCAAAACCCAACACTAAATAATTTAGACATAAAAGCACTTATACCCTGTCCATTAGGTTAACCGTTTTTTGACCGCTGTCATATTCCAGATTACGTAAAAGTTAACTTTAAAATGCGTAATAAAATACATATATAAACTACCTTATCTTAATGAGTTATCTTATTTATGACCTCTTACAGACATTATAATACCGTTAGTGTATCAATCAATGTATTGTGTGTTGCTGCAATCACTAGTTCCATCTGTCAAAAAACTGACAACTCCGGTTCCCTTGTTCACAAACTAAACTAAATTTAAGTTCAGTGCATCATTTTCTTTCTATTTAATTAGCAAAAGGACAGAAGATAAAATATTAGTTTAGTCCTGTCAAATTAAGATACTCCATAGACAGCTTAGACGTGATTAAAAACATGGCTACTAAAAATACGTAAATTTACGCCAGGCGCCTAATTTGACAGGACTAAACTAATATTTATCTTCTGTCCTTTTCTTAATGAAATAGAAAAAAAAGATGCACTGAACTTAAATTTGGTTTAGTTTGTGAACAAGGGAATCGGCGCCAATATAAAAACAGTAGGACAATAATAAAACTATTAACAAAACCTATACAATACGACATATTAAAATGGCACCGACTTCTTAAAATTAAGACAAGGTGCTATGTCAAGTGAAGTGAATAAAATATTATTTTTCACTTTTCGTGCTTTTTTGAAAGCGGTTCTTTTTTCTGTGAAAAAAATTTATATTCTACTAATATTATAAACGCGAAAGTTTGTGAGGATGGATGGATGGATTGATGTTTGTTACTCTTTCACGCAAAAACTACAAAACGGATTTGGATGAAAATTTACAATAATATAGCTTGTACAGTCAACAGCAAAATTAGATGATCAAAATCAGAAATTCAATACTAATGAACGGAATTTGCGTCAGAACTGTGTGGCAACTGTGAGGCTGTGGGGCTGTGTGTGTGTGTGTGTGTGGAGTTCTGACGCAAACTCCGTTCATTAGTATTGAATTACTGATTTTGATCATCTACTTTTGCTGTTGACTGTACATCAAAATAATACATAGGATACTTTTTATCCCGATATTTCCACGGGATCGACACTTATGCGGGTGAAACCGCGGGCGCTGCTAGTTCTGAATAAGTTTAAGTAAATCAGTATTTATCATATCCTTCTTTTCTATTTGTTTGTTCTTTTTTTAACATACATATTTTGCATCAAAATGTCGAACTTGATGCGGCAGTCGATCGCCTGCGACTGAGCATTACCACGGTCGGTTTAAGTCACCCGCTGCATACGACCTGTCACCGCACAACAAAGTGGAAACCTACTCTACTTTGGACCTTGCCATTTTAGTCACCTGCAGCCTAGCCGAATTGACATTTAGTCTATAGTAACCTGTGTAAAGCCCGGATTACTAATCAGTTGTTTTTCACCCCCAGAGTGACAGTGGCAGTCCCTTGATAGCCACCTCCAAACTCTTCGACTGTGCCGCGAGTATCCTGGGTGTGTCATCATTTGACAGGACCTGTGGCACCGCGGGCAGTTCTGAACTGTTCACAAAAGTATTACACTACATACCTTGGATTGAGAGGGTTGTGTGGCCTTGAGGATTGTGATTTAATAAGACTTTTTTTTTAAGTTGTTTGAATGTCAAAGAAAGAAAGAAAATAAGTTTATTTGACCCAGGTTAAGTAAGGCACACAATATTCTAACATAAACAAAAAAAAAAAAACAGAAAAAAAAAACTTAAACTATACCTACCCTGTCCGTTAGGTAAACCGTTTTTTGACAGATGGAACTAGTGATTGCAGCAGCACACAATACATTGATTGATACACGTACGGTATTATGACGTCTGTAAGAATCCATAAATAAGATAATTCAATAAGATAAGGCAGTTTATTTATTTATTTTATTACGCATTTTAAACTTAACTTTTACATAATCTGGAATATGTACGTTTTAAGCTGTCAAAAAACGGTTCATCTAATAAAGGACAGGGTATAGTGTTGTGTGCCTCACGGCTGCGCCAAATAGGCCCAGTTCAGCATAAATGAACAACAATTCCGGACGCTGGTTTTCAACTGGACTCTGTGATATGAGGACGTCTTTCGAATATAAATCAGTTTTATAATGTCTGTTAATATTTAAATAGATAGATAAATGTAGCGAATAATAATAAAAATCGATTAGATACTTGTTTAAAAATAATTATAATTATATATGCCTCAAGCGGCGGTGGGCTGGGCATGTTTGTCGAAGGACCGATGGCCGGTGGAGCAGACGAGTCCTGGGGGTCTACTACGAAGTGCAAAGTGCGAATGATCGGATCGGACCGACACATGGCCGAACCGAATATTATTGAAAAATGCGAAAAAATTTCGGATCGGCTCAGTTGGGTCGGACCATAGTTAATATTCGAAAGAGTGTAGGGGTGTAGGATCGGGACCGACTGAACCAAATATTAACTTCGTAATAGGAAACAGCCGAACATTCGGCCGATACCACTTCGGAGTAGACCCCCTGGAGTGGAGACCGCGTATCGGCAAGCGTAGTGTGGGACGCCCCCCAGCTAGATTGACGGACGACCTAAAAAAGGTTGCTGGGATGAACTGGAGGCAGAAGGCGGAGGCCAGGGTGTTGTGGCGCAGCCTGGGAGAGGCCTATGTCCAGCAGTGGACTGCGATAGGCTGAGTTGGCTGAGTTGAAGCGGCGAAAGTATAATAACCTTATCGGAAATTATATTTTCCAGCCGTTTGGGGTTGAAACCCTCGGGCCGTGGGGTCCGAGTGATCATGGCTTGTTCAATGAAATCTCTAAACGGCTGGTTAACATTTCCCGTGACCCAAGGGCTGGCTATTACCTTGGCCAGAGGCTAAGCATTGCCATACAACGTGGCAATGCCGCTAGTCTCTTGGGTACATTACCAGTCGACAGCGATGCGCAGGAATATTTCGACGTAATATTTTAGTTTTTTAATAGTTTTAGTTAGGATAGATTATTATATTTTTATTTTAATAATTTGTAGTTTATTTAGTATTAGAAGTTTGTACAGACGCCAGCAGGTCAAGCTACCCGAAACTGTCAAATTTTCCCAATCAACCTTGAACCTTAATGATTTAGAGATAAAGTTGAAAATCTATTAAAGAAGTTTGACAGATTGTAGTAACTTGATGTGCTGGCGTCCGTACATATTAGATATTACGGCCGAGTTGAAGGTCGTAGGTTCGAACCCGGTTAGGCGCTTTACTTTATGTAAATTATTTCATCACCACTGCTGTCAAAACGGTGAAGGAAAATATCGTGAGGAAACCGGCATGTCATAGCACAAGTAAAGGATTAAATCTGAAAACCGTAAATTGTAGTAACATTACAATAAAAAAAAACGGTAGAAACATTCGAGACACGACTCCCGTGATAAAATATTTATATACCTACAAAGTACGGAAGATGCGCGAGTCCGACTCGCACTTGATCGGTTTTTTCTTTTGTTATGTGCGATTTGTTTGTGCAAAAAAAAAATTTGCACCATGTGACCTAAACCCGCACTTAAGTCACGCCTTTCTGTGACTTAACTAGTCCATTTTTACACAGAAGAGCGTGACATAAGTGCAGGTTTAGGTCACACGAGCTATAAATTAGTACACGATACGTGTGACTTTAGTATTCCATTATTGCACGTAATGTACAGACGCCAGCAGGTCAAGCTACCCGAAACTGTCAAATTTTCCCAATCAACCTTGAACCTTAATGTTTTAGCGATAAAGTTGAAAATCTATTAAAGAAATTTGACAGATTGCAGTAACTTGATGTGCTGGCGTCCGTACTATTTTTCTTTCTTAGGTACCTACGAGTATATTAAAGTATTAAAATGCTGCTGCATTCTGCAGAAAACTGTTGTTGAACATTATATTGTTGTATATTAAAAAGTATTTCATTAGTCTGCAAGTGTTTTATTCAAAGCGAAATGTTGCCTCAAATCATCAGCGTACAGCAGTCCACGTTTCACGTCCAAGTTTGCTGATTCGCGGTCTCCATTCAAGAACACGTCTCCATTCACACACCCCCCAACGGTCACTTCACCGTCACTTCAGCTCGCTTATTCTGTGAGCTATGTCGACAACAAATGCCTCAAATGTTACCTGTAGTTACTAACATAACACCACACCTGTAATCTCTGAAGGGTTAGGCAGAGGTGTAGCTTTTTTTTTCCGGATGGGAAATCATCAAAATCCCGCAGGGGGCGAGTCTATTGCCATTAAACCGGGCACGAATCCACTGATCGAGTGTGTGTTTTTTTTACTTGGAGTACTTTTTATGTACAATTTTTTGGTGTAATTATATTTTATGAGTAATGGTTAAATCAGGGCCGAAGCCTGCCGGGTCAGCGGGATTGTCCGAAAGGGTTACCGCTACCCCGGAACATAAAGGGCGAAGGAAGGAACATGGGTGGGTTTTAGTCAGTAAGAGTCTGACACTCCCTTCCGCTCCACCCAGAGCGGGAGGGGTCATTTGATGATTTCCCATCCCGAAAAAAAAAAAAAAAAAAAAAATGGTTAAATAATAAAATACATATTATAGAACACCCGCCATCTTGACGTCAATATGGCGGGTGTACCTTAAATTCGAAATGGTTTCGTTCTGAAGGAGGTACAATTTTTTTAAACCTACCTACTAAATAGTGCATTTTAGGTACATTTTTTTGGTAAATGGGATGATTCGATTAGTTAAGGTACCCCCGCCATTTTGACTCATCACGAATCCAGACACCGGGCAGCTGCTACTGAGAAATTCCTGTAGTTTTACTTCCGAAAATCGAGTTGAATGGCGTGCAATAGGAGAGGCTTATGTCCAGCAGTGAACTGATCTAGGTTGATGATGTTGATGATTATTTATGTGAAGCTTGATGTAGGTAATTTACCTATCTAAAACACGTGATAAAATTTTATTCATTACATATGAATTTAATTGTAATAATGCTTATTTGGCGCAAATAACTGCGTCGAACACTTGTTCAAATTAAATGTTTTTATAAAATATGGTAATGAAAATTACCAGCAATTTATTTTGTTTTATTATTCTTCATTTTTCTTAGGGCTGATTTTTCCAATGCCAAATAATTTTATCCGAGGAATTATATTGAATTTTTGACAGTTCGTCCATACAAAATCTGTCAAACGTCAATTTTATTCCTCGAATAAAAGTTATCTGACGATGGAAAAATCAGCCCTTAGTCTTCTATAGACACCAATTAAAAAGGATAGCTTATGCCATAGTAATAAAGAGCTCCTTATGACGGAGCTCATCTTGGAATCGCTCATCTTGAAATCTATGGTCTGAGTAACACAATCTGAAGCAGTTTGATGGATATGGCTAATCCATTGCTTCATATGTTCGAAAAATGTGTCTGCTCAGCAACGTAAATAACGCAATGGATGGTGTTGAACTGTCAAAATGTGTGTTACACAATTACCCCGCGTGTTAAGATGACAAACAAAAGTGATTAATTTGTAAGTGACACTGGCACTACAAAATGGCGACCACAATACGTTTTCTGGTACATTTGTATAAACAACAAATTCTTTTGGAACAGATACCATACCTATATACGCTGCCGTTGCTATGTACCGATTTGCAGAGTAGGTATGCCGGTGTAGTTACAGGCACATGAGACATTTCAGCTTTAACTCTGGGATGACAACGCGTATGTGATGTCTCTGGTACCTACTGCAGATGTCCACAGGTGATGGTGAGCACATTCCATCAGATGGGACAGGTGACGGTGAGCACTTACCATCAGGTGGGATAGATGACGGTGAGCAGATACTATCAGGTGGGACAGGTGACGGTGAGCACTTTCCATCAGGTGGGACAGGTGACGTCCAGCACAAACCATCAAGTGGGACAGGTGACGGTGAGCACATACCATCAGGTGGGACAGGTGACGGTGAGTACTTTCCATCAGGTGAGACAGGTGACGGTGAGCACATACCATCAGGTGGGACAGGTGACGGTGAGTACTTTCCATCAGGTGAGACAGGTGACGGTGAGCACATACCATCAGGTGGGACAGGTGACGGTGAGTACTTTCCATCAGGTGAGACAGGTGACGGTGAGCACATACCATCAGGTGGGACAGGTGACGGTGAGTACTTTCCATCAGGTGAGACAGGTGACGGTGAGCACATACCATCAGGTGGGACAGGTGACGGTGAGTACATACCATCAGGTGAGACAGGTGACGGTGAGCACATACCATCAGGTGGGACAGGTGACGGTGAGTACTTTCCATCAGGTGAGACAGGTGACGGTGAGCACATACCATCAGGTGGGACAGGTGACGGTGAGTACTTTCCATCAGGTGAGACAGGTGACGGTGAGCACATACCATCAGGTGGGACAGGTGACGGTGAGCACATACCATCAGGTGGGACAGGTGACGGTGAGTACTTTCCATCAGGTGAGACAGGTGACGGTGAGCACATACCATCAGGTGGGACAGGTGACGGTGAGCACATACCATCAGGTGGGACAGGTGACGGTGAGCACATACCATCAGGTGGGACAGGTGACGGTGAGTACTTTCCATCAGGTGAGACAGGTGACGGTGAGCACATACCATCAGGTGGGACAGGTGACGGTGAGCACATACCATCAGGTGGGACAGGTGACGGTGAGTACTTTCCATCAGGTGAGACAGGTGACGGTGAGCACATACCATCAGGTGGGACAGGTGACGGTGAGCACATACCATCAGGTGGGACAGGTGACGGTGAGTACTTTCCATCAGGTGAGACAGGTGACGGTGAGCACATACCATCAGGTGGGACAGGTGACGGTGAGTACTTTCCATCAGGTGAGACAGGTGACGGTGAGCACTTTCCATCAGGTGTGACAGGTGACGGTGAGTACTTTCCATCAGGTGAGACAGGTGACGGTGAGCACATACCATCAGGTGGGACAGGTGACGGTGAGTACTTTCCATCAGGTGAGACAGGTGACGGTGAGCACATACCATCAGGTGGGACAGGTGACGGTGAGCACATACCATCAGGTGGGACAGGTGACGGTGAGTACTTTCCATCAGGTGAGACAGGTGACGGTGAGCACATACCATCAGGTGGGACAGGTGACGGTGAGAACTTTCCCTCGGGTGGGACAGGTGACGGTGAGCACATACCATCAGGTGGGACAGGTGACGGTGAGTACTTTCCATCAGGTGAGACAGGTGACGGTGAGCACATACCATCAGGTGGGACAGGTGACGGTGAGTACTTTCCATCAGGTGAGACAGGTGACGGTGAGCACATACCATCAGGTGGGACAGGTGACGGTGAGTACTTTCCATCAGGTGAGACAGGTGACGGTGAGCACATACCATCAGGTGGGACAGGTGACGGTGAGCACTTTCCATCAGGTGAGACAGGTGACGGTGAGCACATACCATCAGGTGGGACAGGTGACGGTGAGCACATACCATCAGGTGGGACAGGTGACGGTGAGCACATACCATCAGGTGGGACAGGTGACGGTGAGTACTTTCCATCAGGTGAGACAGGTGACGGTGAGCACATACCATCAGGTGGGACAGGTGACGGTGAGTACTTTCCATCAGGTGAGACAGGTGACGGTGAGCACATACCATCAGGTGGGACAGGTGACGGTGAGTACTTTCCATCAGGTGAGACAGGTGACGGTGAGCACATACCATCAGGTGGGACAGGTGACGGTGAGCACATACCATCAGGTGGGACAGGTGACGGTGAGTACTTTCCATCAGGTGAGACAGGTGACGGTGAGCACATACCATCAGGTGGGACAGGTGACGGTGAGTACTTTCCATCAGGTGAGACAGGTGACGGTGAGCACATACCATCAGGTGGGACAGGTGACGGTGAGTACTTTCCATCAGGTGAGACAGGTGACGGTGAGCACATACCATCAGGTGGGACAGGTGACGGTGAGTACTTTCCATCAGGTGAGACAGGTGACGGTGAGCACATACCATCAGGTGGGACAGGTGACGGTGAGCACATACCATCAGGTGGGACAGGTGACGGTGAGTACTTTCCATCAGGTGAGACAGGTGACGGTGAGCACATACCATCAGGTGGGACAGGTGACGGTGAGTACTTTCCATCAGGTGAGACAGGTGACGGTGAGCACATACCATCAGGTGGGACAGGTGACGGTGAGTACTTTCCATCAGGTGAGACAGGTGACGGTGAGCACATACCATCAGGTGGGACAGGTGACGGTGAGTACTTTCCATCAGGTGAGACAGGTGACGGTGAGCACATACCATCAGGTGGGACAGGTGACGGTGAGTACTTTCCATCAGGTGAGACAGGTGACGGTGAGCACATACCATCAGGTGGGACAGGTGACGGTGAGTACTTTCCATCAGGTGAGACAGGTGACGGTGAGCACATACCATCAGGTGGGACAGGTGACGGTGAGTACTTTCCATCAGGTGAGACAGGTGACGGTGAGCACATACCATCAGGTGGGACAGGTGACGGTGAGTACTTTCCATCAGGTGAGACAGGTGACGGTGAGCACATACCATCAGGTGGGACAGGTGACGGTGAGTACTTTCCATCAGGTGAGACAGGTGACGGTGAGCACATACCATCAGGTGGGACAGGTGACGGTGAGCACATACCATCAGGTGGGACAGGTGACGGTGAGTACTTTCCATCAGGTGAGACAGGTGACGGTGAGCACATACCATCAGGTGGGACAGGTGACGGTGAGTACTTTCCATCAGGTGAGACAGGTGACGGTGAGCACATACCATCAGGTGGGACAGGTGACGGTGAGTACTTTCCATCAGGTGAGACAGGTGACGGTGAGCACATACCATCAGGTGGGACAGGTGACGGTGAGTACTTTCCATCAGGTGAGACAGGTGACGGTGAGCACATACCATCAGGTGGGACAGGTGACGGTGAGTACTTTCCATCAGGTGAGACAGGTGACGGTGAGCACATACCATCAGGTGGGACAGGTGACGGTGAGTACTTTCCATCAGGTGAGACAGGTGACGGTGAGCACATACCATCAGGTGGGACAGGTGACGGTGAGTACTTTCCATCAGGTGAGACAGGTGACGGTGAGCACATACCATCAGGTGGGACAGGTGACGGTGAGTACTTTCCATCAGGTGAGACAGGTGACGGTGAGCACATACCATCAGGTGGGACAGGTGACGGTGAGCACATACCATCAGGTGGGACAGGTGACGGTGAGTACTTTCCATCAGGTGAGACAGGTGACGGTGAGCACATACCATCAGGTGGGACAGGTGACGGTGAGTACTTTCCATCAGGTGAGACAGGTGACGGTGAGCACATACCATCAGGTGGGACAGGTGACGGTGAGTACTTTCCATCAGGTGAGACAGGTGACGGTGAGCACATACCATCAGGTGGGACAGGTGACGGTGAGTACTTTCCATCAGGTGAGACAGGTGACGGTGAGCACATACCATCAGGTGGGACAGGTGACGGTGAGTACTTTCCATCAGGTGAGACAGGTGACGGTGAGCACATACCATCAGGTGGGACAGGTGACGGTGAGTACTTTCCATCAGGTGAGACAGGTGACGGTGAGCACATACCATCAGGTGGGACAGGTGACGGTGAGTACTTTCCATCAGGTGAGACAGGTGACGGTGAGCACATACCATCAGGTGGGACAGGTGACGGTGAGTACTTTCCATCAGGTGAGACAGGTGACGGTGAGCACATACCATCAGGTGGGACAGGTGACGGTGAGCACATACCATCAGGTGGGACAGGTGACGGTGAGTACTTTCCATCAGGTGAGACAGGTGACGGTGAGCACATACCATCAGGTGGGACAGGTGACGGTGAGTACTTTCCATCAGGTGAGACAGGTGACGGTGAGCACATACCATCAGGTGGGACAGGTGACGGTGAGTACTTTCCATCAGGTGAGACAGGTGACGGTGAGCACATACCATCAGGTGGGACAGGTGACGGTGAGTACTTTCCATCAGGTGAGACAGGTGACGGTGAGCACATACCATCAGGTGGGACAGGTGACGGTGAGTACTTTCCATCAGGTGAGACAGGTGACGGTGAGCACATACCATCAGGTGGGACAGGTGACGGTGAGTACTTTCCATCAGGTGAGACAGGTGACGGTGAGCACATACCATCAGGTGGGACAGGTGACGGTGAGCACATACCATCAGGTGAGACAGGTGACGGTGAGCACATACCATCAGGTGGGACAGGTGACGGTGAGTACTTTCCATCAGGTGAGACAGGTGACGGTGAGCACATACCATCAGGTGGGACAGGTGACGGTGAGTACTTTCCATCAGGTGAGACAGGTGACGGTGAGCACATACCATCAGGTGGGACAGGTGACGGTGAGTACTTTCCATCAGGTGAGACAGGTGACGGTGAGCACATACCATCAGGTGGGACAGGTGACGGTGAGTACTTTCCATCAGGTGAGACAGGTGACGGTGAGCACATACCATCAGGTGGGACAGGTGACGGTGAGTACTTTCCATCAGGTGAGACAGGTGACGGTGAGTACTTTCCATCAGGTGAGACAGGTGACGGTGAGTACTTTCCATCAGGTGAGACAGGTGACGGTGAGCACATACCATCAGGTGGGACAGGTGACGGTGAGTACTTTCCATCAGGTGAGACAGGTGACGGTGAGCACATACCATCAGGTGGGACAGGTGACGGTGAGTACTTTCCATCAGGTGAGACAGGTGACGGTGAGCACATACCATCAGGTGGGACAGGTGACGGTGAGTACTTTCCATCAGGTGAGACAGGTGACGGTGAGCACATACCATCAGGTGGGACAGGTGACGGTGAGTACTTTCCATCAGGTGAGACAGGTGACGGTGAGCACATACCATCAGGTGGGACAGGTGACGGTGAGTACTTTCCATCAGGTGAGACAGGTGACGGTGAGCACATACCATCAGGTGGGACAGGTGACGGTGAGTACTTTCCATCAGGTGAGACAGGTGACGGTGAGCACATACCATCAGGTGGGACAGGTGACGGTGAGTACTTTCCATCAGGTGAGACAGGTGACGGTGAGCACATACCATCAGGTGGGACAGGTGACGGTGAGCACATCTATCTGATCTCCACAACTCACTTCTTGGGTAAGACTGGTTGTCAGACTATCGGGCTTCTAACGACCCGTAATGACTGTCAAAGATCTACGAATGACAGCCGGGACCAACGGCTTAACGTGCTTTCCGAGGGACGGACGGGTCTCGGTATGTAAAGTTGGTCACCCATCCACAGACCAACCGCGGTAAACGTAGCTTAACCTTATCGATCGACCTATGCGGCTGTTATTATTTAGCCACGGGCCCCTCCTATGTGCCCCCTCCTCCTGATTATGACTACCTACTGAGTATTATAAAAATAAAAAGCTAGTCAAAATGACAAAAGTTTATCAACAATAAACATAACATAATTAACCTATGTCACTAACTGTGATATAACAATTATTACAGAGATAAAAATATTGTAGAAATGGAAAACTCATTTTTAGTCGGTACTAGCTTTTGCCCGCAGATTCGCCCGGGTCGTCGGAAAATATCCCAGGAGAACGTACTACCGGGATCAAATCCAAATCAAAATATTTTATTTCACATAAACCAACATGGGCACTTATGAAACATCAGAAGCTAGGAGCACGGTTCCAATTGGTCCTTTCCTATGGAGAAGAGCCGGCAAGAAACTCCACGGTTACTCTTTTAAAAATAATTGGCTTTTCCAATGTTTTCAAATTACAGTAGGTATGGGAGGACAGCGTGGGCCTGTCAACAAGTACCAGGTACTTGATAGAATAAAAAATGGTCTTCAAATTCAAATCTAAAGTCTACAAGGCCTACAAAGTCCTCACATTTACAAAATATAGAAGAATCCATCAAAAGGACAGATAAAATATAAAAACCTATTAAAACCAAGTGACAGGACTGCCATTACGACCACTAATAAAGAGTTGAAACTAGAATTGTCTGTATATAATGTCAAATAATAAAAAGATATGTATGTGTTAATCCAGGCTACAAGCTAACTGTGTGCCAAATTTCATCCAAATCCGTTCAGCCGTTTTTGCGCCAATCCGGAACATACATACAGACAAACAGACGAAAATTCTAAAAACTGTTTTTTCGGCATCAGACTCCACAACTAGTAATTACTTTCTTTTTCGAAAATATTCAGAGTACAGCCGATCGATTCTGTAAAAATCTCACCGTGAAAAGTTATGTGAAGTGAGCTTAGAGTGAGCTGTCAATAGCGTCAATCTCTAGCATTAGTTGGAATGACAGCTCACTCCACTCTCACTTCACCTAAGTTTTCACGCGAGATAGTTACAGAATCGCACTGCAGTTTTGATTTCGTTACTACATATTTTGTTATAATTATGTATAGATTTGGTCTTGATAACCTATGGCATGGTCGTGTTGGATACAAACATTACCTTGTTATTGTTAAATAATCTTCGTTATCTCTCCGGTTACTCAAACAAACTCTGGTATTTCCACAAATTTTCAGTAATTTTTAGTACTTTTTATAGTGATTCTTTTATATTTGTTACTAAATTTTATATTATTGTGTTTATTCTTTTATAGTTCGTTAAGTATCCTGCTTTGTTATTATCTCGTGTATTAAAATAAAAGGCATCTAGCCGCGGGAGGGCCCTGGTGACCTGTCGATCGATTCTGTAAAAATATCACCGTGAAAATTTAGGTGAAGTGAGCTTAGAGTGAGCTGTCAATAGTGTCAACCCCTAGCATTAGTTGGAATGACAGCTCACTCCACGCCCACTTCACCTAAATTTTCACGGTGAGATGGTTACAGAATCGCACTGCTGTACAGGTTTTTACACAAGTTCAAAACTCGAAAATTTTGTCAGTAAAAATGAAATAGACGACCGCTAGTCTTCTGACAGCTGTTTGTAGTCGGGGGAAAGGCAAATCAGGTTATCGAAATGCGGTATATTCGATACGAAATCGTGTCGGAAGTTTGTGAATAGCTATGAAGTATGAACGTCTACATCAAAACCAGTCTAGTATTAAAATATACTAGCCTGACTATAAATTATCTGTCTAGATATTTATTTATTTCTTTATTTCAAATATAAATTACATTTTTAAATATTTTTATAAATATATAATAAAATAAAACATTTAAAAATATAAAAAATAGTAGCCCACCGGTATCGGGAACAGGGTCCAAGCTACCGGCGGCGGTCTTATTTATTTATTTAAGGACAAAAAACAGTTATATGCTACAAAATACAGAAAAATACTTAAACTAAGGTTTAACAAACACGTAACCCACACCATTGTCTACGTTTTAACTAAAGGTTAAGGTTTTGCTGTGCCCAACAGGGTCCATTTATGATCTAATTATAATTTTACCTAAGAATACCTACATGAGGAATGCAATAAAAGTATTGAGTATTGAGGTTAAAAGAAGTGCTAAAGACAATTGATAAAAAGAAAACGAAAAATAAAACACTAGTCGCTGCCACAATTAAGCTGTGTTAATTTAACTTAAAATACTTGTTAACCAAAATATCCAGAGCCATTTTCTTAAATGATTGCTTAGATAGACAAATACACCCTTACATTTTGATCGTTTTAATCCTTTAAAGGGTTCATTGTACTCATCATTATGAACAACTTTTACTATGGGACTAACCCTGAAATCGTGAAAAAAAAATCAGCTGATCCATACATTATGTCGAGTTATGCGGACTTGTATGGATCAGCTATTTTTTTTTTGTGCACGTTCTCCAGCGTTAGTACTGCATATGTCTGTATGGAATAGTTGAGGGACGCATACCCCCCCCCCTTCGAATAGTATTTATTTATACTATGTAGCTAAATATAAATATATAGCTACATCCCTCTCTCTAGCCCTATTTCAAATATGTAGCTAAATATAAATATGTAGCTACATCCCTCTCTCTAGCCCTATTTCAAATATGTAGCTAAATATAAATATCAGTGATAGAATAAACATAATCAGCCTTTAATGTTCCCACTGCTGGGACACAGGCCTCCTCGCAGTGAGAGGGCGTGGGCCGTAATCCACCACCGGCCGAGTTCGGGTTGGTAGATGTCACATGTCTTCGAATTTTTGGTTCTAGGACGTGCCGGTTTCCTTACGATGTTTTCCTTCTCCGTTTTCAGAGCAGTAGTGATGGGATAATTTACACGAATTAAAGCGCTTGTCTGGCTTCGAACCTACCTACAACTCGTAAACTAACTCGTAAAGCTATGGTTGCGGCAATTGCGGTAATGATATCTCTATGTGTATTGTCGAAGCGCAAACTTTGTCTGGGATGGCGCGTTCGAATTTCTGAAGATTGGCTCAAGAAATTCGAACGCGCCATTACGAGATCTAATATAGAGCTATTACTCAAGAAGTACCTACCTATTTTGTATTACCATAGTTACAGAGATTAACAGCTCAAAGTAATTTCCAAAAACATTTCAAACACTGACCTATATCATACAAGTACATTGGACTAAATATACTATACGAAATAACACGTGCTCTTTGTGCCGATTCTAAGCGCCCCGCTCGAGCATCTCAGGAACTAAAATTGACACATTGCCGCAAATGGCCGTCGTTTTGTTTTGGTACGTCTCTGATGATTTAGGTCTAAATCGTGGAATAAGACTTTTTTGTGTTCACAGTAGTGAAAATGATCTGAACATTTTTATCATGAGAGTATGCGCATCTTGTAAAACTCGCTATCAAAAATATTAGTTCCACAGACGCTCACGTTGCTGTCAGCGCCAAAATGGCAAAAATCTAATGTCTTCATATTATCATCGATAGTATAAAGTCCAGCGTACTTGTTTGTTTGGTCAATGATTTCAAAAGTTTTGACTGACCTAATATCATGACAAGATGCAACCAGAGTGAGTAACCGCACAGAGAGAAAGCTTCATACAAATGCCCAATGATAAATGTTAAATAATTTATATCTGGAAGTAGGTTTGTACAAACACTTTTACACGACGAACATATTTTTAAGAGCAGGCCCACTCAGAGATAAAAAAAGGTACCGGTAGGCCTTTTGAACTCTGCAACAGAAAATGGTGATAGTAGCTCATTTGTTTTTGTTACCACGCTCGTCATTAATACGTAAACATCATATTCGTTGGTTACGATAGGTAAGAAAATTTGAAGCTATTTCTGGACATAATCTTCATCTTACTTTGACTTATACCTAGAAGGTGTTATGCATTTAAAATAACATAAAGGTTTAGAGGCATGAGGAACAGGGTGTTTTTTACTTCTTCTTCTCGCAGTTCAACCTATGAGGATGTCGTCTGCTTACCCGGGCTTGCCTGTGGATGCCTCAATAAATTAGGGCTTCTAGCCAGGGCTTAAAAACTTAAAGCTAAAGACTACATGCTAAGGGCACCCCCTGTGGGGTAAGAACCTCGGCTTAGGGCGTCGCTGGGAGAGGGCAGCAAGGGCAAGGCTGGATCGAAGTTAAGGAACAGGGTGTAAAGTTTACTCATCATATATAGAAAAGGGAGGATCCTCCGACCAGACTGGTGTCGTGTCTGGTGGACTACTGCCCTACGATTGATGTCGGGACGTTGTATATATGCCAGCTGCGCTGAAAACTCTGCCTGCGCGATGTAGGACTCTGTGTGACGTCAGCATGATGCCTAGCACGCATGTGGCGGTGCAGATGCCGCTACAAAGGGTTATTGTACTCATCATCACCATGGCTTATTTTAATTTGGATTGTTTTAAACTTTTCATTACGGACGCTTTTAACGTTCTGCATCGTTCTCACATGCATAATTTTTAACATGAATGATGTAACTAATACTTTGAAAAAAAGAGTGTCCATGGAGTTTCTTGCCCGTTCTTCTCCATAGGAACATCCTGCGCTTTGGAATGGGCAACTAGATTCATTTTTCTGACTGACCGACCCCTTGACAATTCAAAAGTGCCTGTAATTGGTTGAATTGAAATAAATACTTTGAGTTTTTTTTCATTTTGTTCACCTTTTAAAGTGGGATTACCGTGCACAACGTGTACGTGTGCGATCATTTAACAGCCTCAGGAGAGTAATAACCTGGCTATAAGGCGCTATGGAGAAAAACGCCTGAACGATCTGGCCATGACGAGTGCCCAGAAAACTTATTAATGTAAACTCACAAGATTTACATATTAAAGTGGCCGAGATGTTGTTTACAATAGAAGAAAGAATGAAAGAAGATATGTTTAACGCAAACAGTTAAAAATGACGCAGAAAAAGAATACAAACATAAAAAAATATCAATTTGAGGGAAAACATGCGTCACATCCACGCAAATTGGCCATCTCTCATAAAACAATAAAAATAGCCATTTTTACCTTAGTGTCAAAAAACTCAATTAACATTTCTATGCATGTTTGACATGTTATTTAATTTTTAATAACTGGTATTGCCTCCTCGGGCTCTGACTACAGCTTCGAGCTGGTTTGGCATACTAAACACGAGGTTTAGGAGTCGATGTTGGGGAATATTCTCCCATTCTTCAATCAGGGCCTGTTTTAGTGCCCTGAGGGTGGTAGGTGGTGGTCTGCAGCTTCTGACTAGCCTCCCTAGCTCATCCCAGGCATGCTTAATCGGGTTGAAATCAGGACTTGTTGATGACCAAGCCATCACGCTGATACCAACCTCCTGAATATACTTTTGCACGACCTGAGCCGTGTGTGGCCGGGTATTATCATGCATCAGCATCGATCCATCACCCATATTTGCTAAATACGGCCCTGCATAGTCGTTATGAATCTCTTGGGCATATCTTTCCCCAGTCAGTGTGCCATTTTCTATGGCCACTAACTCTGTGCAACCTTCTGAAGATATGCCAGCCCATACATGTACACTGCCTCCACCGTACTGGACTCTTTCTGAGAAGCAGTCTGGAAGGTATCGCTCACCAGGCCGCCTATAGACACTTTGCCTTCCATCTGAAGTGTAAAGTGAGAATCGAGACTCATCTGTGAACAAAATTCTTGACCACTCTTCTTCATCCCACTGTATGTGTTCACGGGCGTATCGCAGTCTTATGCAGGTAAAACCGCGGGGCGCAGCTATTAATCAATAAAATATGTAGTCTTACTCACCCCAAAAGGAGATGAGGGACACTGGACTTACGGAAGACGACACACAAGACCGAAATAAATGGCGTCGCATGATTGAGGAAGCCGACCCCGCGTAACCGGAAAAGGTGAGGCCAAAGATGAAGAATTAAATAGTCTCGCTCGGCAACTTTATTTTTAAAATCTTGTAATTTTTACGCAACCCATTATTACAGTAGCAAAGGCTTTCATGTTGACAGTTCAACAATATTCATTGCGTTATTTACGTTGTTGTGCAGACACTTTTTTTGAACATATGCAGCAATGGATTAGCAATATCCTTCAAAATGATTCCGATTATGATTGCGTGTTACGTAATCAGAGTGCTGTTCACTCATTCAGCCAGACCATTTGAGGTAATTTTGTCCCAAATTCATCTTGTTCTATTTTTGTAATAAATACAGGGTCAATTTAAATTAGCTAGCAAAACTCCGCGGACGCAAGGGGTATCGAAAACTAAACATGATCAAACAAAAAAAAAAAATTTGACGGTTTTTTTTTTCCTGGGGTCACCGACAGCATTTAGTGTAGTCACTTGAAATATCAGTTTTTTTAGTGTGTAAACTTCACAGACGTTACGAGTACACACAAAACATGACAAAACTAAATAAAACAGATTTTCTCAACTCATACTCCAAGGAACAAAAAATCAAAAACAAAACAACTAGCGGTCGTTGAATCCCTAGTGTTTAGATATCGTTGACCCTGCATAATAACTTTGTATACAGGTTTTATTAATTGTATGTACAGTCAGACTTTGTACCGTTCTTATTACAATCGCTGTAGAGGTCAGACTCGCACTACAAGTGTAAAGCGCTCCTGACTGTACCTACAATTCATACTTTTCCCATCCTCCATATATCAGTTTACCTCCCTCTGGGCCATCGGCTGGCGACACCCTTGATCCCATAATAAAAATTGTTTATAATGATCAACCAATGGGCCAAACATACGACCTAATGGGTCCCTTTTAATGGCAAGCGACATCGCGGCAGACCCAGACGGAGATGGCGGGATGAGCTGGACTCCTTCAACAAGAACTGGTCCTTAGCAGCTTTGAACAAAGAGAAGAGGAAACAAATTAGAGAGGCCTTCGTCCTCCAGTGGGATATCACAGGCTTTTAATAAATAGTAAATGATCATATTACTTCGTTTTCGCTTAGTGTTCTCTCTGATTTTATATATATTTGCTCAGCTCCTAAGAGGCCTAGAGTGATGTTAAAGCCTATAGCCTTCCTCAATAATTCGGCTATCAAATGCAAAAAGAATTTTTCAAATCCGACTGGCAGTTCCAGAGATTAGCGCGTTCAAACAAACAAACTCAGCCTTTTATTAACATAAAAGGCACTTTTGAACGCCAAGATGTTTGTGCAAGTAAACACGGGCAGGAGCCGTGTCCGTGGCTTCAAACCTGTAGTGACCAAGACTCAGATAGGACATATACATACATATATCTATAATGTATTCGATCTTAAAACTAGTTTGACAAGGAAAACCAAACGTTAATTTGATTCAAAGACCGAGACCGACCGACCGATCAAAGACGAGGTAACGATGACTCACGTGGATCGTATGTAGGTCTATTTGAATAATTTGTTAGACTTCAATGACATTACTTATCATCGTCTGTTTTCCAGAAGGGGTAGGCAGAGTTGTGCCAATTGTCGTAGTAAGGAATTTTGACTAAGGGGCAAGCGTCCAGGTGAACCAAGCACAGCTATCTAATGAGAGATCATAAATGACGCCTCGTAATAAATAATAAAAACATTTCATGTAACGTAGGTGGCCAAGACTTATTTATTTATTTGGTTCACCAACAATAATTATATATACCTATACACTATTATATGCATTTTAAACATAAGCAACAAATCGGAATAAAGTGTAACAATCACTTATATGTAAACTCTGTATACACACAAATCGTTGTCGTAAGTGACAAACAAAGAAAAGACTATGTGAATGTATATGTGTGTGTGTGTTGTGTTGCTTAACGCTTTCACTGTTAAAAGGTTATCAGAAGGCCAATTCTCGTAATTTAAAACGTTCAAAATCTAGTCGCAGTCTCATCTCAGCGATAAACAAATGTCAAAAACTTGTCAAAATGTTGGGAAATTTATGGTTTTTTTGACAGATTGAGACTCAGATCAGACTGTGAACGTTCTTAAAATTACGAAAATTACCCCCTTTTTTTCCTGGTTGAGAAATCATCATATTATTATGACTTCTCCCGCTCTGGGCGGAGCAGGAGGGCGTGTCAGACTTTTACTGACTAAAACTCACCCGTGTTCCTTCAGTTGCCTTTGCCAGGGGCCACGGTGTCTCTTTCGAACAACCCGCGGCCCTGGCAGGCATCGGCCCTAGCAGACCCCATCAGTTCGTGCTGACATCTCTTTGAGGCGCGCATGGAACACAACGCGCCGTCGACCCGGGCCTGGTCCTTGCCGGGAGGCGAGCTGCCCATTGCTCGCCGCCCTACGGTGGCCGGGAGTCGGCTGGTGACTCCCGACGTCCAGGGCGTCTCCTGGGGCGACTAGGGGCGTGAGAGCGCAGAGATTGCCTTTCCCTCACGCGCTCCGCCTCCTCCTTTGCGAGCATTACTGCTTCGCAGAAGGAGGTGACGGCCATGCACCGTACCATGGCCTGGACCAAGGCCGGACGCGAGAGTTCGCCACCGCCGATCGCCGCCACGAGGACGCAGCGGTGCTCTGCCCAAGCCGGGCAGACCTCCACCGTATGCTCCACCGTGTCCTACGGGCGATCCACACAGTGGTGACACCCTGGCGTTTCCTCCCGCCTTATCCTGAACAGGAACCTCCGGAAACAACCGTGTCCGGTGAGGACCTGCGTCAGGCGGAAGGTGAGGGCGCCGTGACGCCTCTCCAGCCACTCCTCAAAGAGGGGACTTATCGCCGCAATTGTGGCGTGCCCAGCACTGGGTTGCGACAATCGCACTCTCCATGTCGCCATGAGATCCCGCCGGAGTTCTGTCCGCTATACAGTGATTTCTCGCGGCAGCGGAGTTATGCCCCGGCGTTTTGCCTCCTCTCGCCACTCCCATATGTGGGCGAGGGCTTTTGCCTCCAGATCCCATGGCGGTAATCCGGCAAGGAGGCTCGCCGCCTCAGCGGAGACCGTGCGGTATCCTCGGATCAGCCGGACGGCCATGACCCTTTGGGACGCAGTCAACCGGCAGACTGGTGCGGCTGTTATTAATTAGCCGCTGGTCTTTAGGGTGACAAATGTCCGATCTTGTCGCTAAAAGCGTTATTTTAATGACACCAATTTAGATATTACCTACAGCACAAAGTCACCTTTTAAAATGTGTTTTTAAAGAGAAAAACTTTTAACGTCAACATTAAGATAAGATAATTCAAAACAATTTAATAAGTACCTAGAAATAAATGTTTATATCAAGATGGGCTGTGTCATTATCTTCAGTCGAAGCTCAGCGTTCTTGCCGAGCGGGCGTTCCTTAAACATGTATAAATATATTGCATTGTGTCTGTGTGTCAGTTTGAGTGGTGTAGTGTGTGATCTGAACAAGGAAGAAGGTAATTTTGTTTATTCAAATTAATTTTTAGGGTTCTTTACCTCAAATGGAAAAACGGAACCTCTATAAGATCACTTCGTTGTCCGTCTGCCTGTCCGTCTGTCAAGACCCTTTTTCTCAGGAACGCGTTGAGTTATCAAATTGAAATGAATATCAACTATTCAAGGCTGCAACTCCTTGAAGCAGTGAAAAAATCAAACTTATAAGTTAACGCAATCAAAAGATAGAGGCGTTTATATTCCGTTTATGCCGCATGTTTTGTCATTCGCAAGGGAATCAAAACCTATAGGGTACATCCCGTTGACCTAGAATCATGAAATTTGGCAAGCAGCAATTTCATATAGCACAAGTAAAGGACAAAATCCGAAAACAGTAAATTTATAGTTACATACCTACAAATTTGTAAGGAACCCTCGGTGCGCGAGTCCGACTAGCACTTGACCGGTTTATTCTTTTTGTTCGGCGCCTAATTGACACGGCGTGGTGTTAAATATTCTATCACCTTGGGCTATCTAATGCAAAAAGATTTTTACAAATCTGACTGGTCATTCTAGAGATTACGCAACAAACAAACTTGTCACCTTCATTAATAGTCTAAAAGACATAGATTTAAACTTCAGATGGCACTTTTTTGAGAGATCATGGACGTTATGTCAACATGAATGACGTAATCAATATTTTGGCACAATTTTATGATTTGATTCGGACAAGTTGTGTAAAAAAGTGAAGTGAATAAAATATTATTTTTCACTTTTGAGTTCGTGTCTTTTGATGGCGATTCTTTTATGTTTGAAAAACAAAATATTTTTAATTAGTTTTTTCAGTCATATCCTTTTTTTGTTTGTTTTATTTTTTTACCTGCTTTCACCGTGGTCCACCGTCCATCTTCACAGTGACTAGTGTCCTGTCGTATTTCCACCCTCGAATCCAGCGCACTTAATGAAATAGAAAGAAGAAAAAGATGCACTGAACTTAAATTTAGTTTAGTTTGTGAACAAGGGAATCGGCGCCATTATGCCAACTTGTAACAAGTTTTAATTGGTCATAACATAGGAATAACGCAATAACATGCAAGCTAAATTATTATTATTATTAGCCGTTATTGTCCCACTACAGGGCAACGGCCTCCTTACTCTCCTTCCCCCTCTCTTTGTCCAGAGCTGCCAAGGACCAATCTTTATGAAAGGAGTCCAGCTCATCCCGCCATCTCCGCCTGGGGCTGCCGCGATAACGTTTGTCATCTAGCGGGACCCACTGAGTCGTAAGTTCGGCCCATTGATCGTCGGAGATGCGGCAGATGTGTCCAGCCCAATTCCATTTTAGCAAGCTAAATTACTAATGATTTATTTAATTTGTGTACAAACGCCAGCACATCAAGCTACTACAATCTGTCAAATCTCTTTAATAGGTTTTCAACTTTATCGCTAATGCATTAAGGTTCAAGGTTGATTGGGAAAATTTGACAGTTTCGGGTAGCTTGACCTGCTGGCGTCCGTACTTTCTGAGATAAGCTTGAATTACAATTTACAAGATATTATATACAAGTATATACTAAAACACTAAAGAAGAAGGGAGGAGCCATTGGGCATAAAAAAATTCGTCAGGAAATATGCCCAAAAGGCTGGCAGCATTGCCACGTTGTATGGCAATCCTAATTCTTTGGCCAAAAATAGGCCAGCCCTCTGGTCACGTGAAGAGTCGACCAACCGCTTGGCGATGTCTCGAAATACTAAGTGGGCACTCAGACCCCATGGCATACATAGGTAATAACAGCCGCACGGGTCGTTCAATCAGGGTAAGGTACGCTTGCCGCGGTTGGATCGTGGATGGATGACCATTTTTACGTACCAAGATCCCTCCATGCCTCGAAAAGTATGTTAAGCCATTGATCCCAGCTGTGATTTGTGGATCTTTGACAGTCGTTACGGGTCGTCAGAAGGCCGAAAGTCTAACAACCAGTCTTACCAAGGGGTGTCGTATTACCCAGTAACTGGGTTGTGGAAGTCAGATAGGCAGTCGCTCCATGTAAAATACTGGTATTCAGCTGCATCCGGTTAGCCTAGAATCCGACCCCAACATAGTTTCTTCTTTTTTTTTTTTTAGCCCTACACTAGGAATTTCTCCTGTATCGTGCGTTTACAAACATTTAAACTCACATACACAAACAGCCAGACCCGGAACAACTACTTATAGGACATACAAATATTTGTTCGGTGCGGGAATCGAACCCGCGACACGCAGCGCAGCAGTCAATCACTTAACCACTTTTTTTTTTTTTAACGTGGAGAAATGCTCATGCATTCTGCACTACCATGGGGAGATAGTGCAGTTATGTGGGACTCTAACCCACTAAAACTCCACGGTGTCCTCCTCTGCCGCTTACGGCGGGAACACGGGCACGCCTTAGCACTCATCCGTGAACCCGCCGCGGCCGTCCGTCACCGGACCCTCCTCTGGGGATTACTCCCCATCACCGGCGCACCAGAACACATGGCACGCCGTGACCACCCCAGGGACCAAACCAGCACATGGGCGCCAGACGACCCCGTGTCTGGGCACCCTTGGTCCCCCTGCGGGTTGGTCCCCTACGGGTCAGGTCATTGGCCCCGCCGCCTGCCAATTTTCGGCCGCAGAGGATAGGGAGAGCGGCCAACGTCATACCAACACTCCTCTTCCCCTGCGGCCCCACCGCGTTCGCCATCAGACGGTGTAAGGTAGGGAGAGCGGCGCACCGCAATACCGACACTCCTCCCCCGCCGCGGCCTCCAACCCTCAGCCGTGATGCCTCCCATACCACATCACGGCACGCCTCAGTTGCGATGTCGCCCAAGCGGCACCGCAACCTACTTGTTGGCCGCTACGTCGTCGGCTTACAGACAAAGCCCTGACGAGCGGCCCCTCCTCGGGTTCCTCTTAGCTTCACCGTGGTTGTCCAAGCCACGGCTACTGAGCCCCCCCGCCTCGACAATGCGGGAACCCACCGGGGGGGATCACTTAACCACTGCGCCAACCGTGCCGTCAAAGTGAAAGTTGGGAAAAGGCTAAACAGATAATCATATGAATCTTATTAACTTATTTCAGGGGCTAACTGCGAGTGGAATGGAGTCAAAGGGAAATGTGTTAAAGAGACGCAATGTCTGACTACTCTGGACACACAGGGTGACAAACATCTCGTAAGTGACGTCATAGGAATTCTACTAAATAATAAATTATTTTATTTCTGTAAGTTTGTACAAGGTTTGTACAGACGCCAGCACATCAAGCTACTACAATCTGTCAAATCTCTTTAATAGATTTTCACCTTTATCGCTAAAGCATTAAGGTTCAAGGTTGATTGGGAAAATTTGACAGTTTCGGGTAGCTTGACCTGCTGTCGTCCGTACAAACATCCTTGAAAACTTGGAACCCATATCACTTTGTTGTCCGTCTATCTATCCTTCTGTTAAGACCCCTTTTCTCAAGAACACATAGAGTTATCAAGATGAAATTAATATCAAATACTCAAGGCTGCAATTTCTTGAAGCAGTGCAAAAATCAAACTTCTAAGTCAACGCAATCAAAAGATATGGGCGTTTATGTTCCGGAATCAAAACCTATAGAGCACTTCCCGTTGACCTAGAATCATGAAATTTGGCAAGAAGCAATTTCATGTAACACAAGTAAAGGAAAAAATCCGAAAACATTTGAAAAATATTCGAGATACGATTCCCGTGATAAACTATTTACATACTTACAAAGGACAATGACCAAAAGTCGTACCAAAAAGTCTCATACATCAAGATCAAACTTGGTGTGAATAAATAAATAAATAAATTTTATTTTCAGGTTTGCTCCAAAAAAGGTGACGTCACCATCGTCTGTTGCACTGACTGTGAACTAGTCAATAGCACCAGGTAGCTACAATTTTACACTTATATACATACATACAAACATATATGAACTCACCCCTTCTCCCCATGGGGGGTAACTTACTCATTTTACTTCGTTTGCGTTTATACATCTGAAGGTCAATTCTCGTAATTTTAAGAACGTTCACAGTCTGAAGGCCAATTCTCGTAATTTCAAACTTTTCAAATCTAGTCGCAGGCTCATCTCGGCGACAAACAAATGTCAAAAACTTGTCAAAATGTAAGGAAGTTAGAGGAATTTTTGACAGATTGAGACTGAGATCAGACTGTGAACGTTCTTAAAATTACGAGAATTGTCCCCTGATCTCAGTCTCAATCTGTCAAAAATACCTCTAATTTCTCTACATTTGGACAAGTTTTTGACATTGTTTGTCAATGAGAAGAGATTGCGACTAGATTTTGAATGTTTTTAATTACGGGAATTGGCATTTAGGTCGCACATGCACGCCGGTTGCCTACGCACCTGACCTTTCTGAGGAACATTTATTTATTTATTTTATTTTAAAGAAGGCTTACAGACTAATAAAAAACAATGATATAAAGAATGTAAAAAGAAAAAAAATTGCTAATAACAAGCCTCCACTCATAGTAAAGGAAAATGTCGATAAAAAGAAAGTACATACTAGTAATATAATTAGTTAAGAGTTAACTACCCAAGAAAAAAGACTGTGCCAAAAGCCGTCTTAAGGTCGATACACTGGTACAAAACAAGTCGACATTATGGTGTCCAAGGAAGCCTATTGAAACTAAGTGCACTTCTTATTGAGAAAACATTCCGCCTATAATTAGTCATTGCGAAAGGTACATTTAATATTGGCCGTTGACGTAATCCTATCGGATTCGTGCGTAATGACAGATCATCACCAATAATTTCACTATGTGTTCCTCTAGGACGTCCCACCCTGCGATTCCACTCTCATATATCCCTTGTTAGTCGCCTAGACTCATTTTACGATCATGATATTTAATTTCTTTTTCCTTTTCAGAAATGTAGTGATGAGTCCAACCACTGGTTTCTATTGGAAGGATGGCACCAAAGCTAGAGACAGTAAGTTTAATATTCTTTTTGCGAATAAATCTAACGTTCTTGCCAGCCATGTTGGGCGGCTCGCCCCCTGCAACATTTGACTTAAACATAGGCAACATAGGAGTGTTGTATACACTTCCGCGCAACTGCTGCAACTTTTGTGGAATTACTATAAGTATAAATTAAACATTAATCATCTCGTGTCGTGATACGGCTAGAAGGCATCGCGGCAGACCCCGTAGAAGATGGCGGGACGAGCTGGAAAAAACAAACGACCAGTGATCCAATTTAGCCCTAGATCGATAGAACTGGAAGTTATGGGGAGAAGTCTTTGTCCAGCAAAAGGATGATGCAGGCTAACAGTAACCAGTAACCATGCAATCAATATTTTGCATTGCAATTTATAATAATAATATAAATTAACTTGGCCGATGGGGCCCAAAGGTTCAGAAGTAGCGACCGCGTAGTTGACCGATGACCTGGTAATTGCCGCAGGAATCTGCTGGTTGCGAGAAGCACAGAACTCACCAGTACCAGGCTGAAATGAAAAACGATTTAAAACAGTGTCTATGGAGTTTCATGTCCGTCCTTTCCATAGGAACCTACTACACTTTGGAATGGGCAACTGACTGACTGACTGATCGACTTCTCTGAATTTTGTAAATGGTTTCATTGAATCGCCGCCATTGAACTGCGATTCGTTGATCTTTGAGAGTAGTTACGGGTCGGCAGAAGCCCGAAAGTCTGACAACCAGTCTTACCAAGGGGTATTGTATTATCCAGCTACTGGGTTGTGGAGGTCAGATAGGCAGTCGCTCCATGTAAAATACTGGTATTCCGCTGCATCCAGTTAGACTGGAAGCCGACCCCAACATAGTTGGGAAAAGGCTAGACAGATGAGGATTTTATTGAAATAAATGCTTTGAGTTTGTGGTTAGAAAAATATGTGCTGGTTTAACCCATATCGATGGAAAATCACCTTAGTTAAAGGGATTGAACCCAGTTTGATAACCATCATCTTCATCATCATTGGCACCCTTGTTCCAACCACTGCCAAGAATAGGCCTCTCCTCCTCTTTGTGCCATGCTTCCCTAGTCTATACGAGTCTCATCCAGGTCTTCCTCACGACCTACCTTCCTACCTTTATGTCCCCCCCACCCCCCTTTCTTCTACCGTTTCTGGGCAACCATTCCGTTAGGGCTTTACTCCGACTGCCTTCACAACATCTAGCCAAGTGTCCTGGGGGTCTACTCCGAAGTGGTATCGGGCGAATGTTCGGCCGTTTCGTGCTACGGAGTTACTATTTTGTTCGGTCGGTCCCGATCCTACACTCCTACACTCTTTCGAATATTGACTATGGTCCCGACCCAATTGAGCCGATCCGAACTTTTTTTCGCATTTTTCAATAACATTCGGTTCGGCCATGTGTCGGTCCGATCCAATCATTCGCACTTTGCAATTCGTAGTAGACCCCCTGTTGATCTTCTTGGTCGCGTAACTACTTCGTCGTGTCCCTAAAAGGCCTTCATGGCTTTATGTACGATGTTCCTCGACTTCGTGCGATCCTCAGCTTCTCTCAGGACGGTCGTAACAGAGAGTCCAGTGAGGGCCAGTGTCAGACCAAGTAACCGCTGGGTTATGTGACCGGCCGCGAGGTTTTTTCCCATCTACCTTGCGCATCACCACCAACTTTTCAAGATTATCTGGTTTCCGACGGGCAATGTGCCCAAAGCACTGATCTATATTATACAAGCACGTATTAAGTATATAATAAGTATTTATTTTAGAAGTATATATGTATGTTTATTTGTATGTATGTTAGTATATTCTCGTAATTTATGTTTCGTTTTTTAAGTGAATTGTTTTGATTTTATGTATTATTTTTTTGTCTCCTTTACTATTTCACACGCTGTCTACATCTCTGTATCTATTGTCCTGTCTCGGGTGTGCTGGAAGAGATTTCTTGAGAAATAAGCATCACCTCTGTACCTACTTTTTCTGTTCTGTTTTTTTCTTGTCTGTTTATATATGTGTGTACATAAATGGTAAAATAAAATAAAAAATAAGTACGCTGGACAACACACTATCGATGACAAAATGAAGACATTTGATTTTCGCCATTTTGGCGCTGATAGCAACGTGAGCGTCCGCGGAACTAATATTTTTGATAGCGAGTTTTACAAAATGCGCATACTCTCGTGATAAAAAGTTTCTAAATATCTCGTAGTACACACAAAATACACAAAAAGTCTTATTCCACGATTTAGACCTAAATTATCGGAGACGTGCCACAACAACACGATGACCATTTGCAACAATGTGACAATTTTAGTTCCTGAGACGCTCGCAGGGCGCTTTGAATCGGCACCAAAAACAATTGTCATTTCGTATAATATAGTAGTCCAGCGTACTTGTCTGTTAAAGGTTAGTGGATCAAAGTAACGGAGAATCCTTTTATAACCGGTTTATAAAAACTATCTATTTATTCTAGGTTGTCTTGAGTACTTAGACACTCTACCATATAAGTGTCGCGAAGGAGGTTTCTATTCTGGCATCAGCAAGAACTTCGACGAGGATAAGAAATGCCACACAATAGGATTGTGGGGCATCGGAGGCGCCCCATCACCAGGGTCTAAATCTGGTGCTGAATACCCTCACCAGGTATATAATTTTAAAATTTTCTTCACAAGTACTTAAATTGCCGTGGGGGGCACCGTGTGGGCTCAATTCTACGATTTTACAGATCGTGGCTAATAATAACAGCGACACGGATCGATCAACATAGGTAATATGAAAGAATGGATAAAGAATTTCCTTTAAAATCCTTCCGGGGGTGCTGAACATCGAGCTTGGGTGATACTAGGGCAAACAGACTATCATCAGCTAGTGTCCAGTTTATATTTTTATAAAGTTAGGGTTAAAGAGGTCTCCAAAGGAAAAGCCGTTCTAAGGATTTCAATAATACGTCTTTATCCTTTAATTCCATCGTGAGGAAACCGGCATGTCCTAGAACAAAACCCGCACTGGGCCCGCGTGGTGGATTACGGCCCATTCCCTCTCACTGAGAGGAGGCCTGTATTGTGTCCTAGCAGTGGGAACATTATAGGTTAATTATGATATCCTTTGATTTATATATTGGAAGATGTATTGTACTAAAATTACGTAAGACGTGTGAACCCATACAATAGTACAGTAACTGTGATAAAGTAAGGATTTCAGTTAAGTGGTGAGGGCGAGCTCCGTAAAGTAGTAACGTAGTAAAAAATTATATTTATGAGTTAGAATCAGTGTTGAAGTAGGGTCGATTTGTTTTTATTATACTCCAACACGCCTCCTAAAAAAGAAATCCTTTTGTTTTTAAATACGATATCTTGATAACAAACATATTTTTCTCTCTCTGGGAATGCAATCATTTATTTGACAGTTTAAATCACCAAGAACTAAAACCTCATTCGCGGAACGCTTCTAAAAAATATCTGTAGGTTATTAGAAAAAAATGTTAACTGACCTGCTTGGGAGTGGCTAAGATTTGGATTACAGATGTTTATTCCTATTTTTACCATCACCAGGCAATGCTGGGTTACGGTAAAGACTTAGCATCAGCTCAGTGGATAGCCGGAGGTTCAATTATCAGCAATAAATACATCCTGACCGCAGCTCATGTCATGACCAATGGGGCATCGGGGTAAGAAAACCTAAATTCCTTTTTAAAAGTATCTAGTTAAAGTATAAATAAATTCTCTTTATAGCACTGGGTGACTTAAACTCGCACTTAAGTCACGCTTCTCTGTGACTTAAGTAGTCCATTTTTACACAGAAAAGCGTGACTTAAGTGCGGGTTTAAGTCACACGAGCTATAAAATAGTATACGATACGTGTGACTTAAGTAGTATGTCGACGGCTGAGAAGTCTGATTTCAATGCACAATGCACAGCACAGTTTAAATAATAACGGTTATAATAGTTAGAGACAATACTAATAAGGTACCTGCAGTGAACCAACGATCCAGATTGGAGGTCCGATCTGAAGTATCGTTCTGAGCAAGGTTCTCTTGCGACTTGCGCTTTTATAACTTTAAAATTGACTCCCCTCCAACCGATTCCGTTCACGTGACATGTGACGTCACTGCGTTCACCGGTATTACAAAAATCAATTGAGCGTCTAAACCAACAAATAGTCAATGATGCGACAAGTATATTAATGCACGGCGTTAAGTCCCCTCCTTATGGACTACAATTAAGTCACACGTATGTAGGTACTATTAGTCAAGCTCCTATATTATACAAGTACGCTGAACATCATACTATCGATGACTTAGCGAAAACATTTGATTTTCGCCATTTTGGCGCTGACACAACAGCGTGAGCTTCCGGGGAACTAATATTTTTTATTAGGGTGTTTTACAACATGCGCATACTCTCATGATAAAAATGTTCTTAATATCTCGTAGTAAACACAAAATACACAAAAAAGTAGATTCCACGATTTAGAATCATCAGATACTGACTCAACAGACTCCAGGACATCAAGCTACCCGAAACTGTCAAATTTTCCCAATCGACCTTGAACCTAATGCTTTAGCGACAAAGTTGAAAATCTATTGGAGAAAGGACTATGCAAAAAATCGTCCCATATCATCAACAGATGCCAAACATATCTCATTAAATACATCTCGACATTATGATTATTTTTTACTATGGCGACATCACTGTAGGATATGGGGTTATCGTGCAATAAAAAAAAATATGTTATACTTATACAGTTTTATTAAGTATTAAGAATCGAATTAAAAATGTACTATTTAACTAAAAAAAACTCGAGAGAGAACAGCCGTAAGACGTACTTTACCCTCCCTCCTTGCTCCGTTACCCCGACCGCACCCTTTCGACGCCTGCGCCCGCGCACCTCCCTCAGTCGTGGCTAGTACGTTCTGCTGTGTTCGCGTTGTTTATTTGTGCGTTATCGGCTTGTTTGCGACTATTACTAACCTTTGCTTGTTTATTGGACCTTTTGATTGCTACTCGATGACCCCGGCACGTTTAATGGACTGTGATTTATAAATATGGAGACTGGACGCCAATGTGTAATGTGTCCTAGATCTGTTTTAAGACAGAGACGACATATATTACAAGAAACATTGCTTCATAGTAGTCCTGAGTTAGCGGCCTACATTTTGCAAAATGGATTGACACAAGTAAGTCACAGTCATTGTATTTATTTACTGATTTATTATACATATATCGATAACTTTTAGATATTATGTAGAATACGTATAATGAATAAGAATAAGTGTCATGTAGTTAGAATATATAAGCAGATAGAACATTGCTACGATACTATATGATACATTTTAGAATTGCTTGAATAGAAATATAGCACTTAAAGTATAGCTTACGTTAGGAACGACTCAATCGTCCGGCCATAATTCCTATGAGGAATGAGATATTTTTACCTGCATAATTATTTAATCTCACCTTAATATTTTTATAGTCTAGTCCAAAAGTGAGTGTAGATTGTGTTCCGAGTTCTAGACAACTGACAAGCACACATATAACACCGATATAATCAATATAACACAGAAAAAATACTTCTGCTTATTACAAAAACACACATATGCTGATATCTTCATTTTTTCCCTTTTCAGGTAGTATTCAATAACGTAATGGCAGTATGCCATAGATGCTGGCAGAGAGCCAATAATAATGACGGTGGACAACTACGTCTTGAGAACGCTCCCATTGTAGAAGGTAATTACATCTGTGCTATTAATCCTTATCAAAATAAATTATTTCATCACTAAGTACAGTCTAGCTTCGCCGGGACAGCTAGTAATAAATAAATAAATAATTTTAGATGCTGACAATCAAGAACCCCCCAATGTTGCTGAAGCCCGCAATGTTGCTGAAGCCCCCAATGTTGCTGAAGCCCCCAATGTTGCTGAAGCCCCCAATGTTGCTGAAGCCCCCAATGATCCTCAGGACAATCCAGAGGATGATGCTCGTTTCTATGTTCGCGATTACGTACGTGCACCGAACACTTCACGGCTCTGTATGTATAGGCAATGTAGACATGAAAATCTACGACGAGTTCCTGTGTCTATCAAGCTACATTTGGTATGTCATTATCGATTATATATTCCACCGAGTTCGCGAATATGTGAAGAACATTTAAATAACTATGATTTTGAAGAGTTACTGGATAATGTAAATGTTACACATTATTTTAATGCTTCATTTTTTAGTAACATGACAAACATGTTAATTGAAGCAATCAACAATAGGACAAGATTCGATTTTGAAACATTATCTTCACTGAATAATAGTGAACTTATGTTTTGAACTGGATTCACTTTAGAGCAGTTCAACGTCATTTTGGAAGAAACGCCATCGCTCGCAGAAAAATGCAGACATCCCCGATCAGTTCTCGGAGCTTATTTAACGAAAATACGAACTGGAGAACCTAACGAGCGACTAGCTACGCTTTTCGGCGTAACACGTCAAGTGTTTGAATATCGCCTAAAAATAGCGCGACAATGCTTGACAGGTCAATATGTACCAAGACATCTTGGTATAGGTCATATTTCTAGAGATGAGCTTCTAGAGAGAAATCTATTTTTGCCCAAACATATTTTTGGAAATGAAAACAACACCAAGTTAATTATTATCGCAGATGGCACATATGTATATATTGAAAAAAGCACTAATTATTTATTTCAAAGAAAAACTTATAGCCTCCACAAGTTTCGCAATTTATTGAAACCATTTATTTTAGTAAGCAGCGATGGATATATCATAGATGTCATAGGCCCTTTTCCTGCAACAACATCAGATGCAACTATTATGCAGAACATAATGAATGACGAGGAGCACTTACTACATTGGTTACTACACAGAGAGGACGTCTTTATTTTGGACAGGGGCTTCAGGGACAGTATTAATGATATTGAGTCCCTTGGCTATGAACCTCACATGCCACCTACCAAGGACAGGAACGCGACCCAGCTATCAACAGAAAAGGCAAATGATTCTCGGTTGGTGACTGTGTGTAGATGGATTGTGGAGGCGGTTAACGGCAAATTCAAAAACCGTTTTAAGTTATTAAAACAAACTTATTTTAACCGAGCTTTGCCAAACATGTTTGTCGATTTCCGCATAGCAGCATCATTAATAAATGCTAATTACCGTGTTGCTACAGACCACAGGCTTGCGCCGGAATTCTTTGAAATAATTCAAACTAAGGTTCATCAACCTAACCTTTTGAAAAATTATGTCGAAGGCAAAAATCTTAACAGACAAAGAGTTAACTTTGTGACGATGGAGGCCACCATGCCACATCTTGAGGACTTTCCAGAACTGACTGATGATGATATCATTTTATTCGCCTTGGGGACCTACCATATAAAACTTGCAAAATCCTACTGTGCGGAACATATTCGGAATGGAATTTATTATATTGAATTATTTCGAGAAAACCAGCTAACTGATTTGCCAAGGTATAATATTCGAGAAGATAATGTCTGGTTAATTAGAGGACGAATACAATCTCGACACGTTAGATCGCGCGTTTATTATTGTTACATATTAATAAACCGAAGTGAAACTGGCAGACGTGCTATTGAACAGTGGTATTGCACATGCCTAACAGGGGCGCGTACGGTTGGAAGTTGTGCCCATATAATATCAATTATATGGTATATGGGCAAAGGTCGACATATCGACTTTAATCTACCAGCGGCAATGTTATCGACTATTATAATAGATGAATAATATAACGTTATTTTTGTCTGGATAATAGTTCTGTTGTTATTAAGTGTCTACTTGCACAATTGTTTTTGTGTTATTAATACTTAAAATGTCTAGTTGAACAATTGCTTTTTGTAATTATCGTCTAAAATGTAATTTTTTATTTTAAAATAAAAATACTTTATTTTTGTCAAAAGTATTTTTAAAAAAAAAACCCCGTCGAATTCCGAACTAAAAATTGGTACTGACTTTTCATGGGACGTAATAATGATATTGAAACTTGTCCCATGTCTGTTGATGGGATGGGACACTGCCCATACATTTTTTTGCATGGTCCTTTGACAGATTGTTGATTGTTGTTGATTGTTGTTGTTGTTGATTGTTGTTGTTGTTGTTGATTGTTGTTGTTGTTGATTGTTGTTGTTGTTGATTCGTTGTTGATCGACGGCACGGTTGGCGCAATGGTTAAGCGATTGACTGCTGCGCTGTGTGTCGCGGGTTCGATTCCCGCACGGAACAAATATTTGTATGACCTACAAGTAGTTGTTCCGGGTCTGGCTGTTTGTGTATGTGAGTTTAAATGTTTGTAAACGCACCCACGATACAGGAGAAATTCCTAGTGTGGGGCAATGTTTTTAAAAAAAAAGAAAAAAAGATTGTTGTTGATTGTTTGCTTGATGTGCTGGCGTCTGTACCAAAATGACACGACGACCATATGCAACAATGGCCCAGTTGTTCATGCCCATTTTCATCAGGACCCTAATTCACTATGATCACTTACCTAATGGTTCGAAACCACGTCAATTCCTTGCCTCATCACGACATCTAGAAAGATAGAAAGACCGAAGAAGGAAAATACGTTTATGTGCGGTAAGCATGACGAAAAAAGAACATAAAACAAATAAAAATATAAGAAAGGGTTCACATCTGCTAATAACGTATTCTTTATGACACAATGAACGAAACCGCGCGAATTCGGTGTGGTTCAAACTGTCAAAATACTTGACAACCGTACGTGATTTGCACGTGGTAATATTACGCGAGGAATAATATTTACCATACAGAATCAGGGCCCATTGAGGGAGAATTGCGGTTTTGTATTACCCAGTAATTGGGTTGTGGAGGTCAGACAAGCAGTCGCTCCATGTGAAATACTGTTGCTCAGCTGCATCCGGTTAGACTAGAAGCCTGACCCCAACATAGGGAAAAGGTTAGGGAGATGGTGATGAGATTTGGGGCCCTGATACTTTCCAAAAATACTATTTTAACATACTTCTAACTTTCACAGTGAAGCCGTGAAATTCGTCGCGTTGGGTGTTGAGAAACGCTCAGACCCGCCAACTGCCTGGCAGACTCATAAGGTGAAGAGATTCATTCCACACCCAGACTACAAGCGTCCTAGCCGTTATAACGACATTGCACTCATTGAAACAGAGACCCCGTAAGTATAAAAACATGCACCCTTTCCATATATAGGGATACATAAAGTTAGCTAGCGAAACTCGGCTGACGTAAAACAAAACGAAAATAATGTGATGACTTTTTTTGTGGGGGCCGCAGCTAGTATAATGAAACAAAAAGCGATCGAAACGAAACCAATTAATCTCAATCATTTGCCGAAAATGTGTTACGCAATTAGGCTGCAGGTTTTAATAATAAATTAAAGTTCCAATATGTCCTGTCTAACAGGCATACAATAATTATGTGTGTAGTGGCATTAATTTAGTTATTTTACATATTCTTTTTTTATTATTTCGTTATTATAAATGTCAAAATGTCAATATACAGTCAAATTATTACATGGTCAACAATTCAAGCAATAATTCAAAAAATCTTGGATCGTGTATTATGCTTTATTAATTAAAAAGTTACGTAATTTATTTTTAAATACTTGAAGGTACTTAGTGCTCAGAATGTCAGTAGACCCGTATTATAAAGTGCTCTGTGGTCAGTAGGTATTTTGTCGTATATTTTTGATGCTATGCCAAAGAAGCTTTTGTTAAATAGAGCCGTTTTATATGGTACATTAGAAATTTTTAATATAAATGTCTTCTCGGTTTGAGTTTATCAAATACGGCTACTTCATAAATGTAAGTTGCAGGAAAGGTTAATATTTTAAATTCTTTGAAATATGGTTGACATGAATCAGGAACACGAATACCAGTAATGGCACGTACACACCTTTTTTGCGCTTTAAATACTAAATCCCTATTAGTGATATTGCCCCAGTATATGACTGCCTAACTCAGGGTCGACGAAACATAAGCATGGGATGAAATAACTGCTTGATCAACAATTTTGGATAATTTATATAAAGCATACGAGTACTGATTAAGTTTATTGAAAAGAAATAAAAGAAAAGAAAGTAAAATATTTTATTCTGCACAAACAAAACGCACAATGAACGTTGGCAACATTCGAACTATTTACATCTCCGCATTATTATAATTTGTAAATAATACATTCTAACACTTAAATTAGATAAAAAGTGGTGCAAAGTAGTGTAATGAGTAATTTGATGCAGTGATATTATTTGTGACAATTTAGACCCAGTGAAATAACAATTATGACAATAATATTATATGGGAACTATATACAGTGATAAACAACAAATTGGTGTTTCAATTTTCAAAAAATCATTAATTCGTATATATCCGCAATAAATAAATGCGTTGAGTGACACTTATATTAACGCCAGTGAATAAAACCAATAAAATAAAAAACTTAATCACCGTTACGAAAAATATTTTTAAAAACTGGACTTTGACCCCAAATTAAATGTATGACAACTAGCGCCAAAAAGTCAAAAGCGGCGAATAAGCAAACTAAAAAGTACCGCCACTCGCCACCAGAGGGCAATAAATGATACCACAGTAAAAAAATATTTCGTTTTTGGTGGAAAAGTTACAAGTATGGCGGACGAAAATATTACACTTAGAAAAATACCTGTCCTGTCTACGTCGTTCTCAGAGACGTCATTATTCGATGCCACAGTAATGAGTATGCCTGATACTTCAGTGCAGGACAATGAATCCATTATTAAACTACAGAAAGAGATCAATGGGTTACGCGTTGAGTTGCAAAGCGCGAATCAAGAAATTGACAATTTGCTTAGCGAAAATGAAAAATTAAAGTCAGATCTAGAGAAATCTAATCGCGTTATAGAATTATACAAGAAAGTTGGTACAGGAAAGGCCAAGTGCTCCACGCCATCTTCACAACGAAAGGTCTCAAATACAAAACCTCAAGTGCAAAGACTAACATCGACTCCAATTAAGAATAGCCTGGTAGATAAATCTAGCCAAACAGTAACTCAAACAAAGTCACAAAAGAAGACAAGGAAAACACAACCGTATTCGAAAAAACAAGAAATAATTAATACTTCAATGGAAGAACTAAATAACACAACAAAACAGAAGGAAGGAAGTGATCCCCACCCTTCGATTCCCATAAAAAGAAAACTGTGCTTAGTAAGTGCGAATAAAAACAACCAAGTGTTGTCTACAGCTCAAGAGGTATTTAAAAACTTTCAAGTATGTCATTACCTCGCGCCCAATTGTGGTTTACTTCGACTTATTAAAGACTTGCACAAAAAAGTTGCTGACTATTCTTTGGATGACTATTGTGTGGTTTTGATTGGGGAAGAAGACTTTTTGCATACTGAAAATTATGTTAATATCATTATAAAACTAAGGGAAACATTGATGACGGTACAGAATACAAATATTATCTTATGTGTTCCTACATTCAAATTAAGTAATTACTCATTAATGTTTAATTGGCGTATAGAGACGTTTAATAATTTGTTACATCTAGACCTACAAACATATGCCTATGCAACTGCATTTGATTCTAATTTAAATCTTTGTTATGACTTTACTATGTTCTCTACATTTAATAAAAAAATTAATGACTATGGTCTGCGTAAAATTTTTCAAAATTTATTGTTAACTTTAACAGAGATATCATCAACCCAATGTGAATCTTCCGCAGACGAAACAAATTGTGAATATGAAAACTTTTTTCGTGTATAAAAATGTTAATATTCTACATCAAAATATTAATGGTCTTCTGAACAAATCTCATTTATTTACTGTCGCACTTAGTGAATTACTCAATATAGGAAAAATAATTGATGTACTATGTTTTTCGGAGCACAATATGATATTATCTGATGTTAACTTGTTACATATCCCTAATTTTACACTTGCTGCGTATTTCACTCGGAAATCCAGACACGGTGGTACATGTATATTGATACGAAACGGAATTAAGTATAGACCATTGGAGTCCGTGGAAAGATACTGTATTCCTAATATAATTGAATGTTGTGCAGTAGAACTCACTGACCACAACCTCATTGTGATGTGCATCTATCGGAGCCCACATAGCAGTAACGTAAAGAGTAAACTTGAGGTATTTTTCAATAACCTTACTATTCTCTTGAATTCTTTTTCGTTACACAAAAACAAAAAACTTATTCTATGTGGTGATTTCAACATTGATCTTTTAAAAAAGACTACATATTCAGATCAATTCAAGTATCTTCTGGCGGGTTACAATCTCAAATTGGAAATAAAAGTTCCAACCAGACTAGGCAGTGGGACTTGCATAGATAACATTATTCACAATGTACGAGGATCAAGTGGAGAAATCTTAGAGCTAGCAGTATCCGATCATACGGCACAATTTTTAAGATGTCCAGTTAGACGAACATGCATATTAAATTACTGGTTCTCAACAAAACGAGATTACTCAAAAGAAAATGTTCAAAAATTCATAAACAACATCAAAGCTATCACCTTTTCTGACGTATACGAGGAAACGGATCCCGCTAAGGCATTTAAATTATTTTATGATCTGTTTAAGTTGCTTTATGATTTATGTTTTCCAAGTGTAAAAGTACGGATTTCGACTAAAGAAAAAGCAAAATGGATTAGTCGTGGCATTAGGATTTGCAGTAAGAGAAAAAGAGAATTGCTATGGAAATACCGGTCATTACCAAATAAGCAAAATAAAACAAACTTTAAAAATCTTTCCATTCGGCTGAAAAAAGTAATAAATCTCACACAGAGAGCCCATAATAATCGTCTCATACATTCGGCTCAAAATCTTTGCAAAGCAACATGGAAAGTGATAAATATAAACAAGAATAAACATAATTTGCCAGAGGAAACAATAGAAAAAATTAAATCAAACGACAAAATCTTAAATAATCCTGTAGAAATAGCACAAGCTTTTAATAATTATTTTGTGGATCAAGTAAAACCAGTGACTAATTCAGACATTTATAAAAATAAACATAAAATAAACAGTACTATTAGTTCTATGTTTATGTCACCTACAATACCGCTAGAAATACACAAAATTATTATGTCGCTAAAAAATACATCTAGCACTGGGTACGATGATATAAGTACAAGCATTATTAAACAGGTATCCACAATGATTGCTCCTGTGTTGAGTCATATTATCAATATGTGTATATGTCATGGTCACTTTCCAGAGGAATTAAAAATAACTATTATAAAACCACTCTTCAAGAAAGGCAACAGAGAAGATATGTCTTGCTACAGACCCATTGCGTTAGTACCGATATTCTCAAAAATATTTGAGAAAGCAATATATTCTCAACTTACCTCATACTTTGAGAAAAACTCCCTTTTTGTCGATAACCAGAAAGGTTTTAGGAAAAAAAGATCTATTGACATGGCCATCTACGATTTCTTACATACGGTTACCGGCAGAGTGGATAAGAGACTACCAACTCTTGCGCTTTATATGGACATGTCAAAAGCTTTTGATCGCGTAGACCATAAGACACTAATAAGTAAACTTAATGCGTATGGCATAAGGGGAAATATATCAAATTTAATAGAATCTTATCTCTGTAATAGGCAGCAAATAACGACAATCAGTAGAATTTCCAAAAAATCCTTAATTCACCATAAATCTAACTTGAGAACGGTAAATTATGGAGTACCACAAGGTAGTGTACTGGGGCCATTCCTATTTATTATTTATATTAACGACTTTCCGACAGCATCATCATATCCTATGACAATGTTTGCAGATGACAGCACTTTACTTTTCAATTGTGACGACGTGAGTAAAATAGAGCCTGAGATTAATTCTACACTACTATCAGTTGTGAATTGGCTACAAAATAATAATTTGGTTGTAAATCTTGACAAAACAGTATTAATGAAGTTTCAACAGAGAGTTAATTACAATCTAGACTTAAATATTAAATACAAGGACAAAATTATTAATGAAACAAATGAGACTAAATTTCTTGGACTAAACATAGAAAACACTTTAAAATGGAATTCCCATATTGACAAAGTATGCAGTAAGCTTAACCAACAATCCTATGCTTTGCATATGTTAAGTAAAACGGCCAATCGAGCAACAGTTTTAACGGCTTACCATGGTTTAGTAGCCTCAACATTGAGATACGGAATTATATTTTGGGGGAATGCCACGGGTAAAGAAATGGTATTTAAGTGCCAAAAGAGGTGCATTAGAGCTATCTACAATTTAAAGACAACAGAGAGCTGCAAAACGTTTTTTAAAAGTACAAAAATATTAACGATGCCCTCGCTGTACATATATGAAACGTCTATGTTCGTCAAAAATAATTTGCATAAATTTGCTCGAGTAACTAGTCAGCGCCGTTGTGATCGGTTACAAACAGTTGGGTCTAGAACTGCGCTATATGGAAATAGTATCTCTGTAATGGCACCAAGGGTCTATAATAAATTACCAAAATGTATAAGGAGTGAAGATATTATCCGCAAATTCAAAAGTAAATTGTATTTATTTTTGTTAGATAAGACGTACTACTCCATAGAAGAATTTTTAAATGATAAAATGTGACATTACTAACAATACAATTAACCTTTGACATGCATGTAAAAATAAATTATAATTGATTAATTGCCTAATAAGAGTACCATTTATTCGTATTTTGATTTAATTGACATTATTTAATTGAACTTGACTTTTTACTGTATAAATTCAGACTTATTACTAAAAAATGAATAGATTTGTACACCAATTTCATTGGTAGGACATAGAGATCGACTAAACTGTATTGTATACATAACACCTTTATTGTAATACCTATGTTCACAAATAAAGTTTGATTTGATTTGATTTTGATTTGACAATTAAAAGTACTAAAAAAATAGTAATAATAAAATAAAAGATTATTACTATATTAAGAAGAAAAAGATTATTACCTTTATTGGCTGGCTTGAGTGGAGATTCGCAAGAGCAAACGTGCTCGGAGGAAGGAAGTATTTCAGTAAGATGCTGGTAGGGATCTTGACCGTACTTCCGGGATTGTCCTGATAGCCGTGGAATACCTCTCCACTCCTCACAAGCACCTCAGGACATGTTGCCTCCTTGTTGCTACGACACTGTGTGCTAGCGACCGTTTTCGGGGGCCCATTCTTGAGTGTGCAAGTCACCCCCTGCCATTTCATCTGTGAATATTATATTTCATTGGTCAGGCAGGGGACATAGACCTTCCATAGTTCAAGGTAACCGGATCCACTATAGCCACCCAAACCCATAGCCCGGTATATTTTGTTTCCATGTTCTGCAATAGTCCTGCACTAACCGGGGGTTGTCCTTGGGTGCACTTGCATGGTGCATACAGGGATAATCGTCGGTTGGTGCCTCCTCATCCTTTAAAATTGTGTAAAGGGCCTCTGCGAGTTGACTTCGGCCCCTAGTACGCCTTTCAAAGGTCCGGGACCCCAGGGTTCCGAGATATGTCAAAAAATAAAAGACATAAGATACACACTGCATACTGCATACTGTGTCAATTGTATTTACCAAGTCAAATCATTATCTATCCAAAGCTCTAGAAATTTAACGCAGCTGACTTGTTCAATTTTCGTCACATTATAATGAATATTGATGTTGTTATTTTTATTGTTACGCACGAAATTGACTAATTTAGTTTTTTTCTAAATTGATAATTAAGTTATTATCCGTCAGATAAGTATATTGCGAAGAGTGGAATTTATTTCATTTTCAAAAGTATCAATATTTTCAAATTACCTGTAAAGATGGCTGCTGTCATCAGCAAAAAGGATCATGGGATGCTATGGAACTTTAGGCAGATCATTAATGTAGATCAAAAATAAGAAAGTCGTGATGTTTTACAAAATCCTGGTACAGTAACAGTCAATAACTGAATATCTCGATTTCAGGATTACATTCAACAAAGACGTGCTGCCAGCTTGTCTCCACGTCGAAGCTGCTAGCGCTGAGACAGCTATTGCCACTACATGGAAAGACCTGAAGTCGGACTCCGTTAAATTTGCTGACACGTTGCAAACGGTAGGTCACCGTCATCTTCAGTCTAAACAGGTCCAGAGCTGACAGCCGCCATCATCTGCCTAGCCTTTTCCCAACTATGTTGAGGTCAACAATACAATATTTTATTTTATTTGCTAACTAGCTTTTGCCCGCGACTTCGTCCGCCTGAAATCTTGGCCCATCGCATCGCGTCCCATCGCTCGCCCGTTCTTCGTTTTCACTTAGTGTTCTATCTGACTTTTATTCATTTTGCTCGGCTCCTAAGGGTCGAAGCGTCATGTTCGATAGCCTATAACCTTCCTCAAGAATTGGGCTCTCAAATGCAATAAGAATTTTTAAAATCTGACTGGTAGTTCCGGAGATTATCCCCCTACATACATACAAATAAATAAACAAATTTTACCTATTTATAAATATTTTACATATATCTATTTTATTATTTATTTATTTCTGTAACTGACACACTTGTGCACTGATATTATCTCCTATAATTATCTCCTCCGTTGAGATTGATCACCGTGACCGAAATCAGTCGGGAGGATGTTATCATTCTGCCAGGGCCGCGGGTTGATCTGCTAGGGCCGCGGGTTGTTCTGCCAGGGCGGCGGGTTGTTCAAAAGAGATACCGTGGTCCCTGGCATAGGCAACTGAAAGAACACGGGTGGGTTTTAATCAGTAAAAGTCTGAAACGCCCTCCTGCTCCGCCCAGAGCGGGAGAAGTCATATGATGATTTCCCACCCAGAAAAAAAAAAACAAAAGGATGTTATCATTCATTATTGGTTTGTTAATTTCCAGATTAACTTGGACGAGTTCACTCAAGAGGAGTGTAAGACTGCATATGCACCAAATCGCCACTTAAGGGATGGAATTAATTACGAAACTCAAATGTGCTATGGAAGCAAGACTCATTCTCCTGATGCTTGTCGGGTAAATAAAACTTACATAAACCTACACATTTATATCATAAACTTACATTATAACTGTAAACCCTATATCATTTATTATAAAATAACAATCAATTAACTCAGCCTATCGCAGTCCACTGCTGGACATAGGCCTCTCCCAGGCTGCGACACAACACCCTGTCCTCCGCCTTCAGCATCCAGTCTGTCCCAGCCACCTACTTAAAGTCGTCCATCCATCTAGCCTGGGGGGCGTGCGGCACTACGCTTGCCCATGCGCGGTCTCCACTCCAGGGGGTCTACTCCGAAGTGGTATCGGCCGAATGTTCGGCCGTTTCCTGCTACGAAGTTACTATTTGGTTCGGTCGGCCCCGATCCTACACTCCTACACTCTTTCGAATATTGACTATGGTCCTGACCCAACTGAGCCGATCCGAACTTTTTTCGCATTTTTCTATAATATTCGGTTCGGCCATGTGTCGGTCCGATCCGATCATTCGCACTTTGCACTTCGTAGTAGACCCCCTGAACTCGTTTGCTCCACGGGCCAAACACCACGGGTCAATGGGCTGGCCATGTTTATCGGTCCTTCGATAAACATGGCCAGCCCATTGCCACTTCAGTTTGCTTACTCTGCAAGCTATGTCAGTAACTCCGGTTCTTTTCCGGATTGTTTCATTCCTGATTTTATCCTTCAAAGTGACTCGGAGCTCGCTCCATTATTTAATAAAATATATACAGGGTTATTTGTAAAACATTAACAACCTCGCAGGACACTCACATCATAAATAACAACTTTTGTTTTATGAGTGGTTCCAGACTTATTCAATTTCATGTCAAATATTACTTTCCTCAACCAATCACAATTAAAAATAGTTGTATTAAAATTTACACCCGGAACAATTCCGGGTGTAAAGATCACTGGGCGCCATTGTATGGAAAATATACCCACGCTGTGCAGAAATAAAATAGGATGGACTAGACAAATTAATGTCTCTAGTTTACGATAGTATGAATGGCATTAGTGTAGGTACTGTCTGTTAAATAAACATGTTTGTATTGGGAAAAATAAAAAAAATACTTTTTTTTAACACGTTCAACGCGGCAAGCCTCTGACAGAGTTTGCTCGTCCTTGCGTTACGGCCGCTGTATATCCGTTGCCAGAGTTTCCTGATATGCGTAACGGCCGGTATAAACATCGATTTTTTAATAACCTGTTAATTTTTACTCCCATAATTTAAAAAAAAACTACATGAAATTAATAGTGGGGTATAACTTAACAAGTTAAATCTAATTTGGTTTTTGTACGCAGGTTTTCATAAACCGGGTCAGTTTACACCCGATTACCTTTTGTGCATTTGACAGACAGCAAGCACGAATGATAACATAACTGGTGAAATATGAAAGGAAGAAGGAAGGGGGGGAAGGCCACATGCGAACAACGCGTCATACTGACGTCACGCAAAATCCTGCATCTCACAAGCAGAGTTTACCGCGCAACCTTGCGTTTAATTATTGTGAACTTTACATGGCTAGATATTTAGCATAATATTGTGAGGACTTACATCAATAAAGTATTATTATAAATACAACGGCCCGACATGAGTCGTCGGGCAGTTGCTCGCCAGACAGAACATCCGTCTGGTCAGTGGATCCTCCCTTTTCTATGGAGGATGAGTGAACTTTACACCCTCTTCCTGATATCTCTATAGACTTAAGTAATATTTTTATGTTTTTTCAGGGTCTATCCGGTGAACCTTTGATGATCACCACACAGTTCTCCCGCTGTATCTACACCATAATCGGAGTGACGTCATTTGGCCGCTCATCCCATTGTGGTTATACCACCAGCTCTCCTGATGTCTACACCAGGGTGGCTCACTACAAACCTTGGATAGAAAGTATCGCGTGGGCTTGAATGATGGCTGGCGAACGTTTTATTCGTTTTTGATTAATTAAAATTGTTGTTGAGATAAAATGTGGTTTTTCTAGACAGTTATCCTATCCTACTTTTCCTACTAATAATATTATAAATGTGAAAGTTTGTATGGATGGATGGATGGATGGATGTTTGTTACTTTTTCACGCAACAACTACTGAACGGATTTGGATGAAATTTGGCACACAGATGGTTTATAACCAGGACTAACATATAGGATACTTTTTATCCCGATATTCCCACGGGATTTAAATTTATGCGGCTGAAACCGCGGGGCGCAGCTAGTACTTACCTAAATATTGCATGTACTAAGTACATACATAATAATAGCCGCACAGGTCGATCGATCAGCCCTTTCCCAACTACATAATATGTTGGAGTCAGTTTCCAGTCTCACCGGATGCAGCTAAGTATTTAACATAAAGCGACTGCCTATCTGCCCAGTTACTGGGTAATATGATACCCCTTGGTAAGAATTGTTGTCAGACTTTCGGGCTACTGACGACTCGTAATGACTGCCAAGATCTGCGAATGACAGCCGGGACCAACGGCTTCACGCGCTTACTGTAATTACAGTGTCGATGTACAGACGCCAGCACATCAAGCTACTACAACCTGTCAAATCTCTTTAATAGATTTTCAACTTTAACGCTAAAGCATTAAGGTTCAAGGTTGATTGGGAAAATTTTACAGTTTCGGGTAGCTTGACCTGCTGGCGTCCGTACCTAGATGATAAGCGACTACCGTAATATTATCGGTCTGGAAATGAATTTATTGATTGGAATTAATTTTAAATGGTTGACTATTATTATTTTGAAATTTTTACACTTAATATTGTTTTTTTTTATTTTTTATTACGTCATTTTCATTTTGTTTTTATTATTGTATTACTCATATAGATTATTAAATGACATCTTATCTCTAGTAAAATTTCTACACAATGTATATTGTTTTGAAATAAATGACTTATGACTTATGTTTACCGGGCCACGGAGTGGTCTTGATACGTAAAGATGGTCACTCATCCACGGACCAACTGCGGCAAGCGTAGCTTAAGCGGATCGATCGACCCGTGCGGCTGTTATTACTTAGCCACGAGCCCCTCAGCATTTCAAATTCCGCCTGAGAAACTGTAAAAACATGGGCTAATTGACATGCGCTGTCTATATTTTAGCAATTAATAAAAAACCTCAAAACTTGTAATATCTCATTTATTGACATTAAATTCTTTCCTCGGTAGTCACATACATGCTTATAGTTTTTTGGCGGTGAACTCTGAAACTTAATAGTTACTTCTACCACTTCTGCCGACTCCCTCAAGGCCATACAACGCTCTCGATCCAGGGCACGTAGTGGTAGACCCGGGTGTACATGCCAGAGCCGGCAGAGATGCCGCACTGTCTGCCGTATGACGTCACGCCCAGCACTGTGTATGCGCAGCTCAGGAACTCGTTTGCAGTTTGAAGAGGACCTCCGCTATCGCCCTGGGGACAAAATTCTCGGTTTTGACTCTTCACCTTTATAAAACTACAAGCCTGCGACTTCGCGCGTAAAATCAAAATCCAAAAATCATTTACTTAAACTAGGCTGAGAATCAGCACTTTTCGCATGTCAAAATTACATTAGACAGACCCCCAAAATCGCCCTTCATCACTTCCAAATGCTTTTTGCCAGCTAGGGGGACTATAATCATGTTCCGAATTCATGCTTACAGTTGGATAGATAGATAGATAGATAAAAAGTTTATTCAGTGCAACAAAAGACACAATGCAAGTATTAAAAAAAAAACATAAAAAAAGGTGAAGCAAAAAAAAAGCAGATTAAAAAGATAAATTGACCCATAGACACCTCGTATAAGTAATTCTATAACGGTCGATCACTACTGGGCGGTATGTGTCTCATGGTTGCACCAAATGGGAGTCCAGCTCAGCATATGCCAGGTACAATACCTGACGCTGGTTTGGGTTTGCGCGTCGATGTATGCCACCCTGTATATATACTATATATCTATATACTAATAATAAAAGTGAATAGTTTGTTTGTTTGAACGCGCTAACCTCTGGAACTTCCGGTCAGATTTGAATTTTTTTTTTTTTTATTTTTTTTTTTTTTAGTCATGTGTATAATGTGAGTACTGCTTTTATTATACAAAAAAGGGTCATAAGAACCATGGTGAGAATTCCCCAATGGGTATCGTGTAAGGAGTACTTTAAAGAACTACAGATACTAACAGTCCCTTCCTTGTATATGTTAGTTCTACTCACAGACCTCATGAAAAAACTACAAAATTTCGAAACATTTGAGGAAAGAAATAAGCGGGAAGCTACAAGGCGCAAGGACCTACAGTATACGATTCAACCGCATTTGAAAGTAGTCAGTCATGCTGCGAGCTATCAGTCAACTAAATTGTTTAATAAACTATCTTTAGAATTAAAGTCCATTTATAGTTTAAGTCGGTCTAAGGACGAGCTAAAGTCCTTCCTGGTAGAAAAATGCTATTATACACTTGACGAGGTTCTCAGTGATGTGTATAACTAGACTGTTATAACTATTAACCTTTTTAATTTTACTGACATAATATTTTTTTTCTCTCTTTACATTTGCATCGGTATATTGAATAGAATTTTATTTTATTTTTAAATAACTGCATATCTCTGACTTTTAGATTTTGAATTATTTAACTACGATGATTGTTTTAAAATTTGTCACCCATGTAGAATGTATTTATAGTATTTGTTATTTCTTATCTTTAAATTGTATTTCATGTTATTTTAGATCTAAATGTAATACATTTCGACACAATGTAAAAATTGTCAATGAAATCCTGTCCTACTCCTAGTATAATAATATTATAACTGCGGAAGTTTGTATGGATGGATGGATGGATGGATGGATAGATGGATGTTTGTTACTCTTTCACGCAAAAACTACTGAACGGATTTGGATGAAATTTGGTACACATATAGTCTATAACCAGGATTAACATATAGGATACATTTTATCCCGATATTCCCACGGGATCGAAACTTATGCGGGTGAAACCGCGGGGCGCAACTAGTAAATAAATAAAACAAGAAACACGCGAACGAAGCTAGTAATAAATAAAGCTTTCATACCTCACATGTATCTTTTGCTTCCTTCGTGTCTCCGTAGCACATCTGCGACGTGTGATTGTAACCTTCACGCAGATGTCGGTGTTTAGGATACAGCTGCGAACACTTCGCCTCTTCATACCTCTGCAGTGTTACCTGGTCAGTAGTCATAAAAATTTGGTTAAATCTAAAGATAACACCTGTAATTGCTGAAGGGTTAGGCAGAGGTGTACTAAAGTACAGCCACATTTTGATGCATGGATTGTGTGAATTATGGTATGGTTAGAAAGGGGGTGAGCGGGTGTTTCAGTGACGTAGTAACTGCCACGTTGGTCTCGTGGTCGCAGGCACGACTGCTGAGCGTGGGTTCCTGGGTTCGAAGTGTTATTGAGTTCCCAGGTCGGACAAAGTGTTATTGAGTTTTTCCATTGGGTATTTCTTAGTAACAATCCGGAGTTTGGATTGCGGGAGCTGATACCCCCGTGCCTCGGAAAGCACGTTAAGCCGTTGGTCCTGCGCCTGATCTCTCTCCGGTCGTGTCGGATTGCCGTCCCATCGGACAAGTGAGGGAAGAGAGAGTGCACCTGGGTCTACGCACGCATTTGCGCAGTATAATATCTACCACGCCAATGGCTAGTCTCCGCTGAAATTGTTCGCCACGGCTGAAATTCGGTCTAAAGGATTTTACTATCGTTTCGGGGTGTAAAAATAAACTAAAAAAGCAACTTACGGTCTGCAAAATGTCTGCCAATCCCTGACGATGTCCCAGGGCACCCCATCCAGTGGCTTCAGCTTTCACAGCTGACTCTGGCGCCAAAGGGAGACAGGCCGGCAGTACGTTGAAGCTGAAGGTTATCCTGGATAGAAAATCAAATAAGTACAGCCACTGACCTATATTATACAAGTACGCTGGACATCATACTATCGATGACAAAACGAAGACATTTGATTTTTGCCATTTTGGCGCTGATAGACGCGAGCGTCCGTGGAACTAATATTATTTTATAGTGAGTTTCACAAAATGCGCATACTCTCATGATAAAAATGCTCTAAATATCTCGTAGTAAACACAAAATACTTATTGGTAAAACACTAACAACCTTGCAGGACTGGATTACTAACATCATAAACAACAAATATTGTTCTATGACTTCGGAGACATCGACGCGCAACCGCTTACCATGGATTCAGTACATGATTCTGCGTTGAAATTTTTCGTCGGCTTTTTCTTAATTTATACGCTTTTTTCTGCAATTTTTTTTACTGTATAAAATCATTATTTCTATCTAACCCAATGACATTTTTAATGAAAAAATAGTAAATTCACTTGTTTCACTTAAAACAGCAATGTAAATAAAACTCGAAAGGGCATCCGCGGAGCGTTTTGATCGCGTTGTTTGCAATACATTGCGCACTCAAAAATGACAATTTTATTAACCGGTCATTTCCGAGATGAATGACTTTCGTAATTTTATTTGTGGCGTCAGGTGTAACCTTTTCACGACGTTTGCGCGTCGATGTCCCTGCCACCCTGTATACATTTACCAAAAACAAACTTTTAAAATTTCGTTGTTCTACCTACCCCCCCCCCCCCCGCTCCCCGCTCCCCTCCGCTGAATTTTGTTTTAGACACGGCAGTTTGTTTACGTAACTAGCGCTTTCTTTTGCTTCGCGTAGAGTTCGTAACAGAAAATCGAATATTTCAATTATTCGTTGTATGACTTTTATTAATTCATCAGACATAGAACAAAAGCTGTTGTTTATGATGTATTTATCTGGGGTTGCATATTAGAAAATCAAAACTTTCCTGAGCAAATTTCAATAGAACAACGTACAAATCAACAAAGTTTAAAATAACGATGGTCATTTGATCAAAAGTTCAGCTGACCAAAGTCTGGAATATCAATGTTTAAATTATTTATTACACTATTGACCAAATCTTTTGAAGGTCAAAATGGATTACTGGATAAATTAGGATACGTATTAAAATATCTAAAGTCATTCTAACTATTTTCAAGATAACTATGCTCAAAAGACCTACTGTTTAAAATACCTAAAGATCGTTTCACAGATTTTTGTATAACTAATGAACGAAATACATACAGGAGAATTAACCTGACGGTCGATGTCAGAGGCACCCCGAGGTTCGGTTTGGTTAGGTTCCTTTAAACCTTGCAGACAGAAATAGGGGCCCTGCGAAGCGGGGCTCCGTCGACTACGTCTTAATTGCTTGTAAACCAACTTAGACCACAACGGTGGTGGAAGCAAAGTAGGTATACCCACCACTTTAGAAATAACACGAGCACTAGCAACTTTTGATCAGTCGTTCATTTGATGTCACATACATTGGGATTTTAATTTTTTTCTAAATAAAACATTTGGTCATTTAAATTATGTTATTTCGTTTATTGTTCTTTTGGAATTTGCTCGAGAAAGTTTTGATTTTCTAATATGCAACCGTATCTGGTGTACGGTGTGTCTTTTAGTGTGTGCTAAATAAATGTATTTTCTTACTGTCTAATATATTCCTGAGAGGTTGTTAATATTTTACCAAAAACCCTGTATAATTAGTATGGATGATACCAAGACACCCAAAAGTGAGGCAAACTTCGATAAATGATAAATGATTTTATTTTGTAAGTAGGTTTGTACAAACACTTTTACACGTCAATCATATTTTAAAAACTAGATGAGGTCGGCGTTTCCTATCTAACTAGTCTGAGAAGAAAGGCCACACAAACTCATAGGTCACAGTATCTTTTAAAGTCCAGACATAATCTTGGTCAGATAAAAGACGAAGACGAAGACCATATAGACCGATGTCTGAGATGGCCTTTTGCGGAAAGAACCACACAGATTGAGAGGACCTGTCCAGTCAGTGTCAATCATTTGTCCGAAATCGTGCAGCTCAACTCAAAACTTAGAACAATGATTCGAAGAACAAAATACCATACTTACGTGGTATTTTGTTCGTCGAATCGTTGTGCTCCTTTACTTTTATAAATACTTACGTATCCTCAGACTCCAGCAGTGCGATATCATTGTACTTGGAAGGTGGCCGGTACTCCGGGTGGGCGATGATCCTCGTCACGTTGTGGATCTGCCAATACTCGGGAGAGTCTGAACGCTTTAGTATACCTAAGGCTATGAACTTGACTGGACCACTGAAAACGGAGTTGAGTTTTTTTTACTGAGTCACTGGTTTTTGCACATTATTGAGAGTTTCTAAGCTGTGAAAGAGCTCGTCCGTGGAACTACTACCAAAATATGTAATTAATAATAGTCATAGAGCGGTGGTGGCCCAGTGGTGAAACGGCCGCGACTTACGAGTTGTAGGTCGTAAGTTCGAACCCCCCCCCCCCCCCCCCTCTTTGTGTAAATTATTCCATCACCACTGCTCTCAAAACGGTGAAGGAAAACATCGTCATCAAAAATTCGAAGACACACACACAACACACACCAACCAACACACACACACACACACACACACACACTCACTCACTCAAACACACATACACACACACATCACCATCACCAATCCGCTCTAGGCCCGCGTGGTGGATTACGGCACACTAAGAGGAGGCCTATGTCTCAGCAGTGGGAACGTTATTGGCTGATTATGTATGCTATATAATAGTCATCGAGACTGAATTTCCTTCCTTGCTTTAACACTCTCATAATCCGATGGGACGGCAATCCGTCACGACCGGAGAGAGATCAGGCGCAGGACCAACGGCTTTACGTGCTTTCCTAGCCACGGGAGTATCACATCGCCGACTTCCAAACTCCGGGATCTTATTAAGAAACCCAATAACACTTTGCCCGACCGGGGAACCGAACCCTGGACCCCACACTCAGTAGTCGTGCATAAGCCCAAGAGACCAACGGGGTAGTTATTACTTAGTAGGTTCTGCACTTGATCTTACTCCGGTCGTGATGGATTGCGTGCCGTCTCATCTGACTGTAAGAGTGAGGGAAGAGAGAGTACGCCTGTGACTGCGCACACAAGCCTGCACTATCATATCTCCCGCGCCAACGGCTGGTCTCTGTTGAGATTGGCCGTCATGACCGAAATACGGTCTGGAGGACTATTATTATTATAGTAGTGTAGTAGAGGTTTTTGTGAAGGAATTGGACTGGGTAAGTACCACCCTACATAATTATTTTTGCTGCCAAGCAGCGTTGCTGTGTTCTGATCATAGGTTTTCCTTCCAAACCGAGCTGAAACACAGCGAGATGAATGCCTGTTAACCGGAGTACTTACACAGCAGGACTTGATATACAATGAGCAGCAGTAAGGATGTACTTCTCGCTGATGACGGAGCCTCCACACAGCAACTGAGCTGTCTCTAAATCATCTCCATACCCCAGCAATGCCTGGGACAAAACAAAAGAAATTGGTCAAAAACTTCTTTGATCAATGATAGAAAAGATTTTTTCTTACTGCGATGCTCAACTAAGCCGATTCCCGGCCACCGTAGGGGCGCGCTTGCGGACATCAGCAATAGGCCCGGACCGACGGCGCTTTTTCATTCCACGCGCGCCTCAAAGAGATGTCAGCACTAACTAATGGGGTCCACTAGGGCCAATGCCTGCCAGGGTCGCGGGTTGTTCGTAAGAGTTACCTTGGCACCAGGCACTAGCAACTGAAGGAACACGGGTGGGTTTTAGTCAGTAAAAGTCTGACATGCCCTCCCGGTCCGCCCAGAGCCCAGAGCGGGAGAAAATATGATGACTTCCAACTCAAAAAAAAAAAGTTACTTACAAACCTACCAGGTAACCCGGTTGACGCCCGTTGCAAACTATGGCAGGAGACCTTTCCCCCTTTACTCGTTATCTACGACCAAACGAGCATCTTCCTGCAGGGTGTAACCTTCCATGGCCTACTTGGAAGTCCCTGAACCGTCTCCGAACCCAAGTGGGAAGGTGTAAGCCGAACCTCGTAAAGTGGGGCTACCTTGACGGAACGGCTGCAGGGTGTATAGAACAGCTAGGTAACGTCAATGCGCGTATTTTGCGTACGGGTGGGAAAATCGATTATTCGATCCGCCCCAGCTCCTCAAGGAAGGTCAGCAACGCCTTGATGTTACTGACCGTCGCACGGAGGGTACCTGGGTTACCGAAGTACATACTTTGCCCTGTACGTGGCGACCACCGGGCAGTTCAGAAGCACATGCATATGGAACAGCTAATATTTTTTTTATAACCGGTTACTGTCGGTTTGGCACAGACTTAAACGCAGTAATACGTTATTAGGTTGCACCCTAACTCACCATGTGAGGGTACTGGCGTCTATACGCGGCCATTCCTGCGCTGATCGCTGGTGCGTCCATTGGGTGAGTGAAGTCGATTGGAGGAAGCAACTTGGCGTTCTGTAACAGGCATAAAATAATCATCATCTCCATGGATGGGGATTAAATAATCATCGTCTCAGTCCTGTGGGATCATTGAAACACACTAACTAAGTAGGTTTCATTTTGACAGTTCAACAACATTGATTGCGGTATTTACGTTATGGATTAGGAATATCCTTCAAAATCATTCAGATTGTAATTTTATTTTCGCGCCGCCAGGGGCGCCAGTCGCAGTTCCGCCATCGTATCGCGGACGTCACTCATTTTCTCATCAGATTTATATCTGATTCAGATTCAAAAGTTATCAGAGCTTATAAATTAAAGACTAGACCTTGTATTACACAGTGGCAGCACCTAGGACAGCGGTCAATGTGTCGACGCCACTGACCTCTAATCAACAAGTACGCTGAACTAAATATACTATACGAAATGACAGTTGTTTTTTGTGCCGATTCAAAGCGCCCCGCTCGAGCGTCTCACGAACTAAAATCAAAAGTCATTTATTCAAATTCGGCGTCGAAATTACTAAAGACAGTCCCCCAAAAACGCCCGCCCTTCGCAACTTCTTACTGCTGTCGTTGGGAAGAAGAAGTGGCACACCAAACTCCCCAGCGGCACAGCTGTCTGTTCAGTTAGAAAATACTTGATATAATAATAGTTTATTGCAAATGGCATTGTAGCAAATAACCGTCGTTTTGTTTTGGTACGTCTCTTCTCTGGTGATTTATGTCTAAATCGTAGAAAAAGACTTTTTTCGTGTTAGTATTTTGTGTTTACTACGAGATATTTAAAACATTTTTATCATGAGAATACTCGCATTTTGTAAAACTCACTATCAAAAATATTAGTTCCACGGACGCTCACGTTGCTATAAGCGCCAAAATGGCGAAAATCAAATGTCTTCGTTTTGTCATCGATAGTATGATGTCTAGCGTACTTGTATAATTTAGGTAAGTGGTCGACGCTTTAGGGAGGCCTATATCCAGCAGTGGACGTCTTCGGGCTGTGATAGTGATAATCATGAAGTCCTGTACCTGATTCGAAGCATGGCGTTTGAAGTTACTAATCAGGTCTCCTTGTACACGACTGTAATCACTCTCCAAGGTCGATGGCTCCACAGTGCCATAGCAGTTGTTATCAGAAAGACTTCTCTCCCCAAGCGGACTTGTGGGGGGGAAACTGCATGGATAGTAGAGGGTTTTCAAGAAATTTAAACAATCTGAAATAGAGGAAGAAATTGAAATTCATGATAAATCATTATCACTTTGTTTTGCTCTCGGGAAGAAAGTACCAGTATTTTACATGTAGCAACTGCCTATCTGACCCCTATAACCCACTTACTGGGTAATACGATACCCATGGTTAGACTGGTTGTCAGACTTCCAGGCTTCTGACGACCCTTAACGACTATTAAGGATCCACGAATGACAGCCGGAACCAACGGCTTAACATGCTTTCCGAGGCACGGAGGGGTCTTGGTATGTAAAGATGGTCACCCATCCGCTGACCAATCGCGGAAAGCGTAGCATAACCTGATCGATTGGCCCGTGCGGCTGTTATTGCTTAGCTACAAGCTCCACGAGCAGTATGACACACAATAATAAAAAAGTACGCGAAGCCGTTGGTCCCGGCTGGCACTCGCAGATCTTTGACAGTCGTTACGGGTAGTCACAAACCCAAAAGTCTTCAACCAATCTTACCAAGGGTTGTCGTGTTATCCAGTCACTGAAGTGTGGAGGTCAGATAGGCAGTCCTTTCATGTACTGGTTCAGAAGCTACTGGTAAGCCGACCCCAACATAATCAGCCTATAATGTTCCCACTATTGGAACACAGGCATCCTCTCTGTGAGAAGTGGGCCATAATCCACCACGCGGGCCCAGTGCAGGTTGGTAGATGTCACATTTCTCAGAATTTTTGGTTCTAGAACATGTCGGTTTCCTCACGATGTTTTCCTTCACTGTTTTAAGAGCAGTGGTGATGAAATAATTTACACAAAGTAAAGCACCTGACTGGGTTCGAACCTACGACCTACAACTCGTAAGTCGCGGCCGTTACCACTGGGCTACCACTACTCTCCGACCCCAACATGGTTGGGACAAGGCTAGGTAGATGATAATTATTATTATTTGTAACTTTTCCAGACTAGGCGCGGTTCTGTTTACTTACTGTCTCTCGCTTTGCTGGTTTGGTTGAATCTTGAGTCTACCTCGAAGTCTTTAATGGGATCCCTGAAAAAGAACAGATATTATTATATTATACTTATAATAAATAATAAAAGCCTCCCGACCGATTTCAGTCACGACGGCCAATCTCAACGGCAATTAGCCAGGTACGCAGGAGATATTATAGTGCACAAGTGTGTGCGTAAATTCATTAATTCCGTGCCTCGGAAAGCACGTTAAGCTGTTGGTCCCGGCTGTCATTCGTAGATCTTTGACAGTCGTTACCGGTAGTCAGAAGCCCGAAAGTCTGACGACAACCAGTCTTACCAAGGGGTATCGTATTACCCAGTAACTGGGTTGTGGAAGTCAGATAGGCAGTCGCTCCATGTAAAATACTGGTATTCAGCTGAATCCGGTTAGACTGGAAGCCGACACCAACATAGTTGGGAAAAGGCTAGGCAGATGATGAAACGACTTTTAATTTTGGTTGTTTATGGTAGCGCGCAACGTAACGCACGCGAACCATTGTGCTTATAGATGCATGCAACAGTACAGGAGTCGTAGGGGTATTTAAAGTTGTATTATAACATTAAATAATTTGTTTTTGTAAAAAAACGTCAGTAAAAGTTGGAATTTTGAGCTTCAATATCTCCGTAACCAGAAGGTTCCCAGCTAAGGTCATGTACAAAAAAATTATCACAATGACGGGGAGTATAAGTGACTCACGGCTTCGTTAAGTGTCTTTTTCTAATTTAATCTATCTAGCCTGTATTGTGCAGGGCAAAAGCTTCCCTCTCCACACAATTCTGTCAGTCCCTACGGTAGGAGTCAAGCTCGTCCCACCATCTCCGTCTTGGCCTGCCGCGATGGCGTCGTGCGTTTATTGGGACCCAATCGGTGATTCTCTTAGCCCCACTTAAGTTTAGCTGCTTTCTGGACAACGTCTGTTATCTTGGTTTTGGCGCGCAGTGTTGTGTTCCTTATACACCCGTTATGTCTTGACTTTAACCAATTCTTCACCAAAAATTTAGATAATTTTTCGAGAAAAGTTTAGAACAGCTATAAATTATTGATCTTAGTTAAACGCTTGATCAAAATCACTGGGGCTTATAGAAAATAATGTGTTTTCACCACGAAATTAATATACAGATATTCACCTACGTTGAACTGTGATTCGGCACACAAATAGTACAGCATACAATAGGTGTCATTCCATGGAAGCTGCAAATCTGAAATGATTATAAAATATTACATTTTATGTCTAAAAGCAAACTGAACCACTTTCTCCATGGGACCAACATCGTAATCGCAAAAAAAATACAAAACTTCGATGCCTTACTGACCCAAATATACGGGACGGGTCTACCTTTTATAGCAGAACTTTTTACGTGATAATATTGTTTTGCATAACAACGGATAGCATAAACTTCATTTCGCCGAAAATCATTTCGCATACACTCAGTTGTCATACATTCAAAACTCATAATTTTGTTAGTCAGAATCATCTTTAGGCATAATGTTTATATCCATAATAATTAAAAAGCAGAACCATCATATCGCAGAAAATTCACAGTCAGAATCGTCTTTTGGCATACATTTTATATCGATAGTCATTAAATTCTTCAATTATCATTATTCAATAAAACAGTTGATTCTGCATGTATTTACTCAATAAAACAGTTGATTGTGAAAGCATGCATGCAGCATGCATGTAGCATGCAAGCAGGCATGCAACATGCAGCATGCATGCAGCATGCAAGCAGGCATGCAACATGCAGCAGGCATGCAGCATGCAAGCAGGCATGCAACATGCAGCAAGCATTGTTTCTGTCACGGCTCCGGCGCTGCGGGGTTTGGGCGGCGCCACGCGAGCTTATCGTCACAGATGGTTTTAACGCTCACCACCGCAGCTTCGGCTTGCTGGCCGGCTTCGCCGGCCAGCCTCAGCCGCGGTGGCGGGCCTTCAAACCACCTGCTCCTCAGCTCGCGGGCCGCCCTACCCCTCCGCGCCTACGCGGGTTTAAATAACACTCTAGGGGTAGGGCAGACAAGACTGCGTAAAGTCGGTTTCGCAGCGATTCGTTTCCGTCACAAAATTTTGCAGCACAACGTATTGACTTTTTATGACACAAATTTAATTTAATATTGAAAATACTACCAATACATGCTATATTTAGAACATTCTATGTCACTTTTGCAGACCATTCGATTTTAAATACATTGCACGTAGGTTATCTAACCATTCGACAGCATAAATTTACTTTATTTAAATATCAGTTTTATTCCATATATTATAAGTTTTTGATGTTTTGAACACTAATTTTTACAAGAAGATACATCTATTTTAATTTTTGATGTTCAAATATGCACCCATACCAAATAATCGTATCTCTAAATAAATGTTATGCTAAACAAAATTATGCATAATATTAATTATGGCAATGGTAATTATGCGAAACAAAATTCCGTCAAGATAAAAGTATGCCATTGTAAATTCGGACACGTAAATATTCTGCCAAACAAAAGTTATGCTAAATAATTTTTATGCCTTAAAAATATTCGATTAAATAAGATTATGCCATGTGAGTTATGCCAAATAAAAATCGAAGTATCAAGATTCTGCCAAATAGAAGGAACCCATACGGGACAGCTTTTTATGGAGAAAGTTGTTCAGATTAATGTTTTTTTTTTTGGGAATTGCATCTCGCAGGTCAACCTAGGAGGTTGTCATCTGCTTAACCGGACTTGCCTGTGGATGCCTCAATAAATTCATGCCAATTATTGATATAGTCAGCGGGATTGTCTGAAAGGGTTACCGCTACCCCGGAACATAAAGGGCGTAGGAAGGATCATGGGTGGGTTTTAGTCAGTAAGAGTCTGACACTCCCTTCCGCTCCACCCAGAGCGGGAGGGGTCAATTGATGATTTCCCACCAGAAAAAAAAAAATTGATATAGCAACTTATTTACCATAAAATATAAAGGTATGAGGAACAGGGTGTAAAGTTCACTCATCCGTCATAGAAAAGGATTCTCCGACCAGACGGGTGTTGTGTCTGGTGGGCTAAGACTTTTTTTTTTTTTTTTTTTGGGAATTGCATCTCGCAGTTCAACCTAGGAGGTTGTTGTCACTGAACTGGTCTTGCCTGTGGATGCCTCAATAACTTCAGGCCTCCAGCCATGGCTTTAAAAACTTAAAAACTAAGCGACTACACGCTGCGGGCATCCCCTGTGGGGTACGGAACTCGGCTTAGGGCGTCCCTGGGAGAGAGCAGCAAGGGACAGGCTGGATCGGAATTATCACTTTGATGGTTGACTCACAACTTTGAATATGTATAACCACATATTTCTGATACACGCTGCATATTACATTGTCCCACTGCAGGGAAAGGATTCAATTGCCGACCCCAACATAGTTGAGGAAAGGCTGGGCAGATCATGATAATAATCAAGTCTACGGGTTTGTATGAAAGTGCGCGCGTGTAGCGACTCGACAGCTGGACGACAATTTTATCAGCGGGTTCTATGTTATATGTAACGGGTTTGGTTTCCGCACTTAGTCCTTCAGGTGGACCATTGTACGTGGGAAACGCATTAACGGGGGTACGCGTTGTCCGCGGGTTTGGACGTAACTGCCGCTGGACGTAAAAATAATTCAGAGACAAAAAATTAGCTGAGCAACCAAGTTGCTCGTGGACGGCTCCCTAAAGGTTTTTAATCACTCACAGGAGGGTGGCTCTTCCGTTGTATAGCATCTTTTGCTGATTGACAGTGGTCTATGTTGGTACACTTTCCATCCAGGCCTTTCCAGGAACAATTTGATCCTAAAGACAATGTACAAATCAAATAAGTAAACAATAAACAATGGCGCCGATTCCCTTGTTCACAAACTAAACCAAATTTAATTCAGTGCATCTTTTTCTTTCTATTTCTTTAAGAAAAGGACAGAAGATAAATATTAGTTTACTCCTGTCAAATTAAGATAGTCCATAGACAAATTAGACGTGATTAAAAACATGGCTACTTAAAATACGACAATTTACGTCAGGCGCTGACTAATTTGACAAGACTTAACTAATATTTATCTTCTGTCCTTTTCTTAATGAAATAGAAAGAAAAAGATGCACTGAACTTAAATTTAGTTTAGTTTGTGAACAAGGGAATCGGCGCCAATAAACAATGTTTATTACTTCAAGACTTAAACATATTTACATACAATTATTGTATCTTAAATTAGACTGTAACTTAGTGGCAAGATACTAGACATGTGCAACTGGGCTTAAAATAGGAGGACTCCTGTGCTATAAGCACCAGTTACTTCCGTCACCACCGTGATCGAGCTGCCGTTACAATTGTGGTGCCGGGCAAGTAAGTACTACAATTATAAAACAGAACTGAAACCGGTATTATAAAGTGCTCTGTGACTGAGACTATGGACTTAATTTAGACTTTCAGGATGCCTAGGTGAACTGAAGAAAATCCAAGTAACAGGAAACACAACTTTATTCTTTTTTTCACGATCAACCGCTCGAGTCCGAATGTTCAACCGACCTCTTCCCGCCTCGCAGGTTTTCCATCATTTCCGCGGTAAAATCGAGTTCAGTGATTGGTTAACGATTTAATGTCGTCAGCCAATCACAGATGACAATGTGCTGACCTCAGATTGATTAGCCAATCAGAACCATCCAACGGCCAACGACAAACTAAAGTGTTGTCAGTACAAAAATATTCGAATCAAATAGTTATTGGCCTGGAAACTAGTATTTTTGCGTTTAGAAAAATTTAAATTAGCGAACCCTAACACAATATTAATATATATTTAGAAATAATATTATAAATATTTAGAAATAAACAATAGAAGAAGGATATGCTACTACTGTACGAGAACATCAATTAAAGACCAACTCACAACAGCCAAACTTTCACAGACAGACCATTTACTCCCTCAATAACGTCTCAAATAGATATTATAACAATTTAAAAGGAAGATGACAATATAGCGTCGTCGCACAATTCATGTGCCGTTCGTGACTCGTCTTATAAAAAGATCTTAGGTCTGAGTGTAAATTAATAGCGTGCACTGGTGGCTCATTAGAAACAGTCGCGACTTAAGTCTAAATGATAAATAGTTCTAAATGATAAATGATTTTATTTTGTACAAACACTTTTACACGTCAATCATATTTTAAAAACTAGAAGTTCGGCGTTTCCTATCTAACTAGTCTGAGAAGAAAAGCCGAAACCAACTCAGAGGTACCTGTCTAGCCTATTCCCAACTATGTTGGGGTCGGCTTCCAGTCTAACCGAATGCAGTTGAATACCAGTATGTATTATGTACAAATTAATTTATAATTTATTACACCTGTGCTGATTGTTCCATCGCCAGATAACTTTTCGAGGAATAAAATTGACGTTTGACAGCTTTTGTATGAAAGAACTGTCAAAATTTCAAAATTATTCCTCGAATAAAATTATCAGACAGTTATGACATGTAAAAGTGTTTGTACAAACCTACTTACAGAATAAAATCATTTGTCATTTATCAGGGGATTCACTGGTTTCCCTCGACCTTCATTCTTTAGATCGTCGATTATATTTAAATGACTAATTACATTAGGTACTCTAACTACATTCGCGATTTATTCGCCAAAAATGTAAACAAATAAGAGTTTACGGAAAAATAACCTTTATTCCTACACAATAAAGTTCAGTTTACGCTACCATTTCAAACATTTTTATAACTTTTTCAATAGTGCTAGTTACTCTAAAATCAACTTAATTTCCATTAAAATAAAGTTGATATTTGTTTAACTTGAAATAACATCAATTTGAAACATATTTTGAATAGACTTTACTTATTATTTAACACTTGCTCACCTTCAGGTAAATCAAAAACCTCTCTATGATGATGTTCACCACAACACAACGCGAACAAACACAATACAACAACTTTATTGTACATAATTATTTACTAGAAACACGTCATTTTATCTCAAGATGTGAATGAAACGTCCAATGTTCATAGAAACAGGAAAACGACTAAAAGAATTAAATATTTATTTATTAAGACAAACCGGCCAAGTGCGAGTCGGACTCGCGCACGAAGGGTTCTGTACCATTATCTGTAAAAATCACGTCTGTTGTATGGGAGCCCCCTTTAAATATTTATTTTATTTTAATTTAATTATTTATTTTTAAAGTGAATATAGAATTAAATATTCTGTGAATATTTCAAGCGTCTACCTGTTGCCGTTATTAATATCGAGCAAAAAACGGCAAAAAAATCACGTTTGTTGTATGGGAGCCCCACTTAAATATTTATTTTATTCTGTTTTTAGTATTTATTGTTATAGCGGCAACAAAAATACATCATCTGTGAAAATTTCATCTGTCTAGCTATCACGGTTCATGAGATACTCGTACAGCCTGGTGACTGACAGACAGACGGACAGTGGAGTCTTAGTGACAGGGTCCCGTTTTTACTCTTTGGGTACGGAACCCCAAAAACTAGTTTTGCAAACAGCTAAGGTCAGTGAAATCCGGTTGCGAGGTGTAAATCTACAGGATCAAATTAAATTAGCTAGCGAAACGCAGACGTGATGGGAATCGGTATCTGAAAAAAATAGCAAATAAAAAAGATTTGATGGTTTCTTTCTGGGGGTTAACGACCGCTAGTAGTTTAGTTGATAACAACAATTTTTTTTGCTATCGGGGCTTGTGGCTAAGTAGTAACAACCGCACGGTTCGATCGATCAGGTTAAGCTACACTTGCCACGGTTGGTCCGTGGATGGGTGACCGTCTTTACATACCAAGACCCCTCTGTGCCTCGGAAAGCCCGCTAAGCCGTTGTTCCCGGCTGTCATTCGTGGATATTTGACAGTCAACGTCAGAAGCCCGAAAGTCTGAGAACCAGTCTTACCAAGAGGTATCGTGTTACCCAATAAGTGACTTGTGGAGGTCAGATAGTCGTTCCATGTAAAATACTTGTATTCAGCTGCAACCGGTTAGACTGGAAGCCGACCCCAACATAGTTCGGAAAAGGCAGGCAGATGTTGATGACGATGAGATAAGATATCCATATCCCTGACATGGAAGCCACATATCGACTACGTACGGTCTACAATATCTCTTCTGATTGGTTTAATTAAAAGGATATCTAAATGTGTCCTATACTCAGTACGTAATGTGATCTATTCTACAGTTGTTAAGCCACATTTAGAATATTTAATTCAAGTATGGGGCAGTGCAGCTAAAACAAATCGATGCCCAACATCGATCACTAATAAAGAACATGCCCAAGCAAGATGTCGATGGCAGTGCTACATTTCATTCATTCTCCTGCCCTTATCCCAATTTATTTGGGGTCGGCGCAATGTGTCTTTTTCTTCCATACTTCTCTATTTAAAAAAAAAAAAAAAGAAAATGTTTAGTTTCTAGGATGTTACAAAACTTTTGTAGCTTGTTCAGGTATGTGTAGTGTGTGTGTATGTGGGTGTGATTAGGTGTGTGTGTGTGTGTGTTAATGATTGATTAACAAATGCATATTATAATTGTGTTCAGGTTATTCATTAGCATATTCTGGTTAATATAAGTTTAATTGCGTCGTACGTTTGTGACTTTAACCATTCCGTTAAGAGTATTTTTACATACGTACCATAACATGGGGTAAATATTCAATTTGAGGTTAAATTTATTATAAATGTAAGTTGGTTGTGGGTTTTCGCCAGGCGTCAGTATACGCCTGGCGAAATCCGTACGGACCCGAGTGGAATGGGCCACAATATCTTTATGTCTTCTATCGAGATTTGATGGAAATGAAAGGGTCTTGTGCAGATTTAAGGTTATGTTTAATATGTATAATTTCCTAACAGAGAACAGCTTACTAATCTTGTAAAGGTTGTCTGTAGGATACCGAACCGTATATCCATCCACACACACACACACACACACACACATCACACACACACACACACGCACACACACGAAAACAAATGGATGAAAAAAATGAAATTTACACGAAAACAATTGTTTTTTTTTTCACTAATGTTTCAAGTAACTACATTGGCCACGGCCGTTGAATCCAAAAATAATTATCATCAATTTTTTTTTTTCAAATATCTTCAAGTAGGCACGAATATCGTTGAACCGGTAAAAAAAACAAATCGCTTGCCAAACGCGCACGTATGTGCATCCCTTTCATTAACGACCGACATGCTCTAACTCGTTATAACAAGTTGAATTTGATATTTTAATTTGAGGCACCTGTTCAATTTAATTCTGTACTTATAATTATTTTCAAACTTGTTTATCATCAATTTTATTTTAGGTGCATCGTCTTCACATATTATTATATAATTAATGTATGCAAAATATTGGAAAACATTTTAAAAGAGTACCTAACGGTGGAGTTTCTTGCCCATTCGTCTCCATACGAAAACTACATTTTGGAAGGGGCGACTAGAATCAATTCTATTTTAATGCCATGTATGACGTTCAAAAGTGCCTTAGGCTGTGTTTCCACAGAAGCTGAGCTGCGCGGAGCTGAGCGGAGACTTATAAAAATTGACCAATCACGTTGCTCAAAATACACATCTCATCTCCACTCCGATTCAGTGGCAACAGTGTTAGCGGAGTTGAGAAGATTTACATTAAAATGTATGGTGCGCGGAAATAAGCGGGGCACAGCGGTGTCGAGCTTAGTGGAGCTGTGCCGGGTGAAGCGGGGCTTTGCGGTGTAGAGCGGGGCTGTGTGGTGTAGAGCGGGGATGCGCGGTGTAGAGCGGGGATGCGCGCCGTAGAGCGGGGTTGCGCGGGGTAGAGCAGGGCTGAGAGGGGTAACGCGACGTCAGGCGCGGGAGGTTTTTTGTTGCAGTTTGACCTGTACCGTCATCGAGAGTGCACGTTTATCATTATGACAACGGACGCTTCTGTGGAAACGCACCCTTATAAGTGCCTATTTGATATTTATAAATGATTAGACTTTGACTTTGGTGTCACGTAAACAAATGAGGCTCGGAGACGTTTCTCGCTAGTTATAAACATTACATAATAATCATACAGAGTGTTCATAAAACTCGGGTAATATAAATTATTATTTTGAACCCAAACAGCCAAACATATCATCATCATTTCTGCCGAAGGACGTCCACTGCTGGATATAAGCCTCCCCCAAGCACCGCCACTTCGGCCGGTTCTGTTTTTTCACCTGCACCTCGGATGACCTAAAGAATGCCAGTGATTCAGCAATCAACGTGGCCACCTACTGAAGACACGTCGACATGAAAAGAAGAACATGAAAGAAGTCGACGGCACGGTTGGCGCAGTGGTTAAACGGTTAAGGGAAGAAGAAAATCTGCGTAAGATCTGGGTGTCTTGTCCTTTGTTGTGTCTGGGTGTTTTGGTGTATTATGTCAAGATACCCAGATCTTACACAGAATTCAGATGTTCTTAACAGGCCTGGAGATGTAATCAACGTCTGGAGGGAGGTGGGCTGGTTGGAATACCGACGGCCGCCATGGCCCACGCACAATGGTCCACTTGAAGGACAAAGTGCATAATCATCCGGTGTCGTTGGGTTCGCATTTTCGTTGTTTGCCACCGACTTCCGAAGTTTAAGTAATGTTTCACTTTGTAGTGTCTTTTTTGGAATTCGGTTGTTATTTTTTTTCAATTTTTTTTTTTTTTTTTCACTTTTAAGTTGTAGTTTTTACCAGTAATTTTGGTTTAAAAACCAAACTACTGAACCGTTTTTGACGAAATTTCAATGGAACCAATCTGAAAGTACATCCTTGCAAATAAAAAAAGAATTTTGCAAATCGGCTCATAAATAATGGAGTTCTGAGGTAACAAACATGAAAAAAAAACAGTCGAATTGAGAAGCTCCTCCTTTTTTGAAGTCGGTTAAAAAGGAACAATATCAGTATAAAAAAGGTTGATTGCTGGTCGTCAACAGATGCCTTAGAACATAACTAACAACACAAACATGTTATTTTCACAACACAACCTTGAACCATCTACCTGACGAACGAACGTTATATTCGAATACGAACACATCATTTAGGTCTTATTACTCCTTTTTAGGGTCCCGTGCCTCAAAAGGGAAAAAGGGACCCTTTTTTTGGGAGGGAAGTCATCATATGACTTCTCCTGCTCTGGGCGGAGCGGGGGGCGTGTCAGACTTTTACTGACTAAAACCCACCCGTGTTCCTTCAGTTGTCTAGGCCAAGGGTCACGATATCTCTTTCGAACAACCCGCGGCGCTGATAGGCATCGGCCCTAGCGGACTCTTTGAGGCGCACGTGGAACACAACGCCACGTCGACCCGGGCCTGGTCCTTACCGGGCGGCGAGCTAAAAAAAAGGGAACCGTCCGTCCGTTCGTTGTACGTTCGTACGTCTGACTATCAGTCTGTCAAGACCCTTTTTCCCAGGAACGCGTGGAGGTATCAAGTTGAATTTAATATCAAATACAGAGCTCCAAGGGACCGTAGGCGTTTACAGTCTAAATAAAAGCTTGTAAGTTAACGCAGTAAAAAAATACGGTCATTTATGCGACATCTTGGTGCCGATTCCCTTGTTCACAAACTAAACTAAATTTAAGTTCAGTGCATCTTTTTCTTTCTATTTCATTAAGAAAAGTACAGAAGATAAATATTAGTTTAGTCCGGTCAAATTAGTCAGCGCCTGACGTAAATTGACGTATTTTTAGTAGCCATGTTTTAATCACTATCTTAATTTGACTTGACGTTTATGATCAAGGGAATCGGAGCCATTGTGATACTTGCAAATAAAAGAAAATCTATAGGCCTTTAGAGTACTTCCCGTTGACCTAGAATCAAGAAAATTGCTAAGAAGCAAGGTCACATAAGTAAAGGAAAAGGTCCAAAAATCGTTAACTTGTAGTTTTTTTCACATTTTTTTGGGATTCCAAACTGTCTGTGTATTTGCAATTGGAAAATTGACGAAGATGTGTGGGAGAACATTTTTTTCAACTATTTACGGGATAAATTCATGCCAACTACGGAACCCTAAATTGTGCGTGGTCCGACACGCACTTGGCCGGTTTTTGGCAATAAAATTATCATATTAATTACAAAAAAAAAACCGGCTCTTTCAATTTTATATCCAACTTATTTGATTGAATTATGCCGTCTGTTTTTTTTTAGACTTAAAAACAAGGTTTCAAAATGTATTTGGATATTATAAATTAACTAGCATCTTTCCACGGCTTCGTTCGCGTGGAAGTCGTAAGATACACAACGTCTATCCTACTGATATTATAAATGCGAAAGTTTGTATGGATGGATGGATGTTTGTTACTCTTTCACGCAAAAACTCCTAAACGGATTTGGATGAAATTTAGCACACAGTTAGTTTATAACCGGATTAACACATAGGATACTTTTATCCCCGTATTCTCACGGGATTGAAACTTATGCGGGTGAAACCGCGGGGCGCAGCTAGTAAATAAATAAACGAAATAATAATAAATTTATTTGTTAGAATATTGTTGTTAAATAGGTGGCGGTGGGTTGGATCCTATGTTTTAATCCTGGTTATAAACTATCTGTATGCCAAATTTCATCCAAATCCGTTCAGTAGTTTTTCGTGAAAGAGTAACAAACATCCATCCATCCATCCATACAAACTTTCACGTTTATAATATTAGTAGGACTTATCATATTTTATTACATTTTTAAATATTTTTATTATCATCAAAAAAACAGCTCGTCAAGTCTTCACATTTATTATTAGTACTAGCTGCGCCCCGCGGTTTCACTCGCATAAGTTTCGATCCCGTGGTAATATCGGGATAAAAAGTATCCTATATGTTAATCCTGGTTATAAACCATCTGTGTGCCAAATTTCATCCAAATCCGTTCAGTAGTTTTAGCGTGAAAGAGTAACAAACATCCATCCATCCGTCCATCCATACAAACTTTCACGTTTTTATTATTAGTACGATTAGTACGATATAGATTCTAAAATACAACCTGTATCTTTCTAGAAGATATAAATACAACAACATATAAAGCTAATTAATTCCCGTAGAGGTCCGATATAATGCGCATGTGTCGATAAAATCAAGAATTAATGAAATAAAAATGAAACATCAATTATGTTTGTCATTGTTTCTGTTTATAAGTGTTTATTGTCAAGAAGATGAAATAAACAAAAAAGAATTGTTGAATTTGCCTGCAGGTAAGTGCAGTGAAGAAATCTTTATCAAAATTCATACTTAATAGTTAATGAGCTTATAATATTCCTACTGGTGGGACACAGGCCTCCTCTCTGTGAGGGAGTAGACAGTAATCATCACGCGGGCCCAGTGCGAGTTTTCGGGATTTTTTGGTTCTAGGACATGTCGGTTTCCTGGCGATGTTTTTCTTCACCGTTTTGAGAGCAGTGGCAGCGACTGATCAAGAGTTCTGACCGCCCTAGGCTAATTATGAGCACGCGCCCAGGTGTGTTACGGTCGGCCTAATATTAGTTTTGACTTTGTTTACTAGTGTGAAAATTTTAACATGGTTCATACTACCTACAAAAGTTTTCACATCAATCTGCAAGCGAAACTAACGTTGTCCTTTAATCTGCACGACATTTAACCTTAGGGTGGCAAAACTTTTTTTTAGATGTCCGTACATAAAGGCAATTTCACCTCACGCATTATACATTAATATTGTGTATTTTGTGTGTACTGTAATGAAACCCTGTAACTGTTTATACTGTCTTGTTTATCCCAATAACATGGGAACTCCAAACCCTGACGATATACCGCTCGGCACTCCTGATCCGACATATTTAATAGTTACTACGATATGATTTCATGCTCGCTAGTGAACGCACAATCATCTTTACTATATATTTTTTAACCTCTAATAATTAATTTGCTAGGAAGTTACAAAATATTTATTTTAAACTATGAAATATTTGATTGGCAACGGGATATCAAATCATTTTGTTGGTGTAAATAAAATTTAGTTGTCAGAAGAGATTTTTTTTCTCAGTGTAGGGTAGATGCAATGATGCTAGATTAATAGTGCAGACATGATTTCAGCGCGCCCCCCGATCCTCGCGCCCTAGGCTGCAGCCTAATTAGCCTAAGGGTTAATCAGGCCCTGAGCAGTGGTGATGAAATAAATTACGCAAGGTAACCGGCTTGAATGGGTTTGAACCTTCGATGTACAACTTGAAGTCGGGGCCGTTATTTTAATTCAAACGGAGTTATGTAAATTTAATAAGCGTTATTCACGTTGTCGTGCATACGAATTTTTCTCGCTCATCCTAAAGGGGCTGTTTATCAAAATTTGCTGGGGGCCCTTTTTACCCGACTGCAGTGGTGAAGAGAGCAGTGGTGGCCCAGTCGTAATGGTAATAAATAATTCGTACCCAGGAAGGCACTTTATTTTGTGTAAATAATTTCATAATCACTGTTCTCAAAACGGTGAAGGAAAACATCGTGAGGAAACCGGCATGTCCTACCAACAATGTGTGGTGGATTACGGCTCACTCCCTCTCACAGAGAGGAGGCCTGCGTCCCAATAGTCAGAACATGCTGATTATGTATCACCTTTGTACCTATTTTTTCTGTTATTTTCTTCTCTGTTTAAACATGTGTGTACATAGATAGTTAAATATGAAAGCGCGTCCCTAGCGCCATCTAGTTGGATTAATTGAAGACCTTATTTTGACATTGTGCGGACGAGAGTGGCAACGAGGGTGTCACTCTAGCGGAACGTCAAGAATGTCAAGAACGTCAAGCAGTCATCTGTTTCGTGCAGTTTTTGAAACGAACTATGGCGTAGACTAGACCAAGGAACATATTTACTCTAGGGAGGACTAGACGGTCACATCGGATCGCTTACGTCCCTGAATCTTAATCTATTTTCATCCGAGTTTAATTGTGACATTTGTGTTATTTAAATTGAGAGTCCTGATTATAAGACTGCTGATCGAAGACCTGTCTGCTTATTTCTAGAATACCTCTCACGATTACCCAATTTAAGATGAGTGATTCTGATACCCACGTGCCTATAAATACATAAATAAGAATTTTAGCTTTGGGATATTATTTTTTTTTTAATTACAAACGTCGCGTCGTGACGTCGTCGTCGATACGGCTGATACAGCGGTAGCTACGCCCCTGGGTACGAAGCAATGGGTTAGGATTTAGGAATTTCTTTCATAAACCTTCGTATATGCGTTTAGATGAATCCACACCGAATTCACTTTTTGTAGCGCAATATTTTGCAACATGATAATAACATTAAATTACGTTCTATAACTTTTGCGGCGTTAACTTTTTGCTATCCGTTGTTGCCCAGTAACACTTGCAAACGTTGGTCAACAAAATGTATTATGCTATTAGGGTTCACACAGGAGTTACGTTACAGACAAATTTTTCGAACATATGAATCAATAAATTAGCATTTCGAATGATATTGCTAATTTATTAATTCATATGTTCGAAAAAATTGTCTGCTCAACAACGTAAATAACGCAATGAATGTTGTTGAACTGTTAAAATGAAACCCATTGCTACTGCTAGTGTGTTACGCAATTACTCCGCTGGTGAAGGAAGCGGTATCCATTCTATTGCCGAATCTCAGTGGCTCTCAATAGCTTCTATAACTTTCATTTGTTTTGTTCAGGATCAAAATGCAAATGGGATGGATTCGACGGCGTCTGTCAAAGCGTTTACGACTGTGCGTCTGCTATGGGGGACATCAAGAATAAGAATTATCCTCCGGTTAGTACTTAATACCTACTTCGTACTTGCCTAGGTACCTATTTAGTCCGTTTTTGGTCGGGATGGCGGGGTGGCTTTTGGCTAAGTAATAACAGCCGCACGGGTCGATCGATCTGGTTAAGCTACGCTTGCCGCGGTTGGTCCGTGGTTGGGTGCCCATCTTCACATACCAAGACCCCTCCGTGCCTCGGAAAGCACGTTAAGCCGTTACGAGTCGTCAGAAGCCCGAAAATCTGACAACCAGTCCTACCAAGGGGTATCGTATTACCCAGTAGTAACTGGGTTGTGGAGATCAGAAAGGCAGTCGCTCCATGTAAAATACTGGTATTCAGCTGCATCCGGTTAGACTGAAAGCTGACCCCAACGTAGTTGGGAAAAGGCTAGGCAGATGATGACGGCGAGATAGCGACGCGCGTCCTCTGATGTCTTTTTGTTGGGGTTTGAAACCCTCGTGGATGTCCTCCGCCCTGGGGTGGGCAGATGGAGTCTGTCAAGCTCTTACCAACTAAATCACCCCGTTTTTCCCTCGTACACTTGCGTCGGGGGCTGCGGGTGTGAATACGTCTTCCGCTGCCCCGGACTGGTGTTGGCCCGCGCTATGCGGTCCAACTCCTATAGGGGAGAGTGAGGTGTCGAACTCCCCCGTTACGACTTAGAAAGGCGCGCGTGGAACACTACGCACCGCCATCTCGGATCCTGTGGAATGGGTAGCAACGGATGTCCCCTAGTCCGTCGCCCCTTTCGGGGCCTGGAAGAGTGCGTTGTCCGCCCTCCACCGACGCCCAGTACACCTGCTGCGGGACAGGAGAGCACTCGTGATCTCAAAAATAAAAATGTTATTGTTAATACGTCTAGCGTTTAGTGTTCCGCATCATTTGGCACACAGATAGTTTATAGACAGGATTTGTTAATCCTGGGTTAGGATACTTTTTATCCCGATATTCCTACGGGATCGAAACTTATGCGGGTGAAACCACGGGGTGAGCTAGTGACATAATATATTGGCCTTTAACTAAATATGATAATCTATTTTCAGATTTGCAGTCTCGAAGGTGTTAAACCAATAATATGCTGTACTGATTGCGAACCTCGACAGTTTGTGTGAGTTCAACTTTAATAGATTTTCAATTTTATCGCTAAAACATTAAGTTTCAAGGTTAATTGGGAAAATTTGACAGTTTTGGGTAGCTTGACCTGCTGGCGTCTGTACAAACACTTTTACACGTCAATCATATTTTTTAAACTAGATGAGGTCGGCGTTTCCTATCTGACTATTCTGAGAAGCAGGCCAAAAGAAACTCAGAGGTCACAGTCTCTTTTATAGTCCAGACATAATCTTGGTCAGATCATGTGAAGACCATGTAGATTGAGGTCTGAAATACTTATTGATGAAAGAACTACTCGGATTGGGTGGACCAGTCCAGTCGGTGCACGCATTTGTCAGTAATCGTGCAGCTCAACTAAAAAAATAGGGAGCTCAATACCTGCTCATAATCCGAGACCTTGGAATGAATTTTGGGAATGATCATCAAAAGGCTCCCCAAACAGGTCTGACGCGACGGTGTGCCGCGATTCTGGTAGAACAATTTGCATGAAGTCTTCATAGAAATTGTTCTACTAGAGTCGCGTCGCGCCTTTCTGCGGGAGCTTTAAAACAAGGCTTCGTTTTCAGGGACTTGGATAAAGATGTTAACTTGGCGTATTACAAAACCGGAGAGAAATCAAGAGACAGTAAGTTAATGCAGATTCCTAGTACTTCTGATACTCACGAGCGGCACGCGTCAACGGAAATGGCAACTGCAGCCACCGACACGTCTACGGCTGCCGTCGACATCTTGCCGCATGTGTATTTGAGCACCGTACTCAAATACACGAGCGACGCGTGTCTGCGGCTGTAGTTGCCTCTGCCGTTGACGCATGCCGCTTGTCTATATAAGCACTTACTTACATACATACCTAATCAGCCTATAATGTCCCTTAAGTATCGATATACCCATCACGTCTGCGGAATTTTGCTAGCTAGTTTAATTTGACCTTGTATAGGTACTGACCCGCAAGATCGAACTTAGGACGCTAAGAACTATCGCCATCGAACTAATAAATCCTAACTAATATTATAAATGCGAAAATAAGTTTGTTTGTCATGTCATAATCTTGAACTTTGCATACAGTGTTATTAAAAAAAAACAGCTATTCCCTACATTTATGTTCGTCTAACTCGTCAAAATGTAGGGAACAGCTGATTTTTTTGTCGCGATTTCTGGTTTGGTCCCATAGTAAAAGTTGTTCATAATGATGAGTACAATGACCTCTTAAGAGGTTGTTGGTGTTTTACCAATAACCCTGTATACGCTGTCAGGTGTACAGAAACGGACATTGGGTGTGTGAATACCTCCAGTTTCCTCATATGTGATAGAATAATTCTACCTATGCCAATATTTAAGGCATAATAGCTGCAATCAAAGTTCCCAGTCTTAATTTAGCTGCCACAAAAACTTCGTTAATATGAGTGGTTTAGTGTGTGTTAGCTGGAGTGACGTCACCCCAGGTTCCTCATTCAATACAGACAAACCAGTGAGGTTAGGGTTTTGGACTATAGTCAGAAAAATAAGGCATAATAGCTGCACAAGGAAGGAAAAAACTGAACGATAATACTTAGAAAGTGTTGAAACTGCGATCAAAAATGTATGTGTAAACTGGAGTGACGTCACCCCAGCTGCTCATATCATAACTTCCAAACGAAAGAAGATATGATTATGTATTATAGCTCAAAAAATAAGGCATAATAGCCGCCATTGGCAGCAAAATTTTCAAATCTCTGGTCAAAATACTCTTTGAGTTATTAAGCCAATAAACATGTGTAAGCTGGAGTGACGGCACCCCAGCTGCTCATGTCATATCTTGCGAACGAAAGAAGATATGGTTATGTATTACAGCTCAAAAGTTAAGGCTTAATAGCTGGGATAGGCAGCAAAATTTTCGAATCTCTAGGCCTTGTAGTTTCCACGTGATAAACAAAAAACCATTTTTGCGCCAAAAACACCAAATGTTTGCTTCGGAGTAGGTAACGAGCGGCGTTGCCGTTCCGTGCGCTACATTAGTACAACCAAATTTGAACTTGGCAAGCATTCTATTAGAAGTCATTTTAGCTTGCGCTCAAAATAATTTTAATTATGTATATTGAAGATATAGACTGAGAGCCGACTGAACTTTAATGAAACTATGAAGGTAATATTAAAAAGTGATTCTTATCAACTTTAAACGACGAGAGAACTACTATTATTAGTTTAGTTAATACGTTTCCGTGGGATAATTTCCGACCTCCTCGCGACCAAAGCCGCGGGCAAAAGCTATTTGCCCGCACGAGGTCGGTAGTAGATAAATACACAAAATAAAAAGCAACTTATAATTATTTTCAGAATGCCTAGAATACTTTCAAAGGCTGGACTACCCCTGCCGAGGACAGCCACAAGTCTCCGTATCGAAACAGAAGGACCATGAGAAGAACTGCTACGCTACTATAGCATCATTTTCCGTCATCTCCGGCGGAAGGAATGCTGGAAGAGACCAGTTTCCTCATATGGTATTAGTTTTATCGATCCTTCAATATTATTGTTAAGGAAATTTCGGGATGGCTGGTTGACACTGCCCGTGACCTAAGGGCTGGCTTTTACCTTGTCCAGAGTCTAAACGTTGCCATTCAACGAGGCAATGCCGCCAGTCTCTTGGGTACATTGCCAGTCGACAGCGATGCGGATGATTTTTTCTGACGCTAGATTTTAGTTTGTGCATAGTTTTAGTTAAGTTAGGATATCATTTTGTTATTTTTATTAATTAACTAGCTGACCCGACGAATTTCGTACCGCCATATTTTTTTTCTTTTAATTTTCTTCTTTAGCAACCCCGTTTCTGACAATAACAAACACAAACAAAAATAATTATCCAATTTGGTGCAGTCGATCGGAAGTCACATACATTTCGGTGATTAATTTTTATTTATATAGGTATAGAAGATAGATTATGTTTTACATAATAAATTAATATTATCGTTGTTAGATTAAAATAAAACCTAATGGAAATTGATAGCCCAATTCTTGAGGAAGGCGATAAGCTATGTCACATCACGCAGAAAGTCAGAAAGAACGCTGAAAATGAAGTGATACGGCGGGAAGATAATGCGATGCGACGGGGTGGGTCGGGGGAACAAGAAATTTCACGCGGACGAAGTCGCGGGCCAAGACTAGTTTCACATAAACCTACATGGGCACTTATGAAACGTCAGAAGGTAGGTGCACGGTTCCAATTGCTTGTTTTCTGTGGAGAAGAGCCGGCAAGAAACTCCACGGTTAAATGCTCTTTTAAAAATAATTGGCTTTTATAATGTTTTCAAATTACAGTGTTATTTGGTATGGCAGTATAGGCCTTTCAACAAGTACGTAAGTACCAGATAGTTAGCAAAATAGGAAATAGTCAACAAATCGAAACATCTATGAGTCTACAAAGCCAAGCCATCATACAGGTAGGTACACGTACACTGGGACGTTCGGTCCCGTCGTTAATATTATTAACGACTGGGAATGTTTTGTTACACGCGACATTTTATTGACAATCGTTCACCCCTCGTTCCGCGTCTAGTTAGTCAGGGTAAAGAAAAGTGAAATGAAACAAAAGATATAACGGTTATTGAAAGTGATTTAATCACGATTTTGGAGGCACCAAATATATAACGATATCGTTTAATGTTCCACGTTTACATTTGAAATGCCTAAAACTTATGACTTGTACAGCAGTGCGATTCTGTAGCCATCTCACCGTGTAAACTTAGGTGAAGTGAGCGTGGAGTGAGCTGTCATTCCTACTACCTAATGCTAGGGATTGACACCGTTGACAGCTCACTCTAAGCTGACTTCACCTAACTTTTCACGGTGAGATTTTTACAGAATCGATCGGCTGATCATAGATAATCAAAATAAATGTCATAAAGTTATCGCGAGTACGCGCAGGAACGACCGCATACACTGTTAAACAGTAAACACAGTCTAAATGATTTGTCGGTTTCTTACTATCCCACTGCGGGGTCAGCCCTCTTCTCGTACAAAGAAGGAACAAGATTTAATCATCACGCTTGCTCACTGCGTGTTGGCGATTTCACACCGTTTTTTATGAGCAATGTGTTGTGTTTAAACTATTGCTATCATTATTTTGTTAGGCGCAACTATTTTGATGGTTGCTAATATCATTGAATTGTATGTTGCAGGCGTCATTGGGTTATGGCAATGACACGACGACAGCTCAGTGGCTGTGTGGAGGCTCTGTCATCAGCGAGAAGTATATTCTCACTGCCGGTCACTGCATATCAAGTCCATCTGTGTAAGTATCAACAAATTTCTCACACTTGACGAAACCGACGGAAGTGCAAGCCCGCAGCAAAAACTTATAAATAAGTAGCTCTTCCTTAAGAATTTCTGCCAAAAATACTCTGCCTAGGATAACATACCTATCTAATACGAATTTTTCTCAGTTATTAGTTTTTTTCAGTGGTCCAGTAAAGTACGTCGCTCTGGGTATCCTTAAACGCTCGGACCCTCCTGAGTTATGGCAGAAATACAACGTCAAGAGGATCATCACTCACCCGGAGTACCACCCACCTTCCAAGTACCATGACATCGCACTTCTGGAGACTGATACGGAGTACGTATTCTTTGACATTTCAACGACGTACAGCCGCCAGTACATCAAGCTACTACAAACAGTCAAGTTTCTTTAATAGATTTTCAACTTTATCGCTAAAGCGTGAAGGTTCAAGGTTGATTGGGAAAATTTGACAGTTTCGGGTAGCTTGACCTGCTGGCGTCTGTTCAAACAAGATCCCAGAAGCAGACCTCAAAATCTGCTGAGAACAGTTCCTGGTTAGATCTATTCGATAGAAGTCCGACACAAATAAAACCCTCCTAAACCCTAAACGGAGTCTTTAGTGGTGGCCCAGTAGTACAGGTCGTAGGTTCAAATCCAGACAGGCGCTTTACTTTATGTAAATTATTTCATCACCACTGCTCTTAAAACGGTGAAAGAAAACATCGTGAGGAAACCGGCATGTCCTAGAACCAAAAAATTTGAAGACATGTGACATCTACCAACCCGCTCTGGGCCCGTGGTAGATTACAGCCCACTCCCTCTCATAGAGATGAGAGCAGTGCCTCAGCAGTGAAGGATTATAGGCTGATTAATAGGCTAAACGAAGTCTTCGCACAAAAAAGGGTAGGATAGCCATTAGCGAAATGATTATCAAAAATCTTATTTTCCAGAATATCATTTAATGTTCACGTGCTGCCCGCATGTCTTCACTTGAACGAGAAGTCGGATTTATCGGCTGACGCAACGGGATGGGGCGCGCTGGGTCACCGCAGGCAGTTGGCAGAAACATTGCAGACTGTATGCATTTTAAATCTAAAAGATTAGGTATACCTTTTTACGTGCGTGTGTGACAAAATGCTTTCAATGTAAGATATGTTCCCCCCAAAGTACAGACACCAGCTCATCCAGCTACTACAATCTGTCAAATTTCTTTAATAGATTTTCAACTTTATCTCTAAAGCATTAGGTTCAAGGTTGATTGGGAAAATTTGACAGATCGTAGTAGCTTGATGTGCTGGCATCTGTACTTTGGGGGGAACACTTCCAACGCACAAGTTTAACTGCCCAAACCTCGTACTCACCGCTTCTTCTCCACATTTATTATGCGCACAGCCAAAGTATGGAAGAACTCTCTGCCAGCATCTGTGTTCCCTTCCACATCCCGACCCGCCCGTCACCCGTCTACCTTCAAAGCAAGAGTGAACAGGCATCTTCTGGGCACGTTCATTCCACCATAGACCTTATCCATCGCTTTCCATCAGGCGTGATCGAGGTCAAGAGCAGACCGCATCAATAAAAAAAAACGAAAAAATGATCGCGTGATCGTGGCTGTACTCGGAAAAAAAATATTATAAAAGTTCGGATTCTGGCACACCGACAAACTCTTCGTCCGCAATAAGTTGATTAAGAATGCAAAATTGCTCAGTGCAGTTGGAGTGAGAGATATCAGGGACTAACAACGTCACACACGTTGCAGCAGGTATAAGATGGAATCTGAGTACTTAATTTTGTTTTTCTCAGGTGACGCTAGAACGGTTTGAAGAAGCGGACTGTCAAAGAGCGTACCCTAAGCACAGACACCTGCGCCAAGGATACAATCATTCTACCCAGATGTGCTACGGACATCGGGAAGACCCTAATGATACTTGTGAGGTACCTAACAATATGTTGTCTCATTGCATGGCTAAAACCTCGTTTTATCAGTGAAGGACTATGTGACTCAGGTTGGCTGGACAAATCTTCAAAATAGCTTGCATTTAACTAGGTCAATAGGTCACTTTATGTGACGGCTAAACACCCTTATTTCAGAATTTGTGACGCTACAGAATCTTAGATAATCGATCGAAAACGTGTCCAGCCATCTTGAAAAACCACTTTTCGCTGGTCTCTCAATCTCGGTAACGGAAGTGATTTTGACGACTTTTTGCATATCAACGGGCGTCACATAAATTTGTGACGGGCACCGAGCTAAAAGTTTTGTGATAAGTACAGTGGTTTAGTAGAAAAATGCAAAAATCTGTGTCCAGCCATCTTGAATTTACGTATAAAACTTATGGCTGGCACTTCCGAATCTCAATAACGGGGGCGTTTTCGAATATGGTTCCTTTACTAATACTTGGTGACGCAATGTGTGACAGTAATAACGTTTGATTTATGGCGTCACATGTAAGGGTTTACGAGAAATCAATAAAAACTTAATGTCCAGCCAACCTGAGTTCAAGATGGCTGGACACATGTATCTCCACTGCCTGATGATCTACGACCTTCGAAATGTGTTCAAAATGTTGTGACGGGGACGATAATGATAACCTGAAATTGTGACGGAGAAACTTTGTGTAGTTTCAAAGATATTGATCATTTAAATTTCCCCATACAAACACTGCAGTAGGGTAACCAATATTGTAGGTTTTATGTAGGACAAGTATATTTTAAGGTGTTTTCTTTAATGGACGAAAATCCGTGTATTGGTGATACTAATACGAACAACTGTAGATATTTAAATTAATAGAAGACAAAAATGTAGAAGTGAGGAAGGGGGGTGTAATTTTTAAATGTTATTGATTATTTACGTGCAGATATCTATTCTTTTTAGTAGGTATATATTATGTCAGGAGAACTAAACGAATGCTCTGAAGGTATTTAAATGAAAAAATAATGTTTGCTGTACATACACTGCCGGCTGTCGAGTTTAGTTCTCATTTTCAGTTACATAAGATAATGAACTAAACGCGAAATACAAGTGGGCTCTCTCTTGCAGCGCTGGTGGTCAATTATTATTTTGAATTAACACATACTTACTCTTTTCACTGCAGGAAAACCTTTTATTCCCACGGGGAAATCAAATACAAAGCAGGCGTGGATGCTACCTACCGGCCAATTAATCGATTAAAAAGAAATCCTTTATTTATGTAAAATTATGGTCACCTCACAATATTAATGGATGTTTGTATGGAAAAATTTAAATGGTCAATATCTTTGAAACTACGCAAAGTTTCTCCGTCACAATTTCAGGTTATCATTATCGTCCCCGTCACAACATTTTGAACACATTTCGATGGTCGTAGATCATCAGGCAGTGGAGATACATGTGTCCAGCCATCTTGAACTCAGGTTGGCTGGACATTAAGTTTTTATTGATTTCTCGTAAACCCTTACATGTGACGCCATAAATCAAACGTTATTACTGTCACACATTGCGTCACCAAGTATTAGTAAAGGAACCATATTCGAAAACGCCCCCGTTATTGAGATTCGGAAGTGCCAGCCATAAGTTTTATACGTAAATTCAAGATGGCTGGACACAGATTTTTGCATTTTTCTACTAAACCACTGTACTTATCACAAAACTTTTAGCTCGGTGCCCGTCACAAATTTATGTGACGCCCGTTGATATGCAAAAAGTCGTCAAAATCACTTCCGTTACCGAGATTGAGAGACCAGCGAAAAGTGGTTTTTCAAGATGGCTGGACACGTTTTCGATCGATTATCTAAGATTCTGTAGCGTCACAAATTCTGAAATAAGGGTGTTTAGCCGTCACATAAAGTGACCTATTGACCTAGTTAAATGCAAGCTATTTTGAAGATTTGTCCAGCCAACCTGAGTCACATGAAGGACTGGGCATTGCTCACTGTAAGCATGGAAGCAGCCCCGGATTTGCGCTGAGGCCTACAAGGCCCCGGCCTAGGGCCCTAGCCATCCTAGGGGTGGAATGAAGGGTTCCATAGTTGGATTGAATTTATCCCAAGAACAAACTTAACATTGTAGTTTAAAATAATGTTCTCCCATACATTGGAACTGCAAATGAAAGTTGGTCGAGACGAGAAAAAGAAACATCTAAATTATTCTCCTCTACATAACGTGTGAATTTTTTTTTTTTCAAGATCTTATTTTACCATTTAGTATGTATATCCATGCCAAATTATAGCTTTCTAGTACTAAGAGTCTCTGAGCTAAGCTGCGGACGGACAGACGGACATGGTGAAACTATAAAGGTTCCTTGTTGACTACGGAACCATAAATAAGAAAGAAAATACGTAATAATCGGGGACAGAGGTACTTCAATTAATTATTTAAAATACTTCCCGTTGTCCCCGTACACTGTCCCCGTTAATGAATCATATGGGTTAGGTTAGGTTAGAACAGTGACCATTAACGAAGGCGAACGAGCGAAGCGAGCGTGCCGCGGCAGCGGCCGCCGAGCGCCAGATCCCCTCTATTGTACATACGAATGTACGTTATGGGGACAACGGGAAATAAATTTAATCACGTCCCGCTGTCCCCGTGACGGGGATATGGCATACGGGGACAACGGAAATAAACGGTTTATTGCATTGGAAAGCTACAACAACATGGATATCTTCCTTCTTAGGGTGACAGCGGCGGTCCACTTCAGTCAACGGCACATCTCTCAGACTGCCTCTTCACGATCCTGGGTGTGACGTCATACGGCAGGTCCTGTGGCTTCGCTGGAGGGTCCGGCATGTACACCAGGGTCTACCACTACGTGCCTTGGATTGAAAGCATCGTGTGGCCTTGAGGATGGAATACTGGAGCCGATTATATTTTGCAACAACTAAAGACACATGTTGGCTATATTTTTCTGTCTGATAAAATTCAATGTTACCAATTGATGTTATTTCAAGTTAAACAAATATGCACTTTATTTTAATGGTTATTAAGTTGATTTCAGAGTGACTAGCGCGTTAGCTAGTTTGCAGTTGTAACGTAAACTGAACTTTATTGTGTAGGAATTAAATTTATTTTCCATAAACTCATATTTGTTTACATTTTTTGGCAACTAAACCGCGAACGCAAATAAGAACGGGTTAGACCTTGCGAAACGGGGATTTCAAGTGGCAAACAAATATCAACATTCAAGCTGGTAGGAACAAAGTTCAAAATAAATTAAATTCCATAAGACGAGAGCGCATCAATCAGATAATGATAGTTTTTCTAAGACTTTTACAAATCAGTTTTTGGTAAATATTTCAAAACTAGAAGACTCAAACCAGAGCTGCGCATCTCAGATTAATTATTTAACGACTTTATTTCAACTGAAGCAAGGTTGATATTTAAAACCTGCACTGCGTTGCACTTCGTCAGATCTGTGCTATCCCCACATCGTAGGCAGTGTCGCTGTCCTTTTCTGTACGTTAGTCAGACATCACTTGTAATTCTAATGTAGTAGGAGAACACGATAATCTTCAGCACTGCTTATGCATATTTTTTTTTTATCTATGTGAGAACTAATCTAATCTAGCTTGTATTGCCCTTCTGCAGGGCAAAGGTCTCCCTTTTCCACACAATTCTGTGTTTTGCGAGTGGCCAGTTCTTACGGTAAGAGACGAGCTCGTCCCGCCATCTTCGTCTCGGCCCGCCGTGATGGCGTCGAGCGTTTAGTGGGACCCACTAAACTTAAGCGGAACTGGGCCGGACATATCTGCCGCATGTCAGATGACAACTGGGCTAAGAGAACCACCGATTGGGTCCCACTAAACGGACCTACTGTGTGAGATACAGTATTTTTATCTCACGGAGCGACACCCGCTTTACTTGTGGTTACCAAGAGTGCAAACACGCTGTGAATGTGTGTGAGCGCAGGAGGTCTCGGTACCGTCCGAGACAATGGCGAACTCGGGAAGTGTGTGCGTGTGTGTGTTATGTGCTGACGCTACTCGTCCTCACGTACACATTCACAGCGTTTGTACACTTGGTTACCACGAGTAAAGCGCGCGTAAGATAAAAATACTTAACAAAAAAGTTGGGTTCTTGAATGTCTGCACTTCTGGAATGAAATGGTTTAGTTTCATTTATGTATGTCCAATAAAACACAGAAATTACAAAGTGTATTCCTTTATATCTCAAAAAAAATTTAACAATAATTTAGTCACTTTTAATTGACAAAAATTAACATTAAAAAGATGGTTATGGCTATTTTGTTAAAACTAAAAAAAAATAATAAAAATAAAATTTTTACACAATACTGTGGTAATCTCTCAAATTACGTTTACATATTAAAAAATGCTTTAATTATGTTATATTTATTTTTATGTTCAATATTTACAAATTAATAAGTTTCTAAAGAAAATTATTATTTTTAAAAATATGTAATTTTTTTTTCAGTCGCTGCATAGTTGATCTATGAGCGCCGAAAAATCGCATGTTTTGATTTTTTCAATCATTTTAGTAACTAATCAGTTTAAGGATTTAATAATCAGGAATTTCCAATTATTTGAAATGAATTCCAATTAATATTTTGACAAATTAATTGATGTGAATCGAACAAAAAGAGAAACGAACCATCAAATCAATTTTTCAAAAAAAAAAATAATTTCCTTAATACGGTCAGCAAAAAAGTACTAAATTCATTTCAAATACAGAAAATTCTATTCATCCTTCATTAACTATTAATACACAATTTTATTCATGTCTTGTCCAACCTCACATTGCATTTTTTATATAAAAACTACATTAATTCTCGAAAACAAGCAATGTACAGACAAATGACAGTTAACTTCGCTTTAAAATCTAAAAAAGATATCTTTACACTTACTACTATCGAAAATAACGCAGGTCTTACTAAAATTAATAATAATAATTTAAGAAAACACGTCCTAATCGTTGTTCTGACTTAAAAGATACAAAATAAAAGATAAAAACTACGTCTTTTTATATGATCAGCCCGAAAGACTAGCGCGTTTAAAAGCGTGGTCAAAAGTCATGCGGTTGCTGACTGTAGCTTGTTAGTTTTAAAAATACGTGTCAAAACCAAGACCTCTTCCTTTTTTGAAGTTTGTTGAAAAGTACGGTTTACAAAAAAAAAAAACAGTTTATTTCAAAACAGAATTTTTAACTTTTTTGTAAAAAGAAAAAAAACGCAGCATAAATGAATAAAAATCATTTTACAATAGTTGCAGCCTGTGCTACAAAATAATTATAGAGATATACTAAGTTATAAAAACAACAATTAATTAGCAATCAAAAGACATAAATCTGTATCGAACTACCCACAAGTTTGAACAAAAAAAAATTCAGCTACCCGCAAAATTTGAACACGCTTTTAAAACAGATTGAAAAGATCTCTTTGGTTTTTACAGAAATACAGAAAATTAAATGTTATGGCAGGCAGAACGTGGAGGATAGATTGTGGGTTCCAGTCTTCTCTTGGTCATTGTGTTACACCAGGCAAAGTAAAATAAAAACGCGCGTGCAGCAGCGCACAGACGCCAGCAGGTCAAACTACCCGAAACTGTCAAATTTTCCCAATCAACCAATCAAAAAAGAGATATCTTTCTTCCCTCTCATGTAACATGTTTTTTTCATTTCCTTTTACAATGCCTTTATTACTGCAACGAGCACAAAAGAAGATTAACTAAAATAACTGTGTAAATCGATTGTTAGTGCACAAAACCAATCTATTCAAAACAATCGATTACGATAAATAATCGGTGTGGTAAAACTGGAAATCGATTTCAAAACGAGAAATCGATTTAAGAAAAAAAAACTATTTTATTTTTTTAGCAGAACCCATGCCAAAAGAGATACGGATACTCTTCATAAATTAAGTAGGCACGTAACTAACCCTATGCTGTACATGAAAAAATATCTTCCTCTATTTATTTATACAATGTCAGTCAAAAACTAAGCTGACTATTAACATACCTGAAAGTACGGACCCTAGCAATGTGCTGTACATAATTTACATCGTAATAAACCGGCGGGGGAATTGCGTAACACACTAACATTTTGACAGTTCAACAACATACATTGCGTTATCAACGTTGTCGAGCAGACGAATTTTTCAAACATATGAAGCAATGGAGAAAACCCTTCGGATTGTGAAAGGAAATGTGAGTGTGTTACGCAATCGGGGTGCAGAACTTTTGTAGGTTTTAGAAATGATTTTGCAAATCTGTTTAGTTTTTGGCGAAGGATAATATAGATTTTTTTTACTGACTCTCCGCCATTAGCTAGCGTTATGGAATACCGTCCTTTTAATAAAGTTTAGAGAAAACAGTACTTTCCTTTTGTAAACTGTTTCTTCTTAAATTTATTAATGTCAGAACTGGAAAGTTCTATAAGCTTGGTACGAGTCAAGCAGATTTTCATTCAAAAACATAATTTCTCATTAAAAAAAATGTCACAGTTACACATAATTTGCAAAATTATTTCAATCGAATTTCAACTCTTTTGTTAACCCATTTAGGTATCAAAATCGCGAACCACAGTAATACCTATATCTCATGAATATGGAATACATTGCAAGCGTTTAGTTGACGGGGAAAAATTGGTGACAATCTGTGTATAAATGTCGTAACACAAAAACGAGAAGAATTTAAAGGAATCTATTAACTATAAGGAAATAGAAATGCTATTAAGCAACTCCTCTTTTTACCCGACTGCGCGACAGCAGACAGGGTTATGTTTTTTAGCGATTCGTTTTGATTCCTCTCGTCTTTTTTCTGTGGTATCTTTAATAAATGGTGCACATGTATTGAAATAAGTTCAAACGCAAAAACAGCATATCCTTTCTTCATAAATCTACCCACATTTTCAAAACAATTTTTTTCTACCGTCTTTTTGCAATGAAACCAGCATAGGTATCAATTTGCAATGTTGCTACTGGCATATACATGATATTTCTCAGTACAAAGTCTTTAAACACAAAAAATATACATATAAAAAATGCACTAAGAATTTTACAAAAATATCTTTAAAAAAAGACTATCCAATAATGCCCCTTATTAGGAACATTTTAGGCCGAATATTTAACTAGATTCCACACGCCTAGCAACGCTAAAATCTAAACTAAAATTGGTGTTACATTTAAGTATTTTTTCAATAATTTTGGAGGCAATTTTGACTTAGATCTTTTTGAACATAAAGACTTATAGAACCTTCTAATACAGGCATACTTTGCCTCTTTTAGCTTGCGACTAAATCGTCGCGTTTAGGCCCTAAATGTTTAAAAATCACAACAGTACCATAGTAGGGAAAGTTTTTCCGACTTTTAAGTAACTTTTATAAATTTTGAAATCAACTTTACGCTTTATTTTGAGAAGATTTTATATATATACTGGACTAAGGGCTGGTATTTCAATCGACAGATATTTTTTATTCGTGAAATAAAATTGACGTCTCACAAGTCACACATTTTGCATGGAACTGAACACTGTCAAAAATTCCTCGGATAAAATAATCTGGCGATGGAGAAATCAGCCCATAAACATTTATATTTGAAGTCCCATAAAATTGAACACTGTAAACGATGTAAGGGACTTCGACGCGCATACCATGTTGTCATGATTTCAGTACACGATTCTAGACCCACGAGCAGCAGCGTTGAAATTTTCTTTGGTTATAAAAACAAGTTTGCTGTTCCATACATCTTGACCGTTGTATTGAAATTTTGTATGAAACAGCAAATTTTTTAATGACCCGATTAATAGTCCTCTTCCATCTTTGAGCAGGATTTACGTAACTATATGAAACTGAGGGAGCTCCCTGTATCCAGTAATGCTCGTAGACTGCCATAGTATCAAATCTCTAGTCTCCAAAAAATAATTCGTAAAATCAGTTTCAACCCGATCAATACAATCGAGTACTCCTGAGTTTTTCAGTTATTTTTTCAAATAATTATAATTACAAATTGCTCATCAATCTTTGCGAAAGCACCTTACTTTTACTTTATTCAATTCCTTTTTTATTTACAACCGCAATATTTTAGATTTTATACAATGGTGACATAGTTGTTTCAAACTGTTCCTATACTTCGACGTTCAAAGAAAAATAATGTTACCATACTAAAACTAATAGTGTTGGGGTAGTGAACGATTTTGCGTAAAGAACGAATGATAAAAATGGTTTCATTTAAATAAAACTTTAAATATTCGTAATATTTTCGTAATTCGTCGAATATTCGAACAATTTAAACAATAAAAAGTCGAAGTACACAAGTCCTTTTGCTGTTATTTCACTTCTGATTCTGTATCACTGTCATAATCACAATGATCTTTAACTCTGTTGTAATAAGGTTGCTATTAGGTTACTGACAGTGACAAGACCTAATAATACGATCTAAATGGCGACTGCTAATTACCTAGGTCTATTCAAATTTATGTTTCCAATTGATGTCAGTTCTAGTTAAACAAATATCAACTTTATGGAAGTGCTAATTAAGTTGATTTCAGAGTGACTAGCAACTAGCGACTATGAGAAAAAATTATAAAAATGTTTGAATTTGTAGCGTAAACTGAACCTTATTGTGCAGGAATTAAAGCATTTTTTTTTCAAAAACTCATATTTGTTTACATTTTTGACAAATAAATCGCGAATGCAGATTACAGACATATTCTTTCACTTTTGGAGAATCTGTCTTGACACACTCGAGTGAATTAGAATCAGAAATGATTTAAATAATTGGGTTTTAATTGGAGAGAAGTGGTGGCCCAGTAGTAACAGCCGCGACTTACGAGTTGTACGTCGTGGGTTCGAACCCAGACAGGCGCTTTACTTTGTGTAAATTATTTCAACACCACTGCTCTCAAAACGGTGAAGGAAAAACAGCGTGAGGAAACCGGCATGTCCTAGAACCAAAAAATCCAAGACATGTGACATCTACCAACCCGCACTGGGCCCGCGTGGTGGATTACAGCCCACTCTTTCTCGAAGAGAGGAGGCCTGTGTCCCAGCAATGGGAACATTAAAGGCTGATTATGTAATTGGGTTTTGTATTGTGTCAACCATTGTATAAAATACCATAGTAGCAAAAATGTACTTAGCTTGAGTCTCTCACAGAGAGGACGTGACGTGTAGCTTGGTAGTGGGAAATTTATAGGCTAATTATAGCCTCCTAGAAGAGGTTTTCAGAGATATCCTACTAATATTATAAACACGAAAGTTTGTAGGGATCGATGGATGCATGTACTCTTTCACGCCAAAACTACTGAACGGATTTTGATGAAATTTGGCACACAGATAGTTTATAACCAGGATTAACACATAGGATAACACTTTTTATCCCGATATCCCACGGGATTGAAACGTATGCGGATGAAACCGTGGGCCGCTGCTAGTACTTTCATATTTATGTTAGAAGTTCATTAATCAAGCACAAAACTAGGCTCCAGACTCTACTCCAGGGTACTCCAGGGTACTACTCTACTCTACCTGGACCAGGACTCAGACCAGAGCTCCAAAGACATCAAGCTAAGTATATTTTTTGCTAAATTGATTAGTGTTCTCGTTCGGGTCGGCACATTCGATTCGGCAGTATTTGTTGAACTACAAAGCCGACCCGAAGCAATGTCGGCTTTTATTCGGCTCGTGCCGACCGGCATCTACCCTTGTTGAGTCGGCTCGGTTCAATTCGAGCTAGCGGCATTTTCCGAACACCGCTTTTACCGTCCGGTTGTGCCGAACCGAACAGTGTAGCACCCCTTACATAATAGTTTCCAAAAATCCTACACGTATACAAGCCACAATCACGAATTTTCGACACAACGCTTAAAATTTGTTTTAAAACTTCTGAGCTACTGTAAATTTAACATCACGCCTGTCTTTCAAAGAAGTAGGCAAAGTTGCAGTGAACCAACTTCTGGCCAGATATGTTTAAGTCCTATGTAATAAATAGGGGGCGAGCCTATTGCCGATTCATCACATGATCTGACCAAGATCACGCCCAGTTTTTCCGCAGCGATTTTTTTTTTTACGTAATTTTTCTAGCCTTGTTTTTAATCACGTCTAAACTGTATAATTATGGAGTATCTTAATTTGACAGGACTCTAAAATTCATCTTCTGTCCTTTTCTTAATGAAATAGAAAGAAAAAGATGCACTGAACCTAAATTTAGTTTAGTTTGTGAACAAGGGAATTGGCGCCAGTGTCGACCCCATCTAGAACGTGTAAAGGTGATTTCGATATCCTATTTTTACAGAATATACAATTTCATATTTATGTATTTATATGATTGATTATTTATTTCACTTAATTGATATTTGCAAGTCAACACGACACACACTAAAATTACCATTGCATTGACTTTTAAGGTCTTAGGCCAAATCGCCGTTAAAATTTTAAAATGTTCTATCTAGCATTATTCTAAAAAGGTCATCCAAAATTTTTATTTTATTTACATGATTTTTTTTCTAATTTTTTAAGTTTTAGTGCAGAGTAGGTTGAAATTAGTTTGTGCAGTTTTATGCCGGTGATAAGTTTCGTGCAATTTTGTGCAATTTTAAGCCGGTGATAAGTTTCGTGTGTAATTTTATTGGGTATTTGATAATCAAGGCCCCCTTGAATATTTTTAGTTAAGTAGATCTACACTGGGGATAGTTTAAGGAAATGTCTTTCAATTTTGAATAACCAGCTATTATTATTTGCTAAGCAGACACCGAAGAAACGGTAAGTTCAAAGCAAGTTGAGATAGGCCTGTCCACCAGTGGACTGCGAAAGGCTGTCAATTTCAGTAGAATTATATTTATTTCTCTTTACGATTCCCAGAATCATAAAAACCTCCGTATGTTTACACATATCAGCACCACCGGAGAAGAGGTACAAGTGAAATTCACCGAAAATGTAATGAGACCCGCCAGGAAAGGAAGAGGCACTCCGTCAGATATTCAAAAGATCATGTATCTAGAAGAGGAATCACTGCGGCTGGCCCATACAACCAAGATGTTGTGCCACATAATCAAGCAGCTTAGCACCCTGTTCTGGATGACATCAGACACCGCCCCCACCACTCTTGCACGAAAAGCATTAGGAAAAGAGAACATAGTGGCTGAGGCCGAGGGACCTATACTCATGGTCTGGGGATGCAATGAGGCAGATTCTTGAAAGTTCCTGCCCTCTGACAAGTGCTATTTGTACTGGGGTACAGATAGCACTTGTCAGAGGACAGGAACTTTCCTCCTTCAACCAATATTGAACCTTGGGAGGTTCAATATTGGGTGCAGGAGGACCCCACGTTGAACAAGACAGGATACCTCAATCCCGAGACTGAAGAAATTATAGAAAAAAGTCCCCTGACTCAATACCGAGTGCGATACCTATCCTATGGGCAAAAATGTGTATGTGTATCCTATGGGCAAAAACAAAATGGCAGCATGACCCACATCAACACAACATTCCCCCGGGTCAGCATCTCTCGTATGATGCGAAACACCGCATCTCCCTCTTGGGAGAGACCCACCCCTTCGGCCTCAAATCACATGAACACACCCGTCACCTTCGATGACATAGGAAGAAACCCTAGGAGCAATGATAGGCCACCTACACAATAGAGACCTGCTACCCATCCTAATAGGAGCCTCCTGCATTCTGCTCTGAGTAACCATCCTGGGCCCCATCTACAAGCTAAGAAGAAGAATACGAGGCATCAGATCCCGACACGATGGGACTCTTTTCTCAATGAAGTGAGTCTAGAGACCCCTCCAGATTAGTAAAAACATTGCATTATTATGTACTTCAGTCTTCACACGACAATTGAAAACAACGCCATCTCTTACCAACAAACGTAAACTAAACACAATTGAACACAGCGCCATCTATCTTCAGAGCCGCGAACTATTTGGGAGAGTTTGTCTTTTTCACACACACACAGCTCCTTATATGGAAATCTTTTGTCCTTTTTACGCGTACGTCGCCTTTTTGGTATGTCAGGGAACCGCCGCGGAATTTGACGGATACTATGCGTGTGTGCAAGGTCTAGTCGTAGTGACTAGACGCTAGGCTAGTTCGGGAGGAATGGAGGGTCGAACTGTGCGGTGGCATCGTTGATGATGGCGGGGGTAGTCGAGTACTCGCCGCTTGTCTTTCTTGGTCTTCTAATTGGACTGTGAATTCTTCTTCGAGGGCCTGTGGATGATGAGAGTAAGATCAGTTGAGGTTCGAGGTACAATTTCATTTTTAATCTAAAGTTGGGGGATGGTTGTATATCTGACTTGTCAAAAAGAAAGAAAAAAATTGATAATGTTATTATGTAAATAAGCGGATATTGGCGCCGATTCCCTTGTTCACAAACTAAACTAAATTTAAGTTCAGTGCATCTTTTTCTTTTTATTTCATTAAGAAATGGACAGAAGATAAATACTAGTTGATTGGTTGAGTTAATGAAATAGAAAGAAAAAGATACACTGAACTTAAATTTAGTTTAGTTTGAGAACAAGGGAATCGGCGCCATTGAGAACCATATATATAGTTCGTAATACGTTAAAAATTACTGGTCCGGTATACAATCATCAACCATAATTAAAAAAAAACACATTATTAATTTGTATTACTACTATTTTATCCTAGAAATTCCTGCAGAAGAGACACGTTTTTTTTTTGTAGACAGTACATGATGTTTTGAAGAACATAATATGATCATTATTGCACTTTTAACGTGACCAGGACAAAATTCCATACCAAATATAAAAAAAAACATTCGAGAAATAAATCGAAGAGATTAATCGTACGAAATTCAGTGCAATTTGAACTCTTTCTTTACGGTGCTAATTAGGTTTATTTGTAGCTTGAAAAGTAAATTAATTTCATGTCGTAAAGAAAGAGTTATTACGATTGCTACAGGAGACACTATACGCTGTCAATACAATTTGGTACTAAATGCAAAAGTATATTCAATTGCAAGCTTCAACAAAATTAAAAAAATATATTTCTGTCATTTTCATTTGAAAACTCTAACACCCGACTTCTGAAGACCAATTCTTGTATTTGAAAACGTTTAAATGCAAGACGCAAGTCAACGTTCAATCTGAAGGTCAATTCTCGTAATTTAAAACGTTCAAAATCTAGTCGCAGTCTCATCTCCATCAATGACATGACAAGTTTTTGACATTAATTATCGCTGAGATGAGATTGCGACTAGATTTTAACGTTTTTAATTACGGGAATTACCCTTCTATTTTATATCGACCAATTCAAGGTGTTCCCCAAGGCTATGTACAGACGCCAGCACATCAAGCTACTACAATCTGTCAAATTTCTTTAATAGATTTTCAACTTCATCGCTAAAGCATTAAGTTTCAAGGTTGATTGGGAAAATTTGGCAGTTTCGGGTAGCTTGTCCTGCTGGGGTCTGTACTAGGACCCTTAATACTCAGATTAGAAAGAAGCCAAGCGTGTCGTGTTTCCTGCAGCCATCGTTATAGTAAAAGTGCTATGAAATAAATCACATACCACATACCATGCATCCAGCGTCGTCCAGTCCGTGTTATCAGAACCTCACCACCGCCGTTAGATTATCCTGTGTTTTGTATGCTGGATTTGCTAAAACCCTTTTTATTTGCCAAGCCGACCTCAACATACGCTGGGTTTGCTAGTGATGGGACCAGAGAGCATCCTGAGGTATTCCAATTCGATAGAAAAGCTAAATTTAAATGTCATCATAAAGTCGTATTTTTTTTCTTTTTTTTTGGCGGTCCACCGACACGGCAATCAATCAATGTTTTTTTTATTTAATTAAATCCTTAGGGGCTATCTGTTCTGTTAAACTCTCACCGTGAAAACTTCAGTGAAGTGAGTTGTAATTCCACCAGCAGAACTATTCTGTAAATATTTCACCGTGACAAGTGAAGTGAGCTGTCAACAGTGTCAATCAGGGTATGAATTGCAGGGAATGACACTATTGACAGCTCACTTCACCTAAGTTTTTACGGTGAGATTTTTATATAATGAGTCGGCTGGAGGTTTTTGGGATACCTAATTCACAGGAAGTCTCATGACTTACAAAAAAAAAGGTTTCAGCAAATAATCAGCAACAATACACAAAGATCGAAGCACATGCTCATGCGTTGCGACTTTTAGTCGCGCGATTGATATGTTGTGTGTTAAACAGGCTGTATGTACATCTGCCGGTCTAGTCTGTAAAAATCTCACCGTGAAGACTTAGGTGAAGTGAGCTGTCAATAGTGTCATTCCCTAGCATCGGGGGGAATGACAGCTCACGTCAAGCTCACTTCACCTAAGTTTTCACGGTGAGATTTTTACAGAATAGGTCTGCTGTATTCAGGTTGTGAACTCATCTTGTGTTGATGGTAATATTAGAAGCTTGGGTAAGGCTAGAATTTACCCTTATCTACATAAGGGTAAATTCAATATTGAAACCGTGAAACGTAGGTTTATTTGAGTTACTTGTATTTTAGTAATGGTTTGACCACTTTACCCTGAGCAAATCTCGGGTTTTACCCGAGTTAGCCAACTTTACCTAACTTAAAGCTAGTTTTACCCTAGTTAGCCAGAATTACCCTAGTTAGCCAGAATTACCCTAGTTAGCCAGAATTACCCTAGTTAGCCAGAATTACCCTAGTTAACAAGAATTACCCAATGTCAAACTAAGTTTACCCAAGCTTCTGATCACCTGTATATCAATGTATATCACCATTATACCTGCTGTAATCATTTGAAGCAAGCTTATATATTAATTAGCGTTGTAGCTTATTATTACTGGAATTTGACAGCTTTTTCCCAAAGCCCTTTAGTTTTTATTGAAAAATGATTGCTATTTATCATTTCTTTGAAATAATTAAAAAAATAATTTCAAGTTTGAATAATGTAATAATTAATCAAACAAAAAAAAAATGGTATAAAATACAACCGCACCGTTTTAGAAGAAAAAAAAAACATCAAAAACTATGAAACATAACATCTTTATTTACATTATAATTTGCGTAATATAAATGATTTATTTAAATAATTAAATGACATTTTACAATTACGCGTACAGAATTCGCGTCCAATTGACGTTCTACGCTAGCTTGTACATATAAGGGATTAGCTTTACAGAAATGATAATTTGTTTAAAAAACTTTTAGACTACCCTATTTCCTTGATGAGCATAATTATTTTACAAAACATAATTTTCAAGTAAAAGTAAAAGTTTATTTTTAATAATTAAATATACGTTTAAAAGCAGTCACATAATACTAAAAATTAATTTACACATGCACAAGTTAAAATTACTTAATTATATCTTAGGCCACATACGTACGGGCGCTTTTCCAAACGCGAATTTTTAGACCCGTGCTCTGGATTTTCAACTCTCGGCGTCGAACCGAGCGTTGAGAATCCAACGGGGAGCATCCCTAGCGCGTTGAAAATATGCACAGTTGGATTTTCAACCCACTCCGCTATGCCGAGCGTTGAAAATCCAGTGGCAGGAAACGTCGCGTTAAAAAGAACGCCCGTGAGACGTAGACCTACTTGGGTAAAATTCTGTTTCTGATTTGAACATGCAAAATGGAACACTAAGCTTAAACATGCTTTTCTGATATTTTACCTTTTTTTTACCGCGGTAAAAGTAAAAGTCATTCAAGCTACAATATGGCGAGTTCAAGGCAATGGCAATGTGCGGGAGTCATCAGCCTGTTTATTATAACTGCTAAGGCAAGCAGTATCTATGTCTGTGGATTTCCAAACCAGCCTCCTCTACCCAACCAGAGTTTGACATAGTGCAGCATTTAAACATAGGGTCTTAGTTCGCTGTCACAAGCGGCCATTTTGAAATTGATAGCGTATGACTTGCATTAACACTAAAGCTAATTTCACTGTTCCCAGTTAATATGATGGGTGATATGAGCCCTTCGGACACGAGATAGTAAATTATCATTTCCGCAAAGCGTTAAAGAATAACACCTCAAAATTCTACAAGGTTATTCAAATAATTCTGCTGTCAAATCCTGTCAACTTGATTGGTTGCTATCACAGAGCACGGAATCGCCGCGAGCGTCAAAGACGTGTTAATAAAATTCGTAATATTATCTCGCACTGGATTTTCAACTCTCTAGTGTTGAACCGAGCATTGAAAATCCAACAGACCGCATCCCAGCGTGTCAAAAAACGACGCTGTTGGATTTTCAACTCTCGGCGCTAAGCAGTGCGTTCAAAATTCGGTGCGCGAAAAAATGCCGATGCGATATTTATACGTTCGTGCGAAAGACGGCTTCCATCAACCCGCACTGGGCCAGTGTGGTGGATTACGGCCCATTCTCTCTCGCAGAGAGGAGGCCTGTGTCCCAACAGTGGGAACTTTATAGGCTGATTATGCGAAAGCCCGTTGCAAAGCAAAAGCGCGTTGAGCGCACAACTGCTATCACGGACCACCTTTATAACTTCCCCGTTGGTCTCGTGGTCGCAAGCGCGTCTGTTGAGCGTGGGGTCTTGGGTTCGATTCCCGGGTCGGGCAGTGTTATTCGAGTTTTTCCATTAGGAATTTCTTAGTGACAACCTGGAGTTTGGAAGATGGCGGTGTCATACCCCCGTGGCTCGGAAAGCACGTTGAGCCATTTGTCCTGCGCCTGATCTCTCTCCGGTCATGTCGGATTGCCGTCCCATTAGACGAAGAGAGTGAGAGAAGAGGGAGTGCACCTGTGTCTGCGTGCACTCTTATGCACTATAATATCTCCAGCTCCGAAGGCTAGTCTCCGTTGAGATCGGCCGCCGTGGCCGAAATACAGTCTGGAGGACTTTATAGAGGTATGAGGAACAGGGTGTAAATTTCACTCATACTCCATAGAAAAGGGAGGATCCTCCGACCAGACGGGTGTTATGACTGGCGGGCAACTGCCCAATGATTTATGTCGGGGTGTTTGTATATGCTAGTTGCGCGGTAAACGCTGCTTGCGAGATGCAGGATTTTGCGCGACGTCAGTATGACGCGTTGTTCGCGTGTGACGTTGTAGATACCGCTACAAATTTATTTAATTTAGTGTCACAGCGCGAGTTACCGGTGACAGGTTTGGTTTTTTATGGAAAGTGTTGACAATACTGCCTCCTCTACCAGCGGCCGAAGAAGCGACTCCGTGCTATGATTGTCAACCAAACACAAGATTTGACAACAGATTTCCTGGTCAGTCTTTCAGGACTGATGTTCTGGATAACACATAATATTATTTTGTTTGTTAAAGATTTGGTATTGAGGCAAAGTTATTAAGTTAAAAACTTTATTTTTGCGACTGTTCCATCACTTTTTCAGCTTTTTTTTTGCAGAATATTAGTTTTCGTTCTAAATACGGCGGTTTATATCTAAAAAAAAACTGCCTAGCTTTTTCTCAACTATGTCTGAGTCTACCAGTCTAACCGCATGCAGCTGAATACCAGTTCTTTATATGGAGCGACTGCCTATCTGACCTCCACAACCCAGTTACTGGGTAACACGATAGCACTTAGTAAGACTGGTATCAGACTTTTTGCCCTTTTTTTGTTTAATTATGAATGAGAAAGAAATGTTCTTCTTTTTATTTTTTTTTTAAATCCAGAACTTTCGTGCTACTAGCAATATCCTCAAAGTACACATAATAATATCGTTTTTCAGTAACCCTCCTATTTTCTGAATTGATGAAACAGCCAATTAATTAAAACAGTTTTTTTTATAATAACAATAGAATCTAATAATAATACAATATCTTCAAAAGAACAAAATATATTTTAAAATTAATTTACAATAAACATTATAAAATGAAGTATTTTGTACAACGAAATAATTGTTAGAAAATTATTTTTTAAATCGAGTTAAAAATTTGCAGCTCGATTTTCTTCGTGAACCTTAAACGCTTAACTATTCGACTACAACGTAACATATTTATTTGGGAATGTTTAAGTATCGTTTACATGCGCAAAAAGGCTGGCGTTTGTAAAGTCAGAGAAATTGACTACCAACTGAAATTGTCCGTATATTCAAATAACAACAGGTCATAACTTGACAGATATATGAAATGCCTATAACACGGCAAATTGTCAAGTGTCACAAATGCGACTTGATTTCAGTCCTACAAAGCGCGGCAGTACAAAACTCATACTCAGTAACACTACGATCGTGCTCATTCGGAATAACGAAGATTGCCGAAGCGCAAACTTTCTCTGGTTTACTACCGGTAAACCAGAAAGGGTATGCGCTTCGGCAATCTTCGTTTGAATGAGTCTGTAAAGAATAGATACTCATTACAAACATCAACCTTTCAACGCATTATTCGTGTTAGCTTCACCTAACGTTAAATTTACGCGCGTAAATAAATAACTCGATCGGTCAGCGTAAACCGTTACAGCGACGCGTACTTTATCATTAAAAATTAATAAAAAAATTATAATTGCTAACTTCGTTAGTGGCGACGCACTTCGTATAATTATGTTTTTAATTATATTTGCTAACCCCGTAAGGGGTAGCTTATTAATAATTGTACAGGATGTATTTTTAAAACTTGAATGGTACGATAAGTATATGTAGTAGATTTGAGGACGTTGAAAATTGATCTTCCCGGTTATGTAACTACAGTTTATTTTATTTTTTTGAGTCGGTATCTGCCTTGTTTATATACCTTTATGGTTCATCATCTGCCTAGCCTTTTCCCAACGGGGTCGGGTTCCATTCTAACCAGATTCAGCTGAATACAAGTATTTTACACGGAGCGACTGCCTATCCGACCTCCACAACCCAGTTACTGGGTAATACGTTACCCCTTGGTACTGTTACTTTTATAGTTAAACTGCAATTTATTTTCGAATGAGTATCTGTCTTGTTTTTACCTTTTTAATTGACGTTTTCGTCGTTAACTTTCTTCTTTAGTTTATTTTGGGGCTTATATAAAAACAATTATAGGTAACTAATATATTCTTAGAAAATACTCCTAATGGTTCATCGACATAATTCAGTTTCAAAAATACACCCTGCAAAAATGTAACAATTAAAAATATCAAATTCAACTTTTTAAATATACTTTATCTAACCTAAGACTTTGGATTCAGGCACATCGAATCTACTCGCTAAGTATTGCCGTATTTTTCGCCGACATAGCGACTTTAATTTATGCCGAACGCCGGAAATGTTAAGCAACCGTTCCGCCAAGCAACCGACATTTTTGGAAGATGTTCTTTTTCTGACATGACAACGTCTAATAAATCGATGAACGAAAACGGATGACTCATTGTCCCGTTACGCTTTTAATTTTATTCATAAAAGTATGCAATCTTCATCAATGTTTTGTTATGACGTTGTCACGTTAAACTATCGTCCGTAAACCAACTTTACAGACAACCATTTTTTTTTATTATACCGCTGGAATACGAATTACTTATTAATAACATTACTAAGAATTTTATACAAGGCGGAGACGAGAATATGACAATAAATTGAACAATTCCGTTCCCAGTCTGCATACAAAAATTCAACCAAGTATATCCAATAGTTTAGTCACTATAGCTAAGTCGGCCCATGACTACTATTTAGTTTGTTTGAAAAAATCACTTAGTATATTCAGCCTACAACGTTCCCATTGCTGGGACACGCCTCCTCTCTGTGAGAGGGAGTGGGCCATACCATAACCTACCACGCGGGCCCTGTGCGGGTTGGTAGATGTCACATGTCTTCGAATGTTCGGTTCTAGGACATGCCGGCTTCCTCACGATGTTTTCCTTCACCGTTTTGGGGTTTATCTAATAGTTTAGAAATACTCCTTTGTACTAGTATTGCCAGTGTGTTCATTTACTGTCGTATTTTCGTCTCCACATTGTGTATTTATTATCCTTTTAGCAGACTACAGAGCTATCACCCCCCGCGACTCGCAAAAGCGAAAATATTTAACATTTTCGAACTATTCTAAGATTTTTTTTTACTAGAAAATTTATGACTGACATTCTATATTTTTAATAAAAGTTCGATTTTTTTTTTTTTTATTAAAAGTTTATTGGCGAAAAATTAAAGAACGTAGTTTTCGGCTAGAAAACAGTTAAGTCAACTGCAAATTTCTTATATAAGTATATTAATTATTTTTAATATCAACTATAGCAAAAAAAATGCATCTAAAAATGGTAAGACCGACCGCTCCATCACTTTGTTGGAAAATAGACTCTCAGCCCAGGTTCACGTTTTTACGCGACGATTTTTTTTTCAGGCACTGGATTTTCAGCTCCGTATTGAGCAGAGAATTGAAAATCCAACAGAACGCGTCAAGACCACTCAGTTGGATTTTCAACCCTCAGCGCTACGCAGTGTTGCATGAAAAAGAATTGTCCGGGCGCACCTGGGCTTAATTAATAGAAAAATTGTTTTTAATTTATATATCGCGACGAATTTTATATTTAATCCTAATTCTATTAATAAATACTAAGGAAGCGATGCTATTTGGCTAATTGTTGGAAGTCGGCTGTAGGTATACTAATTGAGGTAGAGGCACCAATTGTTATCATAGTCACATTTAAAAAAACATTATTAATACTGGAAGACTTGTCTTTTCCTTTCTCTACTCTCCTTTCTTTTCTAAGCGATATATTTGAGTGGTTATTACTTCATAGCAATTTTGGTTCATACTTTTACCAGTTGAAGTTTAACGTTTTACAAGACAAAACCTTAACTTTCAACATTTTCATGTTATATTTTTAAGTAAAAAAAATCCAATTTCTAGCAACAGGTGCCTCCATCCAACGTCTAATGGCAAGTTTGTGACAATTTATGATTACAATAAGGAACGTTTTGTGATGTATATTTAAGAGGAATTCTTCCCAGTATTGGCAGTATTTTAGAAGCGAATACGACTTTAATTTAATGTAATTGGAAGATGAGGCAGGACCCTCGTACCCACGTGCGGTTTTTACCCGCGACGATTTTTTTATCCTGCACTCGAATTTCAACTCTCGACCTTGAGCCGAGCATTGAAAATCCAACATCTTAGCTCACCAAAAAAATAAACTGTTGGATTTTCAACTCTCGTCGCTAAGCAGTGGGTTGAAAATCCAATGCGCGATAAAAAATCTGGGCTTTTAGATCTAATCTCTTAGTAATTATTACACAAAAATTTATTATTTGTAACCTACATATGTATATCTTTTCACCGCAGTCGCCATCTTTCTTTTAACGTCAAATCCAAGGTAAAAAAAGAGTATGTCTTAGGATTTTACACAATTGTACAAAGTATTAGAAAAATAAGAGAAATAAGTATTATTAGAAGAAGCGAGTTAATAGATTTAAGCGTTAACATAATCTTAAATATAAAGAAATCGTGTCAAAGTGTTTTTACATGTAAGTGAATAAAATAAAAAGTCCCTCCTCCTTTTTTTAAGTCTGTTAAAAAAATGATTTGTAGACCAATGTCAATTCTTAAAACTAATCTCGTTGTAGGAAAACGTTTTCTTGAATTACAATTTATTAGTCTCAAAAAAACAACCTCCTTTACCGCCCTTTAAGAATTGACATCACGCTGTATATCATAGAAAAAAAAAAACAAGCTTACTCTTAAAAAAAATACTATCTGTATTGGGTAAGATTTTTGGCACGAAGGAAAGTATAAAGTCATTTTTTCACATTCAACGCAAAAACACTTTAAAACTCAAAATAATACTATACAATTTGAAATACATGCCAATTTTAGGTTTAAAAAAACATGCTTTTTTATACAATTTTGGATGCGGGAGTGAGTGGTCATCATTTGTTTAGACATGTCAAACTTAAGCGTGTCATATTTTCAGTTTTTTAATGTTGAATATGGATTAAATTGAATTATGATTGCGAAAGGCAGAGGACAGGGTGTTGTGGCGCAGCCTGGGAGAGGCCTATGTCCAGCAGTGGACTGCGATAGGCGGAGTTGAATGAATGGCGAATACACAAACACTTTCTGCAAAATACTGGTTACAGTCACTTTGAATGCAATAAAAAGGCCGCAACAGCAGTTTTCCTAATTTATAAAATTCTTAAACTCACTGACAGAACGCTTAGCCTAAACCGGCCGGTCTAGAAGCGTGACATTTTGTCCAAGAGTTCCTTTTACAACGAGAGTGAGTAATAGAGAAGAATTTTTGAGAATTCATCCCCGAAAGGGGATAAATATGGGAGATAAATCGTCATTTTTGCCGTCGATGGGAAATCGGGCACTTGGCTTGTTCTATAATAACATGTATCTCTGTACTGCGTTGAGTAGTCAGCGTGCACCTTGCTGTACGGCTAATTTTAGCACCGCTATACGAAAAATATTTGTATAGCACTTGTCATAGAAATATTGAACCCAGCTTTATGCTGACAACGCCAATATTGGGGCAAATACGCCATGTGAAGTTGGCGTATTTGATCAAATACTCGCACGGGAAAATCATCGCAAAGAGGAGAGATTAGCTAATAATATTTAAAAAGTTAATTCTGATGCGTTATTTAATTATTTGTTGTTAGTTTTCAAAGAGTTAGTTGAATGCACTGACTATCTTTGCATTATGAGGTTGGAAACCAGTTCCTGTCCTGTCTGTAAAGTTTCGCTGGCTAACCCAGATCTTTTTGTTTCAACGTACGTTACGAACCAGAGGGCGTACCTATCTAGTTTACACTGAAAACCAGCCTAGTTAGACAGAGAGAGGTTAGGACTCTCGCTCGCACATCCAAAACCAACTAAACATTAGAATGGGGGGGCCCTTCCGGCTTATCATTCAAAATCGATTTCCTTATATTCAAAGTCGACAACTGACTCACAGGAACTTCCGTATTCGAATAGCTATTCGATCCTCTAACGGGTCCCCATCGACTGAAATGAGTTTCTAGATCGTCATTTGAGTCTATGGTGTACGTGCTGTCACTGCGCTCACTTCTCGACGTCTCCAGCGAGGGTAGATCAATCATGACAGCTTCTAAAGCGCGATCTTGTTTCAAACTCTGCTGCGAAATGCTGCGTTTCATCGTTTGAGTGGTTTCCGTTTTTAGCAAATGTTCTGACATGGATTGTCTGTTTAATTTCTTGTCTTTAGGACGTTCTATTTCTTCTTGTATCTGCCTTTCGTCTCCATACGCCATTATGGGTTCACCCCGCCAGTCATCACTGTTGTTGAAGACTGAGAATCCGGAGATTTTATCAGAGACTAGTTTCAAGTTGGATGTTGACGCGTACCGTTGACCTTTAGTCAACTTGCCCCGTTTTGTCGTGCTGTTGGCACTTGCTGCAGCCGATTTCGTCGCACGACTGGGGCTTATGCTTTTTCTTCTGTCCATGCTAGGAGTGTTTGCAGCGGATATGAAGTTCAGACTAGTCCTGGACCTAGATAAGGACCCGATGAAGGACGTGCGTTGATGGTAAGCGCTGAGGACGTGCTGTAGAACGTTTTTGGGCCAAGGCGCGCTTAGGTAGACCCCTCGGTCAGGGATCGGTATCCCGAACTTTTTCTCATGATCATCCAGTTGCTTCTCGAAGGATTCTATGATGGTCTGTTTAGAATTAGGGTGTTATTTAGTTTCTGGATTCGAGGTTTTATGACCTAGGACGCCACTGGACGAGTACAACGTGAAGTTTCTATAAATTGTGAGTTCTGAAACGTGTTACTGTTTTTAATGTCTACAATGCGTAATTACGTACCTCCGATGTTTGTCAGTAATCCCCGATTTCCCCAGCACTAGGCAACATTAAATCAATGCCTAAATAAAGGAAACTGTTGGACTTTTCAACTTTCAGCATTAAGGCGGATGTTATAGCCAACAAGAAGGTATAAAACCTCTTTTTATATTATATTATTCTTAATTGTAAATATTTTAGATCCTTTTTCGTTTTTTTTTTTTTCATCTATATAAGACATCTCATGTATGTACAGACGCCAGCACATCAAGCTACTACAATCTGTCAAATTTCTTTAATAGATTTTCAACTTTATCGATGAAGCATTAAGGTTCAAGGTTGATTGGAAAATTTTGTCAGTTTCGGGTAGCTTGACCTGCTGGCGTCTGTACAAAGCTAAATAAATATTTTATAATATTTCATTATTTTTTTTTGCTTGTCTAACAGCGGATCATACACGCGACGGGGCGCGGGAAACAGACCCTAACTCCCAGCACGGAAACGCGTTTTTAATGAATTTATATGTAAAAAAAATCACGAGCGTTATTTGAGCAACGCCGCGTGTCTCGTAGTAGTATGAGATCTGCCTAAGCCGAGCGTTAAAAACTCAACAGCGTGCTTTGATTTAGGTGTCACCTAGTTTTAGAGAAAACGGGCATTAGGTACAGTTACAAAATGTTAAAAGTAACTCGAATGATTTCTTTCCCGGTTCTCTAGTATCTACATAATATGTTATCGTAAAGAACACTTTTCAGAACTCATGAATTCCTTTTCCTAAATAAACCTTCTCCGTAACCCACCACCAGACATTAGTTTTGGACCAAGCTATGAACAAACATGCTTACTTATATGGTAAAAGGAATGATTTACTACAAAAAAAAAAGATTTCGACAGTCTTTTTTTTAAATCATTTTATCATCATCATCTGCCTGCCTTTTCCGAACCATGTTGGGATCGGCTTCCAGTCTAACCGGATTTGGCTGACTAAGTTTTTTTTTTTTTTTTTTACCTCTTTAAAATAATATATATACTATGACTTGTAACCTAAACCCGAAAATTGATGAATGCATGCGATGCACTATTCCTTTATTTAGAATGACAAAATTTTTTATACAACACCATTTTTTTTCTCTCCTCTGTCATAGAAAGCAGTGCTTCGAGGGTGCCGTGCCGAATGTCAATCGTTTTGTTAGTAAATCCATTCCTTTTCCACATAAACCATGAAAACATGCGTACAATCCACCCAATCATATGCAAGCTATATATAACACATGCCTTATGAGATGTTAAAGATTTCCAAATATTATGCTGACTGTATTGAAATATATAATTTTAAAATATTGTATTTTAACTTTCTTTGCCCAGCTGTGGAATACCCCAATAAATTTATATCATGAGAGCATTGCAAACTGAAGGAAACGCCATACATATACCGTCTTATTCCAAAACGAGTCAGTCCTTCGAGCCGGTTACTGTTTTTTGAACTTTATTCCGAAAAACGTAAAGTTCTTAATGCAAAAATTGACAACGACTCGAATTTAACGTCAGTTTTTGTAAAGAAAACTTTCATGTGACTGTTCCTAAATTCCCTTGGGCTGATAAAATTTTCATTTTTCTTAATTATGTGAAATATCAGTATTTGGATCGGTTTCCCTTCTTCGAAACTTAAAAATGACTCGATGGTTTAAACCTGTGTCTAAAGATAAACCTTATTTTTGTAATAAGGCCGTGTGTGTCTATATCTTGAGCCTATCTTGAAATTATAATTTAATTCTAGTATAGTTTCCGATAAAAATCATTGCTACAAAAACATTTCGTGCAGGTTCTCGTAGATTCCTATGTACTATCGCCAAACCCTATATTTACCATTTTGAAAACAAAATCCAGTGCCCATGATGACCACAGCTGCGTCCGTAAGTAATAAAAAAGAGGATACTTTTTAGGTCGACTAATAATATGCGCTGCAAGCAGGAATAGTCCTTGCGGTGGTCAGATATAGATTTTGGCGATAGTACAGCTGTCAAAGTAACATTTTACAAGTCAGATACGTTTAAAATAATTATTTCAATACAGTCAGTTTCACAAAAGATACATGCATACATCACGCTAGAATTTAAAAGGGGGAACACATAATATGAAAAGATCAAATATGTATTTATTTCTGCTTTCACAGGATCAGCACGTCGACGAAGTGTCTTAAAATTTACAAAACCTATGGGGGGGGGCACCTAGACATGGGAAGTGGACAGAAGACTGAGCAATTACTGTTATAAAACACTGCAAGTGAGTCAAGTATTTTAATGCGTGTGCGGTCACAAAAGGAGAGGGTCGTCGGATATAAAGTTTAGTAAGAAACCATTGGATGTTTTCGAATAAAATTTAATTTAATTAATAGAAAACAAACGGTTAATTTACCAAATTAAATTTTATGCGAACATATGCATCGATTTCTTACTAAACTTCAACTATATCCGACGACACTGGTTACCTATCTCTTTTTGTGACTGTACATAACATAGGATGAAATTGAATAGGTGCGACAAATTAAAATATCTAATTTTGCGTGCTAAAAAGTAAATTTAGAGCATGTTGTTAAGGAAAGGGATGTACAGACGCCAGCACATCAAGCTACTACAATCTGTCAAATTTCTTTAATAGATTTTCAACTTTATCGCTAAAGCATCAAGGTTCAAGGTTGATTGGGAAAAGTTGACGTTTCGGGTAGGTTGACCTGCTGGCGTCAAAATTAGGTAAACACCGCTAGTTTAACTCTTTGTCGACTTGCTTCATGGTTTTAACTCAGCGATGAATGTATTGCATATCGGGCGCGAGCTAAAATTGATACTTTAAGTTTCTTACTTGTTTAGATAATTTTGAAAAAACAATTATTAATAAAACGACGATAATTCGTGTCTACTTGCAAGGCAATAACTTAGTTTGCAATATCTAAGATGAAAATTACACGATTTTGCTCAAGAATTTAATTTATTATGATTATGTAACAGTTCCTGCTTCTCCTATTTCGATTTGTCGCAATTTTTCAATTTCATCCTGTATACAATTGAAACACATTGAAAAAGGGGGGTAACCAAAAATGCCACCACATAATACTCCCTTCGTACTATCATATAAGATGGTTATTAATAAATTAAACTTAAAAAGTCACTGTCCACGCCCATATTAAAAAAATAAACAATGGAAGATGTCACTATGACAAAACAAGTACACGTTGGCTGGTTCATGGCTGCACTTCAATGTCGGGACTTAGAAAACCAAATTTATCACATCGCGTCTGTATTCCCCGAAGGGTTAGGCAGAGGTGTAAGTACAGACGCCAGCACATCAAGCTGTCAAATTTTCCCAATCAACTTTGAACCTAATGCTTTAGCGATAAAGTTGAAAGTCTATTAAAGAGATTTGACAGATTTTAGTAGCTTGTTGTGCTGGTGTCTATACACCTACATTATGCTAGTGATGTTTATAAGAACTACATTATGTTTACTGAATTTATCGTTAACTTATAATTTTTTTTAAACTCCAAAAAAAAACGATTAGTTTCGGCAAGCTAAAATCTGGCGCGCACTGCGATGCGATTAGTAAATCGCGTTTTCATGAGAAATAAAACCGCAAATGTGAATATAATTTTTCAAGCGATTTTTTACCGCAGTTCGGGGACTCTAGTATATTGGTATTTTTCACAGATTAGCGATTATTTTACTTTGTCGTGGTACGCGCTTAGCCTAAATATATTAGACACGTCATAATTCCCACAACTCGAAATACTATAATTAAAAAAAAACAACAGACGTCAAAATGCAGCCACTCCCCCCGCCTTTCTACATCACCGACAATCTCCCCGTCCTCACAAACTCCACAGGGACTCACCTGTTTCCTGTCCCCGAGGGTGGCACGCCACTCCTTCAACTCCTGGGAGTACCTCTCCTCCACAGCCTTCATCTTGTTGCCCTCGTGGTTCATCAGGGCTTTCCGCTTCTCGTTCTGGTACTGCTCCAACTCGCGGAGTAGGGCCTGCGTGATGGAAAAGTATCAGTTATTTACTCAAAGAACATACAGGATAGCAGGGAAATCTACGCACAATCTGTTACCGTTAATTTAGTACATGATTCTGAACTCCAAAACGTTTTAAATGAACTCATGCTAAAGTTTTCCTTTTTCGGCAGAAAAATATTCTTTAACGTAGGCTAAATTTAAGTTCAGTGAATCTTTTTCGTTCTATCTCATTAAGAAAAGGACAGAAGATAAAATATTAGTTTAGTCCTGTCAAATTAAGATACTCCATAGACAGTTTAGACGTGATTAAAAACATGGCTACTAAAAATACGTCAAGCAAAGTATAAGAGACTTTGAAAATAATTAATAAATCTCTTCGTTCTAAGTTCATGGTGTGGTTTTATTGTTATAAAATACTCCCGAGTCGTCGATAAAAAAGGGCGTAGAAGATCTTCGATGATCAAATACATAACTACGAATACATTATGAGAATGAACTAAATATAATATCAGTAAGGTTACCTCGCCAGCCGCCTTGAGCTCCTCCCGCGCTTTGGCATGCTTCGTCGCAAGTCGTTGCTGCTCCGCGCGGTAGCGACGCTTCTCATTTTCTTGGAACTGGACAAATAAATAGATAATATATAAAATAAATAGAATAATAATGTAGCTTGTAACATTTACACGAGTTTCAGAGAGTCAGAAGGCCATTCCTCGTAATTAAAAACGTTGAAAATAGAATAATAATGTAGCTTGTAACATTTACACGGGTTTCAGAGAGCCAGAACACCAATTGGACGTAGTTTAGCAGAAAGGACTCAACCCACAAAAAGTAATTTTTGAGTTTTCGAGTTTAGGTGTGTATTGCTGCAATGATGTTGTATATGGAACATTTTGAAATATTGTCACTTATGGGCAAATATACCAATATTTTTATGAGTCAAGTTGTATTACATAGACTAACGCAATTTTCGAGTTATTGGGAAGAATGTGGGTTGAGTCCTTTCTGCTAAACTACATCCAATTCTCGTAATTAAAAACGTTGAAAATCTAGTCGCAGTCACATCTCAGCGACAATTAATGTCAAAAATGTAGCGAAACTGGAGGTATTTTTGACAGATTGAACGTTCTTAAAATTACGGGGAAAAAAACTCTTTATTACGTACACGATACACATTACAGACATAAATATAGAAATTTTACAAAAGCGGTCTTATCGCTAAGAGCAATATTTTAAGGACAACCTTCCAAACTTTGGATGGATGAAATTCTCTGATGGTGTCTGTTATGATTTGTTGATAAAAAAAACTACCATCAATTTTTGAAAGATTTTCATTTCTGTTCCCAATGAGTAGTGAATGCAAAGAAAAATGATAAAAATGTACTACAGGCCGATCGCTTAACTGCGACGTTGCCTGAGGTAGCTGCGCGCGTGGGAGGGGTGATAGTTGTCACAAGTTGACGAATCACTGAGCTCTCGCATCACGTCACCACACCTCTCCCGCACCGCGCTGCTGACGTGAGAGTTAATCGGTTGGCCTATAGTTGTAATATAGCGCAAACGACCATGAATCTAAGTCCTTCGTTTAAATATACAAGTCAGGACACTGAACTGGTACGGCAAATTGTGAACAGATCCTTAGTCACACTCAACTTAATCTCGCTATGGGACATCGCAGAGATAAAGCTGAAATGTCTCATGTGCCTGGATTTATACAAGCACCTACCAGGCAGGAAGAGGCACCTTTCGAACCGGAACAGCTTGGTGGCACAGCAATAAGATCTTACATTAAGCCAATTAACGCATTTACTTTCTATGTCTTACCTTCTTGAGCCGATCTCGCTCGTCCTCGTGGCTGGCGCTGACGGCACTAATCCGCAGCGACTCGCGGAACATCATCTCGCGCGCTTTCTGTTCCGCGCGGATACGCTTGGGCAGAGATCTCTTCTCTAGCGCCTGGACTTTGGCTAGTTCCTCCTCTTTGCGGGTGTTTTTTCTGTTGGCAAAAAAGTTTTGTTTGAATGTCTGGAATTTATGTAGAAATTGAGAATTGGTAAGCAGGCGGCCCACCTGATAACAAGCGGTCACCGCCGCCTATCTATCAGCACTACCAAAGGCATTGCTTAAGATATGCCGTCGTGCGTCATTCATAGATCTTTGACAGTCTTTACGGGTAGTCTGAAACCTGACATTCCAGTCTGACCAAATAACATTGTCTTATCAAGTAACAATAGACAACTAATAGAGAAGTATGGAAACAGAAGCCACGCTGTGCCGACCCCAAATAAAGTCATCTGCGTTCGCGATTTACTAGCCAAAAATTTAATGAGTTTATGGAAAAATAAATTTAATTCCTTCACAATAAAGTTCAGTTTACGCTACAACTTCAAACATTTTTATAATTTTTTTAATAGTCATAGTCACTCTGAAATGAACTTAATTTCCATTAAAATAAAGTTGATGTTTATTTAAAATAACATCAATTAGAAACAAAAATTTGAATAGACCTTAGCAGCTAGTTCGTGGAGGTCAGAAAAGCAGTTGCTCCATGTAAAATACTGGTGTTCGGCTGCAATCAGTTAGACTGGAAGCCGACCCGACCCTTTAATGATGATATAAAGCTTACCTTTTGATCTGCTCTAGCTCCTTATCATGCCGCACCAACATCTGATGTCTCCGCAGCAGGAACTCATCTTTAAGCTGTCTCTTCGCGAGCTGGTGACGTTCGTGGATTTGTTTCTCTTCTAATTCCCATAGAGCTGCTTCTCGAGTCCGCATTATCTGTGGAGAGAAGAATGTTTTAGTTTTATTTAGTGTACGCTAAATTACGGGACGAACACTGTTCAATACGATAGCGGTCAACTAAGAAAATCTATACTAAACTGAAGATTTTTTTTTTTATTTCAAAATCAGCCTATACTGTTCCCACTGCTGGGACACAGGCCTCGTCTCTGTGAGAGGGAGTGGACCGTAATCCACCACGCAGGCCTAAGGGGACAAAGCAGGGTGACAGATCGGAATAACTCGTCTTTCGGCTGAAAATTGCTCCGCGACTGTACGATATCACCTCGTTGTCCCAGCGCAGCCCGCAGCCGTCGTCACGCAGACAGTCCGACAAGTAGTCGGCTGGAACATGGTTTTCTGTGGAACACTCATAACGCATAGATAACCATGTTGCAGCCCAACCCTTGCGGAATCTTCGGCGATATTCGGGTGGAGTCGGAAATCTTCGGGTGGAGTCGGAAGTCTTCGGGTTTCCTCGGTCTTTTTGCTTCTTTGCTTGATTGAGTAACTTAGTTTCTATGACATATAATAAAATTGTCAAAACAAACGTACGGCGCGACAGTAGCGTGCATTGCATAAAGGCATATAAGCAGTGCCTAACTCGATAAATCACCATAAGCCTGTCAATTACATTTTAGTGTGTGTGCCCCACAATAAAGAAACTCACAAAATTATCATACCTAACAAAAACAAAATCTTCATACAAACACGCGGCAGTAGGCAGTCGCCGGACGGCCTACTCGGCTCCCGTACTACTCGCACATTGTCATTGGTCTTTACTCGTTCCAAGTTAATGCGACGAAATGAATAATACGTACAGACGCCAGCACATCAAGCTACTACAATCTGTCAAATTTCTTTATTAGATTTTCAACTTTATCGCTATAGCATTAGGTTCAAGGTTGATTGGGAAAATTTGACAGTTTCGGGTAGCTTGACCTGCTGGCGTCTGTCTGTACGTCTCACGCGTAATACTATGACGTTCGATCTTCGCAATTTATCACCCTTAAGTAGGCATGCCTACTCAAATAACCAACCGAATATGAATGTTAAAATAATACTTCGTAATATGGCCGTGCGAAGAAAGAATGCATAATGAAGTCGCCCATAGTGAGGTAAAAATTAAAATCCAAAATGGCAGCTGCGAAATTTTTTAAATTTTTCATCATGGGTTTCAGTTTCATGGTTTTTGAGGGTGCTGAAGCCAATGGTGAGGTCAAAATGAAAATCCAAGATGGCGACTGCAAAAATTTTCGAATTTTTCGTCATGGGTGTCGTTTTCATGGTTTTCGAGGGTGCTGGAGCCGCGCACGTAGGCGCGCTCGCGCGTTATAGGACCTGTATAAGTGTCCCCTCACCTGGTGCCTCTGCTGCAGGTACTGCCGGTCGGCCAGCGCCTGCCGGTCGCGGTGCGCGTCGTGTATGCGCCGCAGCACGGCGTCGCCCGCGTCGGCCAGCGCGGCCACGAATGCGCGCTCGCGCTCGGCGTGCTCGGCGTCGAGGCGCGCGCGTCGTATGCGGTACGCGTCTTTACGACGGTCTTTTGCGACTAGTTCTACTTCCTGTTGGAAAAGAAGAAGATTTAATTTCATGACTAGTGTGGTACCAAAAATGAAGATACTCGTAAATACAAATGGGGGTTTAAATGTAACCATAAAAATTGTTCCTTTAAGATTCGACAGGAAATACGAGAATGAGGTCAAAAACAAAATTCAAGATGATCCGTAACAATAATTTTCATACTTTTGGGGTTTTTTTTATAATAAAATGTGGCCAAAAAAGGGCAAAATCCAATGGAAAAACCAAGGAAATAGTCTAATAATTCGTTTTGGTTATATATTTTTTCAGTTTTTAAGAGCAATGAAATCTAAGACGTGTTCAAAAACGAAATCTAGAAGATGCTCCTCGAGTATTGCGACGGTGGCGCCCTCGACTCAGTCATGGCGGAACTGGAGAAAGGCCTCAACGAGATACAAATAGCCTACGTCTGTCGAGAGATGTGCAGAGGTCTTGAGTTCCTGCATTCAAGACGAGTGATACATCGGGACTTGAAAGCTGGGAACGTGCTCGCTACGATGACGGGTGGTGTTAAGTTGGGTGAGTTGGTCGAATTTTGTTTTTGTGATGGTGGGTAGTTTTAAGTACTAATACAAGGTCAAATTAGATTGAATGGTGAAACTTCACAAATTAGATGAGTATTGAATTGTTGAATGATAAAGAAGATCCAGAAAATAATCTCTCATGAGTATGTTTTTTGGCAATTTTTGAGAGTGTATTTTTCTGAAAAACCGGAGGTCTACTACGAAGTGCAAAGTGCGAATGATCGGATCGGACCGACATGGCCGAACCGAATATTGTTGAAAAATGCGAAAAAAGTTCCATAGTCAATATTCGAAAGAGTGTAGGAGGGTAGGATCGGAACCGACCGAACCAAATAGTAATATCGTAGCAGGAAACGGCCGAACATTCGGCCGATACCACTTCGGAGTGGACCCCCTGGTCAAAATCAAAATCCAAAATTAATAATTATTATCAATCTATAATCACTAGTTGTTACCTGTTTAAGTAACCTAAGCTCTTGTTTGAGCGTATCCCTAAAGTGCCTCAAGTCCCTCTCGTGGTCTGCCCGCAGTCGTTTGGCGGCGTGACGTAGTTCCGCTTCTAGTTGTTGCTCCGCTCGCTCGGCGGCCGCTCGTTGCGCTCGCGCCAACGCTTCCAGGTCTGATTCGTGTGCTCGGCCGAGGGAGACTAGTTCGGCTTCGAACCTGTGAGAGAGCTCATGTTTTAAAAAGTGCGTAAAATCTTCGAACGCAAATGACGATAGATCAAAAAGGTAATGGTGTTTTGTTGTAAGTCGACGGGATATAGGAGAATCATGTTCTTGGAAATCGACCCCAACACAATATCAGCATATTTCCTATTATGCGCATCAGCGGCCAGACAGGAAATATTTAAATGCGCACCAAACAAATTATGGACTTTTTTATTATTTTTTCAGTCATGGGGGTAATTTTCATGGTTTTCGAGGGTGCTAAGGAAGCTAGTACGTTCAAAATTAAAATCCAAGGTGGCGGATGTAATTTTCATCATGGGTGTCGTTTTCATGGTTTTCGAGGGTGCTAAACCCGATAGTGAGATCAAAATTGAAATCCAAGATGGCGGATGTCAACATTTTCAAATTGTTCATCATGGGTGTCGTTTTCATGGTTTCCGAGGGTGCTAAAGTCGATAGTAATGCCAAAATTAATATCCAAGATGGCGGAAATCTACATTTACAAAATTCTCGTTTTGAGTGTCGTTTTCATGATTTTCGAGGGTGCTAAAGTCGACAGTGATATCAAAATTGAAATCCAAGATGGCGATGTCAACATTTTCATCATGGGTGTCGTTTTCATAGTTTTCAAATGTGCTAAAGCCGATAAAGAGTTCAAAATTGAAATCCATGATGGCGGATGTCATTTAATTTTTTACACGATAGAAACTAATTCAGTCGTCAATAGTTAGTTGCAACTTATTTCTTTAGTTTCAGTTCTTAATCGTCAATCAAACTACATTTTTGACAACACTGCCGCTGACCCAATAAAGTTGTGTAAAGGCAGGAAGACTAATGTCAACACTGACCTTTTATCCTGCTGCTCCCTGAACTGGCTCTCTTTGGCGTTGAGGTCCTGGAACTGCTTCTGCTCCTGCTTCTGCAGCATCTTGATCTCGCGCAGCTCTTGTTTGCGGAGCGCGTGGTCGTCCCATGTTCGACCGCTTTCTTCGTCGCCCCATATCACCTAAGAACAAAAGTATTGAGTTAAATCATTCAATTGAAGGACAAAATTATACTTTACTTATGTATATGTATAACTTGTCAAATACGTATTTATTTTTATTAAATTATAATAAAAATAAATACATATTTGACAAGTTTTTGACACTGATTGTCGCTGAGATGAAATTGCGACTAGATTTTGAACGTATTTAATTAAGGGATTGGCCTTCAGATTACATTGAATAGGTTTTTAAACCGCTTGCTGCGGTTGGACCGTGGATGGGCGACCATCTTCACATACCAATTAAGACCCATCCGTGCCTCGAAAAGCACATTAAGCCATTGGTTCCGGCTGTCATTTTTGGATCTTTGACAGTCGTTACGGGTCGTCAGTAGCCCGAAAGTCTGACAACCAGTCTTACCAAGGGGTATCGTATTACCCAGTAACTGGGTTGTGGTGGTCAGATAGACAGTCGCTCCATGTAAAATACTGATATTCAGCTGCATCCGGTTAGACTGGAAGCCGACCCCAACATAGTTGGGAAAAGGCTAAGCAGGTGAGGTTTTTAAAATCCTCCTAGATTTATTGTACAGTTTTTTCTTACAGGAGTTACAATGTAATGTATAACACTGACCTTGGAAGTAGTGGTGGTGACTATAACGCCATCTATCTCAAACTTCCGCGTTCGCTTGCGAGTCTTCTTCTTCAGGTTAGCCATGTGGATGTCCTCCTTCGACCTGTAGACAATAATGTATTAACTATAGAGATTTGTGTGAACGTGGGCGAAACAAGAAGAGATTTTTTATATTTTACCCCACCCAACATGATTCAGCGCCGAACGAAGTGTGCCGATCGGCAAGAACCGAATGAAAGCCGAATATGTAGTTTTTTTTTTTTTTTTTAAACGTTGCCCTACACTTGGAATTAACCCTGCATCGTGGGTGCGTTTACAAACATTTAAACTCACATACACAAACAGCGAGACCCGGAACAACTACCTGTAGGCAATACAAATATTTGTTCCGTGCGGGAATCGAACCCGCGACACGCAGCGCAGCAGTCGATCGCTCAGCCACTGCGCCAACCGTGTCGTCAAATTACTTCGGATCGGCTGTGTTGATTAACAGATACTGCGGAATCGAATGCGCTGACTCGAATTTGTGTGTGGCCCCGTATACGGGTGGCCTTTCCATGTAGGTGTGGAGGCACCGTGTAATAAATAATAATAAATAAAATAATAAAAAATCATTAATTTTCTCCCACAAGACACATACGTTTCTTAAATTTAAATAAACAATGCTAATGTAGTGACCTACTCTTATTGTAATTAAATATAAATTATGTCATTGCTAAAAAATTACAAACAATAATAATTTATATACAAATTAAAAACTAGATATATATTTATGTTAATTTACTTTATCTACAATTCAACATACAAACACATTATTTTGTATTGTTACATAGTTACCTATCAGCTGACCGGCGTAGCTATGACGCGTCTTTTGTTCTAGCGGCCAGCGGGCTCGCTACGTTTACGTCACACGAACCGGTTGCGCTTGCGCGTGCGGGACAGCACTATCGCTGCGTTGCGCTCACGCAAGCGCGGTCCGGCGTGCGGGCCGCCTCGCCAGTAAGTTCGCAAGATCTTATCGCGACCGTTGTCAAAGATAAACCATAGCTTCGCCGCGATTAATATTGACTGTCTTTTCGCTTAACTTTGTGCTATCTACTCTATTTCTACTACTCCTTCTTCTTAGTGTAACTCTTGTGTGTGAGACTGTAAACTGTGTCTGTGTAATAAACTTTCTTCCTTCTTCCTGTGTTCTTCGGACTTTTCTTCATCTCTTCGTACACCTTCATACACTCGTGAATATTCACACCTACCCTACCTACACTAATACTTGGAAGGGAGACAGGAGCCCATAATAAGTAAAGAACTTGTGTCATGGGTCCCCTGGCCTCCTTATCCCGGACAGGTATACATACGTGCTAGAATCTAACTAATTAAGAGTTGCGTGATTAGGAATGAGCTAAATGAGTGGTTTGTTATTGGGCGAGTGAGGATGTGTATAGTTATGAGTAAGTAACGATGCATGTGTGTGTATTTGTGTGGGTACGTGCGGCGTGTGAGGGTGTGTGAATGTGTGTAAGTGTGAGTGTGCTAGATGTCTCTGTGTCTGCAAAGAATTTTTCTGTCTCCTCATACTTAAGTGTCAGAAGCCATTTTATGACATTTTGTATGTTGGTATTTAGTCGATTTAAATGTGCAAAAAATTAATCGATTCTTATTTTTTAATAATGGCAACAATGTCAATTAATGATTCGTATAAAAACCAACACCTCCTATCAGCTCGTCCCTTTTTATATTCGCTGTGCTAGGAGTCAGACATAAAGCCTTCCCTGTGTCACGTTAAATTAAATATAAAGCACATTATTTAAATTCAAAAATTCCGTTTTTAATTCTCGTCCATAACCTGATTTCCTATATTGTAAGACCAAAATAACTGGCTATAATCATTAAGTCAGTCTTTTTTTTTATTTTAGTGTGTAATTACTATTTACCTCTGTATCCTGTTGCCAGGCTGCCCATCTTGCTGCTTTCTTCTAAGCACTACAGGCTCGCCATTGTCCAGGTTCTCTGTCTGGTCTGTATTTACTCTGTAACAATGGATTAGCAAATTAGGTGCAAGTTCGCGCAAACATCAATAATAATAAGAAACCAGTTCAAATTGTGTTACCCAGTAACTGGGTTGTGGAGGTCAAAAAGGCTGTCGCTTATGTAAAAAAAACTAGTTATAACTACATGTGTTTGACTGGAAGCCGACCCTAACAAAGTTGAGAAAATTCTAGGCAGATGATGAAGGTCAGTCTCTCCATGTAAGATACTGCACGCATTCAGTTTTTACTCAAATTCCGCTGACCTATATTATACAAGTACGCTGGACGTCATACTATCGATAACAAATCGAAGACATTTGATTTTCACCATTTTGGCGCTGATAACAACGCGAGCGTCCATGGAACTAATATTTGTGATAGCAAGTTTTACAAAATGCGCATACTCTCATGATAAAAATGTTCTAAATATCTCGTAGTAAACACAAAATACACAAACAAGTCTTATTCCACGATTTAGACCTAAATCATCAGAGACGTACCAAAACAACACGACGGCCATTTGCAACAGTTTTAGTTCCTGGGACACTCGAGCGGGGGCGCTTTGAATCAGCACAAAAAACAACTGTCATTTCGTATAGTATACTAGCTGCGCCCCGCGGTTTTACCCGCATAAGTTTCGATCCCGTAGGAAAATCGGGATAAAAAGTATCATCTGTGTGCCAAATTTCATCCAAATCCGTGCAGTAGTTTTTGCGTGAAAGAGTAACAAACATCCATCCATCCGTACAAACTTTCACATTTATAATATTAGTTAGAATAGTATACTCAGTCCAGCGTACTTGTTTATTAGAAGTCAGTGTTATATTCATCACTGCTCAATATTTGGAATGATGTTGGATGATATTAATCTTCAATTTAACTATATAAATTAAAAAATTAAAAGTAATTAGCCCGAAAGTCTGACAACCAGTCTTACCAAAGGGTATCGTATTACCCAGTAACTGGGTTGAGGCGGTCAGATAGGCAGTCGCTCCATGTAAAATACTGGTATTCAGCTGCATCCGGTTAGACTGGAAGCCGACCCCAACATAGTTGGGAAAAGGCTAGGCAGATGATGATGAAATTAAAAAATTAAATGCTGTTTGCTGGTAAGCGCATCACTTGAAAACGGCTGAACAGATTTGGCAATTTTTTTTTTTGTATGAACTATTGAAATTTGGACAACGTCTATCGGGTTGGCTAGTATGTTTTAAATACATACCTGGCTCCACCATTGACGTTAACATTCAGATGCGCGAGGTGCAGGTCGGGGTGCGAGGCCGTGGTGGCGCTGGTCGCCAGCGAGTCTGCGTCCTGAAGGACTCGCGATGAAGATGACGCTACTGAGCCGCTGTCTGACTGTGATCTGCTGTGAAAATTATTTATTGTTAGATTATTTACGTGCAGTCAAGGGTCAATGAGATCGGTTTAGTGGTGAGTAGAGTACTGAACGCTGAGCTTAACACTTTGACATAGGGATTGAACTAAGAGGGTTCTCGACTTGTTGAACCGTTTTTTGACAGATGGAACTAGTGATTGCAGCAACACACAATACATTGCACACGTACGGTATTATGTATTCAAACTCAAACTCAAACTCAAAGTATTTATTTCAATTAAACCAATTACAGGCACTTTTGAATTGTCAAGGGGCCATAAATAAATGTAAGAAGCCATAAATAAATAAGATAATTCAATAAGATAAGGCAGTTTATATATTTATTTTACTATGCATTGTGAAGTTAACTTTTACATAATCTGAAATATGTTCGTTCTAAGTCAGCTGTCAAAAAACGATTAACCTAATGGTCAGGGTATAACCATAGATTTCCTAAGGAAGGAGTGTCATCAATTCATCATAATTATAGCCGCAATAAATGGACGTCTGTCATTGAAAACCCATAATTTTTTACTGTTTTTTTGATATTACGGGCTCAATTAACGCTCACTACAAAAATCCCGATTCCGATTTCCGATTTATTAATTTCCGATTAATTTTATTTTTATTTGACATTGAGTTGCTTATTTTTATTTGACATTTTATTTATAATTTGATGACATTGTATTTATTTTTATATTGTGATTTGTATTTATCTCGTATTTCGTAGCTTGTGATTGTAATATGGGAGAACCTGAAATAAATTGATTTTTTATTATTATTTTTTTTACTACATCAACGGTTGTCATTATATAACGCCACCGCTTTCTTAGGAAACTCAAACTTTACAAGGTTTATTCCATTAGGAATTACACAGTTAACGCCTGTGCCTTTTACATTGCATTAAAAAAAATACTAAGATGTAGATGTTATTGTTTACACATCCGCTTACTCCTTCGAAGAGTACAGGCGTTATGTTATTTTATATTACGTGTTGGTGTTATATCCTTACCTCTCAAAGCTGTCGGGACTAAGTCGCGTACTGACTGAACCCAGCGCGATGTGTGTCGCAGCCGAGTCTCGAACACGCACCTCTTCGTTACCGACCGTAACTACTGAGACGTGGGATGTGTCCTGTGGAAGAAAATGATATCAGATATTAGATGAAATATTACATTTTGCTTAAGTAAGTTTTGTTTGTTTTTTAACAAGCAGATACCACTGTTTGTCACGATAAAAAAGTGCTGATTCGGCTTGTTTTTATCAATTCATTCCACATCGTTTCTGTGTCATAAGTTTTTTGCGCGATTTTACGTTGAACTGAATTTCTGAACATAGGAATACAGGTTTCGAATGTTCTAATTCTTTAAAAAAAAAACGTCGAGTGACATAAAATTATTTATTTATTTATTTTATTGTCTTTGGGTGGCTTACAGCTATCAAATACAGAAGTAGTAGTGAGGTAATAGACCATGGCGGTATTGTTATGATTGAACTACAATGACTTGAAAAAAATATCTTTTATTTCGTCTTAAAATATAGTCTGCATAAATATATTTTTTCCATTTCCTCAACGTGTAGTCTTTCCAGTCAGTGGAAGCAGAAGGTATTAGTAATAGTAATAATAAACTCACCAAATTCAGTCCGTTAGTAACACTGTCGTCGAACACTCCGGAGTCAGTGGCTGCGGCCGTAGGACTCAGAATGAGAACCTCACTGCTGTCTAATCGTCGACCACGAGTTTTTTCTGTTAATAAACAATAATATAAGTTTATTAATTATTTCAGATTTATGCAAAGGGAAAGGACAAGGCATATGAAGTTCTGGGTTCGGTTCCCAGGTTGGGTTAAGTGTTATTGGAATGTCTGTCAGTAGCAGCCTGGAGTCCAGGTTTGTACGCGGTTGATGACAATAGGATCGGCCCCCTATTACAGCCGAAATGTGGGTTTACTAGAATTGCCCTTCTGTAATCCCCGAAGGGCAAAGGTGTACCTATTGTAGGCACTGTAGAGGTTTGTCTGCCGAAGGCAACCTCACATAGTGCATGCCGGCGATAATCTAGAACGGGTTATATTCGAACCTTCAAGCTAATGTCATATATTTTCTATTAGGATTTCTGGTTTATAACAGTCAGTGGTAATTTGGTCTAGAATATGTAAAGACGTGCTTACAATATAATCTTAAAGGAGTCTTATAGTTGTTTGATTCCTCCCGTTACCTCAGAGGGCTCTTCAAGTCCTCACAGTACACTATATAGGTATTAGAGGGGCAATTCTCGTAATTTTAAGAACATTCACAGTCTGAGGCGCAATTCTCGTAATTTTAAGAACATTCACAGTCTGAGGCGCAATTCTCGTAATTTTAGGAATGTACACAGTCTGATCTCAGTCTCAATCTGTCAAAAAATACTTCTAATTTCCCTACATTTTGACAAGCTTTTGACATTTGTTTGTCGCCGAGATGAGACTGCGACTAGATTTTGAACGTTTTAAATTACGAAAATTGCCCCTCAGATGTCATGTTATGTACATGCGATGTTGCATTTAGATATTTACAGCTTTTTTTATGTATATCATCTCGCAATTCAACCTATGAGGTGGTTGTCTGCTTAACTGGGCTTGCCCGAGGATGCCTCAATAAATTAAGGCCTCCAGCCAGGCCTCAAAAAAAATTAAAAACTAAGCGACTACACGCTGCGGGCACCTCCTGTGGGGTAGGGAGCTCGGCTTAGGACGTCGCTGGGAGAGGGCAGCAAGGGACAGGCTGGATCGGAATTAATATTTACCGCTATAGTGTGTGCAGTCTAACGAGTCCAGGGACGAAGGCGCGAAGCAGTCGTCGTCAGATGAGGAGCCCAAACCGACTATGACTACTTCGTCCGCTATTGGTGGTGTGGTTGATATCGTTACGGCGTTTGGCGGGAGCTGGAGAGCACAAAAACATGTTAAATTAGTACAAAAAAATAAATCAACATAATACATTTCCATTTGAAAGGGAGTAAGTCCATCGAAAAGTGAAAAACGGTTGATATTAGTATTATAGAGGTATGAGGAACAGGGTGTAAAGTTCACTCATACTCTATAGAAAAGCGAGGTTCCTTCGACCAGACGGGTGTTGTGTCTGGCGGGCAACTGCCCAACGATTGATGTTGGGAAATTGTATCTATGCTAATTGCGCGGTAAACTCTGCTTGCGAGATGCAGGATTTGCGTGACGTCAGTATGACACGTTATTCGCATGTGGCGTTGTAGATACCGCTACAGTATAAAATATTAAAGGAAATGTTTGTTCCGACATGACAATGCTGGCTAAAGCTTCTAAGGATCTTTCCATCCACCATATTTAACCGTTTAAATTACTTTAAAGCTTACAATTTTATTTTTAATAAAAATTTTGTAACAAAAAAAACGAATATTCTACTAAGGTCTATTCAAATTCCCGTTTCTAATTGATGTAATTTCAAGTTAAACAAATATCAATTTTATTGCAGTGGTAATTAAGTTGATTTCAGATAGACAAGCATTATTTATAAAGTCTTAAAAATGTTCGAAGTTGTATCGTAAACTGAACTTTATTGTGTAGAAATTAAAGTTATTTTTCCAATGACTCATATTTGTTTACATGTTTGGAAAATTAATCGCGAACTTAGATTAGGAAAAAAATGTATAAAGATATAAAATTAGGATAAATTGAAATAGAATTACTAATAACAAGAAACTGTTTTATTTAATTTATCTACGCCTAAATCTTTTGGTCTGATGTGGTTACTCACAGTGGCAGCAGTACTAAGGACGGGCGGATGCGTAGTGGTGACGGTGACGAGCCCGGCCGGCGTGGTCGCAGCTAAGCTGTTCGGTTCTACCTGTATCATATATAGTTTTGTTAACATCTATCAAAGAAAACTTTGTACAGACGCCAGCACATCAAGCTACTACAATCTGTCAATTTTTTTTAATAGATTTTCAACTTTATCGCTAAAGCATTAGGTTCAAAGTTGATTGAAAAAATTTGACAGTTTCGGGTAGCTTGACCTGCTGGCGTCTGTACAAAAAATAATTGGACGTAGTTTAGCAGAAAGGACTCAACCCACAAAAAGTAATTTTTGAGTTATCGAGGTTTTAAGTTTAGATGTGTATTGCTGCAATGATGATATGTAATATTTTGAAATATTGTCACTTATGGGCAAATATACCAATATTTTTATGAGTCAAGTTGTATTACATAGACTAACGCAATTTTCGAGTTATTGGGAAGAATGTGGGTTGAGTCCTTTCTGCTTAACTACGTTCAATTATAATGCAGACATTGGTGCCGATTCACAAACTAAACTAAATTTAAGTTCTGTGCATCTTTTTCTTTCTATTTCATTAAGAAAAGGACAGAAGATAAATATTAGTTTAGTCCTGTCAAATTAGTCAGCGCCTGACGTAAATTGACGTATTTTTGGTAGCCATGTTTTTAATCGCGTCTAATTTGTCAATGGAATATTTTAATTTGACAGGACTAAACCAATATTTTATCTTCTGTCCTTTTCTCAGTATTTTACACGAAGCGACTGCCTATCTGACATCCACAACCCATTTGGTAATACGATACCCCTTGGTAAGACTGGTTGTCAGACTTTCAGGCAGGCAGGCTGACTACTAGTAACGAATGTAAAAAATCCACAAATGACAGCCGGGATCAACGGTACCCATCTTTAATTTACTATCTTGACAAAATTGACAGCAAACTTACCACCACCACACTTTCCTTCACCGCCACCACCACAGGCGAGACGGCTGGGAGCGGCGTGGGTGACGTCACGACCACAGTCTGCGTGGGCTGCGTGTGTTGCGTGGCGTGCGTGTGCTGTGTCGGCGGGACAGGGGCGGGCGGTTTCGTTGTTTCTTTAGGCGGGTCTGGCTCTTTTGGTTGTGATGGCTGGAGGAGAAATAATAGATAAAAAATCTTCGATGAAAATCTCTTGCTAGGATCCTAAAGATAAAACCAAGACCCAGTCAGCCAGAATATTTTTTTTTTTTTTTTTCATTGTACAGATTGTATGGTTTCCGCACTTGAAGGGCTAAGTGCGGAAACCAAAACCGTAACGGAGAACCCCAAATAAAAAGTTTCCAAACTCACCGTAACAGGCCTAATCTCCACGGCATTATGCTGCGATCTCCTATCACTCTTCTCTCTCCTCTTATCATCAAAGCGTTCCTCATCCACAGAGGAGGATCTAGAATAATTCTTCTCTAACCGATGCACTTCTGCGCTAACTCTATTTACTTCTATCCCAGTCTTCTCTAACGAATCTCTCTTACTATCTCTTACGTCTCTTTCGTGTATAGAATTCGGTCTACTCTTATCCCTTTTAACTTCTGTCTCTTCTGCCGAGTTGCTTCTGGAGTAGGTTTTGTCTTTGACGTCTGGTTTCGTTCTTGTGTCGGATTTTTCCGTTGACTTTGGTTTCTCGTTGACATCTTCTTGTTTGGATTTATCTTCTGGTTCCGATTTTTTGCTTTCTACTGCTTTTTCGGCGTCTCTGCATACCTGTGGTTTGAAATTGATAATGTAGGTTTGTTATTTTTTCGCCTCAAAGAGATGTCAGCACTAACTGACAGGGTAAGCTAGTGCCGATGCTTGCCAGGACCGCGGAAAGAGATACCGTGGCCCCTGGCACAGGCAACTGAAGGAACACGAGTAGTCCCGCGCAGAGCGGGAGAAGTTATTTGATGATTTCCCAGACAAAAGAAAAGGTTTGTTATTTTACTAGTTCAAAGCGAAGATATTTTTTCACACAAGGAACGAACTATTCAGTCGTCGCGCTATTTCAGACAGTATTCGTCTTTTTTTTTTTTAAATAACCAAAAGTAATAATGAACATTCTTCATTGTATTGCGATTACTTCGATTTCTGGTTCTAATACAGGATTGAGGCATCAAATTCGGTCCATCGAGAAATTTCTTTCGATTTTGCACTTTTGAGGTAGGTTCAGATAAGTGTGGGGTCACTTTCGTGTGACAATAGCTGTCCACCTGAACAAATGTAGTAAAAAAATATGTTTCTCTAGGGAATAGGATGGGCAGTAAAATAATCACAAACATACCTGGTCCACAATGAGCCTGCCCGCGGTAGCAGCAGGCAAGGCCTCTGTAGCTTCCTCTGCCACCAGCTTCTGCGGTGACGACGATGCCGGCGTGCGGGGGGGCGTGCTCGTAGGGGTGGCGGGGGCGGGCGCGGGGGGCGGGGGCGCGGGCGGCTTGCGGCCGGAAGTAGGCGCGGGCGCGGGCGCGGGAGGGGGCGGGGGCGGGGACGTGACGGTGCCGGAGGGGGGGAGGGGGGCGGGGCCTTTTTCTTTTTTTGGTGCCTGGAATACAAATGATAAGTACGGTTAATCTTAACGAAGTACAGCATGAATTCATTCGTACATAACCTCACTTCGATTACTAAAGATTTTGCCTTGTTGTCAGCCGAGCGATTCTGTAAAATTCTCACCGTGAGAACTTCGGTGAAGTGAGGAGTCAATTCCTATAGGATCAGCCGATCGATTCTGTAAAAATCTCACCGTGAAAACTTAGGTGAAGTGAGCGTGGAGTGAGCTGTCATTCCAACTAATACTAGGGATTGACACTATTGAGAGCTCACTCTAAGCTCACTCTAAGCACTGTGAGATAGTTACAGAATCGCACAGCTGGTGTGTTGACACCAGAGGGGCAATTCTCGTAATTTTAAAAACGTTCAGTCTGATCTCAGTCTCAATCTGTTAAAAATACCTCTAATTTGACAAGGTTTTGACATTTGTTTGTCTCCGAGATGAGACTGCGACTAGATTATGTACGTTTTAAATTACGAGAATTGACCTTCTGGTTTCAATCTCACTTCAGCTAAGTTTTCACAGTACGATTTTTACAGAATAGATCGGCTGCTTTGATTCTGTGGTCATACTGGATTTCGAATTTTGTAGCATTGTATTTTTTTTAAACATGATTCTTGTTAGACTTAAGAGCAGGCTTGGTTCAGGTTGGTCGGTGGTCGTTGTAACATTTGACGATGCCAATGACGAACATATTCTTTAAAAAAACTTTAAGAAACATAATCTATTGATTTCTGTTTCCTGTGTCATGTGCATTTGATAAATTGAAATAATACTCACGGGCGGCTTTCTGTCAGCAGGCGGGTGCGAGTCCTCGTGTGGCCGCTTGGCTGCGGCGACCGACGCGGGCGACGCGGGCGGCGCGGGCGCGGGCGGCGGGGAGGGGGGGGCGCGCGCGGCTGGGGTGGTGCCCGCGTGGGGCTCGTCCGACACTGTGCGGGGGGGGGACATTATAACGAGCTTGATTTTCGAGAAATAAAATGACATACAACAAGTTTTGACGGTTTAGCGGTGAAATGAATTAGAACAAGGATATTGTCTTTCTGATAGTGAAAACCAATGGTGTTATTGCGAAAAATAAACTTTTCTTTTATGTGGACCAAATACATTCCTTATCATATTGAATTCATAAACAGGAGGAGCTTTTTTAAAATAACTGAAAAAACAGTTTTATATATCCCCAAAATAAAGTTCATAATTCCTTTTACCACTTTTCTCTAGCTCTTCTCATAGTTAACATTTTACATTCAACATCTCATCTCAATTAAATACGCTACATTCAACAAATTAGATATAAATAATTATGCAGTGATACGTACTCTTGACATCTGGCGTGTCGCCGGAGCGGACGGAGGTCGAGTCATCTTCCTCCATAGGTATATGAGAGCTGCGCGGCTCCTGTGCATAATAAAGGTATAGAATTAGACACGTAATTATAAATCATTGAATAAAATTTAGGAAAAAAAATTGGCAAAAAGTGTTAATAATATTGCAAAGCATAATATTAGATGCTTCATCCTGGTTTAAATTAGACTATTGCATCAGGGCTCAGACTTTCAAGAGCCGAGGGTTATGGCCTGTTTTACTTTGCATAGATAGGCGCTCAGTAAAGTCTCGTTTACACTAGTGAGAATTCCCAACGTCGAGAGGCGATAATTTCCATGCGAGACTCAGGTGTAAACAAGCCTTTAAAGACATGTTAATTATGAACTTATCTGCAATATTATTAATTAAAGGAAATTGTGAAAACGGCTATTTATTAATATAGCAGTAAGTACACTTATTTTATATGATGTAAATAAATATATATATTATCTAGTTAGTATTCGAGTGTATACCTTCGACGCAGGCGGACGATCTAGCGGCTGGGCGTCCGATTCGTTTGCAATGTAAACCAACCTCACATTAACGTATTGTTACGACAATTAGATAGTTTTTAAAACGAAAGGAGAATAACCAAAAAAAAATTATAATAATTTCAAAAAAAAAATTATAATAATTTCAAAAAAAAAATTATAATAATTTCAAAAAAAATTATAATAATTTCAAAAAAAATTATAATAATTTCAAAAAAAATTATATAACTAATTTAAAAAAAAATTATAATCATTTCAAAAAAATATATGTAACCTATCAAGCTTTGATAAATGAGACAAATAACTATAATGTATATTCTTCTGCGACCCCGGGGGGGCCAATGCAAACTTCCCTCAAGTTTGCATTGGCCCGCCGGGGTCGCGGTCCCTGACAAACTGTCATAAGAGTTAACTGATGATTTTAAAACCAGCGCTCAGAATGATACTCAAAATCATGGTGGTAAACAAAATAGTCGTGGTGACTTTGATTGTACAAAACTAGGAAATCAACGACAGAGGTGACTGCAACCGCCGAGGCTTGTCGGCGATCTCCGACGACGCGTCGGCAGCTACCGCCGACAACGAGTCGCTCGTGTTTTTTAGTCATAATCAGCCTATACCGTTCCCACTGCTGGGACACAGGCCTCCTCTCGGTGAGAGAGAGTGGGCTCTAATCCACCACGCGGGGCAAGTGCGGATTGGCGGATGTCACATGTCTCCGAATTTTTTCGTTCTAGGACATTAGGTTCCTCACGATGTTTTCATTCACCGTTTTGAGAGCAGTGGTGATGAAGAAATATATAACACAAAGTAAATTGCCTGTTTGGGTTCGAACCCACGACCTACAATTCGTAAGTCGCGGCCGTTACCATTGGACCACCACTGCTCTTTTTGAGTTGAATTGGCTAGTTGACAATTTTTTTGCTGGTAGCTTGGTATAACCAGTTTTTTAATATCTTCGGAAATTAAAAAGATATAAGCGTTCAAATTAGACAGAGAGGGAAATACTGAATTGTGACATCATAGTTCAGTATCGCCATATAAATTACATGCAAAATTTCGTTTTGCGAGAAAGAGATAGACAAAAAGCTTTTATAAGTTATAAGTTTTTTTATTTTTCGACAGATTTCAAATTTGATTTCGAATTCTGTTATCGTATCACGCATGTGAATATTTTATCTACTAGAATATATAGTATTCAATATCATGCAACTACCCAATTATGGACCAACCACAAATTAATGGAATTATGATCTAGCAGCCTCGACCATCGTCTTAAATGCATATCATTAGGAAGTCTGATCTAGGGTTTGATGGACAAAGCTGAGCTACTGGACACAGCACATATGTTAGTTGGAACCCTGACCATCCCTGCTTGGATCCTTAATCATTTTTAGCTGACGGGGTCTACTGTTCTTAAAGGTAAACAGATATTTCTTCTTTAATGTAAAACAGTTTGTAAATGAATCAATATTACGTTTAATATCCGCCACGGAATGGAAGTAGGAATTGTTCCATCGGTTGGTTTAAGCAGTTCCAAACGGAGATAAATAAAATAAATAGAAAGTTAAAATAAATAAAAAACTTTGAATAATTACTTATTAGAATTCAGAATCTTAGATAATTTACATATATTTTAAACTTACTTTAGCGTTATATAATTTTTTGTCTATTGAAATGATTGCTAACAATTGATGTTTTTAAAACGAATATCATCTTTATGATAGTGTAAATTAAGTTGACTTCAAAACGACTAGCACTATTGAAAAAGTCATAAGAACGTTCGAAGTTGTAGCGCAAACTGAACTTTAAACGTGTGTACTAAAGTCCATTTTCCAAAAACACATATTTGTTTACATGTTTAGGAACTAAATCGCGAAGTACATTATTGATGGCCATTTGTTTTTGTCCTAAATCAATGTTGGTTACGATTCAATTTGAACTTTGTCCCGTAAGACAAAAGTCTTCAGCGGGTTTGTCCGAAAGGGTTACCGCTACCCCGGAACATAAAGGGCGAAGGAAGGAACATGGGTGGGTTTTAGTCAGTAAGAGTCTGACACTCCCTTCCGCTCCACCCAGAGCGGGAGGGGTCATTTGATGATTTCACACCAGAAAAAAAAAAAAAAAAAAAAAATGTTGACTGCAACCGCCGAGGCTTGTCGGCGACCTCCGACGACGCGTCGGCAGCTACCGCCGACAACGACCTCTCATCATCAAATGACCCCTCATTTGATGATTTCCAATCAGGAAAAAAAAAAAAACCAAAACTTAAGAATTATCTAAGATTCTGAGTACATTACAAGAAAATGTCATCACAGATATGTATATCAACATTATATACTAACCAATTCTCTGGTACTGCTCCTTATTTTTCTTGCCTCTCCTCGATTTAGACTGTTCATCATTGTATAGTCGCATCGAAAAGAGGCAAGCGGGTTAGTAAGCGTGCAATAGAAGCAAACACAAAGTGTTATTATTTTCGTTATAAATATATTTTGTTACTTTCAGAGAGAAATATATAAATATTACAGAGATAATAGGTATTATTATATATGATTATTAATGTTTCTTCAATAAATAATTATAAGGCAGAATATTTTAGATGAATTTATAGTCAATGTTATGTCCAGAAAATAATAAAAAAACCAATTCTAAAATACCACTGCATTCACATCCACCCGATACGCTCCCGTTCCGCATCGTACATAAGTCAAGGTTATCGTAGGAGTGTTCTAACCGCTGTGCACAATTCCAAATCCCGAAAATTTTGTCAGTTTGAAGGGCTGATTTTTCAATCATCTGATAAACTTTATTCGAGGAATAATTTGGAAATTTTGACAGGTATTTCAAACGTCAATTTTATTCCTCGAAAAAAAGTTATCTGGCGGTCGAAAAATCAGCCGTAAATCTAATAGATGACCGCTATTCTTCCGGCAGCTGTTCGCTGTCGGGGGCAAGGCAAATCAGGGGGTCTACTCCGAAGTGGTATCGGCCGAATATTCGGCCGTTTCCTGCTACAAAATTTCTATTTGGTTCGGTCGGTCCCGATCCTACACTCCTACACTCTTTTGAATATTGACTATGGCCCCGACCCAACTGAGCCGATCCGAACTTTTTTCGCATTTTTCAATAATATTCGCTTCGGCCATGTGTCGGTCCGATCCGATCATTCGCACGCAAGGCTAGAGTGAATAGGCACATAATAAATTAGTGCGCTTCACCATCTACGATTGCATCACTGCTTTCCATCAGGCGGGATCGCAGTCAAGCACTAGTTTATAATATATAAAAAAAAAAAAAACTTTGCACTTCGTAGTAGACCCCCTGGTTATCGAAACGTGTCGTTTTCGATCCGATAGCCTGTCGGATGGTTGTGGATAGCTACGCTGGTAAGACTTGTTTATTTTGTCTTTACTTTTGCTCTTTAATTTCATTGCTGGCCTACATGACTTTAACCAAACATTCAAAGAGATTATTCAAATATTTTGTTGCCAGCTCAGTTCTATACAAGCTAAGTTTAGAACCAAGCACTCCGTAACTTGAAAAACTTCCTTCAACACAATCTTCCTCCACTTTTTTTCCAACAGTATACTAAAACTCCACTTTACAAATCTACTGACCTCAGAGTCATCATCCAGCACCTCTTCTTCGACCACCTCAGCCCTGTACTCCAGCAGTAAATCCCTCAGAGGCTTAGCATCGAAGTTGCCGTTCACGAACTCATGCTTCATCAGCTCGATCGCTGTCGGCCTCTTTTCTGGGTCCTGCGGGGTGGTGGTTATGTTAGAAATTTAAAAAAATAACATCACGCGTGTCGCCAGAGTGATTATTACAACTATTTAAAACAGTGATAATAAAACAACAGGAATACAGGGTGGCAGGGACATCGAAGCGCAAACGTCGTGAAAAGGTTACACCTGAGGGGCAATTCTCGTAATTTTAAGAACGTTCACAGTCTGATCTCAGTCTCAATCTGTCAAAAATACCTCTAATTTCCCCACATTTTGACAGGTTTTTGACATTTGTCTGTCGCCGAGATGAGACTGCGACTAGATTTTGAACGTTTTAAATTACGAGAATTGGCCTTCCATGCCATAAATAAAATTACGAAAGTCATTGATCTCGGAAATGACCGGTTAAAAAAATTGTCATTTTTGAGTGCGCAATGTATTGCAAACAACGCTATCAAAACGCAACGCGGATGCCCTTTAGAGTTTTATTTACATTGCTGTTTTATGTGAAACAAGTGAATTTACAATTTTTTTAATTAACAATCTCATTAGGTTAGATAGAAACAATGATTTTATACAGTTTACAGTAAAAAAAAATGCAGAAAAAAACGTAAACATTAATAATAAAAAAAACGACGAAAAATTTCAACGCAGTGGGGTCCAGAATCATGTACTGAATCCATGGTAAGCGGTTGCGCATCGATGTCCCTGCCACCCTGTAGATAAAGTCCTCCAGACCGAATTTTGGCCATGGCGACCACTCTCAGCGGAGACTAGCCGTCGGCTGGGGAGATATTATAGTGTGTGCTGAAACACAGGTACACTCTCTTCCCTCACTCTTATAGTCCGATGGGACGGCAATTCGACACGACCGGAGAGAGATCAGGCGCAGAACCAACGGCACAACGTACGCACCGAGGCACGCGGGTATCACGCCGCCAAATTCCAAACTCCGGACTGCTTACTAAGAAATTCCTAATGGAAAAACCGTCGATCACTAATAAAGAAGAAGTTCTTTATTACGGGCTGCTACGGATTCATATCCGTAGCAGCCCGGATTCATATCCGTAGCAGCCCGGATTCATATCCGTAGCAGCCCGGATTCATATCCGTAGCAGCCCGGATTGATATCCGCAGCAGCCCGGATTCATATCCGTAGCAGCCCGGATTCATATCCGTAGCAGCCCGGTTTCATATCCGCAGCAGCCCGGATTCATATACGTAGCAGCCCGGATTCGTATCCGTAGCAGCCCGGCCGTAGCAGCCCGGATTCATATCCGTAGCAGCCCGGATTCATATCCGTAGCAGCCCGGATTCATATCCGTAGCAGCCCGGAGTTTGGAAGATGGCGGTGAGATACTCCCGTGGCTCGGAAAGCACGTTGAGCCGTTGGTCCTGCGTCTGATCGCTCTCCTCCTCTCGTCGAGACGGATTGCCGTCCCATCGGAATATGAGAACGAGGGAAGAGAAGGGACCTGTTTCTGTGCACACACTTATGCACTGTAGTATCACCCGCGCCGAGGACAAGGAAGGAAATTCGGTCTGAGCAACAAACGGGAACGGAATGAAACTGTAAAAAGTACCTGAAGGACACAATGTTGTGACGTTAGGGTCTGGATCGGTGTCGATGAAGCCTAGAAGAGTGACTACAGACCTCTTGTCCACTATCGTGGTTCCCAGAATAATGCACATGGGACGCTCAATAGTAGCCAGGAGGCATATGGTCAGATTACGGTGCAGATGTCCGCTGAATATTTATGATAATGACGTTTATGACACTGGTGATTTTGACATTGGCGATTTTGACACTGGCGATTTTGATACTGGTGATTTTGATACTGGTGATTTTGATACTGGTGATTATTATACTGATGGTTATAATGCCCGTGTGACTTGTGCACCAAAGTTGTGATTGGTATAAATGATAAATAATAAACTATTCGGATATAACGTCGAACATCACTTAAGGCAAGTTTATTTATTAACCATTAATTTTATTGTTTTTTTTTTTTTAACTATTTTTTTGTGTTTTATTAAGCATCTGCAATAAAGATTTGTATTATTATTTACTAGGTTAATTATGCGTATGTTCTTACCTTAACGAGTGCTTTAGAGATAAAGTCGTTGAATGACTTGCTCCACCTGGAGGGCTGGTCTAACGTGGGGGGCTCACTCTTCTGAATTTTGAGGAGCACCCGCATCGGGGTCATCTCGTGGTTAGGGGGCTCCATTTGAGCAAACTCTATTAGAGTTATGCCTAGAGACCAGATATCCACCTGTAACGAATTGAAAATAAACAGTGAATAGCATGTCAGTGTTCATTCATTTATTTATTAAAACTTTATGCACAAGAAAATAAAATACCATACAAACGCGGACTTAATGCCTGAGGCATTTTCTACCAGTCGACCTTAGGGTGATGCAGCAGCAGAGACAAAACATGGCAGGTGCAACATACGGGATAAATAGCAGGATAATAGGAAAGAAGTATAACAGAGTATTGGCATTTAGACTACGAAAACACCGACCAGACGATATAGGATATAGACGATATAGGATGATATTCTCGTAGCATGTATATTTCCTTTTTTATATTCCTGTTTGTTTCTGTCACATTTAAATTGAATTGTATTATTTTGCTTTTTGTACGCTGTATCAGTACAGCGTCCAAAAAGCTAATAACTGGTTGCTTTAAAAATATAAGTAATTATTTTAATACTTGTTGATGGATAATTGTTTGCTGCACCGTACGACGTCATTACGTCGGCGCCGGCTGTCGCTGAAAACCAGTGCTGGGGCTCTGTCTTGCATAGGGTCGCAGCATAATGCTGAGCGATAGCCGTTTTGCGTGGATGTGACGCATGTCAACCTTTTCTTATTGTTTTTTTTGTTTTTTATGTTCTTTTTTGCGTCATGTTTACCGCAAATAAACGTATTTTCTTTCTTTCTTTCATATATCCTCGACTGGTTCTGTGGTTCTCGCATCCAACGGGTTCCTGCGGCTTTCACAAGATCGTCGGTCCACCTTGCAAGAGGCCTTCGAACGCTACGCCAACCCGCCTGCCAAGCGTGGCGATTATGGCAAACCCAAGAATGACAGGCACAAAAGACACTTGTCCCTGCCACCCTGTATTAAATTCGAAGGGTTCAGCCAGCCGTGTTGCTTAGCACAGAAATACAGATTGTAATTTTTTTAGAAAAGGTTTCGATTCCTAACTATACCAACCTCAATCATCATCTGCCTAGGCTTTTCCCAACTATGTTGGGGTCGGCTTCCAGTCTAACCTGATGCAGCTGAATACCAGTATTTTACATGGAGCGACTGCCTATCGGACTTCCAGAACCCAGTCACTAGGTAAAACAATACGCCTTGGTAAGACTGGTTGTCAGACTTTCGGCTACTGACGACCCGTAACGACTGTCAAAGATCTACGAATGACAGGCGGGACCAACGTCTTAACATGCTTTCCGGGGCACGGATGGGTCTCGGAATGTAAAGATGGTCACCCATCAACAGACCAACCGCGGCAAGCGTAGCTTAACCTAATCGATCGACGACCGACTACCTACCTGACCTCTACAACCCAGTTACTGGGTAATACGATACCCTTTGACTAACCAACCTCAATAACAAAAATAATTACTTTTTTCTCATTTTTCATGATTTTCTGTCGCGGTTTGAGTAGGCCAGATGGCAGTTGGGCCCAATTGTGTCATAATTATCTGAGTGCATACTCAGATAATTATGACACAATTGGGACAAAGACACAAGGACAAAGGATGATGATGATGGATGATGTAAATAAATAAAATAAATAAATAATAAATAAATAAATAATAAATAAATAAATAATAAATAAATAAATAATGATAAAAAACATACCTTAAAATCATAAGGATGATCTCTGAAAGTTTCACACAACACGACTTCAGGAGCCATCCAATATGGGGTCCCGATGAACGTGTCATGCTTCTGTAGCGTCGACTTGTTCTTCGCTGAGACGCCGAAATCCGCTGAAAATAAATATATTATGTTAGTTTACAGTTTATGGGGTACTTGAAAACACAATTACATAAAAAATAAGAAAAAATATACACATGTATAAACATCCGAATTGAGGACATCCTCCTTTTTTGAAGTCGGTTAAAAAGGGATTAAACATTTCAAAAATATTTTATTCGAAATAATGAGTCCTTTCAAATTAAGATACTCCGTAGACAAGTTTAGAAGTAATTAAAAACATGGCTCCTAAAAATACGTCAATTTACGTCAGGCGCTGACTAATTTAACAGGACTAAACTAATATTTATCTTCTGTCCTTTTCTTAATGAAATAGAAAGACAAACATGCACTGAACTTAAATTTAGTTTAGTTTGTGAACAAAGGAATCGGCGCCACTCTTTCGTTAGTCAAGAATATTAAGCAAAGGTTATTCATAATTACTTATTAATACACAGCAAGCCAACACATAAAAGCTACATGTCATAATACACACACCATACATAAATACATACCTATCCGCCATCTTCGAAGCATAGACAACCTCGACCAATCATACACAGAGATTTGAAGGTTGAATCAAAGCTTCAGGTCTCTATGTATGACTGGCCGCGAGTGTGAACGATGACCAGAGACTCGGAGACCAGTCCCGGGATGAGGGGGAACCGTATGGAAGGCGGTTTAGCGCTGAATGTTACTTTAAATGGAGCGGGGTGACCAAGTTTAACACACATTCAAAAAGTAGGTACAGACTGAAGGTCAAGCTACCCGAAACTGTCAAATTATCCCAACCAACCTTGAACCGAATGCTTTATCGATAAAGCCGAAAATATATTAAAGAAATTTGACAGATTTTAGTAGCTTGATGTGCTGGCATCTGTACTAACAAACATTCGAAAAGTAGTACCTACTCTTAGAATGTGTGTTGAACTTGTCGTAAAAAATAACAACTATGCTATCCGCGCAATTCAATTTGTTTTTTAGCCAATTTATAGCAGCTATATTTTATAGAACCCCAAATTCTTATGCTAGTTGCGCGGTAAAATCTACTTGCGCGATGCAGGATTATGCGTGACGTCATTATGATGCGTAGTTCGCATGTAGAGATATAGATGCCGCTACAAACATTCGACTTAAATTAATATAACACGGTTGACTATAGACTTTATAGAGATTTTATTGGCATAATACTGATGCATATTAATAATATAATTAGGTTTTTATAAGGAAGTTAGTGCTCACAAGAATACGTTATAAATACATTAGATATTAATGGAAGCAATCATGATAATTACCTAAAGTTCATATTATTACGTTTTATATGTATTTAGCACACTATTAATATTTTATATGTATTTAGCAAAAAAAAACATATAAACATCAACACTGAAAGATTAATATGGTTAGTACAAAAACATTGTTAATACAAGCGTATTCACAAGATATTTCTATAATACTTCAACTAGCCAACCTCCACCGCATTTACCTCCAGTCTTTTTAATTAACTAGCAAAACTTCACAGACCGGATGAGTAGGGAAAAGAAAAAAAAAGATTTTATAAGATAGTAATATATAAATCGAATAATTTATTCGTTTGCAATAAATGAACGGCCCGCCGGCGCACAGATAAAACCAGAGAACTTTTTGTTATGTAGCTAAAACCAAATTGTAAAATAGAGCAGTGTTTTTAAATAAAAAATTATAAAAATAAATTAGCATCATGTTTACATTTTTTAAGCATCTTACATCAAAATAAATAAAAATATTTTATTTCACATAAACCTACATGGGCACTTAAGAAACGTCAGAAGCTAGGAGCTAGCACGGCTCCAATTGATCGTTTGCTATGGAAAAGAGCCGGCAAGAAACTCCACGGTTATTTTCTCATTCAACAATTCAATACTCACCTAATCTGTGAAGTTTCACCATTCAATCTAATTTGACCTTGTATTAGTACTTAAAACTACCCACCACCGCACAAACAAAATTCGACCAACTCACCCAACTTAACACCACCCGTCATCGTAGCGAGCACGTTCCCAGCTTTCAAGTCCCGATGTATCACTCGTCTTGAATGCAGGAACTCAAGACCTCTGCACATCTCTCGACAGACGTAGGCTATTTGTATCTCGTTGAGGCCTTTCTCCAGTTCCGCCATGACCGAGTCGAGGGCGCCACCGTCGCAATACTCGAGGAGCATCTGAAATGAGAAAGAAAAAGGAGTGGGTTAGACTCAAACTATTTATTTCTACTAAACCAGGCACTTTTGAATTGTCAAGGGTCCGTCAGTCAAATGTAGCTAGTTGCCCATTCCAAAGCGTAGTAGGTACCTATGGAGAAGAACGGGCAAGAAACTCCATGGACATTCTTTTAAATCACAATAATAAATGGTTGCAGAGTATTGGTTACATCATTCATGTTAAAAATCATGCATGTGAGAACGATGCAGAACGTTAAAAGCGTCCGTAATGAAACGATAAAAAAAAACAATTCATATATTAAATTAAATCAAAATAAGCCATGGCCGCAAAGAGTTGACCAGTCTCTACTGACGGCGCCCGTTCACGAACATGACGCATAGATTAGCACCATTCAGCTCAACCATTTTGAAGGGAGCTAAATGATCCAACACATGCGCCACCATCAGCGAGACATTAGAGTGAGCATGACATACTCTCAGCCGCCAGGGCACAGTCAAGTAAATGAAAGAAATACCCAGTAAATGGTAGCTTTATAGTATGTACATAGCACTCACATTTGTGCTATGCAATTATATAATACTAGGAGAAGGTAAAAAATATGTCAAGAATGGACTTTATCCCTATGTCCAAAACAGTCATCATCATCTGCCTAGCCTTTTCCCAACTATATTGGGGTCGGCTTCCAGTCTAACCGGATGCAGCTGAATACCAGTATTTTACATGGAGCGACTGCCTATCTGACCTCCACAACCCAGTTACTGGGTAATGCAGTACCCCTTGGTAAGACTAGTTGTCAGATTTTCGGGCTTCTGACGACTCGTAACGACTGTCAAAGATCTACAAATGACAGCCGGGACAAAAGGTTTAGCGTGCTTTCCGAGGCACGGAGGGGTTTTGGTATGTAAAGATGGTCACCCATCCGCGCACAAACCGCGGCAAGCGTAGCTTAACCTGATCGATCGAACCGTGCGGCTGTTATAAGTGCAGCGGTGGAATGCCACAAGACCCTGGGTTGTGAAAAGGAAAGTTAAGTAGGGTTTTGGAAAGATTTGATGTAATAGACCCATAATAAACCCTTGCTATAGGCCAAGTCTTGCCTTTAGAGACACGAGTGGTCGATAAGCATCGTGTTACCCAGTAACTGGGTTGTGAAAGTCAGATAGGCAGTCACTCCATGTAATATACTGGTATTCAGCTGCATCCAGTTAGTGTGGAAGCTGTCCAGAACATACTTGGGAAAGGCTATGCAGATGATGATAACATTATTATAATCACAGACTTTATTTTAATAAAGTAGCCTGTAGAATAAACTGTAATGGGCCAACATGGGCCACCATGGGCCACTGTGGCAGGCCATCATGGGCCACTGTGGCAGGTCATCATGGGCCACTGTGGCAGGCCATCGTGGGCCACTGTGGCAGGCCATCATGGGCCACTCTGTAAGGCCATCATGATCCACGACGATAAACCAAAATGGTAGATCTTCATGTCCTTACCCATAGTTTATTGTCGATGAAGTAGGCCTCATGTAGTTCGACGACGTTCGGATGCCGACACTCCGATAGGATGTCGATCTCGACGGTGAAGTCAGCGAGGTCGTCCTCATTGTCGAGGACGCACATCTTCGCGGCCGCGAGCTGGCCAGTCTGTTTGTGTTGCGCTTTGTAGACCTGGAAAGTTAAGGCATACATAGTGAAATTAGTTGAGACGGTCGAAATACATACATTTGGGTAGGCCACTCGTTGAAGGGCTCATTAGGGGAAGACCTTTTTTTTTTCGGATGGGTAATCATCAAGTGACCCCTCCCGCTCTGGGTGGAGCGGAAGGGAGTGTCAGACTCTTACTGACTAAAACCTACCCATGTTCCTTCCTTTGCCCTTTATGTTCCAGGGTAGCGGTAACCCTTTCGGACAATCCCGCTGACTAGGGGAAGACCTACCACCATCATTTTTGAGTATTTATTTGGAAAGCACAATTTCTATATTCAAATTGACGTTATTTCAAATTAAACAAATGCCAACTTTATTTAAATGGTTGAAGTAGTAGCGTAACCTGAACTTTATTGTGTAGGAATTAAAGTTATTTTTCCATAAACTCATATTTGTTTTCATTTTTGGCGAATAAGTCGTGGATGCAGATTATATTTAGGTTTATAGAGTAGCAGTGAATTACTGGCACCTGAGGTATTTTTACTTTGTCTAAGGATGCACAATGCATCGGCAAACTCTTGGTATTATAAGTTGTGGTACAGGCCGATTCAAACTTTATGGCGGCTCTGAACATGAAGCGATCGCTGCGCAGTAACATATTCATGTGTCAGCGAGGACTGTTGGGAAACCGGCCTCCTCTCTGTGAGAGAGAGTGGGCCGTAATCTACCACCCGGGCCCAGTGCGGATTGGTAGATGTCACATATCTTTGGTTCTAGGACATGTCGGTTTCCTCACGATGTTTTCCTTCACCGTTTTGAGAGCAGTGGTGATGAAATAATTTACACAAAGTAAAGCGCCTGTCCGGGTTCGAACCTACGACCTACAACTCGTAAGTCGCGGCTGTTACCACTTGGCCATCACTGCTACGCATATTATATGCCACTGTAAATATAAATTACAGGCATCAAATTCGAAAGACCATTTTGCTTAAAGTTAGAACAGATATTTCGAAACAACGCTTTAAGAACAGTCTGGTTAGTATTTAACAGATTCTGATGTAAACTGACCTTCCCAAAAGCGCCATCGCCGAGCTCGCCAACCATGTCCCAGTTCTCGGAGGGATCGCTGTTGTCCCGGATGTTATTGAACACCTTCTTTTTCTTCGCATCATTGCCGCTGCCCAGGTGCAGCACCTGGATTACAAGGTTGGGAATCAGAAAGCACGCAAGTAACGTAACCGCAGTACAATAAATAATGACATATTATGTATTTGCCTTTCATAATGGAGCTGATTGCAATGGATATTTAAATACTTATTTGGCAGATTCGAAACTTTCAGGGGGTAAGCAAGAGGTGGAGGTCTAAAACCACGTGGTGGTATTCCTCAACGCACACGGAGGCTCCAGGAACGCCAGTAGATCTCACCGGGTGGCGTCCTGTGCTTCCTGTTTGGTGACAGAAGTGTGATCTCCGAGAAAATAAAGTCGTTTGTCGTTGAGCCTTATCTGCACGGGGGCACACGTTCAATTCAAGATTGAAAATATCTAACTTATATGTGTATCTAATTTTCTGAATATTTTTCACTGTGAAACATGAACAGATGCCAGCACATCAAGCTACTACAATCTGTCGAATTTCTTTAATAGATCTTCAACTTTATCGATAAAGCATTAAGGTTTAAGGTTGATTGGGAAATTTGACAGTTTCGGGTAGCTTGACCTGCTGGTGTCTGTAGATACAAATGAGTCCTACTGCGTACAAGCCCTCGGGATTTTCCCTCATATCTATTGGGGTGGATGCTTACCTTCTTAAGATTATTAAAGAACGACATTTTGTTAGTGTGCGCGTCGCAGGAGCGCGCGCCGGCGCCTCATCCGTCCTTACACATCGTGTCACACCTCCACTTCGGCTCTGTGCATCTCTGTGGACAACAAACAAACAAAACATTAGTTACGACTTCACCAGCAGGAGTTTAGGAAGAGGGGGTCTTTAAAAACACAATTTAAAGGTCTAGTTAAAAGGCCAGAGAGCCAGTCTGTTTGTGCTTCCATTACATAATACATAACCGTTGGCCCTGCGCCTGATCTCTCCGGTCGCGTTGGATTGCCGTCCCATCGGACTATGAGAGTGAGGGAAGACGAGGGAGTGCACCTGTGTCTGGGCGCACACATGTAATATCTCCAGCGCCGAAGGCTAGTCTCCGTTGAGATTGACCGCCGTGGCCGAAATTCGGTGTGGAGGTCCATAATTAAAGGTCAGTTAATGAGTGTCCATCTTATAGAAGACGAAAGGATTGCCGTGTCTGCTTCACCGTTCAGAAAACATAGCCATTATATTTCTTCGTAGTCCGATCATCCATTGCGAAGAAAAATGTTTAAATAAGAAGCTTTAAAAAGTGGCACCCAAGTCCTAAATTCCTGTCAATGGGCATTGCGACATTCTACGAAATAGAAGGACATGTACCATGACCGCTGATAGCTAACTTACGAGGGCGGAGTGATAAGTCTGGTAAAAATCTATTTTGTAATAAAATGATCGCAAATTGCATGGAACCTCCTTGTTCACAACTCTTTTGAAGGACTAAATTAAAATTTTCAGCCAGTACTGCCATAATTTTTTGACAGCAATTAAAGAAAAACAACTGAACACGTTTTGCAAAGATGGAGAAAATTGAATTTCAACATTTAAACATTATTTTTTGCGCAAAAATCTATAACGGAAACGAAACAAAAACTTGATAAATATTATGAGGACTCTGCTCCGTCCGTTAAAATGATTCATAAGTGGTTCAACGATTATCGGTGTGGTCGTACAAGCACAAGTGATGCTGTGCGTCCAGGACGCCCAGTTGAGGTCACTACTCCAGAGATGATCTCTATAATCCACGATATAGTCTTGAACGACCGAAGAGTAAAAGTGAGGGAGATAGTCGAGATAGTAGGCATCTCAGACGAACGTGTTCGCAATATCTTACACCAACGTTTAGATATGAAGAAGCGATCCGCGCGATGGGTGCCGCGTTTACAGACTGTTGATCAAGAACGCATGCATGTGACCACTTCGGTGGCAGGTTTGGCGTTGTGTCATAAGTCGGTGTCGGTATCGGTATTCGGGATAAAACCGAATTTTTGCGTCGTTTTATAAGTTACAAGGAAACTAAATTGAAAAATTAATAATAATAATTAAATAAAATTAACTCCTTGTTTAATTTTTACAAGACTTATTACTCCGCCCTCGTATTTTAAAACACCACAACTCGTATAACAATCGTCATTCAAACGTAAACATAACATATTCAATTCTGTTTGAGGACAAATATACTTTTTTTTTAAACATTTGTTTAGTTTTCCGCGTATTAAGGAGCTTGTCCATGTGTTATGTAAAATCGTTGTAATGTTCGTGTGTTTAGTCCATCTGTTTTAAATGACGGGTCTAGTTGGTCGCACCCACGTAATGATTAGAAGTAATTACTGCATAATACTGCCGTAAAATCAGAAATGAAATTATCCGGAAAAGAAGCGGAGTTAACGACATAGCTTGCAGAGTAAGCAAGCTGAAGTGGGCTGGTCATGTTCATTGAAGGACCGATGGCCAGTGGAGGAGATGAGTCCTGGGGGGTCTACTATGAAGTGCAAAGTGCGAATGATCGGATCGACCCACACATGTCCGAACCGAATATTATTGAAAAATGCGAAAAAAGTACGGATCGGCTCAGTCGGGTCGGGACCATAGTCATTATTCGAAAGAGTGTAGAAGTGTATGATCGGGACCGACCGAACCAAATAGTCTTCGTAGCAGGAAACGGCCGAACATTCGGCCGATACCACTTCGGAGTAGACCCCCTGGAGTAGAAGCCGAGTATCGGCAAGCGTAGTGTAAGACCCAACTTAGCTAGATAGACCGACGACCTTAAAAAGGTGGCTAGGACAGAGTGACAGACTGGATGCGATAGGCGGAGGTCAAAGTGTTGTGTACTGCTGAACATAGGCCTCTCCCATGCTGCACAGTATGGGAGAGGCCTATGTCCGGTGTAGTGCTGTAAACCTTCATAGTTCGCGTCTATTATCATCATGTTATGCTTAATATGTTACGCTTGTCATCCAGAAGTCTATGGTGCTTAATTTTATTGAACTGTCAGACAGCCCATCTGATGTGAAGCTGTAACCCCAACTAGACCCGTGTTCTCTAACGACCCAAAAATATGATTCTCGATATAAAATTGACTGAGAAATGCCAAAGTAAAAGCGCACTGTTGGATTTCCAACGCTCAGTTCAACGTCGAGATTCGGAATTCCTTCAGTGCAGAACAACACCCGTCTGGTCGGAGAATCCTCCCTTTTCTATGGAGGATGAGTGAACTTTACACCCTATTCCTCATACCTCTAAAGTTGGTTAACAAGTATAAATACTTCTAATTGGCGTTCAATATACAACCTACAGTGGAAAGGCATCTTTTTCTACGCAACCGCAGAGTACTGTCCTCAATGTAAACGCCATTTAACAAGAGTTATGTATTATTTGCACGTCTTATCAGAGCCAAGGCCGGCCGCGTTCGACATTATTAACTGTACGTTCGTGAAATATTGTATTAATTACTGCCGAAGATAGTGGAGGTCAAGAGATGATAATGTTGATGAGGGTTCATTCACAAATCATGGTTCATTCAAGGATTCTCACCGTTCTCAGTGAAAGTGGCGAAATTTTGGGCCAACAAAATTCGAATAACTGTCGTGCCAGCAACACGACGAAAAAGAAGCAAGCTTTTTAAGGAGCAACCTATGCTATGAGCTTCTTTGAAGGATCGTCATGTGCCTCTCTTTTACCAACTATATTGGAGTCGGCTTCCAGTCATTGGAGGTATGAGAAATAGGGTTTAAAATTCACTCATCCTCTATAGAAAAGCGAGGATCCTCCGTGTCTGGTGAGCACCTGTCCAACGTTTGATGTCGAGACATTGTACATATTATTATGCTAGTTGCAGCGCGGTAAACTCTGCTTGCGATGCAGGATTTATCGTGACTTCAGTGTGATTCGTAGTTCGCTTGTGGCGATGTAGATGCCGCCACAAGTTTAACCCTATGCAGCCGAATACTAGCATTTTACATGGAGCAACTGCCTATATGACCTTCTCAAGCCAGTTACTGGGTAACACGACACCCTTTGACAAGACTGGTTGGAGCAGGTTCAGTAGTAATGTTAAGGGAAGCAATGTTCGTTGTCAGACTTTCGAGGGTGAACATCTCGAATGACATTTTCAAGAAAATAAATGGACTTATCGACTCGACTTAGCTTGAAGAGTTGGCAAAATAAAGTGGTAGTGGTGTGCTGGCCATATCTTTTGAAGAGCCAAACGCCGGAGCTAACACCTAGAGTGGAGACAACTAATAGATGGACAGACGACTTCTTAAAAACATACCCTCAGAAAGAAAATACGTTCATTTGCGGTAAACATGACGCTGAAAAAGAACACAAACACAAAAAAGAACAAGTTGGGGAAATATGTATATGCGTCACATCCACGCAAAACTGCTTCCTTTTGGCTTTGCCGTAGTCGGATGAAAAAGGCTGCTGGGGCAGACTGAAAGCGCAAGACGGAAAACCGAGTTTTATAGAGAAACTTGGGAGACGTCTACGTCCAGCAGTAGACGGTAGACCTCAAATATGTGATGTGAAAGTAGAAAGGAAAGAGGTATTTTTTACGAGATTTGAATAGATTTTTAAAACCCGGAGAGAAGTTTAAGCAAAGAATGTATAATTTAACAACAAAACATAAAAATTAGGCATATCAAAAAAACCCGTTGGTCAGTTCAAAACGCCTATTTATCAATTCTTATCGTTTAACGGAAGCGTGCGCAGGAGTCGATAAAAAGTTAAATTTATTATAATTATGGTTCATATGAATATGACTCATGCGTCAATTGATAAGCGGGTGTTGGTTAGTTTGTTGTCTGTTAGATTTTAACTGTATTGTTTAAATGAGTAGTACGCTAGCTGAGTTTTATTTAGTTTGAGAATCACTTACATAAATCAAAATTAGGCTCTGCTGCACACTTGTGCGGGTCGGCATGATTCAGCACAGGCGGCAAAATATTTGTAGAAATGTTCAGGAAAAGCCGCTCGGCTTTAATTAGCTAATATTGTGCCGAGCTGACCCGAACACGAACAAGTGTGTAGCACCTCAAAATGTTCAATATTTTTGGATTGAATGTACTTGCGTGTGCTTTCGTAATCCACAAGCCGTTGTCAAAATCAGAGAACGGCCGAAACCATTTGCACTATTTACAAATTACGTCAGTATTCCCCCTAAGTCAGCCAGCGGTTTATAGCACACCCACACTTCGCCAGTAGCGTTTGAAGTCCCATGTAGAGAGACGAGCCTATAAATCAGGGGCAAATCCTGACCTTTGGCTTTTACCGACAAATTCCTGGCGAAAAAACGCCAACACTTTCTCCAACTTGGGACCACTACTACGATCAACGAGGCAGTTAAATAATAATGAAAAACAGTACTAGAAGTATTTGGCATAGTTAGTACTTTATAATTATTAGGTACTTAAAGATAATACTGTTACACACAGTCATGCATTCTTCTCAAAACTTCAAACATTCTGGCAGTTTTGAGTGTGTGATTCGGTTTGAGAGGCTCGTTGTGTTCGATTAGACCTGATTCACCCTACTAATGCGCAGTTAGATGTAAGTGGGGTGCATCCTGAGGATTCAGCCCCGCTACCATCTTGCTGAATGGCTAATAACATACCCAGAACCCTCCGTGCCGCGGAAAGCATGTTGAGCCGTTGGTTCCGCTTGTACAATCGATCTTTGACAGTCGTTACGGGTCTGTAATAAAATATAAGTCTGAAAATCTGACAACCGCAAGACTGGTTGTCAGATTTTCGGACTTATGACTACCCGGGGTATCGAAGGGGTATCGTGTTGCCCAGGAACTAGGTTGTGGAGATCAGAGGGGCAATTCTTGTAATTTTATAAACGTTCACAGTCTGATCTCAGTCTCAATTTGTCAAAAATGCCCCTAATTTCCCTATATTTTTGACATTTCTTTGTCACCGAGATGAGACTGCGACTAGATTTAAATTACGATAATTGGACTTAAAATAGGTAGTCACTCCATGTAAAATACTGGTATCCAGCTGCATCCAGTTACACTGGAAGCCGACTCCAATATACATAGTTAGGAAAAGGCTAAGCAGATGGTGACATGGGTTATTTTCCCATAGTGTGTGCCGACAGAAGGAAATAAGCACACAGGCGCCAACGGCGGGACTTGCGCTCGCTGCCCATCGTCTAAAGCACGGGTTTAATTATGCGATTTGACTTTCTGACACTTGTAGTTGTTAAAAGTCGCAACGAGACTCCTTGTTGTAAATGTTTACACAGTTCACGTCTGCGGACGGCTACTTGCGAAATAAAACCTGAGTTTGACCCCATATTTATGTATGATGACTTCAAAATCTGTTTTACTATTGATAATTTTCAATTATTGCAGTACATGGGTATATAATTTATACATGGTAAAATTACAGATTTGCTACAATTGTAATGGGTGCAGTTCTGATCTCCTAACTAGGTTACAGTTTAACATGCATGAAGGAGTGACAGTTCCAATGCCCCTTTGATTACAATGATTTGTATTTTTACTGTTTACATATGTATTTGACTGCTATAAAAATATGGTATAACTAAAACTAAAAAACTATTTCATGCGCGTGTGGTGGATGAGTATGTGTGTGTGAGCGAGCGTGTGTGAGGGTGAGTGCATGTATGTGTGCTTGTTGTGTTACACATTATGTTGAGTGTGCTATGCTGCATTTTAACTTGCAGACGACTTTTTTGTGTTATAATGAAGAAGCATCGAGCATCACCTTAAGAGGTCCTCTTTAGGCAGTTGGGACAAGAGCTTGATGCAGAAAGCGGTACTCTTCGACACGGCCCGTATTCTTAGGTTAGCTTCCTCCCTCGGGGCACGCTTAACCGCCAAAAGCTTGCGAAACCCCACACTTTGGCTGTGAGAATAATGAGAAGAATAAATGTGGAGATGATGCGCTGAGTACGACTGGTCAGAATGTCTTGATAGATCTACATAGATTGCTTGTATGTGTGTTACGCTATTACCCCGCGGGTCCTAACGGAATTCCAGTGAGGTATATTACGAATGAAATGTATTTAATTTAATTTTTTTCAGGATTTTTTTTCAACCAGGTTTTTTTCTTCCAAATCTTCAAAATTATAAAAAAGCCTATCCAAGTAAACAGCAACACAAGTTTTCCAATAGCAGGATCGGCCTATCGACCAACAGGTCGCGGTATGCGACGTTGCGACAAACTGTTAGGTAATCCTGCGCCGATGTTAGCAATACTACGTATTGGCATTACACATAGTATTCAGTGCTTGTTTCTAAACGGTTATGAGCATTATCGTGTTTGATTTTAGAGGGAAAGTTGGGTAAAATGTGTTTGATTGCCATGTAAGATTAAGTTGAGGTCAGCGTGGCGATTTTTTTTTATTATTAGACTACCGACTGGAGTGCCGTCTGATCCCACCAACGCCCTTTTACCACCGGAGGACCAGACGTACTGTAGCGTACCATCCACCCTCGGTTGATATCCCGACGCGTCGTACAGACGCCAGCAGGTCAAGCTACCCGAAACTGTCAAATTTTCCCAATCAACCTTGAACCTTAATGCTTTAGTGATAAATTTGAAAATCTATTAAAGAAATTGGACAGATTGTAGTAGCTTGATGTGCTGGCGTCTGTACTCAGCGCTTCTCCTCCACGTTTATTATGCGCACAGCCAAAGTGCGGAACTCTTTGTTCCTTTCCACATTTAACCCGTTTGGGTCGGATTTTTGATGAAAGAAAACACTGTGACGAAAGCTAGACCTGATAGTAAAAAATCGCCACTAAGCATTGTACAAGCGTAGTGCAAAAATATCCTCCTTCCTTCTCTGCATGAGAAGACTTTGCCCTGCAGTAGTACATTGATGGAGAACGCAGTGATACGGGAATTGTACATTGGGTAGTCTCCACTTTTGGGGATTAACAGCACGCTCTAATTCAAAATCAAAAGCCATTTATTCAAATTAGGCTGAGAATCAGCACTTTACGAATGTCAAAATTACAAAAGACAGTCCCCCAAAACGCCCGCCGTTCACCACTTCCCAGTGCTTTCGCTGGGAAGAAGTAGCGCAACTAACTCCCCAGCAGAACAGCTGTCTGTTCAGTTAGAAAATACTTGATTGTATACAATAACAGGTATGTAAAGTAATTAACATTACAAGACACTGAACATTAATAATTATGCAATGTTCCAGCACCTTACATAATTTACGAACATGATACATCTTCACGTTTTAGTGCTTATAAATTAGGCCTAATTAAATTAGGAATTAGGTAGAAGGCAAAATGCGACAATTAGGTGCATGAGACTACATATGATGTCTCATTTAATGTCGGGCTTGGCCTGAGAGAGGAGAGATTACGATTTTCCTTTTCCCAACTATGTTGGGGTCGGCTTCCAGTCTAATCGGATGCAGTTGAATACTAGTATTTTACATGGAGCGACTGACCTCCAGAACCCAGTTACTGGGTAAAACGATACCCCTTGGTAAGACTGGTTGTCACTTTCGACTACTGGCGACCCGTAACGACTGTCAAAGATCTACGAATGACAGCCGGGCCAACGACTTAACATGCTTCTCAGAATGTAAAGATGGTCACCCATCAACAGACCAACAGCGGCAAGCGTAGCTTAACCTAATCGATCGACCTGTGCGGCTGTTATTAATTAGCCACGGACCGAAATCTCGCTACAGTAAATATTTTTTTTTTTGCAATCCCTGTGCTGGTGGTGATCAGGGATGAGCAGTGATGACCCAGTGGTAATGGCCCCGACTTACGAGTTGTAGGTTGTGTCCTGTCAGTTAACCTTACTTTGTGTAAATTATTTCATCACCGCTGCTCTCAAAACGATGAAGGAAAACACCGTGAGGAAACCGGCATGTCCTAGAACCAAAAATTCGAAGACACGTGACATCTACCAACCCGCACTGGGCCCGCGTCGTAGATTATAACCCACTGACTCTGGAAGAGAGGATGCCTGTGTCCCAGTAGTGGGAACGTTATACGCTAAATATGCTTGTGGGCTATTTCAATGCACGAAAGGAGTACGTAAGGATCGTAGGAGGTGGCGTTTGGTAGTTTCTGCCTACCCCATGGGAACAAGGCCTGAGGTTCTTAAAAATGCCATATTTTATTCTGCGACTACTGAATATTCTCTTCTTCGTAGCACTCTCTTCGGAGCGGTCGTGGTCCTCATGTAGTGTCTTGTCTAGGGGCTGATGTGATTTGCCTCACGATTTTTCGCCACCTACTTCGATTTCTGGTACTTTTTGTGCACTCATACAAGGGATCGCCCACTGCGGATTTAATTTGTTCAGTCCATCTCATGGGTGAGCACCCGCGTGGTCAAGTGCCCTCCATTCTACCCTACTGAATATAGCCGATACTTTTATAATTATGTTAGCCGGCCCCAACATAGTTGGGAAAAGGCTTGATGATGACTACTTATGTAAAATTTATTCAAATATTATGTAAAATTTAATAATTATGTAAAATTTATTCAAACTTATGTATCAAATCAATATTATTTGAAGTTATACAAATATCAACTTTATTTTAATGGTTTTTAAGTTGATTTCAGAGTGACTAGCACTTTTGAAAAAGTTATAAAAATGTTTGAAGTTGTACCGTAAACTGAACTTTATTGTGTAGGATTTAAAGTTATTTTTCCAGTAACTAATATTTGTTTACATTTTTGGCAAATAAATCGCGAATGCAGATTATGTGCATGTTCAGGGCTATAATTTATTTTGTGACTACGGAATATTGCCAATACTTACTTATTGCCACATGACAGTCTGAATCAGAACACAATAATGCCATCAGACGGCCAGATGTGCCAATTGTGAGACGAGCCTTCTAACAACGCGAGTTGCTTCTTAATTTAGTAGGGGTGTGGTCTAAGTGTATGAGCGACAGCGATTTATAAACGATAATTATTTTTATTCTGTTAACAGTGCCTTTTAAAAACGAGTCTCCGTCTCGGCGACGCGAAGCAAAGGATGTAGTATGAAGTGTTTAAATTAAACGTATTTCTTGAACAATAACGATTTATTATTGACAATAATTTCCCCCACTTCGCTTTTAAGGTGTAACCGGTTGAATGCCGTAATTACAGAACCAATTAAAAAGCCATTGTATCTCGCGTGGATCCACGTTCCAGTATACGAAGGGAAGATAGTTAAAACCTGCTATTTTAAGTCCGGACCAAACGCACTTTAAAATGCAACATTTCTAGGGTCGTTTACTGTACTATTATCGATGGTAAAGTCAACGTCACTTTCAATTAAAATTAATTTTGATCTCCCCTCTTACATCACATAACTTAGACCGAACCCAACCCGACCGCATGATGTCACCGTACCATCCGTCGCTACGTCACCAGTATTTATGTTTACCCCGTAATTACGATAGCGTTAAGATACTCAGAACTTTGAAGCTCACATGACGAATATTATATTACATTCAGCAGTTTGGAAGATGACGCTATATTCTTGGTAAAAGCTCTTGTTTCCCATCATCCACCTATCTTTTTCTATGGCGTCGGCTTCCAGTCTAACCGGATGCAGCTGAATAACAATATGTTACATGGAGAGACTTTCTATCTCACCTCTACAACTCCGTTACCAGCTCCAGTTGAAAACCAGCGTCAGGCACTAGTTGCCTGGCATTTTTGCTGAACTGGCCCTGGCGCAGTCGTGAGGCACACTTTCTTGCTAATTTCTTACATCTGACTTTTCATTTTTTATATGTTTTTATCTGATGTATTTACCTGGTGTATTGTGAGTATGTGCTAAATAGATGTATATTCTTTCTTTCTTTCCTGGGTAACACAATACCACGCGGTAAGACCAACTAAAGGCGAATTTCACTAATTAATATGAGCGCGCTCAGCAGATTTAAGCCGCGTTTTAGAGCTGTCAGTGTCAATATTTCGTAACAATAATAAAAGTGACAGGTCATGAACGCGGTTTGAAACTGGTCCTAAGACTCTTACCATCTCAGAGCATCAAGCATAACAAACCTAGTGTTACCAGTGCTGGGACACAGGCCTCCTCATCCATTGAAAGGGAGTGGGCCGTAAACCACCACGCGGGCTCAGTGCGGGTAGTGATGTCACATGTCTTAGAATTTTTGGTTCTAGGACATGCCGGTTTCCTCACGATGTTTTCCTTCACCATTTTGAGAGCAGTGACGATGAAATTATTTACACAAAATAAAGTTTGCCTGGGTTCGAACCTATGATCAACAACTGCCTGCCAAGCCCTGCTTGCCAAGGCACCCCTTACCAGAGCTATCCGTACCATCAACGACCTTCAAACTCAGATCGATGTGTTTACATGTTGTTTGAGTGAATTCGCAAGGGTTTTACTATTTATATCTATTATGCTACAAGCAAAATATTTTTTTTTTTTCTTAATATCAGTAAAGCATGTTTTTTGTTTTTATTTGTGTAATAATTTAATAACGTTGTTAGTTTTAATTTTTCTAATTTGTTTACTGGCGCCGATTCCCTTGTTCACAAACTAAACTAAACTTAAGTTCAGTGCATCTTTTTCTTTCTATGTCATTAAGAAAAGGACAGAAGATAAATATTAGTTTAGTCCTGTCAAATTAAGATACTCCATAGAAAAATTAGACGTGATTAAAAACACGGCTACTAAAAATACGTCAATTTACGTCAGGCGCTGACTAATTTGACAGGATTAAACTAATATTTATCTTCTGTCCTTTTCTTAATGAAATACAACTTTTGCGCGCGTGCGCTCTTTGGTAGGTTAACTAGTGTCGGCGTTATGGGAATCGCAAAATAAGTACTGAAGTTACTTGGTGATGGAGTCGGTTTATTAAAATAAATTACACGGAGGAAGATTGCCGACCGACCGATCCCAGAGATGAGAAGTTACTTATTTTGCGATTCCCATAACGCCGACACTAGTTAACCAAGAAAACGAAGCACTGAACTTAAAAGTTTAGTTTGTAAACAAGAGAATCAGCGCCATTGTAAGCTTTGGTTATTAGTTTAAGTTCGTAGCTGTCGCATTAGGGTAAACCCTGTAATGATAGTTTAAGCTGTTATAAAATAAATAAGTAACTCGCAAGTCGGGGCCGATACTACTGGGCAAAAGAAAAAACAATAAAACCTCTTTTATCCGTCCTTGGTCACGTGACCGAACACACTGTGTTAATCACTGGTGATGTCATTATGCAGTTCATCATTGTAAGCGTTTTATCAATGAAAGACACGACATAGGTTACTGCACTGACAGGTAGTCTGAATGGTTTGTGGGTCGTTCTGACGTCACCAATGGTCCGTAAAAAGGGAAACACAAGGGGGCCTAGATAAGATAAGATCTCAACCATTCAGCGGGATTGTCCGAAAGGGTTACCGCTACCCCGGAACATAAAGGGCGAAGGAAGGAACATGGGTGGGTTTTAGTCAGTAACAAAGAAAGAAAAAGAAAGAACAATATTTTATTCTGCACAAACAAAACGCACAATTACAAGTAAAAAAAAAATATAAGAGTCATAATAAGAGTAATAGTAAGAGTCTGACACTCCCTTCCGCTCCACCCAGAGCGGGAGGGGTCATTTGATGATTTCCCATCCAGAAAAAAAAAAAAATCTCAACCATCCTAATAATATTATAAATGCGAAAGTTTGTATGGATGGATGGATGTTTGTTACTCTTTCACGCAAAAACTAATAAACGGATTTGGATGTTTGGCACACAGACAGTTTACAACCAGGATTAACATATAGGATACTTCTTATCCCGATATTCCCACGAGATCGAAACTTATGTGGATGAAACTGCGGGGCGCAGCTAATGATTATATATTTTTCTAGAACCCCCTATTTTTTTTTTACCCCGATTATATTTTATCGTGTAATATTATATAGTTGGTAAGACAGGATATATAATTTTCTCTGGGTCTTCTATTGCCCCCCCCTGAAATTCTCAAACGCTTACGTTGAGAACTTATGGTTTACTTTCATACATCTGGTCATTCATGCATGCCGATTGCAGGTACTACGCACCTGACCTTTCTGAAGACCCTCACAAATAAGGTCACTATTAGTCCTACTAGGGCGTCCCCTGCTGGCGTTTGCACACACATCTATCTGCCTTGTAAATACTATTTGTTAGTCACCTTCCATTCATCCTCTCAACATGACCAAACCATCTATACCTAATACGCGATTTATTTGCCAAAATGTAAATAAATATGAGTTTATGGAAAAATAACTTTAATTTCTACACAATAAAGTTCAGTTCACGCTACAAACATTTTTATAACTTTTTCAATAGTGCTAGTCACTCTGAAATCAACTTAATTAAGATTAAAATAAAGCTGATATTTGTTTAACTTGAAATAACATCACTGACTTTTCATCCATTCTATGAAACAAATGAATGTGCAAGAACTGGAGAGACGTCACAGAAATCTCATCCTTTTTATTACGACGTTACTATAAAACTGCATCATTATTTCCGTGAACCATTCTTACATATTCTCGCCATGACCTAATGTTTGTTCCGTCTCTGACGTCATTGTGATTCAATTGTCCTACCAACTTAAATTTACGAGTTTATGAGTAAGTTTTAAAATTAATATTGGATGGTCGTTTGCTATCTCGTGGTTGTGCGTACGTAAATAAATCTGATGTAGAAGTTTGGACAGCAAATGAGATTCTATTTCGGGAATTTATTGTCTGTATCGTCTGTGCTTCATCCCCACTGCTCTCAAAACGGTGAAGGAAAACGTCGTGAGGAAACCGGTGTGTCCTAGAACCAAAAATTCAAAGACATGTGACGGCCCTGTCCTTTCAACCGAGGGGAGGCCTGTCCCAGCAGTGGGAACGTTTTAGGCTGATTATGATTGTCTGTATTTAAGGGTCACAGAAAATAGAAAAATATGTGCAAGCCACTACTTTGATAAACCTACATATACTACTATTTAATAAAGCTGAAGTTGTTAGTTTGTTTGAACGCGCTAATAACTGGGACTCCCGCTCGGATTTGAAATTACCCGTCAGATTTAAACGAATATTTTTGCATTTGATAGCCCAATTCTTGAGGAAGGCTATAGGCTATGTAACATCACGCTAGCACCCTTAGGGGCCGAGCAAAAATAAAATAATATTGGAACGAAGGTGAAAACGCACGGGAAGGCGATGCAATGCGACGGGGTGGGTCAGGGGACAAGAAATTCCACGCAGACGAAATCCCGGACAGAAGCTAGTGATTTATGTTTGTAAATAGGGTTTAAAATAACAGTTTTGCACGACAAAAATAAGTTATGTCTCAAAACTACATGAGGATGCTATAATTATTTCATAGTGCTTTCAATAGGATCTCGCGATATCCCAAAAGAATATGACAACGGTGTTTAGACACACAGCTTGCACCTCCTTTCCACTATGTAATAGAGAAGAGTATATTAACATACACCGATCACAATCTCCGGCCAGTACTGAAAATTTTCCGGCAGAAGGCTCTATGGCAGGCCTGCAGGCGGAGAGGGGCCTGCGGGCGGAGAGCAATGGGTTGCTCACCGTCCGATCAGGACCAGGCCCGTGCCGGACGGCGCGTAAGTGTTCCACGTGCGCCTCAAAGAGTTGTCAGCATAATTTTGAGGGGCCCCTTAGGGCCGAAGCCTGCCGGGTCAGCGGGATTGTCCGAAAGGGTTACCGCTACCCCGGAACATAAAGGGCGAAGGAAGGAACATGGGTGGGTTTTAGTCAGTAAGAGTCTGACACTCCCTTCCGCTCCACCCAGAGCGGGAGGGGTCATTTGATGATTTCCCGTCATTTGATGATTTCCCATCCGGAAAAAAAAAGAAAAAAAAAGCTCTATTCCCGACACAGAAAACTAATTCTCAAAATCTCAGCAGCCGCACTTTAAGACCAATGACGCAGTCTCTATATTTGCCGAAAATGGCCTAAAAACTAATTCATAAAAGTCACACTCACAGCCTCTAACATTTAAAGATCACACCGGTACGACGTCACATCAAGCTGCACATTTCCAGTATTACCTGACTTCTCATTGTACGGAAAACTTATACAATGCGAGGTCAGTCAAAACTGGAAATTTTTAGCTTCTTGTGTAATCGTGTGTACCTACATTAGGAGGAAGTTGACATCATTAATGTTACACATTTTTTTCTAATAAAATATCAAAGACTAGTGACTCATCCGATCGCGAACGGCAGACATTTAGACGAAATTCAACGGAAGGAGAAAAAAACGTCTCATCTGTTACATGTATTAATAGTTTTTATATTGTACTTGCTGCTGTCAGCATGTCAGCTGACATCCTAGGGGAACTACTTCCTGCACTCAGTTCATTTCATCCAAATCCGTTTATCTACATCTCATGCCTACTGTAATTTGAAAATATTGTAAAAATTAATTATTGTTAAAAGAGTAACCGTGGAGTTTCATGCCGGCTCTTCTCCATAGGAAACGACCCGTTGCAACCGTGCACCTAACTTCTGACGTTTCATAAGTGCCTATGAGGTTTATGTGAAATAAAATATTTTGATTTTAATTTTCTATACTAATATTATAAAACACCATTTGTTTGTTAGCAAGTTTGTATGAGTAGAGTAATCACTGTAACTACCAGTCGGATTTGTTAAATTCTTTTTGCATTTGATAACCCAGTTCTTGAAGAAGGCTATGGGCTATTTAACATCACGCTATGTATCGTATTACCCAGTAACTGGGTTCTGGAGATCAGATAGGCAGTCGCTCCATGTAAAAATACTGGTATTCAGCTGCATCCTGTTAGACTGGAAGCCGACCCCAACTTACTTGGGAAAAGGCTAAGCAGATGATGACATCGCGGTTGATGGCAAGCATCCACAGATTTATAAACTAAAGGGAGATATGCCAAGGGGGCGTGGCGCGTGCGAACAATGTATGCTCAAAATAGAAACAAACGCGGGCGCCGTTGATTTGTCAATAAGAATTGTCAATGTAGTTGTGTGTCTCAACGTTGCGATCTGCGTTACGCGATTGGCTCGCGTCGAGTGTGGTGACAGTTATAGTGTGAGTGAGCGCGTGTTCGTATTGTAGTGCATATGTAGTTGAAGGCGACAGCCGGACTCGATCAGTTGGACAGCCACACCATATCTCCCTTTAGTTTATAAATCTGTGCAAGCATCGATGTGATTGTCACGAGATTGGTCAAATCGGTTCAACTTGTTCTTTTGGAGTAGTTACAGTACTGTAAAACACAGGACTGGGCAACTGAGCTTCCAGGTGCGGCTGAACCAACGTGTTCGCACCGCCTCAAAGCATTACTTTCATTGAAACCATTTACTGGGTAATACGATAAGACTGGTTGTCAGACTTTCGGGCTTCCGACGACCCGTAACGACTGTCAAACATCTACAAATGACAGCCGGGACCAACGGCTTAACGTGCTTTCCGAGGCACGGAGGGTCTTGGTATTAAGCCAGCTAGCATTACTACAAAGATAAACAATCCGAGCGAAGAATCTCAATGAACTTGATACGACCACGCCTCGGACTGACCTGCATGCACACCAACCCGGTCAGACAACGGTACCTGAGGTTTCTAAGGCGTATTCAATCCACCAAATATGCTAATATGTTGGATCGCGACCGGTTCATACGTAAGTGATGAGAATTGATTTGGTGACAATGAGTTTGTAGATGAATGAATTGTTATCTTCACAGTTTTTTCAACATTCCTCTATGGATTTCCTGTAAACTGGGCTCTTTTATAGACATGTTTATTGCTTTTTTGTGGGGCCCAAAATTGTAAGTGCAGAAACCAAACCCTCATAACCCAAGAGTAATTACATGCCAACGAAGCTCGCGATCGCGGTTGATACCTCGATGTCGGTACTCGCTGAAAGGGTGTCCTTGGAGTTTTTTGCCCGTTCTTCTCCATAGAGATCTACGTTTCGGAATGGGCAATTAGCTTCAAGTTTCTGACTAACTGACCGACTATTTGACAATCCAAAAGTGCCTGTAAACGGTTTAATTGAAATAAATGCTTTGAGTTTGAGTCTTTTGTACACTTTTGGAGGAAAGTCCTAGAGAATTTAATCAGCCTATAATGTTCCCACTGCTGGGACACAGGCTTCCTCTCTCGGTGAGAGGGAGTGGGCCGTAATCCACCACGCGGACCCAGTGCGGTTTGGTAGATGTCACATATCTTCGAATTTTTGGTTCTAGGACATGCCGGTTTCCTCACGATGTTTTCCTTCACCGTTTTGAGAACAGTGGTGATGAGATAATTTACACAAAATAAAGCAAATAATGGAAAAATGGAATGGATCAATGGTTGTCTAATTAAATTAATTATACTATTATTATTAAAGCGCCTGTCTGGGTTCGAACCTACGACTTAAAACTCGTAAGTCGCGGCCCTTACCACTTGGCCACCACTGCTCCCCTAAAGAACTTAGCTGACCTTAACTTAGGCCTTGCACTTCAGTTCACAATGTCACTTTTGACGATGTTCTACCGCCAACACAACGCACTATTTGCAAGTATCTCGTACATTTCCTACCTACATCTTTCGCGTTCACCAAGTATCCAAGCTTTGTATTCAGCATAAATATTCATGTTATCAATTAGTGAGCCGTAAATGCTTGGTAATTGTAATCAGAATCAAGTATAAACAAATTAGAAGCCATGTTATTTGGTCCCGTTATCGCCATTTCCATGGCGTTATGGGAGGAGCAACTACGCAACGTACACAACATAAACTTCGTCCGCGTCCCCGACCCACCCTGTCAAATTCGCTCGCCTTCCCGCGCTATTGTCTCGTTTTATTTCAGATGCTTGCTGCCGCTATTTTTGCTCGGTTCCTAAGGGTCCTGGCGTGATGCTTTTTTTTTCCGGATGGGAAATCATCAAATGACCCCTCCCGCTCTGGGTGGAGAGGAAGGGAGTGTCAGACTCTTACTGACTAAAACCCACCCATGTTCCTTCCTACGCCCTTTATGTTCCGGGGTAGCGGTAACCCTTTCGGACAATCCCGCTGACCCGGCAGGCTTCGGCCCTAAGGGGCCCCTCGAATCATGCTGACAACTCTTTGAGGCGCGCGTGGAACACTTACGCGCCGTCCGGCACGGGCCTGGTCCTGATCGGGCGGTGAGCTACCCATTGCTCTTCGCCCGCAGGCCCGCGCCTACGGTGGCCGGGAGTCGTCACGTGGCTCCCGACACCCGGAGCGTCTCACGCGGCGGCTGGGACGGGAGGCTCTCTCCCTCATCCGTCCCGCCACCTCCTTCGCTAGTATGACTGCTTCGCAGGAGGCGACTGCCTCCACTCCCTCTCGCCCCGGACCATGGATCTGGCGTGATGCTAAGTTGTCTATATAGCCTTCAGCAAGAATTGGGCTATCTTATGCGATAATTTTTCAAATCCGATTGGTAGTTCCAGAGATTACCGCGTTCAAACGAAACTCTTGAAGCTTTATTACTAGCATAGATAGAACATGATTTTCGTCTATCTTTGTGAAACATAAAACAACGTCACTCCTGTTTTCCCCGAAGGCAGTGGTGTCAGCTACCCGAAACTGTCAAATTTTTCCAATCAACCTTGAACCTTAAAGCTTTATAGATAAAGTTGAAAATCTATTAAAGTAATTTGACAGATTGTAGTAGCTTGATGTGCTGACGTTTGTACACCCACACTTGCGCCATTTATGTTTAAATCCCAGTTATTAGGGGGCGAGGCCATCAACCGGGCATAAATCCAGTCGCCGAGCTGGTACTGAGAAATTCCAAATGGATAAACCCATTAACACTTTGCCCGACCCGGGAATCTAACCAAGGCCCGCATGTTAGGGAGTGGGAGGCAGTCGCCTCCTTCTGCGAAGCAGTCATGCTAGCGAAGGAGGTGGCGGGACGGATGAGGGAGAGAGCCTCCCGTCCCAGCCGCCGCGGGAGACGCCCCGGGCGTCGGGAGTCGATTGAAGACTACCGGCCACCGTAGGCGCGGGCCTGCGGGCGGAGAGCAATGGGTAGCTCACCGCCCGATCAGGACCAGGCCCGTGCCGGACGGCGCGTAAGTGTTCCACGCGCGCCTCAAAGAGATGTCAGCATAATTTGAGGGGCCCCTTAGGGCCGAAGCCTGCCGGGTCAGCGGGATTGTCCGAAAGGGTTACCGCTACCCCGGAACATAAAGGGCGAAGGAAGGAACATGGGTGGGTTTTAGTCAGTAAGAGTCTGACACTCCCTTCCGCTCCACCCAGAGCGGGAGGGGTCATTTGATGATTTCCCATACGGAAAAAAAAAAAAAAAAAAAAAGGCCCGCGTGTTCAGCAGTAGCGCTTACGACCACTAACAGCCAAATTTAATTCAGTTGAACCAACGCCCCAGCAACACGCTCTGTCCTTAATTAAAATTCCACGAAATCTCCCCAACTTCCTTCAAGCAATAACATACTTCGCATGAATCAATACAGGTCCTCATCACAAAAGTTAGTCGCCTAGCAACCAATATCTTAGCAACCCCCTTTGACAAAATCTGAGCTCGTATCAAGGACCCTGGCATCTGGGCCGTTGTTAAGGCACCTGTCCCACGACAAGCGATTAGAGCTAGCAACTAAAAACGAGCAATGAGCGGCGAGTGCGCGACAAGCGATTTCTTGCTGGTATGCGTGTGTACCAGGCGTGAGTCAAGCGAGTGTTCTGCCCGCCAAGCGAGCGTCGCTGAGCGAGTACTCTCTTTGATAACTCTTGTCGCTGCGACAAACGAGAACTCGTCGGCGGAGTGAACAGTCGCCGATCAATTAATTATTATTATGTGTATCTATTTATTTATATATTTATCAGGAACAATTTATATTATGTTTTATACAATAGTTTACATTACATAAATCATAATTAATTAAATTTAATATAAATTCTAAAAGTGAACATGCACAATAATAATAAAAAATTGCAATATTAATATTAAATTACAGTTCGTCCCTTGAGTACAAGTTTTTTATCCAAGAGAAATGCTTTGAGCTTAGCCATAAAAGAGCTAGTGTTTAATAAAATTTTCAAATCCGCCGGCAGTCTATTAAACATTTGTACAGCTTGGTAATGAGTCGTCCTTCCTACGAGTGTTCTGCGTATCTCTTTTACTTAAACTTACAATCTTTTGCACGTGTCTCGAGCAAGAAAATTGTTGATAGCTACTCGCTTCCTCGTCGGCAGAGTGAGACAGGTGACTTGTACATAAATCAATAAAGGTTCTCATCAGAAAAGCTGGTCGCCTAGCAACCAATATCTTAGCAACGCCCTGAGACGAAATCTGCGCTCGTACCAAAGCCCCTGGCATCTGGGCCGCTGCTAAGAAGGTTTTATACCTACTCGAAAATCAATTTGGGTTTGGCTGTTCATTCGATCGATCGTACGTAGGTTTATCACGCCTGGCGTTTTACCTAATGGGGTTAGGCAGAAATCGCAGAATGCCATGTGTTACGGTCGCTGTATGCTAACTTAAAACTCCTCTAAAGCTATGTCAATATTTTTGAATTAGGTAGGTTTTAATAGGATTAGGAGGTAACGGTATTTTTTATTTTCCCGAGCCCCTTTTTTTTCTAAAATTATCGATAATTTTGCACTATTTTGCTCTTGTCTCTATTTTAATTATTTTTGTATAAGACCATTACTAGGATTTTATGTCTAACAAAGTCTGCAAAGGATTTTTGACTGTTTGTATTAGTCCTTCTCTTAAAATGATAGCATTTTAGTAGTTTTTTTTTTTACTTAAAATATCATGAAAATTTATTTAGTTTTAATTCCGCAAAAAATAGATCCAGGCTGGATGCTTAAGAATGCAGTAGGTACCATTTTTTTTTTTTTTACGCAATAATTTTTTTTTTTTTTTTTCAAAAATTTTTCCTACCTTCTTATTTTTTTTTTTACTCGTTTTCTAAGACATGTGATATCGTAATCACTAAGCAGCCAAGCAGTGTTGTCGCCGCGCCACACGTACTAAGTGACACGGTTTAGATTCCGACGCATTCCGCGCTTTCCGCCCGTTACTGATACCACTACATTTTTATTTACGTCATTCAAATACTTTTATAGGGGAAAAAAAAAGTTCTTTTTGTGAAAATGATTTTCGGGATTAAGAAAAACGAAAGTTTTTTTTTTTTTTGCAGCCTACCCCCCCCGTCCCCGTCCCCCCGCTGGGCAAAGGTCTCCCCCCAATTCTTCCACCTTTCCTTTGGCTATGCCTTCTTCGTCCAATCGGCTAGGAACGAGTCCAAATCGTCACGCCAGCGTTTCATAGGCCTGGGGGTCTACTCCGAAGTGCAAAGTGCGAATGATCGGATCGGACCGACACATGGCCGAACCGAATATTATTGAAAAATGCGAAAAAAGTTCGGATCGGCTCAGTTGGGTCGGGACCATAGTCAATATTCGAAAGAGTGTAGGAGTGTAGGATCGGGACCGACCGAACCAAATAGTAACTTCGTAGCAGGAAACGGCCGAACATTCGGCCGATACGATACATTTACCACTTCGGAGTAGACCCTCTGTCTCGGTGACGACGCCCGTCTTCAGGCACCCACTGTGTTTCTTAATCTCGAATATAATTTTTTTATTGTTAGCTATTGTTTCGTAACATTTCCATTCTGCTTACTGTATTTCCTTACCATTTTCCACCATAAACAAAGCGAATTCAGGTTCCATATTCCTGGAGTCCGGCGGGGCAATTGCGCAATACACGATCAGTAGCAATGGCTATCATTTTGACAGTTCAACAACATTCATTGCGTTATTTACGTTATTGAGCAGACACGTTTTGCGAACTTAAGAAGCAATGGATTAGCAATATCCTTCAAAATGATTCAGATTGAGATTTATAGTATGTTACGCAATTAGGGTGCGGATTAGTCCCCGGTTGACGGCAATAGACTCGCCCCCTATTGCATGGAACATAAACATAATTTGCGAAATGTGGGTATAGGTACTATAAGTAGTTGTACACCGCTGCCAAACCCTACGGGGACTACAGGCGTGGTGTTATGTTTGTCGAAGCGTCAACGCACACGTCGCGTATCTAACCTCAATTTAAATTAACGCCATTTATCTTCCTCTAAAGGAATTTAAGTCGAATGACAGTTAGTCGTTCGTTTAGGAACGACAAGTAATAACTTGGGGATGGTTAGTGTGGAGTAATGGCATTACCGAACGCATGACCAAATTAGTTCTCGAAAGATGGTAGACACTGACAGTTAGATGGGCTAACCTGAACGAGAAAAAGATGGACGCCGGATGCGACGGTAGAGCGCGGACTTTTTGGTCGGACCGTGAGATTGAGTGGTTGGCTGTTACTCCGCACTAAACTTCCCGCGTTCCTAATTTCTAATCTATCTAGATCTTAGGCATCCTAGATTATTTTGTATTCTAAGTTTGTTAACAGTAATTACAAGTGTAAACCAAAGTTTGGCGATTATTATTTCGGAACCCCAATGATGTCTCAACCCCCTGGTGACGACTCCTCGACATGTTTATACTAAAATGTATCCGATTATATTTAGTAATAACTGGGTTATTCACTACAAAAATTCGTCCCCCGGCCCACCGCATCGCATCTTATCGTGTGTGTACAGACGCCAGCAAGTCTATCCGAAACTGTCAAATTTTCCCCATCAACCGTAAACCTTAATACTTTAATGATAAAGTTGAAAATCTATTAAAGAAATTTGACAGATTGTAGTAACTTGATGTGCTGGCGTCCGTACTATAGTCACACCTCTGCATCTCTTCCGAGGAGACAAGGCGTGATAATGTTAGTTCACATTTGAAATTGAAATTGTTTATTGAAATAATTTGATAAAGAGTGTTCAAAAATCAAATCCAAACCTTAATTATTTTTTAAACTAGCTGACCCGGCGAGCTTCGTACCGCCTCAGAATCAATATACATATCAGAAAATGAAACGTTCATTCTTTTTTCGCGAATTTTTCCCATGTTTTAATAGTTATTCTGTTATTCGGGGCGGAGAAAAATCCAACATCAAAGATCATAAAATTCTGTAAAGCCGTTCTTGAGTTCAAAATGGTGTAATAAGCATCCCGACTTTGTTTTTTTCTTCGTCAAAAATTGTAACAACAAAAACCTTCGTACGTTCACATTAATCTCTTACTATCATTAAACCAAGTTTATTAACGAGACAGACAGAAGTAATAGCCACATTCATTACTTTTACTTTTATCACGCACAGCACGTGATGTCACGCTCCCAATTGTAACGTTCAAGTCATAAACATGTTAGAACGTATCCGGTATTTTTCGGCTAAAAATATCGGTGTTGTATCGAATTTTGTTAAAAACGAAATTTATTTAGAAAAATATGTGTAATTAAATGGATCAAGGTGGCTCTAAAAGGATCTCTGGAAGGATCTGGGGCTCAGCAGGGGGACAGTGCAGGCTAACTAAGAACAAAAAGGATAGAGTTGAGATAGGCTCGTTGGTAAGTTAACGCCCTCGTTGGCCAACTGTTCGCTAACGCGTCTTGCCCGTGCGAGTCTCAAGGCGAAATTGGTCATCGATATTTTTTTGTTAGCTTAATCAAAATCAGCCCATAATGTTCCTGTTGTTGGGACACAGGCCTCCTCTCTGTGAGAGGGAGTGGACATAATCTGCCGCACGCGGGCACAGTGCGGGTTCGCAGATACCACATGTCTTCGAATTTTTGGTTCTAGGACATGACGGTTTACTCACTATGTTTTCCGTCTCCATTTTGAGCACAGTGGTGATGAAATTAAATACACAAAGTGAAGCGCCTGTCTGGGTTCGAACACACGACTTCACGGAAAAAGCAACATTAAACACGAAATATTAAGTACATTATACACGAGATCTCAAAAAAACAATTTAAAAAACTTACATAGCAACATGCCCACTCTTTACACCAACCACAGCAACCTTTCATAGTCACGTCTTTACCAAACGCGGCCACCAGACGAACAGAAAAAACCATCTTCCCCGCCCAGATACCCCACCGCGCAACTCCTGAATATTGATCCGACGGAGGGTTCTAGATACGCTGGTAGACGGTTAAGGGCTGCAGCAGTGGGGGTAGTGCAATATAATCGATAGTGTTGGGTATGTATTGAGGTATGTTGAGTGCCACGCCTTGGTATACGGACAAAGGGTTTTGGCAGATGTACGTTTTGATAAATAAAGTACGAAATCGAGAGATTTGAATTAGCATTGTAATTGACAGACAGATCAAAGAGACGATTGATGGTTGTAGTTGTAGGTCGTTCGAACCCAGACAGGCGCTTTACTTTGTGTAAATAATTTCATCACAACTGCTCTCAAAACGGTGAAGGAAATCATGGTGAGGAAACCGGCATGTCCTAGAGCCAAAAAATCAAAGACATGTGACATCAACCAACCCGCACTGGGCCCGCGTGGTGGTCTGTGTCCCAGCAGTGGGAACATTATAGGCCGATTATGTTTATCTCTTTGATAATGTTTATTAGTTTGATATCTTATTTCCGAACACTTAAGAAAGAAATTCGTAGATAACATCGACGAATGTTTTACATTTGAGAGATTATCTGAGGATCTGGAAAGTTTTGAGTATGAACGTGGATAAATAGATAAGACTATAAGAGTAGGGGAAGACCAAAGAAACGATGGATGGACTGCGAATGATGATATGGTTAGAAAGGGGGTGGGTATGGAAGAAAAAGACAGGTTGCGCCGACTGTAAATAAATTGGGATAAGGGCAGGAGAATGATAATTGTAATTTTTAAACAGCGCACAGTCTAAATCTATGTAGCCTACTCTCTTAGGCCCGTCAACGAAGATACGGGCCGTCCGTAAGTAGTTTGATACTTTGGAGTGAACCCTACTCTTTATTAATTTTTTTTTCTGACGGGCAAAAACACCCTATTATTACATTTTTGCAAGGCAATAAATATTATTTATATTTAACAATAAATCCAATTATTTTTATACGATCTCACAGAGGAAATAACAATGGCTATTTCTCGAAAAAAATGTTCATTCTTAAGTATGTTTTATTGTCATGCAGTAAGGGTTAAAATACTGGATTAAAGTTTTGCTGCTCAGCCTGAGCTAACCCTCAGTTGAACTAAATGATAGCTCTTTTTTGCGTTCCGTCCCTTTCTTACATCAACTGCGAGAAAGCGACGGCGATACCCGATACTTTAAGTTTATCCGATGCAAACCCTAATCGAGGTATTTTAAAAACCGTTAGCATGTCACGCAGACCATTTTAATACGGTTATTTATGCTGAATTTGATAAGGATGTTATCATAACAAAGGTATGTAGTATCTCACTATAAAGATTGTAAATCATTTAATAGACGAAATCCTCGAAAGACAATATAAATTCTGTATAAAATAATCATTAAAATGACATCGTAGAGACGTTTCAAGTTGTTTAAGAACGGAAAGTGGTTACTGCCACCTATAGACGCACACACACATAACATCACGACTAGTCACCAAAAGATTAGGTAGATGTACCTTTAGTACACCCACATTTCCTCCCATGTAATAGAGGGCGTCCATCCGTTTGGAAAATTAAGGGGTTTGTCGATGTGAACCCGACCTTAGAGGCAGACTTGAGAGTTGTGAACTTTGTGACGATGTCATTGTGCAGCAGCGGAAGACGTCTTCCAGATAGCATGATGGCGATGGGTTCCTTTCTAACTGGGCTTAGCAGAACCACTGCAACCCTGCTCCGCGGAGATAATGGTGATAGTACTTATCCAAACGATAGTTTTCATAAAAATAATGATGACATACGCAAGCAATTAAAATAGAGTAAACGCTCGCGTGCCCGCGTGGTAGATTATGAAAGAGGTGTCCCAGCAGTGGAAACTTCATAGGCCGATTAAGCTATTCGAGCAAGAAAAACAGAGTACAGTTTTAACGATTTATCGAAACCTAGCCTTAACCGGGGCGGTGGCCAAGAGGGAGGGGGGCACGAGGGGAACGGGGGGCGGGGATGCACGAGGGGAAAGAGGGGATGCAGTGGCTGTAATGCGACAGAAATCGGGCGGCACGAGGGGAACGGGGGGCGGGGGTGCACGAGGGGAAAGAGGGGATGCAGTGGCTGTAATGCGACAGAAATCGGGCAAGTTACTGAAAAAATATGAACCCGAACAGCTCAACGTCGCATCTGCTACATTTGTGCAGCAGCAGAAGACGTCTTCAAGGTGACATGATGGTGATGGGTTCTTCCAACTGGGCTTAGTGCAAACAACTGCAACCCTGCTCCGCGGAAATATGGTGATAGTACTTTCATAATAATGATGACATACGCAAGCAATTAAAATGAAGTACATTTCTAATGATTTATCGAAACCTAGCCTTAAGCGGGTCGGAGGGGTAAAGGGGTGGGGCGCCAGCGCCACGGGGGGAAAGGGGGGATGCAGTGGCTGTAATGCGACAGAAATCCGGCCAAAACTTACTGAAAAATATGAATCCCAACAGCACAACGTTGCCTCTGCTACATCATTCCTACCCTGCATTCAGAACATAAAAAATCACGCCCATGAAAGTTCGTACTACTTCAAAGATAATTCTCCAAAAGAAAAAAAAACTGCTTTCAGACAACCATACTCAACATTAATAAACTAAACCACAGCTAAATAAAGAATTCCCTAATTATTTTACCACCTACCTTTGTCTCCAGCACCATCTTGCTCAAATCTAAGGACCGACACCTCTGCATTCTGAAATGCACCGCGCGCGTTGACTCCCGAAAAGCGACTAATGGATCGAACGGGCGACCTGGATAATATCCGCTCGGCAGTGCGCAAGTCAGATATGCAATATACTATGCATATAGTGGACCACGCCTAGTCGGGGATGGGGGGTATGTGGCTAGAAATGGTGGACCTCTACTCATACCAGCGGAGTTTGCGTTTGTGTGAGTGCAAATGTTACATATACATGGATAGCTAGCTGTAGGTATTGCGTAGATTCTAGAAGGTTCCATATCTGCAGCGCGGATGAAAAGAGACAAAAGATTTGGAGGCTGTCATTGCAGGATGTTAAGAGCCATATTTTGGGGAGCCAAGTCTTAGTTTCAGTTTAAGTAGAAGTCTAATATTATTCTATCTCTTAGTTTTTCTCTATAAGTAGAGCGACTGTTTTAGTTTAGCTAATCTCAAAGTCAAGGCATTTATTTAAATGAATCCATTCACACGCACTTTTGAATTGACATTTTGCGAAAGTGACCAAATTTTACACGATGACATTTTGCGAAAGTGACGTTCTGCGTCAAGACCTTTCTATCTATCAAAATAAAAGATTTTCATGACGGCCACCGCTGTTCTAGGAAACAAAAGCTTTAAAATGCAAAGCCCAGCCCTAAAATCATTGCAAAAAACAAACTAAGCATAAAACACAGAGGTCCTATTTCGAAGCATAAAGGAATTTTATGCAGTCAATACGTTGGTAAATAAATACTGCACGAGTACATAGTGACGTAATAATGTCAGATGGCTATAGTAAATCACGATATTTCTCGATAAAATATGTAGGTTTGTGTTTAAACGCATGTTTTGTCCGTGAAATAGCCTTTAGAGGATATAAAACTGGTTGTTGCAAGAGTGACTGCATGCTGGGATTCAGGTTTTGAGTTAGAACTCCTGCAATGGTCGTGTCATAACCAGCCTTTAATGTTCTCACTGCTGGGACACAGGCCTCCTCTCTGTGAGAAGGAGTGGGTTGTAATTCTCCACGCGGGCCCAGTGCGGGTTGGTAGATGTCACATGTCTTCGAATTTTTGGTTCTAAGCTAGGACATGCCGGTTTCCTCACGATGTGTTCCTTCACTGTTTTGAGAGCAGTGATTATGAAATAATTTTACTTAAAGTAAAGCTCCTGCTTGACGGGGTTCGAAACTACGACCTACAACTAGTAAATCGTGGCCATTACCACCACTGCTGCGTGTAAAAACTTAATTACAGATATACATTTGGAAATTTTACAAGGGGGACATAATGAAGCAGTCATGCTAGCGAAGGAGGTGGCGGGGCGGATGAGGGAGAGAGCCTCCCGTCCCAGCCGCCGCGGGAAACGCTCCGGGCGTCGGGAGCCGCGTGACGACTCCCGGCCACCGTAGGCGCGGGCCTGCGGGCGAAGAGCAATGGGTAGCTCATCGTCCGATCAGGACCAGGCCCGTGCCGGACGGCGCGTAAGTGTTCCACGCGCGCCTCAAAGAGTTGTCAGCATAATTTGAGGGGCCCCTTAGGGCCGAAGCCTGCCGGGTCAGCGGGATTGTCCGAAAGGGTTACCGCTACCCCGGAACATAAAGGGCAAAGGAAGGAACATGGGTGGGTTTTAGTCAGTAAGAGTCTGACACTCCCTTCCGCTCCACCCAGAGCGGGAGGGGTCATTTGACGATTTCCCATCCGGAAAAAAAAAAAGGGGGGGGGCCATAATGGGTGGTGGCAGTGGGAACATTATAGGATGATTGTGCATATGAATAGACTATACGTGCCAGACTTCTGCTGCACAAGTGGTCAATATGTAGCATTAGCGCTTTCCCGAACGCGGGAAAGCGCTAATGCTACATAGGGGGGCTTGTGGCTAAGTAATAACAGCCGCACGGGTCGATCGATCAGGTTAAGCTACGCTTGCCGCGGTTGGTCTGTGGATGGGTGACCATCTTTATATACCAAGACCCCTCCGTGCCTCGGAAAGCACGTTAAGCCGTTGTTCCCGGCTGTCATTCGACGATCTATGACAGTCGTTACGGGTCGTCAGAAGCCCGAAAGTCTGAACGGATTTGGATGAAATTTGACACACAGGTGGTTTATAACCAGGATTAACATATAGGATACTTTTTATCCCGATATTCCCACGGAATCAAAACTTATGCGGATGAAACCGCAGGGCGCAGCTAGTGCATAATATATTTGAGCATCAAATCATCTGAACACTTGCATCCGCCGGCGGATAGTCAAGACATCCAGGCGGCATACCGTATGTAACAAGCGGACGTTACGATATGACCTTTTGCTTCCATATTTGTCTTATTTACATAACTGCCGGTCTCAAAGGATATGTTACATAGATGATTTGTTTCGGATTCCTTTTCTAAACACAAATGTCACCAGTCTCTATACTCAGAAGGCTGATTTCCGTAATTAACAACGTTCAAAATCTAGTTATAATCTCATCTCAGCGACAATCAATGTCAAAAACTTGTCAAAATGTAGCGAAATTAGAGGTATTTTTGACAGGTTGGGAGTGAGAAAACATTCACAGTCTGATCTCAGTCTCAATCTGTCAAAAATTCCTCTAATTTCCCTACATTTTGAAATTTGTTTGTCGCCGAGATGAGACTGCGACTAGATTTTGAACATTTTAAATTACGAGAATTGGCCTTCAGACTGTGGACGTTCTTAAAATTACGAGAATTGTCCCTCTGATCTCCGGTGCGTACCTGTGCGGGGTCTCTCAACAGACAATGGCTCACCTACCATCTTGCACCACATGCCACCTGCACACGTGAGGACCTAATGCTTGCGTCAGCAAGCGGTATTCGTTGTTAAATTTTGGGGCGAACTAATTTAAAAAGCTATACATATTTTTTCGTGTTATTTTTGCTCTCGACATGTTAAGAAGTGTCTATGAATTTTTTAAGAGACATTTCTTTGGTATACGGAATACTGAACCATTGGCATGTTTCCACTGCTGGGACTCAGGCCTCCTCTCTGTGACGGACTGGCCCTTAATCAAGCGGAGCCAGTAGTAGTAGATGTCACATGTTACGAGACAAAGGATAAAACATGTTTTTCCTCCCGGAAAACTAAGGGCTTGTCACGTATGGGGAAACTGGAACCACAGCGAGGTAACAACAATTGAACAATCAATGACTTTAAGGATAATGGTACTCCATGAATTACAATCAGCGGTTTGATACCTGCAGGACATATCCTCCGAGTCAACTACAAAATGGATGGTCACCCATCCACAGAACGATTTCGGCAAGCATTATTTAACCTTGAAGATCGACCCGGGCGTCTGTTATTACATAGCCACGAGCCTCTTATCGCAAATACTGGATATCTGGAGCGACAGTCTCTGCGGGGTGTCAAGTGGCAGATGATGAGCGTAGTCGAGGATCGAGCTAAATGGTGGTTATTGGATAGACTTCTGTCCAGCAGTAGACTGCTATAAGCTTATGACTATCCGCTCAGTTATGCAGCCAACTTATGCTCGATTTCTGAGGTTTTTAGACGGAGTTTATGTATTTGATAGTGACTATTAATTGGTTTGATATCTTGCTTCCGGACACACACGAAATTCGTGGATAACATAGTCGAATGCTTTGAGAGATTATCTGAGGACCTGGAAAGTTTTGAGTCAACATGGAAGACTATAAGAGTAGGGGAAGACCAAAGAAACGGTGGATGGACTGTGTGAAAGATGATGTGGTTAGAAAGGGAGTGACGAATAATAGAAGAGTAACCATCATCTGCCTAGCCTTTTTCTAACTATGTTAGGGACGACTTCTAGTCTATCCGGATGCAGCTGAGTACCAGATTTTACATGAAGCGACTGCTTTTCTGGCCTCCACAGCACAGTTACAGGGTTATACGATACCCTTGGTAAGACTTTCTGACTTCGAACGACCCGTAACGACTGCCAACGATTCAAGAATGAGAGCCGGGATCAAATGCTTAACGTGCTTTCTGAGCCACGGAGGGGTTTTGATATATAGAGATCCACTCACCTCAGCCACGGAGTGATAGAGAAGTATGGATGAAAAAGACATGTACACCCAATTAAGCACATCTAATAATATTTAATTGTTTCTAATTTTGAATTGCAACTTGGCTCTCTTTCTCTCTCCTAAATTTTGCTGTGTCCGACAGGGTCCATATTGATCCTTTACCTTGTATATACCATCTATGTAACACACACGGAATGCAATAAAGATTTGAGTATTTGAGTATGTTGCGCCGACCCCAAATAAATTGGGATGATGCATGTTGATGAGCTGAGGACGTAAGACGCCGGGAATAAGTGAGTTAAAAGCGGTTCTTTACCGTCAACGAGACACATCTTCGAAACAGGAAAAATCAACAACATACTGCAGTAAAACTAAAATAAAACTACGCGTGTATAATGTTTTATTTATATTAAAACTGACCTTCAAGCCTGCAGTGTGTCAGTAGCGTAATAGGTCAAGTTTGACCGCAATAATGTATGTACTGATGGGCTATTTTGGCATACACACCAAATTGTTAGGATAATAATAGAAATAGGAACTCCGAGTGTGGGTTCGCTGGCCGTGGGTCTGGTAAAAATAGAACGGCTATTTCCTTTCCGTTCGTTTCAAACACACAAAAAAATATGGCAAAGAACTTCTGCCCGTAGTTTCGTGGAAGGCGGAAATATCCTCTGTCTCAACACTCTCAACCCAGGTCATGGTCTAGCCGTGTGCCAAATGTTGTCCCAATCCGTTCAGCCATTTAGGTGTGAAAAGGTAAGACTGACAGACAGGCTGAGAGAAAGACAGTTATTTTCGAATTTTTAACATTACTAGCTTCTGCCCGCGGCTTCGCCTGCGTGGATGTCGGAAGTTATCTCACAGGAACGTGCTACCGGAACAAAAAATAGATAAAAAAATATGGATAATACATATAACATGGCGCCACTATTCCCCGAAGGGTTAGGTTGGAGTACGTATTGTTACATACACAGTATGTGCTCCAATATTTCCCCAGTTACGTTTAAACCTCATAAGGCTTGATGTTACAAGTGTATTTCCTGTAATGAGATATTGTGCCTTTAGAATTAGCGCGCACTTTAGACTTTTAAATCAGCTGATGGTTTGATTAGTCAGGCAATCAGTACGAAGCCATACGGGGCGTCTCATCACTGATGCGTGCAATTAAACCAAAAAAAAGCTCTGTAAATGATACCGACTTAAAAGTATGTAAAACAATAAATAAAATCAATGTTCGCACTGCTGGAACACGGACCTCCTCTCTGAGAAAGGGGGTCAAATCTAGCACGCGGGCCCAGTTGGTGGATGTCACGTGCCTCCGAATTTTCAGTTCTAGGACATGCGGGTTTTCTCAGTGTTTTTCTTCACCGTTTCTGAGAGCATCTTATTCATATCGAATGATAATGCCCTTCAAAAAAAATCGGATGCGTACATGCGTCGTACCCGCATCCTGCGTGCATTTATGACAATGTGTATGAACATAAACAAAGACGTGGACTTACCAAGGGGTGTAGTGTTTTTTTTTTCCGGATTGGAAATCATCAAATGACCCCTCCCGCTCTGGGTGGAGCGGAAGGGAGTGTCAGACTCTTACTGACTAAAACCCACCCATGTTCCTTCCTTTGCCCTTTATGTTCCAGGATAGCGGTAACCCTTTCGGACAATCCCGCTGACCAGGTGTGTAGTGTTACCCGGTAATTGGGTTGTGGAGGTCAGATAGGCAGTCACTCCGTGTGAAATAATGTTATTCAAACTTATATATACCCTACAATATTTGGGAAAGGTTACGCAAATGATATACAACTATTGCTATGTTACAAAACCTGAAATCGCGAAAAAAGAATCGGCTGTTTCCTATATTTTGACGAGTTCTGCGAACATAAATGTAGGGAACAGCTGATTTTTTTTCGCGATTTCATGTGTGTTCCTGTGGTAAAACTTGTTCATAATGATAAGTACAATGACCCCTAAAGAGGTTATCCATTAATTACCGGACAGCCTGTATATATTGATTGAAATAACACAAAGGGCTGGAGCTAGTTAGGTTCCGGAGATTGGCTCTAAAAAGAGTCGTTTGGGACGTGGATGGGTCTTGAGAGAGACCGGTACGTGTTATCGTGATGAAGGGATACGTCACCTAGACTCACGATGACCTAGGCTTAGACACATATGATGTTGTCGAAAAATATCGTGAGAAAATCTGGATTCACATCATGTAACCTCAGCCGATCGATTCTCACCATAAAAATCTCACCGTGAAAAGTTAAGTGAAGTGAGCTTAGACTGAGCTGTCAATAGTGTCAACCCCTAGCATTAGTTGGAATGACAGCTCACTCCACGCTCACTTCACCTAAGTTTTCACGGTGAGATTGTTACAGGATCGCTCTGCTGAAGGGTGGGTGTATCTGATTCGACTGAAACTCGACCCCAACATAGTTGAGAAAAGGGTAGACATATCTGTCTACCCTTTTATCGACTATGTTGTACATTATTATGTCGAACGTGGGGCTTCTTCGTGTCGCTGGAACGACTGTGTTTTAAATCTTGTTTTCCCAAAACTTTGCCACTTCCACGGCGTTGTCGGTGGCAGCGCAGAGGTCACTTTGACTGCATGTTTTAGTACACAGAGGGCAGGATAGGAGGTGGAGCATGGTTTGTGACATAGCTCCACAATCACACCCCACTGCCGTTCCATCAAGAAAAGAAGTAAGTCCAACCTGGTAAAGTGGGGCTACCACTTTGCCAGGTTGGACTTACATCTTCCCACTTGTGTGAACGTGGGTAAACCAAGAGTAGTACATGCAAATATTGAAGCACGTGGCGGACAAAACAGAACGCGGAAGTTTTGTAACTTCTGCTTATCCGACAGGGAAAATGCGTAAGTGTACATATATTGGTTCACATCAACGCGTGTTTGACAGGACGTATGAATGTGGCAAAAGAAGTATGAATCGTTGTACCAGCACGTGGTTTTATTTAGTTTCTGCCTACCCTTTCCCCATGGCAGAAGCGGAACGGTACGGCCGTTTGTACACCGCGACGACGAGAACGAGATGATGGCGTCGCGCCGGTGCGATACCTACATACACTACTGGTACACTGACCTCTCTTCGAGAGGGAGTGGGCTGTAATCCACCATGCGGGCACAGTACCGAGTGCAGGCTGTTGGCCAAGAAAATCGCCCATACTCATAGCTGCCCATTGTGTCGTCACCCTATATCAAACTACTACGTTTATATCTGTAACTTTTATGGTGTGTATATATAATAAAGAGTTATTCTATCTATCTATCTACCGCCATTCCTGGAGGCTATTTTCCTGCTTATCCACGTGGACAATGGCGTTAGCGTCCTAGACTGACCTCTCGCCGTCTCGATGTTAAACCACCGTAATACCATTTGATGAATAAGGATGACTTAGTAAGTACATAATACACTTAATCTGTTGACAACTTAATTGTAGGGCTTCAAATACCATTTGTGCTGTCTTCGACGACATAAGCTGTATAATTAAGCATTTACTATTTTCCTACACCCTTATTAAATACGACAATTTTGTTTTATTAGCCGTTAATGTCCGACTTCTGGACAAAGGCCTCCCTACGCTCTTTCCACCTCTATCTGTCCAGAGCTGCCAAGGACCAATCTCTATGAAAGGAGCCCAGGTCATCCCGCCATCTCCGTCTGGGCCTGCCGCGATGTCGTTGGCCATTAAGCGGGACCCATTTAAAAATAAATGGCGAAAATCGATATGTGGTCCTACTATAGGTTTCATCTCTGCCTAACCCTTCGGGGAAAACAAGCGTGGTGGTATGTGTAGTATTATTGTTTAACAGTTTAAACTTAGGTTAGTTTTAATGATTTATGTCTGAGGGATGCCTTCGCACCTGGAGAAGAGATTTTCTGCAAAATTATATGCAGTTGTGCTGTTAATTGGCGACAAAGCCATTTTTTTCTTTTTCTTTCTCCACAGATGAGGTTTATGGACGACTCGAACCTAAAGTGTATACGCAGCGTCTCTCGACAGATAATGGCGCCGATTCCCTTGTTCACAAACTAAACTAAATTCAAGTTCACTGCATCTTTTTCTTTCTATTTCATTAAGAAAAGGACAGAAGAGTTGTGGCTAAGTAATAACCGTCGCACGGGTCGATCGATTAGGTTAAGTCTCCAAGGAAGTAGGCATGATGTTATGTATCAAGTTAAAATTCTATCCTTATCTACATACTCAAAGCGTAGATAAGAGCGATGGTACTACAGATAACACAGACTCAATATGGATAAGGAGATATATGTTTTAAGATAAACGTCTGAAAGTAGGTTTTATTGCTTATAGTTAAGATTATAGTTATTGAGATCAGCCTAAGCCTAAATTCGAGTTGAAAGGCGTTATTTGGAGTGGCCTATATCTGGCAGTCAGCAGTAGTGGCCAAGTGGTATCTGCCGCGATTTGTAGATCGTAGGTTCGAACACAAACAGGCGCTTTACTTTGTGTAAATAATTTCATCACAACTGCTCTCAAAACGGTGAAGGAAAACATCGTGAGGAAACCGGCATGTCCTAGAACCAAAAATTCGAAGACATGTGACATCTACCAACCTGCACTGGGCCCGCATGCTAAATTACGGCCCACTCCCTCTCACTGAGAGGAGGCCTGTGTCCCAGCAGTGGGAACGTTGTAGGCTGATTAAGTATGTATGTATATATCTGGCAGTGGAGTTCTGTGATCATGATGTAGAATAGGTAATACGGGCCCACAACTCCACGTATTTTGCATACAGGTGGGAAATCAATTATTTTATCTACCCCAGCTCCTCAAGAAAGGCCAGAAATGACTTGGTGTTGCTGACAATCTTACAGACAGTACCCGGGTTACCAAGGTGTAGGATGATAAAGAAGATTATGATTCAATTTTAGAAAGCATCTGCATAACCTTCTCCCAATTATGTTGGGGTCGACTTACAGTATAGCCGGATGTAGCTCAATGCCAGCATTTTACATGAAGGGACTACTTATCTGTAGATTTGTAAGTTCACACCTAAAACTTAGAAATCTGGGAAATCAGGCATAATGATAACTCATAGGTAAGTTATAGGTATCTACATAAACTTACTGTCTCTTGATTTCTCTCCCAATTTGTAATATGCTACACCCCAGTTACTGGGTAAGATGATACCAAGCTACATAATATATAAATAAAATTGTTTTGAATATCATGTTTTCATTTTACATAGTATTAGGTACCAGTTTTACAAAATAATTGATAGTATTGTTTTCTGTATTTTTTTAAAACAATAAACAATGTGTGACTTTTACTTAGTAAAGTATTTATTTTTCTTGACTTGACTTACAAAGTTACATATTACAAATTAAGGACAGTTTTTTCAAGATTAGAGAATGAAATAGTTACATATTGTGGACATACTGGCCCTGTAATGCAAGACCTTTTTGCAACTATGTTTGGGTCAGCTTCCAGTATAGACTGGATGCTGCTGAATTCGAGTGTGCAAAAGATAATATGACTGGAAAGGATATGGCTACCGAGATGATGACTAATAGAGAAGTATGGAATAAAAAGACATGTTCGCTGACAGTGTGCAAATGTTTAACATTTGAGAGATTATCCGAGGACTTGAATAGTTTTGTGTATGAATGTTGATGGCTATAAGAGCAGGGGAAGACCAAAGAAACGATGAATAAATTTTGTGAAAGATGGTATGGGTCAAAATGGGAAACACTACATAGAGACGTATCGAAGAAAAAGACATGTTGCGCCGACCCCAACTAAATTGGGATAAGGGCAGGAGAATCATGATGGTACGTCTAGATGTTATGTATGTGTATTATGTACCTATTAAGCTACAAAAGCATTAAACATGCCTACAGATATTTATTGCATATGATCATGTTTCACAATTTGATAACTTAGAACTAGCAAACTTCCTGTTAATGTTTTAATGTTAAATGTGTGTTACACAAATCAACAGCCTAATTAAAAAGGGGAAAAAATGTGAGTAATCGAGTTTCCCAATTCTAAATAGGTAGGAAACAACTATTCTTCAATCAAAAATTATTATGCATAGCCTTTTCATAACAATGTTGGGGATGGCTTCCAGTCTAATCAGATGCAGCTGAGTACCAGTATTTTACATGGAGCGACTGCCTATTTGACCTCCACAGCCTAGTTACTGGGTAACAGGATACGCCTTGGTAAGACTGATTGTCAGGCTTTACGGCTTCTAACAACTAAATTCTTCAATCGAGTGTTACTTAATTCAATAGTTCAACTTGTTAATAAATATGGTAATTCAATTTAATAATGTGAGTCATAAGTGGGATATTGTATACTAAAAATGGTGTTTTTTTTTATCAATGCAACGAGCATCCTGTTAAAAAGATGATTCATTGAGTTCATAATTGGCTTAAGTACAGCATTTTGTAATGGGTAGATAAACAGCTATTTTAAAAATTTAAAATAGCTGTAATTTAGATGTATCGAAACAATATTCAGTGAGTCCGAAATGTATGAGAAAAAATCCTTTGGTTATTCCTAAAATGAGGTTTTTTCAAAGAAGGTCTCTACTCCTAAAACTAATGATCACCAGACTGGTTCAAAACAAGTATTAATTTTAATGAATACCACTTGAACACGTTAATTGGAACTAATGAGCTAAAACGCGATTAAAACTCTCATTTTTTAAATTGTTTCACTGGCATAGAAGTAAATGACTATATACCTCGTCTACTAGGTCTCGAAACTTTCGATTATCGATCTGGCACACGGTAAAGTCACAACACTGCAATCCAAATACACAAACACTATTGCACTGTGAAATGAGTGAAACTTCGAAACCGCCAGGCGGCCGCGCCTGCTCACTAATTAAGTTAGCCGTTGTACGCACCAACAAATATTTGTACATGTACTCTTAGGTAAACCCGTAGACGGTGCGACGCGCGACAAGAATGAGGAACTAAGAAAACTGAAGATGTAAAGCCTAATCGTGCGTCCTCGACTCAAAAAAAACCTGTTCTCTCATTCACCTACTAATCTAAAGAACGGGGCTTCCGTCCGCGATAATTCGACGTCCACGCGCCACAGACACTGCAATACGAGAAACTAACGCCACTTTTTACGAGCACTTCCCGATAATATGACGATTATCAATATTAAATATTCGATAGGTGAAAGGAGACATACCTTTGATGGAGCTCGGTTAGATGTATCGAAACAAAATCCAGTGAGTCCGTTATGAGAAAAAATACACTTCAACACTGAAAAGTCGTTCACAAATTGTTATAATCACTAACAAATAGTTACACCCACGATTATTGAAAACGGTATTCAGTATGCGGCGGATAAGCGCTAGCCCGTAAAAGACGCCATTTTGATTTCGTCAACTAAAGGCTATAGACAAGATAGAACCGAGCGTTTTGTTACTGCAGAAATTCTTATACCCTACGATTGCAGATTATTTTTTAAACCACAATCCCAACCTAATCATGCAGATATTTAGTAACAAATTAGATCTTGCATTTAATTTTTGACGCTGTGTTCATACCAAAGCCACAGAAAGTGTCGATCAGATAATTTTAATTGCACATCCAGATCCGAACCATGAAACTAAACGTAAAATCAATACATGTTGTCACATTTTAAAATGAATTTTTGTAATGAGCATTTTGTAAGTAGGCGGCTATACATTTTCATTTGAATTAAAAACTAATGTTTTTATAAAACATAGAAGCATAAAAATAATAATAATTTTATCAAGAATGTTTGCAATTCTTTAAACCATTACAAACTTATGACCATAACAATGTTGTCTATGGTGCTCAATGATACCATAATTCAACATTTTCCCTGAGTTCTGGTAACCATAAGATCAACAAATTAATCGACAGGCATGACTTTATTTGTACTTCATTTTAAAAGTCAAAGTCAAATCATTTATTTCAAATAGGCACATAAAAGGCACTTTTGAATGTCAAAAACTACATTAAAATAAAATTGATTCTAGTCGCCCTTTCCAAAAGGTAGTTTTCGTATGGAGAAGAATGGACAAGAAACTCCACCGTTACTCTTTTAAAATGTTTTCAATATATTGCAACCAGCGACGATTAAAAGAGCGTCATCGATTACTAAAATATAAAAGAGGAGTGAAGAAAACTTCAATCACCTAACTTCTTCACTAAGTAAAGTACATTAACTAATTTTAGTATCTACTACAAAAAGGAGGTTTTGCATTCGACGTGTTTTTCAATGTTTTTTTTCTTTCAACTTTCATGTAAACAAACGCAATAAGATTAACTTCACAGACTTCACTGCATCTACCTTCACAGATTCGTAGCGAATATTACACGAACATAGGCATAAGCAATGGCATAGCTAGTCCTTACGGGAATCCCGTATCAGAATATGCTGAGGGCCATTTTTAGCTTACTACGGCAAAGCTCAAAAGGAGGGTATTGGTTTTTTTAAATACCATCCTGAGTGAGAAGTTTATAAGCTGTCATTGTAACTTTACTTGGAGAATGCAAAAGCGATTAAAGCGAGCTCGAAATTTGGAGTATCTTGATACTAATACGTTAATTTTTCATTGAAGAGTGAGCGCAGTGACTTAGAAAACTGGTAATTAGTAAATAAATAAATAAAGGAAGGGAACAAGGATCTTGGTTTTCTTTTTGAAAAAAATCTCAACTAAAATCTTCCGCTCGAAACCCTTATGAATTTAAATTGGATTTAAGTATACTTAACAGCACTAAATGCGTAAAGCCGTAACCGTAATAGTCTGTATTATTTTGATTTGTTGAAAATTCAAAAATAATAATTGCTTGGAGGATTCGTCTTCTTGATAGATAGATTGCTGATTTGCATTTTTTTTAATATTATAACTTCTGCTGACCATGAGTAGGAGGAGGAGATGTTCTTCTGCTGACCATGAGTAGGAGGAGGAGATGTTGAAGATAGGAATTTAAAAAAACGTAGCAGTATTCTGGTCACTTTCACTGTCCGCAAAGGTGATACAATAGTTAATACACACCATTATTCATAACAATGTTTGCAGTTTTTGTCTCATTCTCTGTTTGTATTGCAATATACCGCTGAAAAGGTGATTGAAATATGTAAATTTTTCATACAAAAAAAAAGAAAAATAATGCGAATTTATATCACAAGTGTGAATACTGCCTAACAATTAACACCATTTTTATGGGATAATAAAAATTTGCAGCAGTAACCCCAAAACCAATTGTCAAATAAAAGTAGCAAGCAGCTGTGCTTATACGTGTTTTTATTTATTAATATCTCGATAATGTGCGTTTAAAACACGAAAATTAAATGTGAAACGCGAAATCATAATGTCGAGCCGTCGTTCGATCCTCGGATCGGCGCTTGACGCTCTACCTCCGCCCACTGATCCATTACGCGAATTATTTGAGGCATGTAAAACGGGCGATGCTGTTCGGGTAAAAAAGTTAATTACACCCCAAACTGTGAATGCCAGGGACACGGCTGGACGAAAATCGACTCCTCTACACTTCGCTGCAGGTAATAAAATACAAACAACTTATAAAAACTCAATAATTTTGTCATGAAACACGATTTTGAAAAACGGGTGAAAGGACGGACAGACCACAATAGGAAGTCGTAAGTTTAAAAAAATTGCATAATTAGTTACGCTTGTTGATTGGCGTTTCGTGTTTTATGTCTTTTGTTGTGTTTTACTCATGTTTTTCTGACGTAATGTTATTTTGGTGTTGAAATTGGCGAGAGAAACAAAAATTCTGACTGTTCATAGCTTGGCGTTACGCTCTAGTACTTTTACCTTGTTTATCATCACGATATATCCGCTGTGGGGTAAGCAGACAAGTGGGGTAATGTTCCAGTGTGTGTGTGAACTTGTTTTAGTCTGCCTGTGTTTTTTTTTTAAATATTTAATTATTTTAAATTTATGTGATACGTCTTTAAAGTTTTCTTGTGTTCTTATGTAAAAGGTATTTAGAACAACTTGTAATAACTCCTTGCGTTTATTAATTTAAGTATTTACACACATAATAAAACGCAAACAGTTTTAAAATAATAATATGTACAAGTAGGTATATAAAAAGGAAATAATCAAACGGCATCAAAAAAATTGTCCACATCGCTGTCAATAGGAAACGTGCCCAAAAGGCTGGCAGCATTCCCACGTTGTATGGCATACTTGTAATAACTTAAATTATCTAGCTGAACGGTATTTTGTGATTAGTAAAGGTGATAATAGTGAATTTGACATCATGTTATGACTTGCCTTTGCTGTCAGTGCCTTCTTTAAACCTTGTGAGAACTCGTGCTAAGATCATGGTTAAAAAAAGGGTACATATTGCAATATCTAAAATTAAAAAAACTAACGTAAAATAACCTACGTTCAAAATCCCTAAAATCTGAATGCCTAGTGATTGTTTCACTTATATTCAAAATACTGAAAAGCTTAAAATGTCAAATGGATATGTTACTGAAGTTCATAAAGCTAAAACTTGAAATTCCTATGTACAAAGTTCCTTAAATTGGTTTACCTCACCGTTATATGTTTCTGTACCCGCATGCATAACTTGTATAATTTTTTTTTTAATCAATACAGCTAGGTTAGTTTAGGTTAGAACTGTGACCACACCGCACGAACCGAGCCAGTGAAACGAGCGGTGCCGTGGCAGCGGCCGGTGAGTGCTAGATACACATTTTTGAGTGATCAATAATTAGTCCGATCAGTATTTTAAACTTAAGTAATTCGTAGGTAGGTGTTAGTTGCTTAGGTATTTAAAAACATTAGGTATTTAGATTTTAGGGATTTTGAACGTAGGTTATTTTATGTTAGTTCTTTTAATTTTAGATATTGCAATATGTAACTTTAAAAAAAACATAAAAATGTGCTAATAATAAAAAAATGAGGTTTTTTCTCCGCTTGCTACACATTTATGACTAATCTACTTATATAATACTCTATGTTCTATGTTATGGGATTGGTTTCCGCACTTAGTCCTTCAGGTGGACCATTGTACGTGGGCCATGGCGGCCGTCGGTGGTTATTCCAACCAGCCCACCTCCCTCCAGAAGCTTATCAGGTCTCCTGGTCTGTTAAGAACATCTGTGTATGATCTGGGTGTCCCGAGGGTTTCCGACCTAATCTGGGTGATGCCTGTGCACTCAAAGAGCACATGCGTATATAATTCTCTTACCTGGTGCAAGCGAGTAAGGACTTTAATATCCTTTGCAAAGGGTTCTTGTTTGACCCATTTACCACCAAAACTATTCTGCACACACTCGGCCGAACGCTGACCTTTTCAAAAGTGCATAGTGTTTATATACCATAAATATGTATTATTTTTCTATCGTGCTTGTTAGTGATCCTAAGATTTCTACTACATTTTCTGTGAGAACCTGTAATTGGCTTTATGTCTCATATACAATTGTTTTTCTTCTGTTATAGCAGTTGGTTCTCCTATAAATAAATCAATAATTTAGATAAATATTGCCTGAAAGGTGACTTTTAACTGCTAGAAGACTTGCCCTGTATATTGAATAACCATGACTCCATAGATGTATAAAGCAAAGATATTTAATAGTTATTGATAATTTAAACAAACAAATTAACAGCCTGCCTTTTCCCAACTGTTGGGGTCGGCTTCCAGTCTAACCGGATGCAGCTGAATACCAGTATTTTACATGGAGCGACTGCCTTTCTGACCTCCACAACCCAGTTACTGGGTAATACAATACCTCTTGGTAAGACTGGTTGTCAGACTTTCGGGCTTCTGACGACCCGTAAAGACTGTCAAAGATCTACGAATGACAGCCGGGACCAACGGCTTAACGTGCTTTCCGAGGCACGGAGGGGTCTCGGTATGTAAAGATGGTCACCCATCCATAGACCAACCGCGGCAAGCGTAGCTTAACGTGATCGATCGACCTATGCGGCTGTTATTATTTAGCCACGGCCGGGGCCCCCGATACATATCTCTTTAAAATATTAATATAGATTTCAGTAGTTTAAATCCAGCTGTGATCTTCTATTACCAAATTCCCTGCCATTAGATACCTATTAAAAACAATACGACCAATAATTAACAGTAGATTGGCTAATAGAAACACTTTCACTAACAATATAAATGAGAATCAGTCATGAATCATATTACGAATGTGATATGACTCAGTGTTGCTGAGTGCACATCACAGCTACATCGCATCGCATCCATAATATTTATTATTGTCAGCTGTTTGTGCCGTTGTATAATATAGTACCCGCTCCAGGCGGGCGTTTTTTTTTGCGTGGGGAAACCTTCAAAAGGCGCCTGGTCTTTGGGGATAAAACCAGGGAGTGTGGGATCTTACCTCACTGAAACCACCTGGTGGTCACCATCTGCACTTTGAAGGGGCACCGTTACCTCTCAAAAGACCAATACGGAGCCCCCTCTGTGCAACGACTGTTAAGGCACATCCTAGGGAGACTGTAAAGGGGTCTCCCCACAGAGAGGAGGCCTGTGTCCCAGCAGTGGGCACATTAACATAAGACTTATTGTGTTTATGAGCAGTGGTGGCCCAGTGTTAACAGCCGCGACTTACGAATCGTAGGTCGTAGGTTCAAACCCAGGCAGGCACTTTACTTTGCCTAAATTATTTCATCACCACTGCTCTGAAAACGGTGAAGGAAAACATTGTGAGGAAACCGGCATGTCTTAGAACCAAAAATTCGAAGACATGTGACATCTACCAACCCGCACCGGGCCCGAATGGTGGGTTACGGCCCACTCCCTCTCACAGAGAGGCCTGTGTCCCAGCAGTGGAACATTATAGGCAAATTATGTATAGCACATGTGTGAGTACTATGTACCATACTATAAAACTACCATTTACTGGGTACGTCTTTCATTGACTTGAATGTGCCCTGGCGGCTGAGAGTATGTCATGCTCACTCAAATGTCTCGCTGATGGTGGCACATGTGTTGGAACATTTAGCTCCCTTCAAAATGGTTGAGCTGAATGGTGCTAATCCATGCGTCATGTCCGTGAACGGGCGCCGTCAGTAGGGACTGGTCATCTCTTTGCTGCCATGGCTTATTTTAATTTAATTTAATATTTGGATTGTTTTAAACGTTTCATTACGGACGCTTTTAACGTTCTGCATCGTTCTCACATGCATAATTTTTAACATGAATGATGTAACTAATACTTTGTAACCATATTTTGATTTAAAAGAGTGTCCATGGAGTTTCTTGCCAGTTCATCTCCATAGGTACCTACTACGCTTTGGAATGGGCAACTAGCTTCATTTTTCTGACTGACCGACCCCTTGACAATTCAAAAGTGCCTGTAATTGGTTTAATTGAAATAAATACTTTGAGTTTGAGTTTATGCTAGCTACACATACATACATAAACGCACGCATTCTTTCCACGGGGGTAGGCAGAACCTACAGAACACCACCTGCTACGATCCGTACATGATACTACTTTTGCTTCGTTCATATATGATCTAGTCATACACGCACCGGCGCCGGTTGATCTGCCTACCCTGTTGGATAATGCAGACGTGATGATACAATATGTTGATTAACGAATAGTTTTATTTTCTAACACAGCTTATCATTGATTGAATAATATAAATCCTACTAATATTATAAACGTGAAAGTTTGTATGCATGGGATGGATGGATGTTTGTTACTTTTTCACGCAAAAACTACTGAACGGATTTGGATGAAATTTGGCACACAGATGGTTTATAACCAGGATTAACATATAGGATACTTTTTATCCCGATATTCCCACGGGATCAAAACTTGTGCGGGTAAAACCGCGGGGCGCAGCTGGTTAATTATAAATTCAGTATGAGTCAGCATTGTCTGTGTTGATACAAGTGTATTTACATTGACATTGATATGACGACAATAATGATATTACGGCCCGTGTTATTCTATAAAACCGGCACAATCGGCTGAGATACAAAAATATGTACCAACAAATATTATATAATATCTGATAAGTGTTTTGGGGCTTGTGGCTAAGTAATAACAGCCGCACGTGTCGATCGATCAAGTTAAGCTACGCTTGCCGCGGTTGGTCCGTGGGTGAGTGACCATCTTCACATACCAAGACCCCTCCGTGCCTCGGAAAGCACGTTAAGCCGTTCGTCCTGGCTGTCATACGTGGATCTTTGACAGTCGTTACGATGCGTCAGTAGCCCGAAAGTCTAACAACCAGTCTTACCAAGAGGTATTGTATTACCCAGTAACTGGGTTGTGGAGGTCAGATAGGCAGTCGCTTCATGTAAAATACTGGTATTCAGCTGCATCCGGTTAGACTGGAAGCCGACCCCAACATAGTTGGGAAAAGGCTCGGCAGATGATGAATGTGATGTTACACATATATTACGTTAAATTACTTTCTTCTCTTCAAGGAATCTATCCCTCGAAGGGTTAGTTAGGCAGAGAAGAAAGTCCTACTAATATTATAAACGCGAAAGTTTGTGAGGATGGATGGATGGATGTTTGTTACTCTTTCACGCAAAAACTACTGAACGGATTTGGATGATATTTTGCACACAGATAATTTATAACCAGGATTAACACATGGGATACTTTTTATCCCGATATTCCCACGGGATCGAAACTTATGCGGGTGAAACCGCGGGGCGCAGCTAGTATATCTATAACATAATAAATTAACTTAAGACCTCATACACCCCAATTAGTGTATTTAGTTATAAAATCATGATTCAATGAAATCTAGTCTTATTGCCTTGAAGTAAGATTTAATTTTCTGTCTCAATCGGCGGTCAGAATGGCAAAATACCTATGTACGGACGCCAGCACATCAAGTTACTACAATCTGTCAAATTTCTTTAATACATTTTCAACTTTATCGTTAAAGCATTGAGGTTCAAGGTTGATTGGGAAAATTTGACAGTTTCGGGTAGCTTGACCTGCTGGCGTCTGTACATACATTTTGAAAAAATACCTATGTTCAAAGTTACTGAAATCGATTCAGTAGTCAATTATGCACAAACTACTTTCAGGACTTGTGTTTAATCTGTCACACCCTGTATAACAGGATGTACATCGATGTCCCTGCCACCCTGTATGTATAGACAGGAGCAAAATTACAAGCACAAGGTCGCGACTCGTGTTTCACTTGTTTGCCAACCTACGAGCACGGTAATATTATCTATACAGTATTCCAACTTCATACAAACGGACGAAGCACGAGTTATGCCTACGCGCCTCGATCTCGACATGCGCTCGACATGCAGACATTCGCGACTGTGCCGCAGTGACGAACGGACGGTGCGTTGTTTTTTTAACAATAACCGCGCGATTTTCTCACTAAAAATAAGTTCAAGTACATATTTAATATGACGAGTAGGATATATTGTGCTGTTTTTGGTTGCATGAATTCGTCAAACAATTTTTAATTAAGCTTTATATTAGAATGCGGATTTTTTATACTTTAAAAATTAATAATAAAGCATTTCGTACGCACGGCTACACATCAAGCTATACAAAACCAGTATAAGCTGCCTTCTGATTTTACGAAAAACCTATACAATACGAGGTCAGCTAAAACTGGAAATGCATAGCTTGATGTGTAGCCGTGTGTACGTCTCAGTCGAGGCGCAAATATTTTTCGGTCGCTTTATAAGACCGATTTGTTATTCAAACATAAACATGGTTTTTAAATTAAATCTACCAATCAAAAAACAACACGCATTTTTATTGAACACTTCCTATTCAATTCACAAAGTATTTTATTAGTTAATATAAAAAAAGTAGATTTACAATCACAAAACTAAATGGAAACACAAAGTAGGCAAATGTAATTAAAATGCTGAAGGCGGGCAGCCCTATCGCATGTTTACGTACCGCGCGGCTGTAGGCATTTATTTCAAAGATACGGCCGAGTTACAATACTGTATGGATAATATATTACCGTGATATTACCGTGCTACGGGTATTACATAAAAATACGGAGAGATTTATGAAGAATAAATTAATATTCATTACGTTTTTGCTAAATATAACACAGATGTTGTTGCACAATAGATTGACCGGATACATACTAAATTAATTAATAGGCATGCAAATTATTTAAATGTAGTCTCATTTTGAAAAATTAAGTCGTTTTTATAACATCACGCCTGTTTCCTCGTAGGGGTGTCAACATCATCCTCGGCCTATAGCAGTCCACTGCTGGACGTCCTATGACTCTCCTATTGCACGCCATTGTCTTCTCTGCCTACCCCTTATAAGGCTAGATTGAAGGTGAATTACTAACATAAAGCTGAAAATAATTTATCTATAATCCAATCTAGGCAGTGCGCAAATTCTTTTGTTTAAGATTTAAATTATTTGTCCTTGGCCTTGTAAGATATAGCGATTTCTCTTTTATTTTGTGAGAAGATTGTAGAACCTTGTGGGCTAGGCTTTAAATAAATCCACTGTTGTTTTTTTATTATATTTTATAGATTCGTATAAAAGTATTTCCTATTTTTAACTATTACGAATTTATGAATAAAATATTGTCATTCATAAAGGAAACCATTTTTTTTACAGTCAAGTGCACATCTGTGGTAATAATTTGACATTAACAGCGTCTTTATGACGTAGCAGTAAGGGCGATTTTTGTAGCTCAAGTGTTAGTTGTGGCTGTGGATTCCAATCGCCAATGTGGTTTTTTCAAATCATATGTACTTTCCGAATTATTCTGGACATTACTGACATCGTGAGGAAACCTGGATTTATCCTACTAACTAATCAATATTACAAAGCTAGTGTGAAGCAATGTTCAGATGACAATAAAAGACGTTTTAAAAGTGAAATGGGCTTGATTGTAGACAAACCAAAACCAGGGTTCGGTAACAATAATGACGGAAATACCGCGCGAAGATTTTTTGTAAATCCCGAGGCAAGTGCCGATGTTACAGGGTTAGATGTTTCACTTATACAAAAATTTGGCATACTGCTTCGTGCTTTATCATCAGGATATGATATAAATATTGAAAAATTTGAAACCTTAGCTCAAGAAACCAGATAACTTTACGTAAATCTCTATCCATGGTATTATATGCCCGCGACTGTTCACAAAATACTTCAGCACAGTGGTGATGTAATTTAATCACCACTTCTGCCTATCGGCCAGCTTTCCGAGGAAGCACAGGAAGCTCGGAATAAGGACTGCAGAAGATTTCGTGAACACAACACACGAAAACGATCGCGAATTGCTACGAATAGAGATTTACTTAATATGTTATTGATAACATCTGACCCTGTAATAAATGGTTTAAGAGAAATTCCCCGGAAGAAATTAGGTGCGTTCCCTACCGAAATCCTAGATTTAATAGTTCAACCTAGCTGTAAGGAACAAAATGTTAATATCGTTTCTAGTTTCCATAGTTCTGCCACTCATGATCATGAATGTCTATTCAAGGGATGATTCATCTGATGATAATGAGTGGCAGAATAGATAGATTTAGTTATTAAGTATTTTTATGTATCTGTTATTAGATTTTATAGTTACATTTATAGATAAATTATTTAAAAAAAAATGTTTTAAAAAATATTTTTTTTATTTGACTATACCTGCTCAAACGACCAATGGTCCTCAAAAAAGTATCATGACCCTCATATCTATGCTTAATAACCTCATTTATGAATAAAAATCGAAACAAATAATTTTCTCCAGCTAGCTTGTTCTACGCGAACCATAGTGCGCCCCCTAGAAATTTTGCTGAATCCATGGTTACACAGGATTCGGACACTGACCGTCGAAAGGAACACACGTGTCCCGTCGTGTATCCACGTGCGCAACACGTGGTAGAGTTTGAAACTCAATTTTTTTATTTGAATGGTGTGTCGTGTGTTGTTTTCGTGGGTGCAATTTAAAACACCTTAAGACGGTAGAAAAGTGACATACGTGCGTTCCTGGTCTACGGCCAATGGCCTAGGCTTTCCGGCCGAGGGTCCTGGTGACGTCGAGTGACTCTGAGGACCCTTTGCGGGCCAATCTGGTAGATATTTCCGTTTATTTGTTTGGACTTGTGAAACCACGCGCGAATTCAACATCACTAGAACAATATTTTCATAGTATATTTAGTAGGGCGGCATAAACTAATACACTCTATTTCATTCTAGATTTCGTATTTTCTTACTGCAACATTGTACTAAATTACCAAAACTGCCTTGAACAAGTTATCTATTTTCTAGTTTTTAAGTCAAGTTTGTATAACCACGTGCGCTGCAACAAAAAAAAGAAAACCTCGCAGTGCAACAAAAAACTACTAACTAAGCTTGCATAACGTATTTCTAAAGATAAACAAAGAGCGAAGCTCACATGTGTCGAGAAGCTCTTGTAACACCATAAAAACAAAAGCCATTACAATTTATTGGCATAATTGTGCCGATGACAAAAGACGGGAATTCTCTGTTCGGGGCGAACCGATAGCCCACTAAATAAATATGGGTTTAACGTTCGACCACGTGTTTGGCCGTCGTACCGCGCTTGAATTCGCCTAGCACTTCTAAATAATACACAGGAATTTCTCCCTAATAGCGGTCTCTTCCAGGAACAAAGAATAACAAAATACATAACCACATAAGACGTTCTGGGGAGGAGAGGATGTCCTAATCGCCGCGTTCGAGTTCTATCTGGTAATTGTGCACACGGATACCAGCATCACACTGGTGTATTCACCTACCGATGAACCAGACCCTGGCAATATACACATTCTCTACAAGGACCAGCATCATGATGGCTGGGTCATGACCGACGACGAACATTACAACAGCAACCCGATAGTTCTAATCCAAGAACCAACCAACGTCAAAACACCACGACATAAAGTAAGCCTTGTTAGCCAGTACAACACACGTGAAGAGCAAGGACAATCCACGAAACCCCAGTCTCAAATAAACACCCTAATTTGACACAGTATGAACAACAAAATGCCGTCACGTCCGTCGCTAAACACATGGACAAAGCCTGGACACAGAGCGAGGCGCCCGATACGCGGCTGGAGACCGTGCAGGTAGCAACCCCAAACAATAGCCCTAAAGATGCGAATGAATAACGGAATTTGGCAACAGCTGCCTTTTTAAACAATAGATCAACGGACGACCATTTCTTTCGCTTAAAGGGGTCCTAGATGAGGAACGACATGCAGGTAATAGAATTTTTGTACTCGCTATATGAGCGAGTTATCATGAGATATTGATTAACCACGCTAGGAATAAACGAAGACAAAAGCAAATGCATGAGGAGGGATACGGCGGAACACAGAAATTGCACACACTAGGAATTGCTCCTGTATCGTGGGTGCGTTTACAAACATTTAAACTCACATACACAAACAGCCAGACCCGGAACAACTACCTGTGCGCAATTTAAATATTTGTTCCGTGCGGGAATCGAACCCGCGACACACAGCGCAGCAGTCGATCGCTCAGCCACTGCGCTAACCGTGTCGTCGTTTTTTTTTTTTTTCGTTTTTTTTTTTATTTCATTCATTCATTCATGTGCTGAATCCATGGTGAAAGTTTACCCGTCGATGTCCCTGCCAACCTGTATACCAGTTATGTGCAGTTGACTGTACTCGGCACTGGTTGTTGCACATTGTTAATTATAAAGTAAAATCACAGTTAATTGGTTAATTTATTACAATACATGTTATCGCTGGTTTGCAATCAATTTAGATTATCCAACTTGTTTTGTAAAGTAAAAGTGATAGGTGTGCCGTCTTTTTTTTCTTTTGTCTGATAATTATGTGAAGGTATGCTTAAGTTCAAATTATAATTGAATAAATGTATATCTATCTATATTAATCTGTACTAATAATGGCTGCCTTTTCCCAACTATGTTGGGGTCGGCTTCCAGTCTAACCGGATGCAGCTGAGTACCAGTATTTTACACGGAGCGACTGCCTATCTGACCTCCACAACCCAGTTTCTGGGTAATACGATACCCCTTGGTAAGACTGGTTGTCAGACTTTCGGGCTACTGACGACCCGTAACGACTGTCAAAGATCCACGAATGACAGCCGGGACCAACGGCTTAACGTGCTTTCCGAGGCACGGAGGGGTCTTGGTATGTGAAGATCATCACCCATCCACAGACCAACCGCGGCAAGCGTAGCTTAACCTGATCGATCGACCCGTGCGGCTGTTATTACTTAGCCACAAGCTCCTCTCGCTAATCTCTGGAACTACTGGTCGGATTTAGTTTTTTTTTTTTTATCATATGATAACCCAATTATTTAGCAAGGCTATAGGCTATTTAACATCAAGCCTTTAGGAGTTGAGCACAAACAAAAAATGTAAGAATGAACGCTTAGCGAAAACCAAGTAATACCGCAGGCAGGCGATATGATGCCACGGGGTGGGACGGAATAAAGAACAAGAAAGGGGTTTAAAGATCCGTGGCATACCTAGGTACCTGTCCGCCGTTTTGATATTTTCTCAAAATGGCGGCCTCTCTTGAAACCTATACATATAAATATGTAAATCGATAGTTGACATCAATGCAAAAATAAAATATATTGAGACCAAACCCCGTAAAGTGTGACGTTTCCGAGATATTAACGTTCAAAGTTGGTCACGTGACATCCATATTTTTTTTTTAATTAGTGTACATCTTCTTGGATGATAGATGTTTGAAATAATCAGTCTAGGGGTCTACTCCGAAGTGGTATCGGCCGAATGTTCGGCCGTTTCCTGCTAGGAAGTTACTATTTGGTTCGGTCGGTCCCGATCCTACATTCCTACACTCTTTCGAATATTGACTGTGGTCCAGACCCAACTGAGCCGAACCGAACGTTTTTTCGCATTTTTCAATAATATTCGGTTCGGCGATGTGTCGGTCCGATCCGATCAGTCGCACTTTGCACTTCGTAGTAGACCCCCAGAAAGTTTAAAATCATCAAACATCTATGCAACAAGATTTAAGCAAGTAAAAAAAAATAATGTCACGTGATCAACTTCGATCTTCACAATGGGCGGTCTTATTGCCTCCCACAATGTGGGCCGACCACCTTGTGAAGGCCGCAGGAACCCGTTGGTTGCGAGAAGCACAGAACCGGTCGAAGTGGAGGTGCTTGGGGAGGCCTGTGTGCAGCAGCGGACGTCTTTCGGCTGAAATCATGACGATGTTTGCTAAAAACGATCAGACACTTGTTTGGCGACTTCTGCCTTAACACAATAATTTTCTAGCCAGATCTAACCTTCAAACTGTCTTCTTTCCAGGATACGGCCGCAGGGAAGTAGTGGAAATCCTCATAGCTGCCGGGGCGGCTCTGCAAGCGCGTGACGACGGCGGCCTGCAGCCGCTACACAACGCCTGCTCGTTCGGACATGCTGACGTGGTGAGGGCGCTGCTGGGGGCCGGCGCAGCGCCCGCGGCCAGGGATAACTGGGGCTATACGCCCTTACACGAGGCAGCTGCTAAGGGGAAGGTTGATGTTTGTATAGGTGAGTTTTGGGGTATTAGAATTAGAATCACTAGTGGATCTAGGGTTTAGATCTGGAAAGTAACCTTTTTTTTTTTTTTTCCGGATGGGAAATCATCAAATGACCCCTCCCGCTCTGGGTGGAGCGGAAGGGATTGTCAGACTCTTACTGACTAAAACCCACCCATGTAGGAACATGGGTGGGTTTTAGTCAGTAAGAGTCTAGCTACCCCGGAACATAAAGGGCGAAGGAAGGATCCTTCGCCCTTTATGTTCCGGGGTAGCGGTAACCCTTTCGGACAATCCCACTGACCCGGCAGGCTTCGGCCCTAAGGGGCCCCTCAAATTATGCTGACATCTCTTTGAGGCGCGCGTGGAACACTTACGCGCCGTCCGGCACGGGCCTGGTCCTGATCGGGCGGTGAGCTACCCATTGCTCTCCGCCCGCAGGCCCGCGCCTACGGTGGCCGGTAGTCTTCAATCGACTCCCGACGCCCGGGGCGTCTCCCGCGGCGGCTGGGACGGGAGGCTCTCTCCCTCATCCTTCCCGCCACCTCCTTCGCTAGCATGACTGCTTCGCAGAAGGAGGCGACTGCCTCCCACTCCCTCTCGCTCCGGACCATGGCTTGCACCAGGGCCGGGCGCGAGAGGCCGCCGCCGCTGCCGATCGCCTCTACGAGGGCAGACCTCCACCGTGTCCTCTGGGCGATCCTGGCAATGGTGACACCCGGGCGTTTCCTCCCGCCTGATGATGTGCAGGAACCTCCCGAAACTTCCGTGTCCGGAGAGTAACCTGGGAGTAGGATATGACCACCTGAATGAGTCACCCCGATCATAATTCGTGCCTTTCTGAAGCGAAATGGATATCATTTCGCTTCAGAAAGTCAGGTGCGTAGTACTCGCAACCGACCAGAGCTGTGCTGTGCTTGTATGACCAGATGTATGCACGTAAATGAAGCGAAAGGAGTATGTAAAGATCGCAGCAGGTGGCGTTCTGTACAGACGCCAGCAGGTCAAGCTACCCGAAACTGTCAAATTTTCCCAATCAACCTTGAACATTAATGCTTCAGCGATAAAGTTGAAAATCTATTAAAGAAATTTGACAGATTGTAGTAGCTTGATGTGCTGGCGTCCGTACTTTCTGTCTACCACCATGGGAAGACGTTGCATTTTTCTGATTAGTGAAAATGTAGAAAGAGAATGAAAAATTGTGAAAATGAATGATTGGAAAATATATATCGATCCAGAAAGGGTGTGAACATCTGTATGATAACATGGTCAGATAAGCGCCTATCGCTAACCTGCAAATCAGACAATTGATTGACACGATATTTGATCAGGCTGACAGATATGATTAAATATGCAATTATTTCTTTTTTTTTTTTGTTATATTCCTCCGTAATTTTCTTTTTAAGTTAATGATAATTTCTCAACGCTGGAGCACTGACGCGTAAACATTTTTGTTTGAGCGTTTATGGCTGCGACACAGTTTGTAACTAATGCAGTCAATGGCGCCTATTCCCTTGTTCACAAACTAAACTAAATTTAAGTTCAGTGCATCTTTTTCTTTCTATTTTATTAAGAAAAGGACAGAAGATAAATATTAGTTTAGTCCTGTCAAATTAACATACTCCATAGACAGTTTAGACGTGATTAAAAACATGGCTACCAAAAATACGTCAATTTACGTCAGCCGCTGACTAATTTGACAGAACTAAACTAATATTTATCTTCTATCCTTTTCTTAATGAAATAGAAAGAAAAAGATGCACTGAACTTAAATTTAGTTTAGTTTGTGAACAAGGGAATCGGCGCCATTATCGTACATAATTTTATTGTAATTTGTGTTTCTTAATCTCAATAAAATATTATTATTATATTTTTAGCATTTATAGTATCTGTATGTGCTTATTAGAAGTACATAGTAGGAGCAGTAGTGGCTCAGTGGTAATAGACCCGTCTTACGAGTTGCAGGTCGTGAGTCCGAACCCAGGCAGGCACTTTACTTTGTGTAAATTATTTCATCACCACTGCTCTCGAAACGGTGAAGGAAAACATCGTGAGGAAACCGGCATGTCCTAGGACCACAAATTCGAAGACATGTGACATTCACCACTGGGCCTGCGTGGTGGATTATGGCCCACTCCCTCTCACAGAGAGGCGGTCTGTGCCCCAGCAGCAGACGTTATAAGCTGATTATGTATAGTATCTTATTTTTGTCCTCAGCGTTACTCCAACACGGTGCAGACCCTAACATCCGGAATACGGAAGGCAAGACCCCGCTCGATCTAGCCGACTCTGCTACCAGGCCTGTGTTGACAGGTGAGATTATAATTGCAGTCATTTACTTTACTGATAAAAATGGATCGCACATTCACTGCTACAATAAAAAAATTAAAAACAAGCTTAACGAAACCTAAAAAAGTAAAATAACGCGAACTAAAAAGAAGAAAAATAAATTTAAGTGACATTTTTCATACAAAATTATTTTACATTTGACGTGGTATATAAATATAAATTCTATTCAAACTAATGAAAAATATTATAAATCAAGTTGGATGTTAGTTCAACTTAAACATATATCAACTTTATTTTAATGGCTACTAAGTTGATTTCAGAGTAACTAGCACTATTGAAAAAATTATAAAAATGTTTTAAGTTGTAGCGTAAACTGAACTTTGTTGTGTAGGAATTAAAGTTATTTTTCCATAAACTCATATTCATTTACATTTTTGTCAAATAAATCGCGAATGCAGCATCTTTTTAAAATGTAAATAAAATTTTAAACGCTTGAGGCACTGAAATTGTGTACCTGTATAAAGGATAGTGTACGTCAGTGCCTCAAGCTTGACGGACAACTTACATTATGAAGAGTGCAATTTAAATAAAAGCTTGTAAAAAGGCAGACATTATTTGAATGTTGTCTGGTTGGAAATTGTCAACTTTCACTAATGGGCAAATGAGCCTTATTAGAAGGCTTAAACTCACCCAAAGGGCAATGGAGAGGGCTAGGCTTGGAGTTTCCCTGCGTGATCGAAGCAGAAATGAAGAGATCCGCAAGAGAACGAAGGAAACCGACATAGCCCGAAGAATTGCCAAACTTAAATGGCAGTGAGCAGGGCACATTGCTCGAAGAACATCATCATCTTGCGTTGGAAGGCCTCCCACAAGGAGGACGGACGACCTTGTGAAGGCCGGAGGAACCCGTTGGATGCGAGAAGCACAGAACCGGTCGAAGTGGAGGTGCTTGGAGGAGGCCTATGTCCAGCAGTGGACGTCTTTCGGCTGAAATGATGATGATGATGAATGCCATAATTATATAAACAATTAAAAAGCTATTATTGTGTCTCGCGTGGATCCAAGTTCCAACATACGAAAGGTTAATGACAGTCTATGATGGCTCATGAAGGCTATCATGGGCCATCATGATCATATTTATTCTAAAATTGTATTCATCTTTAAAATTGTATTCATCTAAAATTCTTTTCATTCTTCACTAAGCTAGCGTAGTGATTAGTACTCGTTCCTTCTCTGCATGAAAGTGACTTTTTTCCTGCTCTGTGGACAATCACATACCGGTATCGATTAATACATCACCCTCTCCTATCTTCCAGGTGAATACTGTGCAGCAGACGTGCTAGAAGCAGCCCGGTCCGGCGCCGATGACCGTCTCGCGTCCCTCCTGACGCCACTAAACGTTAATGTCCACGCGAGTGACGGCAGACGGTCCACTCCGTTACACCTGGCTGCAGGATACAATAGAGCGAGGGCAGTGAGGTTACTGTTGCAGAGGGGCGCTGATGTTCATGCTAAGGATAAAGGGTGAGTAGACTGCGGTCTTTTAGGGAGTAGACCACGGTCTTCTAGTGGTAGACTGCTGACCATAGCATTATAGCAGTAGACCATTGTCTTTTGGGGAGTATACTGCGGTCTTTTAGGGAGTAGACCACGGTCTTCTAGTAGTCGACTGCTGACCATAGCATTATAGCAGTAGACCATTGTCTTTTGGGGAGTATACTGCGGTCTTTTAGGGAGTAGACCACGGTCTTCTAGTAGTCGACTGCTGACCATAGCATTATAGCAGTAGACCATTGTTTTTTAGGGAGTATACTGCGGTCTTTTGGGGAGTAGACCATAGTCTTCTAGTGTTAGGAGTATGGTCTATTATGTCAGTTGTAGAAGTCAATGTCCACGCTAGTGACATAACTGAGTACTGAAGTGAGCTGAATATGGTCTTTTGGTGAGTAGACCATGGTTTCTTAGGGAGTAAACCGTGGTCTTTTGTGGCAGCATAATACAGTCTATTGTAACAGTTGACCAGGGTTTTCCCACAGTCTTTTGCAGAAATAAACTACGGTATTGTGTAGTTAGTAAAGAAAAATAAATAATTCACACTTTATTATTTTACAGAGGCCTAGTCCCCCTCCACAACGCGTGTTCGTACGGCCACTACGAGGTAACGGAGCTGCTGGTGCGCGCGGGCGCGGATGTGAACGCGACAGACCTGTGGGCCTTCACGCCGCTACATGAGGCAGCCAGCAAAGCGCGGCTAGAGGTAACATAGCGACGCTAATTTCATCAACCTTCGGAAATATGAAATAGCCAAATTATACAAGGTAGTAGAGATTTTAACAGCGAAAAAACCATGGTCTATTATGTTAGTAGACTAGAAGACCACGGTCTACTATGTCAGTAGACTAGTAGACCACGGACTTAGTTAGCAGTTAAGTAATTACCTAGCAGTAGGTTGGTCTTTTATAGCAGTACCTACGCCAAGGTCTTTTAGAAGGTACGAGGAACAGGGTGTAAAGTTCACTCATCCTCCAAAGAAAAGGGAGGATCCTCCGACCACACGGGTGTTGTGTCTGGCGGGCAATTGCCCAACAATTGATGTTGGGAAATTGTATCTATGCTAATTGCGCGGTAAACTCTGCTTGCGAGATGCAGGATTTGCGTGACGTCAGTATGACGCGTTGTTCGCATGTGGCGTTGTAGATACCGCTACAGTCTCCTATATCAGTAGACTAGTAGACCACGTTGTACTAAGCCAATAGACCACAGTTTTTTCGATTAACAGTTAAGTAGTTAGCAGTATAAACTAAGCAGAATTTCACTTACCAGAAGTCGCTGATATAACACCAATAATGATTTACTGCTGACCCATTTTGAACCTTATTATTATGTCCCTATTACAGGTATGTTCTCTACTGCTGAGTGAGGGTGCAGATCCCACGCTACTGAACTGCCACGGAAAATCAGCCTTAGATGTCGCTCCCACCAGGGAACTGCAGGAGAGATTAGCATGTAAGTAATCTGCATTCGCAATCTAATTGCCAAAAATGTAAACAAATACGAGTTTATGGAAAAATAACTTTAATTCCTACACAATAAAGTTCAGTTTACGCTAAAACATCAAACATTTTTATAACTTTTTCAATAGTGCTAGTCACTCTGAAATCAACTTAACTACCATTGAAATAAAGTTGATAGTTGTTTAACTTGAAATAATATTAATTTGAAAAATAAGTTTGAATAGGCTTTAGTTAGTAACACGATACAACAAAATCCATTGCTTTATAATAATTTGAGTCGAAATAAAGTAATGGGTATCGTTGAATTTTACTCCAAAAATGAAAGAGATAATTACTTCAAGCGTAATAAGAGAGAGAGAGCAGTGGTGGCACAGTTGTAACGGCCGCGGCTTGCGTGTTGTAGGTCGTAGGTTCGAACCCAGACAGGCGCTTTAGTTTGTCTAAATTATTTCATCACCACTGCTCTCAAAACGGTGAAGGAAAACATCGTGAGGAAACCGGCATGTCCTAGAACCAAAAATTCGAAGACATGTGACATTACCAACCCGCATTGGGCCCGCGTGGTAGATTATAGCCCACTCCCTCTCACAGAGAGAACGCCTGTTTCCCAGCAATGGGAACGTTATAGGGTGGTTATGTGTTATTATTATTTATACTTTATTGTACACAACAAAAATACATAACATAAAAAATACAATAAACACTACAAAATATATGTGTACTAGCTGCGCCCCACGATTTAACCCGCATAAGTTTCGATCTCGTAAGAATATCGGGATAAAATCTATCCTATATGTTAATCCTGGTTATAAACCATCTGTGTGCCAAATTTCATCCAAATCCGTTCAGTAGTTTTTGCGTGAAAGAGTAACAAACATCCATCCATACAAACTTTCGCGTTTATAATATTAGTAGGAAGTAGGATTGCGTAATTGAAAGGCGCTGCTTCAGTAATAATATTAAATCCAATTCGCCTATAAGTTCGATATTTTTGTTTGATAAATAAAACTAATATTTATTTCTATCTTCTAGTCGAATACCGAGGCCACTGTCTCCTAGAAGCCTGCAGGCTTGCCGAGCCCGCGAGGGTCAAGAAACAGCTGACTGCAGTCTCAGGACATCAACATCAGGTAAGAATTTGACTTCAGGCTTAGTAAATTGCAGCGGGATTGTCCGAAAGGGTTACCGCTACCCCGGAACATAAAGGGCGAAGGAAGGAACATGGGTGGGTTTTAGTCAGTAAGAATCTGACACTCCTTTCCGCTCCACCCAGAGCGGGAGGGGTCATTTGATGATTTCCCATCCCAAAAAAAAAAAAAAAGGCTTAGTAAATTCGGAGATTAAGAGCACCTGTGTATAGGGCACTTTCCATAATCATTAGCAGGTCAAATCTATCTATATATTAATAATAAAGCTCAATAATGCGAAAAAGTATTTTTTGTTTAGCGCCAATCATATATAATAAAATCCCAAAACCTATTAGACAAATGCCTACTGCTCTATTTAAAAAAATATCTTGTAAATAAATGCTATTACACCATATCGGATTTCTTAAATGGACGCAATTAATTAATTGTATTTTTCTGCAATTACGACACTTTTACAATTTGAATCTCAAATCTATAAAACCTAATCTGTACATTTTCTTCTTTTTTAAGTAGTATTACCAACGAAAAAAAAAATTTTTTTTGTTGTTTAGACTCAAATCTTTTGTGGTTATTTTAAACCAAATATGTTGTTTTTGTACGCCATTAATGGCAAAACATGCAGATCTAACCATTATTATAAGACCTTGCACATGTTATGATGTATACTCATGTTTTACAATAAAAATATATTCTCTTCTATTCTATTCTAATAGTGTGTTTGAACATGCTAATATTTGGAATTTGAACAATTATTTTTGCATTTCATAGCCAAATTCGAAAATTTGACAGTTTCGGGTAGCTTGATGTGCTGGCGTCTGTACAATGGTTTTTTCATGTACAGACGCCAGCACATCAAGCTACTACAATCTGTCAAATTTCTTTAATAGATTTTCAACTTTATCGCTAACACATTAAGGTTCAAGGTTGATTGGGAAAATTTGACAGTTCCGGGTAGCTTGACCTGCTGGCGTCTGTACCAACTTTCAATAATGGAAGCCTATGTCCAACAGTGGACTTAAAAGCCCACAATTTTTCGCCTAAAAAAACGGTTTCAATTCTAAAAAACTACTGTAGAAATTTTCGTTTATGTACAAAGAATATATTGATAGTATTTCACTCATTTCTTGACCAAAAAGATTTTTGACACAAATGTCATCAATAGTACTCCAAGTACTTATTTTAAGGATATTTTAATGACATGCGAAAATCATTTGAAAAAAAATTACATTGACTTTAAGAGTTTACACTGAAAGCACAACCAGACTTACCAAGGGGCATCGTGTTACACAGTAACTGGGTTGTGGAGGTCAGATAGGCAGTCGCTCCATGTAAAATACTAGTATTCAGCTAAATCAGGTTAGACTGGAAGCCGACCCCAACATAGTTGGGAAAAGGCAGGCAGATGATGAGCCCAGGGGGTCTACTAACCCCGGTCGCGATGGGGAGTGGAACCGGCGAGAGATGTCGTGCGGTGTCCCGCAGGGATCGGTTGTGGGGCCGTTCCTGTGGGACATCGGCTACGACTGGGTGCTGCGGGCCGACCTCCCTGATGGCGTCAGCGTGGTTTGCTACGCTGACGACACGCTGGTCCTGGCGCAGGGAAGGTCGCATCAGGCGGCGGCCGACGCGATGACACGCGGGGTTGCGATAGTCGTGGAGAGGATCCGGCAGTTGGGTCTCGAGGTGGCATTGCACAAGTCCGAGGCCATGGCGTTTCATGGGCCCCGGAACGCGCCACCACCGGGATCCCAACTAACGGTAGGAGGGGTTCACATCGGCATCGAGACGACGATGAAGTACCTGGGTCTCGTCCTCGACAGCCGGTGGAACTTCGTCGAGCACTTCCGACGTTTGGCCCCCAAACTGGAACGGGCTGGGGCCGCCTTCAAGCGGCTCTTGCCCAACCTGAGGGGGCAAACGCCTCCTGCCGGAGGCTTTACGCGGGGGTCGTGCGGTCCATGGCCCTATACGGGGCCCCGGTGTGGGCGCGTTCACTGCGGCGGCGAGCCGCCCACTACCTGAACGCGCCCCAGAAGGTGGTAGCCGTAAGGCTAATCCGGGGCTACCGCACGATCTCGCGCGAGGCGGCAAGCCTCCTTGCCGGACTGCCGCCATGGGATCTGGAGGCGATAGTCCTCGCGCGCCTGTATGAGTGGCGCGCGGAGGCACTACGCCGGGGGGAAAGTCCGCTCCCGCGGCAAATTGCTGCGGAGCGGACGGACCTCCGGCTCGATCTCATGGCGACATGGAAAGAGCGACTGTCGCAACCCAGCGCAGGGCACGCCGCGATAGCGGCGATAAGACCCCTCTTTGAGGAGTGGCTAGAGAGGCGCCACGGCGCCCTCACCTACCGCCTGACGCAGGTCCTCACCGGACACGGAAGTTTCGGGAGGTTCCTGCACATCATCAGGCGGGAGGAAACGCCCGGGTGTCACCATTGCCAGGATCGCCCAGAGGACACGGTGGAGCACACGGTGGAGGTCTGCCCCGCTTGGGCGGAGCACCGCCGTGTCCTCGTAGAGGCGATCGGCAGCGGCGGCGGCCTCTCGCGCCCGGCCCTGGTGCAAGCCATGGTCCGGAGCGAGAGGGAGTGGGAGGCAGTCGCCTCCTTCTGCGAAGCAGTCATGCTAGCGAAGGAGGTGGCGGGACGGATGAGGGAGAGAGCCTCCCGTCCCAGCCGCCGCGGGAGACGCCCCGGGCGTCGGGAGTCGAGTGAAGACTACCGGCCACCGTAGGCGCGGGCCTGCGGGCGGAGAGCAATGGGTAGCTCACCGCCCGAACAGGACCAGGCCCGTGCCGGACGGCGCGTAAGTGTTCCACGCGCGCCTCAAAGAGATGTCAGCATAACGAGGGGCCCCTCAGGGCCGAAGCCTGCCGGGTCAGCGGGATTGTCCGAAAGGGTTACCGCTACCCCGGAACATAAAGGGCGAAGGAAGGAACATGGGTGGGTTTTAGTCAGTAAGAGTCTGACACTCCCTTCCGCTCCACCCAGAGCGGGAGGGGTCATTTGATGATTTCCCATCCCGAAAAAAAAAAAAAAAAAAAAAAAGGGGGTCTACTACGAAGTGCAAAGTGCGAATGATCGGATCGGACCGACACATGGTCGAACCGAATATTATTGGAAAATGCGAAAAAAGTTCGGATCGGCTCAGTTGGGTCGGGACTATAGTCAATATTCGAAAGAGTGTAGGAGTGTAGGATCGGGACCGACCGAACCAAATAGTAACTTCGTAGCAGGAAACGGCCGAACATTTGGCCGATACCACTTCGGAGTAGGCCCCCAGTTCTTGAGGAAGGCTATTCAACAACACGCTAAGACCGGAGCCGAGCAAAAAGAACAAAAGTCTTTGTTACGGTCGTGAATCACATTATAACCAACTTAAAACCTGACACTAACCTGGAAAATTTTGTATTTCGCGGGCTACCTTAGCGCATCCGTCGTAGTCATTGCTCAGTGCCTTCTCTGCATGAGAAGGGGCTTTTACACAGCAGTAGGAAAATGACAGGTTAATAACAAGTACCTACCCTCATTCCAGAGTTCTCAAGCCTCAACCAGCGGCAGTACCCCCTCCCTCCCCGGCGAATGCAGCGTGGAAGCCCTGGTCAACTTCCAGCATGTGACCACGGGAGAACGACCGCTGCATTGTGCTGCATCTAGCGTGTACCCTAAGCGGAAGCAGGTAAGACATCTAAAGAAAATAAAATAAATTACCGAAAATAAAATAAATTACCAAAAATAAAAGAAATTACCAAAAATAAAATAAATTGACAAAAATAAAATAAATTACCAAAAATAAAATAATATTCTGATTAAATTAACTGGCGAAACTTCACAGACTGAGTATTGATGTCTAACATAATCATAACATATCATTACGCTTGTTTTGCCCAAAAGGCTAGGCAGCTGATATTGATCTATATCTAATAATGAAAATAGAGGGGCTTGTGTCTAAATAATAACAGCCGCACAGTTCGATTGATCAGGGTAAGCTACGCTTGCCGCGGTTGTTCTGTGGATGGGTGACCATCTTTACATACCGAGACCCCTCCGTGCCTCGGAAAGCACGTAAAACCGTTGATCCGGGCTGTCATTCGTGGATCTGTGACAGTCGTTACGGGTAGTCACAAGCCCGAAAGCCTGTAAAATATCGCTTCATGTAAAATACTGGTATTCTACTGCATCCGGTTAGACTGGAAGCCGACCCCAACATAGTTGGGAAAAGGCTCGGCAGATGAGATGAGCTGATGAACGACCGGTGGAAGTGTGTGGCCCAGTTGTAACGACCGCGACTTACGAGTTGTAGGTCGTGGGTTCGAACCCAGACAGGCGCTTTACTTAGTGTAAATTATTTCATCACCACTGCTCTCAAAACGGTAAAGGAAAACATCGTGAGGAAACCGGCATGTCCTAGAACCAAAAGTTCGAAGACATGTGACATCTACCAACCTGCACTGGGCCCGCGTGCTGGATTACGGCCCACTCCCTCTCACTGAGAGGCCTGTGAACGTTATAGGCTGAGAATCAGCACTTTACAAACGAAAATTCACCAAATGTTTTGATTTCACTTTGTGTATTGGATTCGATACTCTTTTTGGGACACCATTATTAATACTGACAACATACAATGGAAACTACATATAACGAAAACTTTCTTTCCCAGGTAATGGAGATGCTGATCAGAAAAGGTGGTCGCGTCAACGAGAAGAACAAAGAAGGTCAGACCCCACTCCATGTGGCCACGGAACACGCGCACTTAGATGCCATGGATCTACTGCTGAGACATGGTGAGTTTATTTTAATTTGAACCAATCCGTATCTTTATTTTTTTTTTATCGTGTGGAAATCCTCATGGATCCGTCAGGGAAGAACGAAGGGTTATGACGGACTCCTACCGACTAAAACCCCACTGTTCCTTTTAGTACCATGAGTCAGGGGCCTGGGAGATACTTGTACATTTGCCGCACCCCCGACTGGACCAATCCGTACCCACGGAGCCGAAACGTGGACACTCACTGTACGGCTGGTCCATAAATTCAAGGTCGCCCAGCTATGGAATAGGCTATGCTTGGAGTCTCTCTGAGGGATAGAATACGAAATGGGGTGATACGGCAGAGAACCAAAATTGTCGACATAGCTCACAGAATGAGCAAGCTGAAGTGGTAATGGGCCGGCCATATTAGCCGTAGGACCGATGACCGTTGGCGAAGACGTGTTCTTGAGTGGAGACCGCGAATCGGTAAACATAAGGTGGGACGCCTTCAGGCTAGGTGGAGCGACGATTTTCGCAGGATGGCTGGTAGCAGCTGGATGAGAGTTACCGAAAATCGAGTTGAATGGCGTGCAATAGGAGAGGCCTATGTCCAGCAGGGGACTGCTGCAGGCAGATGATGAGGTATATTGTATAAAACTATGCAAGTAGGACAGAGTGCATGGACGAACCATCATATTCAAGCCGTGATAGTCTTCTCACAGGGTGTTGTTATGACTCACTAAACTCGCAATTTTGTTCTCAGGAGCGAAAGTGAACGCATGCGACGGTCGCGGCTCCAGCGCGCTGGCGGTGGCGGCGCGGCGCGACTCGGCCGCCGCGTGCCGCCTGCTGCTCGCGTGCGGGGCCGACACCACGGTCGACTCGCTGTACCCGCAGCCCGACGGTGAGCAACAGTTCCAACATCCATGCTCCACAGTGGCCCATGATGGTCGTTAGTGGCCCATGATGGCCGTTAGTGGCCCATGGTGGTCGTTAGTGGCCCATGATGGCCCATAGTGGTCCTTAGTGGCACATGACGGTCCATTGTGGCCCATGATGGTCCTTAGTGGCCCATGATGGTCCTTAGTGGCCCTTGATGGTGCTTAGTGGGCCATGATGGTCCTCAGTGGCCCATGATGGTCCTTAGTGGCCCATGATGGTCTTTAGTGGCCCATGATGGTCCTTAGTGGCCCATGATGGTCCTTAGTGGCCCATGATGGTCCTCAGGGCCCATAATGGCCGCCCACGGTGTCTAATAACGGATAATGTTAGCCAAGTATGCAACGAGTAGCTTAAACGCTGTGTAGTATTGATAAAGTCGCAAAAACACTGCTTACGGCTGCTAAAAGTCCTAACTCCTAAGTAAATGCTGACGACTGCTGACCACCCACCATGGCCCATAATGGCCTTCCACATTTGCCCATAAAAGTTGCTATAGCAATAAATGCAAGCCAAAACGCACGCTGCACTAATGTAGTCGCAAAAAGTCAATTGAAATAACAAAATATATTTTCTATCTCTTCACCCAACAGACGCTTGCGCGAACGCAGCAGCCCTCCGCCTCCTAGAAGCCGCACGTACGGGCGACGTTGAGAACGCGCGCGGTATCCTAGACGCGCGACCTCGACTTGTGAACTGCAGAGATGTGGATGGACGTCATTCTACGCCACTACATTTTGCTGCTGGGTAAGTTTTTCTAACGCTGCGATTTATTTAAGTTAAGTGTGTGGCCGCACAAAATGGTGCGACAGTAGGGTATGGGCTCTATAGAAAAATCTTCAATCCCCTTTCTTGTTCCCCCGACCCACCGCGTCGCGTCGTTTTCCCTTAGTGCTCTTTCTGATTTTGTTCCTTTTTGCCCGGCTCCTTAGTGTGATAGCGTAATGATAGCCTAACCTCCCTCAGAAATTGCCAACAACAAATTGAATTGGAATCCAGAAACCCGAGTATGGCCATGAATCCTACTTCCTACTAATATTATAAATGCGAAAGTTTGTAAGGATGGATGTTTGCTTGTTACTCTTTCACGCAAAAACTACTGAACGCATTTGGATGAAATTTGGCACACAGGCGGTTTATAACCAGGATTGACATATAGGATACTTTTTATCCCGATATTCCAACGGGATCTAACCTTATGCGGATGAAACCGCGGGGCGCAGCTAGTAATATTATAAACGTGAAAGTTTGTGTGGATAGATGAATGTTTGTTACTCTTTCGCGCAAAAACTACTGAACGGATTTTGATGAAACTTTACAGTAATATAGCTTATATATTAGAATAACACATAGGATACTTTTTATCCCGATATTTCCACGGGATCGACACTTATGCGGGTGAAACCGCGGGGCACTGCTAGTATGGCTATAACCGTTTCGTGCTTTTTTTTTTTCATTAATAATAATCTATTGTTAATTGTTTCAGATACAATCGACTCCCGCTTGCTCAGTTGCTTTTACAAAGAGGTGCTGATGTACATGCGAAAGATAAAGGGTCAGTATTTAGTATACATAATATTTCTACATATCATTTATGACAGCTGTCAGACACGCGACCGCTTCTTTTACACTTCTTGTAATTATTTGGCGAAACTTCACAGATTTGCTAAGTATACAGGGTCAAATGAAATTAGCTAGCGTAACTCTGCAGACGTGATGGGTGATATGTAAATACAAGTTGTTGTTTTGCTCAAATTTGAGGAGGCTGTTATGAAAGACATAACTAATCAAATAAAATTACGGTCCCTGGTGAATAATGAATACATACTTGTTTTTTTTTTAGTTATTTAAGTTTGACGGTATTTCAGAATACACCACTTTCAAAGAACAGAATCGCGTTGTGGTATCGTATAAGCGGCCGCGTTTTTATGTGTGTGTAAAAGGGCAGTTACAGTGCGGTCTCACACAGGCCGCGTTTTAAAATGCGTGTCCCATACGTGCCGATTTCCGAAAATTAGAAAAAAATCCTACTTATTTTATTATTGATTCGTGTCGAGAATCAGTAGCATAGTTACCTCCTTGAATTTGACGAGGATGCAAAACGACACCTTGTATAATAAAATTAAAATAAAAGAGATTTTATGATTTTGATTGGGGTCAATGACCGCTTGTAGTGATGCTTGAAGTATGAGTTGCGAAAATTTGTTTTGTTTTACCGAGTTTAGGTATCGAATCCTACCACGTCTGTGAAGTTTACACAAGAAAATATACTTTTAATCTGAAGGTCAATTCTCGTAATTTAAAACGTTGAAAATCTAGTCGCAGCCTCATCTCGGCGACAAATAAACGACAAAAACTTGTCAAAATGTAGGGAAATTAGAGGTATATTTGACAGATTGAGACTGAGATCAGACTGTGAACGTTCTTAGAATTACGAGAATTACCCCTCTCGTGTTTCAAGTGACTACACAGCGTTCGGTTGATGACCCCGAAAAATAAAAACAAATTAATTTCTTTTTTGCCACACCACGTCTGCAAACTTTCGCTAGCTAATTTAATTTGACCCTGCATAGCCTAGCCTTTTCCCAACTATATTGGGGTCGGCTTCCAATCTAACCGGATGCAACGGAATACCAATATTTTACATGTAGCCACTGCCTGAACAGACGACAGACCTCCACAACCCAGTTACTGGGTAATGCGATACCCCTTGGTAGGACTGGTTGTCAGACGAAAAATAACATTCAACGATTCTTTTATACTGGTACTAGTTTCTGCCCGCGTGAAACTTCGGCCCATCGCGTCGCGTCCCATCGCTCGCCTTCGTTTTTGCTTAACGTTCTTTCGGACTTTTATTCATTTTGCTCGGCTCCTAAGGGTCGAAGCGTGATGTTAGATAGCCTATAACCTTCCTCAAGAATAGGGCTATCAAATGCAATAAGATTCGTTTAAATCTGACTGTCAATTCCGGAGATTACCCCCTACATACATACAAACAAACAAGCAAACAAATTTTACGTCTTTGTAATCCAACTATCCTACTTCCTACTAATATTATAAATGCGAAAGTTTGTATGGATGGATGGATGGATGGATGGATGGTTGTTTGTTTGTTACTTTTACACGCAAAAACTACTGAACGGATTTGGATGAAAATTGGCACACAGATGGTTTATAGCCAGGATTAACATATACGATACTTTTTATCCCGATATTCCCACGGGGTCGAAACTTATGCGGGCGAAACCGCGGGGCGCAGCTTTTTTCTTTCTTTTCTTTTTTTTTAAAAAACGTTGCCCCACACTAGGAATTTCTCCTGTATCGTGGGTGCGTTTACAAACATTTAAACTCACATACACAAACAGCCAGACCCGGAACAACTACTTGTAGGTCATACAAATATTTGTTCCGTGCGGGAATCGCACCCGCGACACGCAGCGCAGCAGTCAATCGCTTAACCACTGCGCCGTCATTAGCTAGTATTAGTATACATTTTACAAATGTTAAATGTATCTATAACTAAAAAATCATTATCTATTCATTTTTTCTGTTCACAGTGGTCTAGTCCCCCTCCACAACGCGTGTTCGTACGGCCACTACGAGCTGACGGAGCTTCTGGTGTCCGCGGGCGCGGGCGTCAACGCAGCCGACCTGTGGAGGTTCACGCCCTTGCATGAGGCAGCTGCAAAAGGGAAGGCGGATATAGTGCGGTTATTACTAAAGGTGAGTCATTCATCATCATCATCATTTCACCCGATAGACGTCCACTGCTGGACATTGGCCTCCCCCAAGTGTCGCCACACTGACCGGTCCCGTGCGACTCGCATCCAGCTAAAGGTGAGTACTCGTACTTAATATTAATTTGATTCTAGTTCTCAATAATAAAGTGTACGTACACTCACGGAAGTAAAAAGGTCAATAGTTTTCAAAAACATTACACATTATATCATTACAAGGTAATGCTCGGCTCTCCTCATCAGGAATGTTACATTACATGCAAATGCTCCTGTTGGACATAAGCCTCTCCAAGTGTCGCCATAATTACCGGTTCAGTTATAATGACAGCGAAATATAAAAAAGAAAACATATATGTCACACTCAGTGGAAATACAATTGCTTTTCGTCGTATTGGGCATCTTTTATATAATTTACATTCTAAATCTTAACAGCACTTAATCTATAAAACGAAGTCTACTGCACGGTGATTTTTCTTTTCTTCTCGCGTCTGTAGATAAAACTAAAAGTAATACTGACTTACAAATAGATAAAAAAAAAAATACTTTTCGAAGTCGATGTCTGTAACCAATAATTTATTTAATAAAAAAAAAAAAAACGCGAATAATTTATTTATCTTTTTTTTTTTGTTTTATTCAAAACCAATTAAAGAAAGCTTATGGTATGATTTTAAGTAAATCGGAACATCTTAAAATTATATGTTTTATCTAAAGAGACACAAGACAATTCAGTTCGTTGAGGGGTGTGTACTGGTAAATAAGAATCAAAATTCAATGGCGCCGATTCTCTTGTTCACAAACTAAACTAATTTTAAGTTCAGTGCATCTTTTTCTGCCTATTTCATTAAGAAAAGGACAGAAGATAAATATTACACTTCTGGACACATCTATTGGCCCACCTTGTATTTTCAGTTTCGTTTGGTCCTAGCTAAAATTTTATATTAGGTCGAGCAAAAAGTTTTTATGCAGTTTTGAACCTGGCACATTCACAATTTCATTCAATAGTCTTTTTTTGAATTTCGAACACAGAATTTAAAGAAACAAAAGACAATTTGGAGCCTGTTTGTTGATATCAAACAATCGAATACTAAGAAAACTTGGTTTTATTGGTTTACTTGGATTTAATTCTTGAAAAAGTGATTGATATCTTTGGTTTTGCAACAAACATTACTTATTCTTAACATTAAGGTGAGGTTCTATCAATAATCTATGGATACTTCACCTGAAGTCGCCGCCCAAGCTGTGGCACTTATTCAGGCCGGACACAGCCAAAGAAACGTGAGTGCTCAACTTAATTTAAGTCGATCTGCGGTCCGAAATGTTTATCGGAGGTACCTAGAGACTGGCGGCTTTGTTCGTCGCCAAGGAAGGCCACGATCTCGGGTCACAACTGAAAGGCAGGATCGATTCATCGTGACGACCAGCTTGAGAAATCGTCACCTTACCTCCATTGAGATACAAAACCAACTTCGCGACTTCCACGGAGTATCTGTGAGCGCTCGAACTGTTCGGAGAAGGTTAAAAGAACGCGATATGGTACCACACAAGCCAGCTAATGGGCCCAAACTAACGCGAGCCCACCGAACAGCGCGCCTTCATTTCGCACGCAGTCATTTAAATTGGACACAGCAAGATTGGAGCCGTGTACTCTTTTCTGACGAGTCTAAAATTGTGTTACATGGCAATGATGGAAGGAAGAAGGTCTACCGACGTAAGGGAGAGCGTTTCGCACAATGCTGCTTTGAAGAGAGGGTTGCTTATGGCGGTGGCTCATGGACTGTCTGGGGCGGTATATCCGCGAGCGGCAAAACTCAACTTGAGGTTGTTACAGGACGGCACGGCTGCCAACATTAAATGCTGAAAGGTACATTCGTGAGTGCTTAGAACCTCACGTGATACCATACGCGGACTATGTGGACCCAAATTTCCTTTTTATGCATGATAATGCAAGAGCCCGTGCGGCCGGCATCGTCAGGCAATATCTTCGGGATGTGAACATCACAGTTATGGACTGGCCAGCCAGAAGCCCAGACATGAACCCCATTGAGCACATGTGGGACGAGCTAAAAAGACGTGTTAGGGCTCGTCAGCCAGTTGCCCAGACGATGCAGGAGTTGAAAACTGCCATAGAAGAGGAATGGGAGATGATCCCTCAAAATTTCATAGAGCGGTTGATAAACTCTATGCCTAATCGTATGAGAGCTGTGGTAGATGCCCATGGAGGCAACACGCGTTATTAAATTAAACCTTTATTTGATAAAACATGTTTTTTATTCAAAAATCAATTGCCTTTAACAAGGCGCATATCCGACTTGTTAGGCGTAGCTCCATGTCGTATGGTATTCTGAATTCAAATTTAAAACAATATGATCGAAAAAGATGGTATAATGTATTAGGTTTAAAACTGCATCAACAGTTTTTGTTCAATCTAGCAATCATATTTCGGTATTGAAACCTAAACTCTAAGGTGGGCCAATAGATGTGTCCAGAAGTGTAGTTTAGTCCTGTCAAATTAGTCAGCGCCTGACGTAAATTGACGCATTTTTAGTAGCCATGTTTTTAAACACGTCTAAACTGTCTATCTGAGTATCTTAATTTGACAGGACTAAACAGACTAATATTTTATCTTCTGTCCTTTTCTTAATTAAATAGAAAGAAAAAGATGCACTGAACTTAAATTTAGTTTAGTTTGTGAACAAGAGAATCGGCGCCATTGTTGAACTCATGAAAAATGTATAATGTCCGTACACAGCACGATATATATTTATATACATATCGACACAGAAAGAGTATACACAGTGGAAACACAATAGATAGAACACGATCACAAATCCACAATAACAATATGAATGGAAATTACGGAATAAATTAGCACACGTATACAACGTTATAATTAGTATATGCGAAACCCGAAACACCTGTCTAGTATTTTTATGAAAAGAATCTATGTACAAAATTTCAAAACTGTACCATGAAAAATCACAAAGTTATAAGCTTGTTTTGTTACCTGGTTGTCCGTACAAAAACATGGTCACCGCGCGGCGCCCCCGCGCGCGCGCGCCTCCAAGGCCGTCTTGCGCTCATTGATAATAGTTTGGTAGTAGGGACCTAACCCCACGGCAATTGTATTGTAATTAACTGGTGATAACATTTTCCATCACACTTGCAGGCTTTGGACTGTCATAATGGTCAAGTGTAGGTAGATATTATTATGTACTTTATTCGTAAATGTAGCCGTAAGTGATAAACTGAAGTCAATGCCTTCAGTTTATCACTCAGTTTTCTACTTTGAACTTTAAGTGGTTGGCATAAGGTACACCTTATGCCAACCACTTAAAGTTCAAAGTAGATGAAAAGTATTAAATATCGCATTACATAGCCACAGCAGGTTGTAGGTACAAATAATAACTTACTACAAGTAACCATCTTGGCGTGTTTAAAAATGTTGATCATCACAATACAATAATTGACTTTTAATCACTATTTACAATGTCTTACTGATCACTTATTCAAACTATTGCAATAATTGTTCAAAATGTCCCCCTCTTTGTCTTATGCACAGACGGGCGCTCTTACGCAGATTTCTGTTTATTTTATTCAAAACGTAACGATTGTTTTTAACACTGTTAAATGCACTTTCAATTTTATTTATTAAGTCTGCTTCACTTTGAGGCTCCGTTTGGTACACTAGGTCTTTTACGTGACCCCAAAGATAAAAATCTAACGGAGTCAGATCTGGTGACCTTGGTGGCCACTGCACTGGTCCGCCGCGACCGATCCATTGGTCACCGTATTCCTGATTTAGATATTCCCGCACTTGTCTGGAATAGTGCGCGGGGGCCCCGTCGTGCTGGTAATAAATACCCCGACCGCCACGGTAAATGTCCAGGGGTAAGTCATCTAAAATGTCTGGTAGGGTATTGGTGAGGAAATTTAAATAGCTGGCACTATTTAACCTCGGCAAGTAAATGGGTCCTATCACATAGCTGTTTACTATGCCGGCCCATACGTTCACAGAAAAACGGTGCTGATACGAGTCGGCGCGCGCTAGGTGCGGGTTTTCATGACCCCAGTAGTGGCTATTATGAATATTGTACAGTCCGCGACGCGTAAAGGTACACTCATCTGTCCATAGAATGCTGGCGTTCCGATTATTCAGCCACCACCGGCAAAATAGAATTCTTTGTTCTCTATCATTCTGGCATAGTTCTTGGGCACGTCGGAAATGATATGGATATTGTCCATCATCTCGCAACGTGCGCCATGCGTAAGGTTGGCTGACGTTAAATATCGTGCCGGCCCATGTTGTGCTGCTCTCGGGATTGCTGGCGATGTAGTTCAAAATTCCTTCTTGCACTGTGGTAGGAATTCGACTCACTCCTCTATCAACGGCTGTCGGAGGCCGAAAGGTACCGTACTCCCTTGATCTTTGTGTGGCGGAAAGCATTGTATTCCACGACACTCTGATGCCAAATTGCTCCTCGTACCGCCGCACTGCCAACGACACGTTATCACCACAAACCGCTAGTGTACGTACCATCTCTGTATACTGGACGTTTGTGTATTGAAAAGACATGGTTAAATGATACTTTTCACACCCGATTAAGCGAAACAATAACACAACTGTACGCACGGCGACCGCGCGCTCGCAAACGGGAGCGGGGAGCGTAACACGTGCGCGTCAGCCTGTAGCATCCGGGCGACTGAAGGGGTTGTTTTACCCCCGCGCCGCTGTGCGCCCGCGCTGCCTACCGCCTAATGCCGCTACGACCTGCCGAGACCTGTGTTGTGCGCGTATTATTGCGGATAGGTACTAAGTGCCGCTCGGTGTCCAACTTGTAACCTATTTTAAATATTTTTGGGACAAAATATAACATGGTATAAAAATTATTGGAATCGATTCAGTTACTTATTCTGAACAAACTATATTCAGGTTTCGCATATACTATTTATAACGTTGTATATCTCAACCATGACAGATAGTTGACAACTACAGGAGCGCTACTAGTGGCGTATTTCTAAACCACGTGGTAGGAGTGAACCCTATAACAATATAAATGTAAAATTATTATTCAAATATTCTTTCGCAGCACGGAGCCGACCCAACCCGCAGGAATCGCGACGGTCTAACTCCCTTACAGTTAGTGAGGGCAGGCGACAGTGACACAGCCGACGCGCTAAGAGGAGATGCTGCGCTATTAGATGCTGCCAAACGTGGGGACCTTGCCAGAGCCAGGTATGTTTTTCTGTCAGATGAAATCCAATTTTAGACGTAGCAGTAATACTCTTTTTAAACATCAGTCGATCTTTTCTGTATCTAAATCTCTCCGTGAAAACTTAGGTGAAAAGAAGAATTTTTTTTTTATTTTTATTCTGCAATACAAGATTAAACTAATATTTATTTTCTGTCCTTTTCTTAATAAAATAGAAAGAAAAAGATGGACCGAACTTAAATTTAGTTTAGTTTGTGAACAAGGGAATCGGCGCCATTATCTTTTTTTTTGTCAATATCTGGTAACTCTTCAACTGTCAAGTTACTGAATACAATTAAAAGTCGAAATATATACAGCTCATTTCACGGTGAGATTTTTGCAGAATAGACCGGTTTGTATGGTGAATCAAGACAGAAAATAATAGACTAAGCAAAGACTCGATCGTTATCTTTTTGTTTGTTGCAGAAAACTCATAACTCCGCAGAATGTGAACTGCAGAGATTCTCACGGACGGAACTCTACGCCTTTGCATCTTGCAGGTAAGTTGTCTATGCTGTAATGTATATGATAACGAGTTAGTCCGTCTTTGTTTTGTAAAATTTTACAGGGCTAAGCTATTTTTATTACCATAAAGCTTAAGGGTTGTATAGAAAACACATTTATTTATTTCGAAACAACAAAAAAAAGTCGACATTGAATTCGACACAGCTCAATATTTTCACCAATAGATCACCTTTTGTAATTCTCGGTCTCGGTCCCTTCCGAGACAATGGCGAAGTCGGAAATGTAAATCTTTTATTTTAGTCTTTCTCTTTAAAAAAAAAAACGTTGCCCCACACTAGGAATTTCTCCTGTATCGTGGGTGCGTTTACAAATATTTAAACTCACATACACAAACAGCCACACCCGGACTACTTGTAGGTCATACAAATATTTGTACGATCGATTAGATCGACGTCTCGCAGCGCAGCAGTCAATCGCTTAACCACTGCGCCAACCGTGCCGTCAACTGTCTATCTGTGTGCGTGTGTGTGTGTTCGCGCCAACACTACGCGACCAGAGTCTCGTTCGCCTGCGCCGCGGTACCCATCACTATAGCGCACCCCAGGGGGGGGTAAACTTACATTCACGTTCACACCTATTTTTTTAGGTGCGTCATCTATCAATCTTGTTCTTTAAACTTAAGGGAAATAATTCACATAAGACGTACTAGATGTCTCTACAGAACGACTTAGACTTTATTATTGTTGAAAATGACTATTTTAATTTCTAATATATTTTCATTTTTTTTAGTTTAATTTTAAAGACATATATTTTATATATTTTTTTGGTTTATTCGCCTGCTATAAAAAAAAATCACAAATGTCAAAATTCGAAATTGTCGAAACCGTTGGTAATGTTCTCTGAAACAATATGGCCGATACGTTGTGTAACTTGCGTGTGCGCTGAGTTGTTTTCGTAATGTTTTCTTTGCTGCTAATACGTTGAGTTGAAGCTCTGCTCCTCCGTAAAAGCTTGAAGAGACCATCATCTGATTCGTCAATCTATAACTGGCAAATATTTGCAAAAGCAACCAAATGAAAATGAAGGATATATTATAGGTATGTATAGTATGGTTAGTTAGGAACAAGATTTCCAGATGGCGCAACTCGCGACAGGTTGGCATAAAAACACCACGAGATGGCACCCTATACCCGTATTATAAAGTGCTTTGTGGCGCACCCCGCGCCTGCCCTCACGCCCCGCAACGCGCCTGCGTCGAGCGAGGCGCGCCCCCGCCATCTTGCTCAGTAATCAGTTACTCCGCGACCGCCAACGAATACACACGCGCCCATGAGCTCCCGCGCACCGCGCGTCCACAAACGATTCGCGATACCTAGTAACTCGTAGTAACTATTCTTAAGTCTTAAACCTAATTATTATTGTCATAAACTTTATTTGAAGTGATTAAAAGTAATAGTTGTTCAACTGACTGTTTTACTTCGAACGAACTACTTGTGTAAGTCGTGAAACCCACGCGCTTACAGCGTGTTATTTTTTTCAATGTTGCAATGGTTTATTTTATTTATTATTAATTTACGCTTGCCGCGGTTGGTTTATGGACGGGTGACCATCTTTACTTACCGAGACCTCTCCGTGCCTCGGAAGGTTGATCCGGGCTGTCATTCGTGGATCTTTGACAGTCGTTACGGGTAGTCAGAAGCCCAAACTTTTAACAACCTGTCTTAACGAGGAGTATCGTGTTTCCAAGTAACTGGGTTGTGGAGGTCAGATAGGCAGTCGCTCCGTGTAAAATACTGGTATTCAGCTGCATCCGGTTAGACTGGAAGCCGACCCCAACATAGTTGGGAGAAGGCAGGCAGATGCTGATATAATTACAGGGTGGCAGGACGTCAACGCGCAAACCATTACCATGAATTCAGCAAAACTAGTTAGTTTTGTTTATAAATAGTTTTTCTAGAAAAACGGTGGTCATCATTGAAAGGAAGACTTTTTTTTTCATTTGGGACGCAGGAAAGACAAAGCTTAAAGAAGAATAGAATCTTTATTATGTACACCGTATAATTATCTACAGACAAAAAAAAAACCGTCATTTTACAACGGGTGGTCTTAAAAAGAGCCTTTAGAACTAACAAAAGAAAAATATGTATTGGGACTCGGCTCAGGCGTTACATCAATAGCGATTACACCTGTAGTTCGTGTTTTTGTTTAAGATGAGTGCAGTGCGCTCCGAATTGGCTAGTTGACTAATTTATTATTATTATTTAAATTAAAGCTTTTTTTACCTCTCCCATAGCTAGCTATTGGAAATTTCCGAAGATATTAAAAAACTGGTTATACCTAGATAACCAGTTTTTTTTTAATATCTACGGAAATTAAAAAGATATAAGCGTTCAAAACTCTCAATTAGACAGAGAGGGAAATACTGAATTATGACATCATGGTTCAGTATCGCCATATAAATTACATGCAAAACTTAGTTTTGCGAGAAAGAGATAGACAAAAAGCTTTTATAAGTTATCTTACTATACTTCAACTTATCCGAAGACCCTGGTTACTTATCTCCTTTGATGACCGTACACAGACTGTACATAGATTTGGTGAGAAAATTGTATATCGTATGCCCATCATCCTCGAAGTCAAAGTCAAAGCATTTATTTCAAATAGGCACATAACAGGCACTTCTGAACGTCAAAAATTACATTAAAATAGTATTGGTTCTAGTCGCCCCTTCCAAAAGGTAGTTTTCGTATGGAGAAGAATGGGCAAGAAAGTCCACCGTTACTCTTTTAAAATGTTTTACAATGGCGCCGATTCCCTTGTTCATAAACTAAACTAAATTTAAGTTCAGTTCAGTGATACACGGTGCTCACATATTTAAAAACATTGTAAAAGTAAACGATTTTCATTTATAAAAATATCAATACCACCCTTTCCCTCCCAGCCGGCTACAACAACCTCGAAGTAGCGGAAGCACTTCTCGAAGCGGGCGCCGCAGTCTCAGCGCGCGACAAAGGCGGGCTGGTGCCGCTGCACAACGCGGCGTCGTACGGCCACGTGGAGCTGGCGGCTCTACTGCTGCGCGCGGGTACGCCGCCCAACGCGGCCGACCGCTGGGGCTTCACGCCGCTGCACGAAGCCGCGCACAAGGCGCGCACGCAGCTGTGTGCGTTGCTGGTGAGTGTAACTTTAAAGCTATTTTGGGGGTAATTTTGAAGCACGTGTCGATGAATGTATTGAATTAACGTATTTTTCATCCCATCTATTCGAAAAGAGCCGAAGGGTTCCTCGATAACTGCGAGCAAAATGGCTCATTCCGGCGCATTTATAACAACAATAACAAAACAAAAAAAAAAAAAAATACGCGGGAACTTCTTATTTGTTTTTTTATTACTTTTTATCAAAATATTACAGACAATTTTAATTTGATTCACTCACATTGAATAAAAAATGATTATTACATTATTTTGGTCCCCTATGACAAAGGTTTGGGTCCCGGGACGTCTCGTGTCTCGAAGTCCCGGGACTTTTCGTAATTTTAGTTGTCTCGAAGTCCCGGGACTTTTCGTAATTTTAGTTGTCTAGAAGTCCCGGGACTTTTCGTAATTTTAGTTGTCTCGAGTCGTGGGACTTTCGGGTCGAGACTCGTGACGAACAATTTCGGCAATCTTGTCTAGATTGCCGAAATTGTTAGATTAGATACTAGAATTACTAGATAATAGTAAAGTTATTAAGAATTAGTATGATTTTTAAATAAGTTCGTTTTATAACTATAAGATTTAACTGCTTAAAAGTGAATTTGTGTGTGATTAAAAGAAATAAACAAAGCAATTATTATGACTGAAATTAACGTTAAAGTTATTAAGATTTAATTTTCTGTTTAATTAATGTTGATTTTTTACAAAAAATTGCCTTTTGTTAATACGTTTCACCACCACCTTCAAAAAAGGCCTCTTAAAATAAAAATAAATTCTTAACACTCTCGAAGTCCCGGGAATTCCCAGGACTTCGATTATAGGCTGTCTCGTGTCCCGGGACTTTGGAAATCGTTGGGAATTCCCAAACCCTACCGACACAATCTATTATTGATTTCTCTGTTTACGTAAAGAAAACAAAATTCAAAGTGAAAAATAATATGGACTCGAGTGTTTCCCCACAGATTTTTGTTACAATAGCATAAACCTACCTTATTTCGGTTCTGGTACTTGGTTGAAACCTCAAGATGTTTGAGAATTTGAGAAGATTCTGTCTGTTAGAGAGAAAATCTTTGCTTAAATAGATCTTCATAGCTATTTACAATCATCCGACAGACTGTCATATCGAAAATGACACATTTCGATAACCTGATTTGCCTTGCCCCCAACAGCAAACAGCAGTCGGAAGAATAGCGGTCATCTATTTTGATTTAGGGCTGGTTTTTCAATTGACAGATAATTTTTAGTCGTGTAATAAAATTGACGTCTGATAGTTTTTGTATGGTAGAACTGTCAAAAATTCAAAATTATTCTTTGGATAAAGTTATCTGGCGTTGAAAAAATCAGCTCTTAAACTGACAGCATTTCCGGGTTTTTGACTTTTGAACAGCGTTTGGAAGATTTCTATGATAACGTTGATTGATGTTCGATATAGTACGGAAGCTTATCGAGTGGTCGTGAATAGCTTTACTGTTCAAATGTTACGTTGAACAAAATTTATTTTTGCCTATGTCATGTGATTAAAATTATCTGACACATTGCAAATAAGACAGTAGATCATGCATCACATGCGCGACAGAATTTTGACAACAATAGCAATGAATTTATCGCAAATTGTCCCGCCCAGCTGGCGCACGGCGCCGACCCATATCTCAAGAACCAGGAGGGGCAGACGGCGTTAGAGCTGGCGGGCGCCGAGGATGTGCGCTCGCTGCTGCAGGACGCCACGACGGGCGCGGCCGGCACGCCGGGCGCGCCCGCCGCGCTGGCCGCGCCCGCGCCGCCGCCGCTGCCGCCGCCGCAGCAGCCCGTGCTCATGCCCAGCGGGGACACGGTGCCGCTCGCCTTGCCGGTAACTGTACCTATAGTACTCTATTTTAACTAGCTTCTGGAGTAGCGACCGCGTACCGGAAGACGTAGCGTTGGAAAGCCTCCGAGGCCTACAAGGTGGACCGACGACCTTGTGAAGGCCGCAGGAACCCGTTGGATGCGAAAAGCACAGAACCGGTCGAAGTGGAAGTGCTTGGGGGAGGCCTGTGTCCAGCAGTGGACGTCTTTCGGCTGAAATGATAATGATGATGTATGCCATAATTACAGAAACAATTAAAAAGCTATCTAGCTAGCTCGCGTGGATCCACGTTCCAATATACGAAAGGTTAATGACCCGTGGCAGTGGTCCATCATGATCATATTTATTCTAAAATTGTAAAGGAAAGGAAAGGAAATAATCAAAGAATCCATGTACCAATAATCATGTTTCTTCATTTCTTCACCAGGTGGTACCCTCAAACTACTGGGCGGAAGGATCTCGCGGCAGTCTCGAAGATGCGGCGGGTAGACCTGCATCAGCTCTATCCACCTCCGAATCTTTACAAACGTTCCTATCCAGGTCAGTTTAACCACCAGGTTGTAACAGGTTTGAACGTTGCGAAGATGAGTAGGAGGAGCATCCACCTTCATTTCTACCCGACTATGGCAAAGCGAAAGGAGGATTATCATATTAACATACTATATAATGTTGTTAATGATTGTCATGTTGAGATTGAGGCGGCCTCTACACCGCCACAAGCGAACTACGCGTCATAATGACGTCATGCAAAATCCTGCATCGCACAAGCAGAGTTTACCGCACGATTAGCATAATTATACAAGCTGTTGTTTTGCATCCTTGTCAAATTTCAGGAGGCTATTATGAAAGACATAAATAATCAAATAAAATTACGATCCCTGTTAAGTAATGAATACATACTTGTTTTTTTTTAGTTATTTAAGTTTGACAGTATTTCAGAATACACCACTTTCAAAGAACTGAATCGCCCCGTTGCGTATGCGGTAGGCAGTGTTTTTATGTGTGTTTAAAAGGGCAGTTACAGAGCGGTCTCACACGGGCCCCGTTTTAAAATGCGTGTCCCACACATGCCGATTTCCGAAAATTAGAAAAAAAATAAAAGAAATACCTACTTATTTTATTATTGATTCGTGTCGAGAACCAGTAGCATAGTTACCTCCTTGAATTTGACGAGGATGCAAAACGACACCTTCTATACAACGTCCCGACATCAATTGTAGGGCAGTAGCCCACCAGACAAAACACCCGTCTGTTCGGAGGATCCTCCCTTTTCTGATGGAGGATGGGTGAACTTTACTTCGTATCATACTCACCCTTCTTATTTTTTTCCTCCCACAGCATCGGCCTAGAACAACTAACAGAAGTGCTAGAAAGGGAACAAATCACCGTGGACATTCTGTCGGAGATGTCTCACGAAGACCTGCGCGCGGTCGGCGTAGCGGCCTACGGACATCGACATAGACTCTTGAAGGCGGCACGACATAGTTTGCAGGCAGCTTCAGGTAAGATGTTGTTAATATGTAGGCGGGAAAAAAAATATGTGACTTAAAGGCCAAATTGGCCATATGATCATTTGGCACTGACTATTGGGCCAGTTTCACCAAGTGAACATTTGAAAAATTTTGCCGTATCACAAATTTGACCATGTGACCCTTTGGCCAATATCATCAAGTGACCATTCTACCAATTTTACCTTGTGATTGTTTGGACAAGTTCTCAATGGACATTTTGTCTGAGATGTCTCACGAAGACTTGCGCGCTGTCGGCGTGGCGGCCTGCAGTCATCGACATATACTGTTGAAGGCGGCGAGATAGTTTACAGGCTAAGTTAGCTAGCTAAGTTACGATATTTTGTTAATATGTAGGCAGAAAACAAATGTTATCATGTGACTTTAAGGCCAAATTTTGTCATAAAGACCATTTGGCTCTGTGACCGTTTGGCCAATTTGGCCATGGGCCTATTCAGTCAGTTTCACCCACTGAAATTTTGCCCAAATTGATCGTGTGACCAATTTGACCATGTGACCTTTCGATAATTTTTCCATATAACTATCGTGACAATGTAGCCATGCTACCAGTCGGTCGAAAAATCATTAATGTTTGTATCAAGCCATTCACAACCAATATCAATTTAGAAATCACTGATTAAGTTACTAATATGACGTTTCTTCACAGAATGGTACGGTGGCACAACACTAGTAGAAGTAACCATGCCGACGGAAGGAGAATGCGCAGATAGCGAGTACACGATAGTGGAGAGAGAGATGCAAGCGTCGGTGCGAGCGCACCGAGAACACGCGGGCGGCATGTTTACACACTATAACGTTGTTAGGGTATGTACAAAACTATGTACTTAGATGTGGTGCCAAACAATACCCTGTCCATTAGGTTTACAGTTTTTTGACAGCTATCTTAGAACGTAACTATTCCAGATTACGTAAAAGTTAACTTTAAAATGCGTAATAAAATAAATATATAAACTGCCTTATCTTAATGAATTATCTTATTTATTTATGGCTTCTTACAGACATTATAATACCGTACGTGTATCAATCAATGTATTGTGTGTTGCTGCAATCACTAGTTCCATCGGTCAAAAAACGGTTTACCTAGTGGACAATTTCTCGACCGGAAATTATCGCAAAGTTAATATAACGTATTGTCAAGTGCGCGTAAACTGCTACGATTGGCTGTTGAATTACGCGCGCGTAGTCCGTCATTTTTCCCTATGGGGAAATTAGGAAATTGGGAATCGGCCATACTGATTGTACTTTCAGAACTTGTCATCTTAGATGATTAAATGGTAAATGATTCTTTTAAGATTGCATCTCTTTACATTTTCAGGACAAAGATTTTGTATAGTAGACAAGGTCTGGCGCACACTGGACAGTTAGCTCTTTCGCCACCTTTTTAGGGTTTCGTACCTCAAAAGGAAAAACGGAACCCTTATCCGTGTTTCTGTTCGTCTGTCAAGACCCCTTTTCTCAGGAACGCGTGGAGTTATCAAGTTGAAATTAATATCAAATTCTCAAGGCTGCAATCCCTTGAAGCAGTGGAAAAAATCAAACTTCGAAGTCAACGCAATCAAAAGATACGGGCGTTTATGTTCTGTTTATATACGGCATAAACAAAAGAAAAGAAAGAAAAAGTATTTATTGTGACTCGTGCAGCAAGATCATAAACTAAACACAGTCAAAACTAAAAAACCAAATTATATTATAAGAAGTAACAAAGAAAAATGAAACAGAAAGTCCTATACGAGGCCAAAAGGCTCCTATCTCAGCATTATGCTGCGACATTTAAAAAATAAATGTCGCAGCGCTGGTATTCTGATAGGGCCCGCTGTGATGTCACGGGCAGTTGCGGAAATAAATACATAATAAATAAATCTAAATATTGTTATATTATATTCATTCCTCTTTATCATCAGATACAAAAGCTGGTGAACGGGCGCCTCTGGGAGCGCTACCAGCACCGCAGACGCGAGGTGTGCGAGGAGGCCGGCTCTCACAACGAAAGGATGCTGTTCCACGGCAGTCCCTTCATCAACGCCATCGTGCAGAAGGGATTCGATGAGAGGCATGCTTATATTGGTGAGTTTTTGTTGTTTTTAGTGGAGGAAGCTGTGCCTGGCTTCTTCCGATCCCAAGACATTGTCGCAGGGCTAACCTAAACCTAAACCTAAACCTGAACCTAAGCGGATACTTAAAAACTAATAATCACAACTATGTAAATACAATTAAAACTCAATCTACTCACCTCATTTACACAACTCACTCATGCCATTACACACGCACACATACGCACACACACACACACACACACACACACGCACACATACGCACACACACACACACACACGCGCGCACACATACGCACACACACACACGCGCACACAACAAAACCTACTCTCATCACACAAGTGCGCTCCTTGCTTTTGTATTTCCTTTTTACTTTATATTTTCTGTTTTACTTAAATTAGATTATTTTTATTTTATTTTTATTGTTGTGTTTCTTGGTTCAGTTTTTCATTTGACAGGACTAAACTAATATTTATCTTCGGTCCTTTTCTTAATGAAATAGAAAGAAAAAGGATGCACTGAACTAACATTTAGTTAAGTTTGTGAACAAAGGAATCTGCGCCAATATGTCTATTTTTTTTTGTGTTAATTTCTGGTGTGTTACGGAGAAATGAGGAAAATGTCGTGAGGAGAGTTTTGAGTATGAATGTCGATGGCTATAAGAGTAGGGGAAGACCAAAGAAACGATGGATGGACTGTGTGAATGATGATATGGTTAGAAAGGGGGTGACTACCGAGATGACGACTAATAGAGAAGTATGGAAAAAAAGACATGTTGCGCCGTCTCCAAATAAATTGGGATAAGGGCAGGAGAATGATGGTTCTGGTTTCCCCAAAGATTTTCAATGTAGATATTTTTACAATCCCAAATATTTTCAGGAGGAATGTTCGGTGCGGGCATATACTTCGCGGAGCACTCGTCTAAAAGCAATCAGTATGTTTATGGCTTTGGAGGAGGGTCCGGATGTCCGGCGCATAAGGATAGGAGCTGCTATCTATGTCACAGGTGAGATTAGCAAGATTTTACGAGTATTTTTTGTAGATTTCTAATATTTAGTACAGGGTTTCTCGATCTTTTTTCTACTCGCCTCACTGAATTATGCATAATGTTTTCATCCCCTTTTTATCATTGTATAAAAAACGCGCTCCATAACTCAAGTAGCGGATGTTGGAGTAAAAACTGCCAGGCTGTAGTAGGAGTGGGTCGGACACGTCGCGCAAATGCACCCGGAGTGATGGGCAAAGATCGTCACTCACTGGACGCGACATCGCCGTCGAGCTAGACCAGGGGGTCTACTACGAAGTGCAAAGTGCGAATGATCGGATCGGTCCGACACATGGCCGAACCGAATATTATTAGAAAATGCGAAAAAAGTTCGGATCGGCTCAGTGGGGTCGGGACCATAGTCAATATTCGAAAGAGTGTAGGAATGTAGGATCGGGACCGACCGCCCAAATAGTAATTTCGTACCAGGAAACGGCCGAATTTTCGGCCGTTTCCTGGTACGAAATTACTTACTATTTTTATTTTATTTTTATTGTTGTGTTTCTTGGTTCAGTTTTTCATTTGACAGGACTAAACTAATATTTATCTTCGGTCCTTTTCTTAATGAAATAGAAAGAAAAAGGATGCACTGAACTAACATTTAGTTAAGTTTGTGAACAAAGGAATCTGCGCCAATATGTCTATTTTTATACCACTTCGGAGTAGACCCCCTGGGCGAAGGTGGTGTGATGATCTAGCGAGGTTTGCAGGGCCAACATGGGCAAAATCGCACAAGGCAGGGAGGTTTGGAAGGAAAAAGGCGAGGACTTTGCCCAACAGTGGGACAGAATAACGCTAACGATAAAGAAAAAAGCGCATGTAAAAGTGATATTTATTTATTTAGACGCGCAATGTGACTTGGCAATTAAACAGCGACTGAATTAGCAAATGGATGAATAATCTGAACTGCGAATTACTTACTTGGACTTTTGCTAACAAAGATTTAAGATATTTACCCCAACTACATTCTTTCTCCGTCATCTACGTATACAAGCTGTTGTTTTGCATCCTCGTCAAATTTCAGGAGGCTGTTATGAAAGACATAAATAATCAAATAAAATTACGATCCCTTGTAAATAACGAATACATACTTGTTTTTTTTTTATTTATTTAAGTTTGACAGTATTTCAGAATACACCACTTTGAAAGAACAGAATCGCATTATGGTATCGTACAATCGGCCGCGTTTTTATGTGTGTGTAAAAGGGCAGTTACAGTGCGGTCTCACACAGGCCGCGTTTTAAAATGCGTGTCCCACACAAGCCGATTTCCGAAAATTAGAAAAAAGAAAAACCCACTTATTTTATTATTGATTCGTGTCGAGAATCAGTAGCATAGTTACCTCCTTGAATTTGACGAGGATGCAAAACCACACCTTGTATACATTTTGACACTTATCTGCTATTTATTATGTTCCAGACAAATGCTACTCTGTCGAGTGACGTTAGGCCGTGCCTTCCAATTAATGAGTGCCATGAAAATGGCCCACGCGCCCCCTGGACACCACTCCGTGGCCGGCAGACCCTCGCAGGGAGGACTATGCTTCCCGGAGTACGTCGTGTACAGAGGAGAACAGGTGCGTAAACTTTGTGGTCCATGATGGCCATTACATAATGGTCCATGATGGCTCATTTCAGTGGCCCATAATGGCTCATTACTGTGGCCCTCGGTAACCCCAACAGTGGCTCGGGATGGCCTGCCATCGTGACCTACTACAGTAGCTCATGATGAACCTCCACGGTGGCCCATGATACACGTAGTAGCTCATAATAAACCCTATTGGCCCATCGTGGCCTTCCACAGTGGCCCGTGGTGGCTGGGTCATGATGGCCTCCCACAGTGGCCCATGATGGCGTTCAACATCCCAATATCTTTTACTAAACTTCTTTTTTTTTTAATTTTCCAGGCCTACCCAGAGTACCTAATCACGTACCAGATCGTGAGTGCAGAGACGAGCGCGGGCGCAGTGTGAGAGTGACAATCAGTGCTCAGTGCGTTGTGCGGACTTTGTCGAGTGCCGACTGATGATGATAGCCGATGGTAACGATTACGTGTCTATTCCACACTGTTTTTGGGTCAGGGTCTTTTGAACCCGGGTATTTTGTACCTCGGGTCATTTTAGCCCGGAGTCTTTTGTTCCGTGGGTCATTTTGACCCGGGACATTCGTACCTTGGGTCGTTAAGACCCGGGTATGTTGTACCCTAGGTCATTTTGACCCGGGTATTTTTACAGTGGGTCGTTTTGACTCCGGGTCTTTCGGGCCCTATTCCGGGCTTAGTGTTAGTGTATGTCAAAGTAAGCTCCGGAATACTGAGGGCTCGATGAACAAAGTACATACAGAATGTATAAAATCAATATTTGCTCTGACCCTGACAGGAATGTGTGGTTAGTTCATAAGTCATTTGGTAAATAATGACATTACTATACGAAGGATTTTGACATGCGGATTTTTTGAGTATTTTTTCCTTTATAATTCTTTTATATAAAAAGTTTTTTTTTTTAATATTCCTCGTTGGTCTCGTGGTTGCTAGTGCGACTTCTGAGCGTGGGGTCTTGGGTTCTTCCATTTAAATATTCATAGTCAGAAATATGCTATAGGCCGACCGCTTAACTGCGACGTTGCCCGAGGTAGCTGCGCGGTGCTGGAAGGGTGATAGTTGTCACAAGTTGACGAATCACTGAGCTCTGGCATCACGGGCCGCGGGTTGTTCGAAAGAGATACCGTGGCCCCTGGCACAGGCAACTGAAGGAACACGGGTGGGTTTTAGTCAGTAAAAGTCTGACACGCCCTCCCGCTCCGCCCAGAGCGGGAGAAGTCATATGATGGGAAATCATCATATGACCAAAAAAAAAAAATCCTCTTGCATCACGTCACCACATCCCTCCCGCACACGCTGCTACCTCAGGCAAGGTCGAGGGTGGGGTCGGCTTCCAGTCTATCCGGATGCAGCTGAATACCAGTATTTTACATGGAGCGACTGCTTATCTGACCTCCACAACCCAGTTACTGTGTAACACGATACCCCTTGGTAAGTCTGGTTGTTCTTTCACCATAAACTCTTAAATTCAATGTAATTTATTTTCAAATGATGTTCGCATGTCATTAAAATATCCTTAAAAATAAGTACATGGAGTACTACTGATGACATTTGTGTCAAAAATATTTTTGGTCAAAAAATGAGTGAAATACTATAAATATATTCTTTGTATATAAACGAAAATTTCTACAGTAGTTTTTTAGAATTTAAACCGTTTTGTTAGGCGAAAAATCGTGGGTTTTAAGTCCACTGTTGGACATAGGCTTCCATTATTGAAAGATGGTACAGACGCCAGCACATCAAGGTACCCGGAACTGTCAAATTTTCCCAATCAACCTTAAACCTAATGTTTAGCGATAAAGTTGAAAATCTATTAAAGAAATTTGACAGTTTGTAGTAGCTTGATTTGCCTCTGTACCAGAAAAATAAATGAATATTTTAGGGCGCTAAGGTTAGAATATGAACTAAAATATCTATTCAGCCAGAATAAGATAGAAACACACTATCAATCATAATCGGAATCATTTTGAAGGATATTGCTAATCCATTGCTTCATATGTTCGAAAAATATGTCTGCTCAACAACGTTGATAACGCAATGTATGATAAATGTGATAATTTTTTTGTAAGTAGGTTTGTACAAACACTTACACGTCAATCATATTTTTTTTAAACTAGATGAGGTAGCCGTTTCCTATCTGACTGCTCTGAGAAGAGAGGCTGAAACAAACTCAGAGGTCACAGTCTCTGAGTCCACACATAATCTTGGTCAGATCATGTGAAGACCCATGGTCTTCACATGATCTGACCTGTTGAACTGTCAAAATGAAAGCCATTGTTACTGTTAGTGGGTTACGCAGTCACCCCACTGCTTTTAAATGCCTGAGGCATTTACTAGAAATAACTTTTGTTCTGAGGCTTTCGAAATTACCAAATTACCGAAGAAATGAAAGTGGCAAGCAAAGGGGATTGAAGACTAATTGGGAGTCTGGTATACCTACCGGTCCGCCATATTGTCACCTATCAGAAGGGCAATCCCCATAATTAAAAACGCTCAAAATCTAGTCGCAATCTCATCTCAGCGACAATAAATGTCAAAAATGTAGGGAAAATTGGGGTATCTTCGACAGATTGAGACTGAGATCAGACTGTGAACGTTCTTAAAATTACGAGAATTGCCCTCTGATGTCAGCTATCGATTTATATGGGATCCATGCACGGCCGCCATTTTGAAAAAAATCAAAATGGCGGACAGGTATGCCACGGACCTTCACGAAGAAGCAGAAGACCTAAGTAATAATGATATTTCCGTACAAATTGCAGAATTTCTTTCGAACACAGGCTACTCGAATCTTAGACTGAAACTCGACCTGCTAGACAAAATTCTAGCCAAAATAAAATCTTTTAAATTGTATTACCTACATTTTTTGCCTAACAAAAAAAACAGTTTCACTTGATAGGATTATTACCTATCTTTAATGTATTGTAATTTTGAAACTTAACTTGCTAAAAATAACTGTGAGATTGACATCAGCGCCTCTTGCGGTAAGTTCTGGAACTCATAGACAAACACGCCAAATCTCGTCATCTGCCTTTTGCCAACTACAGTCTGGCAGTCGAGAGAATGCATTCTTGACACCTGTCCGTTTCATACAAACGCATACATGTGTTGCCAATTAGGATTGTCGCACTGACAGGTGTCAGGAACGAATTCTTTCGACGGCCGGACAGTATGTTGGGGCAGGCTTCCAGTAAACCGGACGCGGCTGAATACCAGTATTTTACATGGAGGGACTGCCTACCAGAAGACCAATTCTCGTAATTTAAAACGTTCAAGATCTAGTCAGTCTCATCTCGGCGACAAACAAATGTCAAAATGTAGGGAAATTAGAGGTATTTTTGACATATTGAGACTGAGATCAGACTGTGAACGTGCTTAAAATTACGATAATTGCCCCCCTGATCTCAACAACCCAATTAATAGGTAACAGGATGACTAATAAGAATGGTTCTCGCGACTTTCGGGCTTCTGACTACCCGTAACGACAATAACACAAAACAAACAAAATCTATGCGTTGATATATCTTAGGCCTCTCGTAGATGACTGATAATAATGAATGGTCTCAACGAAAGACTATACTGAGGAACAATTTGACCAGTGGAACCAAACGCGATCTAAAACGCGTTCAAGAGCTGTCAAGTGTCAATATTCCACAGAAATAATGACATTGGCGCCGATTCCCTTGTTCACAAACTAAACTAAATTTAAGTTCAGTGCATCTTTTTCATTCCGTTTGCCACCCTGTATTTCTACTACGACATGCGCTATCCTCATATAAGTCGTGCCGATACGAGAAAGGTTCTGGTGTCAATCTTACAGCTATTTAATGACTTCGGATAAACATGATGATAATAATAATAAAAATTAAAACCGCCTCTAAAGGTTTGTTTCATAATCTCCGGATAGGAACTACTACCAAATAGAACATTTATTTGCCGGATAAAGCTATCCGGAGGTTACGAGACAGGTCGTATGTTTGTTTATGTATTCGTATATTTTTCACGACATATTTAATTGGGGTAGACTAGATTTCGCTTAATGCAGAATCCTGTATTAACCCAACTTAATTAGACAATGTAGTAGTGACGTCATTCCCATATCTATACAGGGTTTATTTTCAAAGACCAGCCAAATTTAAGGCAAACCCTTACAGACCATCAGACTCAACAAACATATGCCGAAAGATACCTCACTGCGATACATCGCAGGCTGCTTAAGGGTTTTTTTTTTTTTTTTCTGGTGGGAAATCATCAAATGACCCCTCCCGCTCTGGGTGGAGCGGAAGGGAGTGTCAGACTCTTACTGACTAAAACCCACCCATGTTCCTTCCTTCGCCCTTTATGTTCCGGGGCAGCGGTAACCCTTTCGGACAATTCCGCTGACCTGCTTGAGGGTTTACCTCGATGACTGGCATGTGCGTGCGGGTCTATTAACATGCATTTGTTGTACAGACGCCAGCCGGTCAAGCTACCCGAAACTGTCAAATTTTCCCAATCAACCTTGAACCTTAGTGTTTAGCAATAAAGTCTATTAAAGAAATTTGACAGATTGTAGTAGCTTGATGTGCTGGCGTCTGTACATGGAGGTGACTTCGAGGTAGCGAGCTTAACTGCGACCGCGAGGTATCGCAGTGAGGTATCTTCGCATGTAACTACCCTAAGTTGTCTAGTTGCCATGGACATCGACGGCACGGTTGGCGCAGTGGTTAAGCGATTGACTGCTGCGCTGCGTGTCGCGGGTTCGATTCCCGCACGGAACAAATATTTGTATGACCTACAAGTCGTTGTTCCGGGTCTGGCTGTTTGTCTATGTGAGTTTAAATGTTTGTAAACGCACCCACGATACAGGAGAAATTCCTAGTGTGGGGAAACGTTTTTTAAAAAAAAAAAAAAAAAATCTAGTAATATGCGTTAAAAAAAGAAATCTGACATTACAACATAATTATTTTTGTGTATAGGTACACGTTGAGTTTTTATTAACAGGGACTATAATGTTGAAATGCTTGCCATTAGTGGTAGAAACATATTGTTAGAAATATATCTATCTTTCAAGCGTATTTAAACTGCATTTAAAGATTTTTGTAATATTTTTTTAAAGCCATTATTCCCTGTTAAAAAAAAAAACTCATTTTGTATAGAAAATCCTGTCTAGCCCAGTCCTATTCTCGATCGCAGATTTCAGTATACCCCCTTTAAACAATTGTCGTGAAGTCTGGGTCAAGTAGTTTCAATGTATTTGTGAAAAATAAAATAAAATGTCGCGTGAGTATTTTGTATATCTAGTTTTAAAGGAATTAAATTCTGAATATTGATTTTGTGTTTTATTTTATCTCATCAACTCGCCTATCGCAGTCCACGGCTGGACATAGGCCCCTCTCAGGCTGCGCCACAACACCCTGTCCTCGCCTTCCGCATCCAGTCTGTCTCAGCCACCTTTTCAAAGTCGCCGGTCCATCTACCTGAGTGGCATCTCACACTAAAGTCCGTTTCACAAAAGAAGTCTCGTAGACGCGGCGCCACTGTCGTAGGACGGAATCTTAAATATTGATTTATATATTTATCTCGACATCATATATGAGTAGCAGGCTTGATTATTGGTTAATAAAATGCACATTCTTAAATAGAGAAAGGTGTCTGGGGTATTGGAATGTTGGTAACTATATAATAATAATTAGTTCCACTTATTGCCGCGGGACTTCTTTCGGGAAACGGACTCTACGCTTGCCGATACGCGGTCTCCACTCCGCAGTCTGCTCCACCGGTCATTTTATCTCACCTTTTTCAAAAATAAAACCAACCTATACTGTTCGGACTGCTGGGACACAGGCCTCTTCTCTGTGAGTGGAACTGGGCTGTTATCCACCACACAGGCCCAGTGCGGGTTGCCAATACTACTAGCAGACATACGCACGAGCGACACGCGTCAACTGCAGAGGCAACTGCAGTCGTTGACAACTCAACTTTTTTATGATATTAGATGGCAAACAATCAAACAAAGGAAATCGTTTGGCTTTGTATGAGCATGTGATAAGGGAGGGAAAGCCGTGTCCGTTACCCTGGCCAGATGTTGTCGAAAATGGTAATTTGAATCTTATAGATAATTAGATTTGCGGCTTCTGTAATTGTTGCGCACATTTTTAAATTTGTTGCGCTTATAGTTTTTTAATTATTTCACAAAAACATTTCCTGCTGCGGTAACGTTACCCTAGCCAGACCTTTTTCTTTCTAATGGGAATATTTAAATAAAAACTAGCTATAAAATTAGTTGTCTAGATGAAGTAAATGTTGTGCCTTATTTTGTATTCAAGTTTTCTTCGGTTGCGAAGTTATTCGAGATTTTGCTGGAGTAACGTTTCTGGTTTTGCTAGATCTTTGAAACGGTTAAACGGATTCTTATCATATTTTGTACATGACTTCTTAGGAACTAGTTTAAATTTGTTTTTCAATAAAAAAACCAAAATAATGCATAGCTTAAATGTTATTTCATTAAATAGAAAAACACTTCAATTGGTCCCAGCACTCTCAATAAGAGGTCTAAAGACTTACTTTAAACATTATTTTGAAGCTTGTAACTGCCTTCAAATGTATCTGAAGTTTCATTAGTATCCTGTAAGTATTTAACAAGCTAAGATGATATTCAGTTCCTCAGGAGCACGGTCTTGATGCGTGCGGTGTTATTTGGCCACTGGATTGGATATATGAACTGAATGTTATGTCAATTATTAGTTTTTTAGTTCAGTTGTATATCAGTAAAATTTCAGCTCAGTACATTGGATAATTAATGAGATAATACGATTAAAGTCATTAGGAAGTGAATGACCGTTGTAACCCGACCAAGTTTAGGTGGTTACGAAAAAGCGAAAACGCAGAACATTATACTATCTTTTGAAATGTTTAGTATAATACACCTTACAATTTCGGTACAGACGCGTACACTGTTAAATACACAATAATATAATAATATTTTCTGTACTATGAAAACATTATTATTATCTTCCAGTTGCACAGACATAACAAAAATCACCGATTTAACATGTAGTTCGGTGGGACGCGGGAGGGGTGGGGTGAAGGGATAATACATTGTTTGCATAACGCACTAAACATGCTCCATAATCACATAATTCATCTTGTAGAGAGTGCGCGTGCGCTTCGGCAGTTCCGTTTCCTGTTTTTGCAAATATTTATCGAGTGCGTGAGAGCTATTTATAATAACAAGTGTGGCGAATTACTGCTGCTAATGTGGAGTGCTTCTATTGATGATCATATTAATTATGGTGCGGGCTGCTTGCTGAATTCACGAACAAGGTAAGCTTGCATAATGTAACTACAGAAATAGTGGCAAAATTATTAATAATATGTAGACTGTTAGGTACTTATCTAAAACTGTATTTATTTTAATGCTTAATTATTTGATTTTAGAACCTTTCTTATTATTTTCTTTTTTTCTCGTACTTAGTTATTACCTGGACTGGAATTCTCAACAATGATAACGACATATTTATCCTTCGCTACATAGTACCTATAAAACAAAGTCGCTTTCCGTTTGTCGGTACCTGTTTGCTTAAATCTTTAAAACTACGCAACGGATACTGAAGCAGGTTTTTAATAGATTGATTCAAGTGGAAGGTTTTTGTGTAGAACATTGTCAACATATGACTTGAAACTTGATTAATGAAATTCATGACTTAGCGACCGATTTTTACCGTTATCCCCATTATGGATTTAGACAAAAAATGTACTCTTTCTTTTTATTGTAGGTATAAACAGAATGGCAACATAGCAATAGCCGTGGGCCGCGATGATGGACGCGGTGATGGCGACATAATACTTACGTATGAGTGTGGTGGCGACTATGGCTGCGTGGTGAAGTTATAAAAAATATCGTTTGACATTCTCTACGTCTGTAACTCAGAAACTCTCAATCTACGGTGAGTACGTACTTATATCTAACTACGATTTAGGTAGGTTGACCTGCTGGCCACTGTACAATCTGTATTATTATGGATCAGGACTTGATTGATTGTTTTAAGTATAAGTTTATTAATACTTTAAAAGTTCAATTGAAATGATTATTTTACCTGTAAATAAACATTTTTAATAATCATGTAGTTTTTTGTAAAACTTGTGTACATGTCTGTACTAAATTTGCAACACTATCCTACATATTTTAGAAGGTACCATAATGTTCTGCGTTTTCGCTTTTTCATAACCACCTAAACTTGGTCGGGTTACCACAGTCATTCACTTCCTAATGACTTTAATCGTATTATCTCATTAATTATCCAATGTACTGAGCTGAAATTTTACTGATATACAACTGAACTAAAAAACTAATAATTGACATAACATTCAGTTCATATATCCAATCCAGTGGCCAAATAACACCGCACGCATCAAGACCGTGCTCCTGAGGAACTGAATATCATCTTAGCTTGTTAAATACTTACAGGATACTAATGAAACTTCAGATACATTTGAAGGCAGTTACAAGCTTCAAAATAATGTTTAAAGTAAGTCTTTAGACCTCTTATTGAGAGTGCTGGGACCAATTGAAGTGTTTTTCTATTTAATGAAATAACATTTAAGCTATGCATTATTTTGGTTTTTTTATTGAAAAACAAATTTAAACTAGTTCCTAAGAAGTCATGTACAAAATATGATAAGAATCCGTTTAACCGTTTCAAAGATCTAGCAAAACCAGAAACGTTACTCCAGCAAAATCTCGAATAACTTCGCAACCGAAGAAAACTTGAATACAAAATAAGGCACAACATTTACTTCATCTAGACAACTAATTTTATAGCTAGTTTTTATTTAAATATTCCCATTAGAAAGAAAAAGGTCTGGCTAGGGTAACGTTACCGCAGCAGGAAATGTTTTTGTGAAATAATTAAAAAACTATAAGCGCAACAAATTTAAAAATGTGCGCAACAATTACAGAAGCCGCAAATCTAATTATCTATAAGATTCAAATTACCATTTTCGACAACATCTGGCCAGGGTAACGGACACGGGAAAGCCATGTAACTATAGAGTGATAAATATAAATGTTTACGGATGGACAGGAGGAGAAGGGCCAAAGAAATACTCAAATATTTTTTGCATTACATATGTGTTACATAGATGGTATATACAAGGTAAAATATCAATATTGTTAACAAGTACCAAATGGATACTCCACGGTTATGATGTAGTAGTTGCTTGATTATTCCTAAATTACTTTCAAATCTGCTCAATAATATTCTTTGTATTTATTTTCCCATAATAAGTCTTTTATTTGATTTTTATAACAATAATTTAGTATTCATAACATATTGAGTACCTAATGAACTGACAGTTGGTTGGAATATGGCGGGAAAGTGTACAAAAAGGGAGGCAAATTGGTTCTAACGGTGATGATATTGTGAAATAGTGATAAGGACGTTGCTCTGCCTAAATACAGACTTGAGTGTGAATTATAGTTCGTGTTTAATTGTGTAAACCCTGCTACTGAACAACAATATGGATCCTGTCGGGCATACACAGCAAAAAATGGATGGTGTGAGGAATGATATGAAAGAGAAGGGAGTGAATGATAGAGTGACGGTTGACAGGGGAGAATGGAAGAAGGAAACGTGTTGCGACGACCCCGAGTAAATTGGGACAAGAGTAGGAAGATGGTGGCTGGCAAACAGGTTGTCTATGGACATCGGCAATACCAGAAGCATCGCATGCGTTGCGATCACAGAGACAAAGCTGGAATGTCATCATCTGCCTAGCCTTTTCCAAACTATGTTGGGGTCGGCTTCCAGTCTAACCGGATTCAGCTGAATACCAGTATTTTACATGGAGCGACTGCCTATCTGACCTCCACGACCCAGTTACTTAAGACTCCTTGGTAAGACTGGTTGTCAGACTTTCGGGCTTCTGACTACCCGTAACGACTGTCAGATCTACGAATGACAGCTCGGTATGTAAAGATGGTCACCCATCCATAGACCAACCGCAGCAAGCGTAGCATAACCTGATCGATCGACCTGTGCGGTTGTTATTATTTAGCCACGGGCCCCTCCACAAAGCTGGAATGTGTCATTATTATTTTACTCCTTTCATAAAGATTGGTCCTTGGCAGAGCTGGACAGAGAGACGTGGAAAGAGAGTAGGGAGGCCTTTGCCCAGCAGTTGGACAAAAACTGCTAATAAAACAAAAATTACCTGAAGTAATAAATCACTGCCTTTGACTGCCTCATTGATCTAGTTGTCGCAAGCGCTACTGCTGTGAATGAGGTCCAGGGGGTCTACTACGAAGTGCAAAGTGGGAATGATCGGATCCGTCCGACACATGGCCAAACCGAATATTATTGAAAAATGCGAAAAAAATTCGGATCGGCTCAGTTGGGTCGGGACCTTAGTCAATATTCGAAAGAGTGTAGGAGTTTAGGATCGGGACCGACCGAACCAAATAGTAACTTCGGAGCAGGAAACGGCCGATACCACTTCGGAGTAGACCCCCAGACTCATTATTTCAAACATCAATCCAAGATGTACACTAATAAAAAAAAAAAATCATCAGCTTCGTCAGCATCAAAATCGTGAACCCAGGGGGGGGGGTTAGAGTTGCCCAACATCGATAGTTTCACTATCGATAGTTGACCTCGAAAACTAGTAACAATATCGATAGTGCTATCGATAGTATCGATAGTATCGATACTATCGATATCACAAATTAACTAATAATATTGATTGGAAGCAATAGTATCGATAGGATCGATACTATTGCATTATAATACTATCAATAGTATCGATAGTATCGATTTTTTTAAAGTAATACTATCGGTACTATCGATATTATCGATAGTATCGTTGTATTAAATAATTAAAACTATCAATACTATTGATAGTTTGTAAAACTATCGATACTATCGAACTATCGGTCATAATTATACCAGCTTTGGAAAATATTCTTCCTGACGGAGTTGACGTTGCAGGTATACATAGATATTTTAAGGCTATTTCTTTTAGACCATTCTCACTGTGATTCCAGTATTCTATAGGAAACTCTGTTTTTGGGATGATAGGTTTTTCTACGTACTGCCTGATATCAACGATCGCATCAGCAGTTGCAATACTATCGCCGTTTATAAAACTATCGATAGTTTGAGCTATCGATACTATCAATACTATCGATAGTATTGCTCCTAAACATATGCTGGTCTTCGATAGTATCGATACTATCGATACTATCGATAGACTATCGATACTATTGATATGACGTCAACTATCGATAGACTATCGATCGTTTAGCGATAGTCGACTATCGATAGGCAACACTAGGGGGGGTTGCAATGTGACGGGGTCCGTTAGGGCCGATGCCAGCCAGGGCCGCGGGTTATTCGAAAGAGATGCCGTGGTCCCTGGCATAGGCAACTGAAGGAACACGGGTGGGTTTTGGTCAGCAAAAGTCTGACACGCCCTCCTGCTCCGCCCAGAGCGGGAGAAGTCATATGATGATTTCCCACCCAGAAAAAAAAATAAAGGGGGGTGTTGCAATTCTTGGGTCGAGCAAACGGGTATTGGGTTTCACCACCTAGATTTTTTCAGCAGCAGCTCGGAGTCTTGTGTCCGCTTGATGGCAACAGGCTCACCCCCTGGTACATGGTGGTGACTTAAAAATAAATAGCGAAATGTGGGTACAGACGCCAGCACATAAAGCTACTACAATCTGTCAAATTTCTTTAATAGATTTTCAACTTTCTAGCTAAAAGCATTAGGTTCAATGTTGATTGGGAAAATTTAACAGTTTCGGGTAGCTTGATGTGCTGGCGTCTGTACCATCTTTCAATAATGGAAGCCTGTGTCCAACAGTGGACTTAAAAACCCACTATTTTTCGCCTAACAAAACGGTTTAAATTCTAAAAAACGAAATTTTCGTTTATATACAAAGAACCACCTCTGCCTAAGCCTTGGAGGAATATGGGCGCGATGTTATGTTACGTAATAAAACACGTTAAATATTGACTAGATTCCTTTATTATTATTATTATTAAATAACAATTATCATAAATACAATATTGTAAATCGTTTAATACTTAAGTAAGTCATTTAAACACGACTGATATTATTATTATCACCTATTATACCCTATCCATTAGGTAAACCGTTTTTTGACAGATGGAACTAGTGATTGCAGCAACACACAATACATTGATTGATACACGTACGGTATTATAATGTCTGTAAGAAGCCGCAAATTAGATAATTCAATAAGATAAAGCAGTTTATACATTAATTTTATTACGCATTTTAAAGGTAACTTTTACGTAATCTGGAATATGTACGTTCTAAAACAGCTGTCAAAAAACGGTCAACCTAATGGACAGGGTATACAATAAATTAACTACCTACCAATCTTTTAGTTTGATTATCCATATTAATAGGGTAATAATACCAGTCTATTACTGTCCCTCTGCTGGGCAAAATCCTCTTCTCATACAGAGAAGGCACGAGCATTGATCACCACGCTTGTTCAAGATGGGGTGGCGGTTTCGGACTTATAAATATCAGGTTTTTTACAACAACTAAAAAGACTGCAGCAGGGTGTTTGAGAGCAGTGGTAACGGTCGCGACCACAGATTTATAAACTAAAGGGAGATATGCCAAGGGGGCGTGGCGCGTGCGAACAATGTATGCACAAAACAGAAACAAACGCGGGCGCCGTTGATTTGTCAATAAGAATTGTCAATGTAGTTGTGTGTCTCAACGTTGCGATCTGCGTTACGCGATTAGCTTGCGTTGAGTGTGGTGACTGTTATAGTGTGAGTGAGCGCGTGTTCATATGTAGTTGAAGGCGACAGCCGGACTCGAAGAGTTGGGCAGCCACACCATATCTCCCATTAGTTTATAAATCTGTGGTCGCGACTTACCGAGTTGTAGGTCGTAGGTTCGAACCCTGACAAGCGCTTTACTTCGTGTAATTTATTTCATCACCACTGCTCTCAAAACGGTGAAGGAAAACATCGTGATGAAACTGACATGTCCTAGAATCAAACATTCGGATACATGTGACATCTACCAACCCGCAGTATGCCCACGTGGTGGATTACAGCCCACTCTTTCTCGAAGAGAGGAGGCCTGTGTCCCAGCAATGGGAGCATTATAGGCTGACTGTGTTATGTTATTTTGTGTATAAATGAAATGTGGATGTATATATACCTGTCAGCCTACCCCATCGTGGAAATAAAGGCGATATGTTAAATATGGATAATCAAACTAAATAAAACTGTAATAAATTAGTATAAATGCTTTGATAAAACATTGATATGGCGATTTTCTATTTATTTACTTATTCTACTTGTTGATATTGACATTTTTCAGACCTAAATTCTACAAGCAGAATTCAGAGCATAAACTAAAACATTCAACAGTAACCGACAGCAAATATGGCACATCGGCACTGACCTTATACAAGTACGCTGGACATCATACTATCGATGACAATACGAAGACATTTGATTTTCGCCATTTTGGCGCTGATAGCAACGTGAGCGTCCGTGGAACAAATATTTTTGAAAGCGAGTTTTACAAAATGCCCATACTCTCATGATAAAAATGTTCTAAATATCTCGCAGTAAACACAAAATACACAAAACAAACTCTTAATCCACGATTTAGACCTAAAACATCAGAGACGTACCAATACAAAACGATGACCATTAATTTGCAACCAATTTTAGTTCGTGAGACGCTCGAGCGGGGCGCTTTGAATCGGCACAAAAAACATCTGTCATTTCGTACAAATATTTAGTCCAGCGTAATTGTTTATTAGAGGTCAGTGCACAGCGGGGTTCAGAAAAAGTACAGTTTTGTAGTGTAATCTCACTCATACGGTCATACCTGAGTGACAGTCTCTTTCTAAAAACTAAATCCGTTTGGATCCAATCCAAACCCCCGAACCAGTTATTTTATTTTAAACTTAATACAAAAATGGCAACTTCGACTCAGTTCTAGTCAGTTTTTGTATTTTGAACATATGTTATTCGGAATAAAGTTCAAAATACAATAACGGGCTCGAAGGTATTTTGACCTTGAGGTTTGGGTTTGGACTGGTTTTTGGAACGAAGTACCTTAACATAGGAATTGAGTGGACCTCACTCGAGCGTGTGTGCGTGCGAGTATGGCGTAAGGAACTTTTTACGTTTTGAAATAAGACGGGATGTGTCATATTTACGCCCAAGTACTGTATTAAAAAAAAATGCAATCTACCTGACCTAATTACAAGGATTCAAGTCCCCAGTCATATTAATATGTGAACAAGTCACCCTCTGCCCAGTCGGCACTGCAATCCTGAACAATTTCCCCTGAGGCATGCAAACACATACCTTAAACTGCCCCGTCCCTTGTCCATACTTGTCAGTTCTATTTACAGTGCTGGCTATAGGTAAATACCTTACATCAATGAAGACACCATCTTTACCGCTAAGCACTATGGAACCGTTGATAGATTTGAGGTATATGTCTTGGTCTGCGCTCCAGAATAGGGCTTTTGATTCCATGTGCGTGCCTTCAGCGCCTCGGAGGTGTGCTGAGGTTTCTGAGCGAAGGGTTAGGTCTTCGTCGACGGGTGAGGTGATGCGTTTTACTGAGATTTGCTGGTGAGAAAAGGTGGGTAGTTTAGTAAGTGAAAGATAGTGTAGGCGTTGTGTCTATAGAGGTATGAGGATCAGGGTGTAAAGTTCACTCATCCTCCATATAAAAGGGACGATCTCCGGCCAGACGGGTGTTGTGTCTGGTGGGCTACTGCCCGACGATTTATGTCGGGACGTTGTATTATGCTAGTTGGGCGGTAAACTCTCTTTCTTCTTTTTTAAAAAAAAACGTTGCCTCACACTAGGAATTTCTCCTGTATCGTGGATGCGTTTACAAACATTTAAACTCACATACACAAACAGCCAGACCCGGAACAACTACTTGTAAGTCATACAAATATTTGTTCCGTGCGGGAATCCAACCCGCGACACGCAGCGCAGCAGTCAATCACTTAACCACTGCGCCAACCGTGCCGTCAAAACTGCTTGCGCGATGCAGGATTTAGCGTGACGTCAGTGTGGTGGGTAGTTTGTATGTTGCGTTGTAGATGCCGCCACATGTTATGAGGTATTTCCAATAAAAAATACACAACAGACAGCGGCAGCTGGGAGTCTAAAAATAAGTTCAGTGGCAGTCAAATTAGCAAGCTGAAGTTGCATAGGGTCATAAGGACCTCTGAAAGGGTGGATGAGAGTAGCCGAGGACTGAGCTAAATGGCTATTGTGCGATTGGAGAGGCCAATGTCCTATGTGGCCTTTTACAGGCGGACAATGAAAGGCAAGAGGCTCACCCCCTATTACAATAAACTTAAACATAACTGAAAAAATGAACATAGAGAGATTTATTTATTCGTTTACTTATTTATCAAAGAATCTGCCTACCCCTTTGTTGAACACAGGCGTGATGTCATGAAAATCATAAGTGATACCAACCTTAGCATGTAAATTATTAACTCCATCAGGTATATTCATGTCAGTGGCAGCCGTACTGAACACCACTTCTCCAGACTCAGGGTCGGTCAGCTCTAAAGCGTTCACTCCTCGCACGAAGACTCCTGATGTGTTCACTGTAAGCTTGTTCTCGTGGCGAGATGGTCTGGAAGAAGTGGTTTATTAAGTTAAAAAAACAGGAAGAAAAAAGAAGATGGATTATACAATTAAACAAAAACATATTTATTGAAAATGAGCTCAGAATTAAGCCCATCTAGAACCAAGCCTAGGGATAAGTAAAAACTTAAACCCTGGAAGTTACTTCCTTGTTTTTCAAGCCTTTTATTAACTAAACAGAGTACATTAAATTGTCAATTGTCATTGTTGTTGTTGTCATTGTTGTTTGTTGTGTTGTTGTTGTTTTGTTGTTGTTGTCATTGTTGTTGTGTGTGTTGTTGTCATTGTTGTGTGTTGTTGTGTTGTTTTTTGTGTTGTTGTCATTGTTGTGTCTTTGTTGTGTTGTAATTGTCGTCGTTGTTAAATTGTCCTACTCCTACCACAATCTTTACTAGAGCCAGGGTCGTAGCTCCCCCCAACACGTTCAGCAGTCTTCATCAATAGTGACTAGTGCAGTTCTGGTACAGACGCCAGCAGGTCAAGCTACCCGAAACTGTCAAATTTTCCCAATCAACCTTGAACCATAATGATTTAGAGATAAAGTTGAAAATCTATTAAAGAAATTTGACAGATTGTAGTAACTTGATGTGCTGGCGTCCGTACTAGCAAAGACGCCCATGCCCAATGATAGGCAAAATGAAGTTGGGCTCTGGTTGATGATGAGAGTTCTCAAATGATAATTTCTATTAAAAATTACCTACATACCCTCATTCATTAAAATATTTTATAATATTCAAGTGGGAAGATGTAAGTCCAACCTGGTAAAGTGGGGCTACCTTGACGGAATGGCTGTATGGTGTGATTGTGGAGCTAAGTCGCAAACCATGCTCCACCTCCTACCCTGCCCTCTGTGTCCCAAAACATGCAGTCAAAATGACCTCTGCGCTGCCACCGACAACGCCGTGAAAGTGGCAAAGTTTTGGGCCAACAAGATTTAAAATTCAGTAATGCCATTGACACAAAGAAGAAGATTACAATATTAAGGGAAGATTGGAAAAATCAGTTCTTAATTAAGTTATGTAATACTTTATTGTACGGACGCCAGCACATCAAACTACCCGAAACTGTCAAATTTTCCCAATCAACCTTGAACCTAATTCTTTAGCGATAAAGTTGAAAATCTATTAAAGAAATTTGACAGATTGTAGTAGCTTGATGTGCTGGCGTCTGTACATCACACACACCTAATAGGACGACTATTTATAAAATTAGTGTACAATATTGGGTGGCCTTATCAATCAATCAATCAACTTTATTTTCTCACCACAATAAAACCCGCATAAGTTTCGATCCCGTGGAAATATCGGGATAAAAAGTATCCTATATGTTAATCCTGATTATAAACCATCTGTGTGCCAAATTTCATCCAAACCCGTTCAGTAGTTTTTGCGTGAAAGAGTAATAAACATCTATCCATCCATACAAACTATCATGTTTATAATATTAGTAGGAAGTAGGATTGGTCAGATTCGAAAACAACACATAATTATTGCACAAGATGAATTCTTGATTTCTCTCGCTTTATAATTACTTACTTAGTCTGTAAATTGAACAGAACAGATCCATTCTCACTGGAGATGCTCATGGGAGTGTCTCTGAAGCTCTCAATCAGTCCATCCTTCTTGTACAAGTGCTCAAAGTCCGTATCTCCAAAGAACTTGACGGCATTATGGTCTGGCAGGAATTCCATGCTTTCCATTCCTGAAAAAATTGTTAAAAGGTAATTAAGATTGGTTTATTAAATTATTTTATGGCCTTTTTTCATTTGGTTTTTATTTTATTTAACTGCCATTTTAGAAGGTGAAGCTGTTAAAAAGTCTTAAAATATTGTGTACATCTATGGCACATTGGGCATCCAGACTTATCCGCAGTGCTGTCATCAGCATTTTAATTATTGTGGGATAATAACATACTTGGTCAACTATTTGGAAAGGGCACCTGCCGAGTGTGGTTTTGAATGTCAGGTATTTCTCAGAAGCAGTCTGCTCAGTTAATGGCAATAGGCCTGCCCTGGAACTTACTATACAGCTCTGACTACCCCTTCCATAAACACAGACGGGATAATAAATATCTAAGGAGTATTAAGGCATATTCAAAAACAAAATTACCTTTGCCTAGCTTCAGGACAAACATCATAAAAGCTGAAAGCACCAGATTCGCAAACCCGAACACAACAACCAGAAAAACGAACAGCCAGAACGCGAAGCTCCTTGTCCCCGTGTATTCACATTGAAGAACACACTTCTTAACATCGTTGCCATTCTTATCACAGTAATTCTTGCTTCCAGGATTCTTGAGCGAATTCGGAGGCCCTTTTAAAACAATAAGCGCTTTTTCCACGCGATTTCTCTCTAATGTGCCTTCTGACATATCGGAAACTGGCGATACAGTTCTGTGCATTGGAAGAACTTCGAAAACCTCACTCTACTGCTGTTTAACGATATTTTAGACCATTACATTTATAAATAGCACAGCGAAGCAGGAGTAAATATTTTCAGGAACGTCAATCAATCAAAATATTGAGCGAATTCCCTGTCTTCCAATTGGTTAATTGATCAGCCAATCAGAAGTTCGGGTCTTCGGATTCGCTCAATAATTTGAAGAGTTGCAGCATTGAACACAAGGCAAATCAGATTTAATAAAAGTTTGGATATGCTGAAAATAAGATTCGGACAGGAGCATGGCAATTGGAACAAGAAAAGTAAAGTAGTGGATAAAGTTGAGCTTTGAACCTTAGACCTTTGACCTTTTAACCTAGCTGTGAATCATCGTCTGCCTAGCCTTTTCCCAACTATGTTAAGGTCGGCTTCCAGTCTAACCAGATGCAGCTGAATACCAGTACTTTACAAGGAGAGATTGCATATCTGACCTCCATAACCCAGTTACTGGGTAATATGATACCCCATGGTAAGACCTAAGAACCTATGTACCTGTGAATGATGATCATGAACACATTTGTTTGAAACGGTATAGGAACAACAAAACGAAACTTTGACGTTTGGCCATTGCTGACAACATGACAGCGCGAAATTTTGACAAATCGCTTTGTAATCATGGCGTCGGAACGTTACAGTTTCTCTCTCACCACTTTTAGGTAAAAAACCTATTTATTTACGTGTTTTTGTGTATTTAAAACTTTAAATTCACCACGATCAACTATTTGCCTACTAATTTGAATAATTTTCGTAGTTTATTCGTCATTATTTCGAAGTTTTTTCGTGTTTCTGACTTCGAGTGTATGTTTGGTGTAATTACAATGAAAATTCTTATTTTTTCACAGCCCTTCAGGGAAATTAGTTCAAATTGAATATGCGTTAGCTGCAGTAGCCGCCGGCGGTACATCCGTCGGAATCAAAGGTAAGTTTTGTCTATTTTAGAGGTTATATTAGCGTCGGTAGTTTTATGCAATTCACTGTTATAATTTTTCGATACGACTGTGTAAACTTATTAACTAAATGCTGGTTACCTCAGTTTAGGGTACATTCTTAAACCTATTTTTTTATTCTTACATTATTATCATGCATGACTTAATAAAATAGGCACTTGCTACCAACTGATTTTACTCCTTCGCAAAGCCTTCTTTACTGGGGAGAGGTACCTTTATCTGGGGCCGTTTTGATCTGCAAGGCTAAACTGCACATCAGTATTTCTGGCTCTACATCCTAAAATTTTTCTTAGATGACCCTTTCTTTGTTGAAATCAAGTCTTGATGATTCCTGCTTACATTTAGGAATGAGTAACCATCATCTGCCAGTGCCTAGCCTTTTACCTACTATGCTGGGTTCAGCTTCCAGTCTGACTGGATGCAGCTGAACCAGTATTTTTTATAGGAATGAGTAATCACTTCATAACTCTGCTTATCCCCAGCATCCAATGGCGTCGTGATAGCCACAGAGAACAAGCACAAGAGCATCCTGTACGATGAGCACAGCGTCAACAAGGTGGAGATGATCACCGGCCATATTGGTAAGTTACCCAATATTTATGAAATCAACAATGAAATGGGACTATCTGAGGGAGAGAAGGCTAAATCATCATCACACCTCGGATCCCCGAATTGAGTGTTTATAAAAATAAAAAAATCGTTTATTATCAGGCGTCATCAGCCCATAGCGTGTTAGTTTTACCAAAACTTAAAAACTATGTTAGTAGACCACTTAGGCACACATAAGTACAAAAACAAAAAGTAAAACACAGCCACCAATTAGAGGAAGATTTATCACGTCCCATGTCTGACATGTAGCTTGATAAACCTGTCCATTGTAGGCCCTTCCAGCCTTTCTGAAAAAACCTTCTGAATGCTGTTGCTACCGCCCTCACCCTGCGCATCACTGATGCCACCTTTTTGCGCATGATCGCGAAATAATCGTCTGTGTGCGCATCAGCGAACATCCCTGATGCACTACAGTACAGCGGAAGCCTCAGCAGCGCCCTGAAGGCATTGTTATATTGAAATTGTTTAATGAGCAGAGTTAAAAGAAAAACAGTCAGACAGAACGCTAAGTGTGAACAAAGTAACAGAGCGAGTGTGCAAACACAGACGCGGTAGTTCAGGGACCAAAATTTCACATGGATGAAGTGACCTTGTTACAGCGGGGAGCAATAAAGAGTGGACTGTAAATATAAACTTTCCCGGGCAACCAATTAATAATTTAAGAGTATCGTCCTTCACGGTGGAGTCCGCTGAAGTGAGTGGGTGGCGCTCCGCACCTCAGCTTGCCGATGACGCGCTGATTACACTGTCCCATTGGGTGCACGTCTTATCACTTACTAATCTGTAACAATTCTTATCTTCTAGGCATGGTCTACTCCGGCATGGGTCCCGACTACCGTCTCCTGGTGACCCAGGCCCGTAAGATGGCCCAGCAGTACTTTCTAATGTACCATGAGCCGATACCCACTGCTCAGTTGGTTCAGCGAGTGGCTACTGTGATGCAGGAGTATACGCAGTCTGGGTGAGTTAGACAAGAATCTATTCCTGTAAAGTTATCATGTAATAGGTTCATGTCAAGAGTGCAACAGGAAAAGTTTGAGTTTGCAGCCTGTTTCATCATTCTGTCACCTTTGCTGTTTATGACGTTCCCACTGCTGGGACACAGGCTCGGCGGCAGGCGTAATCCACCACATGGGTCCAGTGCAGGTTGGCGGATGCCACATGTCTTCGAATTTTGGTTTCTAGGACATTCCTGTTTCATCACAAAATTTTCCTTCACCATTTTGCTTCAACAGTAGATATAAATAGCCGTGCCATCTACCATTAAACCAATTGAAGCTTCGCAGCATGATTGTTTGAATTATATTTCTATCTTTAGAAATCTACTCATTTACTTAACCAACACATAATATTGACTCCACAGTGGTGTCCGTCCCTTCGGCGTCTCTCTGCTTATCTGCGGCTGGGAATCCGACAGGCCCTACCTCTTCCAGTGCGACCCCTCGGGCGCCTACTTCGCGTGGAAGGCCACCGCTATGGGCAAGAATTACAATAACGGGAAGACTTTCTTGGAAAAGAGGTACGTATCTGTTAGATATGCAGGTATTATAATTATATGACACACTAACATGACGGCACGGTTGGCACAGTGGTTCGATTCCCGCACAGAACAAATATTTGTATGTCCTACAAGTAGTTGTTCCGGGTCTGGCTGTTTGTGTATGTGAGTTTAAATGTTTGTAAACGCACCCACGATACAGGAGAAATACCTAGTGTGGGGGCAACGTTTTTTAAAAAATAAAAAACTTTAATTACTCACAACGAGTTACTTAGCCGGGTCGCTGCCGCGGTACGTTACATCTACATAGAGTCCGTTTCCCGAAAGAAGTCCCGCGGCAATAAGTGGAACTAATTATTATTATATAGTTAGCAACATTCCAACAACAACTCTCCTACCCCAGACACCTTTCTCTATTTAAGAATGTGCACTTTATTAACCAATAATCAAGCCCGCTACTCGTATATGATGTGGAGATAAATAAATAAATCAATATTTATGATTCCGTCCTACGACAGTGGCGCCGCGTCTACGAGACTTCTTTTGTGAAACGGACTTTACGTATGGATGTATGTGTAATGTATTATGTGGATAGTTGGGCCATTTAGATCTGCTGATAAATTGGACGTAGTTTAGCAGAAAGGACTCGACTCATAAAAAGTAATTTTTGTGTTATCGAGGTTTTAAGTTTAGGTGTGTATTGCTGCAATGATGTTGTATAGGGAATATTTTGAAATATTGTCACTTATGGGCAAATATACCAATATTTTTATGAGTCAAGTTGTATTACATAGACTAACGCAATTTTCGAGTTATTGGGAAGAATGTGGGTTGAGTCCTTTCTGCTTAACTATGTGCAATTGATGTAGTGATGGTGTCACACAAAGCTTTGACTAGCCGCGTCGCGCGGTTTCACCCGCATAAGTCACGATCCCGTGTGAATATCGGGATAAAAAATATCCTATGTCCTAATCCAGGTCATGGTCTACTTATGTGCCAGATTTCATCGAAATCCGTTCAGCCGTTTTAACGTGAAAGTGTAACAAACAAACATACAAAAAGTTAAATCTTTTCCTCTTTATTATGTCACTCATCAGAAAATATGTTTTGAGATAGTTATGATTTTTTTTTTTTTCGGGTGGGAAATCATCAAATGACCCCTCCCGCTCTGGGTCGAGCGGAAGGGAGTGTCAGACTCTTACTGATAAAACCCACCCATGTTCCTTCCTTTGCCCTTTATGATCTGGGGTAGCGGTAACCCTTTCGGACAATCCCGCTAAAGATAGTTATGATTGTGGATTCTTTTATGTAAGAAAATTCATAACATTATGGTGAAAACATTGTCTTTTATTTTACACTTGGCTCTGAAACTTTATGCTTTGCCCATCGCGTCGATCACGAATAAATTGGGATTATGGCGCGAGGATGTTGCAAAAAGTAAGATATTCAGATACAAATATGTCTGGACCAATTTTGAGTATACCTCTTACAATGTAGATATTGATTTTTATTAATGTGTAGCGGTATCTACAACGCCACATGCGAACAACGCGTCATACTGACGTCACGCAAATCCTGCATCTCGCAAGCAGAGTTTACCGCGCAATTAGCTTAAGTACAATTTCCCAACATCAATCGTTGGGCAGTTGCCCGCCAGACACAACACCCGTCTGGTCGGAGGATCCTCCCGTTTATAAATGTACTATCCGTTCACAGGTTTTACCTCTGATTTTGCATCTCTGTCCAAATCACAGTGATTTTTGTTCTCTAAGAGCTTCTAATGAGGTTGTTGCCACTGACAAGTCTGTCAAAATCATTGTGATCTTTATTCTTGTTATAATAAAGTTGCTGTTAGGTTGTTGCTGTCAGAGGTAAAATAACTGAATGCACTGTAGCTCTTATACATACTTCATTTTTCATAAATTTCTTGTCAAAAATAGCTACTTATAAACCATTTTTCAATCTCCAGATACACAGAAGATCTAGAACTCGACGATGCCGTTCACACAGCGATTCTCACTCTAAAGGAAGGTTTCGAAGGTCAGATGACAGCAGACAACATAGAGGTTGGCATCTGCGACGCCAGCGGGTTCCGTAGGCTGGAGCCTGCGCATGTCAAGGACTATTTGGCTAACATCCCCTAATATGTATTAATCTACTTACTTATATGTATCTACTGAATTATAAAAGTGTTTTTTTAATGAAATTGTTACTTTTATTACTTATCATACCTATTGATCTCACGCATTACTGGTCTCAGGTCTGGCAATACTTTTTTTTATACACTGGCAATATCGTAGGATATTATTTAAAAAATGGCAGCATAGTTACTGACTTGGAAGGAGTTATTACTACGCCCATGCAACTCACCAATGTATGGACATAACTTACGGTAAAAGAAACTTCCTTTATAACCAGTTTTCTATGAGCTATCATCAGGGTTCGAAGTTCAGATGACAACAGCCAACGTAGAGGTAAGCATCTGCGACGCGACCGGATTCTTTAGGCTCCAGTCACCCGTGCATGTCAAGAACTATTTGGTTAACATCGCCTTTAACTACCTACTATGTAACTACTGAATTTAAAAAGTGTTATTCATACAACAAAAGTTTATTTTATTGTGACTTAAACATTTACTCATGCTTGTACTCTCTGAAGCGGTAGGCAGAAGTATAGTGGACTCACATTTCGTCATGTAAAAGAAAGTGAGCTATTTCTATTATAATTAGACAGATTGGGAGTCCACTGAGGAATACGTTATAGATAATCGAAGAACCCAATAACACTGCCCGACCTGGGGATCGAATGGTAAGACTACAGGCACAGTATTTACGGCCGCTAGTCCACTCCACCAACGAGGTAATTCTAGATGCTATAGTTGTTTACAGCGCCATCTATCACATTGAGTGAGAACTATTAATCTCGATTCTATTGTAAAAACAGACGCCAGCAGGTCAAGCTTCCCGAAACTCAAATTTTCCCAATCAGACAGACAGATTGTAACTTAGCTTGATGTGCTGGCGTCTCTCGTACTTAGTTCTTTTGAAATGTGGATCGTTACTCATAGAGGGCGGAGTCTGCGTTTTAAAAATAACCTTTGGCCTAGCCGGCGTTATTATGCCGGAGTTGAATCCCGAAACATGAACATTGAACATATCAAGCCATCTTGTGCAAGTTACCCACATTTTAATCATCGAAATGTGTTTTGTTGTTTTTTTTTTTACTGCAGTGAAAGTTAGGTAACAGTAGCAAGGTTAAGTTGTGATGAGATGAGAAAGAAAAAGTATTTATTATGATGAGCTTCCCTTAAGAGCACTGGTGGACAGGTGGCCCAGTGGTTATGGCCCCGACTTACAAGTTGTAGGCAGGCTTTACTTTGTGTAAATAATTTCAACACCACTGCTCTCAAAACGGTAAAGGAATTAAGAAAACATCGTGAGGAAACCGGCATGTCCTAGAACCAAAAATTAGAAGAAATGTGACATCTACCAACCCGCACTGGGCCCGCGTGGTGGATTATTAACCCACTCCCGCTTGAGGAGAGGCCTGTGACCCAGCAGTGGGAACATTATAGGCTGATTATGTAATGCTTCCCTACCAAACCGCTCGTCGTTTGTTCCATCTGCTCAAAATTTCGCACCATGGACATGTGTTGCCTTGGCTTACCCGGAAGTCTTTAAATAGACTTCGGACTCAGGCAGGCCGAAGCTGTATGGTATGTACAGACGCCAGCACATCAAGCTACTACAATCTGTCAAATTTCTTTAATAGATTTTCATCTTTGTCGGTAAAGCATTAAGGTTCAAGGTTGAATGGGAAAATTTGACAGTTTCAGGTAGCTTGACCTGCTGGCGTCTATTCTAACCCGCACTGGGCCCGCGTGGTGGATTACGGTCCACTCCCTCTCACTAAGAGGAGGCCTGTGTCCCAGAAGTGTAAGATTATGTGTTGTTATTTTAGCCCACAGCTCCTGCAGCATGCGACACCCATGGCCAGCCCAGTTGCGTTCAAGCTTGGCCGCCTTATGACCTGCACTCATCATTCTCCTGCCCTTATCCCAATTTATTAGAGGTCGGCGCAACGTCTCTTTTTCTTCCATACTTCTCTATTAGTCGTCATCTCTGTAGTCACCCCCTTCGTAACCATATCATCATTCACACAGCCCCTCCATCATTTCTTTGGTCTTTTGGAACGCACTATCGTGTTCATTATACGATTAGCGAGTTGAAATCCTAGGATACTGCGTTTCATTGCTTTGCAAGGTATTGCAGCCCCTCAATAGTACTGTTACGTAAGTACCTACCTACAAATATAAAATTGTCATCATTATCGTATCATTTTAGGTACATCTGTATATAAATCAAAACCAGTTTAAGTGTACCTACGCGGGTATACTGATTTGATAATGATATACTTATCGATAAAATTAATTAATTTTGAAACTATAAATTAAATAGTGTTGTCCATGTATCAAATCCGGTATTTTAAATTCCATTCATTCATTCGTTCGCTGGTTCACTGTTGTCGTGAGAATGGTGTCCCGCCAAATTGTTTAGAAGTAGGCAGAGTGTAGGGTAAGTATTTTAGACTTTCACCAAAAAAAAAGCGAGATTGTTGCTATCTTCGTCCGAAAACCTGAAGTCGTTCTCTCCAACCATTCGCAGGGCAGACAGCACATGAATAATCCCAGGTACGCACTTCGGTTGGGCGTGTTTTAGTGCGGCGATTTTTTTTCGCGTGCTGAATTTTCAACACTTGTCGCTGAGAGTTGAAAATCCAAGTGTTTTTTTTGACGCGCTGGAATGCGCTCTGTTAGATTCTCAACGCTCGGCGCAACACAGAGAGTTGAAAATCCAGTGCGCCATAAAATCCTACCGCGATATTTTTACGTCTGTGCGTACGTCGGCTTCAATCAACTCAGCCTATCGCAGTCCACTGCTGGACATAGGCCTCTCCCAGACTGCGCCACAACACCCTGTCCCCAGCCTTCCGCATCCAGCAGTCTACCCCAGCCACCAGTCCATCTAGCTGGGGGGCGTCCCACACTTCGCTTGCCGATACGCGGTCTCCACTCCAGGACTCGTCAGCTCCACCGGCCATCGGTCCTTCGACAGGCATGGCCAGCCCACTGCCACTTCAGTTTGCTTACTCTGCAAGCTATGTCGGTAACTCCGGTTCTTTTCCGGATAATTTCATTCCTGATTTACGTCGGCTTAGTAGGTATAAATTAAATAACAAATCTGCCACACAGTCTATCCATTTATCTGCATGAATAAAGCACCAATTCGGCTGCTTTAAGGAAAAACCTTGAAAGAGATGAGGATAAAACTATTATTGACGCGTATTGGTCACCCCGGTAACGTCAACAACGGGTGCGATATCTGAATAGTATAAGATAGTGGCTTCTTTATCAAAATACTGTTGTTTATTTATGTTTAAAATTAAATTCTGTCCGTTTGGAGGATATTTTTCGTTTTAAAAGTGTTACTAATGTTGTTCGCTGACTTTTAGTTTGTGGGCTCAACGTGGTCATTGCCTAACACAATATCAGTAGCAATGGCTTTCATATTGACGGTTCAACAACATTCATTGCGTTATTTACGTTGTTGAGCAGACAAGTTTTTCAAACACATAAAGCAATTAAACCTCGGATAATTTTGCGTATTCAAAATGATTCAGATTGTGGTTTATAGTGTTTTACGCAATTAGGGTGCAGATCTCAAGTGCATATGCGGCAGCTCCCCACAGACAATACCCACCATCCTGCGCCGCATGCCCTGTCACACTCACCTGTGAACTTGATGATCTTATGACTGCGTCAGTGAGCGGTTTTCGCGCAGCTGAATTTTGAGCCAAACATGTTTGAACTTCTTGCCATCAATACGCTAAGAAGAAGGAAAATGAATTAGTGGACACATACAAATGTTATGATGATGCAATTCCAACTCAAGTCGACGATCTCTCGCTCGTGATGCCGACATTTTAACGAAGGGGTGAATAATTTCTCCTTAAGTTATATTGTGGCCATTTATGGATCAATACATCAAAGGTAAAAAGGCTCCTGTGTGATAAAAGGCTGACCATGATTACCATGACTAAGGAATCCCATATTCATCAAAGGTTTTGTACCGAATTGACGAATAAAATATCGTGAGGAAAGTTTTGAGTGTGAATGGCTTTAAGTGTAAATGAAGACCAAAGAAACGATAAATAAATAAAATAAATAAATAAATAAATCCCTGGACATTTCACACAGCACCATTTGTCCCAAGCTAAGCAACCTAATGCTTGTGTTATGGTAACAAGATGGACGTACTGTGTAACAAATGATACGGCGAGAAAGGGGGTGACTAGCGAGAAGATGACTAATAGAGAAGTATGGAAAAAGAAGACATTTTGCGCCAACCCCAAATAAATTAGGATAAGGACAAAGAATGAGAGTTGTGGCAACGGCCGCGACTTACGAGTTTTAGGTCGTAGGTTTGAATTCGAACCCAGACAAGTGCTTTACTTTGTGTAATCCCGCACTGGGCCCGCGTGGTGGATTACGGCCCACTCCCTGTCACCGAGAGGATGCCTGTGTCCCAGCAGTGGGAACAGTGCTGATTATGCAAAGAATGATAAGGAGACCTTATGTTGCGGAGACTCCGCATGGAAAAGCTAGTAAAATATCTACTTACGGAAGTAGGGTATTTGGAATCTTATCACAAAGATTAGTTTATTTCATAACGTTATTTGTACTGATTTATTGATTGTGAACAATTAATTATTATAATTGATAAGCGTTACTGTAATCTGTATAAATGTTTGTAGGGATCTGCCTACACGTTTAATTATAAAGCCATTATAGCATTTTTGGATCGAAGTTATAACGGGGTACGGTGGGAGCTGCCTGGCTTGCGGAAGAATCGTACGTTCCCGCGACCCCCGGCTTAGGTGTGAGATGGAACACCGGGGTGGTTTTAGTCAGTAAGAGCCTGACAGACCCCGCCGCCCACACCAGGGAGGCGGACATAAAAAAAAAGAAGTTGACTGGTAGAAATCGTCACGTAAGAAAAGCGATAATTATGCCCCCTCCATGTCTCTTTCTTTCTATTATATTTCGGTCTGGCTCACTTTCGCAAAGTGTGTAAAATCGAAAGTAACTTCGCTTCAACCTATCAACCGGGAATCTGATCTTCCTGAATCTTTTAAATAATTACCTAGGTATTTCTATTTCCATAATTTGGCACTGTCTCCCACGAATGGACTTTAGACACTTGAAAAAAGCTGCTTATGTAGAATAGGCACGAAAATATCAGTATGTGTCACCTTTTCCTGTTTGCTGAGTCAACTTTTCCCCCATTATGACTGACATTTATATTTGGGGGACTGATCCGTTGGTAAAAATGCATTACCTTCGTTTTATTTAGATTTATGATTAAGTGATTCACATTGAGCCAGGTAATAATGCACTTTAATGTGTTATTTATATCACTTTCATATTTTTTTATGTCCGAACATTTTACGATTGTCGTACTATCATCAGCAAACAAAACCATGGGATGATGTGTTTGACGGGGCAAATCATTAATGTGTAGGAGAAATAACGGGGGTCTCAGTACGCTACCTTGTGGTACGCATGAATTTGTGGTATTATTTTGTATTTGCATTAAACTTAGTTATTTGCGTCAACTACACTACTACGTGTTTTGTCTTCTGGTGGTCTTAGCCTTTAGCCTAGTCTTTACCTGACTATCTTGGGGTGGGCTTCCAGTGTAACCGGATGCAGCTGAGTACCAGTATTTTACATAGAGCGACTGCCTATCTGCCCTCCACAACCCAGTTAATAGGTAATACGATACCCCTTGGTAAGATTGGTTGTCAGACTTTCGGCCTTCTGACGACCCGCAACGACTGTCAAAGATTTACGAATGACCGGGACCAACGGCTTAACGTGCTTTCCGATGCACGGAGGGGTCTTGATATGTAAATATGGTCACCCATCCACGGACCAACCGCGGCAAACGTAGCTTAACAACCCATGCGACTGTTATCATTTAGCCACAAGCCCCTCCAGTTAGTTAGTACTCAGTTATTTGCGTCAATATATTGGATCGTTGATACGCATTCCTATAAGTTTATTATTTTGTGTATATACTTCTTTAGTGCTATGGGCATGCCTCACGACATTTTCCTCATTCCTCCAATGAGGAAAATGTCGTGAGGATAGTTTTAACTATGAATGTAGGGCTATAAAAGTAGGGGAAGACCAAAGAAATGATGGATAGACTGTTAAAAATATGATGTGGCTGGAAAGATCAACCCCCTTCTTGCCAGATCTTCTTTTACACAATCCTGTGCTATTGAGATGACGACTAGTAGAAAAGTTAGGTACATGGAAGAAAATGACATGTTGCACTGACCCCAAATTAATTAGGATGACGGCAAGAAATCGATGAATGATGGGTTCTTTGGCGCAAAAAAAGCTATCTGAATGCTGTCAGAATGATTAATTTTTTGTACAGACGCCAGCACATCAAGCTACTACAATCTGTCAAATTTCTTTAATAAGTTTTCAATTTTATCGCTAAAGCATTAAGGTTCAAGGTTGATTGGGAAAATTTGACAGTTTCGGGTAGCTTGACCTGCTGGCGTCCGTACCTACCTACGTAGAAAAATAAATAAATAAGTACTCAAAAATGTGCGGTGTTTTTTTACGAAGTAAAGAATCTTGGTTGAAAACTAGGAAGTCATTTGTCGGCGGAAATATTAGCGTACCCATTCTGTTTGTTTACTATACAAACTGTTTATTACCATGAAGTCATCACATCACTTCATAGTCAACTTCAGCACCCTCCAATCATTTGCATGCGCTGGTTTTTTTTTTTTAATCTGCTTTGAGCTACACTTTTACTGATAAATGCGTGCACTGACTGGACAGCGAGGTAATTGCGGTAACACACTTGGAGTAGCAATGGCTTTCATTTTGATAGTTTAACAACATTCATTGCGTTATTTACGTTGTTGAACGGACACATTTTTCGATAATATGAAGAAACGGCGGGGCAATCCGGTTACTGAAGGAACTCTTTTCCCGCACCACCTCGAACCAACCCTCGTGGTACGCGTCCAGGTCATATCGCGCCTCGCCATCTCTGTCTGGGCCGGCCTCGGCTGCGCCGTCCATTTTCAGGCACCCATTATGTGGAGAATTTTCTCAGCCTGCATGCGGCTGATGCCCGCCCATAGAAATATATCCTACATCTATGGACCCGCCCAATCCCATTTGAGCGTGGCAGCCTTGTTTCCTACACCCGAAATAAAATCATTTATCACTTACCTACGTTCTTATAAGATTCTGCCACAGTTGGTAATGTTATCTGAACGATTACATTATTGTTGCGTTGGATTGTGGTGTATTTAAATTTCTAAACATGAAATCAATGATTATGTAGTAAATATACCGACAATAGATAAGGAATATTATTATTACTATATTCTCTGCTCATTGCCTATTAGATAATTATTAATTATCATACTTTATTTACCTTAGGGGAAGTTTTATGTAAATTTGTTAGTGATGGGAACAACTCTACAAATCCAAAATCAGAATCGTTCTTATCCCTTCGTTAGTTACAGAAAAAGTAATTGTGTTCCATTGATAACAGTTGAGCTCTTAAAAATCGATATTTACATACAAATAGAAGCTTTGTATCCGAATTAATTTATATATTTCGAAAAAAAAAATCTAAGATTAGGTGTTTTTTATATTTTGGTCAAATTAATTGTTACATATAAATGTGTAACAAAAGTAATCTAAAATTATGTAATTTATCAATAAAGTCAAAAAAACTTAAGATTATTTAAAGCCAACCATTTGTATACGTGTGTTATAAATGGGCAGCAATACACTGGATAATTCTGATAAGTCAATCAAGTACTATTAAACACACATTTTAAAATGAAAACGGTAATAAATCAAGCAAAATATTATCTAAATAGGATAAGAACCATCTTCAACAATGATTGATAGCGTCACTTATCTAAGCGATATAATAAAAAAACTTACAAAACTAAGCCGTAACCTACAAATACAGATAAAGTTTATCTGAAAACATTTCTTATCGATTCGTCCTTCACTGAATCGAGTTCGGTATAAAAGCGATTGTAACGAAACGTCCCATCCCTACTCGACGCGCGGGTCGCGAGCGGCGCTCCCGCCGATTCAGTTCACCTCACTCATTCACAAAGCTGACATGGCTCTCACAGTGCGTTTACGGACTAGTGAATTATTTTTATTATTATTTTTAATAATTTCCACGTGTGCCGTGACTCCGCCATGGATATTTTCAATAAAACAAAACACTAAAACGTGTGATGTTAACAAATGTGTGTTTAATATTGATGTGAACGCGAAAAATGGTGATGAGTGGTCGCTTACTACTGAGCCGGCTTCCGATCAAAAATGTGAATCGTTTTTTGTGAGTAGTAAAGTATTTGAAAACGTTGTTGTTCATATTGAAAAAGATCGTGGGAAGGTGTATTTCTGTGTTAAAAGCGGTGGTTTGTGGCATCATCAAGGAGAGGGTGTATATTTGGATGCGAGTGACGTCACCGAGACAGATCTGTGAGTACACTACCCATTTGTAAATTAAAAAGTTTAATTGCTTAGAATTGCCAGATTGCACATAATTAGCAACAAGTGTGGGAAACTATCCGACTTGTTTTCGTATTTTGTTAATACATGGTCTAAGAAGTTTGTTTGTAATCGAGTTTTGAAAGTTACGAAAGCAACTTTATAGCAGCTGTGAATGAAAGTTTTAAATATGAAAACAGGTTGTTGTTTTGATTTTATTTTCGTGCATTTGTTTCTCTTGTTGTTGCTTCTGTTTGTTGTATTATTATTGCATACGTAAAAGTATGCTTCAATTGATTTACCCCACTTTTAAAATAAACTCAAAACTTTGGAGGTGTCAGGAAAAATAATTACCGGAGATTCAAAAATTGCATCTGGTAACCCAAAATTCGCGATGAAAAATGGCGGCAATCTAAAATTATTATTACGTAACTGTATTACCGAATTGTTGTAACTTAGTTATTTCTGGCTTATCTTGTCCTTATCAATGCTCCAATATCGACATGATAGATTTGGATTTTGATTGCTATACATACATACTTATACATATTTGTAAAATATCATAACTCCACGGAATTCTCGCTAAAGTTAAGCGACCGTCATCGCGGACGAGAATAGGATGGGTAGCCTTCTGCGTAATCAGGTCAGACGCTGACGTCATTAAGATAGTTGTCAGTAATTTCACCATATGGCGCGTTTATATGACAGTAAAAGATTCGATGACAAAATCGCGTGTGCAGTGCCGAAAGGTTCTGGAGTGGCGGACCCGTACCGGAAGAACTAGCGTTGGAAGGCCTCCCACAAGGAATCCTCTGCATGCAGCAAATCAGAACCGGTCGAAGTGGAGGTGCTTGGTGAGGCCTATGTCCAGCAGTGGACGTCCTTCGGCTGACATGATGACGTCTTCTGGCACAAAATCTGTCCAAGGTAGTTACCACATATTCTTATTGCGATTTGACTACAGGGGGCTTACTCTCCAAGTCCGTCATCGAAGATACGGGCCTACCCGAAAATGTTAGAAACTTCGTAGTGAACCCTACGCGGAATGAATTAACTTTTGACGGGCAAAAACACGGTCGGGAGTAAGGACGACTGTCGTTCGTGGTGTCAGTCATTCTTAGTTAGGTCAGGCCCCAGACTAATATTATGTCCGTCGGTGGTACGGAGTAGGAATCACCTGTGAGTTCGGCCGAAACTACGGATTTTGTGCTTAAGGAGTAGACTTCCTGGACTTACTTCGTTTTGTGACGTTCATTAAAAACCAAATGGAATCAGCTTGGGTATGTAGTTAGGTACCTACCTACTAAAATTCTGCCATAGTGATGTCATCTGTCTTTTCCTGTCGGGTACCGCATCATCAACATCAGCCTATAGCAGTCCACTGCTGGACATAAGCCTCCTATTGCACGCCATTCAACTCGATTTTCGGCAACTCTCATCCTGCTGCTACCAGCCATCCTACGAAGATCGTCGCTCCACTTAGCCTGAGGGCGTCCAACCTTCGGGCAAGGCGTCGCATTGTAAAAAATCTACAACATAACAAAAAAAAATTTGCGATACGACGCCGCATCTCAGTGTTGTGGCCTCGCCCTTACGTTTACCGATAAATTGGTCGGGTTTACTACCTACGGCTTTTTTAGTCTGACATATAGCTGAAAATATCAATAAGTACCTATCTGACACCTCTTACTTATTGGACTTCAATTCTACATCCTACTAATATTATAAACGTGAAAGTTTGTATGGATGGATGTTTGTTACTCTTTCACGCAAAAACTACTGAACGGATTTGGATGAAATTTGGCACACAGATGGTTTATAACCGGGATAAACATATAGGATACTTTTTATCCCGATATTCCCACGGGATCTAAACTTATATGCGGGTGAAACCGAGGGGTGCAGCTAGTAGGCTAATAAGTTAGATTGGACGATTCCATACACGTACTATTCGACCGGCTGCCCAACTTTCGGGTTTTCTACCTGTAACATTTTTTTTTTTAGTTCAAACAAAACCCTTGTGCGATCTGTGCCATGTTTGCCCTGCAAACGTTGTTAGATCGTCACACCACCATCGGCGTAACGAATGCCGGCAGAAAATGTTCACTTTTAAATGCAGTATTCGCGATTTATTTGCCAAAAATGTAAACAAATATTAGTTTATGGAAAAATAACTTTAATTCCTACACAATAAAATTCAGTTAACGCTACAACTTCAAACATTTTTGTAACTTTTTCAATAGTGCTAGTAGTCACTCTGAAATCAACTTAATTACAATAAACTTGATATTTGTTTAACTTGAAATAACACCAATTTGAATAAACTGTGCAAAAAACTGTGACAGCTCACTGGACCTTGCAGCATGATTTATCTTTCCATTTCTACACGGAGACAAGACAACAGACAGCTGTGCTGCTGGGGAGTTTGTTGCGCCACATCTTCCCAACTAAAGCACTAGGAAGTGGTGAATACGTGTGTTTTGGGAGACTGTCTTATGTTATTTTGACGTTCGAAGAGTGCTGCTTCTCAACCTAGTTTGAATAGTGACTTGGTTTTTATTTTAACAAGGGTTTCTCTGATGTGCTAATTGGATACCAAAAATATTTGTATCTACCGTTAACACGAATTTACCTCTTCAACCAGGATATTTTGACTAGGTAACGATGATCGTGGCCACAAGTTAAATTCGCGGTAGGTTTTGTGATATTAAAAAATATTATAAAATGTCGCCATTTTGTGATATTTTTTGTATCATTATTCTACTCTCGGCTAAAAAAATATGACTTACGATTGCCACGGTCGGTCGATGGATCGGTGACCAGCAGCCTAATTGCGTAACCATTTTCGGCAAATGATTGAGATTAATTGGTTTCGTTTCGATCGCTTTTTGTTTCATTTTACGATTTTATTAAGAACATATCGTTCACTCTTTAGCGTTTCAAACCAACAGCTGTTGGTATTACATGATAGTGAAGTTACGCAATACGAAAATTGTAAAATGAAACAAAAAGCGATCGAAACGAAACCAATTAATCTCAATCATTTGCCGAAAATGTGTTACGCAATTAGGCTGCAGATCTTTGACAGTCGTTACGGGTAGTCAGAAGCCCAAACGTTTAACAACCAGTCTTACCAAGGAGTATCGTGTTTCCCAGTAACTTGGTGGAGGAGGTCAGATAGGCAGTCGCTCCATGTAAAATACTGGCACTCGGAACTGGCTGCATTAACATAGTTGGGAAAAGGCTAGGTAGATCGATAGTTTTGTTTTTTGTCATGCAATGAGAAGTTTATATATAGTTTACCTGTCTACGTCATTGCCCGATTGACGCCCCTCCGAAAATGGGAGGCGATGTGTACTGGCGAAGGCAGTCAGTTACTATGCAAGGAGGTTGCCGACCTTTCCGCTAACTATTTTGTTTTGACAATCGACTGCGAGTCATTATAGCTCTTACGTAATCTGAATTTAACGAAAAGTAATCGTAATGATCTGTTTAATTAAGGGCCGGTATTTTTGATCCGTACTTAAACTCAACTAAATGTTAAAAATAGTGACTAATGGTTATTTTTTTGCAAAATGTGTTTTTTGATCAATTTTTAGTTTTATCTAATGATATGATATCATTGCTAATGGTCAAATAATTAACTATTAGTTAAAAATAACCATTAGTGACCATTAGATAAATTAACAATTGATCAAAAAACAAATTTTGCAAAAATGCCCTTTGTCATCGAAAAATGTAGGTAATGTAATAAAAATTAAAAAAACTTGATTCAGTTCAGAAAAACAGCACAATTAAAAAAAAGTAGTAACGGATTACATAGACGCCTTAGGTGCTATTAAAAATGCCCTGGACCCCGCACTAGGATCCCCTGTGTGAGGTCCAGTATCTTCCAAAGTAAGGCAAACATTTTCATGTATTTGATGGGATTCTTCGTCATTTAGTTGTAAGATGTCTACTGCTGGACATAGATCTCCCAAGCACCGCTACAAAGTTCCGTCCCGTGCTTCATACTTTATGCATCTAGCTCCTTTGGTATGGGCATCACCAGCGGGGTAATTGCGTAACACACTTTACAGTAGTAATAGCTTTCATTTTGACAGTTTAACAAAAGTCATTGCGTTATTCTGTTGAGCAGACGATTTTTTTCGAATATATAAAGATTTGTATTCTTCTTCTTACAGTGTCGGTGCGAAAAATAGAAAAAAAAAAATAGTGTTTTAAATTTGTTTGGCTCAAAATGCAGCAACGCGGATACCATTCGCTGACGCGGCCATTAAGTCCTCCCGTGTGCATGTGACAGGGCATGCGGTGCAAGATGGGAGGTGAGCCATTGTCTGTGGAGAGAAACCGATTCGTATTGATGGTGTGTTGCGCAATTAGGGTGCAAGTCGTCAGTTCACCTTTTGGGAATCCTACAAGAACAACACCACCCATTCATACAGTTGTTAAGTATTCTTTCAATTGTGTGCTCTGGGTGTCCTATTTCATATCGACACGAGGGCGTTAATTCAATGTTTGTGTCTCCAATTGTGTTGTTCAAAATACCCACCCACACAGTGCCGTTACGATAATTCCTACACAAAAATGGATGGCGTCATGATAACCAAGATTTTGGTCAACAAAAATGAAACCGTAGTTGTTAAATTATGAAATTGCACTGCAATTTTCGTATGCTTCTCAAAATTGTCGTCCACCTGAAGTTTTACAAGCTGTGTACGCACGGCTACACATCAAGCTATACAAAACCAGTATAAGCTGCCTTCTGATTGTACGAAAAACCTATACAATGCGAGGTCAGCTAAAACTGGAAATGCATAGCTTGATGTGTAGCCGTGTGTACATTATTTTTACACCTCAAAACGACTCCTCTTTCTCGCTCTAGAAAAATATACCAGCATCAACACACAATTATTCGACAGGCTTACGCTGCTAGCCTACACTGTTCTACTCCTGGGCAACCCCCTCCACTCCTTCCATCTTTCGCGAGCCCGCGCGTCCTTCCAGTTTTGACGGAACCTATGTCTATCGACAGGCTTACGAGTCGAAAAGGACACATTTTCGGCTACGTGATTTGCGTATTCCCCGACCGCAAAAAGAGGGTTAGAGGGTTCGTCTAACTGTAAAAAATTTCGGGTTTCGGATTCATGTACGGCGTTTAGAGGGCTCCTTCGATAACTTTGATTGATGTTTGATTCGGTACAGAAGCGTACAGAATCGTTTTATAGCTATACAGTCCTCTTAGTAAAGTCTTTACGCAAACAAGTCGGCTCCATTAGCTCGATAAAACATCCCAAAACTGCCTCAATCCTTGAACAGAATAAACACTCATTCATTTGTTTTAGTCTGCATGCGCTGACGCGTCTTTCGCGAATGACGTCACGAAGCAGTCGTCAGTGTTGCGAATGCTAAACGATGACGTCAGCAGACGTGTTTTATGACACATGCGCGCAGACCATGACACAGAAAGACTTAGCTTTTACTATCACGTGACTAGATGTCTAGGTTTGAAAATGACTGACTCAAAGACGATGTAATACCGAAAACCTATAATATTGTTTATGTATTATAATATTATTAATGCAAATAACTGGTTTTCTGCTGAAAAAGGTTACTTCACCATCATCAACTGTGAAGAATGTAGAGTAGTCGAAGAGGTGCAACATGTTTTGATGGAGTGTGTGCGGAATGAGTCAAGAAATAACTACGATATTGGAGAGTGTAATGCTATCCTGGCTTGTCCTTTATTGGAACAAGCTAGGATATGTACAAACAGGTCCAGTTGACAACCAGCGCCAGGCACTAGTTGTCTGGCATTTTTGCTGAACTGGGCCTCTTTGATGCAGCCGTGAGGCTCACTTTCTTGCTAATTTCTTACTTTTCATTTTTTTCATTTTTTCTATTTTATGTTATAATGCCTTTTAGTCTGTGCTAGACAAATGTATTTTCTTTCTTTCTTTCAAACTGGCATTTGTTGTTTTAAAGTAGTTGATTGTGCTGATGTTACAGGTTGACGTTATCGCTCAGCGAGTCTTTAAAAATAGAAGAAAAAAATGAAATATTTTTAAAAATTCTGAAACTCAGAATCATTGTAACAACTAGATAGAAAAAAAAACTGCTTGTGTATGATAATGATAAATAATCTTTTGGTTGAATTTAATATCTGTACAAGACTACTTTTAAATATTTCGTGTTTTCCTTTTGTCGCCTCACGAAGACCATAACTACATGATTTATTTTGTACCTATATCTCATATGTTAAGCGAACTATTTGTGTTCTTAATGGAAATAAATTCTTTAAACCGAGGTATTTCTTGATTATTTTCCTCATAAATGAGCTTCAATGGCCTTGCTTGACACCGCATTAATTAACCGTCTTCATTTATACACATTTTTTCAATCCTCGGTAGATACACAACTAGTAAACTATAGTGCAATTATACACAAAGAAATCTTCCTCAGAGATCTTTGGAAACTCCCGAGAGGATTCGGTAGGTCTGATAGTCGTCAGATTTTAATTATAGCGTCTAAATTTTGTTTCGCCGTTATCCAGAGATTGTCTGAAGGGAACATCCTGCACCCAGTCCAGCATTATCTATTAAAACGAAATCTTGCATATATTTAAAAACAAAATACCTTTGCAACCAGTTTTACCAAGGAGTATCGTATTACCCAGTAAATGGGTAATGGGTTGTGTAGGTCCGATAGGCAGTAGCCCCATGGTATTCAGCTGCATCCGGTAAGACAGGAAGCCGACCCCAATATAGTTGGGAAAAGGCTAGGCAGATGATGATAAACCACCGTTCAAACTGCATATATCGGACAAAAGGAAACGGCGGAAACCGATAGGAAAATTCCGCAATCTATTATAAAGTTTTCCAAAGAAAGTTTCATCTTAAAATTCAACGCTACTGAAGCTCTGTTGGCAAGTCTATTAAATGACGGACGTAAATAGCACTCCAGTAGCAACTGTAATAAAAAAGAAATAAAATCGGCCATCTTCGGGCGGCGGAGGTCGTCGTTAAGACAATTGGGAGATAAAATATAAAGAATACGACCTGTGATAATGAACACAAATATTATATTTTGTTATTGACGGGATGTGGCACTTCATATTCATAGTTATTATTAATCCACATTTTGATGACGAAAAATTCGAAGACTTTTGTGACATCTACCAACCCGCACTGAGTACTCGTTGTGAAATAGTTAGGCGTGCTACATACACATTCAACACGGCCAGTCGACAAAGTAATATATTTTAAGAATTATGCTAAACCACACTAATTGTTGCACTCCTCCCGGTCACGGCTCACTCCCTCTTGACAGAGAAAAAGCCTGTGTCCCAACAGACTAAGACTCGAATCAAGTCATTTATTGTAGTGTGTAGTGACTTTGGTCAGTCACTCTCACTGTCAACCTGGCTGACAGGCTAATCCTTTCCACTACAGCAAGAGAGCTATTCTCATACTCCACGTGCCGAAACGAGAACGACCGGTTTGAAAGCAAAAGTAAAAAAAAATAGATCTGGCAGGACTGGCATAATATTAATTGAACAAACAAAAAACACAATTATAAACACCCGATGACGTGCAGCGCCTGCCATAATATTGACATCACTATTGAAAGAAAGAAAGAAAATAAGCTTATTTGCGATTAACATGACGCACAGAATGAACACAAATATAAGAAAGCACAAAGCTCAAGACAGTCCGAAAAATCCTCCGATACTCCTTCGTTTGGGATTTACGAGTAGAATACACGACTACAATCTGAATATGACAACAAAAAAAATTGTAACTGATGATTATTGTTCCTTAGGGTACTTGCATAGAACAGCGGATTTTCCGGCTACATATCGCTACAGGATGGATCTACGGAAGGAAACGGTTGCAATATTTTACCTGTTTCTTTATGTGTGAGCGCATAAGTTAATACGAGCCTCTTTTACTAATACTGACTTCTCTTTACCGGAAACCTGCGTCTTTATGCAAGCACCCGGCTGGATTATACATATAGCATAATCAGCATCAATCTATAATATTCCCACTGCTGGGACACAGGCCTCCTCTAGGTGAGAGGGACTGGGACATAATCCACACGTCTTAGAATTTTTGGTTCTAGGACATGCCGGCTTCCTCACGATGTTTTCCTTTACCGTTTTGAGAGCAGTTTTGATGTATTTACACAAAGTAAAGTACCTGCCTGGGTTCGATCTCACAACCTACAACTCGGTAAGTCAGAGCCGATACCACTACTCTATTTATTACCTTTTAATTCTGGCTTAATCATGTCCTACTACAAATTATACAGACGCCACATGTTCACCATCTTCCAAACGAAACTAAAAAGTACATTGGTTCACCAAATATTAAACCTTGTGGTTATTTTGGCGTCTGTCTGGCATCCCGTCTGATCTATTGCCAAGAGTTATGATCTACTTGTGCGCGTGCGCTTAGATTTTTTCGCGGGAGACTATTTTGAACAGGATTATCTTCATAATCCGCAGTTTTCGTTGGATTCTGCGTCCAGTAAAATAGGATGTGGTGTCTGTATTTTAAATGGGGCGACTGTTTTCTGGACTCTAACTAATGGGCAGAATCGATTAGTCTAAGGGTGAAGATGCCTCACTATGTACATGGTTTCTCATGATCTGACCAAGATTATGTCTGGACTTTCTGAGTTTGTTTCGGCCTTTCTTCTCAGACTAGTCAGATAGGAAACGCCGACCTCATCTAGTTTTAAAAATATGATTGACGTGTAAAAGTGTTTGTGCGAACCTACTTACAGAAATAAAATCATTTATACATCGCGGGCTGTTTGGGTTTGCCTCGATGCCTGCCGTGTCTATTTGAATGCATTTGTATTATATTGAGGTAGCGAGCCATACCGCGACCGCGAGGTATCATCTTATTTTCAACTATGCAGAGCCTGCATGGAGGCTGATGAAACCGTCGCGCATGTGCTCTTTGAGTACACAGGCGTCACCCAGATTAGGTCGGAAACCCTCGGGACACCCAGATCTTACACAGATGTTTTCAACAGACCAGGAGACCTAATAAGCTTCAGGTTGGAATAACCGCTGACGGCCGCCATGGCCCACGCACAGACGCCAGTAGGTCAAGCTACCCGAAACTGTCAAATTTTCCCAATCAACCTTGAACCTTGATGCTTTAGCAAAAAAGTTGAAAATTATTAAATAAATTTGACAGATTGTAGTAGCTTGATGTTCTGGCGTCTGTATAATGGTCCACCTGAAGGACTAAGTGCGGAAACCAAACCCGTAACATAGAACATACCCTTATTTTCTAATACATACATAAAAACATAAAATCTCGATTCAATATTTGGGTCATAGCGACCATTTCAATATTTGGTCCGAGGGAGCAAAGAAGGCAAATTATGACTGGTTTTTCTTTCCGTTAGCTTATATTGTTCCACTGTTGGACAAAGGTCTCCCCAATTTTCTTTGTGCTGGGCTTTCTCCGTCTAATCTTTTAGAAACGAGTCCAAATCGTCACACCAGTGTTTCTAAGGCCTGTCTCTGTGACGACGCCCGCCTTCAGGCACCTACTTTGTGACGACTTTGGCCCATCTGTCTGGATGCATCCTATAGGTGTGAGCCACCTCTAGAATAATTTTAACTAGTAAGAGCAGAAAAATTGTGTCTGGTCTGTTTCTTCCTTAACAACCAATGTTTAGAAGAACCTTCTGATGTATGCACTCAAAACATGCCAAGGTGTATCTACGAAACATTCATCTGAAATATCCAAAATTTTAAGCCTAGAAGCGAAATTTGGTAGTTCCTTCCAGAAAGGGGCTGTTGTTGTTACGTAAGACCATTTTTTAGGGGGGGACCCCGGTCCTACCAAGTCATATTCTTACGTAAGAACACAAATGTAAGCAAAAATTATAAGTTTTAATTTTTTTTTGCCACTTTTTCTTTGTAAATTTGGTAGGATCTTACGTAAGATTGAAAGGGGGCGGAGGGGGTTCATCCAAGTCTTACTTTTTCTTACGTAGGGGAGGGGGGGTCAGAACGTGGTCAAAATTGTATTACACAGCCCCAAAGACATATTAGTCATCTGCCAAGTAAGCATGTCAGACTTGTAAATAGATTTCAATTCAATAATAAAGTTCAAAAACAATTAGGGGATTCAAAAGGAAATTAGAGTTTTATATGATCCCCTAGAGGGCATCGTGGTGAAACATTGAGTGTTGTGTAGTCCCCTGGGGGACTGTTTGAGGGGATTTTAGTGGAACCAGCGGACTTTTACTGACTAAAACCCTACCCGTGTTCCTTCAGTTCCTGTGCCAGGAGCGGGGCCACGGTAACTCTTTCGAACAATCCGCGACCCTGACAGGCATCGGCCCTAGCGGACCCCATTCACCCCTGAAACTGTGAAACGGTGTGAAAAGATTGCACGTGCGAGAACAGTTGCGGGCGACAGACAGTCTAATATAAACTATGACTTATCCAAACAGGAAGGTATATCACATTCCTGCGAAGTATCCCATAACGTAAACAGAGTAGTCTCCAGCGCGGAATTTTCTTCAACTATGTACCGAATAACAATGGAAAAAAGGTACGTGCGTGTCTAAGTACAGCCGCACGGGGCGATCGATCAAGATTAAATTACGTCTGCTACGGCCAGGTCGTGGATGGGTAAACATCCATTTCATACCAAGACCCTCCGGGCTTCGGAAAGTACGGTAATTTTGACAGTCCTTGCGGGTCGTCGGAAGCCCGAAACTCTCAACCAGTCTTACAAGAGGTATCGTGTGATCCAGTAACTTGGTTGTGGAAATCAGATAGTCAGTCGCTTCATGTAAAATACTAGTATTCAGCTGCATCCAGTCAGACTGGAAGCGGACTCCAACATGGTTGGGAACAGGCTAGATGATGTTAACAAACCGCTAAATGGTAAAATGGGAACTCTATCCAAGACTTGGGTTGTCAAGGAATGTACACCAGCCTTAGTGTCGAATTGAGTCCAAACCGTATGAATTACAAGTCAGGGTCCGCTTAGACTGCAAGCCAACCCCAAATTGATAAGAAAACTTGGGAAAAGCCCGTGAATGACTCATACCCCATTGGCGTACACAAAACAGATCCCGAATTCCTGATAATACCGGGGGTTTCCGTCGTCGACTGTAACTTATATGTAGAGGTATCTGAAATTGTGGGCGTAATGAACAACACTGTAGACTTTACCTCAGCATATCATAATCAACCTGCAATGTTCCCATTGCTGAGACACAGACCTCCTCTCTTCGAGAGGGAGTAGGCTGTAATACACTACGCGAGCCAAGTGGGGGTTGGTAGATGTCAAATGTCTTCGAATTTCTGGTTCAGACTTTACCTACCGAAATATTGAAAACTGAGCAATACCCTGATACCGTAACATTATAAATCTCAATTTTGAAGGTTATTGCTAATCCATTGTTTCGTCGCTCCATGTAAAATACTGGTACTCCACTGCATCTGGTTAGATCTGGCAGAGGATTATGTCTAAAAAAATCTGAATAATACTGGTGTCTAAGTTACGCAGTGGCGCCGATTCCCTTATTCACAAACTAAACGAAATTTAAGTTCAGTGCATCTTTTTCTTTCTATTTCATTAAGAACAGGACAGAAGATAAATGTTAGTTTAGTCCTGTCAAATTAAGATACTCCATAGACAGTTACGTGGTTAAAAACATGGCTACTAAGCCGTTCACGAGCATTTAAATCAAGTGATTAAATATGTAACCATTTCTATTTTCAATTTTCTTTAGGACATTTGACTTAAACCAACTGTTTAAATATCTAACCGTGTTTTGAAAGTTGGTGATCACAGGCATAAAAATACGTCAATTTACGTCAGGCGCTGACTAATTTGACAGGACTAAACTAATATTTATCTTCTGTCCTTTTCTTAATGAAATAGAAAGAAAAAGATGCCCTGAACTTAAATTTCGTTTAGTTTGTGAACAATGGAATCGGCTCCAGCGTCTAATTTAAAAATCTAAATAATATAGTGATGACTCTGTTCTTTTTAACGCCATCTCAATACCTCCTCATTATATAATTTAAATTGGTGTAACGGTCCAGTGCCTTGGTTGCGCAACCAAGCAACCAGTGGTCGTAGGGTTCAACACCCTAAAATTGGCCATTGTTGCTACTACTCATTGTATCTACTAAAATAGTTTGATTACACGCTCAACTTCTAAAGATTTTGGTTATTTTGACGTCTATTCTGCAAGCTGGTAAGCATTGTACCATAACATCACGACTGTGATCCCCGAAGGGCTAGGCAGAGGTGTACCTATAGAGAGTAGTGATTAGGTTAACACAATAGAGGTCTCTGCACACAGCCGCCGCGGCGGCGTGATAATGATTTACACTTAAGGGCATAAATACTCAGCGGGATTGTCCGAAAGGGTTACCGCTACCCCAGAATATAAAGGGCGAAGGAAGGAACATGGGTGGGTTTTAGTCAGTAAGAGCGACACTCCCTTCCGCTCCACCCAGAGCGGGAGGGGTCATTTGATGACTTCCCACCAGAAAAAAAAAATGGGTATAAATACTGTTTGGTTACATATATGTATACGTAAACTCACACCTTCCCATGGGGTAAGCAGACGTCAGAACGCCATCTGCTTCGATCCGTACATGGACTATGTATCGCAGCAGGTGGCGTTCTGTGGTCTTTTGCTACGTCTACGATCATACATCTGGGGCTGGAGTCTCGACATTCATAGCGATCGCTTTACGACCGAATTCGGTCGCAAAGTCCTGTCTCTCCATACATTACACCTGTCAATCCGGGACTTTGCGACCGAAATCGGTCGTAAAGCGATCGCTATGAATGTCGAGATTGCAGCCCCAGAAGGCCAATTCCCGTAATTGAAAACGTTCAAAATCTAGTCGCAATCTCATCTCAGCGACAATCAAGGACAAAAATGTAGGGAAATTAGAGGTATTTTTGACAGTTTGAGACTGAGATCAGACTGTGAACGTTCTTAAAATTGCGACAATTGCCCCCTCTTGTCATACACACCAGTTGCGAGAACCTAACCTTTCTGAAGAACATCACCAGTAAGGTCACTATGATACCCTGTCCATTAAGTTAACCATTTTTTGACAGCTGTCTTAGAACATACATTTTCCAGATTACGTAAAAGCTAACTTTAAAATCTTATTGAATTATCTTACTTAAGGCTTCTTGCGGCGTGTGTTGTTGCAATCACGAGTTCCATCTGTCAAAAAACGGTTTACCTAATGGACAGGGTATATATGTCCTCCTAGGGCGTCCCCTCCCGGCGTACCCACTCACATCTACCTTATAAATACATTTCTTAGTCGCTTTTCATTCTTCCTCTCAATGTTTGATTCAAATCTATGAAAAGTTATGCTAGTTTGTTTACAGTGGCATTCAATATTACTTGTAGCGACATAAAAACGTAATTATCATACAATGTTCCGGATATCGCCAACGGTTTTACGTAATACGTCCTAATAATAGACACTAGTGCTTGAGAGTTTAATTTCAGTTTGCCGAAACCGATAATTCGGCCTTTGTTTAACGCCGAAACTGGCTCGGTCGTAAAGTTTGACTCTTGTCTCAACTGACCCGACGACAGGTCAACTGTTGTGTTGTCATAGATAAGACTGTAGATTAATGCAAATAATTAGTCACATGAATTTAATGAGAACGATAGTAGACAATGCCGCGTGTATACAGTTGGTTTTTTTTTGTTTTCCAACTTACATCTATCATTACAGAGAAAACTATTGCGATAGCATACATGTCTAAACCCTTATCCTAACTCATTATTATAATTAAACTTTGTATTACAAACAATGCATTCTTTGTGGGCTAACTCAGATAACAACAGAGTAGGTCCGTGTCACCGTGTCCGTGGTTGAGAGTGCGGAGAGCACGCGACAGTGGCGCCTCACTTAAATTTTTTTGTGAGCGCCGCTGACGTTTTTGGGACGAAGTTCCTTAACCGCACGTGATGCTCTGCATATTTGGCGCATGAGAGCTAGACTCGTGGCTAGACCGAACTGTTACGTAACAAAAGTGTCGCCAACAGTCAACATGTTGCACTTTTTTAGGTCTAGCTCTCATTAGCCAACAACTCCGTTCCGACCAGGGGGGTAATTGCGTAACACACTAACAGTAGCAATGGGTTTAATGGGGCTTGTGGCTAAGTAATAACAGCCACACGGGTGGATCGATCAGGTTAAGCTACGCTTGTCGCGGTTGGTCCGTGGATGGGTGACCATCTTCACATACCAAGACCCCTCCGTGCCTCGGAAAGCACGTTAAGCCGTTGGTCCCGGCTGTCATTCGTGGATCTTTGACAATCGTTACGGGTCGTCAGTAGCCCGAAAGTCTGACAACTAGTTTTACCAAGGGTATCGTATTACCTAGTAACTGGGTTGTGGAGGTCAGATAGGCAGTCGCTCCATGTAAAATACTGGTATTCAGCTGCATCCGGTTAGACTGGAAGCCGACCCCAACATAGTTGGGAAAAGGCTAGGCAGATGATGATGGGTTTAATTTTGACATTTCAGTAACATTCATTGCATGATTTACGTTGTTGAGCAGACACATGTTTCGAACATATGAAGCAATGGATTAGCAATATCCTTCAAAATGATTCCGATTGTGATTGATAGTGTGTTACGCAATTTGGGTGGTCCCAAGACTGTTTTTCTTCCTTCAATAACTAAAGCCGAAACCGAAACTACAGCACAGCACTACTTGACAAATGTCCTTTTGTTCAGCAAAACAGAATATCGTAATGTATGAACAATGTAACATTAAGAGTTTACAGGAATTCAACGCGTTGGAAACAGCGGAATATTATATTTTATGACTTGTGTTGAAAGTAATATGGATGGAAATGTTTGCTGTGGAAAATCTCACGATTGGGTTTGAACTGCAGCATCACAGCATGATTTCATCACACTACCCTCAAAACGGTGAAGGCCAACCAAAAAAAAAAACTTTTTTGCAAAAAAAAACCGGCTTCCTAAAAAGACACTACAGAGTGAAAAATAACTTTAATTTCGGAAGTCGGTGTCGTTGGGTTCGCATTTTCGTTGTTTGCCATCGACTTCCGAAATTAAAGTTATTTTTCACTTTGTAGTGTCTTTTTTGGAAGTCGGTTTTTTTTTTTGCAAAAAAGTTTTTATTTTTCACTTTCAAGTTGTAATTTTTACACGTAATTGTGGTTTAAAAAAACGATGTGTGGGCCCATAAAATTTGAGGGTTGCCCTCGATTTCTCCAGGATCCAATCATCAGATCCTGTCTTGATGACTATGGTACCACTTCAGAAGTATCTCCTTTCGGACAAAAAAAGAATTTTGAAAATCGGTCCACAATTGGCGGAGTAATCGCGTAACAAACACACAAAAAAAAACATACCGTCGAATTGAGAACCTCCTCCTTTTTTGAAGTCAGTTAAAAAATCAAAGACATGTGACACCCACCAACCCGCATTGGGTCCGCGTGGTAGATTATAGCCCACTCCCTCTCGTAGAGAGGAGGCCCGTGTCTCGGCAGTGGGAACATTATAGGATGATCATGCTACGCTATGGGTTTGAAGTTCAAGTATTACTCAAACTCAAAGCATTTATGCCTAAAGCACTTTTGAACCGTCAAGGGGTCGGTCAGTCGGAAAGATGAAGCTAGTTGCCCATTCCAAAGCGTAGTAGGTTCCTATGGAAAAAACGGGCAAGCAACTCCACGAAAATTCTTTTAAAACAAAATGGTTACATGAATCTTCATGTTTTATATGTATGTGTCTGTCTGCCAGTCAACAAAGGCCTCCAACATCCGACAGACGAGTCGCTGGAACAACATGGGGCAGAGCGGTCAGAGAGACAGATGGGTTGGTAGCAGTCAAGTAAAAAACACTCGTGAGCAACAATTCAATTTGCTGAATCAATTTGTCAATTGGTAGGACGGTTCAACGTTCAACATGTCGAAAGGGGGCCGCAACATGCCTGCGTACGATGACACGACGTACTATAAATGCTAAACGTACTTAGAAGTTAGAGATTTATACAGGTCACATATCAAGACCGACCTAGGAATTGAACCCAGGACCTTATGTTCAACAGCGAACACTAGACCAACGAATCAGTCGGTGATATGAAATGTTATCTCCGTAAGACAAGATGAGATTTATTACTTACTAGCTGCGCCTGCGCCCCGCGGTTTCACCCGCATAAGTTTCGAACCCGTGGGAATATCGGGATAAAAAGTATCCTATATGTTAATCCTGGTTATAAACCATCTGTGTGCCAAATTTCATCCAAATCCGTTCAGGAGTGTTTGCGTGAAAGAGTAACAAACATCCATCCATCCATCCATCCATCGTTTATAATATTAGTAGGACTAGCTTCTGCCTGCGACTTGTCCTCGTGAAATTTCTTGTTCCTCTGACCCACCCAGTCGTATCGCATCGCCCGTCCGCGCTTTTACTTCGTTTTCGCTTACCGTTCTGTCTGACTTTTTTCTTTTTGCTCGGCTCCTAAGAGTTCTAGCGTGATGTTAAATAGCCTATAGCCTTCCTCAAGAATTGGGCTACCAGATACAAAAATAATTTTTCAAATCCGTCTGATAGTTCCAGAGATAGGCCCGAACTAAACTAATATTTATCTTCTGTCCTTTTCTTAATGAAATAGAAAGAAAAAGATGCACTGAACTTAAATTTAGGGCTGATTTTTCAATCATCTGATAACTTTATTCGAAGAATAATTTTGACATTTGACAGTTATTTCATACAAAAACTGTCAAACGTCATTTTTATTCCTCGAATATAAGTTATCTGGCGATGGAACAGTCAGCCCTTTAGTGTGGCTTGTGAACAAGGGAATCGGCGCCATTGGACACCTTACTATCATCAAAAAAGATACTGTTTTAATCGTATTATGAGATATCCACCAGCAATGACATCACAAAAATGCTTTTTACCCAAAATCGAACTTAATATCGGTCAGTAAGCCCATCCCATATTACGATTATCCTATTATCGTGTTCTAGTAGGCGTACCTACCAGTTTACATTATCAGTGGACGAATGAGCAGCTTGGCTTTGGCTATCCATACTGTTAGCCTGCATCATTCCACTCCTGGGCAAAGGCCTCTCCCCATGACTTCCAGCTCATTCGAGCCAGGACTAAAGTGGACCGGTCGTTTGTTTTGTCCAGCTCGTCCCGCCATCTTCTACGGGGTATCCATAACTTAATAACATCGGGGCTCTGTGAATGGTGATATTGCTAGGAATGGGGTGACTACCGAGATGACGACTAATAGAGAATATAGTATGGACGAAATGACATGTTGCACCGACCCCAAATAAATTGGGATCTAAAAGGTGATAATTTGTTACCTAATTTACTAACTCTCAACGTAATAGAATAGCGGAATGTCCTGAAACATTTTATAATTTAAATCTAATTATAAATACGACCTCATGATAACCAAAAGCCGTTTAGAATAAAAAAGAAACAAAACCCATTACAAACTAATTTAAACTTTAATCCTACTAAACAAAGTCTATTATCAATTCTACGTCAACAACCACTCGCATAGACCGTGTCGGCGCATGCGAAAAGCAAGTTCTAAATTTAAATGTTCAACAGAATCAACAGTCAATGTTCTCATAACGTTTGAAGCTTTTGAAGGGGACGGACGTATGTAAACATTGTAAGAGTTTACAATAAAACAGGTTTATGGTGTTTATCGATGGCTGCAGGCCTGCAGTGCTTGTGGTAACCTTGGGATCTGGTTTTACTCAGCATGTAGGATATTATTAACATATTGAAGCGCATCAGATTGCGTTGCAATAATATTGTACAGACAGTATCGCTATACCGTATCCATTAGGTAAACCGTTTTTTGACAGGTGGAACTAGGGATTGCAGCAACTCACAATATATAACATTGATTGATACACTTACGGTATTATAATGTCTGTAAGAAGCCAAAAAAAAGATAAGGCAGTTTATATATTTATTTTATTACGCATTTTATAGTTAACTCTTACGTAATCTGGAATAAGTACGTACTAAGACAGCTGTCAAAAAATGATTAACCTAATTAACAGGACATAGAATATGAATATTTCAGAATTTTGATATCGAAATCATCTGGCAAAATGTGGGTCTAGTTTACACTTCTGTCTTTTCCGACCAGAAATATGTTTTTTTTTTAAATATCATAGGAGTTAATAATTTTATTATACTTTTGTCAAAGGTTGGTTGTGCCATTGATAAGCAATTTTCCTTTCATTAAACATAATATAATATACCTAGCATCGCCCCGCGGTTTCACCCGCGTAAGTTTCGATCCCGTGGGAGTATCGGGATAAAAAGTATCCTATGTGTGCACCTCATCCAAAGCCGTTTAGGAGCTTTTGCGTGAAAGAGTAACAAACATACATCCATCCTCGCAAACTGTTGCTAAATGCAACAGTTTAATTAATAATAGTACTTAGTAGGATTACCACCTCTGACTGACAATTTACATAGCAACGACGCCATTTTCGTCATATTAAAATTATTCTCATACCTATTGTATTGTAGCTCAGTGACTAACCAAACATTGTCATTAAAATTCCGTAAGCATTCTTGTCCATATTAGGATTCCGCGCGTGTTAGGTGATATAATGTTTGATAATACCTACAGGCATTTGGACAATGATTAAGGAAAATGGGGGTTGTAACAAAGGTAACTTTTTACTTCAATCAACTCGGACACAAAGCACTTATTCACACTACACACACACCACTACCACACCACAGCACCACCACACACCACACTTCTTTGCACTTATTTAATTATTACCATTTACAAGCACTTTTGAATTGCCAAGGAGTCGGTCAGTCAGAAATATAATGCTAGTCGCCCATTCCAAAGCGTAGTAGGTTCCAATGGAGAAGAACGGGCAAGACACAGCCTACCGTAGGCGTTAACACATGCGACATATTTGATAGCAACTTTGGCACTGATTCTAGCATTAAATAATTTTGAAAAAGTCTTGATTGATTTCACTATGCACCGCAGACGATCACGCAGTCTCTTCGCAGTAACATCAAGGTCGTCTGTCTGTCAGCGTCGTTGCCAGATGCACAACTGCTATTTTTTAGCTCTCAAACTGTCGTTTTCCAACTCCTACGCAAATCCACAGACGCGTCTAAGCCATCACATAATCACCGCGGACTATCGCGTAGCCTCTGAGCAGTTACATCAAAGTTGTCTGGCTGTCACTATGGATGCCAGATGCACAACTGTTATTTTATAGCTTTCAGACTATCGTTTTCCAAGTCAACTCCTACGCAAATCCACAGACGTGTCTAAGCCATTACAGAATCATCACACGTCTAGACACTGGCTATCACAGAGCACGGAGACGACTCGGCGGCCACTGCTACAGGTGGCATTGTCAACACTTTCAATTCAAACCAAGCGTTTCACTGTTTACTTGTTTGGAGGTTTGAGGAACAGGGTGTAAAGTTCACTCATCCTCCATAGAAAAGGGAGGATCCTCCGACCAGACGGGTGTTGTGTCTGGCGGGCAATTGCCCAACGTTTGATGTTGGGAAATTGTATCTATTCTAATTGCGCGGTAAACTCTGCTTGCGAGATGCAGGATTTGCGTGACGTCAGTATGACGCGTTGTTCGCATGTGGCGTTGTAGATACCGCTACACTTGCACTACGACACAAATACATTAATAAAAAAGTCTTCTAGACTGAGTTTGGCCATCACGACCAATCTCAAGCGGAGACTAGCCATCGGCGCGGGAGATATTATAGTGCACAAGTGTGTGCGCAGATACAGGTGCACTCCCTCTTCCTTCACTTTCATAGTCCGATGGGACGACAATCCGACACTACTGGAGAGAGATCAAGCGCCGGACCAACGCCTTGACGTGCTTCGTGCCGCCAATTTCCGAACTCCGGGCCGTTACTAAGCAATTCCCAATGGAAAAACCCAATAACACTTTTGTGCCCGACCCGGGAATCGCGCTTGCGACCACAAGACCAACTGTGCTCGAAGCAATTGCGACGCCACGAATTTTGTTAGTACGTAGCAGCCGTCTCGAAACCATAGGCCTTAACACGCAAAATACTTTGCCACGTGTAAAATACTTTGTTATAGCAACTTCTTGATGATTTTAGTCTCTCCAGAGTTACATCGAGGTCGTCAGTCTGTCACTGTGTGTGCCAGATGCACTCTTTTTTAGTTCACAGTCTGGCAAGTCCCACGCAAATCCACAGACGCGTCTAAAGGCGTCTGTCACTATCACAGGCGTCCAGACACAGGTCATACAATCACGTGGCTAGAGCAGCCATCTTTACATCTCCGAATTTAAAAGATTATAAACCCAAATATCGGTCACATAACATTAATAGCCTGAGATATTGCCATCAGTTGCCAAGTGGTCCTCGTCTGACGTCAAAACGACCATTCATGATGTAGTAGAATCATAGATGTAATGTTTTGTGCCAATTTTTGAGGTTATTACGTCAGAGTACAGTTTTTTGTTTTCACTTTCGATGTAGTCGTTAGTACGTTTATTCCTTTCGTCATCTGTTTCGCAAAATCCGTTCGTGTTTCGGCCTTCTTGAATTTGTTAGCTATTTCGGCCACTGACCGAATTTATTTTGCTCTGACAAAAAAAAACTTTGCGACTTCTACATATAATCGTCGACTGTCGGCGAGATGGGCAGACGCCATTGTTGCAATCGCGGGCAAAACCTGGATGAGGCTGGTACAGACGCCAGCAGGTCAAGCTACCCGAAACTGCCAAATTTTCCCAATCAACCTTGAACCTTAATGCTTTAACAATAAAGTTGAAAATCTATTAAAGAAATTTGACAGATTGTAGTAGCTTGATGTGCTGGCGTCTGTACAAGAAAAAAGAGGTCTGTAACAGTGGGTGAAGTCGGGCTGTGGTTGATGACGATGACGTATAAAATACTATGTACCGAAAAACCGACATGAGAAACGGTTGAGAAAAAAGTAACTGATGTGTCCACTCGAAGAAAGCTATGCAGGTTCCTCCGTAATCAGTTCACTGGCATACAAATTCTAGCATGAATCATGACTTTCCAAGTAAAACAAGGACAAGGGAGGAAAACATCGTGAGGAAATCTCGACGTGATGGTTTGAAATCGCTAACACATAATGAGCAAAAGTGTTTGCTAATAGAATAGAAAACTTTTATTTCAGACAGGAGTCCATAGGGTTAGTAACAATTTTACTTAACTCCTAGTGTTAGTAGGTTACAGACACAGATGTACATACAATTAACACTCAGCGTGGAGCTGCATCCACCTCCGCAACATCGGGGAGTCCCACCGATCTGCGAACACACTGAGAATACTGTTGGTGCTGCTGCAAACACACGTCATCACGGATGTGCATCTATTCCTAATAATGGTGGTGGTTACAGTTTGCGGGTCGATTTCCCTGCCATCCTGTATACGAAGAGGTCTTTGCCCTACAATACGACAATTACCGGCTTATAGTTATGAATAAATAACAGCTAAACCAATTTAAAAGCATGACGAATAGTCGAGTGAAGACTCCACCGTAGGCGCGGGCCTGCGGGCGGAGAGCAATGGGTAGCTCACCGCCCGATCAGGACCAGGCCCGTGCCGGACGGCGCGTAAGTGTTCCACGCGCGCCTCAAAGAGATGTCAGCGTAATCAGAGGGGCCCCTTAGGGCCGAAGCCTGCCGGGTCAGCGGGATTGTCCGAAAGGGTTACCGCTGCCCCGGAACATAAAGGGCGAAGGAAGGAACATGGGTGGGTTTTAGTCAGTAAGAGTCTGACACTCCCTTCCGCTCTACCCAGAGCGGGAGAGGTCATGTGATGATTTCCCACCAGAAAGAAAAAAAAAAAAAAAAAAGCATGACGAATGCATGACTCAGAATGTTTCCAATTTTCAACACATTTGCAATCCATTTGAGAGGAATGAGCTAAATATAATGTAAATAAATTAGTCATGCACCTGTTTCTGGTAAATGATTTAATGACCCGGTTGTTGTCTATGAGGTAAGTTCTGAAAATCCAAGATTCGACGTCTGTATTCTTCGAAGAGTTAGGCAGTGGTGTACCTTTAGTACACCCTCATTTCGTCAGTTATGTTTCAAGTCTCGTGTAATAGGGGGGGACAGTCTATTGCCATCAACCGTGCATGAAAACAGACTCCGGGCTGCTATTGAGAAATTCCAGATGGAAAGCACCAATAACTCTTTGCTAGACCTGGGAATCGCACCCAAGACCTCATGCTCAGCAGTAACGCTTGCGACAACTAGACCAACGAAGGGAGTCTGTCCTGTAATAACTATTTTTTATTTAGAGAGAATCTTCATACGTAGAGGGGCCCGTGGCTAAATAATAACAGCCGCACAGATCGATCGATCAGGTTAAGCTACGCTTGCCGCGGTTGGTCTATGGATGGGTGACCATCTTTACATACCGAGACCCCTCCGTGCCTCGGAAAGCACGAGAAGCCGTTGGTCCCGGCTGTCATTCGTAGATCTTTGACGGTCGTTACGGGAAATCAGAAGCCCGAAAGTCTGACAACCAGTCATACCAAGGCATATCGTGTTACCCAACTGGGTTGTGGAGGTCAAATAGGCAGTCGCTCCATGTAAAATACTGGCATTCAGCTGCATCCGGTTAGACTGGAAGCCGACCCTAACATAGTTGGGAAAAGGATAGGCAGATGATGATGTGTTTTCAGCTGTAGCCTGTTAGACTGGAAGCCGACAGCTGGCTGGCTGGATGATGATGCTATAAAAGTAGAAATAATCGTGCATGTCATTCACATAAATTTTAGCGCAATCCTAATTAGTTTCATTTACTGTGTGAACTGTGTCATACCCAACGGTGATTATTCGGATTAAAATTTTTGTTCTTATGTAAATGATAATATTTAAGTGATAACAAAATATTTTTTTTGTTTATCACTGAAGATGACTATCAAAATGATGGATGGTGTAATCAGATTTTATATGATAAGTCAATCATTGTGATTAAACGAAGTAATCTTTACTTGAGCTACGGTGTTACGTGAGTACACATAACCTACATTAAAACATCAGTCAAAACATTTATCACCCAGTAACTGGGTTGTGGAGGTCAGATAGGCAGTCATATTCAGCCTTTTTTAATGTTCCCACTGCCGGGACACTGCCCTCCTCTCTTCGAGAGGGAGTGGGCTGTAATCCACCACTCGAGCCCAGTGCGGGTTGGTAGATGTCACATGTCTTCGAATTTTTTGTTCTAGGACATGTCGGTTGCCTTACGATGTTTTCCTTCACCGTTTTGAGAGCAGTGGTAATGAAATAATTTACACAAAGTAGAGCGCCTGTCTGGGTTCGAACCTACGACCTTCAACTCGTAAGTCACGGCCGTTACCACTGGGCCACCACTACTGTCTTCTTTCTGAATAAAATATAACTTAAATGTATGACAATAAAATTGAAATTTCAATGATGGTGCCGAAGGACGTCGCGGCATGCCTAAGGATACCGAGGCGTAATTGCTGCCGATGTAATTTCAACTTTATTGTCATAATTTTAAGTTATATTTTCTATTAATCGCATAAAAATCCTTTGCCGTGCCGTGCCGCCACTGGGCGCGGCGCCCTAATAGATTGAGATAAGGGCAGGAGAATGATGATGGTTAATTGGTTACAGACACCATCTCCAAAACAGCATCAAACCTATTAAGACACAAACAAAAAACCATTCCCCTCCTCCAATTGAGATGATTAACGTTACCATACGGTTTAATTGAGGACAATGTACCTTGTAAAGTGTTGATAAAAACAATGACGTCACTGGCTGAATATTTTGGCAACGACAGCGAGTTCACAGAGCTAGATACATTGTAGATTCAACAAGCGTAGTCTTTAATGGAAGAATTTCCTGTGTATAAATAAAAACCATTAATTTTAAAACGTGGTGCTAGCCAGATTAGGGCTGGTGGCTAAGTAATAACAGCCGCACGGGTCTATCGATCAGATTAAGCTACGCATGCCACGGTCGGTCCGTGGATCGGTGCCCGTCTTTACTTGCCGAGACCCCTCTGTGCCTCGGAAAGCACGTTAAGCCGTTGCCGCGTTGGTCCCGGCTGTCATTTGTGGATCTTTGACAGTCGTTACGGGTCGTCAGAAGCCCGAAAGTCTGACAACCTGTCTGACCAAGGGGAATCGTATTACCCAGTAACTGGATTGTGCAGGTCAGATAGGCAGTCGCTCCATGTAAAATAATGGTATTCAGCTGCATCCTGTTAGGCTGGAAGCCGACCCCAACATAGTTGGGAAAAGGCTAGGCAGAGGATAAATAACTTAAGTTACATCAGTGACCTACAAAATCGTTTCTATTCAATTCCTCTTTACACCATAGAACATTGCTCTCAGAAACTGTGAAAGAAAACATGTTAAGGAAACCGGATGTCCTAGAACCAAAAAATCTGCTGGACATAAGCCTCTCCCATGCTGTGCCACAACACCCTGTCTTGCGCCTTGCGCATCCAGTCTGTTTTTGAGGTCGTCCATCTAGCTGGGGGGCGTCCCCACACTACGGTTGCCGATCCACGGTCTCCACTCCAGAACTCGTCTGCTCCAAAGGCCTTCGGTCCTCCGATAAACATGGCCAGCCCACTGCCACTTCAGCTTGCTTATTCTGCAAGCTACTGACAGTGGAGAACCTTAACTGATGCTCAAAGCATTTATTTTAATTAAACCAATTACAGGCATTTTTGATTTGCCAAGGATTCGGTCAGTCAGAAAGATGTAGCTAGTTGCCCATTCCAAAGCGTAGTAAGTTCCTATGGAGAAGAACTCCATGGACACTCTTTTAAATTAAATTTGAGTCTTGGGATAATGGGTACAAGGAAATTGTATCCATGTGAGGGTGTGTATATGTGCGTATCTGTATTCGTGTGTATACTACATTTAAATCATCTCTGATATGGTAAAGAAAACATCGTGAGAAATTCTGTTACGCATAGATGGCTCCGACTAAATGTTATGACTGTGGCGGCGCCTGGTTCGCTCGCGTGAACGAATGTTTACCAGAATCTAGACATAACACAACATACCTATGATTATTTCACAGTTGTAAGGCTACTGGCGGATAGACAAAGAGACGTTGCATTTATTAACACTGTAGAATTTTACCAGGACTCAATGAGTGAAATCAAAACCCATTTATCGAAATAAGACTGAGAATTAGCACTTTTTGAACGTCAGAATTATATAAGACCGACCCGAAACCGCTCGCCCTTCATTTCCTAGAGTATGCTCAGATGATGTTGGTCATGCTGAGAGGATGAAAAGGCTAATAACAAAAGGTATCAAGGCAGACGTAAGTTGGAACGTCGGGAGGGGAGAAACTAGGAGGACTAATAGTGTGTCTTATTAGTGGTGTTCTTCAAAAAGGTCAGCGTGCGTATATGAACGTAAACAAAACAAAAGGAGTATGTAATGATCGAAGCAGGTGGTATTCTGTAGTTTCTGCCTACCACCTTGGGAAGAAGGCGTGTGAGATTGTATGTATCATCTCATCTGCCTATAGCCTTTTTCCATCCTTTTCCCATGTTGCGGTCGGCATCAAGTCTAATCAGATACAGCTGAATACTAGTATTTTACATGGAGCAACTGTCTATCTGACCTCCACAACCCATTTACTGGGTAATACGATACCCCTTGGTAAGACTGGTTGTCAGATTTTCAAGCTACTGACGACCCGTAACGACTGTCACAGATCCACGAATAACAGCCGGGACCAACGGCTTAACGTGCTTTCCGGGGCCACGGAGCAACCGCGGCAAGCGTATCTTAACCTGATCGATCGAACCGTACGGCTGTTATTTCTTAGCCACAAGCCCCTTAGTTAATGTATGTATGTAGCATAGTAAAATCAATGAAGCGGGCGTGACGATCAATACATGTTCCTGCATGGGAGAGGCCTTTGCCCTGCAGTGCGACAAGCGACAACTGAGCACACGCTGTTGCTACAAGCGATTACAACAGTCTCTCACATAACATTGTCAGAATGACATGAGTCACCAAAACAAACGACTGATAACGCTGTCATATCGCTAATGTCAGTTTGTTCAACGATCTCCGACAAATATGTCATGTTTTATGGCTGCTGCTTATAATGTATGAGGATATCTTTGAAGTGGAGATGAGCTGGGCATGTGAGAATTTAGGAGTAAAAGAGTCGTGTCGAAATTCATGGAAAGTGCGACCAAGGTGTGTGGGACAGGACACCTGATAAGACGTGGTGAAGACAGGCTGTAATTTAGTAGAATAATCAGCCTATAATGTTCCCACTGCTGGCACACAGGCCGCTTCTCTAAGAGAGGGAGTGGGTTATAATATACGCGGGCCCAGTGCGGGTTGGTGGATGTCACATTTCTTCAAATTTTAGGTTCTCAGACAATTTTGTTGCTGAAAGGGCCTCTTCTTGATCTCGATCACGCCTGATGGAAAGCGATGGATGAGATTTACTATGGAACAAGCGTGGCCAGACTATGCCTGTTCACTCTTGCTTTGAAGGCAGATATTTTCCTTCACAATTTTGAGAGCAGTGGTGATGAAATTATATACACAAAGTAAAGTGTGGGTTTGAACTCACGATCTACAACTCGTAAGTCGAGGCCGATACCACTGGACCAACGCTGTTCTCAAAACGGTATAATTGTGTGGCGTTCAAGAAGGAAAGATTGTTGGTCGTCAGGCGGACGACATGGTTGCCAACACGAATAGAACCTGGATTAGGGTACAGGAGAATAGATAATAGAACTGAAGGCTTAAGTCCAGTATTGGGTAAAATCGGGCTGTAAGTCGTGACCAGGTAAGGAATTGACGTGGTTTCGAAGTAAGGAATCATTAAGTGGTCATAGTGAATTAGGGCCCTGATAAAATTCCTGCCAGAGACACGAAGAAGAAGAATGAAAATGTTCAAACATAAAAGTAATCTAAAGTTCAATGTGCGAGAGTTCAAGTTTAAAGATCAAGGATCTTCCACGTGTTATGACACTTAAATAATGCGCTGGGGTTCTCTAGTCTAGACAGTCAGTCTCTCTTCCTACCAACCGCACTAACTGGCTTATCTTTCATCATGATAACTAGCGACTCGCCCCTGCTTCACACGGGTTTTTCGAATTGACAAGTCTTCGACATCATCATCTGCCTAGCCTTTTCCCGACTATGTTGGGGTCGGCTTCCAGTCTAACCGGATGCAGCTGAATACTAGTATTTTACATGGAGCGACTGCCTATCTGACCTCCACAAACCACTTACTGGGTAATACTATTCCCCTTGGCAAGCTTTTGTCAGACTTTCGGGCTTCTGACGACCCGTAACGACTGTCAAAGATCCACGAATGACAGCCGGGACCAACGGCTTAACGTGCTTTCCGAGACACGGTCGGGTCTTGGTATCTGAAGATGGAAGGACAAAGGAGTCGGTCCTATGAAGAACTATGGTCAAGAAACACCATGGACACTTGTTACAAAACATTATAACGTTTACGGGAATTGGCCTTCTGAGGACTACGATGACGATCCAGTAAATATATCCAGTACATACATATATAGGTCAGTATTTAGCACTCCGAATGAATCGGCATTAATTACACTAATGGTTATTTGAACACATGACCAACCAGTAGGTAGGTGTTTTTTGTCACCAACGTCACTTAATTAAGAGGAAAACTGATAACTCCCACGGTAATAATAGAATTAACTGAATGAGTAATACTTTACATTAACTATTGTGAAATAGTGTGCTAATGTACATGTATTTAATAGCTTCTGCTCGCGAGAATTTCTTGTAACCCTGACCTACCCCGTCGCACCGCTTCGCCTTCCCCCCGCCGCGTCCCCCCTCGATTCTCTGCAACTCATCCAGCCTGCCATCTGCGAACATCGTCGCGCCACCTTTTTTTTTTTTTTTTTTGTTCCGGTGTGGAAAATCCTCATGGATGTCCGCCGCCATGGGGCGGGCGACGGGGTCTGTCAGACTCTTACTGACTAAAAACCACCCCAGTGTTCCATCTCTCACCTACGCCGGGGGTCGCGGGAACGTAAGATCTTTCCGCAACCCCCGACTGATGCCGGCCCGCCACCGCGGGCCTCCTCGGGTCAGGGGGGGGAGTGAGGTGTTTGACTCCCCCCGCGACGTCTAAGAGAGGCGCGCGTGGAACACTACGCGCCGCCATCTCGGGTCCTGATGTGTGGGGGGCGACGGACGTCCCCAAGTCCGTCGCCCCTGGACCCATTTAGGGGGGCTGGAAGAGGGCGTTATCCGCCCTCCGCCGACGCCCGGTGCGCCTGCTGCGGGCCGGGTGAGAGGACGAGATCTCCCTCTCCCTTTCCGCAGCCTCCTTCTGCGAGACGACCGTTTCACAGAAGGAAACCACCGCGTCCCAGGACTCTTCGCTGCCGACCATCGACTCGACCACGGCCGGCAGCGACAGGTCACTGCCTACTTCTGAGATGAGGGCACGGCGTGGCTCCTCCCAAGCGGCACACTCTGCCAGCGTATGCCACGCCGTGTCCTCCCGGCAGTCGACGCAGTGGTGACACCGGGCGTCCGGCTCCCTGTTTATGCGACACAGGTACTTCCCGAAGCAACCATGCCCCGAGAGCACCTGCGTCACCCGAAACGACAGGGAGCCGTGCCTCCTCCCGAGCCAGCGCTCGAGCACCGGCCGGACCGCCTCGATTGTGACGAGGCCAGCGGTAGGGCGTGTGAGCCTGTCCCGCCATTCCGCCACCAGGACCTCACGAAGCTGTGACCGACGCAGCTCCATGTGTCGCTGCGTCGGTCGCTCGCCCCGCGCCCTCGCTTCCTCGCGCCACCGAAACAGTGACGCGAGTACTTTCGCCTCGAGGTCCCAGGGCGGGGATCCGGCCAGTGCGCAGGCCGCCTCGTAGGAGATCGTGCGATATCCTCTGATGACTCTGACGGCCATCGCTCTGCGGTTTCCGCAGAATCGCGATACTGCCGGCCGTCAGGTCAGAGGCCCACACCGGGGCCCCATACAGGGCCATCGATCGCACGACCCCCACGTAGAGCCGCCTACAGGCGGCGCTCGGGCCCCCCAGATTGGGAAGCAGCGTTGACAGCGCCCCAGCCGCGCCCAACAACTTGGGCGCCAGCCGCTGGAAGTGGGGGCCAAAATCCCACCGGCTGTCGAGCACCAATCCTAGGTACTTCATGGTAGACTCGACAGCGATCCGAGCCCCCCCGACCACGATGTGTGAACCGGGCGGCGGCGCCCGCCGGGGGCCATGAAACACCATGGCCTCCGACTTGCTGAGGGCCACCTCCAGGCCTAGGCGACGTATGCGGCCCACCACCTGTGAGACCGCAGCCGTCGCCAGCAACGCTGCTTCCCTGTGCGAGCTCCCCCGGGCAGTGACCAGCGTGTCATCCGCGTAACATGTCAGGTCTACCCCCGGTCTGAGCTCGCCCCTCAGCACCCAGTCGTACCCGACGTTCCACAGGAGCGGTCCTAGGACCGAGCCCTGGGGAACGCCGCACGACATGCGGCGCTGGTTTCCGCCATCGCGTCCCATGTAGGTGACACACCTCTCCGACAGATAAGCCCCAACGATGTGGCGGAGGTAGGGAGGCACCCGATGATACCACAGTGCCTCCCGAATACAACTCCAGGGCAGGGTGTTGAAGGCGTTGGAGATGTCCAAGGACACCGCCAACATCACCCCGCCCCGGGACACCGCTTCCTCCGCCAGGACTCTCACTCGCGACACAGCGTGTACGGTGGACCGCCCATGCCGAAACCCGAACTGACTGTCGTCCAGGTCCGGCCCCTCTCTGCACAAGTGGCCGACGAGGCGGGCTGCGATTACTCGCTCAAACAGCTTACCCACCTCGTCTAGCAGCACTATGGGCCGGTACGCGGACGACGAGTCCGCAGGGCGCCCCGCCTTCCTGAGCAGGACCAGACGACCAGATTTCCACAAAGAGGGAAACTGGCCCTGCTCATCGTCGCGCCACCTAGCCTGAGGACGTCCTACCTTACGTTAGCCGTTTCGCGGTCTTCACTCAGGAAGACGTCTACCCCAACGGTCTTTTTTTGTTTTTCGATATGACCTCTCGCAGTTCAACCTATGAGGTTGTCGTCTGCTTAACCGGGCTTGCCTGTGGATTTTCCTTGACAATTCAAAAGTGCCTGTAATTGGTTTAATTGAAATAAATACTTTGAGTTTGAGTTTTGAGTTTGATGCCTCAATAAATCAAGGCCGCCAAACAGGGCTTCAAAAATAAGCGACTACACGCACAGTAAGGGTCGGGGCGGGGCCGAAGCCTGCCGAGTCAGCGGGATTGTCCGAAAGGGTTACCGCTACCCCGGAACATAAAGGGCAAAGGAAGGAACATGGGTGGGTTTTAGTCAGTAAGAGTCTGACACTCCCTTCCGCTCCACCCAGAGCGGGAGCGGTCATTTGATGATTTCCCACCAGAAAGAAAAAAAATAAGGGTCGGGGCGGACATGTCAAGAATGAAAGACGGCTGTCGGGATTTGTACTTTTTGAGAGTACTGCTGGTCTTACTACTCTCCTGTAGGAGGGTCGTGGCGTCGTCGGGGATGGTAAGGGTCAGTCGGCGAATCCTATTTATGCGGGAGGGAGTGTATCGGTCGGGCGGCACCCCAACGGTCATCGGTTCTACGGCTAACAAATCCGGCCGATTGCCACTTTCGCTTGTATTCTGTGACCTATGTCTCCATAGGCTATTTCAGGATAATATAATAAATAAAATTTTGCGGTCGGTCTGTTGTTTTTGATATAGTCATTATTCATAACAAATTAATCATGGTTTTGCATACTATTTTAACTGTTTCCTCATTCTACTAACCACAATCATATTCCTGGTATATCGCCGACCATTTTAAGGCTATTTAAAAATCAAGACATATGATTTGAAACGACCATTTCAGGACCTTACGATTTTCTTCTTTGGGTTGATGTTACTATAATATTCTGCTGGGGAGTTTGTTGCACCACTTCTTCTTCCCAGCTAAAGCACTAGGAAGTGGTGAAGGGCGGGCGTTTTGGGAGACTGTCTTATGTAATTTTGACGTTCGAAAAGTGCTAATTCTCTGCCTAGTTTGAATTTTTTTTTTTTGCCCCTTTAACTGCATCGTCGGTGGCAGCGCAGAGGCCGCTTTGACTGGTGGCCGGGAAAGGAGGTGATGTCAGAATCTGCAATGTAGTTCCACATCCGCGCCCTTTAGCCATTTCATCAAGGTGCTAAACTTTACGTCCTTCTGTGTAGACATTTTACAAAACTCAACCCCTGAGCTAATCTTGCGCGGACTTGGAAGGTTTGCATGCGAACAATGGCCAAGCTTGCCTTTTTATAGAACTTCTAGCTGCGCCCCGCGGTTTCAGCCGCATAAGTTTCGATCCCGTGGGTTTATAGGGATAAAAAGTATCCTATATGTTAATACTGGTTATAAACCATCTGTGTGCCAAACATCCAAATCCGTGTCGTACTTTTTGCATGAAAGAGTAACAAACCTCCATCCATCCATCCATACAAACTTTCACGTTTTTAATATTAGTAGGATGTATCGTAACATGAAGTGTAGTCGCAATTACGTAGTTTTGTGCCGTGCAGAATTTTAACTAGATTCAAAAATGCTATCCCGCTAAATGTACAGTTGGTCGCCAAATTGTAAATGAGTAATGTGTTGAAAGCACTTGCGTATACACGAGGTTGCAATTTCTATATTAAGAGTCGTGACATCTTACATCTTCTGTTATCTCAAGTGGGGGTCTACTCTATGTAAGTCCATTAACGAAGATATGGGTCTGAAAGTTGATGTTCCCTCAAAACAAGTGTCAAATTCAATTTTCACCATACAGATATGAGTGGACCAGTTCAGTCAGTGCAAGCATTTGTCAGTAATCATGTAAACACTACCAGCCTCCCAAAACGATGCCATCATTTACCGGCTACTTTAAACAATACAATTAATTACAATACAACACATTATGTAACAGCTGGCTGAATGCCGGGCGCCATATTTACAACTGACGTAAAAAAATCCAAGATGGCCGAATTGGCGGGAAGTTTATTACATCGTAAACTTCGAATATGTTTATGAATGCAAAATTATGTTTTATTGTCTGCTAAGCCGTTGTTTTGTTTGAGATTGTCTTTTTTTCTGTTGGCAAGAAGTTTTGTGTTTTTTATTTTTACTGCTCAGTTCTCAGCCTGTTGCCTTTGACCTTCGGTGGACTTCCACAGCTTTAAGGACTGTTGTTCAGTTAGGTTCGTAACGGTAATTAAATGACATACCGAACGTAATCAAGACGCGTAGTCTTAGAAGCGTAGTCTTCATAAACAGGCTTGATCAAAGAGGCTTGGTCGTATCGTATTCTCGTAATTTTAAGAACGTTCATAGTCTGATCTCAGTCTCAATCTGTCAAAAATACCTTTAATTTCCCTACATTGTTGACAAGTTTTTGACATTGATTGTCGCTGAGGTGAGAATTGGCCTTCAGATCTTCAGAGTTAGTCCTTTCAAATTAGTCAGCGCCTGACGTAAATTGACGTATCTTTAGTCGCCATATTTTTAATCACGTCTAAACTGTCTATGCAGTATCTTAATTTGACTGGACTAAACTAATATTTATCTTCTGTCCTTTTCTTAATGAAATGGAAAGAAAAAGTTGCACTGAACTTAAATTTAGTTTGTGAATAAGGGAATCGGCGCCATTAGGTGCTTTTAGAGTCGAAGTTCGGCGCAATCCAGGTAGACCTGGAAAGTGGTCATGTGACTGTCTGGAATCAACCTGTCAGAAACTAAGAAGCAGTCTCATACAAAGTAATCTTTTCGTATGTTTTCTCTTAAATTTCGCCCGAAGAAGCGCTCACACGCGTCTACCGAGTGTGAGATATAAAAATACTCACATTTTAGGATTAATGACTGCGTGGGAAGTGAAATATTTACGTTATTCATGATATTTTACGTGTAAACATCACTTTTCTGACACCAATAACTGTCTGGGTTATGATGTAAGAGAGAAACAGATGAATTTGCTGGATATTGTTGCCGAAAACTCGTCCTTCTTCCCTTTCCACTAGTTATTTTGAGGACAATGCAACATTTCTTTTCCTATGCCAGCTCTCATAATCAGCCTATAACGTTCCCACTGCTGGGACACAAGCCTCCTCTCTGTGGGAGGGTGATGCAAGCTCTATCAGCCGTCATCTCAGTATTTACTCCTTTTCTAACCATATTTCGTCACAACTGCTCTCAAAACGGTGAAGGGAAACATCGTGAGGCATGGCACCGGCATGTCCTAGAACCAAATAATCGAAGACATGTGACATCTACCAACCCGCACTGGGCCCGCGTGGTAGATTATAGCCCACTCCCTCTCGGAGAGAGGAGGCCTTTGTCCCAGCAGTGGGAACAATATAGGCTGATTATATTTTATGTGTAACCATATTTATTTAGGGGAGGGGTTGATGCCATAGGCATTTTCTACCAGTCAACCTCCACACAACCCGTCCATCATTTCTTTGGTCTTCCACTCGTATACAATAAATTAGCCAGCGAAGCTCTGCAGACGTGATAACACGATCAAATAAAACAAAAAACATTTGATGTTTTTTTTTTTTGTTTTACGACCGCTGGCTGTTTGGTTTCTTGAAGTTGAGAAAATCTAATTTCTTTAGTTACACCACAAAAAAAAAAATCATTATATTTTTTTTTATCATCTTGTTTAGATATCGATACTCTTCATGTCCGCGGAGTTTCTAGCGGTATTGCCAATTTGAATACAAATGCTAATTTTATTCTTTCACCAAATCAAGACCCATAGCTAATGTAATAGTCACGTGAAACGTAGACTATATACCGTCTATTCAATATTGTCTTCAAAGTCCACATGTTGTTATGGGGTTAAATGCTTCATCTACGAGAGATGGAGATTATACTGGAAGCGCTAACAGTGCCGGAATATGTATGGGTTAGGCGCTACATACAAAAAATAAAAAGCAATACTGAATTTTCGCCATTTCTAGACGACTTACAATCGCCGCATATTCAATTTTGAAACTTCTAAATTCGTTTTTTTGGTCGAATGCAACCAGGGTGTCTACTACGAAGTGCAAAGTGCGAATGATCGGATCGGACCGACACATGGCCGAACCGAATATTATTGAAAAATGCGAAAAAAGTTCGGATCGGCTCAGTTGGGTTGGGACCATAGTCAATATTCGAAAGAGTGTTGGAGTGTAGGATCGGGACTGATCGAACCAAATAGTAAGTTCGTAGCAGGAAACGGCCGAACATTCGGCCGATACCATTTCGGAGTCATTTTTCTACCACCCTGCGGAGTAATTGCGTAACACACTAACAGTAGCAATGGCTTTCATTTTGACAGTAACATTCATTGCGCTATTTACGTTGTTGAGCAGACCTATTTTTCGAACATATTGAAGCAATGGATTAGCAATATCCTTTAAAATGATTCAGATTGAGATTGACAGTATGTTACGCAATTGGGGTAGGTACTGCATGATGTAAGGTTCTCTTTTGCAAACGACCTATAAAGTACGAACTGTAAATTGATAGTTTTAGCTGACCTCGTATTGTATAGGCTTTCCGTACAAAGAGAAGTCAGCTTATACTGGATATGTAAAGCTTGATAAGTCGTCGTGTATACAAACGACTACAAACATGTCAAAATCGTTTCATATAAGTGGACTTTGGATTGCCATCGTGGTGAAAGACGTAGCCAATCAGCGTGGATAACTCGCTGATTGCCCAGGGTGCGCCGGACGTATGGTGGGTCTGTAGATACGTCGCTCGGGGAGACTCCTTTCATGCACCCATATGTCAACTACGAACTGGGCTAAATCAACATATTCTTCAACAAAATATTCCCCATAGGCCCTTTTACTAAGTAAACTCCAGGAGCTAGCGTTGACAGAACAAACATTATATAACATGATGTCACCCACCGCTCCCCTTTCTTGCCAATCATTCGTTCATTTGTGTGAGAAGCCCTGACCCGAATGGAGACAGAACTCTTAGTATTATTCATTTACTGGACTGGACTGGTCTGGATTTTTCTTTAACCTGAAGTGAAGGGACTTCTATCAACGAAGTATTTTCTTTAGTAGAAAAGCTAACAGCTTCATCTGCGGCATCCAGTTAGCCTGGAAGCCGACCTGAATAATGAATATAATTGGGAAGAGATGACGCACATCAAGCGAAAAAATGTGCACAATGTTGTGTTTGTAATTGCCTCCCTAGCTCGGAATTTGGAAGTTGTCGGTGTGACACCACCGTGCCTCGAACAGCACGTGGTCTTGCGTCTGATCTCTCTCCGGTCATGTCGGATTACGTGCCCTCCCATCGGACTAGGAGAGTGAAAGAATGCACCTGTGTTTACGCACACACTGTGCACTATAATATCTCCCGCGCCGAAGGCTAGTTTCCGTTGAGATTGACCGTAATGGCCGAAATACGTTGTGGAGGACTATTATTATTAATTGTCTCTTTTTAAATCATTACAACGCGAATTTCACTTTGGAGTACCTAAAAACAGCCACATTGCATTGTTACTCTCAGATAGATCACGATTTTTTAAAATTTCCGCTATTAGCTTGGAATAGGTAAATCATTGCTTTTCAAGTTTTGGGCCCAAAATACTGTTCTGCAATAAGTAAGTATGGTTGCAGCTAAAACATAATGTTCCGAGCTTCGGGGTTCATGACAATAAAAACTGCCGAAATAAATTACCAAAAATTACATTTTAATTAAACAACAAATAACAACTCAAACACACTAATTATAAAACACAATTGCACTTAAGTCGCACTTGAAGATCGCTTTCGATGTATCACTTGTATCGCTTATCCAACTCTGACTCGGACTATTGTAGAAACATCTAGAATGTTCGAGTACATACCGGCCCCGACTGACCAGATGTCGATAGTTCTAGCATCGAAATTTCTAGAAGGATCTTGACTCTATTAGTTCTGCTACTCGATACTAGATGGCGCTAGTGGTAAATTGTGGCGCGCAACAATAATTATGCGCAGAGTGACCTTCAACAGATCGTGGGAACATTATTCAATGACATATCGTGCTGCTTCTACTCCACGCAAATTCAGGAGATACGTCAGAAGAAACGAGTTTTGAAAGATCAAAAATACAGCGTGACGTGTCTCTTTGAATTACTTATCCACATCGCGAATTTCGCTTTGGAGTACTTGTAAACACAGTGGAGAGCAGTGGTGGCCCGGTGGTAACCACCCCGACTTACGAGTTGTAGGTCGTGGGTTTCAACCGAGGCGCTTTACTTTGTGTAGATAATTTCATTACCACTGCTGTCAAACGGTGAAGGGTAAAATCGTGAAGAAACCGGCAAACAATTCGAAGATATGTGACATCTACCAACTCGCACTGGGCTCGCGATTACAGCCCACTCCCTCTCACAGAGAGGTCTGTGTCCCAGCAGTGGGAACATTTATAGGCTGACTATGCTTTTATGATCTATGTCTGAAACCTTTGACTACGAGAATCGGTGGTATATTAACGATAATATTTGCCTTTTTCCTTCCTTCTACTCTGGCGATTATAAACGCGATATTATAAGCAGAAATGTGGGTGTCTTCAGATACACTTCTGTCCAACCTTGCAGGAACTACAATCGTGATGTTATACTGTTGTTGATCATTAATTTTGACCAAGGGGACATTACCCAGTGCCATATCGTGTTCCATCTCATCATCATTCTCCTGCCCTTATCCACATTTATTTAGGGTCGGCGCAACATGTATTTTTCTTCCATACTCCTCTATTAGCCGCTATCTCGACAGTCAGTTTCTAACCATATCATCAATCACAGTCCATCCATCGTTTCTTTGGTCTTCCCCTACTCTTATAGCCATCGACATTCATATTCAAAAGTCTCCTCACAACATTTTCCTCATTCCTCCGTAACACATGCCCATACCATGACAACCGGTTTCCTCACAACGTTTCAGTTACCGGTGCCACTTTCAGACTTCCTCTTATATGTATACTCATTTCTTAATCTATCCATTCGTGTAACACCACACATCCCTCTTAGCATTCTCATCTCAGCTGCATGCAATTGCTTTTCATATCGTGCTCCATCTACTCAACACAAATCCGGGAGTTAGCTCCAAAGGAATGATCTCAATCTATCAGTATGAAACCAGCCAACCGCTCCCCTAGCGTTTATGTGCTAAAGAATGCAATCCTTGACCCAAATACGCAGCCAGATGGAACAGTATTAATTTGTTAAACTGGACAGTTCTGGAACTTTTTAGGGTTCCGTGCCTCAGAACTATTAACGGAACTCTTATAAGATCACTTCGTTGTCCGTCTTTCTGTCCGTCCGTCTGTCAAGACCCTTTTTATCAGGAACGCGTGGAGTTAACAAGTTAAAATTAATAACAAATACTTAGGGCTGCAATTCTTTAAAGCAGTGAAAAAATCAAAGTTCTAAGTAAACGCAATCAAAAGATACGGGTGTTTATGTTCGGTTTATGCCGCATATTTTGACACTCGCAAGGGAATCAAAACCTGTAGGGTACTTCCCGTTGACCTAGAATCATGAAATTTGGCAAGAAGCAATGTCATGTAGCACAAGTAAAGGAAAAAATCCGAAAACCGTAAATTTGTAGTTACATACCTACACATTTGTACGGAACCCTCGGTGCGCGAGTCCGACTCGCACTTGACCGGTATTTTTTCAAATTCAAATTCATTTATTCATATTTAAATAGAGTAATTACAATCGATGGTTTCTCATGTTACATTATTCGGTCTTATATTCTATTTAGCCTGTAGTATGCTATTTCATTTATTCTAGCTGGTAAATTGGACTCGTGTGGAATTCTGGATCGATTGGGTGGTTAATATGGAATGGCTGCACTGTACCGCGTTTTTCTCCTAATGTATTCATAGAAATTTTGTGTTGTAACGAACATAGTCTTTTCGAAAACACACTATTAGGAAATCTGTCTTTTTTAAAGTTGCAGTCGTTGTCACGAGAAAATTTGCTATTGAATGTTTCGTAAGTGTAAGGTATTTGTATTTATTCTCGTGACTACACATTTATATACCATGGAAATAAGCATTTTTCATTATATATTATTATTTACTTGCCGTGAATCACCCGATATACATGCCTCTTTATCCGAATTGGCAACGTCGTATTTTCATTTATAAGATTTGGTGGGATGAAACTTGTCAAAACTAAGGTTCTTTGGTTTTTTACTGCATAACTCAATTAAATTTCATTAAATGAAATTAAAAATATCGTTGTAACGAAGCCTTTTTTTTTCGCCTTTGTTAGATTTGATTTGTAAAAGCTAAAGAAGCGTTTGCTAAAGTTTATAGATAACGTGAAGAACACTGTCTATATACATTCGCTATCTTTTTAACTCTCCGCGCTTTAGATCGACTATTATACTGTCGGTCTTGGTTTCCGAAATGCTTGGTGAATCCGAAATTCTTCTGCGAGTATCGTCAACATTTCAGAGGGGCAATTCTCGTAATTTTAAGAACGTTCACAGTCAGATCTCAGTCTCAATCTGTCAAAAACTACTTCTAATTTCCCTACATTTTGACAAGTTTTTGACATTTATTTGTCGCTGAGATGAGACTGCGACTAGATTTTGAATGTTTTAAATTACGAGAATTGGCCTGCAGGTATTCATGCTTCCCAAACATTGAGTTATGGAGATCAGACGGCGCAGTCCTGTCCAAATTAAATGCTGGAACTCAATTGCATCTAGTTGGATAGTTGGACTACTACATTCGTGTGATACCAACGATGCACATTCATCGTTCATTCATCACATCATTCACATTTCAATTCACCACTGAAACTGATTTCATTCAATCTCATGAAAAGGTTTATAGATTGTGGATTTGTTGGTACGGTAGCCAAGCGAATTGAACATACTCGTATAATGAGTTATCGTGTTCGTAAAGTTAACCAGGAGCTTGATACCATCTGTCTGTACTGAGTGTGTACTTCCTCACATTTGCGAGAAGTCCTTGACCTCCATTGTCAGCTGAATTAGACCCACTAATCAATTTAACCGGAATAAACTGAATTTTGCCGTAGTCATTCAGTTAAACCATTTGTTGTTTTTTGTTTGTCATGGCTGAAGAGTTAGAAGCGTAGATGATTGATTGAATGAAGCATTGTCGAAAAAAATCATTCATTATGGCAACACTGCCAAACTTTGTGTCCGCCAAGGAGTGTTGCTGTGTTCAAAAGGGTAGGTAATGTAAGAATAGGGGAAGGACCAAACAATCAAAATCCAAAGTCATTTATTTATTCTTTTTTAACATCAAAATAATATTTATTTATTTATAACTATTATTACAGGTACAACCCAATGCAATAGTGAAGCAAACCTAATGCTATCAACTTACTTTCTAAAACTTATTACATATAATGTTATCCTTGTGAATTCACTCAGTGCACAGGAAAAAATGTCCATCTCCTCTGCTACAAGGTTAAGAGTGCGAAGCGCCCGCGTCAGGGGCGCCTCATTCAATAGATTAGTGCGGCCATGAGGTACAGCCAGCTGCTGCAGCAGCAACATAAGACAGTCCCCCAAAACGCCCGACCTTCATCACTTCCTAGTGCTTTAGCTGGGAAGGAGAAGTGGCGCAACAGACTCCCCAGCAGCACAGCTGTAGGTTCTGTTAGAAGAACTTACTTCTATACTGTAGTAAGTAATTAACATTACAGGATAATCAGTCTATAATGTTCCCGCTGCTGGGACAAAGGCCTCCTCTTGGTGAGAGGGAGTGGGCCGTAATCCACCACGCGGGCCCAGTGCGGGTTGGTAGATGTCACATGTCTTTGAATTTTTGGTTCTAGGACATGCCGGTTACCTCACGATGTTTTCCTTCACCGTTGAAAACACAAAACGTTAAATTAAATTATTTGTTACTAGCTGCGCCCCGCGGTTTTACCCGCATAAGTCTCGATCCCGTAGGAATATCGGGATAAAAAGTATCCTATATGTTAATCCTGGTTATAAACCATCTGTGTGCCAAATTTCATCCAAATCCGTTCAGTAGTTTTTGCGTGAAAGAGTAACAAACATCCATCCATCCATCCATCCATACAAACTTTCACGTTTATAATATTAGTAGGATAGTAGGACTACTCGCGACTTCGTCAGCGTGAAATTTCGACCTCCGCATCGCATCGCATCGCCTGTCCGTGCTACTACTTTGTTTTCGCATAGCGTTCATTAAAAAAATAATACAAGATTAATATTAGTTTAGACCTGTCAAATTAGTCAGCGCCTGACGTAAATTGACGTATTTTTAGTAGTCAATTTTTTAACCACGTCTAAACTTGTCTATGGAGTATCTTAATTTGACAAGGCTAAACTAATATTAATCTTCTGTCCCTTTCTTAATGAAATAGAAAGAAAAAGATGCACTGAACTTAAATTTTGTTTAGTTTGTAAACAAGGGAATCGGCGCCATTACACCAATATATCAACAAAAACATACAACAAGATAAAGACTGCATACTAGAACTAAACGTTTACATTTTACTCCCAAGAATTCGGCGTTGTTAACTAAAATAGTTCGACCTTGTTGCTGTACTGGTCAAACTAAGGTGATAATTGTCCGAGACATTTACAGATGGCGGCCTTCGTGTGTTTCATGAGGATTTTTGTAAACGAGAACAGATTGATCACGTGTTTCTTTAATGAGTGTGGGCAGAAACTTAACGCCATGTGCTACGATACTTCCGTTTTAAAACCGACTTCAAAAAGAAAAGGAGATTCTCAATTCTTTTTATGTTTGTTACACAGAACTCCGTTATTTATAAGCCGATTTGAAAAATTCTTTTTTTATGTGAAAGGATGTATGTACTTTCAGATTGGTCCCATAGAAATTTTATCAAAATCGGTTCTGTGGTTTGGTTTTTAAACCAAAATTACGGGTAATACTCGAAATGCAAGTAAACGAAATTGCGTCGTTTGCTTTTCACAACTAAAAAGGGAAAAATAAAAACTTTTTTACAAAAAAAAAAAAAACAAGACTTCCAAAAAATCACTACAAATTGAAAAATAACTTTAATTTCGGAAGTCGGTGACAAAAAACGAAAATACAAAAACCAGACACCGACTTTCGAAATTAAAGTAATTTCTCACATCGTAGTGTTTTTTTGGAAGTCCGTTATTTTTTGTAAAAAAAAATTTACTTTTCCTTGTATAAAAACTTTCGAAAAAAAACCGCCTCGGTACACTAACCGAAAAACGCCAAATACGTAAAGGGTACTAGTTTTTTTTTTGTGTTTCTGTTCTTTCTCTGCCTCATGTTTACCGCAAATAAACGTATTTTCTTTCAATAACACTTTGCCCGACCTAGGAATCGAACCCAGGACCTCATACTCAGCAGTAGCACTTACAACCACATGACAGGACCAACGAGACAGTCGGTCATGCATGTGCATGCAAAATCAGCTCATTCGTAAAGTTTCCATTAATTATTGTTGAGTATGTTGGTAATAAAGGTATTCTTAATAGCCAGAACATAGCTGACAACACGCGTCTGTCATTTAGAAGATAGAACTAATTCGCTTCAAGTATAACATACACGTAAACGTCACGTAACGTATCACGCCTATATTCCCGAAGGATTAGGCAGAAGTGTTTAGGTACACTTCTGCCTAATCCTTCTCATTTTGCTTCAAGTATGCCATAAAATTTTGAATCTATATCCAAGTTCCTAGCCGGCTCTTTTTCAAAGAATATACTTAATTGAATACTCTTTATTAAGTACAATATATAAATTACAGATATAAACCAAATTGTCTCATTGTGATCTGTTGAGAACGTGGTTGATTTCACATTTGAATCATTTCTGTTCTACATATCTTTTTGTAATTCTTAATGTGTAATTGTTTGTTCTCTCGAATAAATAAAATAAAAGTAGAAATTTTACAAAGGGCGGTCTTATCGCTAAGCGCCAAAGACATCAGATTCATACTTCATATTCATACGGAATCTGTGGGCTAGTTTCTTTTCATCCAATTTTCACGAACATAACATTTTCTCTAAAGCAATCCCCTTTTTTATACTATTAAAAAAAAGTTCTTTTAAAGGCCACAGGAATCCGTTGAATGCGAGAAGCACAGAAGCGGTCGAAGTGGCGATGCTTGGGAGCTCTTTTTATATATCTCTCTTCTATATCTCTTCTCTATTGAATTGTTTCTTCATTTGTTTTTTTTTTTACATTGTTCTCACATATAGAAGCAACAAGAATAATGTACCCAGGATTTAGTAATATCCTGCTTTTAAAAGAGTGTCCTTGGAGTTTCTTGTCCGTTCTTCTCCGTAGAGATCTACGTTTTTGAATGGGCTTCAACTTTCGGACTGACTGACCGACTATTTAATTTTGACAATTCAAAAGTGCTTGTACATGGTTTAGTTGAAATAAATGGCTTGAGTTTATAGCCATCGACGTTTATTAAGGTTTACATTATATGGTACACAAACACGAAAGTTTTACGGTAAATCGCAGTTAATATGGTTGGTCACTTTGTCCACAGGGGGTTAAAATGATTGCAAGACCGGCCATAAAAATATTAGCATACATAATAATAAAAGATTCATCGTTACGGAAGCTCCTCCCTAAAAGCTTGCCCAAATGATCAAATTCTACGCCAAGGTTCATGTTTAATAGTCACGCGATGTTCTAATACTAAAAGAATGGCTTTTTAATTAAGAATGAGTGCCTCGTAAAGGTTGTTTTTGGTGTTAATTAATAGAATTTCTGGAAAGATTACATCGTCAAAGTTTTTGGGAATCATTTAGCCTCGTCTTTTCCCTACTATGTTGGGGTCGGCTGCCAGTTTAATCGGATGCAGCTGCATGTCCATGAGGTCACTCCTTGGAAAACACTTTTACTAGGAGCGACTGCCTTTACTACCCAGTTACTAGGTAACATGATACTCCTTAGTCCCCTTAGTAAGACTGGTTGTAAGAATTTCGGGCTTTTGACAACCCCTAAAGACTGTCAAAGATGGGGCACGTTCCCCAAGGTGCTTGTTTCAACCCCAAATGATTCGAAAATATAATTACCGTTGCCGCTTGAGGATTTATTAGCGCTCTTTATGATAATATTTCAGTGAAATATTCATATTTTGTCGACAACAAACCACAAGCTCGCAGTGGGACTGGACTAGGTAAAACTGTCAACTAGCCTATTGCCAAAGGTGCATCTAAATGTGTGCCCAGACCTGGCGAATGAGCCGCTCGCGAGTCGCTTGCGAAATGCACGCGTGTTGCTCGCGTGCGGTTAGAGCCTACGTTTGGTGCGCTGCTCTAGTGCAACTCCGGCAAGGCCGCTCGTGCAGCACGCGCGCAGTTCTGGAGCACATAGCTTCTTTCGCGTTGGAACTATGAGCCTCAGTTGTGAATTGGCTTCCGAAGATGTCGGACCATACGACTGCCGTTACCATAATTGCTGCAGCATCGGCTGTTATTACTGACAAAAACTAAAAGGAAAAACAGAAGAAGTTGGTGGCAGGTTCCGTTTTTTTTTTTTAAATAAGACAGAATAGCGAGGGACATGCACCTTCTGCGCCGCTCGAGTACGGCGCGTAGCTTGAGCGCTAGCGGCGCGCAGACGGCGCAGGGGCTGCGTACGAACATGAAATGCACGCGCGCAGTTCGCAAGCGGCTCGCGGGCGGCGCATTCACTACACCCGTGTTACATAATAATATATACCGCCATTTTTAGAGGCTATTTATATGTTCGCAAGTAAACGTATACGGACCGGCTCTACCAGTCTGCTTCCTACGAGATGATCCCCGTCAATTTGAGTGGCATGTCATTAATTTAACACTTTCGGTGTAATTTACTTCGCATTTTGGAACCGTGCCAATCAATTTGTCTTAAATTGTTGGGACAAAACGTAGTTTATGTGTGCCTCAAATTATCGTATAGCCAAGATCATCAACTGGCTTTTTTTTTGCTCCTCGGTGGAAATCTTCATCGACTTCCTCCATCGTGGGGGTTACAGAGGGGTATGCCGGACTCTTATCGGATAAAACCCCGGCCGGGGTGCGGGATTCGTATAAGCATTCACCGCTCCCCCGACAGGTCTCGCTCCGCTGTTCCTCCGGGTCCCACCTCCCCGATCATCATCTGCCTAGCCTTTTCACAACTATGTTGGGGACATCTTCCAGTCTAACCGGATGCAGCTGAAAACTAGTATTTTATATGGAGCGACTGTCTACGTCTTTCGGTACGAGGTCGCCACTCCAGAACCTTTCGGCCCCATTGGCCATCTGTTCTGCAAGCAATATGCCATGCCCACTGTCACTTAAATTTTGCAACTCTCCAATGTCGGTTGCCCTGGTTCTCTCGTCTATCTCTTCATTTCTGATTCGATCAAGCAGGGAAACTCCAAGCATAGCCTCTCCATTGCCTTTTGGGTGACTTTGAACCTTCTAATAAGGTCCATTGTGGGCGACCACGTTTCAGTGCTTTAGGTCATCACTGGCAACATGCACTAGTTAGACTTTCATCTTGAGACTCCAAATTAACATAAATGAAATAATTAAATATACCCGTCCCTGTGTCAGAACGTACATATTCCAGATTACGTAAAAGTTAACTTTAAAATGCGTAATAAAATAAATATATGAACCGCCTTATCTTATTGAATTATCTTATTTATTGCTTCTTACAGACATTATAATACCGTACGTGTATCAATCAATGTATTGTGTGTTGCTGCAATCACTAGTTGCAACTGTCAAAAAAACGGTTTACCTAATGGACAGGGTATAAGTGCGCATGTCCTTAACACACCTATGTGTCTATTTAAAAACTAGTGAACATGACCCACTTTCACTAGAATTTAAAGTAGCACTAGTCACTGCCAAATGACAATTTTAGACGAGATTCTAAATAAAAGCGATAGTTTACACAAGGATTTAAATATAAAAGCTGTAGCGGTATCTAAAACGCCACATGCGAGCAACGCGTCATACTGACGTCACGCAAATCCTGCATCTCGCAAGCAGAGTTTACCGCGCAATTAGCATATACATATACAAACTTCCCAACATCAATCGTTGGGCAATTGCCCGCCAGACACAACACCCGTCTGGTCGGAGGATCCTTCCTTTTCTATAGAGTATGAGTTAGGGCATGCAAAACCGGAAAGTCATCAAAACCGGTTTTGAACATCGTTTTTTTGGGACCAAAACCGAAAACCGGAGTTAGGTCCGGTTTTACCAAAAAAAATCAAATGTAGTATAATTTAAAAAGAAACACCATTTTTTTTAAATACCCACTAAGTCTACAAATAAAACAAATTGTATGATACATTTCTTTTTAATCCAAACCATAATAATTGTACAGATAAATAAATAAATAAATAAATAAATCCCTGGACATTTCACACAGCACCATTTGTCCCAAGCTAAGCAACCTAATGCTTGTGTTATGGTAACAAGATGGCTGATAAACTACTTATATACAATTTTTTTTTTTGTAAATACATACATATTATAGATAGAAAAACACCCAGACTCGGAACAAATACATGTAGGTCATACAAATAACAATGAACTTATAATAGTATAAAGATTAATTAACTGAGATCAAATCAACAACAAGTAAGTTTTTGGTATCTTTGGTACCTATTAAGTCTGCTATCAAAAATAATATATTTTAGGCGGCGGACACGCACTTGCACTCCCGGTAAGGGTATTACTGCAACAACGCAGGCGCAAGCTGGCGGGTTACGGGTGCGGGGTGCGGGGGTAGTGGAGGGAGGCGTGTAAGTGGGTGGATGCAGGCTGTGTTCGGTTCGGATACATTTGATGCCTCAAAATTAATTATTTTTTGAGTGTTCGAAAAAAATGTTGATAAAAATCAAAATGTTAATTGTTACTCAATAATGGGAAAACCGGAGCTGAGCTCCGGTTTTGACTCTCAAAACCGGTTTTCAAAAATCGTTAAATTTTGGCCCATTTCCGGTTTAGCGCAAAACCGGAAAACCGGTTTTGCATGCCCTAGTATGAGTGAACTTTACACCCTGTTCCTCATACCTTTATAAAGCTATTAGCAAGATATTCTGGGAATTCTATGATGTGATGAGAGTAGGACGAGTCTCATGACTAGTCTAGGCTGATGGGTCATCACGTCGATTTTTTTCCACTTTTCCAGAAATTGGGGGCAAGTTTCTTAAGTGCCCATTTATAAGGAAGCATATAGACATCCACCTTTATCAGATAAGCAGGCACTTATAATATTGTATACCAAACCATCTTCACCCACACAAAATCGTCATCATTCATCATAGAGTCTACTATGTTTTTATCACGTGCTACAATATCATTTTGTTGCCAAATGTGTGATTACATATCACTCTTAGAAGTACTGTGGAATTTACGAGTGGATCTGGTTTTCACAGCCGATATCAGTGATGAACGGGAATATAAATATGTTTCAGTAACTACTCGTTGGTTTGGGAGATGGGTGGGCGACATTGCTGCTGTCGCAGGTAGAACCTGGATGAGGCTGGTACAGGACCGCAGGTCGCAGGTCGGGCAGTAGCCCATGAGACACGACACCCGTCTGGTCGGAGGATCCTCCCTTTTTTATAGAAGACTAGCTGCGTTTCGATCTCGTAGAAATATCGGGATAAAAAGTATCCCATGTGTTAATCCTGGTTATAAACTATCTGTGTGCCAAATTTCATCCAAATCTGTTCTGTAGTTTTTGCGTGAAAGAGTAACAAACATCCACCCATCCATCCATACAAACTTTCGCGTTTATAATATTATATAGTAGGATGAGTGAACTTTACACCCTGTTCCTCATACATCTATAATACTATACGTAAACCTCTGCATACTCATTCGGAAATACAGTCGTCAAGATATTAAGTTTCGGATCCACAGTCGATTCGGTATACTTAACAATTTTATCACAATTATCGCTTTCGTATTTGAATGTCATTGCGAAAATGCTATCAGTTGTTTTTAGTTACTGGCTGTAGTGTTAGTTGGTGTTGTAAAAGTTGGTGTGTTTTCCCAGGGAGCGTTTTTTGACACCTTAAAGTCAAACCATGACAGCCGTCACTTCGGCAGTTATATAACGTCCACCGCTCTTTTTGGAAACCGTAGTTTAACCCGTATAACTTTGAAACCTCTGTCCGTCTACGGCGTCGTAACTCCGAAACGGACGAACCGATTACATTGCGGTATTTTAATAACATAATGTCATCGTCTAGCCATTTAAGCTGTCTGTCACAATATTTACATAACACGGATTTTGCAGTATTATTCTTATTTGCAATGATAAATAAAACTTCAAGATAATTTATGACAATAGTCTCTAGAAAAATTGCGAACCAATAATATAAGTTTTAATGTAAATAAATGATAATAATGTGTATATATGTATATAAGTGTTATCAACATTCAACAATACCTAATTGGTTCAGTATGTAATACTTTTAAATTGTAATTTTTGAGGTGATGTTATTAAAGTGAAAACTTCTTTAGAAAGAAATAAAGAAAATACATTTATTTAGCACAGACTAAAAGACACTATACAGCAGATACATACATCAGATAGCAACAAATAAATGGACGTAGTTAAGCAGAAAGGACTCAACCCACATTCTTCCCAATAACCCGAAAATTGCGTTAGTCTATGTAATACAATACCAAAAAAAATATTGGTATATTTGCCCATAAGTGACAATATTTCAAAATATTCCCTATACAACATCATTGCAACAATACACACCTAAACTTAAAACCTCGATAACTCAAAAATTACTTTTTGTAGGTTGAGTCCTTTCTGCTTAACTACGTCCAAATATCAAATAGAAAGTGTAAATAAAGTCCGATGTAAGAAATTAGCAGGAAAGTGTGCCTCACGGCTGCACCAAAAAGGCCCAGTTCAGCAAAAATGCCAGACAACTAGTGCCTACTAGTGCCTGACGCTGGTTTCCAACTGAACCTGATATTTGAGGTGACGGATGTAAACCAGTTTTAGGCACACATACAGCCACACCATGTTTTAGGGACATATGCAGCCTATAATATTCCCACTGCTGGGACACAGGCCTCCTCTCTGTGAGGGAGTGGACCGTAATCCACCACGCGGGCCAAGTGCGGGTTGGTAGATGTCACATATCTTCAGATTTTTTGTTCTAAGACATTTTTGGTTTCCTCACGATGTTTTCCTTCACCGTTACGCTTTACCGTCGGGCACTTTGTGCTCTTTCTGAACAGTAAGTGCTCAGCCGTCGACAATATGCCGCTCGTGTATTTGAGCACCATACTCATATACACGAGCGGCATGTTGTCGACGGCTGGTCCGCCCCTAACCTTGCTCGAGTCAGCCCGCGCCGCTGAGCCTGCAGTTTTAAATTCTTCCCTAAATAATTCCGATCCAGCCTGTCCCTTGCTGCCCTGCATTTTTTTACATTTTCGTCAGATACTTTTGGAACGGAATGGATAGAATAAGACATCAGTACATAAGAGGAAGTCTGAAAGTGGCATCGGTAACTGAAAAGTTGTGTGGAAATCGGTTGTCATGGTATGGGCATGTGTTACGGAGGAATGAGGAAAATGTCGTGAGGAGAGTTTTGAGTATGAATGTCGATGGCTATAAGAGTAGGGGAAGACCAAAGAAACGATGGATGGACTGTGTGAATGATGATATGGTTAGAAAGGGGGTGACTACCGAGATGACGACGAATAGAGAAGTATGGAAGAAAAGGAAATGTTGCGCCGAACCCAAAAATTGACTTTTGGAACAGACCATATAACCGAACCACTTGGTATATTTGCTCCCTAACACACCAAATCGTTAGAGCTACCAAACTAACTCGCTCGTAGTGCCGAAGTGTTCAACATACACAGAGGGTGACCTCATTTGTGCTGATAGTGGCTGTCGGACGACGATTAGTACAGTGGCGGACTGATATATTGGGCGGGTTGAGTTTATTTTTTGGTGACGACGAGTTTATTGGTTTATTGATTTTATACATTGTAATCGATGACGTAGCCTGAAAAAGTAGTCTCTGCAAACCCTAGCTTGCAATTGGTGCTTTTTTTTACTTAAATAAATATAAACTTGATGTTGTTGTTAATACAGTTGTTTTTAGAAGTAATAGTATTATTGAAAAAGACGAAAGAATTTGTTGAACTTGTAGCGCAAACTGAACCTTATAAGCAGGGATTAAAGTTAAAAAAAAAATTGCGAACGCAGAATAAGTACAGTTAGTCTCAATTTTTACGGTAATTTTTTTACAGAATGGATCGCTTGTAATAAATAGTTTGGCACTCAGACGACAGAAGCGTTCATGCTAATAAAGAAAGCAGTATCAATACACTCAATAACAACCTTGAATACTCCGAATAATAAACTTATGGGTCACTCAAATCGAAATAATGGTTCAGCGTCGCGAGACTATAAATCATTGCTATTAAAATCAATAATAATGATAGTTACCGATTTATGATCGAACCAAAACGAAGTAATCATGAGGCAAATATTTATAGTTTATATATCTAGGTAATTTGCTGGTAATTTATTCTTATTCCTGCGGTAATGTGAAAAACGAGGAGATTCCTGGACTTAATACACCCCCCCCCCCCTTGAATCTTACGTAAGATCAGTACCTACAAAAATTGCAAAGAAAAAGTAGCATTTTTAATAAACTTATAATTTTAGCTTACTTTTGTGATCTTACGTAAGAATAATCTAGACCCCTCCCACCACCATGTAAGAAAAAATAAGACTTATTTGACCCCTCCCCCCTCAAACCGTCTTACGTAATAAATTAACAGCCCCTAATTACATTGTTTTAATACTTGTTGATGAATAATTGTTTGCTGCACCGTACGACGTCATTACGTCGGCGCCGGCTCTCGCTGAAAACCAGCGCTGAAGCTCTGTCTTGCATAGGGTCGCAGCATAATGTTGAGCGATAGCCGTTTTGCGTGGATGTGACGCATGTCAACCTTTTCTTATTATTATTTTTTTGTTTTTTATGTTCTTTTTTGCGTCATGTTTACCGCAAATAAACGTATTTGCTTTCTTTCTTCTTTCTTTCAACATGTTTTTTATACGCTCGTTCCTAGTAACGCGGGTCGAGGGAACGTTTTCTGTATTGAAAAAGCAGCGCTATATGCGACTGTAAAAAAACGCTGTGAGCATATACCATAAGTAGTTTTGATTACATTCTCTGGAGCATAGTCAGCCTATAATGGTCCCACTGCTGGGGCACAGGCCTCATCTTCGAGAGGAAGTGGGACCTCCCACGCGGGCCCAGAGCGTTTTATAAAAATGCTCATTTTAAAGCACTGCCATAATACAAATCATAAGTTTGCCTTTTTTTTTCGGAGTGGGAAATCATCATATGACTTCTCCCGCTCTGGGCGGAGCAGGAGGGCGTATCAGACTTTTACTGACTAAAACCCACCCGTGTTCCTTCAGTTGCCTATGCCAGGGACCACGGTATCTCTTTCGAACAACCCGCGGCCCTGGCAGGCATCGGCCCTAGCGGACCCCGTCACTGCGTGCTGACATCTCTTTGAGGCGCGCGTGGAACACAACGCGCCGTCGACTCGGGCCTGGTCCTTGCCGGGCGGCGAGCTGCCCATTGCTCGCCGCCCCCATCATAAGTTTGCCTTAAGTAGGGTTCGCATTTCGCAATTTAAAAAATTCCGTCGTCGACATTCGTCGACGGTTACAGTTGCGTCTGTCGTTGACACGTGTCGCTCGTGTGTCATCATCATCTGCCTGGCCTTTTCCCAACTATGTTGGGGTCGGCTTCCAGTCTAACCGAATGCAGCTGAATACCAGTATTTTACACGGAGCGACTGCCTATCTGACATCCACAACCCAGTTACAGGGTAACACGACACCCCTTGGTAAGACTGGTTGTCAGACTTTCGGGCGTGTCGCTCGTGTGTATGAGCATTAATTAAAGAAATACTCTCACTTATTTATCAACCTCTCGAATGCTCCACTTATTCTGTCCCCAATCGTACAGCTTGACATTGATTATAATTCGAGTGAATCACTTTGTTTGAATGTACTCCGTGCAATGTTGTTGTTGATTGTATACATACGAGTACATACATTGTTTTCCTTAACTTTTGTGTCAATTGGATTACTGGTTAAGAGTTAAGTATATTCGTCTCTTAGGTTAAGCCACGCTTGCCGCGGTTGGTCCATGGATGGGTGACCATCTTCACATACCAAGACCCCTCCATGCCTCGGAAAGTACGTTAAGCTGTTGGTCCCGGCTGTCATTCGTGGATCTCTGACAGTTGTTACGGGTCGTCAGAAGTCCAAAAGTCTGACAACCAGTCTTACCAAGTAGTATTGTGTTACCCAGTAACTGGGTTGTGGAGGTCAGATAGGCAGTCGCTCCATGTAAAACGCTGGTATTCAGCTGCATTCGGTTAGACTGGAAGCCGACCCCAACATAGTTGGGAAAAGGCTAGGCAGATGATGAATAACTTAAAGTTACATCAGTGACCTACAAAATCGTTTCTATTCAATTCCTCTTTACACCATAGAAACGATAAATTTTATGTTGGTGCCACCAGGCTTACACCACTACTTTACTAGCTCAACTCACGAATCTATTGATATTAATATTTATCTATCGTTCGACTATATACATGGCACTGTAATCTGTTTGAAGCACGAATATTGGAGGATTCAAGGTTGTTAAGTAAGCTGTGAAGGTCGTGGGATCGAAGCCGAGCATGTTATCATCATCCACTGTTGAGCATAAGCCTGTCTTTTCTTGTGTCAATCCCCACGTTCCTGTGCCAGCCTCGTCCAGGTTCTACCCGCAATGGTAATGTGGCGACATCTACATCGCCACATGTGAGCTACGCCTCGCGTCCCGCAACAATCCTGCATCGCGCAAGCAGAGTTTACCGCGCGACTAACATAACAACGTCCCGACATCAATCGTCGGGTAGTGCACCAGATACGACACCTATCTGGTGATCTTTATTCTCATTCTAATAAGGTTGCTGTTGGGTTACTGTCACTAACAGGTCTTCTAAAATCATTGTGATCTTTACTCTCGTCACAATAAGGTTGCTCTTGGGTTACTGCTATCAGATGTAAAATAACTGTTACATATGGTCGGCTATGAAGCCTTTGATTAGGTATATCGGCGGTATATTGATATAATATTTTGCCTTTTTCCTTCCCTCTACTAAATTGTATTCTATTAATGGTTATATTTTTACCTGTTTGACGCCTACGAGTCACGAGCACAAGACTACGAATAGGTAAACATTGTAGGATCAATAACAGCGCTTAATATCACTAGATATTGACTGGTAATCAACTAAGACATCGCTGGAATATGCCAATAGAAAAAAAAAACAGCGATAAGCTTCACTTTTTGGCTGATATTTTGGTCCAGTTAAAGATTACCGGTCAGAATAAAAGCACTATTTCTTTTAGAAAAATTTCAAGAAACCCAGGGACTGGATTCGAAAAGCTGGTCTCCTATCACATGACACTTCTATATATGTATAGTAGTATTAAACGAAGTCTCTTTTCGTGTCTGACTGTGTGACTGCGTTATTCTTCTCAACTGCGCAAAGAATTTTATGCGATTTTCACCATTATTACGAAAAATTCCTGAAGGTTTACGAGTATAATACATCTCGATGTTTTATCAAGCCATAAAAACCGTGCGAAGCCGGGGTGGGTCGCTCATATAACATAAAATGGCTCTCGCTGGGGTGGGGCTCTGTCTCGTATAGGGTCTTAGCATTATGCTGAGCGATGGCCGTTTTGCGTGGATGTGACGCATGTTTCCCCCAACTTGTTATTTTTTTTTGTGTTTGTGTTCTTTGTTATGCGTTATGTTATGTTTGCGCAAATAAAAATGTATTTTTCTTTCTTTCTTCTAAAAATCTAAGTTTGAAAATGTGGGTGAACTCTACATAATACAGAATACCTCTTTATAGAATACCGTCGTAACATAACATCACCAATATCACTAACCACCAACAATCTTTGTTACAGACCAACCGAAAACGAATTCCATGATGAAGACGAAGAATTCGCCAACCTCATCATCCAATCATATTCCTACCCTCCAACACGGAGCAGATCTCGACGTCAAGCTGATACTGAAACACCTGCACCAGAAGTGAACGATGGATCGGCAGCTGCACCAGCAGCAGAAGGCGTTGCTGAAAATGCAACTATAAATGCTACAAACACATCGGAAACTAGCTTAGGACCTAGAGTCGCTCCTCCTCCATCGGGACCTATCAAATTGATGGGTCTTAGAGTTGAGGAGTCTGACAAGGAGCCCAAGATTGTAGACGAGCTGATCACCAGTGTCTTAAGAGATACTCATTTCTTTTTGAGACTGTTCGGAGAGAATTTTACGAATGATACTGTTATCGCCTTCACTCATACGCCGGCTGAGTATGGAAATACTTGCGATCATTTACTGAAAGAGGAGTATCGGGTGAGTTCTTTTGTTTTGATTATTTCTTGGCCTGTCTTTGCTTTTCTTAGAGCAGTGATGGCCCCGACTTACGAGTTTTGTTTCGTGGTTTCGAACACAGGCAGGCACTTTGCGTAAATTATGTCATCACCAGCGAACGGTGAAGGAAAACATCGTGAGGTAACCGGAACCTAACCAAAAAAATCGAAGAATCGTGACTGCACTGGGCAAGCGTGGTAGATTACAGCCCACTCCCTCACGAAGAGAGAAGGCCTGTGTCCCAGCAGTGGGAACATTATAGACTGATTATCCTTGCCTTTTGTTTATTTGTTGAGTTTGGTTACTTGTGTATCCAGCTGTTACGCGGTAATTTTCATGGAGCGTCTGTCGTCCGACTTACGAAACTAAATGAATGTCAAAAACTTCATTAATTAAACCCATGGTTAATGCGATCAACCGATTTAAAGAATAACTTTTTAATCTCCTACTATCCTGTAAAATAATTCAGGATGCAATTTTATGTATGAATGCGTCTGCAGATAAATATTGATGAGAGATTGTCTTTAATTACACAGAGGGGTTTGTGGCTAAGTAATACAAGCCGCTCGGGCCCATCGATCAGGTTAAGCTACGCTTGCCGCGGTTGATCCGTGGATGTGTGACCATCTTTGCATACCAAGACCCCTCCGTGTTGGTCCCGTTTATCATTCGTGGATCTTTGACAGTCGTTACGGATAGTCATAAGCCCGAAAGTCTGACAACCAGTCTTACCAAGGTGTATCGTATTACCCAGTAACTGAGTTATGGAGGTCAGATAGGCAGTCGTTCCATGTAAAATACTGATATTCAGCTGCATCCGGTTAGACTGGAAGCCGACCCCAACATAGTTTGGAAAAGGCTAGGCAGACGATGAGGATGACGTAACTGCAGAGGCCGCAGTGTGTATCCGTACATTTTGTTGATTATCCTTTTATGGCAAGGCATTTTTGTTAAGTTAACCTTAAAAAACTAACCAATTTCTTCTACGCAGGTATCCTACGCCGAATCGGACTCCGCCCTCCTCTACATGCTAGCCCCCGCACCATTAGAGGACTACAGATTCTACATCTGCGCCAAAAACTCCGACAAAGGTGTCTTCCTCCACCAGGGTCCTGAGAAATGGAAGGTCCTGGCTACCCATAACAAGCTTCTCCCACTCTGGGCTTCCATAATCCTCATTATTGTCCTACTTCTCTTGGCTTCTCTCTTCTCTGGCCTGAACTTGGGTCTTATGGCTTTGGACAGGACTGAGCTGAAGATCATAGCTAACACGGGAACAGAGAAGGAGCGAAAGTACGCCAGAGCTATCATGCCGGTCAGAGCTCATGGAAACTATCTCCTCTGTACCATTCTGCTCAGCAACGTGGCTGTGAACAGTACCTTTACCGTCATTCTTGATGATCTGACGTCTGGGTTGGTTGCAGTCATCGGTTCTACGCTGGCTATTGTGTTCATTGCTGAAATTACGCCGCAGGCTGTCTGTGCTAGGCATGGGCTGTTTGTTGGTGCCAAGAGTATCTGGATTATGAAGGTGAGTTGATAAAGAAGTTATAATTATTGTAAGGTAAAAGGCTTCTTTCCAAAAAAAAAAACAACTGGCTTCCAAAACACTACAAAGTGAAAAATAACTTTAATTTCGGAAGTCAGTGTCCTTGGTTCCGCATTTTAGTTTTTTGCCACCGACTTCCGAAATTTTTATTTTTACATTTTTAGTTGTACTGACGCCAGCAGGTCAAGCTACCCGAAACTGTCGAATTTTCCCAATCAACCTTGAACCTTAATGCTTTAGCGATAAAGTTGAAAATCTATTAAAGAAATTTGACAGATTGTAGTAACTTGATGTGCTGGCGTCTGTACCTAGCACACACAAATTCGTGTAACACTACTTATTATTTACTATGTAAATATCAGTGACAGGAAGTTTTTATCAAAACAAACTAAATGAAAAAAAAAAAAACGTATTATTAAAGCTAACTCAAAAAGTACCAAAGCAAAGTTACGAAATTATTTTTTTATTGGTTAGGGTATGCCTTTGCACCCAAATTGCGTAACACACTATCAATCGCAATATGAATCATTTTGAAGGATATTGCTAATCCATTGCTTTATATGTTCGAAAAATGTGTCTGCTCCACAACGTAAATAACGCAATGAATGTTGTTGAACTGTTAAAATGAAAGCCTTTGCTACTGATAGTTTGTTACGCAATTACCCCATAGGTCCCGTCTAAGGCATTACCTATCTATTAAAAAAAAATCGAAATCGATCCCAAAAACTCGAATTACTTGTCTGGATTTGTGATCCAATAAGCAGAGGAAAGTATATTTGTATACATACATATACAGTATGATTTGCTCACGCAGTCGAGTGCGACACCGCTAATTAATAATAAATCGTTTTATTTATAAAAAGGGAATACATTTTACATTGATTACCTTAACAATTAAAAATAGCGCACAGTTGCTAATTTGCCTGAACTCGGTTGAACCTGTGCTTCAGCCTAAGAAGTGCATACATACTTAATATAATAAATTAACAATGCGTATAACGTAAAAAAAACGGTCGGCCAGTGGTCGCCGGCCTTAATTGTCTTTGCTGACTGCTGAGCGTGGGTTCCTGGGTTCGTTCCTCAAGTTGGGCAAAGATAGGGTTTTTTCCATTTGGAATTTCTCAGTAACTGTCTGGCTTTGTGCCCGAATAACGGTGTCCCGGAGGGCCTTCTGTGTTCTCTGCCTAATTTTATGGGAGGGACAGCTCAGCTATAATCTCGCCCCCTGTTACATGGAACTTGAACATAACTGGTGAAATGTCTGTATAGCACGGATCTGCCTGCACTTTATTGATTTATTTAAAATTTTCGCACAAAAAGGTACAAAGGCGGACTTAATGCCTTAGGCATTCTCTACCAGTCAACCAAGGGTGGTGAAGAGATTAGATGACAGGTGCTTTGGTTGAGAGGAACAATCATAAAAAGACTATTAAAACTACACTAGGGGCTCTGTCTCACGGCGCGTTGTGTTCCACGCGCGCCTCAAAGAGATGTCAGCACGAACTGACGGGGTCCGCTAGGGCCGATGCCTGCCAGCGCCGCGGGTTGTTCGAAAGAGATACCGTGGTCCCTGGCATGGGCAACTGAAGGAACACGGGTGGGTTTTAGTCAATAAAAGTCTGACATGCCCTCCTGCTCCGCCCAGAGCGGGAGAAGTCATATGATGATTTTACACCTCTGTCTGTCTCGTATAGGGTCTTAGCATTATGCCGAGCGATGGCCGTTTTGCGTGGCGCATATTCCCCCCCCACTTGTTATTTTTTTTTTGTGTTTGTGTTCATTTTATGCGTCATTTTTGCCGCAAAGAAATGTATTTTCTTTCTTTATTTCTTTCTCTACACTTTCAGCGAATACTAGCGATGTCATGTATGTTTTCAGTTACAAATATACGTTTTTTTCTTCCAGATCGTGATGGGTATCTGTGCGCCACTGGCCTGGCCGACAAGCAAGCTGCTCGATTACTTCTTAGGTGAAGAGATCGGCACGCACTACAACAGGGAGCGTCTAAAGGAGCTTGTCAGGGTATGTAGAATAGAATACTATTTATTATGTACACCATATAAATTTCAGACATAAATATAGAAATTTTACAAAGAGTGACACAATGGGCGGTCTTATCGCTAAGAGCGATCTTTTAAAGACAACCTTTGGATGGATTAAAAAGGGGAAGGAGACACAAATACTGTAGGTAGTCTGTGGTGTGGGTAGTGTGTGTGTACCATTTACATAATACAATAAATATATACATAAAGTATATTAAATGTACTATATATTGTTCGTATTATTCTTAAGTTCTGAGTTCAGCTGCACGATAATTGACAAGTGCGTGCACTGTCTGGTCAGGTAAAAAAATATGTCTAAATGGTCTTTTGGTTCCTCAAAAGATCATTCAGACACCAATCTTGACTGACTTGAATTTGACGGCACGGTTGGCGCAGTGGTTCAACGATTGACTGCTGCGCTGCGTGTCGCGGGTTCGATTCCCGCACGGAACAAATATTCGTATGACCTACAAGTAGTTGTTCCGGGTCTGGCTGTTTGTGTATGTGAGTTTAAATGTTTGTAAACGCACCCACGATACAGGAGAAATTCCTAGTGTGGGGCAACGTTTTTAAAAAAAAAATCTACATGGTCTTCATATGATCTGACCAAGATTATGTCTGGACTTTAAAAGAGACTGTGACTTCCGAATTTTCGGCCTTCACAGAGTAGGCAAATAGGAAACGCCGAACTCAACTAATTTTTAAGTGTTTGTACAAACCTACTCACAGAAATAAAATCTTTTACTTGGCTACTACAAGGCCTAAAAATCATCCCGGAACACATACTTAAGATACACATTGATATTGTTTACCAAACCTTTTCTAAATACTTACCAAACCTCAAACCCCCCACAGGTAACAGACCATGTAAACGACCTAGATAGGGAGGAAGTGAACATCATCTCCGGAGCTCTAGACCTCCGCAAAAAGAAGGTCAGCGATGTCATGACCAAGCTGAAGGATTGCTTCATGCTGCCCATTAACAGCATCCTGGACTTCGAGACTATGTCGGAAATTGTTAAGTCTGGTAAGTAGCATTTTGCTGTCGATAGCCGTTGTCTGACCAGGAAATATTCTAACACCTATATCTACTCAGGCCCGGAGATTGTTGATTAATTGATAGACTTAGAAAAAAAGAAAGACATGTCTTTGTTTTTTTACTATATACTCATATTTTTTTTAAGACAAATAGTTTCGGTATCTCTTTATGTCTTAATCGAATGTGTTAACAAGTACCATATATATACTCGACGGTTATGACGTTTTGGAAGTATGAGAAAAAGGGTGTAAAGTTCACTCATCCTCCATAGAAAAGGGAGGATCCTCCGACCAGACGGGTCATGTGTCTGGCGGGCAGTTGCCCAACGATTGATGTTGGGAAATTGTATCTATGCTAATTGCGCGGTAAACTCTGCTTGCGAGATGCAGGATTTGCGTGACGTCAGTATGACGCGTTGTTCGCATGTGGGGTTGTAGATACCGCTACATCGTAGTAGTTGCTTAATTTACTTTCAAATCTTCTCAATAATATCTAAATAACATTCTTTGTATTTATTTTCCCATAATAAGTCATTTATTTGATTTTTATAACAATAATTTAGTATTCATAACATATTGATGATATTGTGAAATAGTGATAAGGACGTTGCTCTGCCTAAATACAGACTTGTGTGAGAATTATAGTTCGTGGTTAATTGTGTAAACCCTGCTACTGAACAACAAATGAGTAATTTCGATAGTTGACCGCAAAAGTTATTTGCATGTCGAACTAAGTTGGAGAAGTAGGATATTCTGTTTGTTTGTTTCACTCTGCGAGGATCTTTCATTTTATAAGAAATGAATCATCTTGATATCATAAAAAAACTTATTTGCAAAAAAAAAAAAACCGACTTCCAAAAAGTGAAAAATAACTTTAATTTTGGAAGTCGGTGTCGTTGGGTTCGCATTTTCGTTTTTTGCCACCGACTTCCGAAATTAAAGTTATTTTTCACTTTGTAGTGTCTTTTTTGGAAGTCGGTTTTTTTTTTGCAAAAAAGTTTTTATTTTTCACTTTTAAGTTGTAATTTGCACCAGTAATTTTGGTTTAAAAAAACGATGTGTGGGCCCATAAAATTTCAGGGTTACCCTCGATTTCTCCAGGATCCAATCCTCAGATCCTGTCTTGGTGACTATGGGACCACTTCAGAAGTATCTCCTTTCGAACAAAAAAATAATTTTGAAAATCGTTCCACAATTGGCGGAGTAATCGTGTAACAAACACAAAAAAGAAATCGAATTGAGAACCTCCTCCTTTTTTGAAGTCTGTTAAAAAATACACCTTGTTTCAGTGGAATATTCGAAGTCTGTCTTATATTTCTAGGTTACTCCCGTATCCCAGTATACGAAGGCGCTCGCGGCAATATCATCACTGTGCTGTTTATCAAGGACCTTGCGTTCGTGGACCCCGATGACAACACCCCACTGCGCACTCTCTGCCAGTACTACCAGAACCCCTGCAACTTTGTGTTCGAAGACGTCACTCTAGATGTCATGCTGAAGCAGTTTAAGGAGGGTAAGTTGATCATCCACAGCATAAACAGCATTTTATATTTTCTCCGCCAAAGGACAATGCTCATGGATGTATGGAATCCCGTACCATGCTGCAGCTATGTCAAACTTTTTTTTTTATAGACAACACTTATCATATTGACTCTTACAAAAGTTCTTTTTGTAAACAAAAATATTTTAAACGCGGGTTGCGTTTAAAATATTTTGAAAAAAATCGAAATAAACTGAAAACTAGGTACTTTATTTTGTTTAACATGTCATACACGAACGGCCATTATTACTCTAAAAAATGATAATCGTTTAAATAAAAAATCTATTCTATTTTATTCTAGTTATTTTTAATCGGCAAAATATAACCTTTTTACATGTTTTTCGTAAGACGTGATCATGACACTTTCAAAATTCAAGGTTATATTAATCATATCGTTTGAAACGGAACGTCATGTAAAGGGAATAAAACACATCAACACTTTTTTACTTTAAATTAATTCCTTGTTCAAAAATCAAATCCCCGACGCGTAATGTCGTAAAAAATTATGAAAATAATTATTATAATATTTTGATCTTGACGCATGGGACTTTTTGGTACGACTTTTCGTCATTGTCTTTTGCCAAAACAGCTAAACGAATTTAGACAAAACGTTTCACACAGGTAAACTGAAAAGGCATAAACCATTTGGACGTAGTTAAGCAGAAATGACTCAACCCACATTTTTCCCAATAACTCGAAAATTGCGTTAGTCTGTAATACAACTTGACTCATAAAAATATTGGTATATATGCCCATAAGTGACAATATTTAAAAATATTCCCTATACAACATCATTGCAGCGATACACACCTAAACTTAAAACCTCGATGACTCAAAAGTGGCTTATTGTGGGTTGAGTCCTTTCTGCTAAACTACGTCCATTTTATAGATACTAGCAGCCACATAAAGTTCCAGACAGGGTCATTAAAACTCACAAAAAGCGCATTACATCACATAATTCCCAACTGGATTATCTCCATCGTCTGAACGAGTTGCCTTCGCAAAAATAGCCACTGAAAAAAGTTCCGTTTAGCTCAAGGTTGTCTATGATTCATTACAGATGCGCATTTATTTTATTTAGGGCTGATTTTTCCAACGCCAGATAACTTTATTCGAGGAATAATTTTGAAATGTTGACAGTTATTTCATACAAAAACTGTCAAACGTCAATTTTATTCTTCGAATAAAGTTATCTGGCGTTGAAAAAATCAGAGTGCTACACGTGGGGATAATGAATCAAACGGAAGTTTTTAGGTATACGAATATATCGATACCTGAATTTGCATCGATTGTTTTGTGACAATTTTCGAATCAAAATTATTTTATTATATTTCTAGGGAAATGGTAGAAGGGTGAATGCTCTGAATGAAAATAAAAGGAATAACCAACAATTATGACGATAATAAATCGACATAATGAATCAATGTATTATATTTATTTTTTTATTTAAAGGAACATTATAAGAACGTACAACTAATTTAACAAAAACAATTTTAGTGATAATATAACCCACAACGCTGTCCACAGGTAGACAATAGTCTAAAATATTTGTTTAATGAACGAAGGAAAGAGCGAATGAAAGATCGAAAGACTGAATGAACGTGCCCACGTAAAAATAGCTGCTGAAAAAAGTTCCGTTTAGCTCAAGGTTGTCTATGATTCATTACAGACGGCGTATTTATTTTATTTAGATAATTTATTTGACGGTAAACGGCACACGTGTGGGTAATGGATTGATCGGGAAAGTTCTCAGAAGATGTTTTATACGGGTTTTGTTTAATGAGCTTTATTCTACTATAAAACTTTGACCCACACACAGATTTATAAACTAAAGGGAGATATGGTGTGGCTGCCCAACTGTTCGAGTCCGGCTGTCGCCTTCAACTACATATGCACTACAATACGAACACGCGCTCACTCACACTATAACAGTCACCACACTCAACGCGAGCCAATCGCGTAACGCAGATCGCAACGTTGAGACACACAACTACATTGACAATTCTTATTGACAAATCAACGGCACCCGCGTTTGTTTCTGTTTTGTGCATACATTGTTCGCACGCGCCACGCCCCCTTGGCATATCTCCCTTTAGTTTATAAATCTGTGGACCCACATTAGGAATTGTTTCTATTTAAAGTTGTTAAAAAATAAAAGACCCGCTTTGACATTGACAGTTCTAGTAGTTAATAAAGGTCAAATTCGCAAAACGCGTATTCGTTTGTATGAAACTGACAGGTGTCAAGAACGCATTCTCAAATGTCAAAACGGGCCTTTTATTTTTTCACAACTTTAGTTTACGCATTTACAGATAACCTCACATGTGGTGGTCAAATATGGTCTTTGACAAATCAACAGAGGTCCACGCTCGAGGTTTGCCAGAGGGCTATGGAACGGAGTATTCTAATCTGCATTCGCGAAATATTCGCCAAAAATGTAAACAAATATGAGTTTATGGAAAAATAACTTTAATTCCTACGCAATAAAGTTCAGTTTACGCTACAACTTCAGTCACTCTGAAATCAACTTAATTACCATTAAAATAAAGTTGATATTTGTTTATTTTTATTCTTACTAGGAATTTCTCCTGTATTATCGTGGGTGCGTTTACAAACATTTAAACTCACATACACAAACAGCCAGACCCGGAACAACTACTTTTAGGTCATACAAATATTTGTTCCGTGCGGGAATCGAACCCGCGACACGCAGCGCAGCAGTCGATCGCTTAACCACTGCCCCAACCGTGCCGTCTATAAGCTAACATTTAATAGTAGATTATGCACCGAGGGGCTAAAGTTGTGTCTTATGTCACGGGCGTCATATTGAATCTAGAGCGCAATGAAGGATTCGGGATTTAACTCCCGAGCGCAGCGAGGGAGTTAAGAGTTTAACTCACGAGCGAAGCGAGGGAGTTAATACAAGAATCCTGAATGCAGCGAGGGATTCAAGCTAGCCCAAGGCAAAGACACCTTTAGCCCAGAGGAGGATACTCTACTTTTTACACCTACTGTGAGAAAATAATAGCCATAGTACGAAAAACAAAGTATTTATGATATTCTCGATTTCCTACAAAATCATAACGACTGCTTCTTCATATCGTTGCCATGTTTTCGAAGATATAATATTGTAAGAATAATTAGATAACTACGAACCATTTTTTAAAAGGAATGGAATAACATATTAACTGCCCAGAACTGGTATCTGATATATTTTACATAGTGCCAAGAACTGTAATAAGGCGGGAGTCACGTGCGTATCCTCTTTTTGCCACCAATATCTGTCGTACAAATGCAGGTCAGCGGGCGCCCCTGCATAGAATTGTCAAAACTTATAACAAGTACTTTATAAAAGTTGATATATTTGCCTCAACTCGTTCTGGTTTTTCAAGGGAGTCAAGATCCATTTTGCAAATTAATGAGCCAACTTCAACTAACAATTGTTAAGTTTAGCTGTTACGAATTTATGTATTATTTTGTTGATAAGTTAATATAAGTTTACATAATATTTAACGAACTATAGAACACAATAAATACGTGTCACTGTACATCATTCTGTAATACGTGAAAACGCAGTTGACTGTACATTAATATATTTGTTAAGTTTATATAATTAGGTTAAGATGAAATGTATAGTCGTTTGTTTTCCAAATAAATAAATAAATAAACATTTAAACTGGAATTAATAATAACAAATACCGTACCGCGCCGTAATACCGTAATAGTAATTGGCTGTAACATTAGTTAATTTATTTTAAGTAAACTGCGCAAAGATTGCTGTGGATTTTGTGAATAAATAAATAAATAATAAAACCTATCTATATTACAGTCGATTTATCACATTTTATCAAAAATACTCTATTTTCACGAGCGTCTCCAATGACGTTCTAAATTCAAAATGCATGCAGCCAATCATCCAAAACCATTCTACCAGCCCTGTATTCTTACAATATTATGTCTTCGAAAACATGGCAACGATATGAAGAAGCAGTCGTTATGATTTTGTAGGAAATCGAGAATATCATCCACGCGTAGTAAGGGTATCGAGAATAGCTTTCCTCTTTCTGGCACCAAAGGGTGTTTGTTAGTACTATACTGCCAATTTAGCTGAGCATGTGAGATTCCAAATTCAAATCACATTATTGACCAGCGGGTCATAATGAAATCCAGTACAACATTATTGACCGGCTGTGCCCCCGGCCACTAATGACTCACTTTAGGTTAAGGTTGCTTGACATATAATTTGACATTTTCGAGCAGGTGGTGTGAAAAATAATTATATGTACATGTGAAAAAATAAGCAAAATAATCATAGGGCATCAAAAAATTCGTCCGCTTCGCTGTCAACAGGAACAGTGCCCAAAAGGCTGGCAGCAATGCCACGTTGTATGGTGATGCTAATTCTTTGGCCAAGAAACAGGCCAGCCCTCTGGTCACGTGAAGAGTCGACTAACCGCTTGGCGATATCTCGAAAAACCAAGTGGGCACTCGGACCCCATGGCCCTAGTGTTTCAACCCCAAACGGCTCGAACAAATAACTCCCAATCAGGTTGGAATATTTAAAATGTAATAAATATACTTCTATGGGTTTTTGTTCAAGTTTTGTATTTTCCCATCATCAATATCGTCATTGATACTCCTATTTTCGAACGAAAAAAGAACTCGGCTCTGAGGGTCTTACACTCCTCTGCCTACCCTTGCAGATGTGATGATCATACCCTAGCCTTATCCAAACCATATTGGGGTCGGCTTCCAGTCTAACAGGATGCAGCTGAATACTCGTATTTTATATGGAGCGACTGCCTATCTGACCTCCACAACCCAGTAACAGGCGTGATCATTTATCATTCTCCTGCCCTGATCCTAATTTATTTTGGGGTCGGCGCAACATGTCTTTTTCTTCCATACTTCTCTATTAGTCGTCATCTCGGTTATCACCCCTAAGTCTATTCAAATTTATGTTATTTCAAGTTAAACAAATATGAACTTTATTTCCATGACAATTAATTTGATTACAGTGACTAGCACTCTTGAAAAACTTATAAAAATATTTAGCGTATTAAATATAGCGTAAACTAAACTTTATTCTGTAGGAATTAATGTTATTTTTCCACAACTTATATTGGCAAATAAGTCGCGAATGCAGTGGCAGCTATGTTATCTTTCACACAGTCCATCCATCGTTTCTTTGGTAACAGGAGTGATGTTAGTTATTTACTCTATTTTTTCGTCCCAGGTCACAAAGGTCACATGGCGTTCGTCCAACGCATAGAAGAAGGTGACGGCGACCCCGTCTACGAGACCGTTGGGTTGGTGACCTTGGAGGATGTCATTGAAGAGATGATTCAAGCCGAAATTGTGGATGAAACTGATGTTTTCAGTAAGTATATGTTCTGTTTTTATTTGTATAAATTTTGTTTGTTTAATAACTGTAATACATTCAGAAAAAAAAAATTATAAGATATCTCTGCCAATTATGAAAATATTGAAAAACGAATGCTCATGCATTCATAAAATCTTTGGTTGTTAATATCTGGCTCAATTTTGCATAAAACAAATGCATTGATTACATTTAATCGAATTTAGGACTAAAAAACAATTTTTGCAAAAATCGGGGGCATTTGTAGTCAATTTGTATTGATAGAGATCGATCTGTCAGCAGATTACAGTCAGGCTTCCAGAATAGTGAAGTTAGTGGAGCAGTACTGTAGCAGAACAGACAGGCGGATGTGTCGAACTTATCCATATGTACCAACCATCTTTGTACCTACCATATCCGACGAGTCTTTGTCTTTACTCTTTTTCAACAGCATTTCAACATTTTCTAACGCTACTCCTCTCTTCCAGGTGACAACCGCACCAAGAAACGCTTGACCCGTCCAGTGAACAAGTTCCAGGATCTAGCAGCCTTCGCGGGCCACCACGAGCACCAGAGGGTGCACGTGTCTCCGCAGCTCGTGTTAGCCACCTTCCAGTTCCTGAATACCAGTAAGTATACCATCATCAGCTTCTGCCTAGCCTTTTCCCAACTATGTTGGAATTGGGTTTCAGTCTTAACGGGATGCAACTGTTGAGCTGAATAATTTACATGGAGAGACTGTCTATACGACGACATAGCGTTGGAAGGCCTCACACGAGGTGGTCTGATGACCTTGTGAAGGCCGCAGGAATCCGTTGGATGCGAGAAGCACAAAACCGGTCCAAGTGGAGGTGCTTGGGGGAGGCCTATGTCCAGCTGTGGACGTCTTTCGGTTGAAATTATGGCTATCTATCTGACTTAAACAACCCAGTTACTGGGTAACCCGATACCTCTTGGTAAGACTGATTGTCAGACTTTCGGGCTTCTGAATACCCGCAACGACTGTCAAAGACAGCCAGGAACTACGGCTTAAAGTGCTTTCCGAGGCACGGAGGGGCTCACTATGTAATGGATGCTTATCCATCCATGGACCGACCTTGGAAAGTAGCTTATCCCTAATCTGTCTCCCTGTGCAGCTGGTACATAGCCACAATATTTCTCTATAAGTTCTTTAAAAGGCAGTATGGTAAAGAATGAAGATTGCGGGTCCTATCAGAATACGCTGGTATTCTGATAGGACCCGCAATCTTCATTCTGCAGTATTTATTTTTAAGTATCGTAGCATTATGCTGAGATAGGAGCCTTTTGGCCTCTTTGTTTTATTTGGTTGTTTTAATGTGTTAGTTTTACATGCTCCTTTTTAGGGTTCCGTACCTCAAAAGGAAAAATGGAACCCTTGATCACTTTGTTGTCCGTCTGTCAAGACCCTTTTTCTCAGGATCGCATGGAGTTGTCAAGTTGAAATTAATATCAAATACCCAGGGCTGCAATCCCTTGAAGCAGTGAAAAAATCAAACTTCAATGTCAACGCAATCAAGAGATACGGGCGTTTATGTTCCGTTTATGCCGCATATTTTGACATCAATCCCTATAGGGTACTTCCCGTTGACCTATAATCGTGAAATTTGGCAAGAAGCATAGTTATGTACCACAAGTACTTGTTGGCCCAAAACTTTGCCACTTCCACGGCGTTGTCGGTGGTCACTTTGACTGCATGTTTTGAGGCACAGAGGTCAGGATAGGAGGTGGAGCATGGTTTGTGACATACTCGTAGCTCCACAATCACCTCAGAATTGAATTCCATATTTTCAGGCTAGTAATCTTATTTCCTCCCCCCAGGCGTCGATCCATTCCGAGTGGAGCACATCTCGGAGACAGTGCTGCGGCGTCTGCTGAAGCAGGACGTGATCCAGCACATCAAGCTGCGCGGAGACGAGGACAAGAACGACCCCAAGAGATACGTCTTCTCCGAGGGGAAACCTGTGAGTACAATGATTGTTGACCAACATTTAGAGAAATCAGAGGCATTTTTGACAGATGGAGACTGAGATCAGAGGGGTAATTCTCGTAATTTTAAGACCGTTCACAGTCTGATTTCAGTTTCAATCTGTCACACAATACTTCTAATTTCCCAACATTTTGACATTTGTTTGTCGCTGAGATGAGACTGCGACTAGATTTTGAACGTTTTAAATTACGAGAATTGGCCTTCAGACTGTGAACGTTCTTAAAATGGCCCCTCTAATGCTTTTACAAGACTGCCTAAAAATGAGTGTGATCTGCAATCGCGATTTATTTGCAAATAATACAAGTCAAATAAGTATGGAAAAATAACTTTAAAAAAAATGTTTGAAGTTGTAGCGTCAACTGAACATTGTTATCTTTCCTACACAATAAAGTTCAGTATACACTACAACTTTAAACATTTTTATATCTTTAACAAGAGTGCCAGTCACTCTGAAATCAACTTAATTACCATTGAAATAAAGTTGATATTTGTTTAACTTGAAATAACACTATAGACTGTGGACACGATTTTTAAGAAGCTTCCTAACTAGTTTCCTATGCATCATTAAATTTGCTTGGATCTGCCAAGACCCATTTTTTCATTTAAATATTTAAAGGAAAACTAAAAATAATGTATGTGTAAAATATGAAGAACTCTGATTATAACCGTATATTTAATTAAAAATGTAAAACCCAATCAAAATGTTATTGTGCTACACAATGTTTTATAAAGTTTATATAACTGCTATGTGGGAGCATCTAAAGAATATCTATTCATTTACGCTGCCTATTTCAGGCAGGTACGATGTTCGATGATGTGAAATTTGTCCAATATCTTACGTTATCTGCTTGTTCCAGGTGGACTACTTCGTGTTGATCCTGGAGGGCCGCGTGGAGGTGACGGTGGGGCGCGAGAACCTGGTGTTCGAGGCCGGACCCTTCACCTACTTCGGCGTGCAGGCGCTCACGCAGAATGTTGGACTTGGTGAGTTGTTCAATCAAAAACTATAAAAGTCGGTGTTTTTTAATTCCCACGGAATATGGACGCTAAACGGCCGTGACTTACGAGTTGTAGGTCGTAGGTTCGAACCCAGACAGGCGCTATACTTTGTGTAAATTATTTCATCACCACTGCTCTCAAAACGGTGAAGGAAAACATCGTGAGGAAACCGGCATGTCCTAGAACTAAAAATTCGAAGACATGTGGCATCTACCAACCCGCACTGGGCCCGCGTGGTAGCAGCAGCTCACTCCCTCTCGAAGAGAGCAGGCCAGGGGGTCTACTCCGAAGTTGTATCGGCCGTTTCCTGCTACGAAGTTACTATTTGGTTCGGTCAGTCTCGATCCTACACTCCTACACTCTTTCGAATATTGACTATGGTCCCGACCCAACTCAGCCGATCCGAACTTTTTTCGCATTTTTCAATAATATTCGGTTCGGCCATGTGTCGGTCCGATCCGATCATTCGCACTTTGCACTTCGTAGTAGACCCCCTGTGTCCCAACAGTGGGAACATGGCTGATTATATTGTAACTAAGAACTAACATAATATTTTCTCCTACAGCTGAAGCGCCCGCCCCATCAACGCTGGGCTCGTTACAGAACCTCAACATGGACTCCATGCTGCGTCACTCGTTCGTTCCCGATTACTCCGTGAAGGCCATCGCTGAGCTTTACTACCTCACTATCAAGAGGTAAGCAGAATTTAAATGAATTTATAGTATCTACCTGACATGTGAGATGGATAACTACGGTGCAATTTAAATTGGACGTAGTTAAGCAGAAATGACTCAATCACATTCTTCCCAATAACTCGAAAATTGCGTTAGTCTATGTAATACAACTTGACTCATAAAAATATTGGTATATTAGCACAGATTACTACAGATACTTCACTCAGTAGAAAATTTCCAATACCTATTACGATAATTGCCTACTCCCTCGCGTCAACAACCACTGTATGCTAAAATGCGCCTAAATGCTCAAGCGTACAGCAGTGATTGCTTCGCACCGCGCGATTCCACAGTAATCGCAGGGCTGCCTCTTCGATAAAATTAAATTAACATAACTTTTTATCTATGTTATTGAGAACTGTGAATATGTTCTGACTTTTATGTGGCAGTTAAAAATTTTATCATTTATAAAATATTTAACCAACTTAAAAAAAAGGAGGTGATCAGACATACAGGCCAAACTGAGATGTTTGACTTGTATGGTTTGTAGGTATGTATGTTTGTGCGCGATAATCTCGCGTTTGGCTAAACCGATATCGATGCGGTTTTCAGAAAAGGATTTGTTACATTTAGGAGAACGTTTTAAAATAAGTATAATACTTCTTAGTTTGATGATGATCTTCGGAGATGTTCACTAGAAATGAAAAAAAAAAGCCTTAAAAAAAGAGAACCGACTTCAAATAAAGTACTAAGCCTTAAGAAATAATTTGTTTTATTTTTATTTTAGTGCTAACAGCTGGTAATTACGAATCGAAAAAGCACCGACATCAAAGAAGAAATTATTTCTTACGGTTTAGTGTTTTGAAGTCGGTTCTCTTTTTTAAAGTTTGTTTTATTATATTTTTTATTATATTTGTAAGTTTGTTTTGTTTTATATATTGGTGCTGACTTGATTTACATCCATCTACAGCACATAAGGCACCACACGGCATCGTAATACGCGTACGAACGAACAGCACTATTAAAATTGAACGGCGTGCGCGCGCTTCGCTTGCGAAACCCGCACTGAATTTGATCCGCCGGAGGACCGAGACCGCTCGGCTGGGCGGTAGGCACTTATAGCGCGCAAGTACATGGAGTGACGGAGGCCTGATATTAGTAACAATATTTCAAAATATTACATAAACAACATCATTGCAGCAATATACCCATAAGTGACAATATTTCAAAATATTACATATACAACATCATTGCAGCAATACACACCTAAACTTAAAACCTCGATAACTCAAAAATTACTTTTGAGTCCTTTCTGCTAAACTTCGTCCAATTAACTAGCCTTTTCGTGCCCACATATTGGGACGGCTTCCAATCTTACCGGATGCAGCTGAATGCCAATACTTTACATGGAGCGACTGCCTATCTGACCATCCATCCAACCAACCAACCAACCAACCAACCAACCATTCCAACCAACCATTCTAACCAACCAACCAACCATTCCAACCAACCAACCATTCCAACCAACCAACCATTCCAACCAACCAACCATTCCAACCAACCAACCAACCACCCAACCATTCCAACCATTTCTTTGTGTATTTCCTGTGTAAGTTAAATGTACTAATTATATTATATTTTTCTACCAGATCAATGTACTTAGCGGCTAAGCGCGCCACGCTGATGGAGAAGGGAGTCCTCGGCAGGGGAGGCACCAACGAGCAGATAGAACCGGAAGTCGACAAGGTATGTACATCCTATTGGATTTATAATTGGTCAACTAATTTGTAAAACACCCTTGAACATTGTTACGTATTTATCGGGAGCGAGGGTAACGGACGTGCAATCAAACCGCGAGTCAGTGTCGCACTGGTTTATTGAGATGCCTCGATACAATGTTATGATATGGCTGTTTGTGTATGTGAGTTTAAATGTTTGTAAACGCACCCACGATACAGGAGAAATTCCTAGTGTGGGGCAACGTTTAAAAAAAAAAGAAATGTCGCGTGTGCGCCGACGCACACACGCGTGTCGTACGCGCAGTAGGTACAATACACAACAAAAACCCTTAAAAAAAAAAAAATTGCACTCCGGGAGTGCCGGCAGAAGTGAAAACTTACCGTCTTACGAATTTTTGATCAGGTCACGTGTCCTGACGCGAGTTTAACATTTTTTACCCATTACAAAAAAAGTGTTCAACGCCGCTAAAGAAGTTTTCACTTCAAAAATTGTAAAGAATTGCTTATTGCAATCGGGGGCGTGATTAACCAAAAAATCAAATAGAAGAAATATTTGTGCAGCTAATTGAAATTTAATAAAAAGTTGTAAAAACACTAATCACTATGTTTTTGTTTGCAGCTCCTTCGCGAGGGCGAGAATAACCGAATCGAAGAGATCAGAGAGGATATGACTCACGGAGACAACGCGAAAGTGGTATGTATTAAATCTACACTTACATTATACTCAATACTTCTTTGATTCCACAATGTGAACTAAGAGATGGCGCCCACGAGCAACTTAGTTGTCCAGCAACTTTTTTTGTCTCGGTCGCTGTCTCCTCGCCCAGATTTGGACGATGCGCACACGGGAGCGAGAGCAACGCTACTTTTTCGCAAATTTTTGCCGCATTTATCAACATAGCCCTTTTTTTTTTCGGATGGGAGATCATCAAATGATCCCGCTCTGGGTGGAGCGGAAGGGAGTGTCAGACTCTTACTGACTAAAACCCACCCATGTTCCTTCCTTTGCTCTTTATGTTCCGGTAGCGGTAACCCTTTCGGACAATCCCGCTGATAGTGCCCTCCCTTGGGTAGTTAATTTCACAAAGACATGGTCATTTTGGCTTTATACACGACTAACTGTTACCTGTTACATTTTTTTAATGGTACGCCTTCCAAAGGCCCGGGACCCCCAGGTTCCCGAGACAAAAAAAAAAAGATGATTTACTCATTTATTGTATGTCTCACTCACGAAAGTAAAGATAATTGTATCCACAAAGAATACTTTAATAAATTCTTATTAAAAATATTATTTTCTATTTTTCACGCTGCTAGTTTAGTACGGATGCTCCTAAAATTAAATACTAAATATGGTAACGGTTTTTCTTACTATATTAATAAGTAAAATAATTAATCTTTTATTGCCTCGTTGGTCCAGTGGTCATTAGCGCCACTACTGAGCAGTCTAGGGTTCGATCCCCAGACAATGTGGTCCGAAGTCCTGAATTTAAGCCCGACTAAAGTCAGGCTCGCCCCCCTTTTACATAGGACTTATAACATAGTTGACGAAATGTGGAAAGACTAATACACCTCGGACTCCCTTTGGAGAATATACAGGGTCGGCGTCCAATCCAACAGGATGCAGCTGAATACCAGCATTTTACATGGAGCGACTGCCTACCAGCACCTTCATTACGTAACACACGATCAGTCTCAATCTGAATCATTTTGAACACACACTGCAGTATATAGAGATAGTATTTTTTGTATAGGCATAAAAATATACAAAAAGTTACCCACAGACGTTAAGAACCTACATTCAATTGGTATTTTTAAAAGAAAGCTAAAAGACTTCCTGATTATAAAGGCATATTTCTCTGTAAAAGAATTCCTTGAAGAAAAATAATTATTTAATATTGAAGTGATTGTTGATACTGAATATAATGTGATATAAATTGTATGAAAGAATATTATGATATAATATAAAATGTATGAATAATGATAATTAATATAATATAATGTAAACTCTCTGCCTGTAATGTTGAGTATGTATATTCTTAATTACAAATTACATTTCTAAATATTTTTATAAACAAAAAGATGAAAAAAACATTATTATTATTTTTTTTTAATTTGTAATTATAACCATTTAAATTGCAACGCCCTAACAGGTAACTAAGTTCTAAGAACCTGCCTACCTATTGTTAACATCTTCAAAATTGTACATTTAGTTCGCAATAAAAAATTTTAATTGCTTCATGTGTTCGAAAAATGTGTCTGCTCAACAACGTAAATAACGCAATGAATGTTGTTGAACTGTCAAAATGAAAGCCATTGCTACTGAAAGTGTGTTACCCCGCTGGCCTCCACAACCCAGTTATTGTGTAAAGATACTATTATCATGATGTTGTATTGTTAATCTAACATAACCCCTCTTTCCTTCCAGTTTGTACCAACATCAGCCAGTCCTCACACGAACGCCACATTCAAGTCTGACAAGGAGCCAGCCAACCCCGAGGAGGAGAAACTTTTGAAGAAGTAAACGTTGTAACGAACTCTTCTTGGTAAACAATTAGCCTGTTTAATTGTAGATGAAACATCTCTGTGGCAAAAATACGTAAACAGGGTCAAGGTAAATTAGCTAGCAAAACCTACCACGTCTGCGGAGTTTCGCTAGATAATTTATTTTGACTTTGTGTACAGCTTGGTAAAAATAGTAGCAATATGGTTACCACTACATAAGTATAACTCCGCGCTAAAAGTTATGCAGTATTTTTACCCGACTACCCCAGAAAGAGGGTACTGTTTTTAAGTGGGAAAATTGCAGATATATGACACTTAAAAGCATGTTGCCAGTATTGTTAACGTTTTTGCCAAACTTGATACTTGAATTAATTTCCAAATTACGTAAAAGCTAAATACATATTTCTCAAATCCAGTGTAAAGGAAACTAAGCTTTGTTTTATGGGTTTTAAGGTCAAAAGTACCTAAATGTGTTTATTCTACTTTTTTATAAAGGCTAATTTGGCAAAATCGGCTTCAAATAACAATGCAAAAGGAATTTTACGTAAAAGTATCAACTAAAGCTAAGAAACTTGTTATAAATTAAAATATTAAAAACCTAAGCGAAATCAAAAGAAATATTTACTAAAGAAATATTTTATTTTTCTTACAAATCAAGTTAAAATCAAATTAAATAATTATAATATCACTCGAAATTAAATTCTTCCTAATCATACATGAAAAGAAAAAAAAACAATTTCAATTTTTAAATCTTTATCAGCACAACAATTACGTAAGAGACGATCGAGAAGGACTTTGATAGAATTTACTTAATCCATTGCTTCATTTGTTTTAAACAAGTCGTCTGCGGAAAGCGTTCTAATACAATGAGTATTGTTGAATTGTCTAAAACTAAAACGAATGGCATTGAGATTCATGTAAAAAAGACGAGGCGGCAGTAATTGTGGAGCTATGTTACAAACCATCCTCCACCTCCTATCCTGCCCTCTGTGTCCCAAAACATGCAGTCAAAGTGACCTCTGCGCTGCCACTGTCGACGCCGTGGAAGTGGTAAACTTTTGCGAAAACAAGATTTAAAATACAGTCGTGCATGCGACACAAAGATGTAAAAAAAAACAATATAATAATTTTTATCAATCAATTTGATATAGTACGTCTTCCTTACGGCCGAATGCAATTTTAAGAAGAGTTATATAAAAAGCAATGTCTTCAAAAAAATATTCTTTTAATTTAATAGTCGGTACAAACGTTTTACAGACAAAAACATACTAAAATCGTTTTCGGATACTTACGTTTATGAAATTGTTAACGAAATTGTCAGTTGGAATTTTGATTTTAATTCAGTATTTTTTAACAGAAACTCTGACAACCAGTCTTACCAAGGGGTATTGTGTTACTCGTAACTAGGTTGTGGTGGTCAGATAGGTTGCATCCGGTTAGACTGGAAGCCGACCCCAACATAGTTGGGAAAAGGCAGGCAGATGATTGTTTGTAAAGTCTAGGTAGCTATTTTGCATAAAAACAATCTTTTTATCATTTTTTTTATGCATAATTTTGACATACAGTAAATTTTACCATACGTAATTTTCATGACATTTTTTTAAAATAATTTTACAAATCTTGTAATTAAATATTTTTTAAAGGCACACTTTTTGACATACCTACAGTCACGAGCATATGTATGGCTACTTGGCTTTATTCAAAGCGATTTGCTCCTTTATTTTTGGATGACATTTTATGTTGCTACGAACATAATATCTTTGAACCCATGTCGTGTCGTGTTTCATTTTTGGTTTCGTGATTTCACGCAAAAATCGCTACTGAAATTTTCCAAGTGTTGGCTTGTGACTGTACATCTTTATAACGCTGAGTTATATCAAGAATCCAACTGATTTAAAAAGTAATATTTTAGTATATAAGTAATATTTCTATTTAATTAAATAAAAATAACGTTGCTGATCGTTGTGCCTTCCGTGTAAAAGTTTGTATGAAGTTTTTATTCAAATTAACTTAAAATATTAACTGTGCGATACGTAGTTAAGTATAAACTTATACCCCGGTTTCTATCGCACTCAGAGATGTTATTTTAAAATAATCTGTCATTAACTTTGAGTGACAGATTTTTTTCGCGCATTGGAGTTTCAACCCTCGGCGTTGACCCGAGCGTTGAGAATCCAACAGCATCGCATCACAGCGTGAAAAAAAAATACATTGTTGGATTTTCAACTCTCGACGTTAAGCAGTGGGTTGAAAATCCATTGTGTTAGGCCAAACGCCTAAACACCAAATCTGTCATACTCTTAGTTTTTGCTATTTAGGTTAACCAATGAACAGCTTACACTTCACAGTTATTTTATCTCCGACAGTAGTAACCCAATAGCAACCTTATTGTAAATAAAATAAAGATCACTGCGATTTTAACAGACTTGCCAATGGCAGCAACGCAAGAGCAACCTTATCGCCACGAAAATAAAGATCATTTTAATTTTGACAGTGATGTATCATTGGAAGTAAAATAAATGTATGTAAAGCTTTCAGAGCAAATTCACTGAACAGGCTTCTAGAAATCGGGGTAGACTTGTAATTATATTTTAGACCTTTAAAAATAAAAAAATAAATCATATTTTTGACATTAAGCTGATTTTTAAACATGCTTTTATATAATAACTAAATATAAACTGTGCTATTTACAATTTTAAAACTAGGTACTTTTAAATAAAATATCATTCACTTGTAGGCAGAATATAATTGTGCCTTTTTTATAAATAGATAAAAAAAAAGTATCGCACAGATAAAATACTAGACGCATGAAGCAAAATTATTATTATGATAATAGTATTTTGTAATAATATTAAATATTTTTAATAGATTTTATAATCGAAGCATTTTGTGTATTAACAAAGTAGCTTTTAGAATTTAGATTTTGTTGATTTTTTTAATGCATTTTGGTTAAAGATGGCAACCGATATTTTTCATAACTCCCCTTAAATTCATTTTTTTTTTAAATTAAATATTTCTACATTTTTAATTGACAACCTTTCCATATTGTGTGAACATTTTATCCTGGATGTATAAATTAATTAGTACGACTTCTTATCGTTTCATTAAAAAAAAAAGTGCCGTCTTTAATCTCTATGCGAATAAGCAAAACACGTCGAAACACGTCGAACATCCTAGCTTACCAAAACTGCTTAAGTCAGCTCCCAGTCTGAATAGATGACATGGTGTAGTTACAGGCACATGAGACATTCCAGCTTTGTCTCTGGAATGGCAACGGCGCGGGGACCACGTACCGTCAAGCCGACTGCTCGTTTGACATCCAATATACAATGTGGAGACGACAATAAATGAAAACACTGGCAATACATATGCATAGATAGGAGTATTTAGGAACTATCAAATAACTCTTAGCAAATAAACCCATTGAGCCGTGGTGGCCCAGCGACTTACATGTCTCTCATAACTGTTCGAACATCGTGAGGAAACTGGTATGTCCTAGAACCAAAAATTCAAAGACATGTGACATCCACCAGCCCTCACTTGGCCCGCGTGGGATTACAGCCCTCTCCCTTTCACCGAGAGGCCCGTTCCCGCAGTGGGAACATTATAGGCTGATTATGTAAATAAATCCTAATATTAAAATTGAAAACTCGATCTTTTTCAAACGATAAACGTTACAGGTGCCAAGGTTAATTTACTGTTGTATTATCATCTCCACCTTGTATATTAAAAAATTAAAAAGCTGAAAAATAGCGCCCGTGGTTTCGATGTGTGTTGCTAGTTTTTTAATGTACTTATAATTTTTTGGCAAGGCAATATTTGTTAGCCAATCATATTTTATATTAACGTTAAAATCGCACGCATCACGGTATGTCAAATGTAATTATTGCAATATAATTAAAGTTTCTATGTATTTTGAACATTTTAATTTTAAGCATTTATTTCGATGATTTCGTAAATAAATGATTTTTTTACAGATACTTTGGTATGTTTTAATTTTTTTAAACCTGTTTTCTTCCATTTTGTTTTTATTAAAATTATTATTTTTTTTATTCACAATTGATTAAATAGAGATTTAACATCGATTTTCATGCTTAATTATTTAAATTGAAAGAAATTGTTTATATACTAAATGAATCAATGTGAAAATAGCTTGTATTTGTTAATAAAAAATAAGAAATTACCAGATCCAAATCTTCCTATAAAAGTGCCTTTACATTATTATAAAATGGGACAAAACTTCATGCACACAATTTTTACATTATAAAAAATATATCATTAATTTAAAATCCCTGTTATTCCTATTTTTATTGGGTATAATTATATTACCTACAGTTAATAACCATAGTGCCTCAAAATAATGATATACAAAGTATATTTTTAAACATAAATAATTATATACTAAATGTATGTATTTAAATCCTTAAGAATATTATATAAGATATAATGCGTGGTTTATATTGTAGAGAGCATGTTATAAAAATATATATTTAGGAGAATATAATGATTTTTGATGCTTATCTATGCAGTTTTATTTATAACCCTAGTGCTGCGTTAGACTGTGGTGCCATCTACATCGCCACATGCGAACTACGAATCCTGCATCGCGCAAGTAAAGTTTACTGTGCGACTAGCATATGCTACTATGTTATATGCTGAGCATATGTTAGTTTCGATAGTTAATTTAACACTTTGACCCTGTCTTTACAGTTAAATTAGCGCTCGAAACTATGCATATGTTACGGTAAGTGTGATTAATTGTAAATTATGAATAATTACGCAATAGTTACAAAGATTTTTTCGGACGGCTTTTATACATATGGCATCCTGACTCTGAAAATAAAAATCGTTTTCATCTATCACCTTTAGTTTTTGAGATATGGCATTATATGTGTGATTTTTTAGAAATACCATAAAAAATATTTAATTTTTGGAAGCCGCCAAAAATGACTTTTTTAATGATTTTCTTGCATGTGATACTTGTGGTAGGTCTCGTTTCAAACTCCAGCAATAATCTGCCATCATATGCACATCCCATCTGCCCTTATATCATTCATCCATAGTGCGAATTTCTTGATGGAATCTTTCTCCTTGTTCATCACTAAAGTGGCCAAGATTTGCAGGAAAGTGATCCAGATGGGAGTGTAAATAATGAAGTTTTACGCTCATGTTGCAACCAAGATTCTTCAGACAAAATTACACACTTGTACTTTAAAATAGTCGATATACGCGATTTTTACGAAATTTGTCACCGATTTTCTATATTTTTTAAAAACATATTCATCCCTAATAAAGCAAAAACACTTCGGATCGTTCAAACAACGTCTCCTTAATGTAGACATCGCTAAAATTTCATCTTAACTGATATCAACTCTGTGTTAAATTCGTAAATGTGCGACTACCCTCACATAAAATACCACAATGCTGTGTACGAAAAATAAAAGCTGATGGATAGAAACGGCTGGTAGATTTTTTATTGCATCAAAATATCAAGGAAAAGTGAAAAAAACTTCCGGAAAATTTTAATAAGTAAAATTTTGTAACTGTCATCATCTGCCTAGCCTTTTCCCAACTTTGTTGGGGTCGGCTTCCAGTCTAACCGGATGCAGCTGAATACCAGTATTTTACATGGAGCGACTGCCTGTCTGACCTCCACAACCCAGTTACTGGGTAATACCGTAATACGATACCCCTTGGTAAGACTGGTTGTCAGACTTTCGGGCTACTGACGACCCGTAACGACTGTCAAAGATCTACGAATGACAGCCGGGACCAACGGCTTAACGTGCTTTCCGGGGGTCTTGGTATGTGAAGATGGTCACCCATCCACGGACCAACCGCGGCAAGCGTAGCTTAACCTGATCGATCGACCCGTGCGGCTGTTATTACTTAGCCATAAGCCCCTTTTGAACAAAATTTTGTAACTATGTGTTATCTATAATTATTCATTATTCATAATTACCGAAAGTCGAGGTAAAAGTAAGAAATAATCACATTTATCGGTGATTATTAATAATGCAATCATAGTACCGATAAATATAACGGATTTTCAAAAAAACTTTTTTGTAAAAAAAAAAAACAGCCGACTTCCAAAAAGGACACTACAAAGTGAAAAATAAGTTTTAATTTCGGAAGTCGGTGTCGTTGAATTCGCATTTTTTTTATTTTTCACTTTTAAGTTGTAATTTTAACCAGTAATTTTGGATTAAAAACCAAACTACTGAACCGTTTTTGATGAAATTTCTATGGGATCAATCTGAAAGTAATATCCTTACAAATAAAATACAAATAATTTTGCAAATCGGCTTTTAAATAACGGAGTTCTGAGGTAACAAAGATAAAAAAAAATATAGTCGAATTGAGAACCTCCTCCTTTTTTGAAGTATGAGATGATCTGTCAGGGCCGCGGGTCGTTCGAAAGAGTTATCGTGGCCCCTGGTACAGGCAACTGAAGGAACACGGGTGGGTTTTAGTCAGTAAAAGTCTGACACGCCCTTCCGATCCGCCCAGAGCGGGAGAAGTCATGATGATTTCCCACCCAAAAAAAAAGTATGAGATGAGAAAATCTGTTTTATCGTGTTCAGATATCGATAGCAAACACGTCTGTGAAGTTTACACAAAGAAAACTGTTATTTATACTGATACCTATTTCAAATGACTACACTACCTGAGGTTGATAACCCAAAAAAAAAAAGCTCATCAAATTAATTTCTTTTTTGATTGATTTTGTTTGGATATAGATACCCATAACGTTCGCGTAGTTTCGCTAGCTAATTCAAAAACTAAAAACTAAAAACAAAACTAAAATTAATTAAAATAAAATAAAAGAACTTGGAATATGCATTGCCATCAGCGTGAGATCAAACTAAGCAAAATAAAATTAAGAGTGTGAGATCAATTAAATAACAAAACAATAAGAAATATCGAAAGTAACAAAATATAAATCCACAAAAATCTAATCAATTTTATATATA